>CM075498.1:32945542-34325542 GCA_037950675.1 Hypophthalmichthys molitrix | reverse complement strand
TGAAATGTTTGTGAATAATATAATAAAAATAATTAATTAATTAATAATAATTTATTATAATAATAAATAATAATAATTTGTATATATATATATATATATATATATATAAAATGAAAAATTAAATATTATTAAATTGTATTTATTTAAAAAATCTGCTGGCTTGTTATTTATTGAG
Source organism: Hypophthalmichthys molitrix (assembly GCA_037950675.1). Classification (NCBI taxonomy): domain Eukaryota; kingdom Metazoa; phylum Chordata; class Actinopteri; order Cypriniformes; family Xenocyprididae; genus Hypophthalmichthys; species Hypophthalmichthys molitrix. The sequence continues at coordinate 34,325,367 of CM075498.1, read as the reverse complement.
AAATAATGATTTAATTTATTTAAAATTATTTTTTTTATAATTTATTTAATCATTTTAGAAATAAATACAGTGACCCCCAAATCTGTTAAAATGGTATTTATAGATTTTTAGTTGTGTCTTCATTGTTCAATATTTTTTTTGAGCTGCTTTTTTTGTCAAATACTGTCAAAATATATTAAGAGAATATTGGCTAACCCTGCTCTTAATCTAACTGAGGCAATGCACACAGATCTCCATGTGGGAAGAGAACACATTAGCCTAAATACACTAAATGTGTCACCTCTTAAGTATTCTTTAAGTGTCCAAGGTGTATAATATTATAAATATTATATATATGTAAAAGCATATTTTTTACACATGAAAAAATAAAGGCCGTTCCATCAACACAATATCCGCCTGGGATAGACATGGCAGTTCTAGGAGATTAACTCCAGACAGTAGTTGGCTGTAAGTTCAGAGGGGGGTGATTAAAGATCCACCACTCTTTGAAGATATACGATCTGTCTGAGGCTTTGTCGTAAATTCAAGATGAGAAGAGAAAAATATTTGACGGTGTGTCTTTCGTTCTCAGGTGATTGAATTTGATGACGGCTCGGGCTCAGTTCTCCGCATACAGCCACTGCACACTCACAGGGACGAGGCCATCTATGAGTGCTCAGCCACCAACAGGGAGGGAGAAATCAACACCAGCGCCAAACTCACTGTGCTGGAAGGTGAGACGTCCCACTGGGGATTTAATATCCCTTGGTTTGACCAATATAGTCGTGAAAGTTAACTCAATTCAGTATTCGTGCACTACATTAAAGGCAGCTTTTTCTGGATGTGCCCAGCACAGAAAACAGCGCGCGAGTATCGAATTGAGTTCTCTTTTGTGTCTTCTTGCGCTTGAATGGTTTAAAACCACATTAAAATGCGCACACAGAAATCGATTAGTGGAATTGAAATTTTAATTTTATAACAAGTATCCCATTACTGACTTTAAGTGTCCAATTCCAGAATTGGTATCGATTTTTGATTCTTAACCCTATTGACTGTCGAATTTTGGACATAGGTATTTTGTCCATCATTAGATCAGCCTCATCTGAGGCAGTAGGTGTTTACCGCATTACTTTTTCATCAATTTACAGGTTATAAAGTTTACTGTAGCTATGTGGGTGCTCAGTTTTTTTCTGTCATTTGGCCAAAATCTCATGTTATTGAAGATAAAGTGCTACGCACAGGCTATTTAACACTGTATTGGCTATGACAAATACTGGACTGGTAAGACACTCTTCTCAGCTGCTCAAATACATGAAACCTTAGCCTTAGTAAAGAAAACACTGTACTTATTCAAAGAACCAGTTCTTCATTACACTTGCATTGCAAACAAGCAGAGATGGTCCAAACTGCATGAGTTATGAGGTTTTACTGACAGTTTTACTGATGGGTCCAATGGAGTTATAAGGTTTAATCACAAGCTCTTTTTAATACTTTTCATTGGTTAGATAGTTGCAAAACCCAAAGACAGACCTAAAGCATGACCGAAAGTAATGATTTATTAAAGAAAAATAATAAACAAATAATTAAAAATTACGAAATAAATAATAAATAAATAAAATTACGAAATATGGAGATACGGTTTCTGCCCTATATAGTGTCTTGATATAGTGTCTTGCGTCAATAGTAATGTCTAAGTATTAGGTTGTGAATCCTGATTTAAGAATAACCCCCGACCCATTTTTCTGTGCAAGTCATTGAATCTTGCCCCATGTTTAGAGATACATTTATGTGCTGAGAAATAAGAGTGAAGCATAAGATGGGAATCTGAGAGTGTGATGAAATGTCAACAATTCAACCACTATTAAAATGAATATCTTAAAATGTCCCTCAGAATTCCTTCTAGTAACGGCTGACCCACCCCAGCACCATGTGTTTGGTATTACACACGTGCCCCCTGTGTAATCCCTTTTAATTTTCTTCCGTGTATGAGCAGACAAAGGCCATTTAGTTGAAATTAGAAGCCCTGAATGAAGAAATCATCTGATGAATGTTGAGTCCTGTTCAGAGAGTAAGAGAGCGGTGCCATATTGAAGGCAGGCCGTATGGCTCTTTTTAAATGCTTTCCACAGTGAAGTGGATACATTGGATGCCCACAGGATCCTGCAGGACAGAATGAACTCTATTTATAGCTCATTGTTCATAGCAAGCAATGCATCATTTGTGTCCTACAGCAATGCTGAAAGACCAGGACAAAGGAGAAGTTGAATGATAATGTTCTCTAATGACTTACTAAAGGATGTCCTCTGCGGCACATTTGGAGGGTCTTGGGAATCTCTGCCAGAAATGCAGTTGTCTCATCTTAAACTCATAGAAATTATATTAGGCTGAAATATAACACATTAATTTTCATCACATGTAGAACTGGGTAGAACTGTTGTGCTTGCACTGCTTTAAATGCAAAAAGTACAGTGTTTTTTTGTTTGTTTGTTTGTTTTTTCTTTTCTTAGGAAATAGTACCTTCCTAATTTTCTTGTAAATGTAAATAGCATGGTATATGAATATTATAATAATCCAGTACCATGATCTATTTCACATTATACAGTCAACTAGTCATTATCACAAAATAAACACCAGCAGGATTATCAGGACTCCCGGCACAAAAGGGCTTATATTGTTAAAGTTGAGGAAAAAAAGAAGAAAACACAAAGTGATACAAAAGACAAGAAGTGAGCACAGCTACACTACCAGTCAAAAGTTTGGACACAATAAGATTTTTAATGTTTTTAAAAGAAGTTTCTTCTGCTCACCAAGGCTGCATTTATTTAATTAAAAATACAGTAAAACAGTAATATTGTGAAATATTATTACAGTTTAAAATAACTGTTTGCTGTTTGAATATATTTTATAAAGTAATTTATTCCTGTGATCAAAGCTGAATTTTCAGCATCATTACTCCAGTCTTCAGTGTCACATGATCCTTCAGAAATCATTCTAATATGATGATTTGCTGCTCAAGAAACATTTATGATTATTATCAATGTTGAAAACAGTTGTGTACTTTTTTTTTCAGGATTCCTTGATGAATAAAAAGTTCAAAAGAACAGCATTTATCTGAAATACAAAGCTTTTGTAACATTATACACTACCGTTCAAAAGTTTAGGGTCAGTAAGAATTTTTATTTATATTTTTTTTTGAAAAGAAATTAAAGAAATTAATACTTTTATTCAGCAAGGATGCATTAAATTGATCAAAAGTGACAGTAATGATATTTATAACGTTACAAAAGATTATATTTCAAATAAATGCTGTTATTTTGAACTTTCTATTCATTAAAGAATCCTGAAAAAAAGTATTGTACACAAATATTTTGTACAATTGTACACAATAAATGTTTCTTGAGCAGCAGATCAGCATATTAGAATGATTTCTGAAGGATCATGTGACACTGAAGACTGGAGTAATGATGCTGAAAATTCAGCTTTGATCACAGGAATAAATTACTTTATAAAATATATTCAAACAGAAAATGGTTATTTCAAATTGTAATAATATTTCACAATATTTCTGTTTTTACTGTATTTTTAATTAAATAAATGCAGCCTTGGTGAGCAGATGAAACTTCTTTTAAAAACATTAAAAATCTTGCCGTGTCCAAACTTTTGACTGGTAGTGTATGTGGGAAAGCAGTTGTTTTGGAGTTCAGACATCATCAGAATATTTGAACACATATGGCATGATTGACCAATTAGTATAGTAGCCATGTAAAAAGCAGTTAAACATAACCAATAGAGTTTTTTGATGTGGTTTGGTTTGATTAGTTTGGTCTGGTTTGGTTGAATGTTGCAAGGTGGCAGAAAAATAGACTTTATTGCTCAAACAAGCTATTATGTGCTTAAGAGAGTTTAACTTGAGTTGAGTGACCTGATTTACAGACTTTTATTAATGTGCTAGAACTTGTTTAAGTCACAGGAATCACTTCCACCTGAGTTTAGCTGGTCAAACACAGCTTAGGAATATGTGAGTCACTGTGTCTGCCTTTCTAATTAGCTACTTGAATCATATTGCTAAACAGTTAATGTGAACTTAACATAATTGATCCCAATTTAAACAGATGGCAGAGCATTTCATCTTTGATTATGATTTGTATGGTTGCTTTAGAAGTGTGAACAAGTCCCTTTCCTCGGAGGGCCACTGATGCATTCTAACATGCCTTCAGGGCTCACACGTCGCCGAGACTACATGTCATGTGGAATACCAGCAGGTTTCATTTCAACTGCCAGGCTGCACTTTCAACAAGTTTGTGGGCGTTAGTTGCTCACAGTTGTTGACTGTTTAATAAAAATTTGCCATACCTCTCTTGTAATCACATTGTCCAGATGCCAACATGGGCCTCTGTGTGAATTCATAATGACTTCATCTAGCTGCATCCCATTTGTGCTCCTTATTTCTCTATAGCAGTGAAATTTGACATAACTGACACTCAAGGACTGCAGTGAAGACTGAATGCAGAGCAATTTGTTACATGTGCCTTTTGCATTGTTCAGTTTAATCATTTCCATTCCATCCACTAAATCACAATCAGAAGGTATAACTCTTGGTGAATATGCCCGCAAGAACCTACCATCCCTCCAAATGGTAAAAAGAGTTTGTTTCGCATATATTTCATGCTTTTGTCTTGTGTTAGATGTGATGTGCATGCTTTCATGTATCACATAGTGAGGAATTAGAAAGACTCCCATCGTCCTCTAAACCCACAGGAATGCTTTAAAATTATGGATCAGTGGAATATTTCTGTACATTAAAGATGTGGTTTCCTCATTAGATATCCTTTTAAAGAAAGAGAAAAGTCCATGATTTAGGCTGATTTAGATTTCATTAGCAATTCTTTTTCTAATTTCAAGAAAGAACAAATGAACAATTGTTGGAAAACAATTCATATTGCATTCACTACCCTCAGCTACCTGTTTGGTCTCAGATTTCAGACTATAGTACTGTTTAGTTCTCAAATCAGATTATATTATACAATTCTTTGGAAAAAACAGGTTATTACTTTTTCACATTTACTACATCCAACGGCTTTGCTTTTTTTGGTTAAAAATTGTCAGTTATCAATTTTGAGCAAGTACATAACCAGCCAGTGTTCAAAACTATCTCCTTACCTTAGCCCGATTCACAACGGTAAGTAACTTGTAATAATGTGTTCTAATCTGAGTGGTACTGGTAGGTTCCCTTTCGAAAGGGAACTCTACACTGTGTTTGAACGCATATGGGAACGCCATCACGTGAACCGGTGTCTGAAAACAATTATCGAATCTCACCAATCCTATTGGCCGGCGACAGCCTATGACGTCATAATAGACGTGACCCGGAAGTATAAAAGGGGTGCCTAGAGAAGCAGTCAGTTCTTTTCGTCTTTAGGGACTGTTTTTTACTGATCGCGATTCTTCGGATCTGGTAAGAACATTTAAACTATGTCTAACAAATGTTTCAGGAAGTGTGTGGATCCGAGTCCCAGGTTTCTGACACCTGATGATGCACACAATCTGTGCATTTTCTGTCTGGGAGAGGAGCATGCACAGACAGTGCTTGAGGGCGCTGTCTGTGTAAATTGTGAGCATCTTTCAATGAATACGCTCCGCTCTCGTCTGTCTCTATTCTCGAGGGAAGAGGGGCCGGCATCTGTGCCTGGTGGTTCTGGTCCCGCTCGTGCTGAGGCAGAGCGGCGGCTGAAATCATGGGGCTCTCAGGTGGAGCTCGCTGAGGAGTTTGAGAGAGGTGTAAATCTTGCCATTTTTTATTTGTTAATAGTTATGATGAAAAAGTCTGTACACATCTGGCCTAAATGTTTATCTTATGTTAGAGGTTTTCAGCTTCGCTTGGCATTCTGATACAGTTCCCACTGGTGCACCTAGAAACTTGTGCACCTAATGGTGCTTGTATTAAGGAAATGTAACCATTTTTTTTCTCTGTGCTTTTGTTTTGTTGAATAAATCCATCCTTTTCTCAATTGTTTTTACTTTCCCATACCATTTACTTTTTTCAAACTTGCTATACTTGTGAGGAAGTCTCTGTCATTATAAACATTACTTATAAGCAAAATATTAGGAAGCATATTTAAAGGTGCAGTCAGCAATTTTTCCTCATTAAAAGTTATAGACAGTGCTGAATGGTTAAAAAGAAGTACAGTGTATGCAAGATGAAGACGGCAGACACATTAGTAGCCTATAAAAAGCTGCTTTCTTTTACAAGAAGCGGGTTACTTCATGGCGGCTGCCATGTTGCGGTCACATGACCATCTGAATACTACTCATTTATCTCAGTAACCTTCCTGTTATTTGAAAATAAATCATGACTGAATGCTAATTTCTGCAGTGGCATGTGCAACCAAGAACATTTTTCTATTGCATGATTCTTCATCCACATCACTAGGTGTCGGTATAATTCTAAGATGACTTTCACAAAAAAAAAAAGTGAAAATTACTGAGTACACCTTTAATGAGTATATGTGAACATGTAGCACAAGTATATCACTTATTTTGCTCTCAAAGACACAGAACGGGAGATTGTATTTTTCTTCTTATTTTTTATTTTATTTTTTTGCACTTTTTTTGAACTGATAGGGGAGCCTGAAATAGACGTCTTTACACTCCACTGAGGAAACCGCACAGTTGGTTTTCTCTTAGATGTTCTTGAGTGCTCTGTTACCTTTTTTGCATGCTGACTATATGACACTTGGTAGGTACTATTTGCATGTTCCTTCTCAAGAAAATGTATTCAATTGTTTATTCAGAAGCCGCTCTGAGAAAAGGACCGGCATAGTGATACATCCCACCATACAGGTAGTTGACCTCTCTCAAGCACGCTGAGGCAAAAAATGTACACTTCGATACATGACAGTTTCAGAAGGTCATACTTGGGGAAAAAAACTAGCTGTTTTTGCTTCTTAATGAGACATAACTTGAACAGCCTCATATACCAAGTTACTTTGTACTGAAAAGTTCCCTCCAGTGCAGATTCAGTGCAACATTTTCTTCTTTCTAAATGATTCCCTATTTCAATGTTTTCATAAGGGGGTTAGTGATTCATGAAATAACCCTTTTGAGGTTTGCTCAGTTTGTATATGCATCTGATTTACATTGTCCTGAAGTCATGAGCTTTTCAATTCAGCTTCCATAAGAAGTGTTGCTTGATGCTCTAAGGCTTGATACACCAATAATTTAATGTTAAACTAACTGGAATAAGAAGAAAAGATAAATCCAAGCTGACTGTAGTGCTCTGCAGACCTTCCTGGAGATCTGCCTACCTGCAGAGTTCAGACCCAACCCTGATCCAACACACCTGCTCCTGGAGATCTTAATAAGCTGGTTCAGTTGTGTTTGATCAGGGTGAGATGAGCTTTGCAGGAAGGTAGATGTCCAGGAACAGGATTGGGCACCCCCGCCTTAGTATCAGTGAAATGTTTGTCACATGCAGAGGATTGTCTCAGACTGAATAATTCAGCCTTGCCCTTTGCAGGGCTCTACAATAAGGACTGCCCAATAGCCTGGGGCCAGTGCGAACGACGCTTGGGACAGTTGACGGAACTGTCACTTGCCCGATCGGGCCAGTGCTGTAGGGTGTGCGTTATATATTGTCTATGATATCGAAATTGTTGATTTAACGATCTGATATATGTCCCTCACTTTACAAAAACCAAACAAAAACACACCCATTGAGTGCAGGCATACACTACATGACGTAGTCTAGTTCTCAGGCTTGGTTGCAATGAAGGCAGACGAAGAAGACGAGTACAATTCAACAACGTATTTTAATGAATAAAGATCCAACGGAACAGGAAAGGAGACAGCAACACAAACGCATACAATAGACGATACCGGACAATGAACTGAACTAAGGCAGGAACTTAAATACACAAAGTTAATGACGAACAGCTGTGAGATGATTAGTGTCTATGGTGACTGATGAGTGGCGGGAACAGAAGCACATGACAATCAAAACAAACAGAACATGACAGTGACCGTGACACTAGTAGGTTAGACTAGTGCGCTAATCTACTACGTGATTTAGTCTATTAAAATGCATTTAGAATGCCCCCAGAATTCAAGATAAATGGCAAAAATGCCCCTGTATGTCTTTTATATTTATATAATTGAATATAGTTAACCAATATTTCACGAAGAGCGCCATTTTTATCCAAATATAAGCATGATTACAAATGTGATTTTGATTTTATACAACGTACAGTTCAATAAATAAGCAGTACATATAAAGTGACTTAGGCTACATTTTAGACACCAAATCGCTTGTTTCGCTCTATTTCGCCAACGGAAATACTTCCAAACAAAGTACAGAGAATTTTTTTGCGTCTCTAAGCAACACTTCCTGAATGAATCAGCCGTTTGAATGAATCGGCTGAATCTCAATGACTCACTCATTTCACATTTAAAGTATCTTTTCATTTTATTAATAATTTCAAATAACAGCATTTAACATTTTATATTTTCAAAACATTTTTTATGCATCTGTAACTGCTCTTGACTGATTAACTTTAATAAAGTTTAATCTATGGTTATATAGGATAGTTATACATTAGATTATAATTTCTGTACCTGAAAATCTCCTGTTTAAGCCTACATAACATGAAAAGCACCGTTTATTTAATTTATGTTTATTCTGTTGTATTTATTTGTGCTATTACTTGTAATTTGATAATTTGTTCCTATTTTATTACAAACTGTTTACTGGTCTAACAATATTTAAAATTTAAGTGGGTTAATCTAGCTTTTGGTGTCATAGCCTTATTTATTAATGTTATGTGTATCAAAAACAACAGAAACAATGACTAGGCTTATTTCATAGGCCCATTTACTTTACTATTTTTTTTTTTTTTTTTTTTAATTATTATTATTATTATTATTATTATTGTGGGGCCAGGGCAAGTAAAAATTTGAACCACTGGGCCAGTAGAAAATATCCTTAGCGTTGAGCCCTGCCCTTTGGCTTACCTTGGCATCAAAAAGAGTGTGGTGTTGCAGTAATCAGTAATGTTGTTGCTATTGCAAGTGTGAATATTACGCATCCTGGGCTTTCATCCAAACATTTGTGTGAATGTTTGAGAAGAAAGAATGGTATTTTTAAACAAGTGCCACAGCCATACTGTTGCATGCTTATGATTTCATGTGCTTAGAAACCGTATGTTTACAGCCTGGCCCACTTGCTTATCTTGTTTATCTTATATAATTAGTGTTCATTTTCATAGTATTTATTTATAATTTGTGTTAATTATGCAAATGTTTGATACTTGGAGATATCTGCTCTGTTACTCCCTTGTGTAGAAATAGTGAAAGGCGTCATGGTCTGTATCATAGGGGAAACGGTGTTTTCCAAACCATTGAAGGACAAAGCATTATTTGCCAACTGGATTTGAATTCCCAGAAGAAAACAGCAGTGTTTGCAAGACAGCAAAAGAAATGTGTAAGGTTTATAGTTTAGGTAAGCAGTTTTAGGCTGTGGCTTTGCAAAAATTAAATGCTGCATCAGGTGCCTGTTGCAGTTGTCACATCTTTTGTTTTCTTTCTGTGGCACATGAGTATCAACATGTCACCAGTTTTGCAGTGTAGAGATGGCAGAAGATAGTTAAAAAAGGGCAATTGCAAATGATTCCAAAAACAAGGACCAGTGCCAATTGAGAATGCACGTGTTTTGATGATGTCAGTGCTGTTGCTTACATTATGAATTGAGAGTTGATTGGGACATTTTAAACTTTGATATTAAATGTCCTGAAGTAACCTATAACATTTGAAGTCATTCATCTATAAAGCACATTTAAATAACAGACATCAGAAGTTGTTAGCAATAAGATAAGAAATGATGAGAGCAATAATAATAATCTATGGTTAATTTGAGATTTTAATTATAATAATACTAATGATAAACAAGGAATAACTCATTAGAACCTCAGATGATGAATAATGAACAAAGAGAATACAATTGAGTATCCATGCTGGATTTAAAAGTGGCAATGATATTGCAAAAAAAAAAAAAAAAAGTGGAAAAGTAAAACAAGGAAGAATGAGAAATATCAATATACAGTGCTGACTTGCTAGTAGTTTAACTGGTTCTAACTAGTGTATTGACCCTTTCATGTTTGGATTTATTTGTGTTACGTGTAGGTTGCTGTAGAGATGAGGCATTCACGGAGTTCAACGAAGGAGCAGAGAAACAACACATACACGTTTAACTAACAATAGAACAGACAAGGAGTGCTAGGAGTGAGTCCAACTTAAAGGGAGTGCTAATGACAATAAACAGGTGCAGGGAATCCAGGGGAAATGGCGGGAAGGCTGATGAGGGAAGTGAGTTCAGGTGTGCAGACAAAGAGGATCGTGGGAACCACGCGCCTCAGATGGAACAACGGGGGAGGGGGGGTGGGCGCCCTGGAGACCTACACGCAGGTGCGGGGGGAGGTGCAGACGGGTGCGGAGGTCTCCAGGGCGGGTCTAGGACCTCGGGCGGGTCAGGGGCTGTGGACGGCCCTGGTGGATCCTGAGCCCCACCCACATGTGTGACGCCCACATGATCCCCACCCACTGGTACATGGCCCCTCCCCCCCCCCAATTTTTTTTTGGGAAATTTAGGGGGGGCTGGAAGGGCTCGTGGCATGGAGTGGGTAAGTGGGCTGGAGTGGGTTCGAGGGCTGTAGGAGCGGGCTCGGGGGCTGCTGGAGAGATGAGGCATTCATGGAGTTCCACAAATAAGAGTATTTATTCAACGAAGGAGCAGAGAAACAACACATACATGATTAACTAACAATAGAACAGACAAGGAGTACTAGGAGTGAGTCCAACTTAAAGGGAGTGCTAATGACTATAAACAGGTGCAGGGAATCCAGGGGAAGTGGCGGGAAGGCTGATGAGGGAAGTGAGTTCAGGTGTGCAGACAAAGAGGATCGTGGGAACTGGAGTCCGGGAAGGCGTGGTTGTAACACGCCATTGTAGCTGAATGTGCATTTTCCTTTCTCATTGTTTTTGCTCTGTCTCTCTACACAAACTTCTGTAAAGATTTAGAGCAAACCAAAAGCTTGCAGCTTAAAACTTAAAGCTTGGTGTCCATATGGTGTTACATGTTAGAATAACGGTACACAAACGTCCTGTTGATTAGCCTCGCCATGCTTTGAACTTATTAATGCAAAGGAAGGAATTTTCTTGGGAAGTGAATTGATTCATTGCACTAATGAGTCCTGGATCTGCAGGACAATTACCTCTGGCTCACATCTCTAACCCTTGATTCATAGCAATCAGAGTTCTTTGAGATCATTATCCTTATTTTGGTAAATCATTAGATTTTTTGGCTTCAGACTTGGCCTGTTTTTTTTTTCTTTTTCTTGCTGCAGAAAACAAGATTCCTCATGGCTTCCCCACCATAGACACTGGCCCTCAGCTGAAAGTGGTGGAGCGAACAAGAACAGCCACAATGCTTTGTGCCGCCAGTGGGAACCCTAAACCGGAGATCACTTGGTTCAAAGACTTCCTACCTGTAGACAGCAACAGGCGAATTAAACAGCTTCATTCAGGTAGGGATGGCACACTTCTTCAGCACTACAATCACAGGAGCAGGAACTAATATACTAAACTTAACTGGTCACAAATATAGACACCCTATCTACACAGCTCTGTTTGCACTTAGCGCTTATATTCTGTGAATGTTTTACTACTTTCATTTTGTGCAGTGTCAGGCTTTTGGTCTGCCAATTTGTCTTTGCTTACCATTGAAGGAGAAATGTATTGATGTGGCTATAACGTCAAATGAGTATTAAACCACATGCAAATGGTCTGGGTAATTGTAGGCACCCTTACGGGAAGATGAGAGTGGCCTGTAGAGGATCAGCCGCTCTATTTACATTGTAGACCTTCCTAATGGATAGATGGCTCAAGTCTGACCTAAGATCAGACGGATGAACAGGACTTTGCCCAGGCTGGATTACTGACTCCTGACTGACTCAGAGCTTATCCCTCTCCACTAAATCCACTTCATTTAGAGGGAAAGTCCACAACAAAGCTTGTTTTCTAGTTTCTAGCATCAGCGTCTAAGTACACAGCTTACAAATACACAGTTGAAAGTATAGACTCCCACTTGGTTGCAAAAAGTCAAATGAACAAAATGTACCATTCCATCAAATATCAAAACATTGCTTCCTCAAAGAGCTTATCTCTGGACGGCATGAGGCGCAAAGCTTCATGGCCCTTTTAGGACACTCTTAAAATATAATTATGACAATAAAGCTAGTCTTATCTAGCTTATCTGCCTGTTTTACTTTTCTGGATAATGCTGAATGACATGTTTGCTATTTACTTCTAGTAGATTTTCTGATAGACAATGTTAATGACGAAGTAACCTTACCTTGTGATTTATTTGACTGATAGTTTAGGTCGACATGAAATCAAAATGAACTCTTAGGTTTATAATTTATAGCTTTTTGTCTGACTTTACGTTGGCTGCACAAGCAGTTACTTTAACCAGTGTTATCCAATAGCAAAGTCCTTTTCACAGAAAATTAGTTAACTTGTTCTGCTATATTTGCAACACCTCCAGCAAGCTATTTCAGGCATGCAAGACCAACTCTTTTTGGGCATGAAAACAGCTCACATTGCTTGCTCACCAAGCAGCTTGCCTTAAAAACTGCAAGCCAAACTCACATTTAAATAGCATATTTTAAATAAGCAGCAAATTTTGACATAGGCATGCTCAAATAGCATTAAAAAACATATTCAGGTTTCTATGGGAATATGAGCGTCTAACAGTAATGTACAGTGACACAATGACTTTACCAACTTACGATTGGCTCTTTTATTTAGAAGCCAGGACTTCCATTACTAGATCCGCCATATTATGCATTGCAGTTTCTCCCATTCATAGTAGTACACCACTGCACGCCACTGTGTTTGCCAATAGCCAAATAGTTATTTGTGTATTGTTTTTGGCTGACGTTGTAGTTAAGATGCTAAGAAAAATTCTAATGGTAAACACAAGTAATTAAATGCGATTTATCATTCAAATAAGTTCAAATCATTTTTTTCTGATTGAATATTCTGTTGCACTCTGAAATATGTCTAAAGCCCGGGATACACTGCACGATTTTAGCAATCCAATAAAATAATGACTTTATCACACTGTGCGACATGGATCTACTAAACTTGGGTATGACATGCATGTAGACTGTACGATGATGTCACCTATTGAATCGTAGGCTACGATGCAAGTTTCTATAGAAGAATAAAACGTCATCAGCATGCGCTAGTGGTAAACAAAACACCATGTTGAATCGCACTTTGGCAGTTGTAGTTTTCATGTGTGCTGAAAATAAAAAGGAAGCTGCGAAAGAAGAAGGGAAAAGAGCTTTGAGGTAAGCAGTTTTAAGTTTTAGCGCCATGTCGCTTTGATTTCATGTCGCATTTTTATTGGCTGGTCAGTAGACGTATATGTTTTGATGTCTATATAAAAGGAATATAACAGAAAAACTCTACTGTTCAAAAATTTGGGATCAGTAAGTTTTTTTTTTTTTTTTTTTTTTTTTTAATAAATTAATAATTTTATTCATCAAGGATGCATTCAATTGATCAAAAGTGACAGTAAAGCCATTTGTAATATTACAAAAGATTTCTATGTGAAATAAATGCTGTTCATATGAATTTTCTATTCATCAAAGATTCCTGGGAAAAAAAAAAAAAAAAAAAAAAAAAAAATCAAGGTTTCCACAAAAATATTCAGCAAAACTGTTTTCAACATTGACAATTAAAAAGAAAATGTTTCTTGAGCAGCAATTCAGCATATTAGAATGATTTCTGAAGAATCATGTGACACTCAGGACTGGAGTAATGATGCTGAAAATTCAGCTTTGCCATCACAGGAATTAATTACATTTTAAAATATATTTAAAAACAAAACAATAATTTTACATTTTAATAATATTTCACAATGTTAATGTTTTCCATTGTGTTTTTGATCAAAAAACAAGTAGCCTTCTTTCAAAAACATCTTGCTGACCCAAAATTTTTGATCGGTAGTGTATTTATTACTAAAAAGAGTGCATTATTTTGGAGCTTGTTCACTTACCAAGATATTATAGGAATAATTTATGAAAATTCTGTGATCATTTACAAACCCTCATGTCGCTCCAAACCAGTGTAACATAAAATGTGAGATTTTGAAGAATGTCTTGGTCGCCATTTTACATGCAGTAAAAACGAAGGGGATTAGAACATTGTTTACTAGGGCTGGGTAAAAAAATATTGATTTCTCGATATTAATCAATTCTTATTTTTACGAACTGATATCGATTCTTAAATCCCAAGAATCGATTAGTCTAGTCTGTTTTCAGTTGATGAATGAACAGAAGTCTCAGTTTTCAAAAGACGTACATCTTATGAGATTCAAAAAATAAACAGGCCTACCGTTTTGGCGCTGTTTAATGTGGCGTGACAGATAAGAGTTCACACCTCAGTTAAAGAGAAGCGGCAGCACGAAGTGTATGTGAACATCCTCTCCTCCGCTTTAATACCAGTTACAGCGCGAAATAAACATGACTAAATATCTGAAGGTATGTTAAAATATACAGTACAACCTACCGAAATCCGTATCATGTCTCGTATAATAGCTCAATCAGTTTTTCAACCTCGGAAAGACAAAACAGCTTGTAAACAATGTCACGTAACGTCACATTTACCTCCGAAAAAAACATATTCAGTGACCATAAACTCGTTAGTCAGCTAGAAAAGTGAACTCTAGAAAGTCAGCATTCTGATAAATATGATATGCACCTTTACATATTCATTATAATTTTTAATGTTCTTCAATATTTAATGCATGTTTGAATAAATCAGTTATGACAGCCACAATTTAAATGTTTATATTTCAAAAAAATGAAATATGATTAGAAATATGGTTATGTAATTCTACACTTTAGTTATTATTAAAAATATCATTAAGTGTAATTTAAGTGTTTGTATATAAATAAGTTAATTTTAACAATATTATAGTAATGTAGTACCAACTGACTCCCATGTGTAGTTTACAGCATTAATTGAGAGATTTTTTTTCCTCTAGAAAATTTGCCATGTACTGTATCTGATATACTACATCCAAAATAATCCATATCGAATCGAATCAAAATCGTAATCGTAATCGAATCGCAAGCATGTGAATAGAAATCTAATCGAATCGGGAAAATTGTGTCAATACCCAGCCCTATCGTTTACTACATAGAAATTAAAGTTCAGGACATTTTCCAAAATATCTTTTGTGTTCCACAGAAGAAAGAATTTCATATAGGTTTGGAACAACATGCAGGTGAGTAAATGATGACAGAGTTTTCATTTTTAGATGAACTATCCTTTGGATGAGGGCAATAAAGTAATTGACTCTTGCTAGTTATTGTGACGTGCGTTTGTTGTGGATATTTTTTAAGGCCCAAGTCTTATTAAAGTTATACTTTGAGTTTGGCTTTCAGACTGAGTGGGTCTCTCACATTCCAGTTGGGCTGTGATGAAAATGAAATGATTGAATTTGCATACTACTTATGCTAAAATGAGTATGTATTGAAAATGAGGGCATGTCCCTGATTGTTAAGATGTTGCTCTCAGTTCTGAATGAAACATGGATTGCTAAAACATGCTTGCTAGAAGTGAGTGCTTGACAAAACCGCCATTACCCTACTTCACTTGGTCGGTTAGCAATCTCAGTGGTCTGAGGACCCCTGGAGTTTGACTGTAAAATAAAAGAACACATACTCAGTTAAAAAGGCAAAAAAAAAAAAAAAAAAAGGAGGAAAAGTGTACTGCACATAACAAAGGCTTGTTTGTTACCGATGACTGTTGTAGCATGCCAGCTCACGTCAGGTTTTGAATCGGAGTACGTCTGGCTCGCTAGGGGATAAAAAAGCTGCCGTATGTTCCTGAGTGGTTGCTGATTTTTACTGGCTGAATTCTCAGTGTTCGTGGGTGTGATGTTTAATTGATCTTGCTCGCAACAGCAGGTCTTTGTGTTCAATTCATCTCACTCAACACACATTGTTTTGTATCTCCTTTATCACTGAGGGACATAGAGGGACATACAATTTCATGTCCTCATCAAGAAACACAGTTTGTCTTGCAATGTATTTATTTGTCTCCATGCGGCATACTTCCATCTCTAGTTGAAATAAAAGTGTTAAAGGGATACTAAAATACTGTCATCATTTACTCACCCTCATGTCATTCAAAAGCTTTCTTTCTTCTGTAGAACACAATATATAATTATTTATACTGTATATAATATATAAATGTATATAAAAATAATATATATATTTATTTTTTTGAGAAAGTAAGTCACAAGTTTGGAATGATGTGAGGTTGAGAAAATGATGACAGAATTTTAATTTTGGGGTGATCTATTCTGTTAACATATGTCATATACCAAACACTTAAACATACAGTGATGGTTAAAAAAGATTATACATTTTTGTCTGTAACTGTCAAAGATTTTAAATGCATGCTTTAAAATAAATAAAAATTTAAATAAAACGTGAATGAAAGTGGTGATTTTCACATTCCTCTGATTTAGATGGGGTTTTGTATTATTTTTCTTTATTGTGGTCCCTTTACTTATACAATATGGCACCATCAATCAGATGTATTGTCGGGACTGACAATCAACACTGAGCAATCTCCGAACTGATTAGTATTTTGCTGCTTGTCAGTGTAGGAAACACCACCAATCAGTTTTCCTTGAACTTGGAGATTGGGCAAGATTAGTGGTGCATGTTATTTCTTCCCTGCAGCACTGGGATGCTGGGAAGTAGTCAGGGGTGAACAGCAGGTGATAACCTATGCTATGATGGTACACTATGATAAATATGTGTGCTTTTGCTAGGTTAAGAGCCTTGCAGAGTCATGTCGAAGCAAATGCTGTATCTGTGGTTAGGACACCCAGTTTGATGTTCCTTCCCATGTCAAAATGGGCAGGTCTAAAGTATCTGCTGCATTTAATGTTGTTTCATATTATTAAAGTGATATCTTCAATAAATGCACTACTAGTCAAAAGTTTGGAACAAGATTATTTGAATGTTTTTGTTGAGTCTATTATGTTCACCATGGCTGCATTATTTGATTTAAAAAAAAAATAATAATACAGTAAAAACAGTAATATTTTGAAATATTATAATTTAAGAACTGTTTTCTGTTTTAATATATTTTTAAAATGTAATGTTTCTCTGTGATGGCAAAACTGAATTTTTATTAAAGGTTCTTATTATCAATGTTGAAAACAGGTTTTACTGCTTAATATCTCTGTGGAAACCGTTATATATTTTTTTCAGGATTCTTTGATAAAAAGTCCAAAATAACAGCATTTATTTGAAATAGAAATGCGTCTGATGTGAACGCCCCATTAGGCAGCATTCTTGCCCAATAAACTATATACACAGTGGAACAGGTCTGACATTTAAACCGGGAGTGTTTACTGATTGTTTGTAGTTTGTTGGGGAAAGTTGCATCAAATGATTCATAATCATGTTCGTAAATCAAAGAGGTGACTTTTACCCTTGTTTTTTTTTTTTTTTCCTTCAGGAACTCTGCAGATTGAACACATCAAGGAATCAGACCAGGGCAAGTACGAATGTGTAGCTACGAACAGCGCCGGGACGCGCTACTCGGCCCCCGCCAATCTCTACGTGCGAGGTAAGACTAAGAGACGCGCTCCAGGTGCCACCCCTATCAAAACAGCTTCCTCAACAATGCTTCACACCTTTATTTTGACCAGCTGTGTCCCAATTCAGGGGCTGGGCACTTCGAAGTGCATGAAAGGGGTGGGCCTTCGAAGTGGAGGAAGGTCTAAGGTCTGAGGTGCAGGGTTGCCAGGTCTGCACAACAAAACCATCCCAAAAGTAGCATAATCACATCAACAGTGTAAAAGTAGCCCAATTTCGGACTTGGCAACAATGAGCCGAGCGTCGTTGCATGGCATAGCAGCCGTGTGACAGCTAACAGTTGACGGATTTTAAAAAGGAAAATGGATACAGAAAAGTATCTATTGGGTTTTGACATCCTTCATTTCCGGCGACGAAGGGACACTGGACCATTTAAACGGGTAAAAATGTATGGTTAAACTGTGTAATTTCACTTTTATATCTTTAGCAACTATTAGTTAACCTTGTCTATTTCTTATGTTAAATGTAACGTTAACTGTGAAAGTATATTTTCACATTTATACATTTACACTGTGTTTAAGTCTAAATTTAAAGTACAGTACTTTAGGATTTTATTCAACTTCACTCCATCTCAATGACAGACACTATATTTATGAAAAACTGATGTTTGCGACTTCATATTTTTTCACCAATATGTAATATCTAAAACTGTAATATCCATGAACACTTTATTATAGAAACACTGTTATATGGACAGAATCGTAGGCTCTCTCAAGAAAAGTAATTGCTCTGTACATTGTTTATTTTTTTATGCAAATTTATATCTTTTTACAAAAAACATTCTTCTATACAATCATTTTTTCCATCATGTAAATTAAATGTTTTTAGATTAAAATAAATCGTTCTATACATTACTTTTTACAGCTATTTACAGAATGTTGAACAAAACAGAACGTTGGTTTAACATCAGAAAAACAACATAACATTTTCAATTAACAGTATATAAAACGGAACAAAACATTTTTGTGTACACTTTCATTCGGCTGATCAGGGAGACCCTGGTGGAGCTGCTGGACCTAGATGGGCTCCACATTAGAGACCCTGGTAAAGCCTCTGCCAGAATCTGGGATGAGTGCATATTTCCACCATCCACTGCGTATCTACCAACAGGTTTGTTGCTCAATTGACGGCTGCCATGTCACAGAGATATTTTCAGAAGAAGGAAGAATAAAAGAAATTAATTCACATACTCAAATCTAACCATAAAATATTTCAACATGCAAAACACTTTGATGGCCCACTCAAATTTGGTCTTGGGCATCGTAGCTTTACAATTCCATCTGCCGTCGAAGATGGTTGTGTTGTTGCATTCTGTTTGGTTTTGTTTTGTTTGTTAAAAATGTTTTCTGTGACGATATTGGATGCGCTTTCACCAGAGAAGAGCTGGTCCTGACAGACTTATTTCCCACTTTCATCGCCTCATCTGTGACTTTATTGGACATTTTGGTCAAGGGTGCTCTCGTCCTTTCACATGCGGTGAAATGCAGGAAAAGGGGGAAACGCGCAGGTGCGCTTGTGCGCCTTCGCCAACGCGGACATCGCACGCCGCTGCCAGGAGTATTTCTGTCCAATGTTCGTTCACTGTGTAACAAGCTGGACGAACTTCAGCTACTGGTAGGGAAAAACAGTGACTTTTCTTCATCGTACATCTTGTGTTTTACGGAAACGTGGTTGTCTGGGCTCATACCGGACTCTGCTTTGCAGTTGGCAGGATTCCAACTCTTCAGAGCGGATCGTCACTTGGAACTTTCAGGCAAGTCAAAGGGAGGAGGAATTTGTTTTTATACAAACAATAGTTGGTGCAATGATGTGACAGTGATTCAGCAGTAGCTACTGTTCTCCTGATCTCGAGTCTTTTTTCTATAAACTGCAAGCCCTCAACGCGTCTTTTTTATTGATTGGTGTTTACATTCCTCCACAAGCCAACATGCAGGCGGCACAACGTATACTGGCAGGACAGATATTGTTTTTGGAGCGCACATACTCAGACTCCTTTATAACTGTACTTGGTGATTTTAACAAGGGCAACCTTACACGTGAACTTCCCAAATATAAACAATCTATTAAATGTCCGACCAGAGAGGAAAACATTTTAGATCACTCTTATACTACAGTTCACGAGTTCACACTTACAAATAATCAGATAGTAAATAGTATGCGTAATAGTATGCGTATTTGGCGTGTTGTCGAGGAGAGGGCTCCGAGCTCGGTATTTGGCCCGAACCCAGAGTATTCCCCAAAAATTGCAAACCAATGCAGGACAGCAGCCGGAAACATTACTGATGAACCCCAAAAATTGCATTGCGTAGGCTGATTGTGCTGTTTGGAGGGTTAGTTTGAAGTTCCGGGAGAGTTCTCGTCATATTGGATGAAAACATTACTGCTGCGGCAGTTAAGGTGAGTTTCGACAGGGCTGAGCTCCTGCGGGAGCAGAGGTGACATCACTGCTGCGGCAGTGGAGAAATTAGCCAGAAGAACTGAGCTCCTGCGGGAGCCGAGGCGACATCACTGCTTCGGCAGTGGAGAGAATAGCCAGAAGAACTGAGCTACTGCGGGAGCCGAGGCGACATCACTGCTGCAGCAGTGGAGATATTAGCCAGAATAACTGAGCTCCTGTGGGAGCTGAGGGAACATCACTGCTGCGGCAGTGGAGATATTTGCCGGAATAACTGAGCTCCTGCGGGAGCCAAGGGAACATCACTGCTGCGGCAGTGGAGATATTTGCCAGAATAACTGAGCTCCTGCGGGAGCCAAGGGAACATCACTGCTGCGGCAGTGGCAATATTAGCCAGAATAACTGAGCTCCTGCGGGAGCCGAGGGAACATCACTGCTGCGGCAGTGGAGAAATTAGGCAGAGAAACTGAGCTCCTGCGGGAGCCGAGGGAACATCACTGCTGCGGCAGTGGAGATATCATCCAGAGAAACTGAGCTCCTGCAGGAGCCGAGGGAACATCACTGCTGCGGCAGTGGAGATATTAGCCAGAGAAGATGAGCTCCTGCGGGAGCCGAGGCGCATCACTGCTGCGGCAATGATAGAAAAATTCCATCGTATTGGAATCGGGTCGGCCCCTGGAGCCAGGGGAGGGATGAGGAAGCTGGGTAAAATAGGATGTCTGGGCCTGCGCCGATAGCAGAGGTAGGCTCATGCTAGGGTCCGTAGTTGAACTGTAGACCAAAGACAAAATTGAGGTAGGGTGAGAGATGGCGGGATGAAATGGCTGAGATGGCTGAGCTTGCTCCGGTAGTAGAGGCATCCTCACGCTAGGAGGGAAGGCATTCGCCGAGAGGGGCGGGCATTGTTGGATGGGGTGCGGCGCCGGGGAAAGCCGCGGTGTGTGGCTAAGTAGAGGGAGGAGGAAGGTGGGGAATCTGGGGTATGGCCCAGGCATGCTGCTGGTGTGGCCTGACGCTTGTTTCTAGTGCATGAATTGAAGATGCAAGAGTGAGGAGATGTGAGATAAAAGAGTGGCCTTGCGGGATACTCGCATCATGAAGTTTAAGTAGCTGAGCGAAGATAGTAATTCCTGTTTAGAACAGTTTAGACTGTTTAGGAAGGTGGAAGTGAACATAAATATCCTATTGATTCCTTATGCTGTGAGGCCTGGAAATTAACTGTATTCAAGTTAAAGCCCAGAAATTCAATGGAGGTGGCTGGACCCATCGTTTTATCCGGGGCGATTGGAAACCTGAGCTCAGCGAAACTTGTAGTTGTACTGTCGTTATTTGATGTTGAATGATCATCAAACAGCAAAGTACAATATGATTTAGATAGATTATCATTTGTTCTTTTAACTGTTGCTGGTTTGAGTCACAAGCACCTTCATTTAGTAAAGATCAAAAGAGACTCACTTGTAAAAGACAGAGCTTTGCATAATAAAAATGTGCACCTTGAATTTATTCAATTGTGTTCAACAATCACTAAAGGATCACTAAAAATTTTACCATGAATACGCTGCTGTTTGTATGATATTGTTATTTATATTTATTTATTTGTTTGTTTGTTTCTTTTCCATCTAGACCTGGAAATTACTCAAATCAAATTTCATACTTTTCCAAACTGTGTAGGAACCGTCAACGTAATAGTTTATTCATTGTTATCTGTCTATGGTTCGTTAAGTTACTTACAGATTTCTCCTTGTTCTAAAACAGATACAGATGAAGAGGAACGGTAAGATTTATTTAAATGCATCAGCAAAAGAATGATTGTAAGAATTTGTCCAGTCTGCTGTGTCTCTTTACCAATAGTGAAGCTGTGGGTTGAAGTTACTTCAAAACAGAAATACATATATACTATGACAATAAGTTCAGAGTTTCAATGGCTCTGGCTTGCTGAAGGTCTGCTGCGGCGGCCTGATGCTGGAGGAAGGCCCGTTCCTTCACGGGAAGAGGCAGCATTGCCCGAGACTCGAGCTTGATGCTCGACTGCCTTGTTGTCCATTCCTCTATGGCAGGAATGATTGAATGGGCAGGACTAGGGAAATACACGGAAGGAGATCGCGGATGTTTCGGCCACAGTGACGAGGGTAGTCCTCGGCGTCTTGGCATGCGGGGACCCGTTTGTTGGGCTGAAGCCTCCCCAAGATAACTCTGTGGGATCGGCGGCGGTGTTAGGTGGTGTAATTGCTCCTAGTAAGGCCAGAGGATTGTAGCAAAGATTCCTTGAGGACTAAAGATTCTTCATCGGACTCAAAGAGATTAATTTCGGACATGTTGGGAACTTAGGGTGGGTCAGATGCTGCAAATCTGTCGAGGAATATAGGTGAGTCGAGCTGTCTGAAATGATGTGATGATTAATCAGATTATTTGAGCGTTGCTCCTCCTGAATTTTGTTAATAAAACATCATTAAGTAGTGCTTATCATGCTTATCATGCTTAAGTAGTGCTTATCATTTTGACTGTACAGACTTGGATGCATGGGCGGATTAAGGTGGTCAGGGGCCCCTATGCTGCTCTTTGTGTGAGGCCCCCCCTTAATCATTATGCTTAAAGTGTATTTAGTGCCATACATGGTCCACACGCAAATAAGGTTAACTGGCATACACACACACATTGAGACAGCCAATACTACAGTTTTTCTGGTGGACCAACACATTAAGAAAATTACCACCACACCACATAGGTAAAATGTGAAATTGAAAAATCATAATAAATTATATATAATAAACCAATATATAATACATAGCCTAATCAGTGCATGCATAAAACTTGCCACAGCGCACCGGCAAACGTAAAATTATGAATGTGTAGTGAAAAAACAGCAAGGAGACTTTCTAAACATTTTAATAATTTATTGATTGTTCTGTTTTCGGCTGCAAAGATGAAGACTACAATGCTGATTCATCATATCCGCTGTAGTGGACCTGCCTATATGCAGGTTTCATACGGATTACATAATCTGAGATTATGTATTTTCCATTTGATTATGTATTCTCCAACTCTGTTTTCAACCATATATCACACAATCTCTCCCATACTCAGGAATTTACATGTATATGAAAAAGATTATGTGGAGATGGATGTTAAGACATTATACTACCCTATAACGTAATGGAGGATGCACAGAACGTCCTGACCTTGTTCTCATGCCAGTTGCTGGCTCTTCTGTAGGGAGTTCTACATGGGATTCAGCTCTAGAACCCTCAGAAGGTTCAATCTTAACCTGAACAGGTTCTTGAATCTGTTGAGTTGGCTTTACAGACTTGGGTACAGCAGAGTCATGAAACACATATGGTAAAAGCAGCTTGTAGTCGTCCCAGCATAGAATGCGCATATTCAGTTAGGGTCCCGGGAGTAGCCCTGGAAGTTGCTGGGGGTACACCAAGGAGAAAATCAGCAGGTAGGCAAGCTTCTCTGCCATGTGCCAAGAAGAATGGTGCATGCTTAGTTGAGGAATGAACACTTGTGTTAGCAAATTCAACCTGTTTTAAGTGGTCATCCCATTCCCCACCTTTGGTATATAGATATTTTGCAAGCTGATCTTTTATGGATCTATTGGCACGTTCTACCATACCGGTGCAGACATGGCATGATATGGGGATGTCCGTGTTTTACGAATCCCAAGCAGGGAACACAGTTCTTTCACCAAATCAGAATCGAACTGTCGACCTTGGTCAGTGTGCAAACTCTGGGGCACACCATGTTGGCGCACATAGTCTTCAAACAAGCACTTTGAAGAAACTGCCTAGAGAAACTGCATAGAGATTGAGGTATTTGGTGAAGTAGTCCCTTACTACAAGAACATATTCCCTTTCTGCATAATGGGCGACTCTGTTAGATCAGCAGCAACTTTTTCAAAAGGCATGTTTGTGACTATATTTTGCATTGGGGCCTGCTGATGAGGTGTTTGTGGTCTCCTTGATTCACAAGCTTGACACTGGGCACACCATTGTGTAATGTCCCTCGACATGCAGGGCCAGTAGCATCTCACTAGAGCATGTTGCAGTGTCTTTTGTGCACTAAAATGTCCAGAGAGTGAATGACCATGTAAAGTCTCAAACACGTTATGCTGTAGTGCAGGCGGACCTACAACCTGCAGAATCTGTTCACCTGGTGGAGGTCTGACTCTACTACAAAGGACAGAATCCACAAAGGTAAGCTATGGGAACTCTTTCCAGAAATGTCTGAATTTGTTAGCAGTACCTTTGAGCGTTGTATATGGAGGTCTCTTCTTAGTTAACACCCATTCTGAGACAACACTCAAAACAGGGTCATCCTTCTGAGCATGTAGTATATCTCCACTATCCATACCCAGGCAAGTGACACTAGAAAAGGTAGAGGGAGCAGAATTTGAAGGCTCAAACCCAGAGCCTACACCACAAGAAACAGGTTGTGCAGTAGTAGGATGTGATTCGGCTACCTCAGTCTGCGTCGAAGCAGTAACAAAATGTACAGGCTTGATCTCCAAGTCATTGGAAATGTTGTTCTCGCTGTCAGGTCGACGAGACATGGCATCAGCATTAGCGTGTTTATGACCATGTCGGTACTCAATGGTCCAATCATAGAGGTCAATCTCCAGAGCCCACCGTGCTCTGCGACCCATTAGATCACCATCCAAAACCATTCGCCTCAGACTAAGCAAGGGCTTGTGATCAGTGATGATTAAAAAATAATGACCCATGAGGGACGAATGGACCAAACAATAGCCCACAACTCCCTGTCATATGTTGACCATCGTTTTTCAGTAGGTGTCAGAATGTGACTGCCATAAGCGATGACACTTTCTTTGTCGTCAACATTCATCTGGGACAGAACACATCCAATAGCTGTGTTGGAAGCATCAGTGAAGAGCAAAAACTCCTTCGAGAAGTCTGGGTAGCAAAGAACTGGAGCATTGGTAAGTGCATGTCGCAAAGAATTGAAAGCTTCCTGTTCTACCTCAGTCCAAACAAACAACTTCCCTTTCTGAGTTAGAGCATGCAGTGGCTGTTAAATTTGAGCAAAGCAACGAATGAAACGCCTGTAATATGAACACAGGCCTAAGAAGGCTCAAACTTCTGGAGGATTTCCAGGAGTAGGCCATTCCTTAACCTTCTGAATGTTTTTCTTATCAGGCTGAAGACCGGCAAAATACACAACATGGCCCAGAAATGTCACTTGTTGTTGGGCAAAAAAACATTTAGCTGGTTTTAGCTTTAAGTTTGCTGCTCTTAAACGCTGGAAGACCTCCCTCAGGTGTTGAATGTGCTCCGAAAAATTCTTGCTGTAGGCGATGATATTGTCTAAATACACAAAACATGTTTTCCAGGAGAGACCCTGCAACACTAGCTGCATCAAATGTTGAAAGGTGGGCGGAGCATTGACAAGGCCCATTGGCATCACTGTAAACTGATATAAAGAACGACCAGTAGTAAAGGCTGTTTTTGGTTTGTCAGCCTCGTGAAGCTGTACTTGCCAATATCCGGATGAAAGATCCATGGTACTGAATATAGAAGAACCTCTAAGTGCATCCAAGGTGTCATCTGTTCTGGGTAAAGGATGGGCATCCTTAATGGTGACAGAATTAAGGCCTCTATAATCTATGCAAAAGTGCCAGGTGCCATCTTTTTTCCGCACCATAACGACAGGTGCAGCCCAAGGGCTATGACTGACTTCCACAATACCTTTTGTCAACATGTCATCCACCTGTGACTGAATCACCTGTTGCATCTGAGGAGAAGTACGATAGGTTCGTTTGAATGGGAGTTGCATTGTCAGTATTGATTTTGTGTGTGACTATATGCGTTCTACCAAAATCTGTAGGGCTCTTACTAAACACATCACAATACTCATGCAATAGTGAGTGTAGTTCGTTCATCTGAGTGTCAGACAGATTTCTGCTTTGAATCTCAAATGGAAGTGGTGGCACCTGTGTAGAAGGGGTGGACACATTACATACAGAATCTGATTGCTGAACAATATCATCTTGGTTTACAAGAGTGAACTCCCCCAGTTGCATACCTGGTTGCAGTACAAAAAGGCTGTTTGTTGGATTCATGACCCGCACTACAGTTTGACCATTTTCAGCTAGTGTAAGGGTGCGTGCAATTGCGATACCGTCCAACTTAGATGGATATGGCTCAAGCAACCCACTGTAACTATCTGCTAAACCTGCATTAACAGCAAATGGGATAAGTTGAGCTGTACAGTGCATCTCACATTGAGGAGGAATGGTAGTAGTCACAGTAATTTGCGCTGTGCAGTGTACTGTGGCAAGTTGAGATGTGCTTAACAGCGGTAAAGTCTGATCATAAAAGCAGCATAGTCCATTACCAACATTTAAGATTACCTGGTGCTTCTGGAGAAAATTCCAACCAAGTATGATACCCTGACTCACATTTCTGATGACCTGCATGTCATGTTGTAATGTCAGTGTACCTAATCTCAGGTTAACAGTCACAGTTCCCAGAGTATCTGGATTCTGACCAGTTACAGACTTTGACAGAATGAAATTAGTCTTTAGTGGTCTTTTATACAATGAAGGAATTGTCATACGGGTAGTTTCATTAATAAATGAAATGCTAGAACCAGTGTCTATCATGATGTGCATGTCAGTACCTTCAACAATGATAATAATAATAATAACTTTTATTTATTTTTTTTCTTTATTATTTAAGTAGCTTCTCAAGGCGCTTTACATAAAACAAGCAAATGAGAATACAACACACAAAGCAAAACAAGTTATAATATATATATATATATGTATATATATATATATATATATATATATATATATATATATATATATACATATATAGATAAAAATCAAGGCTGTCTCAGTACTATGAAATTTTCAAAAGCCAGACTGAAGGGGTTCAAAAAGATTATTTACTGTAAGATGATGGTGTAGCTGCAAAGCCACAACACGTTCAACAATTTTTGCAAGAAAAGGAAGATTTGATATAGGACGATAATTATTTAAGTTATCCAAATCAACATTATGCTTTTTTGGAACAGGTGTTACAGCAGCAGTTTTCAATGCTGCTGGTACGACACCAGTACGCAGGGAATCATTAACAATAAAAGATAAAAATCAAGACAATCAAGAAAAAGCTACCCTAAAAAAATGAGTTTTTAAATACGATTTAAAAATACTTAAATTCTGCGCATTCCAAAGCCTAGGAGCATAGGATGAGAAGGCCCTATCCCCTACAGAACGCAGCCGTGTCTGTGGGACTGCCAATAGACCAGCTTGTGAGGAGCGTAGTGACGCTTGGGTGTGTATAAGGTTAAAAGTGCAGACAGATACTGGGGGGCCAGACCATGCAGTGCCTTATATGTGAGCATGAGGACTTTAAAATCAACTCGGAACCTGACCGGAAGCCAGTGCTAGGACTTGAGAATTGGTGTAATATGCTCATTTCTCCTGACTCTGGTCAGGATCCTAGCAGCTGAATTTTGCACACATTGCAGTTTGTTCAGTGTGCATTTAGGAACCCCAGCCAGAAGTGCGTTGCAATAGTCAATGCGGGAAAACACAAAAGTATTAATAAGCCTTTCAGTTACAGAAAGCGATAACACAGAGCGGAGTCTAGCAGTCTTTCTGAGATGAAAAAAGGAGTTATTTACAGTGTACTAAACATGAGAGTCAAAAGACAAACTTGAATCAAATATTACTCCAAGATTTTTAATTTGGTTTGTGATTCCAAAACAGAGCCATCTACGTTTAAAAATAGTGAACCAGCTTTACGAAGCTGATGAGAGATGCCAATAAGCAAGACCTCTGTCATCACTATTGAGACACAAAAAGTTTTGGGACATCCATGTTTTTTATCTCAGAAATACAATGTGTTAAAAAAGGAAGGTCCAGATTTTGACTAGGCTTAGAGTGAATGTAAATCTGAGTATCGCCTGCATAAAAGTGATAATTAAGCCCAAGTGATCTTAAAAGCAAGCCAAGTGGAAATATGTAAATGCTAAAAAGTAAGGGGCCTTAGATTGAACCTTGAGGAACACCCATACAGACAAAGCCGGTCACAGACCGGAATCCACTCATACATACAAACTGTTGATGATCAGAAAGGTAAGATCTAAACCATGTTAAAACAGTCCCAGAAACACCAAAGACAGTTTCCAGATGCTTGAGTAACATATTGTGATTGACAGTATCAAAAGTGGCACTAAGATCCAGAAGGATCAGAATAGAAAGAGAACCAGAGTCTGAGGCTGGTCACTGGTGACCTTGACCAAGGCTGTCTCAGTACTATGAAATTTTCAAAAGCCAGACTGAAGGGGTTCAAAAAGATTATTTACTGTAAGATGATGGTGTAGCTGCAAAGCCACAACACGTTCAACAATTTTTGCAAGAAAAGGAAGATTTGATATAGGACGATAATTATTTAAGTTATCCAAATCAACATTATGCTTTTTTGGAACAGGTGTTACAGCAGCAGTTTTCAATGCTGCTGGTACGACACCAGTACGCAGGGAATCATTAACAATGCTGAGAACAGCAGGGCACAATGAATCCAAACAAGATTTAAACAAGCTTGTAGGGAGGGGTCAAGTAAGCAAGTGGTGACTTTCATACATGACACCTCCCTAGTGAGCAGCTCAGAGTCAATTTGAGAAAAGGTAGAGAAGGATATGCCAGAGAAACTAGGCAAGCATAATGTAGAAGCGGAAACAGGTGCAGCATGATATCAACTTTAGAACTAAAGAAATGAAGAAAATCATTACACAACTGATTTGAGACAGGGAGAGAAGTCAATGCCATTGATGTGTGCTGTACAAGTGTCCTTCATGTCTGTAGTAGGACAGTGTTCAGTCTCTGGATGGCTGGTGTCTGTGGTTGTCATCTGTACAGTGTCTTTTGGGGCTGGTGGTGAAACAGCTGATGTGTGCCCCGCCGCATCAGCTAGTGAAAGTTTCCCTGATGACGGCTGTGATGATCTGGTAGACGCCACGTGAACCACTCTGAAGATCCAGGCTGTGCAGGTCTGTAATGATGGTCTTTGTACTCCTCAAAGGTGACACGCTTGTGATGAGGGCTTGGACTGTGTTGTTGAAATGACGGACTGTTGTAAGACATGGTGTCATTCCGTTGTCCCCACCTGTCGTCCTCATAGTAGTCAGTGCAGACTGCAGTGGAGTATTTTGGTGAATAGCAATCCTGGAACCTTTCCCTACGTTGAGGCGAAAAATTCACTCTGTCATTATGCTGGTATGTGTAGTCCTGTCGTCTGCAAAGGTCTCTACGATGGCTGGGAGATCTTCTGTAGCTGTCAGGTGAAGGAGAATGAGCATCTGAATGTCTGGTTGGTAAATGTCCATATGGTGCATTCCATGCCATAGCATATGTTGTTGGACTGCGCCGATGTGGTGATGGAGTTTGGCGCGATTGGCTGTGTTGATCATGCAACTGCAATTTCAATGCTGATACATCCTTACTTAAGTCTTTAACTGTGTTAGTTAGATCAACAACCGCTTGCATCAGAAAAAGAGTGTCAGTGTCAGAAATAACATTCACTGTCTGTGCTGCTGAACTGTCTCTCACCGCAGACGAAACCGGCTGTACCAATCTGGCGGCCTGGTGTGCCCATTCAGCTTGAGTAGCAACTTGGAAAGCATCTTTGAACGTTTTCATGCCCCTCTCGTGGCACTTAATCTGGAGATCTTGATCTAAACCAGCCAGAAATCTTGACAGTCTCATGTATTCAGAAGCGTTCTGTTTAAAATCTGGAAAAGCTTCTTTGACCAGTCTACATATGTTTGCTGCATACACTTCCATTGGTTCATTAAGCAATTTGTGGCGTGAATTTGGAAATGTTTGAAAAGACGCAATTACATCCTTCTGACCAAAAGCATCTTGCAACTGTTTTTTTGCTGCAGCAAAAGAGTGCTGAATTTCGGATGGAAAATTGTCCCAAACAATGAACAGTTCAGGTGGCAATCTAGTAGGCAACTCTGCTGCTAACACTGCATCCAAATCAACACCACTATCTTTATAAGGAGCCTCTTGAATTACCTCATAACGACGGGCCCACAGCTGAAAAGACTCAGAGCCATCGTTGTGAAATGGCGGAGGTAAAGGTCCTTTGGGGATCGTTTGTGTGCAGCGCGTCCGCGAGGTATAAGCACTGCTCTCCCACGGCACTTATGCTTCCTCGTGCGACATCGCTGAAGTTTATTCACGGCACATCAACATTCACAGCAGCCCTCTGAAATCACAATACTGTACAGACTGCGTTTGCACGAGGCTTTGGCGAAAAAAGTATATATATAAAAAAGAAACTTTTTATATATATATATATATATATATATATAATATCCGACGAAAAACACCGCTGCCACCAGTGTAATATTGTGGGTGTTCTCGGGGCTTATATATATCCTAAGATAACTTTATGAACATATAAATAAAACCCTCGGACACTGACGGGATCTCTTTTCTTTTTTTTATTTCCCCTTCCTTTTTCCCTTTCCTTCCGCCCTCTTCCCCTTCTTTCTATATCACCCGTCACAATAAAAGTACTCACAACAACATCCACTTTAACACTGAATAGATACTGCTGAATGAACATTCAAATATTCAAACATATCAGCTTTCATCTTTTAACAATGTGCTAAACTTTTAACTCTTACAATAGCGCACATTAAACTAGGACTAGGCTAACATTAGTGGACTTACATGTTTCAAGTGATAAGCCATATTTGAGGTCGATGAATCATAGGCGAATGTTTGGATTTCCTGCCGTTAACAATCTCTCCCTCACAAACTGACTTCGCCACTTCTGTCTTGATGTATCCAATGCCTTGAAGTATCAAGCTAATTTTGGGATTTTTTTCAGTATATCTTGTTCAAGTTGTTCTTTTAACCTTTGTATTTTCCGTTTTTTTGTGCTCCACTATCGTAATTTCTTTAGGACGTTTTGCTGCAATGCCGTCTAGCAATAGCAGTGACGTAAATGAAAATGACATGATTTGATCAGCAGCTGATTGAACAGATTTGACCCAAATCTGTTATACAAGGTTAACTAATATCATATAAAAGTGACATTACACAGTTTAACCATACATTTTTATCTGTTTATATGATCCGGCGTCCGGTCGGCGGCGGCATTGAAGGATGTCAAAATCCAATAGAAAGCCATACAACTTTTCTGCATCCATTTCCCTTTTTAAAATCCAGTCACAAACGTCAGCTGTTAACTGTCACACAGCTGCTAGGTTATGTAACAACGCTCGGCTCATTGTTGCCAAGTCTGAAATTGGGCTATACTTTTACACTGTTGTTGTGATTATGCTACTTTTGGGATGGTTTTATTGTGCAGACCTGGCAACCCTGCACCTCAGTTAGACCTTCCTCCACTTCAAAAGCCACTATCTCACAAAAATGACTATATATGTCACAGGCTGCATTTACACTGCAAGTCTTAATGCAAAGATCCGATCTTTTGACCATATCCGATTTTTTGGCCAGTCTGTTTACATTCACTTTAGACGGGACTGGTATCCGATATCTGTGTTTACATTCATTCCCGCCCAAAATGATTGTCATTGATAGCTTTATATGCCATGTTAGACTCTCGGGTTTTGAATGGCTGTGCTATTAAAATTATTTATATATTTCACGTCGGGTGGCCATGTCATGTTTTGGGGGAATTAAATAGGAATTAAATAATTATTAAGTATTAATAGAGGATTATATAAAAGTAAAAATTGTAAAATAAGTTCTACTGCAGTTGTGAAGTAGATATAATCAATTTAAACTATTTGCAAATAATATTTTGTTTTAAAATATGCACATGTTCACTCTTACTGATATCTATGGAGCTCCTAAAGGGACGCGGTGGTGTAAATAATTTGGGATGGAAGGAAAAACTTTTTTTTTTTTTTTTTTTTTTAAATCTTTTGCGTTCCCTTGCAATATTTGCATTCCCTTGCAAAGATATTTGCGTTCCCTTGCTGTGAGCTCGGACAAACATATCCTCTTTAATGTCCCACTGGCTGGCAGTAGGCTAATGTTTCAGTTAGTTCCATGCGTTAATAATGCACACAAATAATGCACGGCTCATAGAGTTTGAACTTGTTAGACTCAAATATAAAGAAATGCAGTCAGTACTTAAGTCAAGGAGTTCAGTAAAGTTGGCAATATATTCAGATTCGAACTTCCCATATCAATAACTCGTGAGCTAAACGTTGTTAAAAACATAAATGCAGCTATTTCCAATCATAGTAACCTAGACAACGAGCTACAACAACCCAATTTTCCTCAAATGTGCTTTATAATAAATTGGTCTCTATAAGCAGGCGGCGGAGAGACAAGTCTGAAGGGACCGTCTGAAAACTAAAAAACCCAAAACCCTTTTTCTCATTTTATATTATGGAAAATACTCAGTAACTTCACTGTAACACACTGTACTTGTCAGGGTTCTGTCACTTCTGTCTAGTTTATTTCTTGGTTTTGTGACAGAGCTCTGACATTCCCGTTTTTGTCCTGTCTTTGTGTGAGCGTACGGTCTCGAGTTCTCGTGCTGTGCGCTCTCTTGTCTGCGTGCCTTGTCTCATGTTGGGAGCGTGGCATTCGGATCCCAGCACTCATGTCTAGTTTAGTTTCGGTTTTGTGTCGGGATTTGGACACTCACGCTCCCTGTTCTGTCTTTATTGTGAGCGCACGGTTTGTGTGTACTTTCACTTGCCGTGCGCTCTTGTCTCGTGTTTTGTGAGTGCCTGGTTGGTTCTTATTGGCCAGGCGCTCTTGTGTTGTCGTGTTCTGTGTTCTTGTTATGTTTTGTGTGAACACGCAGCTTATGAGTTCTCATAGTTGCGTGTTCATGTCTTGTTTTGTGCTTGTGTTTTTGTTATGTTTGGTGTGAGCACATGGCATGTCATGTGTTTCTTTGTGCCACGTTCTCTCATGTCTATTGTCTTGACCCTGCCCATCTTGTTACCTGATTATTGATTCATTTGTCCCACCTGTCCTCCCTCATTACCTGCCTTGTTTGCTCTCCTGTTTATTCTCCTTGTGTTTGCAGTCCTGTGCTGGATCGTTGTCGTATGTCACTTCATGTTTGCTTCCCTGATAGTTTAAGTCAAGTCATGTCTAAGTCAAGTCTTGTTTTCCCCCTTGGGGTAGTTTTTGTTTGTTTTTTGTTTCTCTTTTATTATTAATAAAAGCCCATACTTTCTCCTGCAATTAAGTCCTCATCCTTCCACCACCCATACCTGACAGAACGATCCAGCCAAAAGAGGACTCAGCAGAAAGATGGGCATCTTTATTTTTCCATCTCCCGGCCCTTCCGCTCAGCAGATGGTGGATCAGCGCAGCAAGCTCCTTTCTCTTCGGCAAGGGGGAGCCAGCATGAAGGAGTTTGCTCACCAGTTCGTGATCATAGCGGAGGGGCTCAACATCAGCGACGCAGCGCTCAAGGACATTTTTAACAACAGCCTTAATGAGCCCCTCAGCACCTGGGAGATGGGAATGCTGGGGATTTTGTCTTTCTGGCAGTTTGTGGGGTTTGTATACAATCGGGGAGAAGAGGGTGGCCTTCCGCCTCTTGGCAGCTTGTGTGGGGAATGGGAGGTGGGCCAAGTCCCCAGTCCTCCGATGACCCCTTCGGGGAGAGGGAGGAGGAGGAACAGGTCTGCCTCATCTGCTACCTGCCCAGAGGTGGCTGAGCCCACTGCAGCCCTTCCAGTGAAGGCTGTGACCGCTGCAATCTCCCCTGAGGCGACCAAGGATGCTGCAGCGCCCCCAGAGGTAACCAAGGAAGCTGCAGGGCCCACAGAGGAGGTAGGCACTGTGCCACCGCCTTGCCCTCACAAATGGAGGAAGAGGAGGAAGAAGTCTTCCTCCATCCCTCTAGGCCCAGAGGCCTTCCCAGTGCCCGCTGTAGGCCCGCAGGCCTTCCCAGAGCCCGCTGTAGGCCCGGAGGCCACCCCAGAGGCCGTTCTTGCGCCACCCCAGAGGCCGTTCTTGCGCCACCCCAGAGGCCGTTCTTGCGCCACCCCAGAGGCCGTTCTTGCGCCACCCAAGCTCCTTGCCCTGCCGGCGCCACCCAAGCTCCTTGCCCTGCCGGCGCCACCCAAGCTCCTTGCCCTGCCGGCGCCACCCAAGCTCTCTGCCCTGCCGGTGCCACCAAAGCTTCTTGCCCTGCCAGTGCTGCCCTTGATGCCTGTCGATCAGGCTCCACCCATGCTTCCAGCACCGCCCTGGCCCTCAACCAGGACTCCAGACCTGCTGGAGCCCACCTGGTCCAATCCTCCAGCACCGCCCTGGCCCTCAGCCAGGACTCCAGAACTGCTGGAGCCCGCCTGGTCCATTCCTCCAGCACTGCCCTGGACTCCAGACCTGCTTGAGCCTCCCTGGCTCGACCCTCCTGTCGCACCCTGGTCCCTTCTAATGACTATATGGGCTATCCCGCTGGCTCTGACTTGGCTCCCCTCCCTCCCTCCCCTCTTTGTCTCTGTGTATTGATCTTTTTGTCTTGTTGTCATGTGTTGGTTATGTGTTGTCGTGTATGTTGGTCTTGTGTTATGTTTCTGTCTTGTGTTCGGTGTCCCTTTAGAGGTGGGGTGGTGTCAGGGTTCTGTCACTTCTGTCTAGTTTATTTCTTGGTTTTGTGACAGAGCTCTGACATTCCCATTTTTGTCCTGTCTTTGTGTGAGCGTACGGTCTCGAGCCATGCGCTCTCTTGTCTGCGTGCCTTGTTTCATGTTGTGAGCGTGGCATTCGGATCCCAGAACTCATGTCTAGTTTAGTTTCGGTTTCGTGTTGGGATTCGGACACTCACGCTCCCTATTCTGTCTTTATTGTGAGCGCACGGTTTGTGTGTACTTTCACTTGCCATGCACTTTGTCTCGTGTTTTATGACATTTACATTTACATTTATTCATTTGGCAGACGCTTTTATCCAAAGCGACTTACAAGTGAGGAATACAGTAAGCGAGTCATCATGACGAGGCAAATAGGGACAAGAAGTGCTCACAATACAAGTTTTAGGCAGTGCTCAGAGTATCATAAGTTACAATAGAGAGAGATTAAAGGAAGTGAAGGAAGCAAAGAAAGGTAGGATAGAAAGGTATAGAATTTTTTTTTTTTTTTTTTATTAAGATGAGGATAAGTGCTCACGAAAGAGATGAGTTTTCAGCTGTCTTTTGAATATTGCCAGGGATTCTGCATTGCGGATGAAGGCAGGAAGATCATTCCACCAGCAAGGGACAGTGAACGAGAATGTCCTGGAGAGTGATTTCGTTCCTCTCTGTGATGGTACCACAAGCCTTCGCTCCTTTAGTGAGCGTAGGCTTCTGGTCGGAGTGTAGACTCATAAGAGTGAGTGGAAGTAGGAGGGTGCTGAGCCTGTGGTAGATCTGTAAGCAAGCGTCAACGCCTTGAATTTGATGCGAGCAGCAAGCGGTAGCCAGTGCAGAGAGATGAAGAGAGGCGTGACGTGGGCTCTTTTGGGCTCGTTAAAGACGAGACGTGCTGCAGCGTTCTGAATCATTTGAAGAGGCTTGATTGTGCATGATGGCAGTCCAGCCAGAAGAGCATTGCAGTAATCAAGCCTAGAAATGACCAGGGCCTGGACAAGGACTTGTGTTGCATGTTCTGTTAGAAAGGGCCTGATTTTCCTGATGTTGTATAGTGCAAATCTGCATGACCGAGCTGTCTTTGCAATGTGGTCTTTGAAGGTCAGTTGGTCATCAAGGATTACTCCAAGATTTCTGGCCGAATT
This sequence comes from Hypophthalmichthys molitrix, assembly GCA_037950675.1. Lineage (NCBI taxonomy): Eukaryota > Metazoa > Chordata > Actinopteri > Cypriniformes > Xenocyprididae > Hypophthalmichthys > Hypophthalmichthys molitrix. The sequence goes on along the minus strand of CM075498.1, from coordinate 34,289,494 downwards.
TGATGGGGTAATTGAGGATGTACCTAGCTGGATGCTGAAATCATGATTTAGAGTCGAATTGGCAGGGAAGACGAGAAGCTCAGTCTTAGCCAGGTTGAGCTGCAGATGATGTTCTTTCATCCATGCCGAGATGTCCGCCAGACAGCTTGAGATTCGTGTAGGTACTGTGGGATCATCTGGTTGGAATGAAAAGAAGAGTTGTGTGTCATCAGCATAGCAATGGTAGGAGAAACCATGTGCCTGTATGATGGGACCAAGTGATGTAGTGTAAATGGAGAAGAGGAGGGGTCCAAGAACTGAACCCTGAGGAACCCCCGTGGTCAGTTGATGAGCTTCGGATACCTCCCCTCTCCAGGCAACCCTGAAAGACCTTCCTGTGAGATAGGATTCAAACCAGTGAAGTGGAGTACCTGTGATGCCCAGTGATGAGAGGGTGGACAGGAGGATCTGATGATTCACCGTGTCAAAGGCAGCAGATAGATCGAGCAGAATGAGAACTGATGATTTGGAATCAGCCTTTGCAATCCGCAAGGATTCAGTGACCGCCAGTAGTGCAGTCTCGTTTGAGTGGCCACTCTTGAAACCAGATTGATTGGCATCCAATTGATTGCTCTGTGAGAGGAAAGATGACACCTGGTTGAAAACAACTCGTTCAAGTGTTTTTGCTATGAATGGTAGGAGAGAAACAGGTCTGTAGCTGTCTACAAGTGACGTGTTTAATGTGGGTTTTTTAAGCAGTGGGGTTACCCGAGCCTGCTTGAATGTGTTAGGGAAAGTGCCAGTGTGGAGAGATGTGTTGATAATGTGTGTAAGTGCTGGTGCAATTGTAGGAGCGATGCCTTGTAGAAGGTGTGAGGGGATGGGATCAAGAGGGCAGGTGGTGGAATGGCTGGAGAGAAGGAGTTTGGATACTTCTGTCTCTGTGAGGGGAGAGAATGAAGAGAGGTGTGTGGCTGTGTATGTGGATGGTCTGAGTTCCTGTGTGTGTGGAGCGGAGAACTGACTGCTGATTGTAGTGGTTTTGGTGGTGAAAAAATTAGCAAAATTATCAGCAGTTAGGGAGGAGGTGGGTGGTGGTGGAGGGGGACAGAGGAGAGAGTTGAATGTTTTGAAAAGTGAGCGTGTGTTTGAAGTGCTGTTGATTTTGTTGTGGAAATAGGAAGATTTAGCAGCATGAATTTCAGCCGAAAAGGATGAGAGCAGGGATTGATAGCTACCTAGGTCAGATTGGTCTTTTGATTTGTGCCATTTCCTCTCTGCAACCCTGAGTTTGGTCCGGTGTTCACGAAGAACATCAGATAACCAGGGATTAGAGGGAGTGGCACGTGCAGGCCTGGATGACAGAGGACAAATGCTATCTAGAGATGAAGTTAAGGTGGAACATAGAGTGTCAGTTGCTGTATTCACATCCAGAGATGAGAATTGTGTGGGTGAGGGAAGGGAGGATGATACAGCAGAGGAAAGATGAGAAGAAGAAAGAGAGCGCAGGTTTCGTCTAAAGGTAACTGGTAGAGGGGTTGGTGGTGAACAAATAGGGAGTTGTAGACTAAAAGTGATGAAGAAATGATCGGAAATGTGCAGAGGTTTTACCAAAATGTTGTCAGTGATGCAGTTGCGTGTGTAAATGAGGTCAAGTTGGTTGCCAGATTTGTGTGTACTTGTGGTGATAAGCCGATTGAGATCAAATGAGGCTATAAGAGAAAGGAAGTCTGAAGCATAAGGCTTCTCTAGATGAATGTTGAAATCGCCAAAAACTACAAGTGGGCTACCATCCTCTGGGAATGAGGACAGCAGCATGTCCAGTTCCTCTACAAAGGTACCCAGTTGGCCTGGAGGGCGATAAATTACCCTGATATGAATTTTGACAGGAATTGAGATTGTAATAGCATGAAACTCAAATGAATTGTAGTTGCAAAGAGAGGAATGAGTCGAGTATTTCCAATTGTCAGAAATGAGAAGACCTGTGCCCCCACCCCTCCCAGACTGGCGAGGGGTATGAGAGAAAGTGAAGTTGTTAGAGAGAGCAGCAGGGGTTGCTGAGTCCTCTGAACGAATCCAGGTCTCAGTCAAGCCCAAGATATTGAGAGTAGAATTAGTAGCAAAGGCAGGAATGAAGTCAGCTTTGTTAACTGCAGACTGACAATTCCATAGCCCCACAGAGACAGAGAGAGGAGTATTAGTATTAGAAGATGAGTAGATAGGACGCAGGTTAAAAGCATTGCGCTACCTTTTACGTGGGTTAGTGGAGCGTTGCCGAGAGACAACAGGAATGTATTGAAAGCACATGCTGAGGAAGAAGGAACGGAAAAGTGTGAAAGAAAGGGAAAGGAATATACTTAAGTGCCTACCGGTGTCGTTGCTCGGTGGAGTCGCGCAGGTAGAGTCGCAGGTCTTTACCCGAGTCGGTCTTCACACGAAGAGGCTGAACACAACGGCTGAACGCTCCCGCTGACGCTTCCGCGACAGCGCGCACACTCACAATAAATATGCTGCTTATTAACACGTGATTGAAAACAGCTAAGTCCGCCTTGAAAATTAGCACAGCAAAAGCCTAAAGTCCGTGAATGGCTAAAAATCGAAACTAAGTGCGACTACGAGCAATAACACCAATAAAACTCTGCAAACGCGGCTGTTATTCTAAACGAGTACAATTAAAATACAATTATAGTCAAGGTAGAAAATAGGACAAGCACAGATTCGAAATTAATCCTTCCTGGCAGCAAATAATAAACAAAGCAACTGACCCAGAACAAATATTCTGCAAAGCACTCACGCGTTCCTGCCGTCACCACTGTCAGCTCGCTACTCCTGCTCACTTCTAAATTACACGAGTTTAAATATGCTTTCCCTCGCCAAGCCCGCCTTGAAAATTAGCACAGCAAAAGCCTAAAGTCCGTGAATGGCTAAAAATCGAAACTAAGTGCGACTACGAGCAATAACACCAATAAAACTCTGCAAACGCGGCTGTTATTCTAAACGAGTACAATTAAAATACAATTATAGTCAAGGTAGAAAATAGGACAAGCACAGATTCGAAATTAATCCTTCCTAGCAGCAAATAATAAACAAAGCAACATGAGTGCCTGGTTGGTTCTTATTGGCCAGGTGCTCTTGTGTTGTCGTGTTCTGTGTGAACACGCAGTCTGTGAGTGTGCTCACTGGCTGCGTGTTCTTGTTATGTTTTGTGTGAACACGCAGCTTATGAGTTCTCATAGTTGGGTGTTCATGTCTCGTTTTGTGCTTGTGTTTTTGTTATGTTTGGTGTGAGCACATGGCTTGTCATGTGTTTCTTTGTGCCATGTGCTCTCATGTCTATTGTCTTGACCCCTACTTTCTCCTGCAACTGAGTCCTCATTCTTCCACCACCCATACCTGACAGTACTGTCACCAAATTCACAATCATTCTAATGTTCTGCTCAAGAAACATTTCTTGAAATAGAAATAATAGAAATCCTTTAACTTTATAAATGTCTTTACATTCACTTTTGATTAATTTAATGAATCCTTGCTGAATAAAAGTATCAATTTATTTTAATAAAAAATGTACTGGCCCCAAACTTCTAAATGGTAGATAAAATGGAAATTGAGTAACGTATTTGGCCACTCACACAGCAGAAGAATATGATTGTCAGTCTTGTTTTATAGTTAACATTAACAAAAGGGACAACCACTTTCTAAATGAACTTACTCCCTTAAATTAATGTCTACCATTAACCTTTATCAATGTGATTGTGTTCCCTATAGACATGCAGTGATAAATTGCTTACATTTCTTTTACATTTTATTTATCTTATAATATGCCTGTATTTACATTTAACATTGTAAACCTACATTATAAGATATGGTAGAGTATACAAATCTAACTCAAGTGTGTCTGTCTTTATTCCATTTTTGGTAACACTTTAGAATACTGATCCTTCATTAATGAATAACTACACAGGAACAAATGAGTAATGCATTATTAACACTCTAGTACAGGGCTCTTCAAGTAGTTTTATTCGAGGGCCAGATTATCCCCTACCCACCTAATAAATACTGCAATATAAATGGCTATAAGATAGTTTTCAATATAAATATTCCACATTTCCACAAACCGTGGTAATTTACTACAGTTCATTCATGGTAAATGTTTGTAAGGGTGGTGATTTTGGGATTTAAAAGTCTTTTAACTTCATTCATGACACGTTTCTCCTGTTCTCCTCATCAGTCTTGTTGGGAATGTTGAGGCTGTTTCATCCGATTTAAAACTAGTTTAATCATCGAGTGATTTGTAGTTTGTAACCTAGAGGTGTGTGTCGAATTGAAACGCTAATCTCACTTGATGTCGCAACGCTGTTTAATAATGGTGACCGGGAATAAACGTAGCTCCTTTAAGCTTTCGTTCTGTTATCCATTGGGCCGTGCTGCATAGTTCAAAGTAAACTAGTGAAACGCCTGAAAACAGCACTATTTGTTCTGTATTTGTTGTTACTGACCGAGAAACAACTACAGACGATTCAGTGACAGAGCGGTCCGAACGAATCCAAATCGTTTCGGATAGTTATGCAAGCGCGTTTGGCCAATTCACGGAAAAGAAAGTCGACAGAAATACGGGACACGCATAATAACTGCTGAAATATTTGCACGGAAAATGTTTCTTAGGTCAGTCGGAGAAGCGTGCATGGTACGAACAGTGCGTATATAGCCGTACAGCTGCAGGCGCCACTGCGGCCACGTATCTAACCAAATTTAGTCGCACCGCCAGGAAAAGAGGAGGAGGGAGATGATTGGTGGGCCAGATTTGGCCCGCGGGCTGCCAGTTGACGAGCCCTGCTCTAGTAACTACTATTAACTAACAAGAAACTCTGATTAATGAATTAGTAAGTAATAGTGCTCAGTTGAATGTGTTAGTTCACTATTAGCTAATTAGTAACTACTGTTTTTTCATACCTCCCAGAGAACTACTAAGAACTACTATATACAGGTGCATAATTCATTTGAATAATGCATAATGTATAGTTAATTTTGAAGTATTACCAAATCCTTCAGAAGGAATTACTAATTACAGAAGGAATTACTAATTATTTGGTTCAGTATTCTAAAGTGAGAAACATGATAACTCTCTAGTAACTACTGGAGTCATTGAGGTTTTTGTAAAGTATTGGATAGTAATGACTCAAGTGTTACTACATCATTCTAATGGAACTACTACTTATTTGGATCAGTATTCTAAAGTGAAGATCATGATAACCCACTAGTAATTACTCAAGTGTTACTACATCCTTCTAAAGGAACTACTAATTATTTGGATCAGTATTCTAAAGTGAAGATCATGGTAACCCATTAGTAATTACTTAAGTGTTACCAAATAAATCAGAAGGAATTACTGTACAAAAATGTACAAAAACCTCAAAAGGTTACAATGACTTCAGTAGTTACTAGAGAGTTATCATGTTTCTCACTTTAGAATACTGATCCAAATAATTGATACTTATCCAATTCCTTCTGAATGATTTGGTAATACTTCAGTCATTACTAGTGGGTTACCATGACCTTTTCTTGAGAATTAATTATACATTATGCATCATTCATTTTATTTATGAACCTGTATATAGTAGTTCTTAGTAGTTCTCTGGGAGGTATGAAAAACAGTAGTTACTGATTAGCTAATAATGAACTACCACGTTCAACTGTCAACTATTACTTACTAATTCATTAATCAGAGTTTCTTGTTAGTTAATAGTAGTTATTGAGTGTTAATAATGCATTACTTATTTGTTCCTGTGTAGTTATTCATTAATGAAGGATCAGTATTTTAAAGTGTTAATCAGTTTTTCATTACATTTTCTAACTGCCATGAAATTATAGGAATGCCTGTTCTCTTGTCTCACATTTGTCTCTGTCTTTCAATTTCATCTCCATCATATCACCTGGACAAACTCTCACCTCATCACTTAGACCCTCGAGGAGGTTGGTTCTTTTCACTTATAATTGCTTCTTGCAGACCTCAGTCTGGATCCCTCTTTAATCAAAGACCCTTGTTATCAATCCTACTCCCACTGCTATGCCGCCCCTCATCTGTGTTTATCAGGCTGAATGTGTTGTCAGGTGACTTGAATGAGCCTGAACTAATAGGGATAGCAATTCATTGTTATTTAGTCCAAACTAGTTTTAATCTGTGTACAACATCTCCTTTCAATTTTACAAACAATCATTAATCAATCTGTAATTAAATTTTGTAATTAATTTAATTTCATTTCATTTTTTTTGTTGTTGTTGTTGTTGTTTTTTGTTTTTGGTCAGGTTTAAGTGTCTGTTTTATCCCACAGTTGCATGTATGGTTTGGTTTATGAATGAAGAATCCTGTAACCAACCTGCTTCCAGTTACCTGAAAATGTATTATAGAAATATCATGAGTGTTTATTTTGATAGTAATACACCACACCGAATTTCCATTCTTATCCTACAAATCATTGTCACTGTATGTCCATTTCCATAGTCATTTGGAAATCAGGTTTGTCAGTGTCTCAGACTTTGGAAATAAATAAAGTGAATATTTGTATTTCTTAGACCCTGCGAACAATACATCTCCCACAAGGTCTTAGACAGGTTCCCGAATCCAGGCAGGACCAAGCATTTGCCCTCTTCTGCACATATGTGTGAGCCACAGTATTGACTTCCTGCCTCCAGTTGTTAAACTTCAGGCTTTAACAAATAGAAAAAGTGGCAGCCCGGCCTTTTGAAGAGAATTTGTTTGACCTGTCAGCTCGACTTCATGTTAGTTTGTTCATGTTAGTGACACAGTCCTAGTATTTACACTACAGACGTAGTAATCACAATAGATTCCCCTGTATACTATATGGTTTTTGTATAACAAGTTAACAAAAGGACTACAATATTGCACATACTGAATCTCACACCACATTTTCTTCTTTGGTAGTACAACGAGTGCCGCCTCGTTTCTCCATCCCACCTACCAATCACGAGGTTATGCCAGGGGGCAGTGTCAACCTCACCTGTGTGGCAGTAGGTGCCCCAATGCCCTACATCAAATGGATGGCTGGTGAGGTGGAGCTCACCAAGGATGAGGAGATGCCCGTAGGCCGAAATGTCCTGGAGCTCACCAACATCCGTCAGTCGACCAACTACACCTGCGTAGCTATCTCCTCTCTTGGTATGATCAAGGCAACCGCACAAGTTTCTGTCAAAGGTAAGATCCTCGAATGACTGCTCTCTCTACGCAAAAATGTTCATTCTTTTGAAAGAATCTTTTGCAGTCATAGCCTAGGTGTATACTTAATTTTCCACATTTTGCTCAGTCTTGCATCTTGTTGAGCATGCAAGACATTAAATGTATACTCCATTTCATGTTTCTCACTTTAGAATACTGATCCAAATAACTGATACTGATCCAATTCCTTCTGAATGATTTGGTAATACTTCAGTCATTACTAGTGGGTTACCATGACTTTTTCTTGAGAATTAATTATAGATTATGCATCATTCATGTTAATTATGAACCTGTATATAGTAGTTCTTAGTAGTTCTCTGGGAGGTATGAAAAACAGTAGTTACTGATTAGCTAATAATGAACTACCACGTTCAACTGAGCACTATTACTTATTAATTCATTAATCAGAGTTTCTTGTTAGTTAATAGTAGTTACTAGAGTGTTAATAATGCATTACTTATTTGTTCCTGTGTAGTTATTCATTAATGAAGGATCAGTATTCTAAAGTGTTACCCAATTTTTCATTGCATTTTCTAACTGCCATGAAATTATAGGAATGCCTGTTCTCTTGTCTCACATTTGTCTCTGTCTTTCAATTTCATCTCCATCATATCACCTGGACAAACTGTCACCTCATCACTTAGAGGAGGAGGTTGAGTTCGAGGTTGAGGTCGAGGTTGAGGTTGAGGTCGAGGACCCTCGAGGAGGTTGGTTTTTTTCACTTATAATTGCTTCTTGCAGACCTCAGTCTGGATCCCTCTTTAATCAGAGACCCTTGTTATCAATCCTACTCCCACTGCTATGCCGCCCCTCATCTGTGTTATCAGGCTGAATGTGTTGTGTCAGGTGACTTGAATGAGCCTGGACTAATAGGGATAGCAATTCATTGTTAATTAGTCCAAACTAGTTTTAATCTGTGTACAACATCCCCTTTCAATTTTACAAACAATCATTAATCAATCTGTTATTAAATTTTGTAATAATTTAATTTAATTTAATTTTTTTTTTTTTTTTTGGTCAGGTTTAAGTGTCCGTTTTATCCCACAGTTGCGTGTATGGTTTGGTTTATAAATGAAGAATCCTGTAACCAACCTGCTTCCAGTTACCTGAAACTTTATTATAGAAATATCATCAGTGTTTATTTTGATAGTAATACACCACACCGAATTTCCATTCTTATCCTACAAATCATTGTCACTGTATGTCCATTTCCATAGTCATGGTTTGTCAGTATCTCAGACTTTGGAAATAAATAAAGTGAATATTTGTATTTCTTAAACCCTGCGAACAATACATCTCCCACAAGGTCTTAGACAGGTTCCCGAATCCAGGCAGGACCAAGCATTTGCCCTCTTCTGCACATATGTGTGAGCCACAGTATTGACTTCCTGCCTCCAGTTGTTAAGCTTCAGGCTTTAACAAATAGAAAAAGTGGCAGCCCGGCCTTTGAAGTTAATTTGTTTGACCTGTCAGCTCGACTTCATGTTAGTTTGTTCGTGTTAGTGACATAGTCCTAGTCCTGTATACTATATGGTTTTTGTATAACAAGTTAACAAAAGGACTACAATATTGCACATACTGAATCTCACACCACATTTTCTTCTTTGGTAGTACAACGAGTGCCGCCTCGTTTCTCCATCCCACCTACCAATCACGAGGTTATGCCAGGGGGCAGTGTCAACCTCACCTGTGTGGCAGTAGGTGCCCCAATGCCCTACATCAAATGGATGGCTGGTGAGGTGGAGCTCACCAAGGATGAGGAGATGCCCGTAGGCCGAAATGTCCTGGAGCTCACCAACATCCGTCAGTCGACCAACTACACCTGCGTAGCTATCTCCTCTCTTGGTATGATCAAGGCAACCGCACAAGTTTCTGTCAAAGGTAAGATCCTCGAATGACTGCTCTCTCTACGCAAAAATGTTCATTCTTTTGAAAGAATCTTTTGCAGTCATAGCCTAGGTGTATACTTAATTTTCCACATTTTACTCAGTCTTGCATCTTGTTGAGCATGCAAGACATTAAATGTATACTCCATTGACGTGAGCCTGTACATCAGCGGACTGTGCTGATGATGAAAATTATGTTAATTGGACTGTTCGCGGCCCTGAGCGGAATGCAGACAAGAAAAGTTTACTTTCAACTTTAGACCAAGAATGTGTATTAAGAATGCAAATAAGGTCCATTTTGTAGATTTTCTTAGGTTTAAAGATTCTGGAGACAGTTATTTTACCCAAGACCCTGAACAGGTTGTCAGAGAACAGAAAAAGTTATTTTCTAACTGCAACCCCAAGGTTCTGACCAGCTGTTTGGTATGCCTGGCAAATACACACAAAGAAAAAAAACATGGACACTTGCTCTCTGTTGACTGAGCTTTAGGGACTTATTTATTTATACAATATGAATAAAAGTACAGTGTTTACTGTATGACGTATGGGCAACAAGGATTGGACGTAAAAATCAATGATAAACATGACCATGAGAGCATGTCCATAACATTCCCACTCGCCTTTTAATGAGATCACTAGGTGTGTGTGTGAGAGAGAGAGACCTGAATAAATAATTGTGAAAACTGAAATTTAAAAGTATGACTGTAAGCGTTGTGTAGTAGCTACTCCGTTCACGCGGAAAAAAAAATGAGATAAAAAAGATCATTGAATCAGTGAACTTGTAGGCTGCTGAATACCTGACAAAATTAGCAGGGTTGGAGAGTAACAGTATAGGTCTTCAATTGAAATACGAATTATGAATAGGAACTGTAATGTTAAAGTCATAGGCTAGAACAGTGTCAATCTTTGGTTATATAAAAAAAAAAATGTTGTTAATAGTTTACTTTGGATTAGAAATACAATCCAATAAAAATAGCAATTATATGAATTGTGATATGAGGAGATTTTCTGCAGTGGTTCGAATTAATATCAGTGTTAAACAAATAATCAAAAATTCATTTGACCATTTCTGATTTAAAATGAATCGAATACATTCATCTACAATTTACATTGAACAGATTTTATCATATGTGGAGTACAACTTAAAATCAACCCTCTTAACATATTGTATATTAAATAGACAGCACTTTTTAAAGTTATTTTTGTTACATGATTAATTGGTTGATGTTTCTCTAAAGTTTGCTTACTTCTTTCAAGGTATTGTTTATTCCCACTGCTTTATGTATTTAATGTTTATCCAGCAAAGCTCTGGTAGTATTTTTCTATACAGTATTTTCTTTTATTTTGTTTTCATTTGTCATGAGCTCTATATTTTAAGATGTACGGTGTTGATAAATCACATTCAATTAATGTGAAGGGCATGTCAGGTGTGTCCTGCTCCTAAAGGATCAATGTCCTGCAAGGTTTAGCTCCAACCAAACCCATCTGAACCAGCTAAGCAAGGTCTTCAGGATTACTAGAAAAATCCAGGCTGCACTCTCAGGAAAAAAATGGTACAAAAGCTGTTGCTGGAATGTTACCATTTAAAATGGTTTTAATATGCACCATTTAGGTATGTACACATTTGGTACCCAATATGTAACTTTAAGGTACTAATATACACTCTAGGTATAGATGCACCTTTTGATAGGGCACCACTCCAGTGACAGCTTTTGTACCTTTTTTCTAAGAGTTTAGGCAGATGTTTGAGTCAGTCAATACAATGTCAAATGTAATGTGCAAAACATTATTTTATCGTAACAACAATGCATGCAACCAGAACTGATCTTGATTCGAATGGGAGATTTAAAAAAATGCTCTCCATTATATATTTTGTTAAACAAATAATCAGCTACAATGCAGAACACACACAAGAGTGATGGGGTGACTCCATATCACATCCATAATGGAGAACAAATACACACACACACACAGCATGTTCAGGTTTGACTGTATTGTGACATAATTGCAAAAAATGATACTTCAGTGATGATACTTTGACAAAGATCAATTTTTAATGTTATAATAATGTCTAAACACAAATCTAAATGAAAAAATAGGCTGCCTATAAAAATACCTATTCCTGGAAATGGCAAATGAGCCAGTGAGTGATGCTCTGCAGCCATCTAGTGGCTGTTCTTGATATTTAACAATGAGACTTAGAGAAAGAAAAGTTTAATTTGTTACAAAGTAGGCTATTCCTTACCAAGCACCAAGTAACTAAATTAGGATACAATTATGAGTCATTCGCAAACTGTTAAACATTAAACTGTTGGTTACTTTACAACTAACCTTCATCTGGGAGATCACAGGGATATATGAATATTTGATCTGTTAACTGGTTGTATATGTCAGATTTATTGCAAGACTCGGGCAGAGAAAAGCTGTTGCTATCAAACATTGTTTACTTAATCAACTGAGTGTAAAGGCGAAGGGATAGATCAAATAGGCCAATTTGATGGAAGGTTTGCAAAGAAATTTCATGCTCCCTTGTAAAAGTATTTTTTAGTATTTTTAAAATACAAAAATTCAGTAGTTTATTTTGATACATGGTGTGGCTGCTGTATTTTGTAGTTTATTTTGATACAATTAAAATTAAGGTATTTGGTATTTTATTTTAAAATACATGAAGACTTAAGATGCAAAAGCCTCTAAGTGCCATATGAAATTTTCTTCTAACACTAGCATTTTTATCAAGCTCGTATGTTTATTTCACTTTAATGGCAATGAAAAGGACCTATTAATTGCCATTAAAGTGAAATTACTGAACCTAAACATACGAGCTTGATAAAAATGCTAATTTTAGAAGAAAATTTCAGCCGGCACTTAGAGGCTTTTGCATCTGAAGTCTTCACATTTTGATGTATCTTTGCCCAACCCTGCCGGTCACTATACAGGTTATATTCATTGAATATGAAAGGACTTGAGCGAGAGAGTTCAATACAGATAAGTTTTGTACTGAAGTCAGAGAATGATGTGACTTACAGATAATGATGTTAAGTGAGTCCATGAAGTCTTCAGATCTTCAGTCTGTTGAAGTTGATTCAGATTCAGTTGATCCTCATATGAAGTTGTAGCTGGAGGTCTTCATCTCTCCTTCACCAGGAGCTTCATTCTGCTTTCGAGTCTGAGGTGTTTGTCTGAGGACGTGACGGAGCCAGAGCCTCCTCAAAACAACTGACATGACAAGCCTAATAATCAGCAAAACAGAACAAATACTATGAAATATGAGATAATGTATAAACTGTATAGTTTTGTAACACATTTACAAAATATGATTATTTTAAATTCTTCTACTTTTTGAGTCACTTTGTTTTTGTCTTTCTTCACAGGTTCACCCACATCTACACTGACTGTGACACAAGAGGGGTATTGCATAAAAGCAAGATAAGGGATTAAGCTGGGATTTTCCAGTTATCCTGGCTGAATTTAGCCCTGACTAATTTGTATGAAAGCAGGCTAAATTAAGGTACTATGGAGATTTGGTTCTAACAAGCAGGCTAAGATTAATCCTAGTGATTTATTTGGTAGATCCGCTGCCAATCCTACTAGAAATGTGTTTTAAAAGTCACTCCATGGTCTTCTGTAAATATGTTGCATCATTTTAATTATCCTGCATTAAAATACTAGATATAGGCTACTGTCATTCATCTAATTATGCCTACTGTTATTTTACTGTTATGAAGACTGTTGTTCATATTGCTGTCAGAGGTTTGATGAATACATATATTATTGTAGTTTGTTTTGATTTAGTCTATCCTTTAATAAAGAATAATGTATGTCATTCTTTCATGTGTACATGCATTTTATTTGGCATTGGTAGCACACACTGTGTGGTTATCGCTGGATCAATAACTATGTAGTGTGCGCAATGTTTTTGGATTTTTTTTTTTTATTATTATTATTTTTATTTTGCTGTCATCACTTGACCACTTGGAGCTTTGAAGAGAAAAAATAACGATGATTTATACATTGTGTTACAGGCATGGTTCAGTGTGAATATGAGCCTTTTTTAAATGCTAAAGTCAGTATAGACAATAAAATATGTCAACAGACACTATTCACCTAATTTGTAGGCTACATTTTTTTCCACCAATCAAGTCACTTACCAGCCTGCAAAATGTTCTTCTACTTAATCTTGACTTGCTGCCATCCTTTTTTGGCCAGACATGTTTGTTCTTTAAGAAGGATACATAGATAAGAGAAATAAAATAGATAAACGATTAGATAGATAAAAAATAGATCAAATTATCAGATTATAGATTAGATAAAATCAATTAAATAGAAAAAAAAAATGTAATAAAATGCGCATAAGTGTTTGCAATTAATCTTCATGATAAATTTCCTGAGTAACATGCATGTCCACTAGTCACATTTAAGGCAAAGCGTTAATTTGTTTCACTGTTTCAACTGTTAATTTGTGGAAATAACAAGTAACTCCTTGAATAGTAATTATGATGGTTTCAGTGGAGCACTGGTTATTTGGACTACTTACGCATTCAATCAGTCCGCTATTGTCTGCCAGGATTTTTCTCTTTGTTTTATTATAGCAGCCATACTTCCCTTTTTACATATTACCTCTTCACATGTTTCCATTAGAAGCTGTTGCTCAGCGAGAAGTATGCCACACGAGTTTTATCCATTTTTGCGTCATTGGATCTGTGTTAGGCCCTCGGTTATTTTCAATATATATGCTGCCACTTGGAAATATTATAAGAAAACATGGAATTAGTTTCCATTGCTATGCCAATGATACTCACTTATATATTTCATCACGACCAGATGAAATCTCTAAATTATCCAAATTGACAGAGTGTGTTAAAGAAGTAAAACATTGGATGACTAGTAATTTTCTTCTATTAAATTCAGATAAGACTGAAGTATTACTTATTGGACCAAAAACTTGTACACAGAATCTCTCAGACTACAATTTGCATTTAGAAGGATGTACTGTTACTCCATCCTCGACAGTTAAAGACCTGGGTGTTATATTAGACTGCAACTTGTCCTTCGAAAATCATATTTCATATGTTACAAAAACAGCCTTCTTCCACCTCAGAAACACTGCTAAGATATGGAATATGTTATCTATTTCTGATGCAGAAAAGTTAGTTCATGCTTTCATGACATCTAGACTAGATTACTGTAATGCATTACTAGCTGGTTGTCCTGCATCCTCAATAAACAAGCTACAATTAGTCCAAAATGCAGCTGCTAGAGTTCTTACCAGGTCAAGAAAATATGATCATATAACACCAATTTTATCATATCTACACTGGTTACCTATTAAGTTCTGTATCGATTATAAAGTATTGCTACTGACAAAGGCTCTAAATGGTTTAGCTCCTGTATACTTAACCGATCTTCTATTGCCCTACAATCCTTCACGCTCTTTAAGATCACAAAACTCCAGACTTCTGGTTGTACCTAGGATATCTAAGTCCACTAAAGGAGGGAGAGCGTTTTCACATTTGGCTCCTAAACTCTGGAATAGCCTTCCTGATAATATTCGGGGCTCAGACTCGCTCACCTAGTTTAAATCTAGATTAAAGACGCATCTCTTTAGCCAAGCATTCACATAATTGATCTCATATCAAATAAATTGCACATGACTATCTTTGCTTAATGTTATGAACAGCAGCTACGCTAATTATTCTCCATTTGCTTTTCTGTTTTATCTCGGGACACCTGTCCCGAGGTGACTAGAGAGTACATCAGCTTCAGTTTGGACCCAGCCTCTTAAGAAGACCTCAGATGACCAACACCTTTGAAGAGACGGCACCTGCGAGGACTTAAGATGACGCAACATCTGGATCAACATGCACATTCCCAACTTTCTATATATCCTAATTATTGTTAATATGTAATTCATTATTTCCAGGAGCTCACTGCTTATGTAACGAGGTTACCCCCCTCCCTGTCGTGAAGGCCTGTTTATATAAAAATACATTCTCTATGCAGACCCAATCCGGCGCTCTCCTGTCGTTTTTCACTCATTTTCAACACAACGCAGACTACAGAAGCATACGGTTACACTTATACCTTCAATTAAACTGCTAACAGTGATTGTAAATTAAATTGTCTAAATTATTACTTTGTTAGCTAACTGCATGATTATATGTACATTTCTGAAACCACATATATTGGACAGTCTGTTCATATATTCATATATTGAAACGATATGTATCGTGAAAAGCGCTATACAAATAAATGTGGGGGGAAAAAAAATGTATTCTGTGATCAATCCTGTGGATCCTTGTCACTCCTCTTTTGAGGGCTTGATTTTGTTTAATTAGTAGTTCTTACCTATAAGGTAAAGCATCACTATTGTTCTCTTGAATACTTATTATTCTTCGTCCACACAAAACAAACAAGTTTGTTTTTAGTGATTCATCATGAATGTCTTTTAGGGTTTTGTCATTTTCTTTAATAATAGTTTTAGGGGTTGCAGCTGTAGTCAGTCAGGAATTGAGTTTCATGGACTAGTTGAAGAGCGAGTGTGTTTAGAGGACGAGGTTCTGGTGAGGTTTCATTGGCGAGGAGGGGTTTATATGGACTGAATCAGGATCAGATTGATGCAGGTGATGCCAGAACTGAACACATCTCTTCTGGATCTCAGTGTTCAGCGGGTACATTCAGCCCTGCAGGCATCATTGGAAGTGCTTTTGTGGACCCCTAAAATGTTTTTGTCCATTTCTAATTGTAGTTTTTTCTACTGAAGTTTTATCCCAATTTTTAATAGTATTGATCCCAAAATTTAACATCCATATAAAATAATTTTTTTTTTTTTTTTTCCCTTCATATTTTTCATATCGTTGCACGTTGCACAATTTGAGTTTGGGTTTCAAAGAGTTGAATAATGGTTTGTCAGGAGAATTTATGCTGGGCTGTGTATGTTGTGCGACAACACGGAAACTGGAACTACTACAAGGAAATGTATGTGTTTTTAAAGGGGAAGCACTTCTCCTTAACCTTACCTTGGAGTTATTTCGCCCTCCGCCTATGTGTGTATGAAGGAAATCGGAGGACAGGTCACGTAGCTCACCTTTTTGTGTGCGTAATATTTATATAGCCTGTGCCATGGATTTATAACTTATATGTATAACGAAGAGCTGTGCACGCACCAGTGACGGGATTTTGAGCGTGAGAACCGCGTGCACACCGTCGCTTTGCCACTATTAGAACTAGCTACCACCGATTTGTGGCGTTCGTGACTCTCTTATTGAAAATGAACTAAAGACTTGTGTTTTGCGCATCCCATAAACTGTCTGTATGTCGAAGTAGGCTACTACCGGCCCAATTTATCAGTGGCCCACCAGGAATTCTCCCGAATTTTAAAGGAGATATTCTTACTATATAATTACAATTAGTGGTTACGTGCTGATTATTTTTTATGTTGCAGAATGAAAGAAAAAAAAAAAAGAAAAGAAATCCAAAAACATGCTTGTACATGCTTTTACTTTAGCGCAAGTTTATTAATAAATCAATAAACAAAACCTTCATTCTTTTACATGCATCTCAAAGATCGAGTTTAATTGTGAGTGTGAAGTGGGGGCAGCACGACTGGGTTTTGCCTAGAGCGGAAGTTGAGCTTGCGCCGTCCCTGACTACGACACCACGTCTCATGAAAGATACTGATGTCCATACTGTTACACTGCTGAGTAAGTCTTGGTCTGCAGTCTTGTTACAATAAGTAGAAGAGTGCAGACCCCCTATAATCCAACAACTGATTTTAAATGATTTCATGGATAGATTTTTCTGTAATGCGTGTTTGTGTGTATATATGTACATATGTATAAATGTGTGTGAGTTGTGCAGGTTATTTCATCTGGAGAAGATGATGTTCAGTAGATGAGGTTTTGTGGTTGTTGAACTGTTGCTGCGTAGCTCTTGTGTTGTGATGGAGGTTCTGTGGCCGGTCTGGAGGATGGAGGACTCCTGGTGACCGAGAGCTCCTCTTGTCATTGGAGTTTCTGTTGTTTCTTGGTGTGTTTCCAAGAGCTGTGCTTTTCAGCACTCTGGTGAAGACTAGCACTCCTTGCTTGTTGAAATGTACATGTAAGTGCACAAGTTCCACATTATTTCCATGAATCACATGGACTGGTACATCAGTGTGTGGCAGTAGTGAAGACAAAGTATTTTAGCATCTGGGAAACGCTGTGTGTCTCTGATGGACCTCTCTGATCAAAGGAGCACATCTCTCTCTCAGTGTCTTTTTCTGAGTGGGACATTCATGTTTTTATGTGTGTTTCACAGTTCCATCGGATGAAGATCAAAGTCAGTACGCCGTAACAGAGGAAGAAACTTCAATCTGATATTAACCTCTTTAAAAAGACTCATCATACTGGTAATTCTGTCAACATGTTTGAAGGTTCTGTCAGCATTTATTTGTCCTTAAAAATGGTTTGAAAATATTGTAGTTTGTTCTTCTTATATAAGATATTTTTGTTATATATATTTGTCATAACCTTTTTGCTTGAAAAGAGAAACGTTTTTTCATGCTTTTTATGGAGTGCGATAGTCCAAAGCCTTTATTATTGGTTTTGCAAAAACTGTCCGATTACTTAAATGATACAACTTTTATTTTTGGTTTTAAATTTGAAATTATTAACTGCATTTTTTTTTTTTTATATATATATTTCATAATGTTAGTAGGATTTTTACATCAAAAATTGTCATAATGTAGAAATAAATATTTTTCTACCCTGATTTTAGTCTGTTTGTAATCTCTTTGAAGAGGCGTGTCTGCTGTGGCTTCAGTGTAAACACCCACTGCTGTGATTGGCTGACATCTTTGCTTATGAAATAAGTCTACATGATGAACTGGTGCAGCCAGGCATTTAGGGACTGAACCCCCACTGCGAAAACTTTACCACGTTTTTACTATTAGGGCCCACAGCTGTCAAAAGTGTTGAATACATAATTAGGTCATGTCACATGAAAGCTTGCAGTGATGAGCATTGTAGCCGATGACAGACAGCCTGTTGATCGTGTGATGGCAGTGATCATGTCATTGGAACTTGGTTTCTGCAGAGTCACAAATGCTTCTATTATTACTAACAGTGCAAACATATTATAAATACAGTTAGAGATTCATAACGGGAGTTTTGTTGCTGATGACAGTCTGCTGATCGTGTGAATGCAGTGATCTTGTCATTGCAACACGATTTCTGCACTCTCACGAATGCTTTCACCATAACTAACAATGCAATGATGTAAATAAAGGTTTATTGTGCAGTCACTGATTATAACGGGAGTTTTGGCAAGTGTCCAGATAAACTCGTGCTGTGTGATCGACGGCTTGAGCCTTTTATAAAGATAGCGTTCTTTAATCGCTTTCTGTATATAATTTAATCACAGTTTAAAAATGCATAAATACTCAGTACATATCAAACAGTCTGTAATAACAGACAAAGCAATAGTGATCACGTAATAAAACAGTTACTCACATATAGTCAGCACAGCATCGTCATTTAGTTTTAATCTTGCTGAAAATCCTGCTTTGAATTGTGCCTTGTTTGTAAACAAATTTGTGGTAAAATGAAGTGAAAGAAGGACCAAGTTCTTACTGACCCGGTCTTGAACTTCATCAAAAATATAGTTGATCTTCTTCTGTGGAGGCGGTGTTTCCCCACACTATTACGTCATAAAGAGGCACATTCCAGAATCTGTCGTTTTGGCAGACTGGCTTCAATATAAGCTGTTTTTAGACTAACAAGAAAGTTTTGAGTTCTGAAACTTACAGGATAATTTATAGTACAGTGACCTATTATGTCAAAAGATCAAGGGAATTTTGATTTCTCAGTTCATGACCCCTTTAAAAAGAGGAGTTGCATTTGTCAGTTGCTGAATTTTATTTTAGGACAGGCCAAACTAGCCATCTATCTAAGCAGAACAAATAAGGTTGAAAGGTTGTCGGAGGAAGATGTAGTGTTTATGTTCTTACATATGGCAAAAGCAAGAGTATTAATTGATTTCTATTTTTATAAGGAGTGTAAATGGAGTGTTTTGTTGTTGATGAATAGCTATTTTTTACTCATTTGTTGTATTTTATTTTTTCCTTTGATGATTTCCTTGGTAGCCTACTTATGTGGTATTTGGATCATTTTTGGGGGAAAAAATGTGTATCAATGAAGTGTGATTTATTGTAATAAAATCGTTTTTAAAACTCAAATTCTCTTTCTTTCTTTCTCTGAGTGTCTTTTCCCCAATTGATTCACATATTCTCTCACTGCATGACCTTTACTGCCTGTCTTCTATATTACATAAATCAATGTTTTTAACAGATGATGGTCAGGAAGCAATAACTGCAGTGAAAATACAATAAATAAAATACAGTAAATAAAAAAATAACGTAAGACATGTACATTTAAATGCTGAAAATGTTTTGTGTGTATGTATTTCAGTTCCTTTAGTGTCTTTCCATTAAGCCACTGTTATTGGTAATAGGAGTGAGCAAGTATCTGACTTGTACAAACGGAGTCCATGCAGACAGATAAAAAAATGCAAACACTGTCTTTCTTTATTGTGCTCCAATGAATTGCTTCCAGTTAGCTTCCTGTGGTGTCATTCTTTCAAGTTCACAGCATACAAATATCAAGTCCATACCTTGTAGAACATAATCCACACTACCCTGCAGTTCGGTCAAAAACTGTGCTTCCCCACTACTAATACACACCTGTTGTCTCATTACTCAGGTGCCATTAACATACCATTTATTATGGTATAACTAACTTGATTTTTATTTATTTATTTATTTATTTAACCTATTTATTTCGATTGAGACATAATAACATAAGGACAAGGTCATGTCATTCCCATGCCATTGGATGCTTTTGATATTTTGATAGAATAATATAAAGTCAGGGAGGGCAATTTATCTTCCAGTGAGTGTTGAATTTGTATTAAAACAAAATTCTATTATTTTAATAGAGCTATTACAGATTTATTTAAAACGTATTTTGCAGGAACTTTAACTTTTAAATTGTTAACTGTTGTCCCGCCTCTCGCTTCTCCAATCTGTTATCCTAAAGTCCTTTCGTCAATATCGCTCTGGGAAAAGGGAAACGAATGATTGCCAGAACACCAGGGTCCATCCTACGTTTTGATAGTTTGTTTTCCAATTTGAAATGAAATACGCAGTAACGAGAAAACGGTCCTTCCCCGTTTTTTCGTTTGTTAAAAAAACCGGAAAAACGAGATTTTGGCTCGATTTTCGTTTTTTCGGGTCACGGATAGAAAACGGAAACACGACTTCAAAACTCGTTTTCCACATGTGGGCGGTCATTACACGCCCCTTTCAGCCGATTGGTCAATCATATCTTAGCCAGTGACGTCATCATTAGTTCGTTCAACAAAATAACAGTCCTCTGCTGCTATATCAGTATGTTATATATCAGCTGTGCAACCTAACGCGTATTTCACAGAAATATGTATGCACAGATAAAAAAAAAAAAAAAAAAAAAAAAAAAAAAAACCTACAGTAAATTTAATTAAATCTGTTTTTTAAGCTGTCATTGTGTTTTTAAAATGTAAAATGTAAATGCCTCTGCATCTGTAGCCAAGCGCATGACATCCTTTGGGCTACTACCACCAATCTTTAGGCTATATAGCCTAATGGTAGGCTATTCTCTATTATAGATCAGTGGCTACTGCACTCATTTTTTTTTTTTTTTTTTTTTTTTTTTTTTTTTTTTTTCTTATTTTAATGTTTTGTTTACATTTTATAAATTTAAATTCAATCATTTAGCAGACACATGACATTCCTTGCATGATGCATCGCATGAATGTGCATTTACATTTAGGCTACTTCTCCAGCGACGGCAGCTAATGTGACTTCATCACAAGCCGTGACGGGTTATGAATAAACACCTTCTTTCTCGGAAATTAAGTTTATTCTCAACATTTTATTTTGACCGTTTTTAACGATTTTTTTTTTTTTTTTTTTTTTTTTCCTCAAAATAAAACGTCTTTGACTTTGAGTTTATTCTCAACATTTTATTTCGACAATTTTTCTTTAAAATTTAACAAATTTAATCTCGGATTATAATGACTTTAATCTCGAGATGGTTTTATTTTTCATTATTGCTTGGCCCTAAGTCGTCAGAATCTGGCCAAAATAAAATAAAATAAAATGAAAAAATTCTACATCCTACATCTTTCCCCCAACTTCTTTTCTTAATAATCATTACTAGATTAAGAATCTAATATGTAACAAAAAATAACGTTTTGACTATAGCCTACAGACACTGTTAGACATTTCAAAAAGTTTCTAGCTTTATGCTACTCTAAATTACTCTAGTTAAGATTTGACTATGACACTGTAATCATGTAATAAAGTAGGCTACAACAACTGTTAAAAAGTCTTAAGTAGGCCTAGATACACTGCAATTCATTTATTTGAATAGGCTACAGATTTTATAGGCTAATTTTTATAGAGGCCTACAAACATTTTATTTTTTACAGTATATAGCATTCATTTCTGACACAATGACCTATTTTAACATAATCATTTATTTAAAATATTGCATATACAAGATTTCAACATAAGCTACACGTTCCAGTGTTCACCATTTCGCTTGTCTTATTACTTTTTGCAGTGTACAATGTTGTATCCACTGGATAGCCTACTCACAAAGAATGGCAACAGAAATATGGAAAAAAAACAGGAGCAAAAAATAGCCTAGACCAAAGGCAACTACAAATCCCATGCGCTGCTCCAAGGCTACTTTGCTTACCAACCAGTAGGCTTGTTGCGATAGACGGTGTTGACGGTGTTAAAGTCAATTAAAAACTGAGCGCAGCAGCGCAATGCAGCATGTGGAGTTCAACTATAGCAGAGGGTGCACATCAAAGTACCGGTCTACAGCATGGTATTTTTATTCATTATGTTAATAAAAGTTCTATGTTTAATATAAGAGAGTTTTTGTTTTGCTGTTGTCCATTGAAGCAATTGACGCAGAATCGCCAATTGCCGTTAAATCGAAATTGAAGTAAACTGTTACATATTATAATCTTCATTGTGTTGACATATAATGTTCATTATGTTAATAAAAGTTCTAGGGCTATGTTTAATTTAAGAGATAAAATATGCATGGCCATTTATAAGGAAAACTAGAAAAAGCCCCCCAACGGTGATACCGGTATTAGGTGTTGTCACATGTCAAATAGGAATAACAGTTTTATTAGCCTATATTTATTATATTTCATATTTGTCTTTTTGTCCATAGGCTACATATCGTGAAAACAAATGTAACACACACACACACACACATACCACCACCAACAACAACTATTTTGTGTTAAGAAGCTGCTCTTAATTTTTATCGATGACTTCGCAGCGCATTAGTATTGCTGTGCATGAATAACACTGAAAATATGAAAATAGCTACTGCGGGGCAAAGGATCGCCTTTCGACGAAACCACAGACTGTAAAAAAGACGAAACCCAGCACGGAGGTTATAGCGGCCATGGTGATAGTTGTCCCTGTGCGTCACCTGGTGGATAGCCTATTTTCTAATGATTATGTATGACTGCATAGCCTACTATATACTGCAAGGAATGTCATGGTCTGCTAAATGATTGAATTTAAATGTATAAAATGTAAACAAAACATTAAAATAAGAAAAAAAATGAGTGCAGTAGCCACTGATCTATGATAGAGAATAGCCTATTATTAGCTTATATATAGCCTATAGATTGGTGGTAGTAGCCCAAAGGATGTCATGCGCTTGGCTACAGATGTAGCCATATATATGTGGGCGTGATTTGCGAAAAAAACAAAGGGGGGATGTTTTTTTTTTTTTTTTTTTTTTTTTTGTCTTTTTTTTTCACAAACCACAGTGGAGCTATATACTCTTTTTTGGCAGCTGTTACAGAAACATTTTTACAATAAATCTTCTGATTTAACCTTGAGATTTATAGATTAGACAGCTTTGATCTTTGCACCACTATTTACAATGACACTAATAATTCTTAATTTCTGACAGGAATGCAAAATCATGAAGAAAACAATCGATAGTTATTGATCTTCTGAATAGAATCCCGAGAGACAAACTTCTACATTCATTCGCGTTTGCTCCCATTTATTTTTGACCACAGTGCATACACATACAAACTTTTAGTCCAAAAGTGCGCACATATGGAGAAATACACGTTTATCTCATATTTCGTTAGATAGAATAGAACCAGGGCAGTACGTAGAGTTTCATAATTACTGAGGTCACAAAATGTAGATTGCTAGGGTGGTTCGGGGGCATGGTCCCCCGAGAAAATTTTGATTTCCCTGGTGAATTTTAAGACGTTTTAAGGCCAACAAATTGGATAAACAGCTTTAAAACCATGTCAACAAATATATACATGCATGCACAGTTTTGAGGCAGCTTTAATCACGTTTGGTAATTTCATGACTTCATTTACAACAGAAGAACGACGGTGCATGCTCGTAGTTTCTTTTGCGCTTCATTTAAGCTATATAATAAAGTAATATGCAGCGCGCGCCGCTGCATTTGCGCGTGCAATTCTTGAGTGCGTGCCGCAAGCACAGTATAACGGCTGATTGGAGTTTTACTGACATAGCCTGACAACATCTCATCTGACCTCAGTTCACTGTTGTTCAACTGAGGCTCCCTCGTCGTCACCTGTAGCTTACCTTTTCCGCGCTCGTTTGACTTGCGCCTGGCGCTGAGGTGAAGTCGGAATGCGCGTCTGAAAAGTGTCTCAGTTGTTGTGGTCGCAAAGAGACAGTTCTGTATAAACGCAGCGTTTTACTTGGCAATGTTTTAAAATATTTTTATTTTTGGTATTTTATGCTCTGTTGGTGGTTTGTGGAGTAGCATCACCCGGGGGGATATTTCTTTTATTGACAAAAAATTATATCTCGTTGAATAATCAGTTGAATAAATGATTCGTTCAAAAAGCTGATTCATTCAGTAAAGAAACACCGCCAGTTGTTGCTCAGGGACGCAATTACAGTGCTGTGGATTTGTTTTGAACTATATACGTTGAAATTGTGCAAAAACAGGCAATGGTGTCTAAAATGTAAACATGTATAAAATTAATATAACATTTGTTATCATGCTGATATCTGGAGAAAAACGGCACTCTTCATGTGATATTTATTAATTAACGTTATATTAAATGATATAAGTCACACAGTGAAAGTGTGCACTCTAAATGCGCACCGACACGTCTAATCTACAAGACATCACGTCGTAGAGGGATGTCAGATCGATTGTGCATCGTTAAAACAACAATTATGATAAAATCGCACTAAATATATCGCACACCCCTACCCTCTTCACAGTAATTATTAATAACATTTGAAATGCAGGTCTGTAGACATTTCTATTTAGACTCTTGGGGGCAGTGAAACAGCAAGGCTACTCTGGTGGCGCCAATCAATCTACAATCTGTTTTGGTGGCATTTTATTTTCTTTCACTTCATGAACTTGTGAATTTACATTATGCATTTAAATTAATAGTACCCACTGCAAAATCATACTAAGGGTGGCCAGAGTTTATACAGGGGTGGCCGTGGCCACCACTGGCCACCCCTTGGGGGCGCCCCTGCTACTGTTTCTCCCACACTTTCGATAGCCAGAAACCATGATAATAATACATGACTTGATTTTAAAACTGAAACGGGCATTGCAGAACACCTGTCTCAACATGGTGACGGGCGAGATTGCTCCCCTTTTGTTCCCGTTAAAAAAAAGTCAACCCATTCTCACTCACAAGGGGTCCGATACTGCCTCGTGTCCAAGAGAATGCTGGCGGCAAGCTCGCTCAGCGAAGTGGGACATTCTAAGCGCTTAACGTGAAAAACGTAAGCGCTTCATGTGACTTAATGTAGGGGAGCGCGGGGCACAACCTAACGCGTTTTGACTTTCTCAGTTTGTGTAAATCTGCTTAGGGTTCAGAGAATTTATTTTGTTCCACATTAATTTCACACATGTCTGGTACAAATATGTGGCTTTGTTTCATTAATACAGTGTATACTTTTTTCTTTATTTGCCCCGAAAGAAGGGAAGTGAAATGTGACAACATGCCCCATAGGTGGGGCACATTGTAACATGTGATGGGGCACGTTGTAACATGACCATTTGGCAGCTAAAAATGTTATGTGATTGAATTAAAAAAAATATACATGACAAACTAAAATATTTTGTCAATAAAAGACAATATTTTTTTCATGTAAAATAATAGCATTTTTTTTTAGAAATTCAAATTTAAATAATTTTGTAGTTTGACAGTGAACACTCTGCAAAACACAGCTATACAGCACTGGTCAACAGTACAGGCAAACAGATGAAGAGACATATTCAGACATTCAGAAAAACACAGAGCTGAACAAAAACACTCCCTCCCTCCACTCACAGCTCTCACAGAACACGAGATCAATACAAATGCTGAACATTTTTTGAAATAATATTTTCTGGATGTTCAGGTTCTTCCTCTCAGTTTTTATTCACCTTTTTTATATAGTTTATCAACAGAAATTCATAAAAGTTGATTATGCCAGTTATATCGTAACTGTATATAACAGTATAGTTCTAATAGCGGGGCACACTGTAACGCAGTGTTACAACAAACCCTATCTGCGCAACTGGAATTTAAACCTGGTTAGTGTCTTCTGATAGTTAGTGAAGCATTAAAGAACTACCTAAACTGCTAAACAAGAGATTGGAGATTAAAATAATATCAGATTTGTCTAATTTTAAATAAACACAAAAAATATAGATGAAAAATTATCTTAAGTAAGAAATTTACTTTTGCTATTGTTAAATAAATGTTCAGTGATATCTCACAAAGATTTCTGAATTTTGGCGCAATTTTTTCTCTATATATTGTCGATATGGCAACTAGTAAATACACTAAGTTTCTTCATGCTAGCGTGTGTGGAAGTATTTAAACCATGTGTGTTACAACTAACCCCGCGTTAGTTTGTGCCCCGCGCTCCCCTACTACAGTGATACTGGAGGAGCAAATTTAGTACACACCTTATAAATAAAGCATATGTATAAATACAGTTATGAAGAAAACGCTTAATGCATTAAGACACTGAAATTAAAAGCCCAATAAAGCCATACAGACAAGCAGGTCAGGCCGAATCTGAAGGCAACGCGCTTAAACGTTAAGCGTTTTCCACGCTTAATTAAAAAATATTGTCCTTCCACTTTGTTTACGTGGCGTTGTCTTAGCAGTAGATGCTGTTGATTGCCTCCTCCACTGAGGCAAAGGGTATGGGAATTTTGTCTTCATGAAAATTACATATTGGGGTAGTATAATTCATCATGTCATCATAACATGCGTTGGTATATTTTCAGTTTGAACAGCAATATGGCGTAGGCTATAGCATATAAAGCGATTCCTAATCCTAAACAATTTCTCGATGTAAAACAATATAAAAAACCTAACAGCCAGACAAAAAAGTCACAGAAATTTAGATGTCGTTTGGGCCTTTATTCATATAAAACAGAGTAAAAAACAAAAGGACAGGATCGAGACCACAAGCAGGAACTCGATAATGTGTTGGGCTGGATTTCCCGAAACCTTCTTAACTCTACGTCGTTCTTAAATTATACCTTAAGCTGGACCACTCTTAGCTATACCTTATCACTGGTGACAGTCAATACGAATATAATTCTTAAGTTGTAATACACGCAGTGTTCGATTAGGATTATGGCAAAGAATAAAATGCAAAGATTCACTGCTAAATTCAAATGTGCTTTAGCGCTGATCCAGAGACAGACGCGCGCTCCGCGCTTGTCAACTATTCGGTGTTTTTAATCTCATCAGGTTTATTTTAGGTTTCAGACATTTAAATACACATTTGAATTATGTAGGCTACTGCATAAAAAAGACATTTATAGTTTGTTAAAATCAAATTCCATACACTGATGTCTACGGAAGCTGCAACAATAACCCTTTCAATTATGTAATTTAAAGTGTTTTATTCATATCAGATACACATTGTGTATGAAACAATAAAGTTTATTCTTCTCCCAGTTCACCGGCCACATACTTTTATGTATTTCGGGGAAGATTTCATAAATCCGACAGTTCTGAATTGCCGTGCAAACTCATCGCGCGACAAAACACATTAATTTCCACATATTTTACAATCGAAATATATCATAAAATTCATGATATAGTTAACAAGTTTGTGAATATTTTGAATAAAAAAGGAAAAACCGATATAAACGCCATACCTACCTGTCTGTCAGCATGACGCGTCTCCAAGGAATTAAAACTTTGTTCTAAAATAACGGTTGCCTTAAACTCAAGTTGATGGGGGCTCCGCGCCCCCAGAATATAGATAAATTACAATATAGATTTAGTTTGCAATTTGAATTACTTTTATAACATCCCATGAGTCCTGATAAATGCAATTTCTAATTCTGAAGTGCTTCTTTTTTTTTTTTTTTTTTTTTTTTTTTTTTTTTTTTATAAAGAACACTGATTTCTCACATAACACAGTGAAGCAGCCCCTGTATAGAGTGAATTCTCGAGCCATCGATATCAACCAATTGAGCACCAGCGCCATGGACAACACCTTGTAACGTCGCACTTAAGAAGATATACCTTAAGCAACCTCCTAAGGGATAGTTCGGGGAACACGCCTAGAAACGGTATATCTTCAGTTAAGGTCTACCTTTAGAGTCTTCGTAGCGCTAAGAGACAACGTTATCGGGAAATCCAGCCAAGGAGCGCTAAACAAGAGGCTATACGGTTTAGAAATGGTCATGTTTAGGTTAAAATATAGGCTAAATATAATAATAATCAGTGTCAGTGTAATCTTTTTAGGCTCTTGATGCGAGTCATTCTATTGACACCAGAGGAAAAAGGCACTAGAGGGCGCTTCAACACTAGAAATTAAATTTAGCAGTTTTACATATTAAAAAACAAGTTGTATATCATTTATATTTTTTCAAATAAAATAATTATCTTGCATAAGGAAATTTATCTTGTATCTGCTAATTCTATTCATCAGTGTTAAAATAAAAAAGGAAGAAACCGCATTTTCCATATTTCATTTCTGGTTTAAAAAAGGAAAAACGAATGGACGCAAAAGTACACGGACCCACCAGCTCAGCCGCTGCCAGGTATTCAGCCGATGCAACAGTTTATGAGAGAATAAGTAAAGTAGGCTAAGAGCGGTCGAGCGGTACATGAATAGGCGTACATTAGATGTCTCGTCGTGATTTCACTTTGTATTCACTGGACTGTCCGTAATGTGTGTGGCAGTGTGAGAGAACACAGTGCGAGAACAATTACCGGAAGAACTGGAAAGTCTTTTCAAGAAGGCCTAGATGAACAGAGCTCTACTTGCATGTAATAACTGAGTTTAATATTGAAACATGTTCAAAATGTTGTGTTGCGGATAACAGAGAGTTTAATGCTAATGCTGCACTTTATTCATTTTTGTGTTGGGAACTGTTATGTGATGTTCGGGATGAATATGGGAAGAGGCTCCACCCCTGGTGTGTGTGTAAGGATAAGCAGAGAGGAGGGGTTCAGAAGAGTGCCTCGCTGGTTCAAATGCCATTCACTTTTCTAGTCGGGGCGTGTACGGCGTGTGGGTTGTGGCCAACAACAGCCCAATTAAACACCCATTTTCACCAGAACGCCTCGTTCTTGTCTAAAAAACATTTTAAAATGGATCTCGTTTTCTCTTTCTTCATGTATTTCTGTGTAGTTTTGTCTCCTTCTCCCCTCATCTCTTCTTGAAGTGTTAATGACTGTTTAACAGGAAGTCTCTGCTTTAGCACACACAGCACTGTTAAACCAGTCCATTAATGTGACAGTATGGGGTCCAGTGCACTGCCTCTCATACTCTGTGAGTACTTTAATCATATTCTATACTATGTTTCTGTTTTGTGCATTTAGCTAAAGATAAAATAATGGTTGTGCTCAGGGAGTGTCTGAATTCACAGTCTCACTGTTTATTGTTGTTTATTGGTCAAATTCAGTGTGATTTTACATGTTGATCAGTACATGTACTTTGGCTTGTTTTTGTTGTAATTCTCGTTCTTCCTATTTCAAGTAGCTCAGATAAATCAGATGTATTTGTGTTAATATGCGTTTGAATAAATAAACTCTCCATCAGAGTTTAGAGAGATTGACCGATTACACAATCAGCTTCTCTATCACTTTTTATTATCACACTTCAAGTGCCAAGAAATTATGCTCAAGATTTTCTCAGAACTAACTTCTCTTTTTTATGAGACACTTTTTCAGTTACTTTTAACCAGTTGATCTTAGTGTCATATTTAGTGGATGTATGAAGTCAGTTCTTCTCAAGATCATTCAGGAGTCAGAATAACCACAGGTTTACATCAACATATGAGCATGTTCCACTAACACTTGACAGCCAGAAAGTGTTCCATATCTATGACATTTCCATAAATTATTTTGAGAAATGCTCTAATTGAAAACTTTGATTCTGCTATATTTCTTCAAGATGCCACTTTTGATATATAATGCAAATATATTAATACATTTTTAAATTTAAAGGTGTTTCACTCCAGTCGGTTATCAGTGCGATATAACATGCATGTCAACAAATGATCTCAGACCCCATAAAAGAACTCATAAATGAACTATACTTAGACCTTGTTTGAGTCCTTTTGTGGTTCCAATGAGAAATCAACTTTTCCTTGAGCTTTTGATATATAAGAGGTCATCGTACTATAGTTAGTCGAATAAGAGCTTTTATTGACACCAGGCCCAGTGAACGACTCATCCGGGAATGTGCCTATAGATAGATGAAACGCCACCTCCGCAGAGAAATCAACGCCTACTTCATCATTGCAACGTTAGCCCCACCCACTGGCATGTTAGTGAGATGAGGAGGAGAGAAGAGCGATACAGGACTAAAAATAACAGTACCTTTCAAAGGATCCTAATGTTAGGAATATGGTTATTTATTTTCAAAAATGTGAACGTCTCAGTTGAGCATTATTTATTTGCACTCAGTACATGTCACTGTGGATTCCATGGTAAATCAATCACATTTCGGTGAACCTTAATTAAATGATTTAGTGATCAATTAAAAAGGATATCATACCTGTATGATATTATACTGGACCAGCACGGTTTGGAAAATGAATGGATGATTGATTCAGCTGCGGGCGCCAACTCCTGCGAGACGCGGGAATTCATTCAGCACGCGACTCTCACAGTGCATTATGGGTATTCTCTAGCCGTTGAACGTGCATCGGTTTTACACTGGTTATTGCAGTGCATTATGGGATTGAATGAGTGCACTCAACATCGTCCACTATGGTTTCGGACACCACTACAAATGGCTGTCCCCTCAAATAGTGCCCTATTTAAGGGTATAGGGGGCGATTTCGGACACAGCCAAAGTGTTTGAGACACACAACATCACTTCCTGTTTGACAGTGGAACCATCAAAGTAATTGTGACTTTATAGTTGTCACAGTTCTGTTCAGTTTGCTTTCATGGACTTCTAGTTTGTTTTCTTTGTTGCTTCTTTGTCTTTGTTTCTCACTCATTAGTTACTATGAACACTGATGATCATCACAGCTGTTCGTTATTTTGGCATTATTACTGTGTAAGTTCCTCCTTGTGCATTCTTCATTTGTCCAGTATTGTTCATGTTTATATGCTGTCTCGCAAGTTGGCTGTCTATCCTGATTTATTTAAATAAACCTTGTGTTATGTCTTATCATCTTCAATGTAGCGTCTGGCGATATAAACACTTGACAGCCAGAAAGTGTTCCATTATTACATTTCCATAAATTATTTTGAGAAATGCTTTAATTGAAAACTTCGGTTCTGCTATATATCTGTGCTGCATGTGAAAGATGGAGGTGCCCTGTACTTGCACTTTGTACTACATGTACTTTGGCTTGTTTTTGTTGTAATTCTCGTTCTTCCTATTTCAAGTAGTTCAGATAAATCAGATGTATTTGTGTTAATATGCGTTTGAATAAATAAACTCTCCATCAGAGTTTAGAGAGATTGAGAACAGTGACCGAACACACAATCAGCTTCTCTATCACTTTTTATTATCACACTTCAAGTGCCAAGAAATTATGCTCAAGATTTTCTCAGAACTAACTTCTCTTTTTTATGAGACACTTTTTCAGTTACTTTTAACCAGTTTATCTTAGTGTCATATTTAGTGGATGTATGAAGTCAGTTCTTGTCAAGATCATTAAGGAGTCAGAATAACCACAGGTTTACACACAGTGAGAGAGTGGAAAATGAATTTGAACCGTATCGTAACGGGAATGAAACAATGGGAAGAGTAAATTAACAATTGCTGGACGAACCATCAGTTTCAATACTATAAAGCAGCTTTGTTAAAAGGGGTTCATAATCTTAATACTAAATTGCCATTTAGTGTTCAAACAATACTTGCAAATGCCTTAGCTGTCCGTATCTGCAGGCTCAGAAGAAATCTTTGATGGTTCGGTCCGCTGGTGTGGAAGCTGTAATCAATATCTTCAGCGTTGATGAAGAAAATGAAGACAAACTTTGCGTTGTTAATTTGACTCTTTGTGGTCGAAGAACTAACTAGAAGCACAAAAACCAAATCTGCTCAGAGCTATTTAACTTCTCCAGACGGGAAACTTTCACTTGAAAGTTTGTGTCCTTTTATACTCTGATAAATATAACAAACATACAATGCATTCTATGGTATGGTGACGTCCATCAAATTGTGAGTTATTAAACAAGGAGTAATTTGATATTAAACATCACCTAGCTGAAATACATTATCTAGTAGTCTAACTTTCAGGCATGCATAACATTATACAACATACGAAAGAACAATATACAAACAGTAATAATACAAAAGATGTACTGGGGAAATGTATGTTCATTCATTTAGACAAAGTTGTCAATGAATTAGTGGCATAGATTCCATGTTTATAAACCAAATGATTCTGGTGACCTGTGTTTTCCTGATAAAACACTGTCTTTGAAGTGCAGGTGAAGAGCAAATGGTGATAGCGCTCAGTGGGGGGAGCCAGACTTTACGGGGCCTGCATGGGTGATTGCCTTTTACAATTGTGTTTATATCGCCAGACGCTACATTGAAGATGATAAGACATAACACAAGGTTTATTTAAATAAATCAGGATAGACAGCCAACTTGCGAGACAGCATATAAACATGAACAATACTGGACAAATGAAGAATGCACAAGGAGGAACTTACACAGTAATAATGCCAAAATAACGAACAGCTGTGATGATCATCAGTGTTCATAGTAACTAATGAGTGAGAAACAAAGACAAAGAAGCAACAAAGAAAACAAACTAGAAGTCCATGAAAGCAAACTGAACAGAACTGTGACAACTATAAAGTCACAATTACTTTGATGGTTCCACTGTCAAACAGGAAGTGATGTTGTGTGTCTCAAACACTTTGGCTGTGTCCAAAATCGCCCCCTATACCCTTAAATAGGGCACTATTTGAGGGGACAGCCATTTGTAGTGGTGTCCGAAACCACAGTGGACGATGTTGAGTGCACTCATTCAATCCCATAATGCACTGCAATAACCAGTGTAAAACCGATGCACGTTCAACGGCTAGAGAATACCCATAATGCACTGTGAGAGTCGCGTGCTGAATGAATTCCCGCGTCTCGCAGGAGTTGGCGCCCGCAGCTGAATCAATCATCCATTCATTTTCCAAACCGTGCTGGTTCAGTATAATATCATACAGGTATGATATCCTTTTTAATTGATCACTAAATCATTTAATTAAGGTTTGTACATGCTAGTTTTCATGGCAGAGTTTAACATAAATATTCATTACTACTGGAGCTACATTTCAAATGATTAAACAAGCAAGCACAAACTATGCGAAATCGGCAGCGCTTCCGGTACACCCCTTTTCCACCAAGGCAGTTTGAGTGCTGGTTCGGAGCCAGAGCCTAGTTTCAAATCGGTTCTTTGTCTTTCGACACAGTGTCCAAATTCACTCACTCATTTCATTCACTCCTTCAAGTGGACTATATTAGTGGAGTAATGTAGGGAATAGTGAATGAGGGTATAAGGGGCGATTTCGAACACAGCATTTGACTTAATTTGGTTTGGACTTCTGTAGCTTGTTTTTATTTCAGTGAAGAATCAGTGGTGTGAAACTTTAATCATATTAACGTTAATATTTGCTTGTAACATGTTTATGCGAGTGTCTTTACAAAGATAATTTTATATAATGATGTCATGGGGCATGAAAGGTGCCTCATATTTATACACTTTTTAATAGTATCTTTCATGTTTTGCAAAAAATCAGCAAAACACAACCAGGGGAAGCAAACAGAGGGAATGATACAAAGTATATGGATCATAAATAGAAATAGAAAAGCAAAATAGAAGGAGAGGAAGGAATACGCATATGATACTTCAGAAACAAACAAAACAAGCGAAGGACTACATTGCAGAAGCACTACTGAAAACCACAGTCTGACATTAAATTAGTTGATGAGAATAACATATGTTGAATGTTGTGAAGCTCAGTGGTTCAAACTGTTTCTCTGTTGTTGAGCATCAGTGAATCATCAGTGAATCGACTCTCGTATCAGTTCACGAGTCCTGTGACGTCATTGTGCGTGATGATGTTAAATACTGGAGAATAAACCATCAGTTCTCACCTGGATGAGTATCAGAACAGAAAAACACTTTACATTGTGATTTACATTGTGTTGAATGAATTGAAATGTTTCATATCTGTTTCTTCTGCTTTTAGTGCTGATGTCCCTCATCCACTCTGGACTCAATCAAGATGCTGAAGATACTGTGCATTACTATTTTTTTTTTATTTATTTTTTTTAATGTGAATTGTGTTGTTGTGTGTTTGTCTACATGGATACATCAAGATCCCACATTTGTCTCTCCTGTTTTATGTTCATATTTTGCTGTCAAATTCACAGCATCTGTTTGTATAGGAGGTCCTTTGGCTGCAAAAAAACTGAAAATCTTTGAAATCTCCTGTTTAATTCCATCCATCCATCCATCCATCGGTTCCTGGTGCCTCCCAATGCTGAATCTCATTTTGTCTGACACACCAATTTAGTTATATTTTATTTATTTTTTTTTTTCAAATTCTTATACGATTCTTCCATGATCCACATATTTTTATGTGAATTTTAAGATATTGCATAAAAAACTCTGGATGGAAATACCAAGATGCACATCAATTCTAATAATGTGCACAAAAAACTTATGCGTTCAATTGTGCAATTGTGGCAGATCTTTTTTTTTTTATATCTGGTAAAAAGATGTGCATAAACTACTATGGAAACACATTTACTGAATAAATCCCTTGATATGCAAAAAAAAAAATCTATGCCACCCTAAACAGCCATAACATAGCTAACTGTTTTAGCATGTGGGTTTGAAGTTAGCATAAATACAAAGTATCAAATTAAACTAGAGAATCATATACTTCAGGTCATGTAAGTAAAATAATTGTATCTACAATTGAATTAAATGATTGCTAGGCAAAAAATAATTTTGATGAAAAATGTTACTTTTTTTTGCTCAAATTTGCTCACAATCACATGCAATTTCTCCCTTACACTAGACCTAAGTGGGCCCGTTTACTGGGACCAACATCCAATAGAGACTCCACAGGCTGAAATTGACAAAAATATACTGAGTACAATGGAAAACTCCAAATAATGTCTGCAGAGCAGTACTCACTAATAATTAAAAAAAAAATAAAAATAAAAATAAAAATTACACACTAAAACACTGGGCAGAAGAAACAACTGTTTTCTGTCCCTAAACAGAGAGTAAATTGTGAGTTTGAGTTTGTAGACCCATCTGCTTGTTTAACTCTCTTTGATATTTTCAGCTGATGTTTAGCTCTGCTGAAGCTGTTGCTGTCTCATCGCATGTGGTTTTACACGTCCAAGGCCTGTTGACACTTTGCTGTTTGTTTTGTTTCCATGGACACTAAGCAAATATTTTCACTTACTGTAACACTGTTTTGCACCCTGATACTTAGTTTGAGAGTTTTGAGTCAGTGGCTGCATCAGCTCCTCCCCTGACAGCAACAGAGTGTAAACATAGGTTTAAATTCAATTCAAAATCAAGAGAAGAGGAGGAAACTGTACTTGAGTGTGGCAGTATTGAGGAAATTGGCTTATGATTGTAATTATGGAGAAAACTTGACAGACATGCTTCGGGATAGACTGGTATGTGTCATAAATGATGACCGTATTCAAGTCAAGTCAAGTCACCTTTATTTATATAGCGCTTTTTACAATGCAGATTGTGTCAAAGCAGCTTAACATTGATAACTGGTATATAATTTTGGCTGCACAGCAGCTCTTAAAGAATAGTGTCAATGTCGGCAGATCAAAGCACTGTTGAATATCAAATGTCAAGTGTCCCCAACTAAGCAAGCCAAAGGCGACAGCGGCAAGGAACCCAAACTCCAACAGGTGACATCAGATGGCAAACAGGTGGCAAATAGACTTCTGTGTTAAAATGGAGAAAAAAACCTTGGGAGAAACCAGGCTTAGTCGGGGGGCCAGTTCTCCTCTGGCGAACAGTGCTTTGTTACGATTCAGGTTGCTATCTTATGTCTGATAGGATCGCAACATTCAAAGTATTTATTCCAGTTCAGTCCAGTTGAGGATCGTATTCATCACACCGGTATGGACGGTTTGTTGAGGAGCTGTGCCACTGGCTGTTGTGTCGATGAGGCCTTCACAATGGATGATCTAGTTGACTCAATCTCTGCTGATACTTCAGGGCTGCGTTGTGGTCATGTCAAGGCGCCGGTCCTCGGTCTCACCTGGATACGGCCCGGATCTGGTTGACTACGGTAAACCTCGGGATAAACAGAAAGACTAATATTAGCGTAGATGCCATTCTTCTTCTGATGTAACGAGTACATCTGGTGTTATAGGAAGTGTTCCCGGTTCCGGCTGACCTAATTTATGCAGCCTAATAATCCTTTAACGGATTTGAAAATATAAATTGATAATGTGTTATGTGTATGCCAGGTTAAAGAGATGCGTTTTTAGTCTAGATTTAAACTGACAGAGTGTGTCTGCCTCCCGAACAATGCTTGGAAGATTGTTCCAGAGTTTAGGTGCCAGATAGGAGAAGGATCTGCCACCTGCGGTTGATTTTGATATTCTAGGTATTATCAGCTGGCCTGAATCCTGAGATCGCAATAGACGTGAAGGACTATAATGCTTTAAGAGCTCGCTCAGGTACTGGGGAGCTAAACCATTTAGTGCTTTGTAAGTAATTAGCAAGATTTTAAAATCTATACGATGTTTAACAGGAAGCCAATGCAGTGTTGACAGAACTGGGCTAATATGGTCATACTTCCTAGTTCTAGTAAGAACTCTAGCTGCTGCATTTTGTACGAGCTGTAGTTTATTTATCAGGTGAGCGGAACAACCACCCAGTAGAGCGTTACAGTAATCTAGCCTTGAGGTCATGAACGCATGAACTAACTGTTCTGCATTTTTCATTGAGAGCATATGTCGTAGTTTAGATATATTTTTAAGATGGAAGAATGCGGTTTTACAGATGCTAGTAACATGGCCTTCAAATGAAAGATTGGTATCAAAGAGCACACCCAGGTTCCTAACGGACGACGAAGACTTAACAGAGCAGCCATCAATTCATTCTAGGTTATTACGTGAAGAGGTATTCAACATAGACTGTTGGCAGAAGCAGATTTAACATTTGAAAAGACATTGAAAGTATTGGCCGATGCTGTTCATGTGAGCAGCACAACACATGCGTGTGATGATGATGCAGGAGCTGTCCAATAACGAACCTGGAAGTGCTGAGGTTTATTAAAGATATTTTTGTTTTGTTGTTGCGCACAAAAAGTAATAATAATAATAAATATAAATAAATAAATAAATAATAACATTACAGATTGATCTGAATAAACAGGTTATGTGTAACTTTGGTGTATAACCGGGTAGCTGTATTTTGTGCGAACGATATAAATCATAATGTGATTTTGTAGAAATTGTAATCAGGTGCTAAAAAAAAGAGTACCCATTAAAATGTCTTTACATTTAGACCTGATCATGGAACAATGCACAGTACAAGCGCAGCGGTGAGCTTCTTGAGTCTGTTCAGTAAGGAGCGTTTTGATTGGTGGATTAAAAGCTCACTGTGATTGGCTAAACAGAACATCCTCCAAAAAAAGATATTTATGAATCTTAACCTGCCAAGAAGGTCTCAAAAATACCGCACACAAATTCAAAGCAGTCCACGCACGTGTGACAATCTGCAAATGCAGATTCAACGATCCATAAATACATGTAACATCATTAAATGTGTGATGGAAATTAATTCAAGAACTTGATATATACATATTTGTGTAAACATTTTTAATTTATTTAGGTAAGATGAATTTGTGTGAGCATTTGGGGAAATATTTATGCTTTTATACTTTATATGTGACCTTATATGTATTTATGATTTTGTTTTGAGTTTACGAATCGAATTTTGTAAATGTGAATATTACTGTGACTTTATGAATTTTGTTTTGTAAATGTATAATTTTTTAGGCTGATCTGGCTTGATACTTTAAACACAGACTTATCAGATCATTTCACACAGATTATTTTTCTTCTGATCAGTTAAATAATGTTTGAATTGTGTTCTCTCTGCTTTGAGATACTTATATTGTTTATGATGTCATTGGATAGTTTTCCATTGAGCTTCAGACTCTGATGATGATGTCAAATTTTACTTTTAAATCTGCTGTTTTAATCAATTTCAGTAATATAGGGACATTTAGCCCTCCTAAAATGTTCATAAGCCGCCCTTTCCATAAAAAAAAATAAAATATCATCATTATCGGCTACTTGCACTGTGATTTTTTTCCTTTCTTTTGTGTCAACTGTTGTATTGCTTCTTAACGTCGACATGAAACGGAAGTTGTGATTGTTTTTCTTCCCTGTTGTGCCGTATATCCGAGTGAAACGGCTTCTGGAGCAAGAACAAATAGGGCGGGACATGATTTTGTCCATGGAGAATTGATTGTATGGTTGTGGTTT
This sequence comes from Hypophthalmichthys molitrix, assembly GCA_037950675.1. Lineage (NCBI taxonomy): Eukaryota > Metazoa > Chordata > Actinopteri > Cypriniformes > Xenocyprididae > Hypophthalmichthys > Hypophthalmichthys molitrix. Next base: position 34,251,330 of record CM075498.1, on the reverse strand, counting down.
GCTATTGGTGGATCTCATGTGAGTAACAGGTTGTCCCGCCCTCGAGCCAGTAAACACATCATCAGAGAAGAGATGTCGCTGCAAGAGGGAGGAGAGATTATTCTCATTAAAGTTTACGAGGCACATGAATTAGAAATAAAATGATGTGCATGAATAAATCATTTATAATGGTTATAATGAGAGTGACAACTGCATTTCATAGCTGAAGTAACTTAAAACTCTCAGGACTCACATCAGCATTAAACAGTATCTGTGACTGAACAGAAACAGACTGGAAAACTAGTTCAGTGTGAGTTCATGCAGTGAGAGTGTAAGGTCCACCCGTCAGCCCAACGGCCGATTCTGACGAACTGGGTGAAGTTATAATGCGTGTATGTCTTTTCAGCGCCCCTCTGAAGTTCACTTAAGTTTAGAATTTAGTTTAAATTTTAGTTTAGATGCCCGCTTAATCTGACTCCAATTTCAAATGATTATTACTCTTAGATCGTGTTTCTAATTAGGAATTAATCATTGGTCATGTATTAATTTAGATATTATTCTGGATATCCCATTCTTTCGGTTATTCATTCATTATGGACCCAGTATCTCACAGGAAGACACATTGGCCTTTTATGTACTTCCACAATCACAAATTCATCAGTTTCTGATTCTTAGTCAGAGGGTGCAGAGTTTACTAATGCATTTGAGTACTCATGCATACATGAGTGAGGAGAGTTTGGGCAAGGCGGTGTCCTATTTTTTTGAGGGTGCTTGATCTCAACTTTTGTCTTAGCAGGAAAATCAAGTCTTACACACTCACGTCTTGTGTGTGTTTGCATGTTTTTGTGGAGGTTTTGGTTTATTATAAAGTCATGTCAATTGTGACAAGACTGTCCAGTTATGGATGTCTCCATCTTTGATATTTAGTCACAATCATAATGGTTAAAGAGTTTTAAGTCACTTTATGTTTTGTCTTTCTTCACAGATTTACCCACATCTACACTGACTGTGACACCAGACAGATCTGTATTCACTGGAGAGACAGTCAATCTGAAGTGTGTGATAAACTCTGATCACAGTGACTGGAGATATGAGTGGTATAAAGGCAGAAACAGTGAAATGTTAAAGTATCCTCCTTACATTGTAAAGGGAGACACTCTCAGTATTCAATAAATTGAAACATCTCATCAGGATCAGTACTGGTGTAAAGGAGAGAGAGATGGAAAATCATCACAATCAAGCTCTGTTTATCTCTCTGTGGAGGGTGAGTTGAACATCATTGTCCTCTGAAACTCACTCGACTACATGTATGATCAGGCATGTAATGGTTTTGTTCAGATTGTAAAATCTTATACTGATTACTAAATACAGAACAGTACTTTATTCTACCACCTGTTTCTCAAAAGTATGTGAAACACATTATTCAATGATAAACGAACTGTAACATGCATTGGTGTCACATGACCTCATAACACTTCATGTTTAATTCAGTGATTAGTGTCCTGTTATCAGCTCAAAAATTAAACCACATCCATCAGATGAGCTCTGCATAAACTGGCAAACTTACTAAGAATACTTGACTAGTATTGAATGTTAAACATTACCAGGTGAAAAAATAAAACAGGTTCTGTTTTTTATTATAACAGTTTGTAAATTGTGATTTTTTTTCAGTGTTATAGATATCTCCATCTATTATATTTACTTTAGTCACTGTCACTATGGTTACAGGTGATATTCATTGACTATCATGAGAATAGAAGGACTTGAGTGAGAGAGTTCAATACAGATGAGTTTTGTACTGAAGTCAGAGAGAATGACGTGATTTACAGATAATGATGTTAAATGAGTTCATGAAGTCTTCAGATAATCTGTTGAAGTTTTTGTGATTCAGATTGAACTCAATGTTGAGAGAAAAGGTTCTTGTAACATCCTTTAAACATTTAGGCAAGACAATTTTATTTATATAGCACATACTCAACGGTATTAAAAGTGCTTTACATAAAAAGGAATTAAAATAATCATAAAATAATCACAACCGATGCATAAGAAATAAAAATAACAATAAAAGCAGAGAATAAAAAAAAATATATGGTAATACTTTACAATAAGTTTCATTAGTTAACATGAAGTAATAATGAACTGCACTTCTACAGCACTTATTAATCTTTGTTAATGTTAATTTCAACATGTACTAATACATTATTAAAATCTAGGAGTTGTATTTGTTAACATTAGTTAATGCACTGTAAACTAACATGAACAAACAATGAACTGCTGTATTTTTATTAATGTTAACAAAGTTTAACAAATAATCCTGTAACAAACATATTGCTCATAGTTAGTTAATGTTAGTTAATAATTGATGTTAACAAATGAACCCTATTGTAAGTGTTACCAAAATGATTAAAATGATTACTAAATTCGGGACGTCCATATCTGAATGGAGTAGCAACACACTAGTAGCAACACACTGGCTTTCCCAATGTCTCTTCACCTCTGATGGAGTGCAAAAACTTATAGACCTGCTTTACACGAGTGTATATTTACACGATCCACAGCTCAAAGTCCTGGTGTCTCTTCACTCATGTCACATCACTCTCCAATTCTCTCAAACTTTCCCACCAGACAAAACAAACAAACAAATAAAAACAATTAAGAATAAAAATGAAGATTCATAAATAAAATAAAATACAACAAAATGAATTAAGGACAGGCCCTAGTGAAAGCGGGGAAAAAGAATAAATTATTTAAAATGAGATGAGATTCTGCATTAAAATGAATATGAGGGACAAAAACAGTACAGCACAGAAACAGTGCTCAATCCGGAAATGCAGTTAAACAGTTTTGAATTTACCCTAGGTGTTGATCTCAAAGCTCTGTTTGGTTTGTATTCTACCAACATATTTCCAATGTTTTTTGGTCTGAGGCCATTATGGGATTTGTTTACAATTAAAAGTACTTTAAAATTAATACTGAATAAAACTGGAAGCTATATTGTAAGTGTTTAGACATTCTTTGTAGATGTTATAATGGATTTCTAGCATTGTTTTCCGCTACATACATTCAGTTTTTCTGCATTTTCTTTTCATGCATTGCACTACTGTTGTGTTTCTCCATGTTGTCTTACACTTGCTATTAATTTTCCTGATCATAGCAGGTGCAATTTTACCAAATGTTGTATTGATTTTAGAATTAAAGTTGTCAAAGAGAATATGAACAGTTTTGGCATGTAGATTTGGTGTCGTGGAAATAGCATTCATACAGGGAATGTTAGGGTTCTCATTTATGTACTTCTTTTTTGACTGTTGCAACTGGTTGCATCTGGTTTCAGTCATATCGAATGCTGCCATAAAGAAAATGCAGAAGTGATCAAACAGTGCTACGGCCTTTATAACAGTATTTGAGATGCTTTAGACCCTTAGTGATGAGCAGATCTAACATGTGTCCATGCTGGGTGAGATCAAAGGTACTTAGAATAGATAAGAATTATTTAGTGGTATTAATGTTAGGATTATCTACAATAAAATCACCAATGACAAAACGTTCAAATTCAGTGATAGTAGCAGATAGAAGCTCTGTAAAATCATCAAAAAGTATCTTGGAGAGTATCTTGGCGGACTGTAAATAATTAGAAATAAAATGTGTCATGCCTGTCAACACGAATCCCAGATACTCAAAAGATAAGAAATCTCCAACTGAAAAACATCTATTCTACCACCTTTCTTTCCAGTCCTGCAAACACTCATGAAGGTGAAGTTTGAAGGGGCTGATTCATTTTAAATTGTTGCACTGCAGTTGTCGTCTAGCCAAGCTTCATTTTTAAAACATAAAATCTAGGTTGTATGTATTAGATCATAGACTAAAAATGAGTGAACGAATATTTAAAATAGTCTCTTACTTATGAGAACAGAAGTAGGGAAAGCTACTGGCACTTTGGGTTCTCACTCACTCTGGAAACCTCTGTGAATATTATTGCTGTTGTAGCAGGGACCCAACACACATACTGTATCACTCAATGTGAGTTGTTTTTTCCGGGACTCACAGAACTTGTTTTTTCCTCGGCTGGAACAGATGAAGGGGGTTCAGGGCTTGTCACTGTGGCAGAGCCCGGAGGACTCTGTTACGGGGAGGTGGAGGGGGCGATCCGGGTGGACTAGCTTTGGTGGTTGTGGGGCCCGCCGTTTTTTCAGTGGAATCTGACAACTAACTTCAAATGAATAAGGTTGTGTTTGCTGTTTTAAAAGAACATCCTTGGAACATGAGACAGTTTTTTTTAGCCTGTCCCACGGTTATTGTTCTTAACTTTTCTCTTAAATTATGTAAAGTTTAGTGTTAGAATTAAACACTTTCAAAACAGTGTTCATGAAATCACAACATATTGTCATTAGTATTTGATGAATATTTTCATAATGTTGGCAGAAAACATTCTTCAAACATCATTCTTCGAATGTCCTTTAAATATAAAGGCCCACTAACTTTAATGTTGGACGCTTGACAGCAAAATCCCCTGTGTTTAATGAATACTCAGTGTGACCATTACTGATGACACCTGATGTTATTGAGTAAAATCACTAAAGGAAAGAAGAACAAACATATGAAGTCAACATTGTAGTGATTATGTACTGATTTTACTTTCGCCCATCTAAGGATGCTAAGTAATGTAGTGATTGATACAGTACTCATGTCACCGCTGACATTGTGATTTTTGGATCACATGTCCCTTAAGGTGTGGTTATGAGTACATCGGATGACCACCTTTCCCCTCTCTTAGTATGGGGCAATAGTCAATGTCTTTACCTAGGCAGTATGAGAACACTCCCAACTGGAGACTGTTCAATCATTTTTCAATTAATGTAAAGAAAAGGGAGTTGGTCAGCTGATTTGTCTGAAACATTGGTGAGATTTCTAATTTGTAGAGCCTCTTCTTCTGTATTATTAGCATAAGGAAGACACAAGTGTAATAAAAATTAATTTTATTAACAAAAGATAAACAAGAATAACTAACACAACTACTAAATGAATGCTATGAATGATAAAAGAATAAAGCACATAAGATACATAAAATACAACTGATTAAGTTGGATGTGGCTATGGAAGAGTTATGTTATCTTATGGAAAGATAAACTGTTGTTTCTCTTAAACTAATGAGGTGAAGAATGTTTCAAGTTCCGTAATTGTGCGAATTTTCTGATCATAGGCGGAGGGTGAACCAACTCAACGGAAAGTCTAAAGAGATGTGCTTCCCATTTAAAAACACATTTAAATAGATTTCCTTGAAATAGTTTCAAGTTTCTTGCCACTGCACAACCTACATATCTCAACATAAAGACTGCTGATACATTATTTGTTAAAAAAGCATCTACGTGTTACCACTGTTAAAAGATTACTTACGTGGGATTTGGCATGACAGAAAGCGTGCAAAGGGCACTCCCTTTATAACCACTAAAAATCTCACTCATTTTATTTCATTGCGATTTCAAGAAGTTCTGTAACAATAAATGAAACTGACTGCACAATGAATCTCTTATTTACATAATTGTTTGTTATAATGAAGGGATATTTGCCAGCATGCAGAACTCTGAATCCACTCGCCGCTCAAAACGCTACAGTTTTTGTTCAGTGCTAATGTAGGATGGTAAAGAATATAGTGCATAACATGAGACCCATCCAAGGCATAGACAAATTCTGATAGGTGCACATTAACAGCTAAGGGTTGTAGATGATAGGCACATGCACATTTGTTGTAATACGTTTGCCATGTGCCTGTGTGAGCATCGGCATCTCATGTGCTGTTCATGTTTTGTAATTTCAGGTAAGAGATAATTGCAAATACATGCACAAACCGTTGTATGAGGTGAAGTAAGACAAGTTAAATATGATGTTACGGCTGTGAATCGCTCAACATAGAGTGTTAATCAGATCAATCCGTAATTATATGCACGAGTGTGTCTTTGATATTAAAACACTCTCTGTCTTCAAGATGAAAACACAGATGCACTCAAGATTAATGTCTATATTGTGAAGTTTGTGGTGTCATTTAGACATAAAGGGAGTGTAGCAAATGTTAAAGTTAATCCAGTAGATGACAGGCGCATGCGCATTTGTTGCATGTTTGCCATGTGTCTGCGTGAGCATCGGCATCTCATGTGCTGTTTATGTTTTGTAATTTCAGTGTAAGACACAGTAAAGAACCTTTATTCCAACACACTCGGGAGTTAGTGTTTTCACTCGGGTGTGTTACACTAACTTAAACACCTCTGATTGGTCATTGCATTCAAGAAATCAACAGATATGTTTGTGATTGGCTACACTGCTCAACACTGCAAAAACACATTGTAAGCCTTGTCGTTCTTCAGCGCGCAAACTATGCACTGGATCGTTTGCAACATGTTTTACCAATATGCTAATATTATGGTGAAAACAGATCCTAGAACAGTACACTAAAAAAAAGTGTTTCATTGGATCAAAGTAAAAATTGTGCATCAACTTGTTACATCTAATTACTTTTTATCAACTTAAATTTTTTACTTTATAAAGAATTAACTATCCATTACTTAGCCAAAGCAAAAAGTATCTTTGAATCAAATAAAGTTAAGTTTAATGAAATCTCAAATTATACTTTTTGTTTTCTCTTTGTATTAACTTAATTCTTTTACTTTACATCTAACCAAATATCCAACCAAATACAATTTAAAATATTAATGTAATATAAATGTATTTACTTTCAGAATGTGTAATTTTATCATCTGTCTAAGATGAATGACTTCAAGCATCAAACTTTTGACAATTCATTTTAACATAATACAAAATTTTTTACAATGTGTACAGTATCCTCATACAAATACACACTGTCTAACAATGTAAACACATTATAAACTTGACAATTTTTTGTCATAAAACATTTCTACAACATGTATAGTATTGTTATAAAAACAACAGTTTTTAGTATCCATATAAATAGACACACTGGATACAATGTAAATTCACAATAAGAATCAGTTATTTCAAAGAAATTTACCATCAGCAGAACACTGTAGCTGGGTCAAAGGAAACAAATTTACTCCTGCAGCTTTGAAGAGAGGTTCTGCACCCTTCGGCTCATCTGCTTACTCTCTTTATCCATGATTATTTTTTGAAAGGCCTCAAAGGTATATTTGAGTCCTTCAGGATATTTTAAGTTCAGTGCATAAATGAGTCCAAACATCATGGCACAGGCACATGCTACAGTGGGCAACTCATTTAGTACTTCCACACCGTCAATGACAATGGAAATGTCCAGTGCACGACTAAGAGCATCACTTTCACGGATCACAAAAAATGCCATGGTGGTCTTTTCAAATTCTCTCTCCACTTCCTCCCTCTGGTCAGCCTAAAAATATATAAGAACATATAAGAACAGCGTTGTGTTCAGCGTAAAAATAAAATTTGTACGGTTTATTACAAGAGTAGAGTAAGTGATGACAATTTTAATTTTTGGGTGAAGACGTACTTTTACACTCTCTTTGGCTTTGAAAATGCTTTTAAACACTTGTACAATCAAATGCTCCCATGTGTTGACCATTGTAGACAATCACAGACATATTTGTTGAGTGCAGTACCACAATGGCCAATCAGAGGCATTTATCAATTTACTCAAGTGTTCAAAATGCATTTTTGGGTGAACCAACCCCTTTTAAAGGAGTAGTTCAAGGGTTAGTTCACCCAAAAATGAAAATTCTGTCATTTATTACTCACCCTCATGCCGTTCCACACCCGTACGACCTTCGTTAATCTTCGGAACGCAAATTGAGATATTTTTGTTGAAATCCGATGGCTCAGTGAGGCCTGCATAGGGAGCAATGACATTTCCTCTCTCAAGATCCATAAAGGTACTAAAAACATATTTAAATCAGTTCATGTGAGTACAGCGCTTCAATATTAATATTATAAAGCAACGAGAATATTTTTGGTGCGCCCAAAAAAACAAAATAACGACTTATAGTGATGGCCGATTTCAAAACACTGCTCCAGGAAGCATCGGAGCATAATGAATCAGCGGTTCAGAGCGCCAAAGTCACGTGATTTCAGCAGTTTGGCGGTTTGACACATGTAGTGTCTGCCATAAAAATTCCTCGGGACCTCAGCAGCAATGGGTGAAACAAAGAGAGATCAAAAAGATCCATCCAAATCCATTCAAAACTATGTTTGAAAACCTTAGAACTGATGCAAACTACACATCCATTTCATACTTATTCACAGAAATAAGTATTCTCAGTGACAGCTATTTGTAATGCAACATCAGACACAAATTCAGCTGTTAATGAACAATTGAATGAAAGCATGACAGTTCAATCTTTTTCCATCATGTTTAGTCTCTATTTGTTTAGAATATTGCCAAAGGTATTCTGGTGGTGGTTTGGAAAGTGAGAAATACATCGGTAAACTTTAAAGACACTGTAAAGACTTCCAACTTTGTGCTTTATGCAAATGAGCTCCACAGGGGAAAGAAGGGTGGGCCACACTGTGTGTGTCCCCTCCGATGCCAGCAGCCAATCACGGCACTTGAATGGAGAAGCGCCAAATTGCAATCTCCTCCTCATCGGAAAGGTATAAAGGTACCCTTTCAACAGACACTCCTCGTTCTGAGTCTGTCCTGTACGGGGATAGACATTAACAGATATACTGTTCTGAGTCCCAGCTTGCGAAGCTGAGACACTAACAGATACAACACCGTTCTGAGCCTCTGGTTCGTCCAGAGAGACAACAACAGATCCCATGATCTGAGTCTACAGCTAGTGAGGCAGCAACAGATACGACCACATTCTGAGCCTCCAGTCTGTGAGGAAAGAGACATTGACAAACACTACGTTGTTTCCATCCAGCGAGACAGTAACAACATTTGCAACAAGGTTAAGCTCAGGAGAGCAAACCTTCACTCCAAGGTACCTTCGTCTGTGTGTTCCAGATTGTTAAGGACCTTCTGCACCTACGCCAGGGCCTCATCTGCGTGTTCCAGATTGTAGGACCCTTTGGTGCTCCAGGAGATCAGCATCCCACAGAGCTTCGTGTTCAAGACTGTTGAAACAGATTCTGGCTCCTCTCCCCACTGCATTGTCACCCAGCACAACCAGTGGAAAACGTCACCGTCATCGGACTCAACCACGTGGAACGTAAATATCACTTAACCAAACCTCTTTCCAGAGACCTTGGCATTGTTGTATATTATCAGTATATAATTCCCTAATTCCCATTAGATGTAATATAGCTGATGTTAGTTAATAACAAATAATCTTTCGTTTATTTGTTTAGTGCATAATAAGGTTCTCCACCTTATTATTTTCAGAGAAACAGTTTATCTTTCCATAAGATAACGTAACTCTTCCATAGCCACAACAACTTAATCACTTGTATTCTATGTATTTTATGCACTTTATTCCTTTATCATTCATGGTATTCATTTAGTAGTGGTGTTAGTTATTCTTGTTTATCTTTTGTTAATAAAATTTATTTTATTACACGTGTGTCTTCCTTGTGCTGATAATACAGAAAAGGTTCTACAAGTTAGCAATCTCACCAATCTTTCAAATAAATCAGCTGACCACTTTACATTAATTCTAAATTAATGAAAAGCCCCTGTTGAGAGTGTTCTCATACTGCAAAGGTAATAGACCTTGACTGGTGCCCTGAACTAGGAAAAGGGGGAGAGGTGGTCATCTGATGTACTCATAACCACACCTTAAGAGACGTGTGATCCAAAAATCACAACGTCAGCGGTGACGTGAGTACCAATCCCTATTTTACTGTGCGTCCTTGGATGGGCGAAAGTAAAATCACTACACACACGATCCGATTAATGATTCGATACGCTGATTCATAACACTCTGAAGCTTCCTGAAGCAGTGTTTTGAAATCGGCCATCACTAAAGTCGTTATTTTGTTTTTTTGGCGCACCAAAAATATTTTTGTAGCTTTATAATATTAATATTGAACCACTGTACTCACATGAACTGATTTAAATATGTTTTTAGTACATTAATGGAACTTGAGAGAGGAAATGTTATTGCTGGCTATGGAGGCCTCACTAAGCCATCGGATTTCAACAGAAAAATCTTCATTTGTGTTCCAAAGATTAACGAAGGTCTTACGGGTGTGGAACGGCATGAGGGTGAGTAATAAATTACATTTTCATTTTTGGGTGAACTAACCCTTTCACATTCAAAATTTTGTCATCATTTACACGCCCTCTTGTCGTTTCAAACCTGTATGAATTACTGTCCTCTGCGGAATTTTAAACAGTGCTGGTAACAGAACAGCACAGCCCCCATTCACTATTATTGTATGGACACAAAACCAATGCAAGTGAATGGGGGGCTCTTAACAACATTCTTTAAAATATATTCTTTTGTGTTCTGTGGAAAAAAGTCACATAGGCTGATGTATAAATGATAACAATTACTTGAGCTACTTTAAAGCGATATGTCACTACCAAATCAAAATTTCCCCACGTTTTACTCACCCTCAAGGCTTGAGAAGACCTTTGTTAAGACCACAGAGCCGTGTCGAGCAGTTCTTTGATCGATGGATGCACTATTTGCATGTAATGACACGTAGGATTATAACTTTGCCTGTATTGTTCTTCAATAATATAACCATATTCAGTTAGGATGCCTTGAGGGCGAGTAAAACATGGGGAAATGTTGATTTGGTAGTGAAATATCACTTTAAGGCAAACATGGTTGGAGAAAATTTCAGTAGTTTGCATTGTCTACATTACCTGGTATTCTTTGATCAGACAGCTTGCATCTTCACCAAGGTACATGATCAGGCACTTCAGCAGGCTCTCTCTTCTCTTCTCGTCTATGTCCGGACTCTACAAAATGTTCAAGATGTATTGTTTTTATTAGACCAAAACACTACTGAATTTATTGCCACAAGCAATTTTGTTCGCATGCAACCAATACCTGATCCATAACTTTTATAGTGTCCTTAGTTTTTTTTCACGGAGGACTCCACCTTTGCTCCTAATAACCGGGAGAAGCTGAGAGCTCTGTCTATCAAAGATGCCATAAATCTCGATTGTAAAGGGAAGGTCGTGATGCGCAAAAATTCGACATTAATCTGTAAGAGAGAAACAGAAAATAGACTTCTGAAAAACATTATTTTACTTTGAGAACTAGTTGTAAAAATACACACAATACATTAAACAACAAAAGGTAAAATTAGGGCATCTAAGACATCTAAGACATAATGTGAGGCTCACATAAAAGTAAACAGACGACTTCTTTACCGGGTATGCTGGTCGACGAGATCCGTTAAAATAAGCGTTTAGGCACGTCACTAAAGACATGTGTTTGGGCCTTCATGTAAAGCTAACGTTATGTGTTAACATTAATCATAAATGAGAGACCATACAAGTAAGCAGAGCGAATACCTTGCGAACGCGAGCTTCATAATAAATCAATAAAAATCATCATAATAATAAAGCTTCATAACAACGTTAAGTCCATACAAAGTGTCTGAAGCGTGCATGTACTTACATGGCGCCGTACAGTATCGCACTCCAGCATACCCGAAACAGTCTCTATACTACGTTTCAGTATCAATCCATCTCACCTCAAGCAGTTTACTTGTATTATTATTATTTTATTTCCACTCAGTTTAACATCGTGATGAGGGAAACCTTCTAGCCGAGTTAGAGCCGTCAAACTAGTAAATACTAACCGTATGTAAAACAACAGTACAACATAATATTTTATGAAATCATACATGTATAATGTTAATAATACGCCCAAACGTATGTTTAAAATTACTTACCAATTTTCTTGATTCCCGTTTTACCACGCCGAGTTCATCCATGCGGTGTAACAAGATGGCGGAAAGCTGAACGTCCTCACGCGCAACCACGGATGACGTTAGAAGTCACGTGACAATGGGAAGCAATATTTTTAATTTAATTTAAAGAAATGTATTTACTTTACACTAACAAGACTTACTTTTAATTTAAATCAACCAGACTTTTTACATAACACTGATGGCTAGACATAAAATTAAATGTTTTGAGTTAGATCAAGTATAACAACTTCTTTAGAGTAATGACATGCCTTGTGCACTTTTTTCAGTGTAGTTTATATGCAGCTTTCCCCCCTAAAAGCAATCAAAAGCAGGTAGGCACTGGTTTGAGTGAAAAAATTTCACACTAGTCTCAAGTCCAAGGCTAGGGGAAGGTAAGCCTTGCCCAGCCACTCTGCCTAATTTCTGATTCATATTTCTGAAGAAAATGTGTTGTTTAAAGTTACCGTTGTAGAGATTAGTGTTCCTGTGAGCTACATGCTGCTGAAGACATTTGGTCATAGAATACATGAATTGCCAAATCCACAGAAATAAGGGTTTTGCTTTCAGTCATAAGTTTGCCTAATTGTTTGGGGGGGCATCCCCTTCACTCAGTTTCACTTTTGAATAAATATTAAACATTAAAAAATCTAGCTTCAAACAAAGTCCAATAGAAGAGAGTGCATCTTAAGGCCCTGATATACTCTGCAAAGTTGTTTTTCATTCTTCATTTAGGGGTAAAATGAAGTTTGAAATATGTGAGCACTTTCCTCTCTGTAACAAAATAAACACAACAAAAATGAGAAAACAGCAAGCATTTTTTATAGAAATCATAAAAAAAGCATCTGATTATAACAACATGGCTATGTTAGCACAAGCTCTGAAAATTAGCACTCCAGTAAAGTCACATCACGTTTATTTATATGGCATTTTATTCAACAGACTGCTTAAAAGCAAGCAGCTTTACAGTATCAAACATTAAAAACTGTGTCAGTGCCTCATTTCATCAGAAGCACAACTTTATTTTATACTATAAATTGGCTACGGAAATCTTACCTCGATGGACACACATGAAAAAATGAGTCAGTGCCTCAGCGCAAACCTCCTATTACACTAGTGTCACAGACCAATAGAGACAGAATGCATTTAGGCCACGCCCACACCGTGAAGCTGCCTCTTTGTCATTTCTTGCTTCTAACAAAAGACAGAACAATGCCTAAAAGCTGCTGTGTGACAGGGTGTACAGCAAACAAGCTAAAAAGAAAACACATTGTTATAAGCTACCGAACAGTAAAAGCCAGCCTTTAAAGAGACAAAAGTTGATACAGGCAATAAGACGTGAAGCATCAGCAGGAAGAATAGGTAAATTGTGGGATCCTGACACTCAGTATTCCTCAATATGCCTACGTGTACAGTAAACATTTTGTCACTGGTAAGTCAAATATCCAAATGTCAGCTTTATATATTATATTTCCTGTCGCTGATTAGTGGGCGTAGTTCTCAGAGTGATAAGACACGTTGCACTCCGTTTCAATTGTCTGTATCCACTTTTGTGTCCTTAAACGTTTTTTTGGGGTCGACAGCTTATAAAAACTTAGTTCTGGGTTTTTGCTGTACACCCTGTTACATAGTAGCTTTTAGACATTGTTCTGTTTTTTGTTATAAGTCAGAAATGACAAGGAGGCAGCTGCATGCAATACAAAGTCAATGGAGAGGGTTGGATTGTTTTCCTCCCCCGGTGGGCGTAGTTGTCAGATTATGATGCATGTCACTCTGTCTCTATGGTAGTACGAAGGTGTTTTGCAGCTGGAGCGAACTTTTCCTGAGAGTTCGCTTTGGCAAGCTGTTTCGAACTCACAAAACCAACACATGACAAACTTTGTTTTGGCCTGATTTTGTTCTAAATGATGTCACATCAGTTCATTCTTCAATTTCGTTTGAAGTATATTGGGGCCTTTAGGGAAAAGCATACAGTCAAGGTGCTCTATGGTCTAGAGTTTGTAATAGTCCATCAAAGAAAACCTGACCATGGCCTTCTTTCAAATTAAAAAGCCTTTATTATCAGATGGCTATACAAAAAATCTAAAAACTCTCCAACACATTTCGACCCATGCCTTCCTCAGGGAGAGCAACACAACAAACTAAGCAACAGGTGAAATCAGTATCATTCATTAAATCATCTGATTAGTTGACAGTTGTCATGTGGCCAACATCTCTTTACAGCATTTAACATTCACCAATACATATTATTTCCAACATTGAAATAAAAATGTAAGTCCTGTACAAATACTATCATGGGATCATGAAATAATGGAAATAATTGGGAAACATGTAACAAACTGTACACATTTCATTTATTTATTATAATTTTATGTCGTTTTGGTCACTTGGTTGTTTCCTTATAAAGGTCCAGAAGTTCGTCAAGTTTTTCATCAGGTGTGTGCTGTTCTTAATGATGTCATTACGTTGTTGTCTTGCTGCCAGCCAATCGCTGCATTGCTGATCATGGTTTTGAGTATCGATACATCTTCCCTTTCCAATGAGCACAAGAATGTGCAGTAATCTCAGACAACTTAATCCAGATATTTTAATCAAATCCGCAAATTCGTTTGAAGAACCAAATCAGCCAGAGATCAGTTATCAGGATTAGGAGATCTGGCATCTGTGAAATCATCTCAGAAGTATTAAGCAAGGTACGAAGAATGGACCCCAGGAATTCAGATGATCAGATCATGTTTTCTGATTAGTTCACTGACAGAGCTCTATCTTCTTCTTTCTTCACAGATTTACCCACACCTACACTGACTGTGACACCAGACAGATCTGTATTCACTGGAGAGTCAGTCAATCTTAAGTGTGAGATAAAACCTTATTACAGTAACTGGAGATATGAGTGGTATAAAGGCAGCAGTGTTACAGAAGTCTGAGCGTTACACTGTAAATGGAGACACTCTCATTATTCAGCTAACTGCTACATCTGATCAGGATCAGTACTGGTGTAAAGGACACATAGATGGAAGATCAGTTTCATCACATTCAAGCTCTGCTTTTTCTCTCTCTGTGGAGGGTGAGTTGAACATCATTGTCCTCTGAAATTCTCTCTATGATCACACATCCAACCTAGAAACAATCTAGGTTTTGTTCAGAATGGAACCGCTTACTGAATTCAGTACAGTATATAATTTATCTTCCCGTTTCTTAATAGTATGTGTGAAACAGATCATATTATGCAAGAATAAATGGTTTAAACTGTCACATGACTGTATTGCAATTTTAATAACACAACTGCAGATTGTAATTACACCGTAAAAACAAATTTGTTCAGTTTACTTAATTGTGCAAACTCGTTGCCTTAATTCAATTAAGTAAGCTTAACTTAATTGTATCAAGTTGTATCTTACTTAAACCATTTAAGTTTTGTCAACTTAATTCTACCTGTGATCTGAGGAAGTATACTCCCAGAGTGCATTGCGGCATGAATAAAGTAATTGGTAATACTGACACATTGTCTTGTGTCAGTATTACCCCAACAATGACAGCAAATAAAATTTTAATGGTCTTATTAATTTAAAAAATTTTTTTACCATTGTTGTGTTTTGCATGCTAAATGTTGATGTCTGTGTGTGACTTGAGTAAGGTTGATTGCAAGACACTGGCACAACAAGAGAGGAATCAACCCCCTTAAAAGTTTTATGTTTCACAATAGTATGGTGTTTATGATATATATTGTCAAGATCCCAGTTCTGTCTTTTGTTTTGTATGGACTCTTGCACCTCACTAACTGTTGCACTTCACCCCGGACTACATTTCCCATCATCCATTGCACTGATTACACACGCACACGGCTGTAGTCAATCACACACCCTACATAAGCCATGGACTTTCTTTCTGTCAGGGCCGAGTATTGTTTAGTGTGTATGCTGTTTTAGTGTAGCAACTTTACGGAGCCAGTTCCCGGTCCTAGTTAGTATTTCTAGTTCTAGTCTAAGTCTAGTCACATCTTGTTTCTTGATTGCCTGCCTGTCTTGGATTTCTCTCTCGTCTTGTCGTCTGGATTCTGTTCGCCCCTCTCTTGGATTTATGATCTGTCTATGAATTTCCCACTTACCTCAACCTTTGGATTACGTTAGCTGTTGATTGACCTACGGCTGTTTGTCGGATTACTCTTCTGTCTTGCCCTCTATATACCTGTAAGCCATTGTCAGACCCTTGCCTGTTTAGACTATGTTTTTGAATAAAGCTTTGCACATGGATCCACAAGTTTCTCATCTCAGTCGCCCCGTAACATATATACTGTATGTTAGCCATACAATATAATAAACCAAAAATCTACATGAAGTCTAAATTAGTTATTGGTTTAGAGCCAAATTAGGTCACTTTTTAAAAGCAATCTATTTGATGTTTCTCTTTCTTTGAAACCACAAATAACTGTAATTTTCTGTTTGGAAATCATTTGGAAGAGAGTTATAATAATATAAACGAAGCGCACAACTAAAGGGAACACTAATCACTAAAATGGTGAGAAAAAATTTAGGAAATCAACATGAATTTATGGTCAACTTACGTGATGTTCTCCCAAAAGTTTTAGTTGTATTGATAATTTAAAGGGTAGGTAACACAATTTCTGCCAATCTCATGTTAATCTTAAGTACCTGTAGAGTATTTGAAGTATTGTAGAGTATCTCCAAAAAAGCTAAAGAGTCACGAGCGCACGCAGCTTTTGCATAGAGATCGTCTGCAAGCTGCGACATCATTATAAATAAAAAGGGAACAAAAGCATTCATGTTGTTTACATTTTATGCACTTGCGTGCCGATTGCCAACAAAACAGACATTTGATGCAGTTTTACTCACTGTCCGTCGAACTGGGACTTGTTTACAAATCATTCATCAATGAATTTCCGAGAACAAACAAACATACGTGCACAACTCCGTTGCTGCCTTGGAAAAACAAACTTCATTTGGGAAGCTGAAAAAGGTAATCTTTCCCTCACAACCAAAAACACACTCCGTTGGTGACATTGTTGAAAAATCTCTCGGCTTCCGTAACCTGATCGAAGCACGTTGATGGGCATGCTCTTGCTCTTTCTCTGGGTGATGTGTGTGCAAGCTTATCAGGAAGAAGCACCCATACAAGGAATTCTGCCCTTTATTACGTGATAAAGGGCCATACTTGAAAAAAACTCATCTTGCTTTTATGATATGCTGTTGCATTTGTGTTACATACTGTAATGCTGTAACATGGCCTCACCCCCTTTGTTGCGTGTTCTTGGGGGCAGGGTGTATGTAAATTCTAGGGTTAGGGATGTCACCAACCCGGGAAGAGGCTTGTTGTAGTCCCTAGCAGCCGTTTGTTGTAGTCCTTAAAGGGATAGTTCACCCAAAAATGAAAATTTGATGTTTATCTGCTTACCCCCAGGGCATCCAAAATGTAGGTGACTTTGTTTCTTCAGTAGAACACAAATGATCATTTTTAACTTTTTTAACATTTGAAGTATAAGCGCGAGAGATCACTTCTGTCATCAGAACGCATTTTCAAACCTCACCAACCGGATTTATAAAAAATACAGTAAATTTTCTGTAAAAAATATGTGAATTACTGTAATTTTTCGTTAATGTCATAATATATAAAATAACAGCCAAGTTGTTAATTTACATAAATTTTTTGTAATTGTACAGAGTTTTGAGTATAATTTAAAATAAAAGAAAACGACCGTAAAAAAATCAGTTATTTTCCGTAAAATTAGGATTTTTTTTGTTACAGTGTTGGCTCACTGATCCGTGGAGGTGGGACCTCCACATAGAGTTAAAAGGCAACTTCACAGTGACCTCTTCTCTTCTTGCATCTTCTGCTGTTTCTTCTGGTTGATGTGCGTGTGGTACTTTTTATACTTGTGTGCACCAAAGCCGGTGGGTTTGCACCAAAAAACTATTTTTTTTAGTTTCATCTGACTATAGAGCCAGATCCCATTTGAAGTTCCAGTCGTGTCTGACAACTAAATATGCTAGAGATTGTTTATGGATGAGCGAGGAGGATTTTTCTTGAAGCTCTCCCAAACAACTTGTGGTGATATAGGTGCAGTTTTGTCATTTTTGTAGGCTTTGAGCCCAAGACTCAACTACTTTCTGCAATTCTCTAGCTGTGATCCTTGGAGAGTCTTTGGCCAAACTCTCCTCCTCAATATAGACACACGTCCTCTTCCAGGCATTTGTAACATCTTTAGTTGATTGGAACTTCTTAATTATTGCCCTGATGGTACAATTTCAATGCTTTAGCTGTTTTCTTACAGCCACGTTCTATTTTGGGAAGCTCAACAATCTTTTTCTGCACATCAGAACTATATTCTTTGGTTTTCCTCCTTGTGATGGATTATTAAGGGAATTTGGCCTTTGTGTTTCCTGATATTTATACTCCCGTGGAAAAAGAAGTCATGGATGGACAATTTCATGCTCCTATTCACTCTAGTGTGCTTAAAAAAAAAAAAAAAAAAAAAAAAAAAAAGGGAATATACTTCAGAGAAATTTCACTTTAAAAATTCTTGGGGTGCCAATAATTTTGGCTAACATGTTTTTGGAGAAAAACATTTTTCATAATGCGATTTCCACCCCACCATTGTTGAATTTTGTATTATGACTGGTGATGTCTAAGCCTGTAATAGACTAATAGAAGATCTGGCTAAACGTTTTTCCATTCTTCAGAAGCAGAATGACCTCATCACAACAGTATTTCATCACTGTAGTTCCACTATTATATATTCTAGGAGAAATATAAGGCTCAAGTCTGAAAATCTTGCATTAACTTCAGCATTCAAAATGCAAATGACCACTTTCCTTATTTTTTTTTTTTGCATACCGAATTGTGATTGGTTGGTCCTTTTTGCAAATATTTAACATTCCATAACAATCATGGTGTTATGTAATGGTGGTGTATCAAACACATGACGAGGAAGAGTAAAGTTAAATAAGTCTTTACTTGATAATCCACAGGGAGAAACACCAAATCCAGAGCAGAACATACACCAACACATTCCTACATACAAACGAGACCCGACCAAGACACACTGACAGAACTAACTGAAATGCACATACTAATGAACTCAAATGACTAACAGCTGTGATGATGATGATTAATGTCCATGGAAACAGATTGTGGCGGGAAACTCGAAACACGTGACAGGAAAAACAAACAAACTGACAGTTCATGTGGCGTGTGGATGTGAGCCCACCGCAAAGCCAGAGAGCCGATGTAGTGGAGGGACTCAGAAGATCTAGACGACCCCCTGAGATGGTGGCAGAGATCCAGAGGGCTGAAGTCGAGCAGGAGCGACTGAGGGCAGAGGCGGAGCCTGAGGGAGGGAGGAGCTGGTTGAAGACGAAGGGATGGAGGGCCGGAGAGTAGCGACCGGCCCGTAAGTCTGTGGCGTAGGTGTAGTGATGCCCGACGCAGGTGGAGCCGACGTACTGAGGGAGTCCTGCGAGGCTGAAAGTCCGATGGTCTCTGCCAACATCGAGGGAGGAAGGAGCGTAGGTGCAGGAGTTGGGACGACAGATCGAGGAGGACTGGAGCGTGCAAAGGCAGAGGGTGGAGCCAAGGGCTTCTCACAGCCATGAAGAGATGACTCCCGGAGGGCCAGCGGTGTAGCCTCACCACTGAGAGGAGGCGCTGAGGGACTGATGGGAGGCATCGATAATGGGACAACAGGATTAGCTGGGGACTGGGGCAAAAACTGTGGAGCAGAGGAAAGTCCAAAAAACAAAACTGAGTCCATGGTGTGTTGGAGAGGTAGTGGATGAGGGAGGCTGGGAGGGAACACAGGAGACACAGTGCTGGATGAAACCAGCAGGGAGACGGAGAGTTCGGGGCTGGACGGAACCAAACATTTAGAAATCTCAGTGGCGGGGGGGTGGGCGGGTCTCCCTTCCATCCCGTCGAACTCCACTAAGACTCCCTCAGCGATGGTTGAGGCAGCCGGCTCACACACCTGGTCAGGCACGTGTCACTCAGGCTCCGTGGCGATGTTCAGCTCGGTCGCTCTTGTGTGCGCTGGCTTGTACGTCGCGGCGGAGTGGCTCTCGTTGCCTGCGGTGGGCTCGGGCTGTCGGTCCTCGCAGTCGGGGTGTTGTTGGCTAGGCACTGGGTAGCTAGTGGGGCTGGTGTCATCGTCGACAATGTTCACTGTGAGCGCCGAATCACAGGACACCAGCACCCACTCAACGTATTCCATGAAACTCCCTCGAGGCCCTTCCCCGGACAGCATCACTTTGGTGGCGGTTTTGAGGCCGGCATATAGGGAGCTGCAGAGTTTGTGGTCCGGGAAAGTTGTAGATGGTACGAGACGGATAAAACCCTCTAAATGTGCCTCGAAGGAGCGGTCCTTCTGCTCAAGGCAAAGCAGTTGCACTGAAAAAAGGAGTCCATGGTGCAGGAAGAAACCAAAAAACATACTCACAAAAAACACGGAAAAAACAAAAACAAAAAACACTGATGACAAAAACACGCTGCTACTGTTTTTAGGTCGAGTCTTCTGTTACGTAATGGTGGTGTATCAAACACACGACGAGGAAGAGTAAAGTTATAAGTCTTTACTTGATAATCCACAGGGAGAAACACTGAATCCAGAGCAAAACATACACCAACACATTCCTACATACAAACGAGACCCAACCAAGACACACTGACAGAACTGAACTGAAATACACATACTAATGAACTCAAATGACTAACAGCTGTGATGATGATGATTAATGTCCATGGAAACAGATTGTGGCGGGAAACTCAAAGAAACGCGTGACAGAAGAAAAACAAACAAACTGACAGTTCATGTGGCGTGTGGATGTGACACATGGCAAAGTGACAGAAGCATAGTTTGCAATCATTAATTTTTCAAACTTGTCTTTTAATCTTTAAACTTTAATTAGTTTTTATTACACTATTGACAATTATTACTGTGAACAAGAATTATATATTTTTTTATGCTAAATGTATAAATTGAAAAAGAAAGATTGGCTGAACTTGTAGATCCACGATGTGTCAGATGAGAATAAAATAAGTAAAATAAAACAAATATTGTTTTATATGAAAATAGTACTTTATAATTAAATTACATATAAACATAACCAGAGCAGGTTATGTTCAGAAAATTTGCTTTAGTTACTTACCCTGAAAGTTACCTCAGGTTTTAGAACTAAAAGTAAAGGTTATCCATTTACTTATCCGTAAACCTGGATCTCTCACATGACCTGTTAATACTCACCTGAACTTACCTGAGACTTAAACATTATTCTTTGGCTACACTGAAAGCACTGGGATTTCCTTCTCAAAATATATATTTTTGCTGTTCTGTTTGGTGCCACTAGAGGGAGCAGAAAAGACACACTTCCCTTTAAATCAAAATAAATTACATAGTTTACTGTACAAAAAAAAGAAGACAGAAGACTAGTGAAAAATATGACCAATAACACCTATAAATTAACTCAACACTGAATCACTGTACACTTACAGATAAACCGAAGCCAATTCTGACTGTAAAGCCCCAGAGTTCAGTGTTCACTGGAGACAAAGTTACTCTCAGCTGTGACGTGGGACAGTCAACTGGATGGACGTTTCTCTGGAGGAAAGACTCAAACCGTGAATCCACTGATGAAGCAACTAAAACAATCAGTTCTGTGAGAGTCTCTGATGGAGGAACATACCAGTGCAGAGCAGAGAGAGGAAACTCTTTCACTTTGTAGAGTTTTTTTTTTTTTTTTTTTTTTAGTGAAAGCTAATTTTGAATTTAAAATAATTTAAATATGAAGTGTGTTGTTTGCTCTTTTCACAGAGAGACCCAAACCTGTAGTGCATGTTCAGCCTGATGTGTGTGTTCAGTGGAGAGACGGTCACTGTCACATGTGACATACAGGAGACAGGAGTCTGGTGGTACAGCTGGTATAAAGATCAATATTCCAGCAGAGGACAAGACCAGATCTATAAAATCACATCTGTGGATTGGTCTCATGCTGGTGTGTACAGCTGTAGAGGAACCCAGACTGAAGCCCCACAATACTCAGAGATCAGTGACAGAGTTACACTGACAGTATCAGGTGGGTGTGTTCATCTTTTCATCCAGTGGCGGATTGGGGCCCCACTATTACGGGCTTAACCCCAAAGTATACTTCGGGCGTCCGCGCACCGTCGCATCGTGAAATTTTCGTCATTAGGAGGGTTTGCGGACGTACGCACTCCCCGTCCACGTGCAGCCCAATTTTTGTGATGGCACGTATGCGAGAGTGAATTGAGTGCTTGAAAACAAAAGTCCACTAGTGCGCAGTGCACACGCCGAACGCGTCTTTCTGCAGCCAAATACTGCTTTCAAAGGCTCGCGCGCGAGACAGAACCCGTGTACCTATGTTCAGAAAAATTAAGTATAATAGAAATAATGTTGTCAATAACTTGCTATAGCCTATCTATGTTAAATGTACTGAAAATCATTAAGAATCTGAATAAATGGACCATAAAATGGTCCATGCCATGTCTTAGCAATGATCTATTGTATCTGAGCGGTATTCGCTTTTCTGTCATTTTTAAAGTGGGTTTCTGCAACTTATGCATGCAGTAATGTAAGTAGTAGGCTACATAATTTTAAATGAGTCATATTGGTTTTCTGAAAAAACGACTATGTCTGCACATTTTAAGATACTGCACAAGATGTGAATAAATGTAACTCGTACTCACTGGGGCGGATACTCTTTATTCAACGAAATAAAATACACATAAAACGTGATGGGAAAATATTTAGAGAAGAAACTTATGGTACATTTATTAGGAATAAAACACGTGCATTAATAAAGTCTGTGACAGAATAATTAACTCATAACTGGAATAATCTTCGGACTCATTTACATAAGACGCACATCATGATCACAACCAATCAAGAGTCTTTCACTCTCAGATGTTTCATTCACACTAATGATAAATACAGTTCTCACTCCTCTTTTGAGGGCTTGATTTTGTTTAATTAGTGGTGCTTGCCTTTGGAGTATCACTATTGGCTGCTGACAAGCCACTCCCTAGTAACCAAATAGATTACCCTAGCAAATGTTCAGCAATACCTTTATCTCTGCATCAGAACATCATATAGACATGGAGGTCGGCTCTTGTGACTCGTTATCAAACAGGACTTCCAACATGGTACACATGCTAGCAGTGAATAGCTACATGCTAATAACCATTAGCTAAGTGTTAAAGCATGCTAATAACATGCTAAGAACTCTAAAAAGTCCATAGTAACATCTGTGACAACTAGCTACTGCATAGCAACACCCAAGCAACCACCCATGATACCCTAGCAACCACCTAGCAATGCCCTTGCAACCACCAAGAACACCTCAGCAACCACCTGCAACACCCTAACAACCACCCTGGTTACACTAACAACTGCCTAGCAAAGTCCTAGCAACCACCCAAAATATTATAGCGACCACCTAGCAATGCCTTAGCAACCACGCAGAACACCATAGCAACCACCTAGCAATGCCCTAGCAACCACCAAGAAAACCTAGCTAACACCTAGAAACAGCCTAGCAACCACCCCAAGTACCTTAGCAATCGCATAGGAACACCCTAACAACCACCCAAGATACCCTAGCAACCACCTAGCAACACCATAGCAACTACCTGGAACATCCTAGCAACCGACTATCAACACCATAGCAACTACCCAGAACACCCTAGCAACTGCTTAGCAGGACCCTAGCAACAACTTAGCACCGCTCACATTTTATTCAGGAAATGTACACATCTAGTTCTCTCTGTTCTCGTGTTCAAAAACATTTTTGAAGGAGCAAAAAAGAATGAAACCGAATGGAGATCTGAAAATGCATTTTAAAGCTAAAGTATTTTTAACTTTTAGTGTAATCCTAAAAACACAACACTCGTGAAGTGCTCATAAAACAGAGACATGACAACATGAAATACTTAATGGCTGCTAGTCACACTTCAGTTCCAATTATTCAATAGCATTTAAGTTTTGTTATTATTATTATTATTATTTTCATAAACATATTTTTGTATTTAATTATTTAACTGCTGCTTGAACTTAGAGGAAATCTGCGTGTCTTTATACAAATGAAGCTTTGGTTTGATTTTCAGATGATCTTGTCATTGTTTTGTACCTGATTATGATTTACAGTTCATCAAACATTAGATTTAACCACAACAAATTCCTTGTGTGTTTGCGCACACTTGGCGAATAAAGCTCATTCTGATTTATTTTATCCGACACTCACACCAAAGTTTCAACATCAGCTCACCTGAAAATTAAAATTCTGTCATTGTTTAATCATCCTCATGTTGTTCCAAATCTATATGCCCTTTTTCTTTATGAACAAAAATATTTTTTTCTTTAATAATGCACTGATATTATAATGAATGACATGATGAACTTTCAGAGTTCAAAAAGGACAAAAAGCACCATAAATGTATCATAAAAAGAGTCCTATGATTTTATATGATTGAAGTCATATGACTAAGAAGAGTATTTTAGTCTGCATCATCATGACATCACAGCACATCAGACAGTCTTTCTGACCAGCATGAACCTGAGATGATCACGAGTAACTAATTCTGAGCACAACCCAAACATTACTGTCCAGAGACAAACATGCTTTAGAAACAAAACATGAAACCTCTGTCAATGACTTACTGAAAGTTGCCAGACATATCTAATCAATAATGTTATATATTTAAAAAAATAAAAATAATTCCATAGAATGATTCACAGAGACGAACCAAACCAAAACAATATGGCCGTTACACTGTAAATGGAGACACTCTCACTATCAGAGGAGCTACTGTCTGATCAGGATCAGTACTGGTGTAGAGGACAGAGAGATAGAAGACCAAACTCATCACAATCAAGCTCTGTTTCTCTCTCTGTGATCCATAAGTTGAATATTATTGTCCAACCTGGTCTCATAGGAAATACGTACCTTTTGCACACTTTTTTGCAGCGCTACAAATATGTACCACCGGGTACATTTGCTATAGTTCTGAAACAAAACTGTCCACTGGGGTCGCTAAAGAGAAGGACATGTGACATTTTGATCGACAGTCAGAGGTATGTACACTACAGCATATCCAATTATCCTAAAACTGTGTTATTTTAGTGATAAATGTTAAGTGATACGTGTTGTTTTACTTAAACATGTTTAATCTAATGGTAAATGTAACGTTAGAATCATGTGAGTGCTCACGACGCCAGTAGAACAGGTAAGCTAATGCCTGGGAAATTTAGCTAGCTTCCTTCAATTAACGTTACATACTCTGCAGTACGTAAAGTTACAGCCGCAGCATACATCGACTGAACCCTGGCAAAGTAGGTACGTTTGTAGCCAGGTGGCTATAGTGAACTAAAATTAGCGCTTGCCAAGTTCTTTTTTTAGTGATAAATGTTTGCTGTAATGGTAAATGTGACGTTAGAATCATGTGTGAGCACTCCTGATGAAAGCAATGCCCTTCAATTATGCTTCTGTAGTACGTTTTGTAGCTAGGTGGCTAACGTTAGTGAGCTAACGCTGAACTGTCTGAACATATATTTGCACATACACATATTTAGCAAATCACCAGTTATGAGCGCATCCATATGTACAGACAAATGCGAGATTCATTGGATTACTTTCGATGTATTATTAGATGAGGTTAATCTGCGTTTATACCTTAAGAACTACAAATCCCATGAAACTGTCGACCAATTAAGTATGTGTTGCCATAAAACGCCGTGTACAAACGTAGTTTGATGTGCACCATCAATTAGCACACACACAGTAAGAAACTATGTTTACATCACCAAACAATTTTATATGTGCTTGCAGGTTCCTGCTATATGAAAGTGGAAGAAGATTTTTAGCCTATCAAGGAACAGCAGGTTAGTCTTTCCATGTAGCACCAACTTGTGCCATAGCCATTGCATATGAGTGTGTATTACTACATTATGTATATTTTCTACATGCATTTTAATGTAGCTGTTGAAACCTGCCCATATGGCTAGGCTAGCCTAAGTAGGCTGCAGCCTGCGGTGGACATCCAACTCCCAGGTGTGACACCAGAAGCCACGCCCGTGCCCAATACGTCCCCATTAGATGTGTATATACATATCCATGGCTTTATGTCAGTTTTACTGTTTAATGCATTATAACAACAATAATAATAATAATAAAATGGAACCCGATTTGTTGTATGTTGGTTTCCAATTGAAAGGATTTTTAGGCATAAGGTTAATGATGAAAGTTATCAGTGTTTGGTGTAGGCAATCTGTACTGTGATTGACATGACCACATTTGGATGTCCACCACAGGCTGCAGCGAGACTCTTCTCGGCTAGCCAGTAGTACCCGTACAACCTAGTTTTAAAAAGTTGTTACTGGATATAACGTTACAAAAACATGTTGTATTAAGGTTTTAATGTCATTTTTTTGCTTCATTTTAGAGATGCCAGGAAGCACACACAAAATGTGCCCAGGATGCAACACCCTAATAAGTGTTGCATACAAGACGTGCCCACTTTGCAAACAACTGCAGCCTTACAAAGCGAAAGTTGCAGCGAAGAGATGCAACTTTCAAAATAAAAAATCTGAATGGAAGGAGTCAGTCAAGAAAAACAACAACAGGACAGTTGTTCTTAATAGCATGTGTTGGTAAGGTTAGGTCAGGGCTAAGGGATTTATGAAGTGAAGTCAATTAACGCAGTAAAGTTTAAGTCAATAGCCATGTTTCCATGTGATTGTAAAGCAAACTTTTGAAATGTTGCAAAAAAGAGAAATATTTAATCAAATGTGAATCAGGTGTGTTTCCATCAACTGGTTTGGAGTAAATAAATTAAGATCCCGCGAGAAAATCCTCCCGCACTGAGGCTGCCCCTAACCCGCCCTGTTTACCACCTGCTTTTGGGCTGCATTCACAAACATCCCGCCCTTTAAGAGACGGGACCTCGGCGCGACAGGGGCCGTTACCGGTGTGGTGCCGAATTTCAAAAACCTGCCAGATTATGACCACCCTAGTATTGGTAGGTGTAGGAGTAGGTGTGGGGGAGGGGTTAGGATTAGGGGTGGGGTTAAGATTCAGATAGACTTGAGGGTGAGGGTGGTCATAATTTGGCAGGGAGTCGAAATTCGGCACGACACTGGCATCACACCATCCACAGGCTGAGCCTTGATCAGAAGGACTCAGGCCCCTGAGTGACACCAGGCAAGCGCTCTCCCATACGGCACATTTCCTACACTGCCTGTCAGATAGGGTTTCAGTGCTGGGCTCTTCCCTCTTAGCTCGCCGCTACTGAGTGAATCCTGGTTAGTTTCTTTTCCTCCGCTTAGTAATGTGCC
Organism: Hypophthalmichthys molitrix; assembly: GCA_037950675.1. NCBI lineage: Eukaryota > Metazoa > Chordata > Actinopteri > Cypriniformes > Xenocyprididae > Hypophthalmichthys > Hypophthalmichthys molitrix. The sequence continues at coordinate 34,224,188 of CM075498.1, read as the reverse complement.
TGACTGTGTAAACAGCTGATCAGTCATGTGAGGTTTAATGTTCGCTATGTCAGAACTTGGGCAAAGCTGTTTCGATGTCCCATTCAGCGCATTAACTCTTTTTCGAAAAAGGCAAAAACCACCTCAAGCGAGCATGACTCTTTTTTTGGCTAAATCAGTGGTTCCCAAACCTGTCCTGGAGGACCCCCAGCCTTCACATTTTGTATGTCTCCCTATTTCTGACACACCTATTTCAGGTCTTCCTGTGTCTACTAATGAGCACATGAGTTGAATCATGTGTGATAGATGAGGGAGACATACAAAATGTGCAGGGCTGGGGGTCCTCCAGGACAGGTTTGGGAACCACTGGGCTAAATTAATGATGTTTTTTTTCGAATTTTTCCAATAATCTTTTCTAGTGTGATACTTCAAAAAAGCGTATAAAAATACATTGATGAAAATATGGCTGGTGAAGCAGAAAAAATGATCACAATGATAGCATTTTTGGAATATGTAGTTATAAACCAGTAGTAATTAATTTCTTGATATGAGTTGTTTATCAGATATGACCATTCAACAGCTGTCATGAAATTAATGTTAAAAATTAAATCATTGTATTCTGTGCATGTTTTTTTTTAATTTAATGTTTTTATTTCAGCTTGACAAACTTGCTGCACTTGATTTCTTCCCCATACTACTTTTGGGGAAGAAATCCAGGGGAACCTTGGTGGCCGATGTCATCCTAGGAGGGGATTATGTTTTGGATCCTGATTTGCTTCAGACGGTTAAACTTATGTATGAAGCTGTGTTAAAGAGTAAGTCTTTTTGTACGGATATGAAGCTCTGTAATCTGGAAACACTGTTAACTCAAAAGAATGTGTACCCACAAGTATCATTCTCTTTATTTTTTCATATCGATGCAAAGAATGAGCATTACTTTCAGCCATAATAGGATAAAGCAGCATATGATGGCTCTATTGCTAAAGAAAACTATTGGGTGAAGTCAACAAGCTAGATAAAAAGTATTTAGGCAGACAGTTTTGTGGCATTAATTTCAATTGATGGGAGAAGTATGTTTTAGGTCTTTGATTTGCCCCGATTAAAGTTAAAGTATATATTACCTACCTATTCCTGATAGGGGCAGTATACATGTAGTTTGTGCCCAAATCAGTCTACTAATGACATACTCTCAACTTTTTGCTGTACTCTTAGTCTGGATCGAACAGGAACTTTTGTATTCATTATAATATAATGTCAAAGATAGATTTTTGATAGCTAGGGAGACTTAGAGGTAATCACATTATTGTTTCATTTATATATCAATTTAATCACAGATATTTCTCCATTTCCATAGGAGAATCAGTTTGAGACAGAAATAAGATCATTCTATTGTAAACTTTTACCATAGTTGACAAAAACATATCTACTACATTTCTCCACAACATCTTCTCGTAAGTTAGCTAAATGTACTTTTTCTTGTGAAAATCTGGTAATATTGAGATTTAGTAAAACTCTGCATGATTACTGACCCTGTTGAGACTTCTCCTTTAACACCATAGGAGAAATTCTGTAATTATAGAAGTCTGAAAAGCAGTAGATTACATTTTGGTTTTGGGGTGGGATACCCCCTCTTCATATACAACCAGTTAAATCAGCAGCTTCTGCTCTGATCAAGCATTAAGAGACCACATTACCTTGACTGGGAACTAGATGACTGGCGCTTTTCAATTATAACATATCACACCTGTAATGTAGAAATCAGTCTTAATTTAAATACTAGCCTGTTATCATCACTCACCCGCAGGGTGACTCTGTAAAGCTTAAAGGTCTGTGGACTGAAAAGACTAACCTGCTGAGCTCAATTTTAAATGAAAGAGTGAAAGGAGCTCTTGTGAGGAATCGGTTTTTAACAGTAAGATATATGAACGCTTCTACTTCTTTTTTTTTTTTGAACCTTGAATGTAAAAAAGGACAAGAAAAAACTATGTACTGTTTAAAAGACTCTAATGGTCGAGACACTTCTGATCAAACAGAGATGCGTAAAATTGCTGTGGATTTTTACTCCAGTCTATACGCTTCTAAAAAATCAGATGAGCAATGTAGGAACGAACTGCTTCCCGGTTTTAACCTCAAAGGACAAAACATTTTTAGAGACTGAACTTACCTATGAAGAAGTCACGGCTGTTGTTATGGGACTCTCTGTAGGTCATGCACCTGGAATAGATGGACTGTGCCGAATTCTATAAGGCTTTCTGGCTTGTTCTTGGACATGATTACTTTGAAGTTCTTCAAAAAAGTATTACTGAAAAAATCCTTCCTAAGAGCTTTCAGCGTGCAGTTTTAACGCTGCTTCCGAAGAAGGGGGATTTAACACTCATGAAGAACTGGAGACCTGTGGCAGTTTTGTGCTCAGATTATAAAATCATTTCCAAATGTTTGGCAAATAGATTAAATACTGTGTGTAATCATACATAAAGATCAGTCTCACTGTATAAAAGATAGATCTATTGTAGATAATCTACATTTAGTAAGAGATTTGTATGACTATGCTTTTGATAATAAGATTGAAATGGGGTTTTTATCATTAGATCAAGAGAAGGCTTTTGATCGGGTGGATCACATTTTTTTCTTTAATGCTCTGAAGGCCTTTGGTTTTGGTGATAATTTTATTTCAATGATAAGGTTATTGTACACCGAAGCCACATGTATGATAAAAATGGCCAGTGGCCTAAGTATTCCTGTGAAAGTTCAGAGGGGAATTAGACAGGGTTGTCCTCTTTCGGGTATAATTATTGAACCTTGGTTATGTAAACTAAGAAAAGAACTTACAGGTTTACAGTTTAATTTTTTTAAACTCTCAGCAATCTATCAAATTATCTGCATATGCAGATGACGTTACAGTTTTAATCAGAGGAGATGATGATGTTGATGTGGTAAAGCATGCTCTAGAGTGTTATGGAAAGGCATTGTCAGCCAAAGTTAACTGGTCCAAAAGTGATGCTGTGTGGTGTGGCCAAGTTGTTAAAAGACCAACACTTCCTGGTGGTTTACAATGGGGAAGGGCAGGTTTTAAATATCTGGGAGTTTTTTTTGGGGACAAATGAATGCAGGAGGGCCTGTTGGCGTATGTGCGCGGTTGTCTCATTGGAAATGGTTGCTGCCCCAGCTGCCCTACAGGGGAAGGGTGCTGATATGTAATAACCTTAGCCTCTTCTCTTTGGCACAGAATGATTATCCTTGAACCTCCAGAACACCTTGTGAGACAAATTCAGAGATGTCTGGTGGATTTTTTCTGGTCGGGCCAGCATTGGTTAAAGGCACCAGTGCTGTATCTGCACAGACAGGAAGGAGGACAAGGCCTAGTGGATATCATATCTAGAGTAAAGACCTTCAGAGTTCAAGTGGCTCAGAGACTCCTCTACGGGAAGGATGCATGCCGAGTTTAAGCATGTCATTACTAATGTTATCTTCTCCACATCCTTCTTTAATTTAGGAATTTTAGTATGTTCTATAATTTCAGACATTGTTTATACATTTCTCCAATGGATTTGGATAATTTTTAATTGTTTTCTTTAAGTCTTCTAGTTTTCCCTTTATTTTACTCTGAGGATGGTTAAGGTCAGTTGGATTGATATATATATATATATATATATATATATATATATATATATATATATATATATATATATATATATTTATTTATTTTTTTTATTTTTTTTATTTTTTTGATAAAGAATTTCAAAGTAAGATTTCCCAGTTGTGCCATTCTGGAGTGAAATCTCTAATTTGTTTTTTTTGTTTTGTTTTTTTGTTTTTTTTCAAGTTTTTTATAAAGGGTCCAGAAAGTGTTTTGATCTACTGATTCATTAATTTCATCAGCTTTGGTTTTTAAATATATTGCTCTTTTTCCACAAAGTAGACTTGTAATTTTTCAGACAGTCTGAGTAAGTAAGCTGTAATGTTTGACTGGATGGATCTTTGTGCTTTTTGTTAGAAAGTCTGTTTAGTTCTTTTCTGAGACCTGCACATTCATTATCAAACCAAACATCCTTTCTTATTTTCTGTTAATTTGTTTTATGTTTGTTTTGCCATTTAATGTTAGATAGAGTCGCCAATGTTTTGAATATATAATTAATTTGTTGTTGTTGCTAAATTTATTCCATTAACATCTATGGTTAAATCAGTGGACATAGTTATCCAGCATTTTTAATACAGTTGGACTGTTCATGTGTTCTTTGAATTGTTCCATTTGAGTTTCAGTTTCAAAGGAAACAATTTTTCAGATTCGAGCTGAGAAGTTTTGATCCTCTCACATGGTGGTTTCAGGTAAAGCACTGTTTGGCAGTGATCAGAAATCAGGAGTTGAAGTCTGACAGTGAATCCATTAATAAAGTTTGGATCAATATCTGTTATTGAATAATCAACCACACTGGTTCCTAATCTGGAGCAATAACTGAATCTACCTAATGTATCTCCTCTAGTTCTGCCATTAATGATGTATCGCTCTAAACCTTTGCAGAGTTTTAACATTTGCTTTCCATTCATGTTGACTGAACTATCACAGCTGTTTCTTGGTGTGAAACTTGATGAGGAATGAAACCTGATGTCATTATGTGGCCATTATCTACAATATTTACATATTCACTTTCTTTTCCTGTCCTGGCGTTTAAGTCTCCGCATATGAGGATATTTCCTCTGGACTGAAAGTGAAAGATGTCCGTCTGTAACTTTGGAAAACTTTGCTCTTTGTAATAGTGAGAGTCATGAGGTGGAATATAGACAGACAAAGGTAAAGATTACACTGTAATACACTGTAAAAAATGAATGTGATTTCAATGGTAAAATATTATGTAATGTAATGTAATGTTCAGTAGATGTTCAGTAGATGAGGTTTTGTGGTTGTTGAACTGTTGCTGCATAGCTCTTGTGTTGTGATGGAGGTCCTGTGGCCGGTCTGGACTCTGTTGGAGGATGGAGGGATCTTGGTGACTGAGAGCTCCTCTTGTCATTGGAGTTTCTGTTGTTTCTTGGTGTGTTTCCAAGAGCTGTGCTTTTCAGCACTCTGGCGAAGTCTTTCACTCCATGCTTGTTGAGATGTACATGGTCACACATATGATGAGCCCATATGTCTTTGTGATAGGTGAGATGAACATTAGGAATAAGAGTGCAACTTCTGGAGAGTTCCTCATTATTTCCATGAATCATGTGGACTGGTACATCAGTGTGTGACAATAGAGGAACAAGAGGAGGAGGAAGCCATGAATAAATAAGTGTTGTAACTTTGGATAAGAAGTGTTGTAACTTTAAATCTGTTTTGAAATAAGTTGTTTTTCAAATAAAGGTTTCCAAGTGATATCAGATTGTTTGCATTTTTTTTATTACCCTGTAACTACATGAACAAGAGTGTAACAAGCACCACTTTAATTTACAGCCCACAATGTCATACTTACTCTTTAACTACATGAAACAAGAGTGTATTTCCCCATGTATTAAAAAAGATTGCAATAGTTCTTTCTAATTGCCTTGAAACATCTTAATCAGTGCACTTTCTCGCTAAATTGCTCCCAAACATAAGATTGTTGTCTATCAGTGTAAGTGCCCCTTAGTTCTAAAATACTTACAGTATAAATAATTTGTTATTTTCCTGGTCGTTACCCCTTTATTCCCAAGACTTTACATATTGTTCCCCTATACTTACATGTACTTACTTTATATAGGTACACTATAATTATCAAAAGTTACGCTGTAAATTCGGTAATCTAAAGTCTTATGTTATTGGCTAAATCAATATTTTCAACAGATGATGGTCATTCAGGGAAGCAATAACTGCTGTGAAAAAACAAATAACACAAGACATGTCCATTTAAATGTTGAAAGTGTGTGTGTGTGTGTGTGTGTGCGTTTTTGTGACATATCAGGACACAAATTTGTATAATGACATGGGTATGACATATGTATTACAAGGAGAGAGTGACTTATGAGGACATTACCCCATGTCCCCATTTTTCAAAAGGCTTATAAATCATACAGAATGAGTTTTTGTGAGAAAGTAAAAATGTGCACAGTTTCCTGTGATGGGTAGGTTTAGGTGTAGGGGTAATGTAGGGCGATAGAAAATACGGTTTGTACATTATAAAAACCATTACGCCTATGGAATGTCCCCATAATTCACAAAAACAAACCTCTCTCTCTCTCTCTCTCTCTCTCTCTGTGTCTATTTCACAGTTCCATCTGTTGAAGTTCAAAGTCAATACGCCGTAAAGAAGAAACTTCAATCTGATATTATGTTTAAAAAGACACAAACTGTTACCTCTGTCAACATGTTTAAATGTTCTGTCAACATATGGTTTGAAAATATTGTAGTTTGTTCAACTTTTATAGACTTCAACTGTGTAATATAACTGCAGGGGAGCGGGAAGATGATTTGGGTTGGGGGTATACAGAAATGAATAAAGAAATAATATATAAAACATGTCAACGCCACAAAGAACAACAAAAAATCCCTGAGAACGCTGGTTTAAATGGAGCATACAGTAGGCCTACATTTTTGACAGAACAAACTTCTAATAATGAAACCAGGAATTTATTTGTGATAGACTGTTACAAACAAGGGCTATTGAGGAAATAAACAAGCTTGCACGGCTACAGGAAATAAACGGTGATGAAAATACCGTATTATATGGTTCTCTGTTGAAGTCTTACCCCTCAAAACATCTAGTCATTAGTTCATCGCATAAGTCATTAAATGCTAAATGGATGACCTAGTTATCATAATGTGTCAAGTATATTGTCTATACATTTCTATTAGACTCTTGTAAATGCGTCCTGAATTGATGAATTTTGCAGGTGAATCCTGAATTTTGAATTCAGGGGAATGTAAAACATTAGATCAACCAATGACCAAACCAGTTCTCTAAAACAGCTCAAAGATGCATGTCATGAATCTTCAACTGGAAAGCATATATAGACAGAGCACAACACAAGAGTTACAATTTTTGATAATGGAAGAACAACATGGAAACAAACAGGGTCAACAGCTGGGAAGAAGAAGAGGAGTAAGGATGTGTGGTAGAACGGTAGGGAGGCAAAACAGAGAAAGAGGTAGATAAGGCACAGGGCGTAGGCACGTTTCTGGTGAAATAAGGGCCACTATTGTTCTCAATCATGACCTTACAATGGCTTATGCGGGTCTAAAGGTGCAGCCGAATGTTGGGAGAAAAACCTTTTCCTCAATTATTCAAGCATTTTGTAGACATAACAGGTATGTATTTCAGTAATGTGCACTGTACTTTACTATGGTATGCATGCTGTAATCTTAATATTACAGTAGCATTTTTACACTTACAGTAGCATATTACACTTGCAGTATATGCTAAATGAACTTTACACAGATACATACTATATCACACATACACATGAATACATATATAGTGTATGTATATATAGTCTTGTCTTTTTCATTTATCACAAGGACATTTTATAGTAACTTCTTGACAGACCAACAGTAAATACAAAACTGTGAATCCTGTCCAGTCTTTTGCAATCAATCTCCCATACAGTAATGTGTCCATTTGTACTAAATTGATATATGCCATACAGAAAAAGTGCACTTTCAATCACTGTCATAAAAACTGTAGCCATAGTTTACATCTGAAATATTCATCACTGTTATATTGACAACATGGCTAAGCATTTTGACTATCTTGTTCGAGAACAATGACACAAGGACTTGTCATTCTGATGGCACTGATATGTTCATTGACATAAATAATTGCTTTTAAAAGATGAACTAAGGATTTTGAGCAAGTTACAGGCTTTTGCAGGTATTCCAATATGTTGTGCTGTTTGTACGAATTGTTTTCGAGAAATGAACATAGTGTTTTGCAAATTTTAAGGATGATTCGAGAAATGTGCCAAAGCAACTGAGAAAAACCGTAATGAGTGAGTCACTGAACAATTCATTTAAATCAATTAATTCAGAGATTCTTTCAGGAATGAAACATGTTGGTCAGACAAGTAATGGTTCTTATGTGGCTTTGTTCAGAATTATTTTTATTGAAGTATTAAAAACAGACAATATGTGTCTAAACTGTAAGTTACTTACTTAATATTAACTTCTTGTTCATTCCGTTCTATAATATCAATATCACATTTGCAAAATGCTTTTTACTGGGAAAAACAGCACTCTTCCTCTTTACTTTGTGCGTCAATCAAGGTCCAAGGCTCTTAAAAAAAAGGGGGAGAAAGCGTAAAAAATACTAATAATAGTGCTGTCGCCAGTTGTGATATAAGTCGCCATGAAATCAAAACTGAATGAATATGAATATGTTAGCCTTACTGTTAAAGCTAGTGTGCTCTAAAACAATGACAACATCTGCATTTAGAAGATATAAGCTTTCAAAATTTACAGTCTCTACTTCTGCTAATATGGACCAATGATTTTGATGACATCACTCTGCACTTCAGCTTCATATTTTCTGTCCAATCAAATGCTCTCTAGAATCTAAAGTATCCTGCCCCTTATTTAAATAGACGGTTAAGCTGCGGCTACATTCTGTCACTTGTTCACACGTGCTATTTTCTACATGGTAAATGGCACATAGTGCACTATGTAGGGGATAGGGAACGATTCAGACAGTGTAAATATACTTTCCATTGGGCCAAATTAAGTTTGGATTCACGTCAGAGTCACACGAGCCGCCGCAGCACGCACACGGTCTGCTCGCGATAGCACACAGAGGATCAAATGCACATGTAGGTGCATACCAGAAAATGTATCAAACCTATTTGAATTCTGCACAGAAAGCTATATTTTAAAGAGAAATGGAGAAGATTAGGAGGAGAAACAGTTAGAGATTAGGAGGAAACTGTGGTTTTATCGAGCTTAACGGCTCTGTCCGAGCTGTGATATAAACAAAACTCTACTGACTATTTTAAAAGAGGAGAGGAGCTGTTTGATATGTCCTGCTCCGTCTTCCTGTTTCAGTGGAAATTACATCAACACATTGAATAATGCTGAGCGTTTCAAGGCACTTCAGTGGGCCTTTAAAAGAAAGTTTGCCTGTCTCCTATTGGCTGAAGTCTGAACATATTAACAAGCCAATCAGAGAACATCCCTCCAAACTCCAAACCCAATCCTTTCTGCTACTGACAACCCTCAAGCACACATCACACAGTAGTACTACTCATCCTCTTAGAGTTCTTTTAATGTATAATTTCATTGTGTTTTAATTAATTTTTTATTTTATTTCTTAATCCCCTGGTTTCATGGACAAGGTTTAAAGGGTACTCATGTTAATCCTCCATCCTCCAATCTCATGTTAATCTTGAGTGCCTATAGAGTAGTATAGCATCCTTCATATCTCCGAAGAGTCTTTAGTTTTATCACATTTATAAAAGAAAGATATGCTGTACCGAGTCTTTCGGAAAACAGCCGAGCTCCGGAGGTGTGCCGTGGGCGAAGAGAAAGAGTGACGAGCATGCGCAGCTTTTGTGTAGCGATTGTCTGCAAGCTATCGATGGTCAGCTAAACAAATGTATTAAACACACACAATACACCATCGCACACCTTTTGAATCACTATAATGAATATAGCGTATGAATGATGAATTTATGAATTCACTACATTCGTGTTGTTTACATTATATACACTTAGGCGCCTATTGCCAACAAAACATTTGATACCACCTGCAGTTCCGACTTATGATCGGGAACATTACCGCTGTGACCGTTCCATCTTCCAGTTTCAAATTATCTGTAAATCCAGCGTAGAACTGGGCCCTGTTTATAAAACCATGAGTGCCGATCCTGAGGGCTCGAGCAGCCACAGAAAAACACGAGATATTCTCCATTCATTTTACCCAATAAAAAAGTGATTGCAACTATCAGGCATGACTTTATCCTTATTTTGATAGTTAATTTAAGGCAGTTTCTATGGTTATTTTAATGACAAATATCGAGAGCGCATCAATGTAACGCGTGAGCACAAATCTCTCAGCTCCACTTAACGCTGGGTTCTTTGGGAAGCAAGGTTATCTTTCCCTCACAACCATAAACACACTTCTTTGGTGACATTATTGATTTTGTGGTCTAAATACAAAGTGACAAATCTTTCTCGAGCAAGTCCTATGCAGGGCTGCCGACGACTTCTGTAAAGCTGAATGGAGCACGTTGATGGGGATGCTCTTGCTCTCTCGCTCTGGTCAACACGTTTTTTGAAACATTGGCCATGTTTAGCATGAGAATCCATCTCTTTAACAGTGTAAATAAGTCAGAATGCATGAAATAGCATTAGACCCCAAACCTCCCTTTAAGCTAATCCTAGACTAAAATGCATTTTGAGCTGTTTTAACTGAAAGTACGGAGCCCCGCACATGACATGCAAGAAAAAAATTAAATCTTGTTTTACGATTTACTATTTCGTTTCCCTTGATTTATAAATCATGCGCATGTTTTAGTAAATTGAGGGAACAAATTAGTAAATTGTGCGCACGATTTAGCCTACTATTTTTTTCCTGCATGTCATGTCCGGGGCTCTGCAGAAAGCAACTTGTACTTATGTAGAACACTTTGAATTACCATTGTGTATATACTGTGCTATATAATAAACTTTGACTATTCATCACTTATTCTGTTTTTAAGCAATACTAATAATACTAATCATAATGATGTGTGACTAAAAGTTAAACAAGTCAGGCTTGAAGCAGAATAGTTTTATAGTTTACTGCATAAACGTCTACACAGACAGATACTTCGGATTTCATCAACAAAATATTCTCATTCTCATATCAGTATTAACATAGAAATGTATTTGCTCCAAATAATGTCTGCAGGGCAGTACTCGCTTATAATTAAAATGAAAAAATGTCATGCCCATCTAAAAAGTAGCAAGACATCACAAAGCCCTATCTGACCCCAGAGAGAAGCCCCCTTAATCACAACTTAACACGTCTAGCTAAACCCTAAAATAAAACCCTAATCACAACAAATTAAATTAAAACACACACTAAAACACTGGGCAGAAGCAACAACTGTTTTCTGTCTCTAAACAGAGAATAAATTGTGAGTTTAAGTTTGTAGACCCATCTGCTTGTTTAACTCTTTTGATATTTTTCAGCTGATGTTTAGCTCTGCTGAAGCTGTTGCTGTCTCATCACATGTGGTTTTACATGTCCAAGGCCTGTTGTCACTTTGCTGTTTGTTTTGTTTCCAGGGACACTTTAAGCAAATTTTCACTTACTGTAACACTGTTTTGCACTCTGATACTGAGTTTGAGAGTTTTGAGTCAGTGGCTGCATCAGCTCCTCCCCTGACAGCAACAGAGTGTAAACATAGGTTTAAATTCAATTCAAAATCAGAGGAGGAAACTGTACTTGAATATGGCAGTATTGAGGAAATTGGCTTATGATTGTAATTATGGAGAAAAATTGACAAAGATGCTTAGGGATAGACTGGTATGTGGCATAAATGATGACTATGTTCAGCTTAGACTGTTGGCAGAAGCAGATTTAACATTTGAAAAGACATTGAAAGTATGATTGATGATGACGCAGGAGCTGTCCAATAATGAGTCGGCGTTCTGACATAGAATCTATCTCACCATGAACTCTGCAGCATTTGACAGCCAATATGGACACAACCAGAAACATAAACAGCATGCCAACAGAAAACTGAGAAGTTTGTGGAAAAACTCATTTACAAATTTATACACAAGCAACAAAACATGTAAACTTGCACTCTTATGCATTTACAAATATGTGCTGATGCATCTTCACCTCTGACTGAGATCCAGCTGTGGAGTGACTGTCCTCTCTCTGTTTTACAGTAGAAACCCTCATGTGACTTTAAGACAGTAGTAATGCTCATCTCTCCTGTCCTGGGTTCCCACTCTTTCATGAACACCAGATTCAAGGACTTTCAAGGACTTTTTAAAGCACCATTTATTTTATATCAAGCACCTTTCAAATTCACATCCCAGCATATGAAGCGTCATGAAAGACCTCTTACAGTACTTAACATTTTAACCCTCCTATTGCATTTGCATCCATTTTAACCCGGAAGAGGTACAGAATCATTTGTATATTAATTTTGGAAATATATTAAAACCGTTTGCAGCATCCTTATCTCTAATGTTAGCAATCTTTCCACACTAGTTTTGGTTTTCATTTTTTATGAATCATTACTTGAGTAAAAACATTATAATATAGAGAGAATATTGTAAAAACAAATTTTGAAATTGAGTGAAAAAATCATATGGGTTATAAGGATTATATGGATTGTAATTGTGGCTTATAAAGTCAGAATATATACAATATAATATAGATATAAGCTTGCAATTCTAAGAAAAAAAGTCAGAATTGAGAAATATAAATGAGCACTTCTGAGAAAAAAAACAATCAGAATTGCAATTTATTTATATCAATTCTGACTTTAAGACACAATTGTGGCTTTATAATCACGCAATTCTGAGTTTTTAACTCACAGTTGTGAATTTAGGGTAGGGTGGGGGAAAATGCCCCCTTGGGGGAAACTAAATGTACATAATATGCATAATATTCTTATTAATAAGTAGGGGTGGGCGATATGGCAGAAATATCACGATTCATGATTTGATCAGAAATCTTTTTCATTTTGGTTTTACCATTTTGCCAGTGACTGAGCAGTACAGTTAAACTAATTTCCCTATATATTAAAAAAGTAGCCTTACAAGGTAACAAAATATAAAAGAAAAAAAAAAGAATGACAGGCTTTCCGCCCAAACTGGATGAAGATAAAAGTACTCATTTTTAAGTTTCTCGTTAAAGCTACTGTATTAAAGAAATTAGGAAAAAGAAAAAAAGGAAATTCTGTCATTTTTTTTTTTTTTTTTTTGAAGAATGTGGTTAACCAAACAGTTGCTGATCCCCAGTGAGCTCCATAGTAGGAAAGAAAATCCTATGGATGTCAATGGGTATATGTTCTTTTGTGTTCAGCACAAGACAGAAATTAATACAGGTTTGGATCAACTTTAGAGTGAGTAAATAAAGACAGAATTTTTGGCTGAACTATCCCTTTAAGGACAAGTCGCAGCATGTGTTGTCTGTACCTTTAAGGCTCTTGCACATATCTAATTTATTGACACACATTCGATTTTCTCTCAGCTGTTTACTTTCACTTTACACTTAACCGATCGTGTAAACCTTGTGTGTATTTGACAGTATTAGCAGAATAAAATGCGAATGATAACTTTGTCCAGCAAATGCAGCGTTTGACAGGCTTTTAGAGTGTGCACGCTTCGGGTGTATCCGCTCAGAAAATGTACAGAAAAGTGAGATTTGAGATCGGCCTGTAATTGACTAATTCTCTAGGATCACGTTGTGGTTTTTTAATAAGAGGTTTAATAATAGCCAGCTTAAAACTTTTTGGTACGTATCCTAGTGATAAAGATGAATTGACGATATCATGAAGAGGATCTATGACCTCTGGAAGCATCTCTTTCAATAGCTTAGTCGGTATAGGGTCTAACATACACGTTGTTGATTTTGATGATTTAATAAATTTAGACAATTCTTCCTTTCCTAAAGCAGTAAATGAATTGAATTTTTCCTCAGGGACACTACAATGCACTGTCTGACACGATACTGTAGTAGACGGTTGCATAGTTAAAATTTTTTCTCTAATATTATCAATCTTGCAAGTAAAGAAGTTCATAAAGTCATTACTGCTGTGCTCTTTGGAAACATCAGAAGTTGAAGCTTTATTTCTTGCTAATTTAGCCACTGTATCAAATAAATTCCTAGGGTTGTGCTTATTTTCTTCTAAAAGTTTTGAAAAATAGGCAGATCTAGTAGTTTTTAAGGCCTTTCTGTACTCAATCATTCTCTCTCTCCACGAAATGCGAAAAACTTCTAGTTTTGTTTTCTTCCAGCTGCGCTCCATTTTTCTGGCTGCTACCTTTAAGGCCCGAGTGTGCTCATTGTACCACGGCGTTGGATTAATTTCCTTAATCTTTTTTAAACGCAAAGGAGCAACTGAGTCTAATGTGCTGGAAAAGACAGAGGCAATAGTTTCTGTTTCAACATCGAGGTCTTCTAAGCTGTCTGGTATGCTAAGGCGATGAAACTGATCAGGAAGATTATTTATAAAGCGATCTTTAGTGGTAGAAGTGATGGTTCTACCATATTTATGGCAGGGAGGCAGTTTAGCTGCCTTGACTAAATGTAGTATACATGAGACTAGATAATGATCTGAGATGTCGTCACTCTGCTGCAGAATTTCAATGGCATCAATATGGATTCCATGTGACAATATTAGATCTAAAGTATGATTACAACAATGAGTGGGTCCTGACACGTGTTGTCTAACACCAATAGAGTTTAGAATGTCTGTAAATGCCAATCCCAATGAGTCTTTTTTTATTATCTATATGGATATTAAAATCACCAACAACAAGGACTTTATCTGCAGCTAGTGCTAACTCCGATAGAAAATCAGCAAATTCTTTGATAAAGTCTGTATGGTGCCCTGGTGGCCTGTATACAGTAGCTAGCACAAATGTCAACTTACATAATGTTACGTAAAGCACCATCACTTCGAAGGAATTATATTTGAAAGACTTTTGACTAATACTGTAAATATTACTATAAATTACAGCAACACCTCCCCCTTTGCCTTTCTGACGAGGATTGTGTCGATAATCATAACCTTGAGGGCTAGACTCATTTAAAGTAATGTAATCTTCCGGTTTTAGCCAAGTTTCTGTCAAACACAGCACAGCTAGATTATTGTCTGTGATAATATCATTTACAATAAGTGCTTTTGAAGAAAGGGATCTAATATTTAATAACCCAAGCTTTATCATTTGTTTATCATCATTATCTCTATTTTTTATTTGTTGAACATCAATTAAATTTTTACCATTAAATGGGTTTGGAAGTTTTTTGTTTTTGCTAATTCAGGGTACAGACACAGTCTCTATGTGATAATATTTAGGTGTAAGAGTTTCTATGTGTTGGGAATTATCTGACTTCTGTAACGTGAGGCAGCTAGCAGACAGTCGGTTTAGCCAGTCTGTCTGCTTCCAGACCTGGACCCCAGTTTGTCATGTTTTAGTTCTAAGACTATGTGCCATATTACTAGAGAGAAGAGCAGCACCATCCCGGGAGGGATGAATACCATCTCTTTTCAACAGGTCAGGTCTGCCCCAAAAACTTTTCCAATTGTCTATGAAACCTGTATTATTCTGTGGACACCACTTAGACAGCCAGCCATTGAGTGATGATAATCTGCGAACTATCTCATCACTCCGACGAACAGGAAGGGGACCAGAGCAAATTACTTCTTCTGACATTGTACTTACGAGTTCACACACCTCTTTAATGTTAATTTTAGCGATCTCTGACTGGCGAAGTCGAACATCATTAGTGCCGACTTGAATAATAATTTTAGAGTATTTACGATTAGCATTAGTCAGCACTTTTAAATTTGCTTTGATGTCAGGTGCTCTGGCTCCCGGCAAACATGTGACTATGGTGGCTGGTGTCTCTATTGTCACGTTCCGTGTAATAGAATCGCCAATAACTAGGGCACTTTCAACAGGATTCTCAGTGGGTGCGTCACTGAGTGGGGAGAACCTGTTTGATGTTCTTATTGGAACGGAAGAGCGGTGTTTTCCACGGCTAGGCCGCCTCACCGTTACCCAAGTGCCCTGCTGCGCGGGCTCTACAGCTGGAACCGAACAATGTACAGAGTTCACTAAGCTAGTCGCATCCAAAACAGTATCTGAAGCCCTTGCATTCTTACTATCCTCGATTAAAGTTTGGATGCGTGTCTCTAATTCTGAGATTCTCTTTGTCAGCCTATTTCCCTATATTTATGACATGTAAATCCCTCGTCGCTGACAGAGAGAGCTATACTGAACATGTGGCAAATGGAACACGACACAATACTAGGAGAGGATGACATGACTCACCGTGTTTGTAGACTGATCCAAGTTACCACAGCTGTTTGATGAACGCGTTGAAAAAACTTCACCATCTAACAAACACAAGGAATGTGTGTTAATTATACGCTGACAAAAAAACAAAACAAAACAAGACAACAAACAAACAAATGCATTATTTTTTAAATTCTGTTTCAACAAAAAAGAAGAAAGATGCACTCACATAAAATTATGAACAGGTGCTGGAGCAAAGCATAAAGTGTAAAAACATAAAGTACACATAAAAAACATTTTATAAAATGGATAGTTCCTGTCCTTGATTCTGATTGGTTGATTGGTTCAAAGCCATTGTAAATTTCCTACTCTACAAACCAAAACCTAAATTCATGGTTTCATGGTGCTTCCCAGCTAACAGAATTTTGTTATAAGAACATTCTCCAAATATTCAATTTGTTGGTTCTGTGAACGTAAAATATGTCCAGTTTTCTTGACGTTAGAGGAACGTGTTTTAAAAGGTTTTAAAATGATGTTCCTCAAATGTTCTTTCAACTTAATTTTGATTTAAAATTCAACATTCTAGGAATGTTGATTTGTAACATTTCAAGAACATAAAAATGCCCAGTTTCCTTAATGTTAGTAGAATGTTATTTAAAGGTTAGTATGATGTTCCTGAAACATTCTTTTAATTATTCAAACACCTGCTGTGAACAAGCACTGAAAGAAAGAAAAATAAGAACACAAACTACAACTTTCTTCAGCCACAGCCTTAGATGAACTGAAGATAAAAGACATTAAATCTCTTAAGATCTGATTAAACAACTCCACAAACAGCATTACCAGCTTCATTTATTACTAACCAGACTTACTTTATTTCTGTCACACGTCTACAGATGTTCTTATTGAGAATGAACAGAAGTTTAGATGTTGATGTTTATTGAAAATGTTTCATTTGAGGTTACCATCATGGTGATCCGTGTTTGCTTTAGTTGAGCTCTTGAGCCTTGACTTTTGTTGAGTTGCTTCTTTTTCAACAATTACAGAGGATTATGGGAAATGTTTCTGTATTGATAAAGCAGATCAACATGTCTGTTTTAATGACAAACAAACAACTTTTTTCTGTAATTGTTGACTTAAGAAACTGAGGCATTATTGAAAGGTATAAAACGCAACCAATGTGAAAAAAATAATTTGTAACACCATTATTGCATTTCAGATGCTGAATGTTGATGTCTGTGAGTGTATAAATAACACTGTCATTGATAATGTTTAATGTTTAAAACATGATATGTGCCATTTATGCACTCACAGACATCAACATTTGGCATATGAAACACAACAATGGTGACATGCTTAATGCCAGCATACAAAACACATTCATGGTTCCTAACGTGCATTGCAGCATGAATAAATTATGCAGCTGAATTATTTTTTATTGTGACCATTGTTGAGGGTTGTATGATGAGTGCTGATGTCTAAGTGTGTTATATTTGACTTTTAAATAGTTTTGGGCAATCTTACATAAATCACTTCAGTGTTACAAATCATTTTTATCACATCATTTAAGTTGTGATCATGCAGTTAATCAACTCATCATTTGATTACTTTCTTCTCATGTAACATTTCAATTCCAAAAGTAAGCAAAACTACAGAAAAAGCTGTTGTTTAAACCACTTTAATGCAGTTATTTGTCATTAAACACTCATTAAAACAGTCATCTTGATCTGCTTTATCAACGCAAAAACATTTCCTATAAACCCCTACAATTGCTGAAAAAGAAGCAACTCAACAAAAGTCAAGGCTCAACTAAAGCAAATGCTGATCACCATGATGGTGACCTCAAATAAAACATTTTCAATAAAACATCAACATCTAAACCTCTGTTAATTCTCAATAAGAACTTCTGTAGATGTGTGACAGAAATAAAGTCAGGTTAGTAATATAAGTGAAACTGGTAATACTGTTCGTGGAGTTGTTGAATCAGATCTTGAGAGATTTAATGTCTTTTACCTTCAGTTCATCTAAGGCTGTGGCTGAAGAAAGAACATCATACTAACCTTTAAATTACATTGTACTAACATTAAGGAAACATTATGCTCTTGGAATTTTAATAAATCAATGTTCCTACAATGTTGAATTTTAAATCAAATTTAAGTTGAAAGAATGTTTGAGGAACGTCATACCTTTTAAAACACATTCCCCTGACGTCAAGAAAACTGGACATTTTTTATGTTCCCAGAACCAACACTGACTGTTTGGAGAATGTTCTTATAACAAAATTCTGTTAGCTGGGTTGTTGCTTTACGTTTGTTTTTTTTGGTTTGATTGAGCATGCTGTAGCGCTTTGGCTGCCGCTCCTCTAGATGCTGAAATGTATGGTGCACTCAGTGAACACTGATCAGTGTTTATGAGTCCAATCTACAGAGTGATGAAAGAAACACAAGCAGTGCTGGAGTCAACGAGCTAATTAAGTGATTAATTAAGTGATGATTGAGCAGCATTATTAAAATCAACTGCAAATAAAAGAACACATTTAGGGTGTTTACACGATAATGATCTACTAAAAATAGAAAAGTCTTTCCTTTGCGTTTTTTACATACAGACAACAACGTAGTCAAAACGATCCCCGTTCACACGGATCCATGAAAAGCATTTTATAGGCTGTTTCTAACAACCTCTATCCATTCGGAGTAGTGGGCCTAACTTTTTGGAGGGCATGGGTGGGAGAAAATGAAATAATTACTGTTACAGCAACACTATATCTTGCACCGAATTCTTTCACCTCATCATTTAAGATGCATTGTGCATTGGTGGTGGTGGTTGAGGAGAGATCAGTCCACACTAATATGATTGTAAAGAGCTTTGGGTGTACAATAGTACATAAGAAAGCACTATACAAATGTCTCTTTTATTTTATTTATTGCTTTAGTAAGAAAATGACAGAGATCGTCTTTAGTTTAAGAGGCCTGAATAAAGAGTTGAGCTCATAGTTGTGGTTTGACTTCTGCTCTGTTTCTGCTCTGTGGTTTAACCAGAGTAGAGGAAATGTTTATGCTTTTTTCCGCATCCTTACTTTCGTAAGCTCAAAATACTCAAAAAGATTCACAGCAACATGTACATGTCATTTTCATTAACTTCCCCTTTTTAGAAATCCATCTGTGTTCAGAAAGGCCTGAATGAAGCGCTTCTCACTTCTGAATGTAATCGCTGTCATGTTCTACCCTCCTTTTAGAGAAGAAATAAACATTTTACATTTTGTTGTAGTGAATCATTAGTCCATCAAATCTGAACCACTTTAGATCTTGTGTGTGACCGTATGCAATTCACTTTAAGTCATTTCTATGTGTTGATGTTCATATTGAGTCTCTGGCAGTTTGAATGTACTAAAAGAGAAGTGAAATATGATTCCTGTTTTCTTCATATTTCTATAGCAACAATCACGCTGTTGACAAATTGCAAAGTCTTCCACGTGAAATATGGTGATGCAATACTTTAGTGACAGAAAAGTGGTTGCAGATTTTTAACTGATCCTAGGCTATTACAGATGTCAAGTTTTTAACAAACGTAAAACAGATGGAAAATATGCAGACATTGTCGAAATGTAATATGCTAACAGATTGGATCACGTGTCCGTTATATCAATAATCTTGGCTCTTCTCAAACCCCCTTGCCTGCGGCCGCTGTCGTCTACATCGGTGGTTTTCAACCTGTTGGCCGCGGCCCACTAGGGGTCCTCAGTGATCCTCCAGGGGGGCCACGAGATAATATATTTAAGTTAATTTGAAGTTAATATAATTTATTCAATTTATTATTAATATGTTACATTTAAAAAAAAATTATTAAAATAATTAAAAAAAAAATACATTTAAAATAAGGCACCATCTCTCTCGTAAGTATTCTGTGATTGTTTCGGATCAGCCCAGGCCGTTTCTCATCGTGCTGCTGTGAAATACTGACTGAACTGAACGGTGGCTCAAAACGCCCAACTGCTTCATGAACATAGGATACGCAAACTAACTCTCTCAGTTGGAAAAAGAAAACCAGTGTCGCTAAAAAGGTTTTGATGGATGACGATTGTAATGAAGGTAAAGATGATTAGGCTACAGTGACATACAGTGGGTACGGAAAGTATTCAGACCCCCTTAAATGTTTCACTCTTTGTTATATTGCAACCATTTGCTAAAATCATTTAAGTTCATTTTTTTTCCTCATTAATGTACACACAGCACCCCATATTGACAGAAAAACACAGAATTGTTGACATTTTTGCAGATTTATTAAAATAGAAAAACTGAAATATCACATGGTCCTAATACAGCCATGAGTCTTTTTGGGAAAGATGCAACAAGTTTTTCACACCTGGATTTGGGGATCCTCTGCCATTCCTCCTTGCAGATCCTCTCCAGTTCTGTCAGGTTGGATGGTAAACGTTGGTGGACAGCCATTTTTAGGTCTCTCCAGAGAGTTGTTGTGAAGCCACTCCTTCGTTATTTTAGCTGTGTGCTTAGGGTCATTGTCTTGTTGGAAGGTAAACCTTCAGCCCAGTCTGAGGTCCTGAGCACTCTGGAGAAGGTTTTCGTCCAGGATATCCCTGTACTTGGCCGCATTCATCTTTCCCTCGATTGCAACCAGTCGTCCTGTCCCTGCAGCTGAAAAACACCCCCACAGCATGATGCTGCCACCACCATGCTTCACTGTTGGGACTGTATTGGACAGGTGATGAGCAGTGCCTGGTTTTCTCCACACATACCGCTTAGAATTAAGGCCAAAAAGTTCTATCTTGGTCTCATCAGACCAGAGAATCTTATTTCTCACCATCTTGGAGTCCTTCAGGTGTTTTTTCATGTGTCTTGCACTGAGGAGAGGCTTCCGTCGGGCCAATCTGCCATAAAGCCCTGACTGGTGGAGGGCTGCAGTGATGGTTGACTTTCTACAACTTTCTCCCATCTCCCGACTGCATCTCTGGAGCTCAGCCACAGTGATCTCTGGGTTCTTCTTTACCTCTCTCACCAAGGCTCTTCTCCCTCGATAGCTCAGTTTGGCCGGACGACCAGCTCTAGGAAGGGTTCTGGTTGTTCCAAACGTCTTCCATTTAAGGATTATGGAGGCCACTGTGCTCTTAGGAACCTTAAGTGCAGCAGAAATTTTTTTGTAACCTTGGCCAGATCTGTGCCTTGCCACAATTCTGTCTCTGAGCTCTTCAGGCAGTTCCTTTGACCTCATGATTCTCATTTGCTCTGACATGCACTGTGAGCTGTAAGGTCTTATATAGACAGGTGTGTGGCTTTCCTAATCAAGTCCAATCAGTATAATCAAACACAGCTGGACTCAAATGAAGGTGTAGAACCATCTCAAGGATGATCAGAAGAAATGGACAGCACCTGAGTTAAATATATGAGTGTCACAGCAAAGGGTCTGAATACTTAGGACCATGTGATATTTCAGTTTTTCTTTTTTAATAAATCTGCAAAAATGTCAACAATTCTGTGTTTTTCTGTCAATATGGGGTGCTGTGTGTACATTAATGAGGGAAAAAATGAACATAAATGATTTTAGCAAATGGCTGCAATATAACAAAGAGTGAAAAATTTAAGGGGGTCTGAATACTTTCCGTACCCACTGTACAGGAGTCGTACATAAGGCATGCGCGAGTCCGTTATTATGCTCAAACAAACCGCACATTTGCGCTCTTGACTCACTGATCGCTATTTCCGCACAGTTCAATATATTCGCAAAGTTGTCAAAATGAATATGTTTTATGAGTGTTTTTATAACGGATGCTTGCCGAATAAGAATGTTTTGGAGAAGTTTGAGAGGATCAGTGGTGTTATATGTTTAGAATTTTGAATGGATCCGCATAGTATTTAAATTCAGTCCTTTGGTATCTCCCTGTGGTCTTGTTTGGTATGGCAGCAGGATGACTTGTGCTTATTTGTTTAAGTTACTGTATTGATTACTGTTACTGAGCAGATAAGTACTTTTAAGTTTAGAATGTCTGCAAAGTATATTTGCAAAAAAAGAACTCCTAAGGTTTAAATCTATCTTGAGTTTCTTCTTTAAAGAAATAATAACATGGGGTTAAAAAGTGATAACACTACAACACAAATGTTTTTGTGAATTAAAAAAAAAATGGTGGTGGGCCGTGCAGTATTGATTCGGAGAGGAGGGGGGCCTTGGCTTAAAAAAGGTTGGGAACCAAAGGCAAGGCTTTTGGCATCTCAAACTAGCCTAATAACAATGGCTGAAGTGGAGCGATACTGAAACCAGAGAGTTACTCACAATCTGTGCAACCGCCGAAATGAACCACCAGCTCAGCTGCCGCCAGGTATCAGGCGCTGCAGCTGTTTATGAGAGAATAACTCAAATAAGAGCGGTACATGAAAATAGGCCTACATTAGACGCCTCGTCGTGGTTTCACTTTGTATTCACTGGACTGTCCGTAATATGGCAATGTGAGAGAACGCAGTGCGAGAACAATTACCGGAAGAACTTGAAGTCATTTCAAGAAGGCCTAGATGAACAGAGCTCTACTTGCATGCATTATAACAGAGTTTAATATTTTAAAATGGATCTCTTTTTCTCTTTCTTCATGTATTTATGTGTAGTTTTGTCTCCTCCCCCCCCTCATCTCTTCTTGAAGTGTTAATGACTGTTTAACAGGAAGTCTCTGCTTTAGCACACACAGCACTGTTAAAACAGTCCATTAATGTGACAGTATGGGGTCCAGTGCACTGCCTCTCATACTCTGTGAGTATTTTAATCATATTCTATACTATGTTTCTGTTTTCTGTACAATGCATTTAGCTAAAGATAAAATAATGGTTGTGCTCAGGGAGTGTCTGAATTCACAGTCTCACTGTTTATTGTTGTTTATTGTTCAAATTCAGTGTGATTTTACATGTTGATCAGATAAAGAGTTTTAGAAAACATGCATTTATCTGTGCTGCATGTGAAAGATTGAGGCGCCCTGTGCAAATTGTTACTTCAATGTACTTTGGCTTGTTTTTGTAGTAACTCTTGTTCTTCCTATTTCAAGTAGTTCAGATAAAGTTGTGTTAATATGCATTTCTATTGTATGTTTCTGTACTCTCGATCAGAGGCTCAGAGAGATTGAGAACACTGATCGAACACACAATCAGTTTCTCCATCACTTTTCTCTCTGCCTGTCTTACTGCAAAAAAAAAAAAAAAAACAAAAAAAAAAAACACACACACACACATATATATATACACACACACACACACAGAAGTATTTGGACACTTAAATCACACTTAAAAATGTCTGAATTTCATTGCATTAGACATAATATATCAAACCAAGTGGCTTCTGCCAAGAAGTGATGCTCGAGACTTTCTCAGAACTAACTTCTCTATTTTATGAGACACTTTTTCAGTTACTTTTAACCAGTTGATCTTAGTGTCATATTTAGTGGATATATGAAGTCAGTTCTTCTCAAGATCATACAGGTGTCAGAATAACCACAGGTTTACATCAACATATGAGCATGTTCCACTAACACTTGACTGCCATGAAAGTGTTCCATATCTATGAAATTTCCATAAATTATTTTGAGAAATGCTTTGATTGAAAACTTTGCTTGTGCTATATTTCTTTAAAATGCCTCAACTTTTGATATATAATGCAAATATATTTATGCATGTTTAAATTTAAAGATGTTTTCAAAAACCGATATAACATGCATGTCCACAACTTTAATGATCTCAGATGCTATAAAATAACTATACTTAGACCTTGTTTTGGGTCCTTTTGTTCCCTTTTCTGGTTCACTTTAAAGGAACTGGGGTTGGTTCATTTAAATTGCACAAAATCACCCTAAATGTCCAAATTATTTTGGGGCCACTATAGTCACAATTAATTTGATGGTTCAATGTGAAACAGGAAGTGATGTTGTGTGTCTCAAACACTTTGACCTGATAGTGAGGCAGTAGTCCGGGGTGGAGTGCCCTCTGGTGGCTATCAAGGGCACTCCCACTGGTAATCATGACAAACCATCAGTTCTCACCTGGATGAGCATCAGAATTTGATGAAGACATTCTGTGTTGAATGAATTGAAATGTTTCATATCTGTGTTTCTTCTGCTTTTAGTGCTGATGTCCCTCATCCACTCTGGACTCAATCAAGATGCTGAAGGTACTGTGCATTACTATTTTTTTTTTTAAACTTTTTTTTTATTAATGTGAATTGTGTTGTAGTATTAATTTGTCTACATGATACATCAAGATCGCACATTTGTCTCTGCTGTTTTATGTTCATATTTTGCTGTCATATACACAGCATCTGTTTGTATAGGAGGTCCTTGGGCTGCTAAAACACTGAAAATCTCTGAAATCTGTATAATTCAATCAATCAATCAATCAGACCAGTGGTTCAGTACTGAATCTCATCTTTGTCTGATGCCCATTTAGTTAATTTAGTTTTTTAGTTTTTTAGATTCTTCTGAAAACACGCAGACAGGTGAGTCACCTTCTGCCAGTGAGTTAATATTATTTATTTCTTTTTACATTTAATTATATTTTATTTATTATAAAAGTTACATTTAGAAATACAAGCTCATAGTAGTTTAATTCAACAATTTACATTGTAATTAATGACTGTGTGCAATTAAGATCTTGTGACCAACTATGCTTAGCTTTATTCATTCAGTATGGCTTTGGTTGTAAGAGATAAGAGGCTGAGAACAAACACCTATAGAAGTTAGACACAAGTTCTCAATTTTGCTTCAGAGTTGTATCATTATTACCTCATCAGCTCTTTAAAGTAAGTGATGATTTATTCTTATTCAAACCTAAGACTGAAAACAGCCCCACCTGCCGGTCAGAACAGTAACTGTTCAACAGCTTTATAAACACAAACCACACAAAACAAGGGCTTTAAACACAGACTTATCAGATCATTTCACACAGATTATTTTTATTCTGATCAGTTAAACAATGTTTGTATTGTGTTCTCTCTCCTTTGATATTCAACAGTGCTTTGCATCTGCCTGCATTGACACCATTTTTTTTAAAGAGCTGCTGTGCAGCCAAAATTATATACCAGTTATCACTGTAAAGCTGCTTTGACACAATCTGCATTGTAAAAAGCGCTATATAAATAAAGGTGACTTGACTTGACTTGAGATACTTATATTGTTTATGATGTTTGTCAGTGGATAGTTTTCCATTGACGTTTCAGATCGTGATGTCATTTTTTTACTTTTAAATCTGCTGTTTTAATCTATTTAAGTAATATAGGGACATTTAGCCCTCGTAGAATGTTCATTAGCCGCCCATAAATTCATTCCCCATAAATAAATTAGAATATTAGTCAATATTGGCTATATACACTAATTTTTTTGTGTACCATTGCTTCTTAACGTCGACATGAAATGGAAGTTGTGATCTTTTTTCTTCCATATTGTGCTGTATATCCGTAAAGTGGCTTCTGGAATGAACAAATGTTGGGAGAGACATGATTTTGTCCATGGACAATTGATTGTATGGCTGTGGTTTGCTATTGGTGGATCTCATGTGAGTAACAGGTTGTCCCGCCCTCGAGACAGTAAACACATCATTAGAGAAGAGAAGAGATGTCGGTGCAAGAGGGAGGAGAGATTATTCTGATTAAAGATTATGAGGCACATGAATTAAAAATAAAATAAAAATTAAATTATGTGCATTAATAAATAATTTATAATGAATAATGCAATATTCCATTAAAAAAGGATTTGTCACTTTTGATTTCATGGTGGCTATAATGAGAGTGACAACTATGACAATAATATGATGTTAAAGGAGCCTGAGCATTACAATGTAAATGGAGACACTCAGTTTTGTTGGAGCCGTTACATCTGATCTGGATCAGTACTGGTGTAAAGGAGAGAGAGAAGAAAAATCATCACAATCAAACTCTGTTTATCTCTCTGTGAAGGGTGAGTTGAACATCATTGTCCTCTGAAACTCACTCGACTACATGTATGATCAGGTGTGTAATTGTGAGACTGTAGTTTTGTTCAGATTGTAAAATCTTATACTGATTACTAAATACAGCACAGTACTGTGTTCTACCACCTGTTTCTCAAAAGCACGTGAAACACATTATTCAATGATAAACAAACTGAAACATGCATTGGTGTCACATGACCTCATAACACTTCATGTTTAATTCAGTGATTAGTGTCCAGTTATCAGTTCAAAAATTAAACCCCATCCATCAAATGAGCTCTATATAAATCAGCAAACTTACAAAGAACACTTGACTAGTATTGAATGTTAAACATTACCAGGTGAAAAAAATAAAATAAAACACATGCATGGATCATCAATCATTCACAATAGGGTCAATAATATGCCTTTAGTAAATAGACTGACAAAGTTTTTTTTTTTTTTATGATGTGATACAGCAAGACAGTAACTTTGCACTGCATTAGACTTGTGTTTGTTGCATGTGTTTGTGGAGGTTCTGGTTTATTATAACAACTTGTAAATTGTGATTTTTTTTCAGTGTTATAGATATCTCCATCTATTATATTTACTTTAGTCACTGTCACTCTGGTTACAGGTGATATTCATTGGCTATCATGAGAATAGAAGGACTTGAGTGAGAGAGTTCAATACAGATGAGTTTTGTACTGAAGTCAGAGAGAATGGCGTGACTTACAGATAATGATGTTAATGAAGTTCATCAAGTCTTCAGATAGTCTGTTGAAGTTGATTCAGATTCAGTTGTTCCTCATATGAGCTTCTACCCAGCTAACAGGGAATGTTCTGGCAAGGTTCTCTCAAAGTTATGAACAAATGTTCTTCCAGTAACATTAATAGAATGTTTGTTTAACGTTATCTGGTCTTTAGTTATGTTCTCAAAAGGTTAGTATAAAAACATTATTTATACATTTTTTGTAGAAGGTTTTTTAAATGTCCTCAATGTTAGGAGAAAACGTTCTTGTAACTTTTTTTTTTTAAAATTAGGCAAGACAATTTTACATAACGGTAATTCAAAGTGCTTTACATAAAAAAGGAATTAAAATAATTATAAAATAATCACAACAGATGCATTAGAAATACAAATAACAATAAAAGCAGAAAATAAAATATTAAAATGATTACTAAATTTGGGACGTCCCTATCTGAATGAATAAAATTTTGTGATTTTACACTGTCAATCAGGAAATGCACAGTGAAACAGATGTTTTAATCTGGATTTAAAGGTTCCAGCTGCAGGTGGCATAATAGCTAAAAGTCATCTCACCATGTTTTGAATTTACTCTAGGTGTTATTAACTGGCTTGATCTTTCGGATCTGAGAGCTCTGTTTGGTTTGTATTCTACCAACATATCTGCAGTGTATTTTGGTCCGAGGTCATTATGGGATTTATATACAATTAAAAGTACTTTAAAATTGATTCTGAATAAAACTGGAAGCTATATTGTAAGTGTTTAGACACTCTTTGTAGATATTATAATGGATTCAGCTTTGTTTTCTGCCAAATGGTTCAGTTTTTCTGCTTTTTCTTTTCATGTATTGCACTACTGTTGTGTTTCTCCATGGTGGCTTATGCTTGCTATTAATTTTCCTGATCATAGCAGGTGCAATTTTATCAAATGTTGTATTGATTTTAGAATTAAAGTTGTCAAAGAGGATATAAACAGATTCTGCATGTGGATTTGTTGTCATGGAAAAGCATTCATAAAACAGAATGTTAGGGTTCTCATATATTACCAAAAGTTTTGGGACACCTGCCTTTATGTGCACATGAACTTTAATGACATCCCATTCTTAATCCGTAGGGTTTAATATAGAGTTGGCCCACCCTATATCACCCTGCAGCTATAACAGCTTCAACTCTTCTGGGAAGGCTTTCCACAAGGTTTAGGAGTGTGTTTATGGGAATTTTTGACCATTCTTCTAGAAGCGCATTTGTGAGGTCAGGCACTGATGTTGGACGCTCTAATTCATCCCAAAGGTGTTCGGTTGGGTTGAGGTCAGGACTCTGTGCAGGCCAGTCAAGTTCCTCCACACCAAACTCACTCATCTATGTCTTTGTGGACCTTGCTTTGTGTACTGGTGCGCAGTCATGTTGGAACAGGAAGGGGCCATCCCCAAACTGTTCTCACAAAGTTGGGAGCATGAAATTGTCTAAAATGTCTTGGTATGCTGAAGCATTAAGAGTTCCTTTCACTGGAACTAAGGGGCCAAGCCCAACCCCTGAAAAACAACCCCACACCATAATCCCCCCTCTGTCAAACTTTACACTTGCACAATGCAGTCAGGCAAGTACCGTTCTCCTGGCAACCGCCAAACCCAGACTCGTCCATCGGATTGCCAGACAGAGAAGCGTGATTCATCACTCCAGAGAACATGTCTCCACTGCTCTAGAGTCCAGTGGCGGTGTGCTTTACACCACTGCATCTGACGCTTTGCATTGCACTTGGTGATGTAAGGCTTGGATGCAGATGCTCGGCCATGGAAACCCATTCCATGAAGCTCTCTACGCACTGCTCTTGAGCTAATCTGAAGGCCACACGAAGTTTGGAGGTCTGTAGCTATTGACTCTGCAGAAAGTTGGCAACTTCTGCGCACTGTGCGCCTCAGCATTCGCTGATCCCGCTCTGTGATTTTACGTGGCCTATCACTTCGTGGCTGAGTTGCTGTTGTTCCCAATTGCTTCCACTTTGTTATGATACCACTAATAGTTGACCGTGGAATATTTAGTAGTGAGGAAATTTCACGAATGGACTTACTGCACAGGTGGTAACCTATCACGGTACCACACTTGAATTCACTGAGCTCCTAAGAGCGACCCATTCTTTCACAAATGTTTGTAGAAGCAGTCTGTATGGCTAGGTGCTTGATTTTATACACCTGTGGCCATGGAAGTGATTGGAACACCTGAATTCAATGATTTGGTGGGGTGTCCCAATACTTTTGACAACATAGTGTATATGAACTGCTTTTTGACTGTTGCATATCTGTTTCAGTCATAGGTATTTTTGTAAGGATTAGTGTTGTCACGGTACCAAAATTCCAGTAGTCGGTACCAATACCATAAAAAATTTACGGTTCTCTGTACCAATTTCGGTACCACAGGAAAATCTGTTGGAACTATTTTACTATTTTATAAACATATTAAATATGATGGTAATCATACATATAAATAAGACTAATAACAAGCACAGACTGTGTTAAATAGAAATTGACGTGCAAGCAAAAAGGTTTCTGTCCTTCGGTGTTTTTTCTACTTTACCACAGTAAAGAATGCGAAAAGCCTATAATAGGCCTAAATGCGAACGAAAGGAAGAAACGTTTATAATCTCCTGCGTGAGTGAAGATTTGGGGAAAAAAACAGAGATTCCATGTTCAGTGAAATAACCAATGGAATATTGTTAAATTCTCTGATAATCAGGTGACCAGATCGCGATTCGCAAAACAGAATACAAAGCTTAAATTTATGGTCTCACGTACCTCTGTCATTCTGCATGAACCAAAATGTTTCCATGGCTGCGATGTCACATTTAATTGCTAACCTATTATTTATTTTGTAAACAAGGCTTTGTACTCCACTCGTTTCATATTCACGTAAATACTGGCACAGTCCTATCAGTGGGTACCGAATATACCCGGATTCTAGGTAATACCGGTAGGCTACTACAGAAATGCGGGTATCGTCACATTTTCAAAATTTCAGTACCGACCTGGTACCGAAGTACCGGTACTTTTGATAACACTAGTTAGGATTATCTACATTAAAATCGCCAATGACAAAACGTTCAAATTCAGTGATAGTAGCAGATAGAAGCTCTGTAAAATCATCAAAAAATGTTATCTAGGGGAGCGCGGGGCACAACCTAACGCTTTTTGACTTTCTCAGTTTGTGTAAATCTGCTTAGGGTTCAGAGAATTTTTGTTCCACATTAATTTCACACATGTCTGGTACAAATATGTGGCTTTGTTTCATTAATACAGTGTATACTTTTTTCTTTATTTATACCGAAAGAGGGGAAGTGAAATGTGACAACATGCCCCATAGGTGGGGCACATTGAAACATGACCATTTGGCAGCTAAAAATGTTATCTGATTGAATTAAAAAAATATACATGACAAACTAAAATATTTTGTCAATAAAAGACAATAATTATTTTTTTCATATAAAATAATAGCTTTTTTTTTAGAAATTCAAATTTAAATAATTTTGTAGTTTGACAATGAACACTGCAAAACACAGCTGTACAGCACTGGTCAAAACAATACAGGCAAACAGATGAAGAGACATATTCAGACATTCAGAAAAACACAGAGCTGAACAAAAACACTCCCCTCTCTCCACTCACAGCTCTCACAGAACAGGAGACAATTAGACGAGCCAGTACAAATGCTGAACATTTCTTGAAATAATATTTTCTGGATGTTCAGGTTCTTCCTCTCAGTCTTTATTCACCTTTTTTATATAGTTTATCAACAGAAATTCATAAAAGTTGATTATGCCAGTTATATCGTAACTGTATAGAACAGTATAGTTCTAATAGCGGGGCACATTGTAACGCAGTGTTACAACAAACCCTATCTGTGCAACTGGAATTTAAACCTGGTTAGTGTCTTCTGATAGTGAAGCATTAAAGAACTACCCAAACTGCTAAACAAGAGATTGGAGATTAGACAAATCTGATATTATTTTAATTTTAAATAACCACAAAAAATATAGATTAAAAATTATCTTAAGAAATTTACTTTTGCTATTGTTAAATAAATGTTCAGTGATATCTCACAAAGATTTCTGAATTTTGGCACAATTTTTTCTCTATATATTGTCGATATGGCAACTAGTAAATACACTAAGTTTCTTCATGCTAGCGTGTGTGGAAGTATTTAAACCATGTGTGTTGCAACTAACCCCATGTTAGTTTGTGCCCCGCGCTCCCCTACAGTGGGTACGGAAAGTATTCAGACCCCCTTAAATTTTTCACTCTTTGTTATATTGCAGCCATTTGCTAAAATCATTTAAGTTCTTTTTTTTTTTTTTTTCCTCATTAATGTACACACAGCACCCCATATTGACAAAAAAAACAGGGACAGGACGACTGGTTGCAATCGAGCGAAAGATGAATGCGGCCAAGTACAGGGATATCCTGGACGAAAACCTTCTCCAGAGCACTCAGGACCTCAGACTGGGCCGAAGGTTTACCTTCCAACAAGACAATGACCCTAAGCACACAGCTAAAATAACGAAGGAGTGGCTTCACAACAACTCCGTGACTGTTCTTGAATGGCCCAGCCAGAGTCCTGACTTAAACCCAATTGAGCATCTCAGGAGAGACCTAAAAATGGCTGTCCACCAACGTTTACCATCCAACCTGACAGAACTGGAGAGGATCTGCAAGGAGGAATGGCAGAGGATCCCCAAATCCAGGTGTGAAAAACTTGTTGCAACTTTCCCAAAAAGACTCATGGCTGTATTAGATCAAAAGGGTGCTTCTACTAAATACTGAGCAAAGGGTCTGAATACTTAGGACCATGTGATATTTCAGTTTTTCTTTTTTAATAAATCTGCAAAAATGTCAACAATTCTGTGTTTTTCTGTCAATATGGGGTGCTGTGTGCACATTAATGAGGAAAAAAAAAAGAACTTAAATGATTTTAGCAAATGGCTGCAATATAACAAAGAGTGAAAAATTTAAGGGGGTCTGAATACTTTCCGTACCCACTGTATATCTTGGCATCCTGTAAATAATTCGAAATAAAACATGTGGTGTGCCTGTCAACACAGAATCCCTTGAACACGAAGCTCTGTGGGATGCAGATCTCCTGGAGCACCAAAGGATCTTAAAATCTGGAACATGCAGATGAGGCCCTGAAGCAGGTGCAGAAGGTCCTTAATCTGGAACACGCATACGATGGTACCTTAAAGTGAAGGTTTGCTCCTGTCCTTCCCGGGCTTGGTACCAGGTCTTCTTCTTGCCCTCTAAGAGGTGTCTGGCTGTTGTTCTAGCATCTTTATCTGTTGGCGTTGTACAGTTTGTTTGTGTTAGTCCGCCAAGATCCAATCAAAATGTATCAAGAGAGGGGCTCGGCCATAAACTGGGACCTGGATTGTGCTGTTTACCACAAGTGTTTCCTGTAGTTGGGCTCGTGACCCTTGATTGAGTTTAGTTTTTCACCAGCTGTGTTGTGGAGTATTCTCTTTCTTATAAATGAAAAAAAAAAAAATAATAATAATAATAAAAAAATAAAATTATTGGACAAAGCAACAAAGCAGAGATGCCTGCAAGATATCTAATCTGTCTCTGACCAGGTCTCCATCTTTATACACTCTTCTTATCAGCTGTTAACCAATGGGATTACAGCTCAATTTTTTCTAAGTTTCACCACCTGTTTCCCACAATTAACTCCCACTCTCCTTGTCTTTCGTCTAATTATGGAATCCTGCCAATTGACCATATGCATGGTTACTTCCTGCACTCTAAAAAATTCTGGGTTAAAAATAGAAAAACCCAGCGGTTGGGTTAAATGTTTGCCCAATGTGCTGGCCAGGTTTATTTAACCCAACTATTGTTTAAAAACTTCTATATGGTTGGCTTAAAATAAACCCTAAAAGGTTGAAAATTAAAAACTACTAGAGGCAACAATAATAATGAAATGGTGAACATTTATTAATAAGCAATTTAATAAATGTTTATTGTTTAAAATTTTCATTTTAAAGTTAGTTGTAACACACATGGTTTAAATACTTCCACACATGCTAGCATGAAGAAACTTAGTGTATTTACTAGTTGCCATATTAACAAGATATAGAGAAAAAAATGTGCCAAAATTCAAAAATCTTTGAAAGATATCACTGAACATTTATTTAACAATAGCAAAAGTAAATTTCTTTCTTAAGCTAATTTTTCATCTATATTTTTTGTTTTTATTTAAAATTAGACAAATCTGATATTATTTTAATCTCCAATCTGTTGTTTAGCAGTTTGGGTAGTTCTTTAATGCTTCACTAACTATCAGAAGACACTAACCAGGTTTAAACTGCAGTTGCGCAGATAGGGTTTGTTGTAACACTGCGTTACAATGTGCCCCGCTATTAGAACTATACTGTTCTATACAGTTATGATATAACTAGCATAATCAACTTTTATGAATGTCTGTTGAGAAACCATGGGAAAAAAGGTGAATAAAGACTGAGAGGAAGAACCTGAACATCTAGAAAATATTATTTCAGGAAATGTTCAGCATTTGTACTGGCTCGTCTATTTGTCTCCTGTTCTGTGAGAGCTGTGAGTGGAGGGAGGGGAGTGTTTTTGTTCAGCTCTGTGCTTTTCTGAATGTCTGAATATGTCTCTTCATCTGTTTGGGTGTACTGTTTTGACCAGTGCTGTACAGCTGTGTTTTGCAGTGTTCATTGTCAAACTACAAAATTATTTAAATTTGAATTTCTAAAAAAATGCTATTATTTTATATGAAAAAAAAAAAAGTATTGTCTTTTATTGACAAAATATTTTAGTTTGTCATGTATATATTTTTTAATTAAATCAGATAACATTTTTAGCTGTCATATGGTCATGTTTCAATGTGCCCCACCTATGGGGCATGTTGTCACATTTCACTTCCCTTCTTTCGGTAAATAAAGAAAAAAGTATACACTGTATTAATGAAACAAAGCCACATATTTGTACCAGACATGTGTGAAATTAATGTGGAACAAAAGAAATTCTCTGAATCCCAAGTAGATTTACACAAACTGAGAAAGTCAAAAAGCGTTAAGTTGTGCCCCGCTCTCCCCTAATCTTTTAACAGCTGTCATGTGACCAACATCTCTTTACCACATTTAACACATTTAACATTCACCAGTACATTTTACTTCCAAATCAAAAACACCACTTCAAATATCAATGACCAAATAAATAAATAAATAATTTAACAAATTAAAAAAGTCAATCCTCAGTCAATCCTGAATATTAGCCTTTAGTTTATAAATCCAAAACGTCTCTCTTTGATTCAGTTTAAGTTCTCTATCCTCTTTCCTAATAGTACTATTCACATGATCAATACCTAGTATTCTAAGGATAGATGGGTTACTATTATGCATTAGTTTAAAATGTTTTGCCATAGGATATTCTTCATTACCCCTCCTGATGGCATATTTATGTTCAGTCAATTGATTCAATAATCGTCTTTTGGGTGGTAAATAACTATGAACTAATTTGTCCTCTAAGGTTGTACTTTTTTTTTTTTTTTTTTTTTTTTTTTTTTTTAAACTTATCATTGGAGGATCTGGGAATATATTTCTCAAAAAATTCATCACTTTGAAAAATTCCCCAATTTTTTTTTTTTAAATAATTCAGCAATTCTACTGCATTTTGTCACAAAATAGACTTTGTTAGAACTATTTTTTTTTTTTTTAATATCATAATTTGTATATAACAGATAGGATTATTTATTATGTATGTATATGATTAATATGATTAATAAATCAATAACATTAATCTGTCTAAAAATATAATGATTATCTGCCTAACCAGCTCGGATAGTGTATAGTATATTATATTAATAGGTTATCCAAATTTTATAAGCATGGATGTGTCTGCCACAAGTGCTTCAATGGTGCATTTTGCCTTGCGTTCATCACAACCCAACTAACAGAATTTTGTTATAAGAACGTTCTCCAAATATTGGTTCTGGGAATGTAAAAAATGTCCAGTTTTCTTGATGTTAGATTTAAAATTCAACATTCTAGGAACGTTGATTTGTAACATTCTAAGAAAATAAAAATGTCCAGTTTTCTTAATGTTGGTAAAATGTTATTTAAAGGTTAGTATGTTGTTCCTAAAACATTCTTTCAATCATTCAAACACCTGCTGTGAACAAGCACTGAAAGAAAAAGAACACACACTACGACTTTCTTCAGCCACAGCCTTAGATGAACTGAAGATAAGACATAAAATCTCTCAAGATCTGATTAAACAACTCCACAAACAGCATTACCAGCTTCACTTATTACTAACCAGACTGACTTTATTTCTGTGTAGCGTCTGTGGTGGATCAAAATTATCAATACAACTATAAATTAAAGAAAGCTTTTAACGTTTGACCTCCTTCAGATAACCCATAGACCATGGCTCCGGCAGGTCTGGATGAAATTACCCTGGTGGCATCTTTGTTACCTCCAGTGAGGAGAAGCAGAAGATTATTCACCAGCTCTGGGGACTTCAAAGAGTCACCCGTGCTCCCCCCCACAATGGCACTAAGGGCCATGTGGCATACCCAAGACGCTGTGAAAACTCAATACACATCACACACACACATACAGAGACTCAAACGCACATTTGGAAACTGTATCTACATTTAGCCTCAAAATATGACTATACCAAAGTGTACCCGTTGCTGTATTCAAGTAAACGTGCATGTATCCCTAGTATATAAGATTAGTTATGATTGTAGTAGTGTTAGTTTTATTCTAAGCGGTATATTCAAGTATAAACTGTATCCCTCACTTTTATGTCTTTGACATTTGACAAGTTTGGTCTCATTGTAAAGCTCTCTTTATGCCCTAAATAACAATGTATGTCACATCACTGTAAAATGCATTGTTCTATTTTAATGGTATTTTGAAGAAAATGTACCCAGTTCTGACACTTCATAAACCATGCAAATGAGGCCATAAATGGAGACAAAGAAAAAGTTTGCCCGCCAAAGTTGCACCCGCACCATTGGCTGACGCATCCGAGGAGGCGTTTGGCTTGTTTGTCCTTAAAAGACATTCACACGCATGTTTCCTTTGTTCTCTCGATTATCTCTCGATCGTCTTTCGATTGTCCGTCGCCACCTCACGCACGTCTCTCCCGGACGTCTCGGCGACCGCGCTTCCATCACGCGCTCCTCTGCATCTTCGGGACGACCATCTGTTTGGCACAAGTTCGCTTCTGTCAAGCCTCCGTCATCCTCCATCACCTCGGAGACGGACTCTCTCTCTTCTTTATTTTCCGGTTATCTTACTCTTAAGTTAAAACCTTGTTTGAAAACCCCGCCGAGAACCCAGCCTCGGAAAAGGACCAATCGCTCCAGCCGCACGCATTGAAACTCCTCCAGGAAGACACGCAACCGCAGCACCTAAACCTATGCAAGTATAGAACTATTCTTTTCGAAGCGTTTTAAGCTCCATGCATAAGCTGAGTTTCCTTGCTGGCTCTCAAAGGTTTAACTGTTTGTAATTTGCCACTTTCTTTGATCACCTCTGTTTTCCTGCCTTTACTTTCGCTTTTGTATATATGTGTATTCCTTTGTGTATATCTAGTCATATAACGTTAGCCCATGTAGTTGTAGTTTCGTATATTAAATACATTATATTCATGCTTGATTGCCTCTGTTGCTCATTCAACGAACCAGGTCCCTTCTACGTTTGATTCTGCAAAACTGCTTTACGCTTTAATGCTATAATAGGAAGTTATTCTCGTGGCCAGAGACCAACTTCCTTTTATAAATAGTTTATGAGAAAACTGATAGTTTGCTGGACAAACTAGGATAGTTTTTCTCAAATCACTATTGAACTAGACCTAATCATATATGTAATTGATTATAATCCGTTGTAATTAATTCACAATATATGTGCATAATTCCCTCTTTGGTCGATCTATATTATAATTAATCATAACGCGTTATGACTTAATTATATATATATTTCACCCATAATTTGAGCTAATTGATTAAATACATGTAAATTCGCTACATCTGTCACACATCTACAGAAGTTCTTATTGAGAATTAACAGAGGTTTAGTTGTTGATGTTTTATTGAAAGTGTTTTGTTTGAGGTCACCATCATGGTGATCAATGTTTGCTTTAGTTGGGCTCTTGACCCTTGACTTTTGTTAAGTTGCTTCTTTATCAACAATTGCAGAGGTTTATGGAAAATGTTTCTTCATTGATAAAGTTGATCAACATGTTCGTTTTAACAGTCAAATGACTGCATTAAAGTGGTTTAAACAACTACTTTTTCTGTAGCTTTGCTTACTTTTGGAATTTAAACTTTATTTGAGAAGGACGTAATAAACTCAAATGATGTGATAAATCATTTGTAACACTGAAGTGATTTATGTAAGATTGTTAGAAACTATTTAAAAGTCAAATACAACACACTTAAGCCGGGTGCACACTGTGCAATTTATAATAGTCCTTTACGATTGTTGCTTGTCAGACTGTACGTTCATGATCCTCATGTCACACTGTGGGATCTCAGATGTCATTTATGTCAGACTGTACGACAGTCAAGACGAGTTAAAAATGGACGCTCGCATGAAAACTTGTCCAGAGTTTTACATCATCAACCCATACATGTTCGGTGACAGTGAGCAGGACTGAAATGGTGGCTAACAAAGACATCTCTATCATTAATTTTGATCACGGCTTGTCTTGAAAAACGAAGACAATTTGACATTCATCGTAGGAGAAGTCACACTGCAGGACTGTGCGCCAAATCTTGCCAGAATTTCGTCTGAGGTAAAATCTGATAGCAGCGGTCATTAATCGGCTGACGGTGAACATGTCAAACTAGCGATCAAAGACTACAGATTTTAGCCTAGAATTATAGGAATCTTTTAGGATTCTCAAAATTTGTCTCAGATGACCAAATCGTGGTCCAAAATCGCACAGTCTGCAACTGGCTTTAGACATCAGCACTCATCATACATACCTCAACAATGGTGACAATCAAAAAAATAATTCAGCTGCATAATTTATTCATGCCGCAATGCATGTTGGGAGCCATGAATGTGTTTTGTATGCTGGCGTTAAGCATGTCACCAAATCCTGTTTTAAATAAAAAGTTCATGACAGTGTTAATTATGCACTCACAGACATCAACATTTAGCATCTGAAATGCAACAATGTTACAAATTATTTTTTTTTCACATTGGTCGAGTTTTATACTTCTCAATAACGCTTCAATTTCTTAAGACAGCAATTACAGGAAAAAAAAACAAGTTGTTTAAACCACTTTAATGAAGTCATTTGTCTGTTATTAAAGCAAACATGTTGATCTGCTTTATCAATGCATACATGTTTTCCATAAACCTCTACAATTGCTGAAAAGAAGCAACGCAACAAAAGTGAAGGGTCAAGAGCTCAACTAAAGCAAACGCTGATCACCATGACAGTGACCTCAAACGGAACATTTTCAATAAAACATCAACATCTAAACCTCTGTTAATTCTCAATAAGAACTTCTGTAGACGTGTGACAGAAATAAAGTCAGTCTGGTTAGTAATAAGTGAAGCTGGTAATGCTGTTTGTGGAGTTATTAAATCAGATCTTGAGAGATTTAATGTCTTTAATCTTCAGTTTATAAAGTTTTTCTAACATCAAGAAAACTGGACATTTTTTACATTCCCAGAACCAACACTGAATATTTAGAGAACGTTCTTATAACAAAATTCTGTCTTACGTTCAAAAGGTGGACGTGAGCTCAACCTATTTTTTTTTTTTTTTTTTTAAACAGATTTACAGTGAATGTTCGAGACTCTATTGCTATAGAAACAAAGAGCTAACATGCAATCTGTGCAAATGTGAGGTTCTCTGCTATTTCTTGTGAAACTTATTTCATTGTTATTTGCTATTAGTATTATCCACACTGCAAATTGCATGTTTGTTTAATTATTCAAGTATGTATGGGCCTACGTAAAATACGGGACAAATATTGTCCTGTGTTGATTTGATACGGGACACATCATTTAACCTTTAAATCCCGTATTTTACGGGACGGGTGGCATTGGTGCAACCCTACGATAGCAGCAATCTGTTACTGAGGACGCTCAGGGTTTGTGGGGATATGGTAAAAAGTTAATCCATTTCTTTGTGATTTGCTGTTATCACAGCCCATAGCACAGCAGATAGACGGCATGTTGCAATTCGGTCCTACAAATGGCACCTGTACCACTGTGTGACGTCACATTCATGAATAAGGGGCTTTCGCACCAGAGGAACCTTTTCATGATTCCTAAAACTTTTGGCTGAAGTACCCGGAAAAAGCTGTGTAAACATATTTTGGCATTTACCAAAAATGTTCATTAACTGAGTGATAATATTTAAAAGTGATTTCCATTATTCTGACAGACAATAAATATTGCTTTAGAAACATTCCAGTAAATGGTGCTAGGGATTAGAAGTGAAAAGGGGAGACAATTACATTTTAAATCATCCTTGTGAAAACAAACCTGGAAAGAGATGTGAGGTTTTGGGGAGAAAAACGAGAGATTATTAGTGCATTCCAGTCATTATGATATATCGTAAATTAAATCAGGAGAGCAGAGAAGAGCTCTTGCCATAGATATCCTTGTCATACCACTTCACAGTAAAATACCAAGTGTTATGTCATTCTCTTGTAATCTGTACATGGGAACATAAAGGAAATTTTACAGCTTATTCAGTCAAACTGACGGATAATGATTATTTGTAGTGCACCCTTATGATTTAAAATAATTTGTTTGTCTTTGAGTTTTATCTTCCCAAACCGGTCACTATACAGGTTATATTCATTGAATACGAAAGGACTTGAGTGAGAGAGTTCAATACAGATAAGTTTTGTACTGAAGTCAGAGAATGATGTGACTTACAGATAATGATGTTAAGTGAGTCCATGAAGTCTTCAGATCTTCAGTCTGTTGAAGTTGATTCAGATTCAGTTGATCCTCATATGAAGTTGTAGTTGGAGGTCTTCATCTCTCCTTCACCAGGAGCTTCATTCTGCTTTCTGTGGCGAGTCTGAGGTGTTTGTCTGAGGACGTGACAGAGCCAGAACTTCCTCAAAACAACTGACATGACAAAACTAATGAACAGCAAAACAGAACAAATACAATGAAATATGAGATAATGTATAAACTGTATAGTTTATGATTCAGTGTATGATTCTTTTAAATTCTTCTATTTTTCGAATAACTTTATGTTTTCATCTTTCTTCACAGATTTACCCACATCTACACTGACTGTGACACCAGACAGATCTGTATTCACTGGAGAGACAGTCAATCTGACATGTGTGATAAACTCTAATCACAGTGACTGGAGATATGAGTGGAATAATGACAGTTCAATGTTACAGACGTCTGGGCGTTACACTGTAAACAGAGACACTCTCAGTATTTTTAAAGTTGTTAAGTCTGATCAGGGTCTGTACACGTGTAAAGGACACATAGATGGAAGATCAGTTTCATCACAATCAAGCTCTGTTTCTCTCTCTGTGAAGGGTGAGTTGAACATCATTGTCCTACTAAACTCATGTACAAAAAATCCCCAGTGTTAAATTAACACTGCTCATTGTACATTTGTCCACAATACAGAGTGTTAAAATAACACAGAAGCAGTGTTAATGAGATAATTAAGTGATTTAATTAGGTGATGATTGACCATTATTGTAGACAGCTGGTGTAAATAAGCAGAATCACTGAAGGAAAGAGAAACAACAACAGAAAAAAAAGAAAAAAAAAAAAAAAAAAAGAAAAAAAAAAAAAGACGAGCAGAAACACAACAACTACAACTGACTTCCAGCCAATCAACTGAAGATAAAAAGACATTAAATCTCAAGATCTCAGTAGAGGAGGATTAAACAACTCCAACTCCACAAACAGTGAGAGTGTCATTGGAGCAGTTTTTCAGACTAGAATATTGTAGTAAAAGTGATGCCAGATCAGCATGTGTTCAGAGGAAAAACAGTCACTCTCACATGTGACATACAGGGAGGAGGAAACATTCATTGGAGATTCAGCTGGTTTAGAGATGAAAACTCTCACAGTTCAGTTTCACAGCTGGTGTGTCTGATCAGTTTGTCTGAGGACGTGACGGAGCCGGAGCCTCCTCAAAACAAATGAGAAAACTAATGACAGTATACAACAACAAAACAGATTATATGATATGAAATATGAGATAAAATAAAGTATAAACTAGTTTTGTAAAACATTTATAAAATAGTTTTCCCTGAAAGAGCTGTTTGAGTCACTTTGTGTTTTTGTCTTTCTTCACAGATTCACCCACATCTACACTGACTGTGACACCAGACAGATCTGTATTCACTGGAGAGACAGTCAATCTGACGTGTGTGATAAACTCTGATCACAGTGACTGGAGATATGAGTGGAATAATGACAGTTCAATGTTACAGACGTCTGGGCGTTACACTGTAAACAGAGACACTCTCAGTATTGTTGAAGCTGTTAAGTCTGATCAGGGTCTGTACACGTGTAAAGGACACATAGATGGAAGATCAGTTTCATCACAATCAAGCTCTGTTTCTCTCTCTGTGAAGGGTGAGTTGAACTTCGTTATCCTCATAAACTCTTTCTACTACATGATCATGATCACATAAGCAGTCAAGAGTCTTTCACTCTCAAATGTTTCATTCACTCTTATATATACACACACAGTTGTCACTGCTATTTTGAGGACTTGTGTTTGCTTAAAGTGGGCGTATCACACAGTTTCTGCCAATCTCATGTTAATCTTGAGTACATATAGAGTAGTACTGCATCCTTCATATCTCAAAAAGTCTTTAGTTTTATCATATTTACAAAAGATAAATATGCTGTAATGAGTCTTTCTGAATAAAGCCGAGCTCTGGAGGCGTGTCTGCCGTCAGTGCCGTGGGCAGAGCTAAAGAGTCACGAGCGCGCACAGCTTTTGCATAGAGATCGATCGTCTGCAAGCTGTGACATCAAAAAAATGGAACAAAAACCATTTGTGTTGTTTACATTATACATTATCAGTCAAAAGTTTGGACACAGTAAGATTTTTAATGTTTTTAAAAGAAGTTTCGTCTGCTCACCAAGGCTGCATTTATTTAATTAATAATACAGTAAAAACAGTCATTTGTGAAATATTATTACAATTTAAAATAACTGTTTTCTGTTTGAATATATTTTATAAAGTAATTTATTCCTGTGATCAAAGCTGAATTTTCAGCATCATTACTCCAGTCTTCAGTATCACATGATCCTTCAGAAATCATTCTAATATGCTGATTTGCTGCTCAAGAAACATTTGTGTACAATTGTACAAAATATTTGAGTACAATATTTTTTTTCTTCAGGATTCTTTGATGAATAGAAAGTTCAAAAGAACAGCATTTATTTGAAATATAATCTTTTGTAACATTATAAATGTCTTTACTGTCACTTTTGATCGATTTAATGCATCCTTGCTGAATAAAAGTATTAATTTCTTTAATTTCTTTTCAAAAAAATTTAAATAAAATTTCTTACTGACCCCAAACTTTTGAACGGTAGTGTATAATGTTACGAAAGCTTTGTATTTCAGATAAATGCTGTTCTTTTGAACTTTCTATTCATCAAGGAATCCTGGAAAAAAAAAGTACACAACTGTTTTCAACATTGATAATAATCATAAATGTTTCTTGAGCAGCAAATCATCATATTAGAATGATTTCTGAAGGATCATGTGACACTGAAGACTGGAGTAATGATGCTGAAAATTCAGCTTTGCCATCACAGGAATAAATTACTTTATAAAATATATTCAAACAGAAAACAGTTATTTTAAATTGTAATAATATTTCACAATATTACTGTTTTTACTGTATTTTTAATTAAATAAATGCAGCCTTGGTGAGCAGATGAAACTTATTTTAAAAACATTAAAAATCTTACCGTGTTCAAACTTTTGACTGGTAGTGTATGAACTTGCGCACCGATTGCCAACAAAACACAGACATCTGATGGAGTTTTATTCACTGTCCGCGATCTGCAAATCCATCGCTGAACTGGGACTTGTTTACAAAGTATTCATCACTGAAATCCCGAACAAACAAACATACGTGCACAACTCCGTTGCTGCCCTGGAAAAACAAACTTCATCCACTGTTCCCTTAATGCTGGGTTTTTTGGGAAGCTGAAAAGGGTAATCTTTCCCTCACAACCAAAAACACACTCCTTCGTTGACAGGAGCTGCGTCTCATTTCAGAGACTGCGTCCTCCGGAGGTCGCATTTGAAGGCTGCATACGTCATCAAGGATGTCATATTTAAGAAAGTAACCGTAATAAAATTGATTGATATTCATTGTGAAGTGTAAAATACTGTAACTTCTTTCTTACGTTGCAGTCTAATGGTTATTTTTCTTAAATGACTCAATGATGTATGCAGCCTTCAAAGGGTGCAGCCCCTAAATTGGGACACAGCCATTGTTAAAAAATCGTTCAACTTCCGTATCCCGAACAAAACGCGTTGATGGGCGTGCTCTTGCTCTGGGTGATGTGTGCGCACGCTTATCAGCCACCCATGATACCATAGCAACCACCTAGCAACACCATAGCAACTACCCAGAACATCCTAGCAATTGCCTAGAAACACCATAGCAACCACCCTAGCAACCAAGTGCTGAGTTTTTCCACGGCAAGCACCGCTCACACTTCTTCAGGAAATGTACATGTCTAGTTCTCTCTGTTCTTGTGTTCTAACCCATTTGAAGGAGCAAAACAGAATGAAAATGCATTTTACAGATCAAGTGTGTTTAACTTTAAGTGTGATTCTAACAACACAGCACTCATGAAGTGCTGATAAAACAGAGACACATCAGCTAAACACAGACCTGAACAACAGCTGAAATTCTTCTGTGTCAATGGCTGCTCATTACAATTGTCAGGATTTTTTTGTCTTCCCATAAATATATTTTATATTTAATTACTTAATTGCTGTTTGAACTTACTGGAAATATGTGAGTCTTTATACAAATGCAGCTTTGCTTTGATTTTCAGATGATCCTGACATCGTTTTGTACCTGATTATGACTGAAAGTTCATCAAACATTAGAAATAAGATTTATTTCATCTGACATGCACACAAAAGTTTCAACATTGGCTCAACTGAAAATTAAAATTCCGTCATAAGTTAATCACCCTAACGTATTTCCAAATCTGTATGTCTTTATTCTTTAGGACAAACAACAACAATGCCCTGATCACCAGCTAACACATTTTTGAACATTCTTCTTTTAATTATGGAACATTGAAATGTCCAGTTTTCTTAATGTTAGAGAAATGTTTTTTAACATTAGTATGATGTTCCTGAAACATTCTTTCAACTTAAATTTGATTAACTCAACATTCTAGGAATGTTGATTTGTAACAATCCAAGAACATAAAATCATCCAGTTTCCTTAATGTTAATAGAACATCATTTAAAGGTTACTATGATGTTCCTGAAACATTTGAACACCTGCTGCTAACAAGCAGAATCACTGAAGGAAAGAAAAAGAAGAGAATTTACAACTGACTTCCAGCCACAGCCTTAGATGAAATCAATTACAAATGATTGTGATAAGTGGCTAAGATAAGTGGCTTAAACAACTGCTTTTGTATTTTCCTGGCTTTTTCTGAATATAAAAATTCTGGAGTTGAAGCATTAATGAAAAAAGTAATATTCAGCCATTGACAGCCTGTTTTAGTTGAGACACACTTAGACATTAACACTCATCATACAATCCTCAACAATGATGACAATCAAAAAATATTTCAGCTGCATAATTTTAGGTCCCAATTTTGCAATACAATATGAACACAATAAGTACATTGTACTTATTTTTTTTGATGTAAGTACATCGTAGTTAAGGACACCTAATATAA
Source organism: Hypophthalmichthys molitrix (assembly GCA_037950675.1). NCBI lineage: Eukaryota > Metazoa > Chordata > Actinopteri > Cypriniformes > Xenocyprididae > Hypophthalmichthys > Hypophthalmichthys molitrix. The sequence continues at coordinate 34,179,690 of CM075498.1, read as the reverse complement.
ACCGGGACCATTTGTGCTGCAATGCATGCTGGGAGCCATGAATGAGTTTTGTATGCTGTCATGAAGCATGTCACCATTGTGGAGTTTCATATGATGATTGTTGATGTCTGTGAGAGTCAGATGACACCGTAATTAATAACTTAATGCTCACAATATGGTTTCATACATTTTTCAGAATATCCATTTGTCACAGTAGCATCATGATCAGTAACACAATATTTAAATGAATTAATAACAAAACACACTTCTGATCAGTGAATTTGACTTCAGATAACAGCGAACCAGGACACTATTTGATGATGTCACCATTAATTAACAGTCAACATCATCTGAGTCTAGAAAAACTAACACACAACAATAAACACACATTTAATTTTAATCATTTAATTGACCATAAAAAAACATGTATCCCAAACCATCCCAGCTGCTTCATTTTTATTATATTATATTATATTATATTATATTATATTATATTATATTATATTATATTATATTATATTATATTATATTATATTATATTATATTATATTATATTATATTATATTATATTATATTATATTATATTATATTATATTATATTAGACTAACTGTTCTGCATGAGATTTTTTCTTTTAGGTTTTCTTGGTAAATGTGCTTCATTTAATGACTAATGAATTAACTGCTTGTTTCAAAGAATATGATTTACAGTTACATCAAGGGTCAAATTAAATAGAAATAGCACATTAAAGTTAATAGTACTGCATGATGTAACCACTTTTTGTGTACATATACTGTACAGGTCTGGTATAAAGAATGTTTTTGCTCAGGTGGCCAAAATGTCTGCCCAATAGAGAAAAGTTTTGCTCAGCAAAAAAAAAAAAAAAAAAAAAAAATAATAATAATAAAAAAAATAAAAAAAAAAAAAATTTTTTGGAGGGAACCATAAGCATACCATAAGCCTTTTTTACTAATTATATTGAAAGTTTAATACACTCTTAAATTGTGTAACTATTGCAAATGTTGTACAAGATGAAACTGAATTAGGGGAGTACAGATGTAACCATCATCTCACAAGGGATGAGGAGAACTCAAGATGGCAACAACCACAGTGGGTTTCTTTGCAAATATAACAATTTATTATACAACATTCAAAACTAGCACAACGGGTTATCAGAAATGGCAAAGAGACAAAAACAAACAAAAATAATTAAATTGTAACCATTACAGACAACAGGGCTCCCAATCATATCCAATGGCAATTGACCTGCAAATAAGTGCACACCCAATCACAAATAAAACAAACGCAATTTCACTCCACACTCCAAAGCAAAAGTAAATCATGAAATCAAACCACTACAATTTGTTCCCCCCACCTTAACAGAGTACACCATATATAAGAAAATGGGAACCCCAGCCATTTGTAGGTCCAAGGAGAAAAAAAAAAAAACACAATCTCCAAAATAAATGACTTTGCCACTTCAACACGCAAGACCCAATTCAACATTAAAGTCATCTCTTCAAACACCCATTAAGCCACCAATGCTTTCAATAAAATTAAACGGCAATCATGCATTATCTGTAAAAAAAAACTAAGAAAATACAAACTGATGTTTACAATATTGACAAGAATTAAAAACACTTAAAACAATTAAATGTTAAACGCACAAACTGCAATATAAAAAGCTCAAAACCAAACTCCCCACTCAATAATTCAATTAAAATCAGTACCTGTATTCTTAATTATGTCTGCTTAATTCTCTGAACCAATCAACACAATTCCCATAAGGACACAAAAACAAAAAGCAAATACAAATGTTAAAACTAGGCAAACTCACTACAGTAATCATAAGTCACAAGCCTTACCTTCACAATCCAATTCTATTCTGCTATGCTGCTCATTAATCAACTAGTGTTTTCATCTGCTATTACACAGCCTTGGGAAAAAAACGCCACACACAGCTTCTCCTGTTTAGCACATGGTACCACAAAGAGGAAGCCCAAAAAATTTGGTTTAGTGTCTTGACTCCTGGGATTTGTAGTCCAATTAATTTGTAGTCCTACGCCTTCCACCCCATTACACACACAAACATTTAGACTGGATAAAAAAGATTTGAGTTTTACTTTTTACCAATGAATACACTTTTTTTTTTTTTTTTATGTAATAAATACAAACTTCTGGAAAATTAGATCTTTAATGGTGTTTTTCTTATTGCTCATTATTTTGAGTTCATAACCATGATCATGATACTGTGATGCTGTTTCAGTCAATATTTACTCATATGTGTTTTAATACAGAGAGACCAAAACCTGTAGTGAAGGTGACGCCAGATCAGCCTGTGTTCAGAGGAGAGACAGTCACTCTCACATGTGACATACAGGGAGGAGGAAACATTCAGTGGACATACAGCTGGTTTAAAGATGGAAATGCTTTCTATCCATATACAACAGCGGAGGTCAGTTTCACAGCTGATGTGTCTGACAGTGGTGAATACAGGTGTATAGGAGAGAGATCAGATAAACAGAGATCAGACATCAGTGCTGCTGTTAAACTGACTGTATCAGGTGAGTGTTCATATTCAGATCTGTTTAATGATCATTTAAAATCAACAATTGTAGCTCAACACGAGTCTTATTCCTGCATTGCTGAAAGGGACACAGATCAATTTAGCTCAAAGGGAATTATTAATTAATTTATAGGGAATTTTAAAAGAGTTACTTATTTTACAACCGAGCAAATAAATCGTCCAGCGTTCATTTGAACGGGCCATAACTATCAGCTCTGTAGCGGATATGAATCCAAACTATAGTGAAAACACAATAAGTACATTGTACTTCTTTTTATTTTTTTGATGTAAGTACATCGTAGTTAAGGACACCTAATATAAACCAGGACCATTTGTGCTGCAATGCATGCTGGGAGCCATGAATGAGTTTTGTATGCTGTCATGAAGCATGTCACCATTGTGGAGTTTCATATGATGATTGCTGATGTCTGTGAGAGTCAGATGACACCGTAATTAATAACTTAATGCTCACAATATGGTTTCATACATTTTTCAGAATATCCATTTGTCACAGTAGCATCATGATCAGTAGCACAATATTTAAATGAATTAATAACAAAACACACTTCTGATCAGTGAATTTGACTTCAGATAACAGTGAACCAGGACACTATTTGATGATGTCACCATTAATTAACGGTCAACATCATCTGATGTCATGTCTCAAGTTCTTCTGACACAGTAAATGTGTTTTCTAGAAAAACTAACACACAACAATAAACACACATTTAATTTTAATCATTTAATTGACCATAAAAAACATGTATCCCAAACCATCCCAGCTGCTTCATTTTTATTATATTATATTATGTTATGTTATATTATAAAGACTTGAACTGTTCTGCGTGAGATTTTTTCTTTTAGGTTTTCTTGGTAAATGTGCTTCATTTAATGACTAATGAATTAACTGCTTGTTTCAAAGAATATGATTTACAGTTACATCAAGGGTCAAATGAAATAGAAATAGCACATTAAAGTTAATAGTACTGCATGATGTAACCACTTTTTGTGTACATATACTGTACAGGTCTGGTATAAAGAATGTTTTTGCTCAGGTGGCCAAAATGTCTGCCCAATAGAGAAAAGTTTTGCTCAGCAAAAAAAAAAAAAATATTGGAGGGAACCATAAGCGTACCATAAGCCTTTTTTACTAATTATATTGAAAGTTTATTACACTCTTAAATTGTGTAACTATTGCAAATGTTGTACAAGATGAAACTGAATTAGGGGAGTACAGATGTAACCATCATCTCACAAGGGATGAGGAGAACTCAAGATGGCAACAACCACAGTGGGTTTCTTTGCAAATATAACAATTTATTATACAACATTCAAAACTAGCACAACGGGTAATCAGAAATGGCAAAGAGACAAAAGAAACAATCAAACAAACAAGAATTAAATTGTAACCATTACAGACAACAGGGCTCCCAATCATATCCAATGGCAATTGACCTGCAAATAAGTGCACACCCAATCACAAATAAAACAAACACAATTTCACTCCACACTCCAAAGCAAAAGTAAATCATGAAATCAAACCACTACAATTTGTTCCCCCCACCTTAACAGAGTACACCATATATAAGAAAATGGGAACCCCAGCCATTTGTAGGTCCAAGGAGGAGAAAAAAAAAAAAGACAAAAAAAAAAAAAAACACAATCTCCAAAATAAATGACTTTGCCACTTCAACACGCAAGACCCAAGTCAACATTAAAGTCATCTCTTCAAACACCCATTAAGCCACCAATGCTTTCAATAAAATTAAACGGCAATCATGCATCATCTGTAAAAAAAAATACAAACTGATGTTTACAATATTTACAAGAATTAAAAACACTTAAAACAATTGAAATGTTAAACACACAAATTGCAATATAAAAAGCTTAAAACCCAAACTCCCCACTCAATAATTCAATTAAAATCAGTACCTGTATTCTTAATTATGTCTGCTTAATTCTCTGAACCAATCAACACAATTCCCATAAGGACACTAAAACAAAAAGCAAATACAAATGTTAAAACTAGGCAAACTCACTACAGTAATCATAAGTCACAAGCCTTACCTTCACAATCCAATTCTATTCTGCTATGCTGCTCATTAATCAACTAGTGTTTTCATCTGTTATTACACAGCCTTGGGAAAAAAGAAAAAAAAAACACCACACACAGCTTCTCCTGTTTAGCACATGGTACCACAAAGAGCCCAAAAAGTTTGATTTCCTTTTATAGTGTCTTGACTCCTGGGATTTGTAGTCCAACTAATTTGTAGTCCTACGCCTTCCACCCCATTACACACACAAACATTTAGACTGGATAAAAAAGATTTGAGTTTTACTTTTTACCAATGAATACACTTTTTTTTTTTTTATGTAATAAATACAAACTTCTGGAAAATTAGATCTTTAATGGTGTTTTTCTCATTGCTCATTATTTTGAGTTCATAACCATGATCATGATACTGTGATGCTGTTTCAGTCAATATTTACTCATATGTGTTTTAATACAGAGAGACCAAAACCTGTAGTGAAGGTGACGCCAGATCAGCCTGTGTTCAGAGGACAGACAGTCACTCTCACATGTGACATACAGGGAGGAGGAAACATTCAGTGGACATACAGCTGGTTTAAAGATGGAAATGCTTTCTATCCATATACAACAGCAGAGGTCAGTTTCACAGCTGATGTGTCTCACAGTGGTGAATACAGCTGTAGAGGAGAGAGATCAGATAAACAGAGATCAGACATCAGTGCTGCTGTTAAACTGACTGTATCAGGTGAGTGTTCATATTCAGATCTGTTTAATGATCATTTAAAATCAACAATTGTAGCTCAACACGAGTCTTATTCCTGCATTGCTGTAAGGGACACAGATCAATTTAGCTCAAAGGGAATTATTAATTAATTTATAGGGAATTTTAAAAGAGTTACTTATTTTACAACCGAGCAAATAAATCGTCCAGCGTTCATTTGAACGGGCCATAACTATCAGCTCTGTAGCGGATATGAATCCAAACTATAGTGAAAACACTATTTATTAGCAAGGTAACATAGATCGGCAGTTTGAGACATTAAATACATAACCACATAACACAAGACACTTCTCTTTAAAAATATAAATAAGACTTTATTTATTATTCTAACACAAACTAAAATCTAACACAAACTCATGCACACACACATTCACACGAGTTGCAGAAAGAAAGGAAGTGCGGAACGTAAGAGTTTTAAGAGAGTGTAATGATGAAATCCCAAGTTGCTAGCAATATATGCACTTCACAAGACCTGATCTGAACAAACCATCAATCATTAATTTAACCCTTTTATTGCTTCTTAGGCAGGGTTATTAGACTTTATATCAATGCACAGTTCAGCTAGAATCTGGAGGTATATACTTGCATTTGTCGTTTGTGTCTGTAAATGGGGATTCCTTTGTCGGTGACCTTGACTTGGAGAAAGGTCTTTCCCGGGTTCTTTGATTTGCTGCAGGTCTTTCTTGGTCCGGATTCATGTCATGAGAAGCCAATCAAATTGCCAATCAATCAAACTTAACTTAGAACATGAGACTCTCAACGGAAAAGAAAGGAAATTAAGTAAAAGAAAGAAAAGTAAGTGAGACAAGAGTAGCTGGATGGATTGCATGAAGCTGTTTGTTCTTAACCCATTTTCATCTGATCTTGATGCCTCGATCTTCTTGTCATTGTCTCGTCATCTCGTCGTCTGATTCTTTGTTTGTCCAACCTCTTTGAGGAGTTCTGACCAATAGGTATCGTCTTTGTTTCAGAGGTGGCTTTTCTCCTACTCTTATCATAAATTACATGTTATCTGTGGTCTTTTACCTTTCAGAGAGTACAGTTTAGACATGATTTCTCTAAAAATAATATAAATTTTACACAGATTTCATTCATGCCATCCTTTGAGTTATTAGAAATCAATCATGCACATAGTAAACAACGTGCTCTTACAATCAACCATTCAAAAGTTATAACAATTACATGACTTGTGAGTGATCTAAGCATAACTTGTCACATGTATAGGTTGCAAACATGTATGCAGTTGAACAATGTTTGTTTACAAGTCTGTTTAGAATTGTTTTAGAATTATTTTATGCAGTTTATTTGAAAAAACAGTCTCTGTGGGATTTTCCTGTGGATTTTAACTCTGTGTCACTCAGAGGTCACACAGAAGAAGAAGGTCTGTTTTGTATCTATGTTTCAGGATCAAACAACGTCTGGTGTTATCTTTGTGGGGCTCAAGCTGTGAATCACAATGTGTTGTCTTTTTGATTATTAGTCTTGGGTTTACTCCCCAAAGTTGACAATGTTCTTCCTCAGCTAGGAAGCATGCATGGCCATAAAGTACTTAGCTGGGGGGTTCCCAGGCAGAATGGCATCCCAAATGGAAGATCCTCTGAATTAGGGTCCTGAGTGTTGATTCAGAATTCTATGGAATATTCTGTTTGAAAGAATCTTCTGCAAGATTCATTTGTGTCTGGTTCACCCTCAAATCCTACATTGCAGTTTTGCTGCCTGCCTCTTTTATGCTTTGAGCTGTGTAAAGACGGATGGATTCTGATTGACATGTCAATGTTTTTATCTTTTATCAAGCTGGGGGAAAACACTCTGAAAGGAAATCCAATGATTTAGTTCCTCTGTGTCGTTATCAGTGTTGGGGAAAGTTACTTTTAAAAGTAATGCATTACAAAATTGCGTTACATTACGTTTGCATTACTTTTTCTTACCTGGGCTAGGATTGCTTGTTTGTTTTTTAATAACAACAAAAAAAGTTCTAATTTTTGGCAAATGTTAAGGCCCTTTCACACTAAAAGTGAAATGAATAAGCCTCAGGCTGAAGGAAATGCATATTTATGCCTGTACAGTAGAGGGCGCAGCTAAAACAAGCCTTTCAGCTTTACTGCTGTTCTGGATTAAAGAAGAATAGGATACAGGAGAAGGAAGTTCAACACTCTTATTTCTAAATATAATCTAAAGTAATTTTTACTTATTAGTATGGTTGAATTAGATCATTGAAGGTCAGCAGTAAAGACATTCATCAATAAAGTGAGATTAAATACAAAAAGTATAATTGTGTAATTTAATATAGTTAATTATTACAGGTTTGCATAAAATTCTGAGATTGTACTTCACTGTTTTTATTCATTTTGAGGAATACTGAATGTTTTCGTGCAAGTAAGATGAGTAAATGCATGTGCTTATTTAGCCTAGAACTACAATAACCATCATGTTCACACAGCGCACACAACACCTCTGCACTTTATTTCTCTCAACATGGGGACAGCAGAGCTGTCAGTCAATAAATGTGAAAAAGTAACTTAGATATTTTGTTATGTGTATTTAACTTAGATATTTAAGTAATGCGTTACTTTACTAGTTACTTCAAAAGTAATCTGAATACGTAACTCAAGTTACTTGTAATTAGGGATGTGCAACAGCGACCGAGTACTCGAGTACTCGACCGTGACATCGACGATCGATCATGTAAACGATGATCGAAATGTATTTTTTCTTTTTTCTCCTGATTGGTTATAGGGCGGCGCCCTGAGCTCCGATTGTTTAGCTTTCCACAGCAAGCGTCAAAAGACGTGAGAAGAGAAAGAATGGCCTCGAAGTCACATAGTTATGTTTAGTTTCACTTTGACAAGATAGATGAAAATACAGTTCAATGCAAGCTGCGCAGCGCCAAGCTATCTTGTGCTGAAAATATCCTTTAAATTCTATTCATATTTAATTTATCAATAATAATAAGTGATTTTCATACTGTAAAATAACATGGTTGATCAGAAAGTGCAAATTGAATCCAAAATATTACTGAAATATTAGTGACACTTTTTTAAAGCGCAATCGGAGTTAGACTTTCGGTCAAGCTCACGCTTGCATTCGCAAACCTTTTGCAGATGAAAGTTGTAATAACTAGGCCTACATCTGATTAATCTACTATAGGATGCGTTGGGTCGGATATCAACATTTATTAAGATGCTGAATTCGCTGCATATCAGTGTTAAGTTTCATACTCAAATGCAATGCCCGATATTGAGTCATTTGAGACGGTCATATTGCTTTTAGATGATTCTTTAAAAAAAATAAAAATACTGATGTTATAATAATGCAGCAGTGCTTTTTTCGTCATATTTATTCAATAGCATAATTCGCATGGCTTCGAAAACGCGCAGGCGATTTATAGAATCACTTAATAATGTGATTAAAATAAAACACATATCTGCCATTAACATGGCATTATAATGAGAGCTTTATAGAAATCTACAGTAAATTCTGTCCTTGCCCGCACCGTGTTTCAGCGAGCTGTCGTGAAAGTGCATCATGGCGCGAGCTCTCTCTCTCAAGCCCCGGGTATACTTCGGCCGTCCGCGTTCATGTACCGTCCGTATGACGTAATTTTCGCGGACGGTGAATGTGCAACAGCGCATGCGCAAGCAGGACAGAAGGGTCCACTAGGTGGCATTACGCACAGTACTGAGCACAATGTGCAGTCTTCAAAGAAGAGTGTGTAAAGAGCGATTCAAAAACAAGATGAGTAAACTGATAAGTATGCCTTCTCCATCGTTTTTGATTCCTGTTCTTTTGGTGTATCTTCTGAACTATGTTGCAATGATGGATGCACTATTTTTCTTCTCCGATCCTGCCCATCGAATGTCCCATTGATGACAGAATGTCTGGTAAAGAGTATAAAAAAAATTGTACTGCGCATGTGTCGAACTCGATCATCCGCGCGCATCCCTGGTTTAGTATACCTTGAAAGATGCGCGGACGTGACTGCCCGCCAGACGCGCCCGGGCGCGGAAAATGAAGTATACCGGGGCTTCACTCTTGCTATATCGCGTAACTTAAAGTTCGCTGGCATTTGCATCCTTTTGTGCCGATACAAGTTGTAATGTTACGTCTATATTATGTATCTAAGTTATCTGATTAATATCATAGGATGTGTCATAGAACGGGCTTCAGTATATTGGCATAAAGTCACTCTTCACCTCCAGCAGCTATTCCTTTTAGATGTTTCCTTATTAATAACATTGCTGCACCATAATCAATCTAACACTGTTCTAATCACGTTTTCATGTTTTAATAGACAGGTTTTCATGTCATATTTTTATTTTTAACATTAATTTTTCTAACAGTCTTCAGATATTTTCATTATCTCCAAGACGGCCATGCCCCGCCCGCCGCACATGCCCCGCCCCCCGAGTACTCAAGTACTCGTTTTTGAAACCTATCGATGATCGAAATGAAAAATTGCCAAAAATGCCCATCCCTAATCCATAGTAACGAGGTCAACCCCGCCCTTACTCCTAGCTTAAGACTTCTCTCTATTCCTTAGTAAAAGTTGGTCTCAGCAGCTTTGTGAATAGGTTTTAAGAGAAAACTCTTAACTAAGAGCTTTTACTGCCATTTAGGAGAACTTTTAGGGGTAAGATCAAATGTTTTGTGAATATGGCCCCAGATATGATAAATGAAGACCCGGAGTCAGAGTTTAAAAAATAAATTGAAGAAAATTTTACTGAAGAATAGTTTGCAGTTTTATCAGCAGAAGCCAGCTTCAAGTCTCACCAGGAGTTCATAGGCCGCTCTGCGTACATTCACATTTCCACAACAATTACTCTAACAGAGTCTACTAACTACGTCATTACTTCAGGTTAAACGATTCTGATTGGCTAAGAAAACTAGACAAAATTAGTAATTTTCCACACATGGACAGATAGTCAGAAGCATATCTCCATCCATCACGATGCTGACGCTCGGATTCTGGATTTAGGCACAGGATGTCCTTCTAGGTCAGTTGTCCACTAGCACCCATAAAGGACCTGTACAGAACACTTACTGTAGCGCACATACAAAGATACTCATGATTCACAGCTTCTTCAAGGCTGAAGTTGGCCCAGGCTCCAACTCTAAACAGGAAAGTTTCTCAAAATATACTGATAAGATGTACTTTTCCCATTCGGAAGGGCTCATCCCTACACCCTAATCCCTTCAAAGGGTTTACCCTCCGGAGTGAGAGCTTCGAAGGGATGAAGGGTGTAGGGTCAAAAAAACTCCTTTTTTGGAACGCACTTCTGCGTCATCTTAATGAGACAATCAAGGAGGCGCCTTCGTCACACATTTCATACGCTGGTTGACCCCCCCCAAAAAACACGCTCTGAACGATTAATAGATTATGCAAGCTGCACCTTTTGTTTAACGTTCATTATTTATTTTTAGTTTATCGCACCATATTGTATAATGCGTCTGTGTATTTGAAACATTTGAATGGACTGATAAATGTAGCTGTAAAGTGCAATGTTGTTTTGACCATAATAATGTACCAAATATAACTTGTATAAATATTACAGTAGAATAGAAAAATACTATACATACATTTATAGGTAAAATCGAACTCCGAGCCTCCTTTACCCATTCTCTGATGCCCTGTGCAAAGGATCATGGGGGCCCAAAGTGTTCATCAGTTGTACACTTCAAAATCCTTCATTCCGAAGGGCCCTTTGAAGTAGCCAGTTTTGAGCACTTTGGTTTGGAACGACCCTTCAATATGGCGGCCATGATTGTTTTGCCATGATTGGCAATATATCCCGTTTGGAACACACCGAATGTCACAGCTCACTCAGGGCGGGTCTATGCTAGAACAGCAGTGTCTGTCAACAATCGTGGGAGGGGCCTGTTCAATTAAGTGATGTCACTTTGCCCAGAATCTGCGAACAGCTTGTTCTGAGACAGAGCTTATGATTTATGGGGATTTAAAAACAAGGACTGGGTGGATCATTTTATCATTATAGGGTGGTTGTGTACACACACTGCTAACAGACATTTATGTTCAAACACCATGTAAAAGTGAATTTTGCATAACAGATGCCCTTTAATTTCTAATTAACTTTAACACTGGGGATTTTGCTGTGGTCATTTATTCAGATGAACTTACACTGAATCTACAAGCTCCTGATGTTCTCAGCTTAACATTTGAAACATAAAGGAGAACAAAAATAACTTGTTCACAGTAAGTCTCATGATTGTTTCAGATGATCTAATGTTCAATCACATTAAACCTGTAGTGAGTTTTCAGATGGAGGAGAGACCATCACTCCTCTCTCCACATGGGGTCTGTTCTCCGTATATGGATAACTCATTTATCTGGATTTTACTGTTGACAATTTGACAGAATCCAGGGTCTGTAAACTCAAACCTGCTCATGAGCAGCTTATTTCATGTAAACATGATTAGATTGCATCTTTTTAAACAAAGGTGATACTTGAAGTTTGTCCCAGGACTCCCAGCCACTGCTACTTTCTTACAAGAGTACACTAATGAACCAGAGACAATAATAATTTAGAAAAATGTTCTTGACCTAAGAAACTTTATTTTTTGTTTGACTAAGAAACTGCTGTCATGTAACAAATCTGCTTCACAGGTCAAATTAAACGAATTGCTAATTACAACATTGAAATAAAATGTAAAGCCTGTACGAATACTAGAAATCATGAAATAATGGAAATAGCTGGGAATCATGTAACAAATTGTACACATTTCATTTATCTGTTATAGTTTTATGTCGTTTAGGTCACTTGGCTGTTTCCTTATAAAGGTCCAGAAATTCATCGAGTGTTTCGTCAGGAGTGTGATGTTCTTAATGATGTCATTACATTGCTGTCTTGCCGCAAGCCAACTGTTGCATTGCATTTGAGTATCGATATATCTGCCATTTGTGATGAACACAAAAACACGCAGTAATCTCAGACAACTTAAAGGATTAGTTCACATTCAAATAAAATTTTCCTGATAATTTACTCACCCCCATGTCATCCAAGATGTCAATGTCCTTCTTTCTTCAGTCGAAAATAATTTTTTTAAGAAAAAACATTCCAGGATTGTTCTCCTTATAGTGGACTTTAATGGACTCCACTGTTGAAGGTCAAAATTACAGTTTCAGTGCAGCTTCAAAGGGCTTTAAACGATACCAGACGAGGAATAAGGGTCTTATCTAGCGAAACGATCGGTCATTTTCGAAAAAAATGTAAATGTATATGCTTTATATAAACAAATGATCACCTTCCAAGTGGTTCCGCCAAAACCGCACTTTCGTATTCTTCAAAAAGCTTATGCTATATGTCCTATGCCTTTCCTATTCAACTTACGGAACGAACGCAGTGCCAGCATTTTTTCCGTAAGTAGAATAGGGAAGGCATAGGACATTCAGCGTAAGCTTTTTGAAGAATACGAAAGTGTGGTTTTGGCGGAACCACTTGGAAGGTGATCATTTGTTTATATAAAGCATATACATTTACATTTTTTTCGAAAATGACCAATCGTTTCTCTAGATAAGACCCTTATTCCTCATCTGGTATCGTTTAAAGCTCTTTGAAGCTGCAAGCTGCACTGAAACTGTAATTTTGACCTTCAACAGTGGAGTCCATTGAAGTCCACTATAAGGAGAATAATCCTGGAATGTTTTCATCAAAAACCTTAATTTGTTTTCGACTGAAGAAAGAAGGACATGGACATCTTGGATGACATAGGGGTGAGTAAATTATCAGGAAAATTTTATTTGAAAGTGAACTAATCCTTTAATCTAGATATTTTAATCAAATGTGCAAATTCGTTAGAGGAACTGGCATCTGTGAAATCATCTCCGGTGTATTAAGTGAGGTACGAAGAATGGACCCCAGGAACTCAGACGATCAGATCATGTTTTCTGATTAGTTCACAGAAAGAGCTCTATCTTCTTCTTTCTTACTTTTACCCACACCTACACTGACTGTGACACCAGACGGTCCTGTATTCACTGGAGAGACAGTCAAGCTAAAGTGTGTGATAAACTCTGATCACAGTAACTGGAGATATGAGTGTTACTGTAAAACTTTTCGCTGTAAATTTACAGTAAAATACTGGCAGCTACAGGACTACTTCTGTAAACAACATTTACAGTATAGTACTGTAATTACCAAATACAGTATCCTTCTGTAATATTATGTACTTTTACAGTATCATACTGTTTATCTACAGCTATTAACTGCATTTATACAGCTTTTCATACTGAACTTATATTTGCCATTAAATAATTAAAAATATACTTTTGTTATTATGTTATGGCAAAGGAAATGGAAAGCAACATACTCTGAGTTTTAAAACTTTTATTTTATTTATTTATTTTTTTATGGAAAAAAGCAGAAAATTGCAATGTTGAAAGGTCAACATTTTAAATGCACTCAACAGTTATCAATGAACAATACAGCAATCTTATTTACTTTTAACATTTTCCAAATGTGGAGTAAAAACAAATAGTAGGCCTACAAGTTTTTCAGTACTGCTCTTTTTTTCCACAGTTTTGGCAGTTTTGGAAGTCACTTTCCCTTTGAGCCATGTTCATGGTTGATGTCAAAGTGCCTAAAAAAGCAGAAAAGAGAAAAAAGGAGAGAGAGAAAACAGTAATGAATATTGTGAATAAATGCACCATAGCATTTTTGTGAACACAAGGACTAACAGCCTAAGCATTTGATTGCAGTAAGTTAAAATGTCCAATTAACACTACAGAAAAGATGCAACTAAAAAATAATGCTTATAATTGTATTCAATGAAATCGTTCATTCATTGAATGGACTATATGCACAACTGCTTCCGCGCTGTACGTCGTACTACATCTCGGGAGTTTCTGGTAAAAGCATTCAGCTCACCTACATACACCATTAACCTGCTGCAGTCCAGTGCTCGTCTTCTCATTAACTGTTTTTCTCTTACTGTTTTTCTCATATTTTATACCTGCTGAATTTACATTTTAAAATTAATTTGATAACGTAAGGATAAGTACAAGCTTGTGTGTGTTGGTGCTCTTATCCCAGTCTTTTAAAATAGTTAAATAAGTAAGTGGTACCTGCCTCAAGACATTTAGCAATGTTAAATATTTAAATTAAATTTCTGTTGTTAATTACTTGCCCTCGTGTCGTTCCACACCCGTAAGATCTTTGTTCATCTTTGGAACACAAATGGAGATATTTTTTGATGAAATCTGAGAGCTTTCTGTTCTTCCATAGGCAGCAGCACAACTTACACATTCAAGGTCAAGAATGGAAACACATTGTTAAAGTAATCCATGTGTCTCTGTGACATGTGACAGAAAACTCTCGCATCTAAAATATCTTAATTTGTGTTCTGAAGATGAGCGAAGGTCTTACAGGTGTGGAACGACATGAGGGTGAGTAATTAATGACAGAATTTCATTTTTGCTTCTGTTGGATGTCTGTCCCATCTAGTGTAGCTCTGGTCACTGAGTGGACCCCAAACCTCACTTCCATACAGCGCAATGGGCTGAATCACACTATCAAAGATTTTACACCAGATTGGAATTGGTAATTCAATGTTTTGGAATCTTTTCCTGATGGCGTACAGAGCTCTTCGAGCTTTATCTTTGAGAGCATTCACTGCCATACTGGAACTCCCCGATGCAGTTATGATCAGACCGAGGTAAGTGTACTGCATCGTGTGTTCTAGGGCAGTGCTGCCTAGACTGAACTGGTATCTGTGTTCCTGACATCTGGCCTTTTTCTGGAAGACCATAATGTTGGTCTTCTTGAGGTTTACTGCCAGAGCCCAGTTCTGGCAGTAGTTCTCCAGCAGGTCCAGGTGCTGCTGTAGTCCCTGTGCAGTGGGTGACAGCAGCACCAGATCATCTGCAATACAGCAAGAGCTTGATGTTCTTGTCTTGTAGAGTGAGTCCAGGAGCTGTAGACCGTTCCAACTGCACCGCTAGTTCATTAATGTAAATGTTGAACAGCGTTGGACTGACGTACACCTCTCTTCTGGGTGAAGAATTCTGTATGTTTGTTGCCAATTCGTTTGCACAGTTGTTGTTCGAATACATTGATTTTACAATGTCATAAACTTTACCCCCTACACCGCTTTGTAAAAGTTTGAAATCAAATGCTTTTTTAAAATCGACAAAGCATGCAAATATTTTTCCGTTTTTGGTCTGTTTTACTTGTTTATTGATTAGGGTGTGTAGGGTGTAAATGTGGTCAGTTGTTCTGTGATTTGGAAGGAGGCCAATCTGACTCGGACTTTGTGTTCGGTAAGGAAGTTTACAATTCTATTGTTTAAAATACAGCTAAATACCTTCCCCAGATTACTGCTCACACAAATGCCTCTAAAATTATTAGGGTCCAATTTATTCCCACTCTTATGAACTGGGGTAATAAGTCCTTGGCTCCAGATGTCCAACTAAGTACAATGTTGAATAATTTGAGCACAGCCGTCTGCAGCTCAGGTGTGCTGTGTTTCAGCATTTCACCCAGAATGCTGTCAGGACCACAAGATTTCTTACATTTTTGGCTTTTGAGTTTGTCTGTCAGTTCTTCATGTGTAATTGGGAAGTCAAGTGGATTTTGATTGTTTTTAATTGTGTCTTCATAAGTTTGTAGATTTTGGTTGATCAGATTATAATTGTCATTGAGTTGTTTTGGTGGGATTTCTTTATATAAATTTTCAAAATATTTTGTCCAGATTTCTCCGTCTTGTATTGGTAGGTCTTGTGGTTTTGTTGTGCTCAGATTATTCCACATATCCCAGAACTGATTCTGATTTATTGACTGTTCTATTTCCTTTAAATTTTTGGTCAGATGGTGTTGCTTTTTCACTCTAATTGTGTCTGTATTGTTTTAGTTTTGAACAGTATTCAGTTCGGATGTCTGTGTTGTTTGGTGTTTCAGATTTGATAATTTTCGTTGTTTTCTTAATATTTTGCAGTCTGAGTCAAACCATTTTTCATCTTTTGTTGTATTTTTAGTATATTTTTTGCCTTTCTTTTTCAATTCACTTCTATGTGCTGCTTTTTTAAATATGAAATTTATTTAATTTGTAGCCAAATTAACACATTAATTTATTAAATTTTTTCTTATTTCTTAAAATTTCTTATTTATGAATGTATTTATTCAATTTTTTAGTTCTTCCGAATTGAGGGCTTGGATGAATTTGTCTGGGCTGTCTGGAGCCCATCTGTATCTCTGCTGGACCTGACACATTTAGCAGGTTTTCATCCTGTTTTGTTCTGGTGTGAGATGTGTTTTGATGTAAATGTTAGTTTGGTTATGGTCAGAGAGTGGAGTTTGCTGTTTGACAGTAAATGCATTGAAGGAGGAAGGGTCCATGTCAGTGATGGCATAGTCAACTACACTAGCTCCAAGACCTGAACAACACGTGAACCTCCCTAAAGAGTCCCCTCTGATCCTGCTGTTAAGTATGTACAGGCCCGTGGCTCGGCAGAGCTGCAATAACTCTCTACCGTTTTTATTTACAGTTTGGTCAAGGTTGTTTCTTGGTGGGAGATTTTTTTTGTGAGATTCAGGGGATTTTGGCCAAAGACATATTCATTGCCCTTTGGATCCATGTTATCAGGTTCAGATCCTGTTCTTGCATTAAAGTCTCCACAAAGCAGCACATTTCCCTGGGCCTGGAAATGGCTGATTTCTGTGTGGAGGTTGTTTAGATATTCCTCATCATAGTAAGGGGATTCTGCTGGAGGAATGTAGATGGCACAGAGATATGTATAGGTAGTTGAAATGCCAATTTGTTTATTTTTAACCAGCAATGAAATATTCCAACTGTAGTAACAGAAATGTGTTTGGCCAGATCCTCACTGTACCACACCAGAATTCCTCCCGAGTCTCGTCCACGATGGACTGTACTTAATTTAACTGAGGGCACAATTACTTCATAGTAGCCTGAGGGACAGTAGGTAAGCACATCATTTCTACACCAGGTTTCAGTGAGAATGATAATATCAGCATCTTTGATATTTTTCAGAAATTCAGGGTCTGTGCTTTTAGAACCAAATGTTGAAGTATGAAGACCCTGAATATTCCAACAACTTATATGAAATGAACGCATTAATATTACTAAAGATAATCCTGTTTGGTAAGACAAAATAGAGAAAATAACATGCGATGGTATGGCGTACATCTGACAATGGCAAACAATTTACATTAGTGCAATTTTTTTTTTTTTTTCAATAGAGCACTGTGTTTGTGAATGATGTTCTTATCTGCTCAGGAGCTGGTTGCACAGTGTGTGCAGCATCTCTCTGATCTGGCT
Source organism: Hypophthalmichthys molitrix (assembly GCA_037950675.1). Lineage (NCBI taxonomy): Eukaryota > Metazoa > Chordata > Actinopteri > Cypriniformes > Xenocyprididae > Hypophthalmichthys > Hypophthalmichthys molitrix. The sequence goes on along the minus strand of CM075498.1, from coordinate 34,162,043 downwards.
CAGTTCAGTGGCAGGTGTGGCAGTGGTGGGTGGAGCAGGAGGCCGGGCTACAGCTTCAGCGTAGCTCTGTACTCTCGGTTGCAGGGATTTCTCTTGGTGTGGGTGTGTGTGGGGTAGGTGTGGTGGATGACGTGGGATGCTTGTCCAGCTGACGTCTTTCCGCACCGGGGTCGGAGGGGTGTGTCTGGGCATGTAGGGCTGTATGGGCCGGTAGTGATCTGGAGACGGTAATAGATGTCTTGGTGACGTTGGGCTGCATCCTTTAGGGTTTTTGCAAAAATGCGCACTGCGTCTTTGTGTAGATGGAGTCCATCATACAGGTGTTGGAGGCCGATGTGGTGGTGGTGGACCAGGTGCACGTTTGGGAGTGCAGAACATCTACGGGAAATTTCAGCATTGATGCTATAGATGATGTGTGATGGTGTGTCACGTCGTGGGAGAAGTGTGGAAATGATGATTCGGGACTCTGGGAATTTTTTGCTGGCAATTTCTGCCATTTTCCTGACAGCATCAGCAGTATTGTTGCGCAGCGAGTGGAGGTCATTAGTCCCGGTGTGGATTATAACACATGAGGGGTGTCCTGTGAAGTCTCTGATGATCTGCTGGGCATGGCCTGTTGTGCTGCATCGTTTTGCAGTTACTTTTTGATGTGGAAAGAGTTTCTGTGGGTCCAAGAACTTTCCATTAGAGTCCATGAGGAGAAGAACATCTGGATCAGGTTCTGGAGGGCAGGTGTCTGTGTGTTTGTGGCAGGCTCGCTGTCTGTGTTTGTGTAGTCTGTAGTAGGAGCTGTGCTGAAGTGAATTGTGTTGTTTTTTGTGTTTTTCTCTAACTGCTCTCTCATTTCTTGCAGCTGTCTGGAGAAGTTCTCTTCTTTTCTTTCTTTGTCCTCCTTTTAGTTTGCATATCTGAACTCTGAGAATTTGGTTTTCTTCTTCCAGTTCTCTGAGAGCTCTTGAGAGTTCAGTGATGGAGGAGTTGGTGTCTTTCTTCAGCTGCCTGAGTTCATCTTTGAGCTCTTGGATGTAAATGTTTGTGTTGTGTGTGTCTGAAAGTTTGAGTTGAGTGTGTTCTCTGAATTCAGTGAAGTCCAGTTCCAGCAAAGCTAAACTGTCTCTCAGTCGACGGTCAGATGGTGAAGGTGGAAGATTGACTGGGTCTTCCTCCTCAGAGTCTGTGCAGTTTGCTTGAGGCTCGTCTCTCTCCTCCTCGACTCTGGCCTTCAGCAGGGGGAAAATCTCCTCGAATGAGTTCAGGCTTGCTTCATTGCCTTGAAGAAGGAAGGTGCCTTTAGTGTAGTAGGTTATGGTGAGGATGGGATTGTCTGTGTCTAGCATTTCATCTTTGCATATAGTTAATCTTCCACCTCGACCGATTCCTTCTTTAAAAATGTGCTTGTATTCCTCGCAAATGGCTGATTTCCATGCAGTAATCAGAGTGGTGTAGAAGATGAGGTTGTTCTTGATTCTTTTCCCATTGAGTTGAAAGTAGTCAGCATACAGAAGATCAGGATTGTCTCTGAGAGTTTTCTCTTTGTGCTTTTTTCTGGCCTGCACACTTCTGCACTTGTCTGGGAAAGACACCTCCCTGCACTCTGCCTGCGCCAGGGTCGCCATGGGGATCAGACTGATCAGACTGGGCACTGAGCCAAAACTGCAGCTAACTTAGCTTTTAGCTTGTAATAAGGAGAGATTTTACTAGAATATAATCAATATATACAGTTTTTGTTAAAGTTTTTTGCCAGAAAGTGCTCACCTCTCTGTTTAGCAAGTGAAGATCAACAATTGTGTAAAGTTTTTCAGACGTAGTTCCTTTAAAAAATCCTTTAGCGTTTTGGAGGGAAACCTGCAGTTAGCTGTTATAGTTGTGATCCAGCAGCCAGATGCTAATCCACAGCTTCCAGTCTTCTTTCTTTTATTAAAATGTATTTTCTAGAAAAAAAAATCAGTCTTTACCCGAATCCAAGTTGTTCCTCTGCTGTTATTACTTGTTTGTTGTCGTTATCTCACTCTCTGTCTCACTTTTAGCTTAATCTTTTATAATTTTTCAGGAGCTCATCCTTAGAGTGGCTGATCAGTGGCCTCTCTCTGTGTGTATATATTATTTTCTGTTACAAACAGAAGGGCACGGAGACACAGATGGAAATATAACTGAGTTTATTGAACAACCAGAGAGCTGTGGCAGAGTGCAGGTGAGTGAAGGCTGTAGCAGATCGTGGCTGTGGTGATAAACGGACTGATTCTTGTCTTGGTTTGCAGGGAGCGTGGATGATGGCCTGACGAGGAGCTGACAAGACACAGAGACACTCACTGGAGACGAGGAGAACACTGGGAGACGAGGAGCACGTTGGAGACGAGGAGAACACTGGAAACAGGTAAGTAATCTTCAAAGGAGTCCTTAAGGTGAGCATAACAGGTAGTTAGCATCAACGAGACCGGACAGTGACTGAGTGTGCCGCTGTGTCTTTAATAGTGGAAGTGATGATGAATGGCAGGTGTGGGTGATCAGTACTCTGGTGAGGGAGTGCGCTGTGATTGGGTGACTGTGGAGCCTGGCGTGTCTGTGACATTACCGTAATAAAGGTCCGTAATAAAGTCCACTCCAAGGTGTGACCAGGGGCGATTAGGAACGGGCAGAGGATGTAGCTTTCCGAAGGGAAGATGGCGTGGACTTTTGGAGATGGCACATTCCCTGCACCCTTGCACGTACCTCCTGACGTCGGTTGCCATGTTCGGCCACCAGAAGCGTTGTTTTAACAACGAGAGGGTTTCATTGACCCCTGGGTGGCCAGTGCCCAGTGACGTGTGTGATGCGTGGATGAGGGGAGTGCGTCGTGACCGGGTGAGGAAGAGTTTCTCGGGGAGGATGGGCTCTGGGTCCTCGGAACATTCGTCAGATCCGTGAATGCGGGAGAGAGCATCACCTTTTGGCGTCACGTAGATACTTTAGGTTTATATGATCAGTGAGAACCACAAATGGATGTTGGGCTCCTTCGAGCCAATGCCTCCACTCCTCCAGGGCTAGCTTGATGGCAAGAAGCTCCCTGTTCCCGATGTCGTAGTTTACCTCCGCCGGGTTGAGTTTGCGGGAGAAGAAGGCACATGGATGGAGTCTACTGGGGTTCCCCTGCTGCTGGGAGAGGACCGCTCCCACTCCTGTGGTGGAGGCATCAACCTCTACGACGAAGGGAGTGTCTGGGTCAGGATGAACCAGGAGGGGAGCGGTGGTGAAAGCTTTCTTGAGGGTTTCAAAGGCTTGGGTGGCGGCTGGGGTCCAGGACAGAGACTTGGGCTTACTGCGCAGTAGGTTGGTGAGAGGGCTGGTGATGGTACTGTAGTTTTGAATAAATCTTCTGTAGAAATTGGCAAAACCTAGGAATCTTTGCAGTTCTTTTACAGATGAGGGAATGGGCCAGTTCTTTATTGCTGATACCTTCCCCTCGTCCATCCGGATGCCACTGCGATCGATGACGTACCCAAGGAACTGCACTGAGGGCTGGTGGAAGAGACATTTCTCGGCCTTGAGGAACAGGTTGAAGGCCCTCAGGCGTTGCAGGACCTCCGCAACGTGGCGGCGATGGTCGGCCAGGCTCCGGGAGTAGATCAAGATGTCATTGATGTAGACCAGGACTGACTTGTGCAGGAACTCCCGGAGCACCTCATGCATGAAATCCTGGAATACGGAGGGGGCGTTGACAAGTCCATACGGCATGACAAGGTACTCGTAATGGCCGGTAGGGGTCACAAAGGCGGTCTTCCACTCGTCCCCCTCACGTATCCGGATGAGGTTGTACGCGCTGCGGAGGTCCAACTTGGTGAACACAGTGGCACCACGTAGGTGTTCCAGTGCTGATGGGACGAGGGGAAGTGGATACCGGAACTTCACGGTTATTTTATTGAGAGCTCTGTAATCTATGCAGGGCCGCAAGCCTCCGTCCTTCTTTGCCACGAAAAAGAAGCTTGAAGCAGCAGGGGAAGTAGACAGACGAATGTAGCCTTGAGAGAGAGCTTCGTTGATGTAATCCTCCATGGTCTTCTCCTCTGGGATGGAAAGGGAATAGATTTTCCCTCTGGGCACTGGCTCACCGGGAATTTGGTCTATAGCGCAGTCCCATGGCCGGTGTGGAGGCAGCGTGGAGGCCTTCTTAGGACAGAAGACATCACTGAAGTGGGAGTAACATTTTGGGATGTCTGTAGAATGGCTTTCAAGAGGGCTCTCAACAGAAGTAGCACAGACTTGGAATTCTTCAGAACGTGGAGAACTTGGAACAGGAAACTTAAAGCATTGGTTACCCCACTTCAGGATTTCTCCTGTCCTCCAGGAGATGATGGGGTTGCACGTCAGATGTTGAATCCTCCAGAACCAGCAGATGGATCTCCTCAACATGAAGGATGCCGATTTGCAGTTGAATGGGACCAACACTGTAGCGCACTTGTCTTAAAGGTCTTCCAGTTACCGAATGGATTTGGTAGGTTTTCGGCGTGGCTGTTGTTTTGAGCTTGAGCTGGCGGCAGAGGGCTCCAGAGATGAAATTCCCAGCTGACCCAGAATTGAGAAGGGCATTAACTGGAAGACAAAAGTCGGCAGCAGTAAGGTTTACAACAATGGTGAGTGGTTTAATTTTATTTAACGTAGGAGTGAGGACACTCACCATGGGTCGCAGGGGGCAAGTCGGGCATTCAGCTATGTAATGCCCAGCAAGACCACAGTACAGGCAGAGATTCTGGGTCAGCCGTCTCTGCCGCTCAGCTGATGACAACCGGGAGTTTTCAACTTGCATGGGGTCGTTGGCTGGTTCTGGAGAGCTGACGGATTCTGGACGGCGGCAGACAGATGGGAAGAATGACTGGCCCTGGTGCTCTTCGAGACACGACTGCATACGAGTGGCGAACCTGATGGAGAGTTGGATAAATCGCTCGAGCCCGATGGAATCCTCGTATGCAGCGAGATGCAACCGCACGCGGGAGTCCAAACCTTGACGGTAGGTTGTGATGAGAGCTTGTTCGTTCCATCCGCTTGACGCTGCTATGGTTCAAAACTGGAGAGCATAATCAGTGATTGACATTGAACCTTGTTTTAAAGAATATAACCTCTCACCGACAGATGAATCCCAGGCTGGTTTTCCAAAAACTTCCTTGAAGTGTGTAATGAAGCTTGACAGAGACTGAACAACGGGATTTTTCTGAGACCAGAGTGGTTCGGCCCAACGAAGAGCTTTTCCGTCGAGTTGAGAGATTATAAAGCAGCTTTGGAACTTTCGGTGGGGTACAGGTGCGGTTGCATCTCCAGGACCAGCGAACACTGTAGCAGAAATCCGTTGCAATCCTCCGCCGAACCAGAGAAGGGCGCCGGTTGGGCCATGGGACTGGCGACCGCTGGTGGTGAAGGAGAAGCCGCAGGAAATGCGGAAGTGTGCGCTGGTGATGTTGACGTGGGCGTGCTGGAGAGTGTGCGACGAAGTGCATCAACAAGTTCTTGAATGGGATCCGGGGCGCTCATTCTGGCTGTTCAGACGGTTTTGGGTCCGGTCTTCTGTTACAAACAGAAGGGCATGGAGACACAGATGGAAATATAACTGAGCTTATTGAACAACCAGAGAGCTGTGGCAGAGTGCAGGTGAGTGAAGGCTGTAGCAGATGGCTGTGGTGATAAATGGACTGATTCTTGTCTTGGTTTGCAGGGAGCGTGGATGACGGCCTGACGAGGAGCTGACAAGACACAGAGACACTCACTGGAGACGAGGAGAACACTGGGAGACGAGGAGCACGTTGGAGACGAGGAGAACACTGGAAACAGGTAAGTAATCTTCAAAGGAGTCCTTAAAGTGAGCATAACAGGTAGTTAGCATCAATGAGACCGGACAGTGACTGTGACCGGAGTGTGCTGCTGTGTCTTAAATAGTGGAAGTGATGATGAATGGCAGGTGTGGGTGATCAGTACTCTGGTGAGGGAGTGCGCTGTGGTGACTGTGGAGCCTGGCGTGTCTGTGACATTTTCATATTATGTATGAATATTGTGCATTCATTTTTTGTGAACACAAGGACTCACAGCTAAGCATATGATCTCAGTAATGTGTCCTGTTACACTTCAGAAACGATGCATCTTAAAATAATGCTTAAAATAATTGACAAAATTAAATCGTTTATTCACTTGAATTCCTAAACCTGATACACATGAAAATAAGCACAACATTTACGTAAACAATGGAGCTACATCAGATGATTAAGCCTAAAACGAGAAAAAGAAAATGCAAAAAATAAAAAATAAAAAAAGTTTAAAAATCAGGTTGTAAGAATAACATATGCTAAGGTTTGTCTATAACATGAAATTGTTACTGTTACTGCGTGAAGCACTGAGAACAGAGTAACGTTAACCGTTTGCTCATGAGAAACAAAAGTTTAACATTTCAAGATCAAATCATTCATGACAAAGTAGAAACGCGAACGAAAAGCTCCAGAAAAGACTTACTTACCGTATTCTCAGCCGAACAATCGTTTATCCGTCTTCTTGACACAGGCACAAAGTTTTGATTAATCAGGCGGAAAATAACATCTCCATCTTCTTAGCAGTGCCGTCCAGTCAACCCGTAGGACCTCAGGCAAACTAACGCTTCAAAAGCTTAAAACTGCACACTGTATTCACTCAAATATTGTTTAATGATAACATTAAACCCTGAAGAGTCCATGAAACACTAAAAGCGTTAGGAGAGAAGCTAAAATGTATGCCTGGCCTAGAAATTTGAAATGAGCGTGTGAAAAAAATCAATCCCATAATGCAACGCCTCTACAGTATTGATACTGTATTACGAGTGAAACGGGCTGAAAACAGAAAACTACTGTAGACATTCTGTAAAATATACAGCATGTTACTGTTTTATGAAAATACAGTATAATACTGTTAGAAATTACCTGTAAATTTACCTTAAAGTTTTACAGTTCAGACAATAATGTGATGTTAAAGAAGCCTGAGCATTAAATGTACTGTACACTGTAAATGCAGACACTCTCATTATTCAACGAACTGATATACAGTGGGTACAGAAAGTATTCAGACCCCTTAAATTTTTCACTCTTTGTTATATTGCAGCCATTTGCTAAAATCATTTAAGTTCATTTTTTTTCCTCATTAATGTACACACAGCAACCCATATTGACAGAAAAACATAGAATTGTTGACATTTTTGCAGATTTATTAAAAAAGAAAAACTGAAATATCACATGGTTCTAAGTATTCAGACCCTTTGCTCAGTATTTAGTAGAAGCACCCTTTTGATCTAATACAGCCATGAGTCTTTTTGGGAAAGATGCAACAAGTTTTTCACACCTGGATTTGGGGATCCTCTGCCATTCCTCCTTGCAGATCCTCTCCAGTTCTGTCAGGTTGGATGGTAAACGTTGGTGGACAGCCATTTTTAGGTCTCTCCAGAGATGCTCAATTGGGTTTAAGTCAGGGCTCTGGCTGGGCCATTCAAGAACAGTCACGGAGTTGTTGTGAAGCCACTCCTTCGTTATTTTAGCTGTGTGCTTAGGGTCATTGTCTTGTTGGAAGGTAAACCTTCGGCCCAGTCTGAGGTCCTGAGCACTCTGGAGAAGGTTTTCGTCCAGGATATCCCTGTACTTGGCCGCATTCATCTTTCCCTCGATTGCAACCAGTCCATCAGAATTAAGGCCAAAAAGTTCTATCTTGGTCTCATCAGACCAGAGAATCTTATTTCTCACCATCTTTAGCAAACTCCATGCGGGCTTTCATGTGTCTTGCACTGAGGAGAGGCTTCCGTAGGGCCACTCTGCCATAAAGCCCCGACTGGTGGAGGGCTGCAGTGATGGTTGACTTTCTACAACCATCTCCCGACTGCATCTCTGGAGCTCAGCCACAGTGATCTTTGGGTTCTTCTTTACCTCTCTCACCAAGGCTCTTCTCCCCCGATAGCTCAGTTTGGCCGGACGGCCAGCTCTAGGAAGGGTTATGGTCGTCCCAAACGTCTTCCATTTAAGGATTATGGAGGCCACTGTGCTCTTAGGAATCTTAAGTGCAGCAGAAATTTTTTTGTAACCTTGGCCAGATCTGTGCCTTGCCACAATTCTGTCTCTGAGCTCTTCAGGCAGTTCCTTTGATCTCATGATTCTCATTTGCTCTGACATGCACTGTGAGCTGTAAGGTCTTATATAGACAGGTGTGTATATGTGTATATGTGTGTATATTCAAATGAAGGTGTAGAACCATCTCAAGGATGATCAGAAGAAATGGACAGCACCTGAGTTAAATATATGAGTGTCACAGCAAAGGGTCTGAATACTTAGGACCATGTGATATTTCAGTTTTTCTTTTTTAATAAATCTGCAAAAATGTCAACAATTCTGTGTTTTTCTGTCAATATGGGGTGCTGTGTGTACATTAATGAGGAAAAAAAATGAACTTAAATGATTTTAGCAAATGGCTGCAATATAACAAAGAGTGAAAAATTTAAGGGAGTCTGAATACTTTCCGTACCCACTGTATCTGATCAGGGTCAGTACAGGTGTAAAGGACACATAAATGGATGTAGCCTACTTATTAGTATTATTGTGTACAGCGTTTTATTTATCAAAAAACAAAGAGAGTATTTGCCGTCATAGCCAATAGGCCTACAATTATCTTTTATAACAAGATTCTGTCCAAATGTAAACCTATTAAACAAAAGGAAAAAAACAACTGTTTATAAATTATTATATAAAGTATTTTTTCAAGATATTTTGAAATGTTTGCTGCATGGTTAAAAATACTGACTCTATTCCTGAGAGGAAAAAAAAGATAAGTCGCATTTTATTATTCAGAAATAATGTAATTTTATCGGTAAATAAAGTAAAAATCTTTTCAAATAGACTAGCCTATATAGCTTTGTTTATAATGTTTGTAAACATAAATTATGAACAAAACTGCCCTATTTTATTTTACCACAAAACCTCTAAAGTTAACAGTTGACCTATTCAGGCTATTTACGTCAAGCCAAAACGAATTTAAAAAAATTCTCTTTTTTAACGCCATTCCAGCTTCTATTGATATTCAAGGCGAGAAACAGGTTTATTAATAAGAAATCAAACTAAATAAGAGGCTAAACGAATTCATTTAAAGTAAATCTGAAGCCTACCTTTCTCATTCGGCACGAATCCATCTGTTTCCATTTTCGAGACGAATGCTAAACTATTAGGCTATTTATTAAGCTTTGTACTTCACTCGCATTATCGACATCATCCTTCACATAACAGCACAGTAAGGCGGTGGTCACGGGTGGTAAACGGCAGATTGTATTACAGAATTGAACTGAGCAGTGTAACGTTTTATATGTTTGGTTTATTGTATTTTATTTTAATTATTTAACAGGCTGCGCGCGTGAGGCTCCGGCGTGACCACTAGAATTTTTTTTCCTTCTAAGACAGTAAACAGTACTCCGTAATTTATGGTCATACAGGTAAAAGCAAGACATAATTCATACACTTACAAAAGTCACTTATAACGAAAACAAGCAGAATGTCTGTTTCCTTTCCTAGATCTTTGGAGTGCGCCACAATGAACCACTTTCGTTTTGTTAATCTGACTGTAGACCTAATTAGGCTATATAATGAAATATCGCGTAGCCTATAGGCCTAAACCTTTTATTTTTATATATGTTATGTAGCCTATAGTTTTATTCTGTTTTCTCCGTTCACAAAAGCACTGCAGGTGCGTGATGTGACGTTGCATGAACTCATGTTCTACTATCCTGCAATTTTCGCTGATTTTCAAAACGCACAACAAGCTGCATATTACTTGACATTCATTTTCACTTAATGGTGCAATATGTAAGAATTTTACAGTAAAATATCCAAAAACCACTAGGCCAGTGTTATATATTTTGTTCACTTGAGTACTTACAACATCCCAAATGTTTGCAACTATTTGTAAATCGTGAGAAAATTGCAATTTTAACCAAGGCTCCGGGACGTGTGAGGAGTCGCCTGTCAATGGCGTCATACCCGCATTACCCTCGGTTTCCGGTTTTATTTTGTAGAAACCATGGAAACACCAAAGACGCTTTAATATTTACATGTTTTAATAGACAAGGGAACAACTGTTTTGATATATTTATATTTTCTCCATCATACAATACGTTTTAAAATTAATTGCATGCCATTTAACACAAGCCATCCAGCATTTAATATGATATTCTAAAATCGATCTAGTTTACTGCAGTGTGTCTCAAACAAGTGTCTCAGAGCAGCCACTGAGCGAACGCTCAGAGTAACGTTATAACATCATTTTCAACACACTCAAATGTATCCAATATGATAAAACAGAACTGCGTTACCTCATACTCATGACCAGAAAAGCGGAAGCGGTGCCGGCGACTGTGTCATAATAAAAGTTCCTCTGCTCGTGAAGCGTGTGTTGCGCAATCGCTTCAGCGGCCTCGTTCAGCAACATCAACACTCGGCCCTGCTCTGCTTCATACTACAGCAACGTTAATAATCGCATCCATGAACATGATTTCTTCCCGAATCCTATCCCGATTATTTTCCACTGGCCGTTTTCCACCACACTGTAGAGCCTGGACGCGGGCATTTCACACACTTTGGATGCGTCAGCATCACATTTATTTGAATTCGTGATTGGTTGACTGCCAAATCAAAATATTAAACAGAACGATAAAATAACATTATTAATCAGTTAATGGCCATTTCAAATGAGCGTTTCTGTTCAGAATGATTAAATTTGATTTCGTTTCCGTTTCTGGTTTCGTTCCGGTCAAAATTTCGTTTGTTTCCGGTTTTCGTTTTCGTTCCTTGAACCGGTTCAGAGCCCTGTCCACAGGTGTTAAAAACTAACACTGAAGCAGTGTAGGATCTACTTTTTGTAGTGTCAGCTGTTGAATTGTTCATGCAGTTCATTAAATGGTTCACTTTACAAGTGATGATTGACCATTAGTGATGAACACTTGCTGTTATTGAACAGTTCAGATACACAACTGATGTAAAGCCAACACACACACAATACATCTTTGGATATAACTAATTCAACCTCTTAATACCTCATGACAGGACGCTTAAAACAGATTGTTTCCATAATCACTTATAAAAGTTTGGGTGTAAAAGATTTAGAGGTTTAGTTCTAGTTAAAGTTTGAAATGTTTAAAATGTGAAGTCACCATTGTGATCTGTTTTCCCTTTTGTAGGGCACTTTAACCTTGGTTTATGTTAAATTATTTTAAGGTCAGCCATTGCAACAGTGTTTTAACAAACTAATTTGCAAAGAAGAAGAGTGATGCATACATACCATTACAGAACAAAAATATATGGGAATATACTGCACAATATAATGCGATATATTACATAATACATTTCCATATATGGGAATCTAGTGTTTATATTTTCCAATATACTGCAATATATGCATTGACCTTGTATGGCTATATATTGATACATATTAAAATATTTAGAAATGAAGACAAAAATAGCATTAGTTTTATCCATAATTATGTACATATATTGCACATACATGTTCCCATATAAATGTGAATGTATGTGCACACATATATACACACATTCACGGAATTCGTTACAGCAGATTTTTAGTTCCCAGCATGCTTTGCATCTGACTGTTAAAGGAGAGTAAATGTTTAAATTAAGTGTTATTTCATGTGTTTTTCTCAATATTAATATAGGGAAGATCTGTTAGTGTTTAATGTTCTATTATTTTGGAATTTAAAAGGGTTTCTGGTATGTCTGAGTTTTTAGGGTTAACACTGTGCTGAAGAGTAGAGCCTGTGGTTAGTTTGATGATTGGCCGATCTCTATTAAGAATATAATTACTTTATTTAAAAAGTAATGGATGTGCGTTCTTTATACAGTGATAGTCTCTTTACTAAATACTTTAGTACATGCAGGAGTGCTTGCTATTGTTAACTAGCTTGAAATTATGAAACATTTAACTATTTAACATACAACATGTAACTAATTATAAAATATAAGAAATATATTTTATATGTGTGTGTATTTATACTGCATGAGTAAATGTGCATTATACACATTGTACCATATCGGATCACATACATCTATATGCTATGAAGTGTATTACTGAATATAAAATTGCATACATTATGATACACTACCAGTCAAAGGTTTGGACACGGTAAGATTTTTAATGTTTTTAAAAGAAGTTTCGTCTGCTCACCAAGGCTGCATTTATTTAATTAATAATACAGTAAAAACAGTAATATTGTGAAATATTATTACAATTTAAAATAACTATTTTCTGTTTGAATATATTTTATAAAGTAATTTATTCCTGTGATCAAAGCTGAATTTTCAGCATCATTACTCCAGTCTTCAGTGTCACATGATCCTTCAGAAATCATTCTAATATGCTGATTTGCTGCTCAAGAAACATTTATTGTGTACAACTGTACAAAATATTTGTGTACAATTTTTTTTTTTTAGGATTCTTTGATAAATAGAAAGTTCAAAAGAACAGCATTTATTTGAAACATAATCTTTTGTAACATTATAAATGTCTTTACTGTCACTTTTGATCGATTTAATATGGAAGCCCGTTTCCGCCACTAAATAAAAAAAAAAGAGTAATTGCGACTTTTTATCTAAGAATTCTGACTTTTTATCTCGCAATTGCGAGTTTATATCTCACAATTGCAAATTATAAAGTCAGAATTCTGAGATATAAAGTCACAATTCTGAGATATAAAGTCGCAATTGCGTGATAAAAAGTCAGAATTGCGAGTTTTTATCTCAGAATTCTGACTTTTTTTCTCGCAATTGCGAGTTATAAAGTCAGAATTCTGAGATATAAACTCGCAATTGCGAGAAAAAAAGTCAGAATTGCGAGTTTTTATCTCAGAATTCTGACTTTATATCACGCAGTTGCGAGTTTATATCTCAGAATTCTGACTTTTTTTCTTGTAATTAACTGACGGACAGTTTCTCTGTCTAACAAATACGGACATCCAACATCTGGTGCATCCAACGATAGCCGTGCTGCCGTCCTGATGTCTGAAGCTGTTGGTGTATAAAATGTGCCACTTCAGCTTCATCTGTTTTATTGCGCCTCCGCCACAGTTGATTCTTATTATTATTACTATTACTATTATATTGGTATTATTGTGTAATCACAACACATTTGCTCAAAACTTGTCAAATTCATCAGTGTATCTAATTCTGTTAAAAACAACTTTTATTCACCAAATACTTCCACTGTAATTTTGTAATTGTAATTCTACCCTTGAATGCCCCCTTTTATGGAGCCACCAGACTTGCGTTGCAGTTACAAAAGTTGATGAAATATGATTTGAAATTATATGAAATATGATGCGTTTTAGTATTAAGCCCACTAGATGGCAGTAAAAGCTGTTTTTTCTCCTGGAAACGCTGTACTCATGTACAAGGTTACCGTGGAAACATGCTATACTATGCATATTCCTGCATAATGTTCTCTCTAATGTCCGGAGACTAATCTTCATGTTATGTGCCTCCTCCAATAAAATCAAAATTTCTTTATTGGTAAATCCGCGCTAAAAATAATCCTTTATGATGTCTTCCATTTTATGTATAATAATAACGAAGCAGCAATCCTGATGGTCACCCGCAATGAAAGGAAACGCAAGCAAAGTAAGAACTATGAGAAATAAAGTTGCACACAATTGTGAGAAAAAAAGTCAGAATTCTGACTTTATATCACTCAATTGCGACTTTATATCTCAGAATTCTGACTTTATATCACGCAATTGCGACTTTATATCTCAGAATTCTGACTTTATAACTCGCAATTGCGAGAAAAAAAGTCAGAATTGCGAGAAAAAAAGTCAGAATTCTGACTTTATATCACGCAATTGCGACTTTATATCTCAGAATTCTGACTTTATATCATGCAATTGCGACTTTATATCTCAGAATTCTGACTTTATAACTCGATAAAAAGTCGCAATTACTCTTTTTTTTTTTTTTTTTTTTTTTAGTGGCGGAAACGGGCTTCCATAATTGAATGCATCCTTGCTGAATAAAAGTATTAATTTCTTTCATTTCTTTTCAAAAAAGAAATAAAATAAAAATACTTACTGACCTCAAACTTTTGAATGGTAGTGTATAATGTTACAAAAGCTTTGTATTTCAGATAAATGCTGTTCTTTTGAACTTTCTATTCATCAAGGAATCCTGGAAAAAAAAAAGTACACAACTGTTTTCAGCATTGATAATAATCATAAATGTTTCTTGAGCATCAAATCATCATATTAGAATGATTTCTGAAGGATCATGTGACACTGAAGACTGGAGTAATGATGCTGAAAATTCAGCTTTGATCACAGGAATAAATTACTTTATAAAATATATTCAAACAGAAAACAGTTCTTTTAAATTGTAATAATATTTCACAATATTACTGTTTTTACTGTATTTTTAATTAAATAAATGCAGCCTTGGTGAGCAGACGAAACTTCTTTTAAAACATTAAAAGTCTTACTGTGTCCAAACTTTTGACTGGTAGGCTAGTATATATAAGTAAATATATTGTCACACATTTTCAAATAGCCTATATGAAAAGCGGCAATTCCTTATGTATTATTCAATATATTGTAATATATTAACACAATATATTACTCTGTATATTTTCAAATATACCGTTAAATAAATAATATGTATTGATCATTCATATACACAAGGGTATCCGCGGGCATTAAAAAGCATTAAAAGTCATTAAATGGATTTTGCGAAAATTAAGGCCTTAAATGGCATTAAAAAGCATTACATTTTATTCCTACAGGCATTAAATTTTTTTAGATAGTTTTAAAGAAAAATAGTACTACCAGTTTATTTTGAATATAGCCTTCATAATTAATAACTGATTTGCTGTCGCAAAATATGTACATTGGTGTGATACACACACGCGGAACAAGTTTGGTAATTGCCTCCGGCCGGTGCAAAATTGCCATAACGCCGTTTTTGATAGCGGTTTACCGGCTTGGACCTGGAGATGGAAGGCTGCATCAGTGTTGCCAACTTAGCGACTTTTTTTCCAAGAAAGCGCATTGTGACAAATATCTTGCTTTCCTGCCGCAGGCGCACCTCTCTCTCAGTGAGTGAGTGAGTGAGAGGAGCAGCGCATTCAGCTGAGGATGTGCGCTCTGTCAGAGAACAAATAAAATAGATAGCTACTGTTGCTTCTAACCGGAGTGATCATTTTACATGTACATATAGCCACAATCACAGCAACTGTCTTTATCTTATGTGTATGGTGATTTTGTCTGACAGCGTCTCGATTACAAATCAGGATTATAACATGTCAGAGCTCGACACTAACGCTTGTCCATTAGTCCGGGATAAGTGGATTTTTTGAAGGGGCAAGTGAAAGAGAATTTTACTTGCCCGGTCGGACAAGGAGCCTGATTAAATCGTCAATAAAAAAACAAAAACTTGGGAATCACCAAAACACAAGAATGACAGATTTGATTATTGTAAGTGGCGATCGATAGTGGATAATAATAGGCTGTATAATGGACTGACGGTTACAAGGTTGCTCGCGCAGCCTTGTTTTCATTAGCCTACGCTATTCAGCGTTTTGAACGAATCGGTTGAGTCAAAGATTCAATCCCTGCATCCCATTGTGCATACTATCCACCCTATCTGCCCTAAATAGTATTGAATATTACTAATGTCACATACTATTTAGGATGGATAGAATGCACATTGAGACGCAGGCAATGACTCATTCATAAACAACTGCCTCATTCTTGAATGAATCAGCCATTGGAATGAAGGGCAAAAGGGCAAAAAAAAAAAAAAAAAAAAAAAAAAAAATCACTCTGGACCCCTCACATCCAGCACACTCCCTCTTTGAACTGTTGCCATCTGGTCGACGCTACAGAGATCTGAGCACCAGAACGACCAGACACAGGAACAGTTTCTTCCCTCAGGCAATCCATCTCATGAACACTTGACAAACATGAAACACGTAACACTATTATACATTATTTACTTAAAACACATACTTATTTATATTTCAAATTTGCACTCATCATAACTGTACATACAAATTGTCTATATATATTGTTTTTTGCTCTTTTTGCACTTTGTCTATCTTGTATATTTGTATGTTATTCTTATTCTTTTTATAATCTGTGTCTTGTCTCGTCACTGTCACTCTGTTGCACTGTGGAGCTTCTGTCACTAAAACAAATTCCTAGTATGTGTAAACATACCTGGCAATAAAGCTCTTTCTGATTCTGAATCTGAATCGTTTGAATGAATGACTCAATGACTCACTTATTAAGACGGTTATTTGCCGCCACCTACTGGTGGTTTAGTTTCATTTTTAAAAGTTAAAAGTAACTTTCCCCCCAACATTTCTTATTTGAATTTTCAAAAAATATTTAAAACAATCCCATAACATTATTTAATGCAGTTGTAATTTCACAAATATGCAGATTTATATATGTCAAAGCTGGAATGTTCTGAAAGGATATTGCTTCAGAATAAATTTATATTTACACCAAAAAATAAAAATAAAAAATCCTATTTTTTCCAGACAAGCAACTGTTTTACTCAGACAAGTGAATGACCGATTTACTTGTCCGAAGGACACGCACATGACAAGACTTAATGTCGAGCCCTGTATGTAGTCTTAATGGGCCGCATTTCAGTCACCATTTCATATTGTCTGACAACAAAACAGAAAAATATGTAGATGAAACAATTTTATTGGGAATTTGGCTGTATTAAAATACATTATATTGGCACAAAGAGGTAGCAGCAGAGAAGCAAACAAATGTAAAGGGCTTCACATATATATATATATATATATATATATATATGAAGACTTCAGATGCAAAAGCCTCTAAGTGCCATCTGAAATTTTCTTCTAAAATGAGCATCTATCATGCTTGTATGTTTATGTTCAGTTATTTCACTTTAATGGCAATGAAAAGGACCTATTAGCTTGATAA
This sequence comes from Hypophthalmichthys molitrix, assembly GCA_037950675.1. Lineage (NCBI taxonomy): Eukaryota > Metazoa > Chordata > Actinopteri > Cypriniformes > Xenocyprididae > Hypophthalmichthys > Hypophthalmichthys molitrix. Next base: position 34,145,080 of record CM075498.1, on the reverse strand, counting down.
AAATGCTCATTTTAGAAGAAAATTTCAGACGGCACTTAGAGGCTTTTGCATCTGAAGTCTTCATATATATATATATATATATATATATATATATATATATATATATATATATATATATATGGCATTAAAAATTTTAAAATTTGGCATGAAAAAGCATTAAATTAGATTTGATGAAACCTGTAGAAACCCTGTATACAGTATAAGGAGGAAATATTTTCTTTGCATAAGAGTATAGACTTTACCTGAAATCAATTTGATATTGAGATGTTGTAAAGTATAAAAGATTTCAGAAGAGATTCCTAGTCAAGTAATCATGCGGAGCTGTTATTAAATAACAGTGTTAGAAAAGCAGATATTGTCTCTGAAAATGATTTTGCATTGGAAATATTTGAGCTGTCACATGTGCATGTGGGTACCAGCATAGTGCCAAACTCAACAATGGCACCCAGCATGCATTGCAGCATGGATCTTTTGATTTGGGAATGTTTGAGTACCTCCATTGTTGAATTTTGTATTATGACTGCTGATGTTTAAGCCTGTAATAGAGTAAAAATCTTGTAATCTTGTTAAGTAAAAGTGTTTTTCATCACCTCATCACAAAAGTATTTCATCACTGTTGTTCCACTATATTATATATTTTAGGAGAAATGTAAGGTTCAAATCTCACATTAACTTTAGCATTCAAAATGCAAATGACCACTTTTCTTATTTATTTTATTTATCAGCATACTGAATTGTGATTAGTTGGTCATTTTTTGCAAATATTTAACATTCTATAACTATCATGGCAAAGTGACAGACAGTCATTAATTTTTCAAACTTGTGTTTTAATCTTTAAACTTTAATTAGTTTCATTAAACTTGACAATTATTACTGTGAACAAGAATTATATCTTTTTTTATGTTAAATGTATAAATTAAAAAAGAAAGATTGGCTGAACTAGATCCACAATGTGTCAGATGAGAATAAAATAAGTAAAATAAAACAAATATTGTTTTATATGAAAATAGTACTTTATAGTTAAATTACATGTATAATATAATCAGAGCAGGTTATGTTCAGAAAATAAGTTCCTTTGGTTACTTACCCTGAAAGTTACCTCAGATTTTAGAACTGAAAGTAAAGGTTATCAATTTACTTATCCCTAAACTTACCTGGGTCTGTCACATGACCTGTTAATACTCACCTGAACTTACCTGAGACTGAAACATTATTCTTTGGCTACATTAAAAGCACTGGGATTTCCTTCTCAAAATCTATATTTTTCCTGTTCTGTTTGGTGCCACTAGAGGGAGCAGAAAAGACACACTTCCCTTTAAATCAAAATTAATTAGTTTACTGTACAAAAAGAAGACAGAAGACTAGTGAAAAATATGACCAATAACACCTATAAATGAACTCAACACTGAATCACTGTACACTTACAGATAAACCGAAGCCAGTTCTGACTGTAAAGCCCCAGAGTTCAGTGTTCACTGGAGACACAGTTACTCTCAGCTGTGATGTGGGACAGTCAACTGGATGGACGTTTCTCTGGAAGAAAGACTCAAACCCTGAATCCACTGAGGAGGCAACTAAAACAATCAAGCCTGTGAGAGTCTCTGATGGAGGAACATACCAGTGCAGAGCAGAGAGAGGAAACTACTACACAGAGCTCAGTGATACAATTAACATAACAGTAAGCAGTAAGTGCTTTTTCAGTTTGTAGATTTTTTTAGTGAAAGCTAACTTTGAGTTTTAAAATTTCAAATATTAAGTGTGTTGTTTGCACTTTGCACAGAGAGACCCAAACCTGTAGTGCGTGTTCAGCCTGATGGACGTTTGTTCAGTGGAGAGACGGTCACTCTCACATGTGACATAAAGGAGACAGGAGTCTGGCGGTACAACTGGTATAAAGATCAATATTACATCAGAGGACAAGACAAGAACTATAAAATCACATCTGTGGATCAGTCTCATGCTGGTGTGTACAGCTGTAGAGGAACCCAGACTAAAGCCCCACAGTACTCACAGTTCAGTGACAGAGTTACACTGACAGTATCAGGTGAGTGTGTTCATCTTTTCATCACAGTCACTCTCACATGTGACATACAGGGAGAAGGAAACATTCAGTGGAGATTCAGCTGGTTTAGAGATGGAAACACTCACAGTTCAGTTTCACAGCTAGTGTGTCTGATCAGTATTTGTCTGAGGACATGACGGAGCCGGAGCCTCCTCAAAACACATGAGAAAACTAATGACAGTACAACAGCAAACCAGAATATATATATGAAATATGAGACACAATAATGTATAAACTAGTTTTGAAAAACATTTCAAAATAGTTTTCCCTGAAAGAGCTGTTTGAGTCACTGTGTTTTTGTCTTTTTTCACAGATTTACCCACATCTACACTGACTGTGACACCAGAGAGATCTGTATTCACTGGAGAAACAGTCAATCTGAAGTGTGAGATAAACTCTGATCACAGTGACTGGATATATGAGTGGAATAAAGGCTACAGTGTATTACAGACGTCTAAGCGTTACACTGTAAACAGAGACACTCTCAGTATTGTTGAAGCTGTTAAGTCTGATGAGGGTCAGTACTGGTGTAAAGGACACATAGATGGAAGATCAGTTTCATCACAATCAAGCTCTGTTTATCTCTCTGTGACGGGTGAGTTGAACATCATTGTCCTCATAAACTCTCTTCATGATCATGATCACACAACCAGTCGGGGGATTGTGCATACAATTTTATGTTGAACATAACTCTGGATCACAATGTCAAAGAGACAGGGGGTGGGCTTATTTTACTCAGGCAACCAATCAGTCTCTCAGGATCACTGTTGAGGCTATCAAGCCATGCCCTAGCAGCCTTATAGAGCACCCTAGCAACAAGTTTCATAGACTTCCATTCAAAGAGATCAAAGGAATATCTTTGGATAGAAGTGTCATAGAATCATGAGGGTGAGCTAGTTTGACACAGGGCAGCAAACAGCCAATCACCAATCACCTTCAGCACTTCCTAGCCACACCCTAGCAACCACTGACGAGCACCCTAGCAACCCAAACCCAATCTTCAAATCTGAATGTCATAGAGGCACGGGTGTTGGTTCATATCATTCATACTGACAAGCAGCCTTAGGAGTATCACCACTGACAGCTGCCAAGCCACTCCCTAGCAACAAAATAGAGTACCCTAGCAACCGTTCAGCAAAACCTGTATCTCTGCATCAGAACATTGTAGAGAGATGGATGTCAGCTCTTTTGACTCATGCTAAACAAGACTTCCAACACATGCTAGCAGTGAATAGCTACATGCTAATAACCGTTACCTAGGTGATAAATCAGGCTAAAAACATATTAAGAACTCTATAAAAACTCCATGGTAACCATCTGTGACAACTAGCAACTGCATAGCAACACCCTAACAACCACCCAGGATACCCTAGCAACGCCATAGCAACCACCAAGAACACCTCAGCAACCACCTATCAACACCCTAATAACCACCCTGGATACCTTCGCAGCTGCCTAGCAACATCATAGCAACCACCCAGAACACCCTAACAACCGCCTAGCAATGTCCTAACAACCACCCAAAAATATCATAGCAACCACCTTGCAAAGCCCTAGCAACCAGCCAGAATGCTATAGGAACCACCTAGAAATGCCTTGGCAACCACACAGAACACCCTAGCAACCACCCCAAGTACCTTAGCAACTGCATATTAACACCCTAGTAACCACCCAGAACACCAAGCAACTGCTTAGTAACACCCTAGTAACCACCCCAATTACCTTAGCAGCTGCATAGCAACACCCTAATAATCACCCAGAATACCCTAGCAACTGCATAGCAATACCATAGCAACCACCCATAACATTTTCTTCAGAAAAATGTACATGTCTAGTTTTCTCTGTTCAAAACCATTGAACCAAAACAGAATGAAACACAGAGGTCACAGAGGTCTCAAAATGTTTTGTATTTAATTATTTAATTGCTGCTTGCACTTACTGAAAATCTGTGAGTCTTTATACAAATGAAGCTTTGCTTTGAGTTTCAGATGATCTTGTCATCGTTTTGTTCCTGATGATGATTTACAGTTCATTTGACCAAACATTAGATTTAAAGATTTATTTTATCTGACACTCACACCAAAGTTTCAACATCAGCTCACCTGAAAATTACAATTCTGTCATCGTTTAATCACCATCATGTTGTTCCAAATCTATATGCCTTTCTTCCTCAGAACTAAAATATTTTTTAATGCACTGCTATTATAATGAATGACATGATGAACTTTCAGAGTTCAAAAAGGACACAAAAGCACCATAAATGTATCATAAAAAGAGTCCTATGATTTTATATGAATAAAGTCATATGACTAAGCAGAGTATTTTAGTCTGCATCATCATGACATCACAGCACATCAGACAGTCTTTCTGACCAGCATGAACCTGAGATGATTACGAGTAACTAGTTCTGAGCACAACCCAAACATTACTGTCCAGAGACAAACACGCTTTAGAAACAAAACTTGAAACCTCTCGAAGATTTACTGACAGTTTACAGTAGGGGTGTAACAATATATCGTGTCACAATATATCACAATACAAAAATGCAACAATATTTATCATGGATAGTCACAATTAGTTCACCCAAAATGAAAATTACTGTGTGAGGAAAAAATTCAAGTTTACAGAGTTTTAGTGTCAGTACTACATTGAACTACAATGTATAATGTTGAATATAATGTATAATAATGCATTATATGCAATAATGCATATCGTGTTATGTTTTGAATCGTGACATGAGGGTATCGTTACACCCCTAGTGTAAATTGAGACACTCTCATTATTCAACGAACTGCTACATCTGATCAGGCTCAGTACAGGTGTAAAGGACACATAAATGGAAGATCAGTTTCATCACGTTCAAGCTCTGCTGTTTCTCTCACTGTGGAGGGTGAGTTGAACATCATTGTCCTCATAAACTCTCTCTACTATTATCACACATCGATCGAGAAACTGGTTTTGCTCTGAATGGAGCTGCTTACTGAATTCAGTACAGTATATACTGCCCGTTTCTTAATAGTATGTGAAACAGATCACATTATGCAACAATAAATGGTTTAAACTGTCACGTGACTGTATTGCAAGTTTAAATCAGCACTCTTTTTTCACACTCTTGACACTAAATACAATCTGCAGTTGTTATAACGTACATGTAGGCTGGATATGAATATCAGTGTTTCATTTAGTTTTCACCAATAATTACAAACATTTTTGATGTAATTAATACAAAATGAAATGTGTTACATAGAAAATTGATGTTTTGTCTGCATTAATGTGCACATTGAAGCTCCAATAGCAATTGGTTAAACTTTTGATAATTTCAGCTTTATGTTTGTCAGATACATTTTTAGAAGCACAGAAAAATGACCAGTGTTAAATTAACAACCTTGGAGTATATATGAGTCTCATCCAAGGGTGTTAAAAACTAACACTGAAGCAGTGTAGGATCTACTCTTTGTAGTGTCAACTGTTGAATTGTTCATTGTTCACTTTACAAGTGATGATTGACCATTAGTAATGAACACTTGCTGTTAAAGGCCCACTGAAGAGTGTTGGAACGTGCAGCATTATTCAATGTGTTGACATAATTTCAACTGAAACAGGAAGACAGGGCAATATATCGAACAGCCCCGCCCCTTATATAAATTTTATATATTATAAAATAGCCAATAGCGTTTTGTTTGTTACAGCTCGGCCAGAGCCATTAAACTCTGTAAAACCTCAGTTTCTTTCTAATCTCTAATCGTTTCTCCTCCGAATGTCCTTTTATATCGCTTTAATATACAGCATTCTGTGCAGAATTCAAATGGGTCCGATGCCTTTTGTGGTCTGTGCCGACTCACGGATATGATCCGCTCTGTACTCTCGTGTCCCTGGGCCAGAGCAGACTGTGCTCGCGTTGCGGCAGTTCATGTGAAACTAACGCAAAAACGGACTTCATTCGCGTCAATGAAAAGCATATTTACACTGTCTGAATCGTTCCCTATCCTCTATATAGTGCACTATGTGCCATTCACCATGTAGAAACTAGTGAATGTGTGAGCAAGTGACCGATTTCTGCTGCTGCTCCAGCATCTGTAAGAGTGTAGGAGGAGGTGGGACTTCAGATTCTAGAGAGCATTTGATTGGACCGAAGATTTGACGAGAAACTGAAGTGTGATGTGATGTCATGAAAATCCGTGATCCATTTTAGCAGAAGTGAGAGCCTGTAAGTTTTGAATGGTTATATCTTCTAAATGCGAATTTTGTCATTGTTTTGGAACACACCATCTTATTCATAACATTAAGGCTAACATATTCATACTAAAAGTTAAAAAACTTCAATTTATATTTCATGGGGACTTTAATGAACAGTTTAGATACACAACTGATGTAAAGCCAACACACACACAATACATCTTTGGATATAACTAATTCAACGTCTTAATACCTCATGACAGGACGCATAAAACAAATTTCCATAATCACTTATAAAAGTTTGGGTGTAAAAGTTGTTCATTCAGATTTAGAGGTTTAATTCTAGTTAAAGTTTGAAATGTTTAAAATGTGAAGTCACCATTGTGATCTGTTTTCCCTTTTGTAGGGCACTTTAACCTTGGTTTATGTTAAATTATTTTAAGGTCAGCCATTGCAGCAGTGTTTTAACAAACTAATTTGCATAGAAGCGTGATGCATACATACCATTACAGAACAAAAATATATGGGAATATACTGCAAAATATAATGCAATATATTACATAATACATTTCCATATATGGGAATCTAGTGCTTATATTTTCCAATATACTGCAATATATGCATTGACCTTGTATGGCTATATATTGATATATATTAAAATATTTAGAAATGAAGACAAAAATAGCATTAGTCTTATCTTTTATTGTGTACATATATTGCACGTACATGTTCATATATAAATGTGAATGTATGTGAACACATACAGGTGCTGGTCATATAATTAGAATACCATCAAAAAGTTGATTTATTTCACTAATTCCATTCAAAAAGTGAAACTTGTATATTATATTCATTCATTACACACAGACTGATATATTTCAAATGTTTATTTCTTTTAATTTTGATGATTATAACTGACAACTAAGGAAAATCCCAAATTCAGTATCTCAGAAAATTAGAATATTATTTAAGACCAATACAAAGAAAGGATTTTTAGAAATCTTGGCCAACTGAAAAGTATGAACATGAAAAGTATGAGCATGTACAGCACTCAATACTTAGTTGGGGCTCCTTTTGCCTGAATTACTGCAGCAATGTGGCGTGGCATGGAGTCGATCAGTCTGTGGCACTGCTCAGGTGTTATAAGAGCCCAGGTTGCTCTGATAGTGGCCTTCAGCTCTTCTGCATTGTTGGGTCTGGCATATCACATCTTCCTCTTCACAATACCGCATAGATTTTCTATGGGGTTAAGGTCAAGCGAGTTTGCTGGCCAATTAAGAACAGGGATACCATGGTCCTTAAACCAGGTATTGGTAGCTTTGGCACTGTGTGCAGGTGCCAAGTCCTGTTGGAAAATGAAATCTGCATCTCCATAAAGTTGGTCAGCAGCAGGAAGCATGAAGTGCTCTTAAACTTTCTGGTATACGGCTGCGTTGACCTTGGACCTTAGAAAACACAGTGGACCAACACCAGCAGATGACATGGCACCTCAAACCATCACTGACTGTGGAAACTTTACACTGGACCTCAAGCAACGTGGATTGTGTGCCTCTCCTCTCTTCCTCCAGACTCTGGGACCCTGATTTCCAAAGGAAATGAAAAATTTACTTTCATCAGAGAACATAACTTTGGACCACTCAGCAGCAGTCCAGTCCTTTTTGTCTTTAGCCCAGGCGAGACGCTTCTGACGCTGTCTGTTGTTCAAGAGTGGCTTGACACAAGGAATGCGACAGCTGAAACCCATGTCTTGCATACGTCTGTGCGTAGTGGTTCTTGAAGCACTGACTCCAGCTGCAGTCCACTCTTTGTGAATCTCCCCCACATTTTTGAATGGGTTTTGTTTCACAATCCTCTCTAGGGTGCAGTTATCCCTATTGCTTGTACACTTTTTTCTACCACATCTTTTCCTTCCCTTCGCCTCTCTATTAATGTGCTTGGACACAGAGCTCTGAGAACAGCCAGCCTCTTTTGCAATGACCTTTTGTGTCTTACCCTCCTTGTGCAAGGTGTCAGTGGTCGTCTTTTGGACAACTGTCAAGTCAGCAGTCTTCCTCATGATTGTGTAGCCTACAGAACTAGACTGAGAGACCATTTAAAGGCCTTTGCAGGTGTTTTGAGTTAATTAGCTGATTAGAGTGTGGCACCAGGTGTCTTCAATATTGAACCTTTTCACAATATTCTAATTTTCTGAGATACTGAATTTTGGATTTTCCTTAGTTGTCAGTTATAATAATCAAAATTAAAAGAAAAAAACATTTGAAATATATCAGTCTGTGTGTAATGAATTAATATAATATACAAGTTTCACTTTTTGAATGGAATTAGTGAAATAAATCAACTTTTTGATGATATTCTAATTATATGACCAGCACCTGTATATACACACATTGACGAAATTAGTTACAGCAGATTTTTAGTTCCCAGCATGCTTTGCATCTGACTGTTAAAGGAGAGTAAATGTTTAAATTAAGTGTTATTTCATGTGTGTTTTTTTTTTTCAATATTAATATAGGGAAGATCTGTTAGTGTTTAATGTTCTATTATTTTGGAATTTAAAAAGTTTTACAAACTTTAATTCATTTTATTAAACTTGACATTACTGTGAACAAGAATTACATAATTTGTTTATGCTAAATGTATACATTACAAAAGAAAGATTTGCTGAAATAGAAGATCCACGGTGTGTCAGATGAGAATAAAATAAGTAAAAAAGTTTTGTAGAATTTAATTTACAATGTTGATCGCACGCTGGACGCTCGCTGCTGCATCAGCCATCATATAAATATCCAAATAAATCTATGTGTTCAACACGCTGAGAGAAGTCGATTCATTTATTCGTTGGAAACGTTTAAATGATGCTTAAATGAGCATATTGAGTAGGCCTACAACTGTTGTCATTGTAAATATTCCCATTTTCCACGATCACAGAGGAGGAGAATCAGAGAATATGGGTCACATTCAGCGAACAGACAGACACAAACTATATTTTTATATTTATTTCAACAAATGACAACCAAAATCAAAACCCTAGGAGCTTGTCAACAGTTTAGTACTGGCTCCCTGCAAGGGGACATTTTAAAAACGCTGGCTCAGATAGTGTACTAAGACAGTGATATTAAAAGATGTCCAGATGAGCCCAGAATATGAACGCAGCGCATTTAATTACACATTAAGCAATTTCTTTCCATTATAAAACCGTTATGAAGAAAATGCTTAAAATGGCTTGGGCATTTTAAGTGATACTTACCCTGATAGCACACATACATCTCGGAGATGTCTATTTGATGTCTGTGTTTACGTCTTGAAGACGTATTTTTTAGAGCGTTTGCTCATCTGCAATACGTCTATAGGACATTTCCTGTCTGATGACAATTAGACATTTAGAAGATGTCTTTAAGATGTTTATGATTTAGAATGTATGTAAAACTGACATCTTAATGATGTCTATCAGATGTTTGTAAACAGCAGATGCTTTCCAGATGAAGTGATCTTTAACAGACATCTTGCAGACGTACGTGTGCTATCTGTCAAAACGTTCAAAAACACTTAGCAATGTGATTCTTTTATTGAGTGATAAGCAGTGGGTTTAATCAGTGCCATTATTAATAGATTTGCCATCCAGCATCTTCTCGTCACCTCCTCGACCTGCTTCCCTTGGTGTTTTTACACGTAGAAAAGGTGAAAAAACGTCTTTCATTGTCCAGTTGTCTCTCAGAACGATGATCAGAGTTACTATCGCCATAAAAAAAATGGTGACATTTTTCACAATCATGACAGAGAACAAATTACTGCACTAAACTCAATGATGGAAAGGCTGCGCGATCCTGTCAATATAGCGGATAAACAAAGAAGTTACCCAGAACTCAATGCGGCGTGATGTCAGATTTGTATTCTCTCTCTCTCTCTCTCTCTCTCTCTCTCTCTATATATAGTTTTATATGAATATTGTAACAATGGCGATCGAGACGAAAGGGTGGTAGATCCAAAAGAAAGCTTTATTAAAAGAGAGCGAAGTCAAACAGGCAGGCTGTCAAACACCAGCAAACAGAATCAGAAAAAGCAAGGCAAGGAATAGTCAAAAATACAGGCAATGGTCAGGGCAGGCAGCAAACGAGCAAAAACAAGGAGTGAGTCCAGGGTCAGAAACACAGATAGGCAAGGTAGAACATGGAAAGACATCTACTAGGAAATAAGCCAACAACAGGGAAAAACATGAGATACAAACGAAAGCCAAAACAATACTCAACAATGTGTGTCTGAGGGAGTGCAGCTTATAAAGGGTTCCTAATGGGAAACAGGTGTGAGTGTGATCAGTGCCTAGCTGGGGGAGTGTGGGAAATGTAATCCAGAGTGGAGTGACTGTGTGTGCAATGAAAAAGTCTTAATGGTGAAACAGAGACCTCTGGTGGGGAGTGGAAGGAAGCAGCAGTGGGCAGAAACGTTACAAATATAGTACTTTATAGTTAAATTACATATCACATAACCAGAGCTGGTTATGTTCAGAAAATAAGTTGCTTTCTGCTTACCCTGAAAGTTACCTCAGGTTTAGAACTAAAAGTAAAGGTAAAGTTTGTTTACTTATTCGTAAACTTGCCTGGGTCTGTCACATGACCTGTTAATACTCACCTGAAAGCACTGGGATCTCCTTCTCCAAATCTATATTTTTGCTATTCTGTTTGGCGCCACTACAGGGAGCATCCCTTCAAATCAAAATAAATGACATAGTTTACTGTACAAAAAAAAATAAATAAATAAATAATAAAAAAAAAAAAAGACAGAAAAATACCAAAGAATATGACCAGTAACACCTATAAATTAACTCAACACTGAATCACTGTACACTTACAGATAAACCGAAGCCAGTTCTGACTGTAAAGCCCCAGAGTTCAGTGTTCACTGGAGACAAAGTTACTCTCAGCTGTGACGTGGGACAGTCAACTGGATGGACGTTTCTCTGGAGGAAAGACTCAAACACTGAATTCACTGATGAAGCAACTAAAACAATCAGTTCTGTGAGAGTCTCTGATGGAGAAACATACCAGTGCAGAGCAGAGAGAGGAAAATACTACACAGAGCTCAGTGATACAGTTAAGATAACCGTAAGCAGTAAGTGCTCTTTCACTTTGTAGATTTTTTTAGTGAAAGCTAATTTTGAGTTTTAAAAAATTCAAATATGAAATGTGTTGTTTGCTCTTTTCACAGAGAGACCCAAACCTGTAATGCGTGTTCAGCCTAATGGACGTTTGTTCAGAGGAGAGACGGTCACTTTCACATGTGACATACAGGAGACAGGAGTCTGGCGATACAGCTGGTATAAAGATCAAGACTACATCAGAGGACAAGACCAGATCTATTACAGCGCAGGACAAGACAAGAACTATAAAATCACATATGTGGATCAGTCTCATGCTGGTGTGTACAGCTGTAGAGGAAACCAGACTGAAGCCCCACAGTACTCACAGTTCAGTGCCGGAGTTACACTGACAGTATCAGGTGAGTGTGTTCATCTTTTCATCACAGTCACTCTCACATGTGACATACAGGGAGGAGGAAACATTCAGTGGAGATTCAGCTGGTTTAGAGATGGAAACACTCACAGTTCAGTTTCACAGCTAGTGCGTCTGATCAGTTTGTCTGAGGAAGTGACGGAGCCGGAGCCTCCTCAAAACACATGAGAAAACTAATGACAGTACAACAGCAAAACAGAATATATATGAAATATGAGACACAATAATGTATAAACTTGTTTTGAAAAACATTTCAAAATAGTTTTCCCTGAAAGAGCTGTTTGAGTCACTGTGTTTTTGTGTTTCTTTACAGATTTACCCACATCTACACTGACTGTGACACCAGAGAGATCTGTATTCACTGGAGAGACAGTCACTCTGAAGTGTGAGATAAACTCTGATCACAGTGACTGGAGATATGAGTGGAATAAAGGCTACAGTGTATTACAGACGTCTGAGCGTTACACTGTAAACAGAGACACTCTCAGTATTGTTGAAGCTGTTGAGTCTGATGAGGGTTGGTACACATGTAAAGGACACATAGATGGAAGATCAGTTTCATCACAATCAAGCTCTGTTTATCTCTCTGTGTCTGTGAAGGGTGAGTTGAACATCATTGTCCTCATAAACTCTCTTCATGATCATGATCACACAACCAATCAGGGGGATTGTGCATACAATTTTATGTTGAACATAACTCTGGATCACAATGTCAAAGAGACAGGGGGTGGGTTCATTTTACTCAGGCAACCAATCAGTCTCTCAGGATCACTGTTGAAGCTATCAAGCCATGCCCTAGCAACCTTATAGAGCACCCTAGCAACAAGTTTCATAGACTTCCATTCAAAGAGATCAAAGGAATATCTTTGGATAGAAGTGTCATAGAATCATGAGGGTGAGCTAGTTTGACTCAGGGCAGCAAACAGCCAATCACCAATCACCTTCAGCACTTCCTAGCCACACCCTAGCAACCATTGACGAGCACCCTAGCAACCCAAACCCAATCTTCAAATCCGAATGTCATAGAGGCACGGGTGTTGGTTTATATCATTCATACTGACAAGCAGCCTTAGGAGTATCACCACTGACAGCTGCCAAGCCACTCCCTAGCAACCGTTCAGCAATACCTGTATCTCTGCATCAGAACATTGTAGAGAGATGGATGTCAGCTCTTTTGACTCATGCTAAACAAGACTTCCAACACATGCTAGCAGTGAATAGCTACATGCTAATAACCATTACCTAAGTGATAAATCAGGCTAAAAACATACTAAGAACTCTATAAAAACTCCATGGTAACCATCTGTGACAACTAGCAACTGCATAGCAACACCCTAACAACCACCCAGGATGCCCTAGCAACGCCATAGCAACCACCAAGAACACCTCAGCAACCGCCTATCAACACCCTAATAACCACCCTGGATACCTTAGCAGCTGCCTAGCAACATCATAGCAACCACCCAGAACACCCTAACAACCACCTAGCAATGTCCTAGCAACCACCCAAAAATATCATAGCAACCACCTAGCAAAGCCCTAGCAACCACCCAGAATGCTATAGGAACCACCTAGCAATGCCTTGGCAACCACACAGAACACCCTAGCAACCACCCCAAGTACCTTAACAACTGCATATTAACACCCTAGTAACCACCCAGAACACCAAGCAACTGCTTAGTAACACCCTAGTAACCACCCCAAGTATCTTAGCAGCTGCATAGCAACACCCTAATAATCACCCAGAATACCCTAGCAACTGCATAGCAATACCATAGCAACCACCCATAACATTGTAGCGTCTGTGGTGGATCAAAATTATCAATACAACTATAAATTAAAGAAAGCTTTTAACGTTTGACCTCCTTCAGATAACTCATAGACCATGGCTCCGGCAGGTCTAGATGAAATTACCCTGGTGGCATCTTTGTTACCTTCAGTGAGGAGAAGCAGGAGGCTTTCTCACCAGCTCTGGGGACTTCAAAGAGTCACCCGTGCTCCCCCCCACAATGGCACTAAGGGCCATGTGGCATACCTAAGACGCTACGAAAACCCAATACACATCACACACACACATACAGAGACTCAAACGCACATTTGGAAACTGTATCTACATTTAGCCTCAAAATATGACTATACCAAAGTGTACCCGTTGCTGTATTCAAGTGAACGTGCATGTATCCCTAGTATATAAGATTAGTTATGATTGTAGTAGTGTTAGTTTTATTCTAAGCGGTATATTCAAGTATAAACTGTATCCCCACTTTTATGTCTTCGACATTTGACAAGTTTGGTTTCATTGTAAAGCTCTCTTTATGCCCTAAATAACAATGTATGTCACATCACTGTAAAATGCATTGTTCTATTTTAATGGTATTTTGAAGAAAATGTACCCAGTTCTGACACTTCATAAACCATGCAAATGAGGCCATAAATGGAGACAAAGAAAAAGTTTGCCCGCCAAAGTTGCACCCGCACCATTGGCTGACGCATCCGAGTAGGCGTTTGGCTTGTTTGTCCTTAAAAGACATTCACACACATGTTTCTTTTGTCTCTCGATTATCTCTCGATCGTCTTTCGATTGCCCGTCGCCACCTCACGCACGTCTCTCCCGGACGTCTCGGCGACCGCGCTTCCATCACGCGCTCCTCTGCATCTTCGGGACGACCATCCGTTTGGCACAAGTTCGCTTCTGTCAAGCCTCCGTCATCCTCCATCACCTCGGAGACGGACTCTCTCTTCTTTATTTTCCGGTTATCTTACTCTCAAGTTAAAACCTTGTTTGAAAACCCCGCCGAGAACCCAGTCTCGGAAAAGGACCAATCGCTCCAGCCGCACGCATTGAAACTCCTCCAGAAAGATACGCAACTCCAGCACCTAAACCTATGCAAGTATAGAACTATTCTTTTCGAAGCGTTTTAAGCTCCATGCATAAGCTGAGTTTCCTTGTTGGCTCTCAAAGGTTTAACTGTTTGTAATTTGCCACTTTCTTTGATCACCTCTGTTTTCCTGTCTTTACTTTCGCTTTTGTATATATGTGTATTTCTTTGTGTATATCTAGTTATATAACGTTAGCCCATGTAGTTGTAGTTTCGTATATTAAATACATTATATTCATGCTCGATTGCCTCTGTTGCTCATTCACGAACCAGGTCCCTTCTACGTTTGATTCTGCAAAACTGCTTTACGCTTTAATGCTATAATAGGAAGTTATTCTCGTGGCCAGAGACCAACTTCCTTTTATAAATAGTTTATGAGAAAACTGATGGTTTGCTGGACAAACTAGGATAGTCTTTCTCAAATCACTATTGAACTAGACCTAATCATATATGTAATTGATTATAATCCGTTGTAATTAATTCACAATATATGTGCATAATTCCCTCTTTGGTCGATCTATATTATAATTAATCATAACGCGTTATGACTTAATTATATATATATTTCACCCATACTTTGAGCTAATTGATTAAATACATGTAAATTCGCTACAACATTTTCTTCAGAAAAATTTACATGTCTAGTTTTCTCTGTTCAAAACCATTGAACCAAAACAGAATGAAACACAGAGGTCACAGAGGTCTCAAAATGTTTTGTATTTAATTACTTAATTGCTGCTTGCACTTACTGAAAATCTGTGAGTCTTTATACATATGAAGCTTTGCTTTGAGTTTCAGATGATCTTGTCATCGTTTTGTTCCTGATTATGATTTACAGTTCATTTGACCAAACATTAGATTTAAAGATTTATTTTATCCAACACTCACACCAAAGTTTCAACATCAGCTCACCTGAAAATTACAATTCTGTCATCATTTAATCACCATCATGTTGTTCCAAATCTATATGCCTTTCTTCCCCAGAACAAAAATATTTTTTAATGCTCTGCTATTGAATGACATGATGAACTTTCAGAGTTCAAGAAGGACACAAAAGCACCATAAATGTATCATAAAAAGAGTCCTATGATTTCATATGAATGAAGTCATATGACTATGGCCTGGTTTCACAGACAGGGCTTAACCTAAGCCAGGATATTAGTTCAATTAGGGTATTTAAGTAGCTTTTATAAACGTACAAAAAAAAAAAAAAAAAAAAAAAACATTACTGGTGTGCATCTTGAGACAAAACAATGGCACTGACATATTTTAAGATATGTCAGTACAAGTTGCTTTAAGTTAAAAACAGCTCAAACATGCATTTTAGTCTAAGACTAGCTTAAGCCTTGTCTGAGAAACCGGGGATAAGAAGAGTATTTTAGTCTGCATCATCATGACATCACAGAACATCAGACAGTCTTTCTGTCCAGCATGAACCTGAGATGATCACGAGTGACTAGTTCTGAGCACAACCCGAATATTACTGTCCAGAGACAAACACGCTTTACAAACAAAACATTTAACCTTTCGAACATTTACTGATAGTTTACAGTAGGGGTGTAACAATATATCGTGTCACAATATATCTCAATACAAAAATGCAACAATATTTATCGTGGATAGTCACAATATACTTCACACAAAATGAAAATTACTGTGTGAGAAAAAATTCAAGTTTACAGAGTTTTAGTGTCAGTACGTTGAACTATGTATAATGTTGAATATAATGTATAATAATGGAATGGGCGAATATTTGTGGGTCCTGATAATGCCAAATATCTTTTGTTACCATTAAAAAGTGGCCTACATTATTTTAAATATATAGTCTGTGATGGAGTGCAAGCATATTCATCTAAAATAGTTCTGTATTTTCAGCTTCAGAATCATGAATATTTTTCTGGTGTCACCATTGTCCTGTACATTAGGGTTACCACCAGCACCAAATCCAAGCCTTTGCATTTCCACTCCCAATGTAATACCAAATTTAGCATTTTAATCAACAGTACATTTTTTGTTAACCTTTTACCATATGTCTTGGAGTATCGCAATAATATTGAATTGTGAGTTCAGTATCGTGGTATTTATCGAATCGTGGCATGAGGATATCGTTACACCCCTAGTTTACAGTCATCTCTGATCACTAATGTTATGAAACAAACAAGCAAAATTAAAACAGAACAATTCACAGAAACACACCCCTGTTAAAACTCAGCGCTTTGTATGTGACCAGAAAAAGACATTAAAGCTCAGACAAAGTTCATACTGTCCAGATATTTCACAGCATATGATGTATGGGATGTATGGATAGGATTTATGTATGGGATCCAACATATAGGATCATTTTTACAGAATCAGCAGATTAAGCATGAAACCATTTAGTTGATTTAAACAAAATATTAACACATTTGTGTTTCTTCACAGATTCACCCACATCTACACTGACTGTGACACCAGACAGATCTGTATTCACTGGAGAGACAGTCAATCTGAAGTGTGTGATAGAGACTTACAGTAACTGGAGACAGAGAAACGGTCTGACACATGACTGGAGATATTACAGGACACATGAGTGGAGATATGAGTGGAGATATGAGTGGTATAAAGGCAGCAGATACAGTGGGTTACAGAAGTCTGAGCGTTACATTGTAAATGGAGACACTCTCACTATCAGAGGAGCTACTGAGTCTGATCAGGATCAGTACTGGTGTAGAGGACAGAGAGATGGAAGACCAAACTCATCACAATCAAGCTCTGTTTCTCTCTCTGTGAAGGGTGAGTTGAATATCATTGTCCTCCTAAAAAAACAGATCATCACAATATTCAGCAATAAACAATTCCAACTGTCACATGACATCATCACATTGCAAATTCAATGTTCCAGATCCGTGACAACAACTAAAAATGCTGTATTATTATGACCAGGTGTAGAAACTCGGAAGCGAAGACCAGGAGACTCGGTGTATCTTCAGCAGGATTCTTTATAGAGAATTTATTGCTTTATTGCTGTTGGTCGCTGCAGTCAAGTCTGACTAATGGAGCTGTGCATTGTATTTCATATGCATTCAGTGGGCAGTCCTTAAAGGTGCTGACCTTACACACAGCCTTAGTAGTGACCACTAAGACAAAAGCACCTAAAGACAATACAGGAAATTACCCCTGACTGTGAACCCCAAATGGTATAAGCAGCACCTGCTCATGAGAACTAAGACTATGTCAACATTCATATATAGTTTGGCTCTCAGTAGGAAGATCAGAGACTTGCAGAATCCCTCACTGGAAACTCTATTTAATCTAAACAGGAAACGAGTTGTGTTCACCTTGAATGCCCACTTTAGTTTTTCATGTGTAGTTATGTCAGGACGTATCAGCAGATCTTAAACAGAATCTCAAATGTGTAATCCCACACAGGCCAGTAGTTGACGATGTCACTTAGTAAAGAAACATTATACGCCTGTAGACTGAACATGTAATACACATGCACGTAACGTCACCTTTTTCACAAATTCAAGACGATAACGGTATCATTTTCAAAAACGTGCACTTTGAATCGCTTTTTCAAGTTTGCGTTGTTGTGTAAATGAACGGCCAAAACATAAAAAGTTTTTAGTTTTTTATTGAAAACGGTGTCATGTAAACATCCCCTTGAGTTCATTGTCTTGTGTTTACGTTACATTCTAGTGTGAATTGCTTTATAGTTTTTGTTTTATATTGTTTGTTTAATGTTATTTCATTGTCTTTTTGTGTCACACATCTTTTTTTGGATTATTGTTACAGTTAAACCATGACACATACATGTAGACTGGATATGAATATCAGTGTTTTAGTTAGTTATATTAATAATTGTAAACATTTAATTTAATCAACACAAACTACAAGCAAACTAGATCTTAAAATAATGAATCTGAATTTAAATAGATTTAATACTGTAATGCTCGTGTAAAATCCATAGTTTTCAACACTTACTCTCTTCTGTATCAACTGTTGTAGACAAATACTCAATGATTTGTCAAACACAGGTGAACTCTGACTCTTGAGGATCTGAATCTGTTCTTGTTCTCCTGCAGGTCTAAAGCCAAAGCCTGAACTCACATCAGATCCTGCAGGAGCTGCACTGACAGGAAACACAGTGACTTTGACCTGTCGCATGGATCCGTCCACTGGATACTGGGACTTTTACTGGTACAAACACACACTGAACCCTGAGACAGAGAAGAGAGAAACAAACCCCTACAGACTGAAGATTGATTCAGTGTCTGATGGAGGCCAGTACTGGTGTAGAGCTGGAAGAGGGAAACCAGTCTATTACACAGACTACAGTGATGCACTGTGGGTCAATGTTACAGGTGAGAGAGAACATGTGATTCAACATAGAGATCAGAGACTATATCTGCAGAACATCTAAAACTTTAAATAAATGTAATAATCTGTGTTTTGTACAGTGAGTCCTAAAGCTGTGCTGACGGTACGACCTGATGAACGAGTGTTCAGAGGAGAAACAGTCACTCTCACATGTGATATAAAGTGGGGAGGAGACACTGAGTGGACATACAGATGGGAAATAGAGGGAACAAACAACCTGAATATAAACTCTGACAGTGACTCTGGAGTCAATAAACAGAAACACAGAGAAGCTGTCAGTCTGTGCTCAACACAAGAGTTGAACATCAGCAGTGTTGATCACTTTCACAGCGGTAAATACACCTGTACAGGACTGATGAACACTCAAAGCTCTCAGCACAGTGATGCTGTTACACTGACTGTATCAGGTGAGTTTGTGTTTGTTGTGATCAGCTTCTCCATCAGTTTCTCTATGGCTCTGTAACTCATGATGTTTTGTTCAGATGAAGCTCAGGCAGCAGTGCGAGTGTCTCCACAGCCGTGGCTGACTGAAGGAGAATCGGTGACTCTGATCTGTGAGGTTTCAGGCTCCTCTACAGGCTGGACGTTCAGCTGGTTCAGAGATCATGATCATCTGTCAGACAGCAGCAGAGGAGCTGGAGGATCTTACACTCTCAGTCCTGCTGCTCTACAGCACACAGGAGTTTATACGTGCAGAGCAGAGAGAGGACGACCAGCCTATTACACACACAACAGCACACAGCCACTGTGGGTCACTGGTGAGTGTTTATGTTTGTGCTCATCCATATTTGTATTTCATTGATGTCTCTACAGTTGTATTCTGGCACAAAGTGTAAAAACAATCCTAAACCAATGACAACCTCAAAAACGTCGTGTGTGAGACTCCAGTAAAATTATTAGGTAATTATTCCCTTACGAATAAATCTCTCAGTGAGTAAAACTGGCTGTGTCTATATTATGACAGACTACACAACATTATAATATTATTTTTAATTTATAAATTATTATTATTATTTAAATTATTATTGTCCCTGGTTCAACAGGGTACTCTTATAAGAAAGTAGCAGTGGCTGGGACAGACTTTAAGTACCACCTCTGCTTAAAAAGATGCAATCTAATCCTGTTTACATGAAATAAGCTGCTCCTGAGCAGGATTGAGTTTATGGACCTGTTGCTATGACAGAAATTCCAGGATGAGCTTATAAGGACCTAACAATCCTGGATCAATTTTATTATCAACAGTGAAATCCAGATAACTGAGTAATCCATGTACGAAGAACGGGCCCCAGATCAGAAGCACTATCAAATACACACTCATAATTATAAGGCCTGTCTTATTTTAAACGTTAGTGCAAAATAATGTTTTGTGCCTATGATGAATCACTTTGTTGTGTTTATGATTTGTAAGGATATAAGCATCTGCTAAATGATTAAATTGAGCTGAATAAGGTCAAGAGATCTGTGATTCAACACTTGTAGCTTCCAACTGATGTTAAAGGGTTAGTTCACCCAACAAAGAAAATTCTGTCATTAATTACTCACCCTCATGTCGTTCCACACCCGTAAGACCTTCGTTCGTCTTTGGAACACAAATTAAGATGTCTTTACTACTTCTCTGGACCTAGAATGTGGTAATTCTGTTGCTTTCTCTGGGAGTTAAAAAAAAAACTCTTGGATTTCATCAAAAATATCTTAATTTTTGTTCCGAAGATGAACGAAGGTCTTGCGGGTGTGAAACGACATGAGGGTGAGTAATTAATGACAGAAATTTCATTTTTGGGTGAACTAACCCTTTAACAGATTCTCAAGACTCTCAACAGATTTTAACAGATTCTCAGACTATCACTTCTGCTTAGTGCTAATATTCATCTTAATTGTACTTCATTACCTGTTAGAGATGATTTTATTACACAAACACACGTGTGCTGTCAGTTTTTATTGAGATTTTCCTCTTTTCAGGTGTTTCTACTTCAGTGTCTCTGGTCATCAATCCCAGCAGAAGTCAACACTTCTCATCTCACTCTCTCTCTCTGAGCTGTGAGGATCAGAGTAACTCTGCTGGATGGACAGTGAGAAGATACACAGACAAAGACACAAAAACTTGTTCAAAACAAACAGGATCTTCATGTGTAATCGAGTCTCTCAGCACATCTGACACTGGAGTGTACTGGTGTCAGTCTGAATCTGGAGAGAAACGTCATCCTCGAAACATCACTGTACATGGTGAGTCCTGTTTCTAATCACATCATCTACTAATGTAATAATCTAAATTCTAATTACAGTTTACACACATTTTCCATTAATTCTGTACAGCTGATTACAGACTGACTTCTGTACAATGTACAATTTTTGAAGTTTTTCCACACGTATCAATTATTGTGATGTTAGATTAACCTGCCCTCAAAAGCAGGGCAGGCAATTTGTTTTATAAACACTTTTTGCTATACTGGTAGCAATCAATCATAGAAGTGGTCTAAGTATTAAAGCATGTACATATATCTTCTGTGGAAGTTTTAGGACCAAAAAATGTTTGCCCAATCATTGCATTCGGTCCAAATGCAATGATACAGACATCACACATCATCAGCGCGTTCATTAAGGCTATGCAGAGTTGTAGACCGACAGTCACTGAGCACCACAAACAGACAGCAGCTGTCTTTTACATTCTTCCTGAACCAAAACAATGTGCTTATGCTATGTTAATGCCATGTCATAACCGTAATTTACGAGATGGCAACCCGTGATTTTCTACCCGGAGCTGTTCACATCCTCAGACTCGGATTTATCCGTTTCTTTGTGAACACTATCAAAGCCGCAAATAATCTGCAGCAGTCAGGTGGTACAAGTAAGAGTTCTGTAAGTTGTTTACATTCATTATTATTGTAATGTTATGTGCTTTGAGACATGAGGTAATTAAATGGCGTCTCTCGTCTTGTGAGACTTGGCAGACTCTGCTCTGGCTGTACACATTCATGTGTTTTGAAGTAGGTGTAGCTTAGGAGATGCTCTGAAGGGAGGGTGGGATCTTCAAAGCTAGCTTGCTATTGCTAGCCTCTCCGAAATTGCCTATGCTACCTTTAAATGCCATATAAAAACAAGGAAAAATGTGACTGGTGTTTTGCACATTCATCAGACAGTCTCTTCCCATATAAATTGGCAGATTAAGCTGCAAAATGGACCTGATTTTATGCCAGTGGTTACAAAATCTGATACACAACCAACAAACTGTCATGGAAATTTGTAACTATTTTGCATTTTGGCAAACTAGTGTCTAATGCATATTAATTTGTACAATCTCATTAGTATGATCTTATTGCGCATCACTGATGGTTAAGTTTAAGGGTGGACCTTCATGCTTACTTTTTTCTAAAAATAAATAAATAAAATTTATACAAAACAATCATCAGCTCATAAAATAGTTCTCATGAGATTGGGTTGGACTACACAAACTAGTGTAAAAAGCACAGGAAGTATAAAGTACAATTCATAATATCAGTATTTTGCTCATGTATTGTTTTGCTACTATTTACAGTATTAAACACACATTTCTTGTGTTTGTAGATGGTGAAGTGATTCTGGTGAGTTCTGTTGATCCTGTGATTGAGGGAGAGACTCTGACTCTACACTGTTTACATCGATCTACAAACTCCCTGATCCTCAGCGCTGATTTCTTTAAAAACGGATCACTGGTCCAGAATCAGACGACAGGAGAGATGAGCATCACTACTGTCTCAAAGTTACATGAGGGTTTCTACTACTGTAAAACAGAGAGAGGACAGTCACTCAACAGCTGGATCTCAGTCAGAGGTCTCTGAAGAATCAGTGATTTTATATACTTTTGTAATATTATCATACAGTATATGTCACTCACTAATAAATCTGTGTGTTCGTCACATTCTCCTCAACAGCTTTTAAACCATCTTATCTTCTGGTCATTGGTGTGTCTGTAGGATTGAGTTTTTTCTTGTTTTTCCTCGTCTCACTGGTACTGCTGTGGAGACACAAAAACAAAAAAGGTGTGGAGCAGTTCATGACATGTTATAAATGACTAAACCACATGAAAAGCAACAAGTGAAGTTATTAAACCTAATTTCGGGAAGAGTATGCCAGCTACGGCAATCTAATCTTCTAATTAATACCAATGAGACAAATTCTTTCGGCATCTCTCCTCCTCCCCTTCTTGTATATTTTTGCTTATGTAATGGGGGCCAATAGGAGCTTGAGTAGAATATCCTCTCTGAGCCCCTCTATAGCAGGCAGCAAGCCAAATCTGTTTACCACTTAGAGTAAGATTATATGGGCACACAAACTCATGAAATGGAAGATACAGTTTCTGAAGCCTAGACAGTCACTGCATGTTTATTAATAAAAAGAGCATTTAATACATTTAATCCAGACAATATGTGAGTGAAAATACTCTTAGTCAACATAATGATCTTTGTCTCTATTATAGATCAGCACTGTAACACTCAACAGACTTCAGTCCCAACTCGATCTGGAGAATCTCATATGGAAAACTCTCCTCTGCAGCCTGGTCAGACTCAATAACAAATCATTTACATTTATTTATTATTGTATTTCCCCCCTTTTTCACCTATTACAGCCTTGCTTTTCATCTTTTCATCTTCAAATACCTGTTTGCTGTCCTGCAGGTTCTGATCACATTTATGATGACGTGACTCCAATGAATAAAAGAGATAAAGGTTGAGCCTTAAACCTTCTTATAAAACTCAGTAACAAGTGTTTTAAAGGGATAATTCACACACACAAAATGAATTCTGTCATCATTTACTTACTCTCGTTACAAACCTGTATAACTTTCTTTATGCTGTTTAGAAGATATTTGGAAAAATGTCTCAGTGTTTTCCATGCATTAAAAGTGGTCCAATGTTGTTAGGAACCCAACATAATTTGAAATATCATTTTGAACTATCCCTTTAAGCTTTATATGTATTTTTTTTTCTGTTCGACTGCTTTTTACCTATTGTCCTCAAAATGCCTGTTTGCTGTCCAGCAGGTTTTGATCACATTTACAATGCTGTGACTCCACTGAATAAGAGAGACAAAGGTTGAGTCTTAAACTTTATATAAACACTTATCATTTAAAATCAACAAATATCATTAATGTTGGCTTGACTTGTTTGTTTTAGAGCCACTGGAAGATGTCACATATTCAGAGGTCACTGTTAAGAAAAACATATCTGTGAATAAAGGTTAAAACCCTCTTCACTACACCTGGATAATAAAGCCATCAGTCATTAACCAATGATATTGATGGTGTCTGTATTTATATTGCATAAAATATGAATAGATATTTTCATGATTTCACTATTTTTTCCAGAAGATACCATGGTAGAGTCAAATAATATGACGTACTCAGAAGTCGGAACAAAAGTAAAGAAGTTCAAAAGCAAAGGTGAGATCCTGTTTTTCCTGAAGTACAATATTATTTTTCCAGCATGTTCTGCATAATCTGATTGATTTTCTGTTCTGTATTAGATATTAATACTGCAGGACCCAGTGATTTGACTTACGCACAGATCAATATACAAGACAAAAAGAAAAGCAAGGGCAAAGGTAAACGCACAACAAACTACATCTAAACACAACTGTCTGAATGAATCATCACATTTAACTAGATATAATATATAATGCTTCTATAATATCAGGAAACCTTTTTAAAATCATAAACAGAACTGATAAAGCCAACTTCAGTTTGGAAATGTAACAACAGCCACAACAATCACATCTGTCTGTGTTTACTGAAATGAATGAAACAGAGCATTTCAAAATTAATTTCAGAGATGATCAAAACAGGCCTGTACAGAGAGTCAGATAATCAAGCTGCTGTTTTTCCATGACAGGCGCTGGACTTGGTGATGTTCTGATTGAAATGAAATCTAAGGAGAAACACAGAGGTAAATAAAGAGATGCTCTGAAATATATAGCAGGTTATAGATCATATGAAAATAAAATATGTAAAAAAAAAAAAATATATATATATATATATATATGCTTTAATATACAGAACCTGCTAACATGAATTAAAGTCTAAAATAAGATCTACACACACCAGCGTATCTCAATTCTGAAAATGATATTAACAATTTTAATTAATATACTATTACTTATGTGGTTTAATTGTGGTTTGAGAGGTTCTGTTTTCTCTTCATATTATCATGGATTATTAGTTATTAGTGTAGTTGCAGATGTATAGCGTTATGTTTACGCTCTGTTTCTGTTCTGTTGTTCACTATCAGGGAAGAGCAGTGAGTCTGGAGACTCTTTATACTCTGAATTGAAGCACAACACAGATAGAGGTGAGAGAAACACAAAGTCAAACATCATCGCTGTTGACGTCAAAACATTAATCTTAACTATTACACATCAACAGATCAGAATGATTCAGAAAGTCATGTGGCTCATTGAGGAAATGTAAAAAAAAATATTGTGTTCTTCAGGTGCTGATGCTGAAGTTGGTGATGCAACTTATGCTCAAGTTATAAAGAAGAAAGGTCACAAAAACAAATAAAATGTAAGAATTGTTACAACTGTACAATGATTTTACAATAACTGACAATTAGTTCACAATTTGCACTTTCATGTAGAATGTATATATGCTTTAAATGATTCAGTTCAGTTATTTGTGAGGATCAGCGATTCATCGTGATCTTAAATCTGTAAATCAGGGGTGCCCAATAGGTAGATCACGATCTACCAGTCGATCGCAAAGACAATGGTGGTAGATCGCACACAATTTTAATAAATGCTTTTGTTAAATTTTAATAAAAAGAAAAATATAACAATGTCCTTCCTTCTCCTTTTAGTTTCTGTCTGACTTGCATTTGACTAATAAATTTTGACCAGGCAAGATTTTTGTTTATTCAGTTGCCATGACAATTAGCCTGCTTCACGTGAATCGCGCCTTCCAAGAGCTTCGGAGTTCGGAGAACAGAGCGCAAAGTCAGCTTCCTCCAATAGAGTACCTCAGGGATGACGTGTTTTTGTAGGCCAACCCGGAAGTTAGCAGCGCACAGGTTCCCTCGATCGAAAGCCTATGCATTTTTCCCATAGACTTTTGGAAAATCACAAAAAATAAGCTCTGTGTTTAACAAAGGGTTATGACACTTACACGTTTTGTCTAAAAAGATAATCTTGACAAGTTAACACAACATTTATACATTTTGAAGCCTAAATAAAGTCATCAGATATAAAAAGCTAACAGTAGGCTATAAACGGACTACAGCACACCATGGTCGCGGAATAACGTCACCACCACCAAGCTTCCTCAAACTTTATTTAAAAAACAACTTCATTTAAAAACATGCTCTCTGATTATGATCTGCGCTGTGTATGAATACTTATCAACTTTTTCATGAGATATGCTGTCCAAATGTCCTGTTAGTCATGATGACGTCTAAAGTCCCCGCCAAAGGAAGTAGTCCCTTTTAGCAATTTGTTAGCAACCGCCGTTTTTAAGACACAATAAAGGTTTAAAAAATCACAAGCAGGTTATAACTGGTGTGTTTTATGTCATAGATCAAAACGTGAAAATATTTAGAGGCTTTGTTAACCACAGACCTTATTTCAGGCGATTTAGCAAAAACCCATTAAAAAAACCCATAGACTTTACGCCAGTGGAACCGGAAGTCCTAAAATGCTAACTCGCTTCCGGGTTTTGCCTACACAAACACGTAATCCCTGAGGTACTCTATTACGCACGAAACAGCCGTCTCTGAAGTGAGCGTGCACGTATTGAGCAGACGATTTTCATGGACACATCCATGATCTTTTTCATATTCAGCATTTTCGCACAGAGCTTGTTGGTGTGTATAATACAATGATAATTAAGGAAGTTGGGAAAAGCATCCTCCTCCTTGTACTTGGCAATGAATCCGTTTGAACGGCCGACCATCGCAGGTGCTCCGTCAGTTGCGATTGACACTAGTTTAGACATTGGCAGCTGTGTTTTGTCGACAAATATTATGCAAAATGTTTGATTCTATTCAGTCATCAGAATAAGTTAAATGCCCTGGCTATTGTGATCTGTTGTGCTGTATGTTTTTGAGTTTAGTGTTAAAATTGAATATCAACAATGAACATTTTTCTCCTGAATTCCATGTAAATATATATGCAGTAGTAGCAACAAGAATTTGAATTTTTTTTTTTTTAATTATTAAACTGTTTTTTTTTTTTTTTTGGTTGGTAGATCTCATTGAGTTGATCATTTTTAAAGTAGATCATCATGCAAAAAAAGTGTGGGCACCCCTGCTGTAAATCATCAACAGCATGAGCTCAAATCAGAGGTTTGCATTATCCACATTACCTGAATAATTCATCAAACTGGATTCTCTTTTTAAAGGTCCCTGAGATCAGCTAAGAGAACAGACGACAGAAGAGAAACACCAGCAGAAGAAATGAATCTGAGTCAAATGCTTATGTACATGCTTGAATGAAAGAGAATTGCACTGTATACTGTATTATCTGTTAAAGTCACTTTTCAAGCCCAGTGGCTCTTCATCAGACAGTTTATTATCTGTACACATATTATGTAAGCAAATATATCCATGTATAATATATAGTAAAACATTTTCTAGTGAGCATTTATGTTTAATATGTTACCTAATATATGTTAATATGTCTTATCAAATAGTGCCTGTGTTTTTGGCATGACAAGATGATTTTTCTTATATCATATAGGCGTATACTGTTTTCTTACTTTAATTTTTTTCATATGTAGTTTTTGCTGCAGTTAATGGTGTGCGATTTCTATCTGATAAATAAAGACATATAAACATGTTTTTTTTTTGCATGAGTTTTTCACATTTGTTATTCTAAGGTCACAAGGGGTTAAAATGTTATTAGATTGTTGTTATTCTTATGAACAAAAGTAATGACTGAACCTCTCATTTTAGGTTTTGGGTCAGGGCGACATGTGACATGTACTCTGATTGGTTCAGTCGTCTTTTATTCATGATAGAAAATGTGTTCGTAGTTGGTGTAGGAAGGAGTATGTCATTTAAAAAACTGGAAAAGCTGTGCAGTTTCACAAAGCCTTCATTATAATGCACAGAAAGGGAAAAAAACATACAAACACACTGTGTGATGATCATGCTGAATTTCTGTACGCAGTCTCACTGTACGACATAGGACCACCGATTAAGAGCCACGATCCCAGAAATCGCCACAATTGTTTCACGATGGCAATCTTTCGTCTGGGACAGCCAAAAATTGTGCAGTGTATCTCGGGCTTTACACAGTGTAGAAAACTTGACACAATGTTTAAGTTAGGAAACATTAAACCCTTCATTGGCTGATTTTAGTGAAGGTTGCAAGGCTGTGGAAAGCTTCATATTCTCTAACATGGTTGCTTATTTCTCCTGGGTTGCTCTTTTTTGGTCTTTTTATCCATTTTCTCATCTGCCTGGTTAACGTTTGTGAGATACACAGATAGGGAACACAAATCAAAATTAATACTTATGCATTAATACTAATGAAATTAATGCTTGGTAATCTGTGAATTAATGGACGTCGGGCTAATTGTCACAGTGGAAGTCAGTCAAATGTTTTTCTCTGGCAGTGTTTTTTCAAAATGATTGTCTTTTTGTGAATGTATATATAGAATTTTTTTTTAAATGCTTTTTTGTGATATTTGTTTGATAACAAGCAAAAAGAACAAAAACACAGACAATGAGAGGGCAAGAGTCAAAATGAACAGGGTACAATGGGGCTAAAGTCACACCTTAATAAAAATGTGCTTTTTACTACTCCCATATGATTTATAGAAAAATATATATGTTTTAATTGAACATTAATGGAGCAACAGATATTGTGTGAAAATAAATCATAAAAGTGGTTTGTTTGTTTGTTTAAAAACCTTATAAATGTATGAGGTGGCAAGGTGGGCCTTTTACCCTACACACAGGGTAAAACCAACATGGGGCATTTACTAAAATACATTAGCTAAAGTAATATGTTTTGCATAATGTCTAAGGTAAAAGGTGTTGAAAACAACCACTTAAGCAAAGTTTGTACTATTTTCTGTTTATTTTGATAAATTATTTTTTGTTCATTAAATATTGTCATTAAAATATGCTAATTTTAAAAATAAAGATTAGAAAAAAATATTTAAAAAAGTAAAGATTCTGAAAGCATTGAATGAGATCCCATAATAATTTAATATAGCTTTTCAGTAAGGTGCCAGTAACAAAAAAATATATTTTATTATATAACATGATTAATATCATATTTTTAAATATGATGGTTTCATTATAAACATGGTGGACACCCAATTTAATATATAATATTTACCATCTGAATCTAACTGTCAACAAATGAAAAAGTCAGACAACTATTTATTATCATGTTAATTATTGTGCCTTTAGCACCAACAGCAGGTGCGCCTTTCACCCCAAATATACCATAGTCTTCTTTTACTTATTCTTCTGCTATTGAAAAAAAAAACAAAAAAAAAAACAACTGTTGCTTTAATTAGCTTGAACAAATCTGAAAAGACCTTTGTCTCAAAATACAATCAGTAATTTTATCGATTCTCGTTTGCTACATAAATCGACAACATTTTAAAAAACATTAAATATTAGATCAATTTAACAGAGAATCAACTTGCTGTCCGCAAATGGCCAAATTTCAAGGATCAGCCAAATTTCCATGTGCATCACCAAAAGTGATTGTTAGGAAACGTGCTGAGCTGAATTTGTGCCATCTAATGGTTTAAAAGAGAATAAAGTCTTTGCGCCTTTTACCCTGATGTGCCTTTAGCCCTGTTGTACCCTGTGTTTTTTCAAGACAAATGAAAACAGAAATACGAGATGTTGTTTTGATACCTTTAAAACTTCTAAGAGAATATCGCAGATCTTACATTATCTAATGTCTGCAGAGATGGAAATAGACATATTTTAAAAAAGTACATCACCTAATCAAATCTGATGGAAAATACACCCACTCTTACTGCACATAAGAGAAACCAAAGGATGGAAATAATCAAATAAATGACTAAAGAAGTCAATAGCACCAATGGCTAGAATTAATAAAGAAGAGATTAATACAATTCATAAAAAGGAAAATATAATAGATTAAATAAATAAAATAAATTAAAAGAATAAATTGAATAAAAATAATTTCGCACACACCAACAGTTTAGTGTTAAATGATTAAATTACACTAAAACGAAAGATAAAATATATGATTTTATCTCAGAAAATATAATGAACTCAACCAAGCTCAGTGATGACTCGTTTCCATCATCTCTCTCTTTTTTTCTTTCTTTTTTTTTTTTTTTTTGGTGAATTGGAATGGAAAGGATTGTAGGTGATTGAAGGACGCAAAGGATACACTTGATGCATCCTTCAAAATGAGCTGAATGAAGGACGCAAAACTCATGGTTTTCTCATATAGATTTCAATGAATTTTGATTGCTACTAGTTTTCATATTCATTACTGTATTTGCCCTTTGTAGGTCAGATCACAGCATCAGAAAATCAGAAAATACACTGAAAACACCCATGAGCTGAACTGAACTGTTCAAAATATGGTCATTACTTTTGTTCGTAAGAATAACAACAATGTAAGAACAATATTTTTTAACATTTTAAACCCTTATGACCTTAGGTTAACAAATTGAAACATGAAAAACTCATGCAAAGATAATGTTATGTTTTTATTTATCAAATAGAAATCTCACACTTTAATC
Organism: Hypophthalmichthys molitrix; assembly: GCA_037950675.1. NCBI lineage: Eukaryota > Metazoa > Chordata > Actinopteri > Cypriniformes > Xenocyprididae > Hypophthalmichthys > Hypophthalmichthys molitrix. The sequence continues at coordinate 34,114,387 of CM075498.1, read as the reverse complement.
TCACACATTAATTGCAGCATTAAAAAAAAAAAAACATAAAAGAAAGAAAACAATATATATGCTATAAGACAAATCATCTTGTCTTGGCAAAAACACAGGCTCTATTTGATAAGACAGGTAACGTGTTAAACATAAATGCTCATTAGAACATGTTTTACTATATATTAGATTCAATTGTTTACACAATATGTGTACAGATAATACAGTGCAATTCTCTTTCATTCAAGCATGTACATAAGCATTTGAGTCAGATTAATTTCTTCTGCTGGTGTTTCTCTTCTGGCATCCTTTCTCTTCGCTGATCTCAGGGACCTTTAAAAAGAGAATATTTGATGAATTATTCAGGTAATGTGGATAATGCAAACCTCTGATTTGAGCTCATGCTGTTGGTGATTTACAGTTTTAAGATCAAGATGAACCGCTGATCCTCACAAATAACTGAACTGAATCACTTAAAGCAGATTTGCATTCTACATGAAAGTGCTAATTGTCAGTTATTGTAAAATTATTGTACAGTTGTAACAAAATTCTTACCTGTTTTATTCTTTTTGTGACCTTTCTTCTTAAAAACTTGAGCATAAGTTGCATCACCAACTTCAGGATCAGCACCTGAAGAACATAAATATCATCATAAAATGCAAGATTTTCACACTTCCTCAATGAGCCACATGACTTTCTGAATCATTCTGATCTGTTGATGTGTAATAGTTAAGATTAATGTTTTGACGTCAACAGCGATGATGTTTGACTTTGTGTTTCTCTCACCTCTATCTGTGTTGTGCTTCAATTCAGAGTAAAAAGAGTCTCCAGACTCGCTGCTCTTCCCTGATAGTGAACAACAGAACAGAAACAGAGCGTAAACATAACGCTATACATCTGCAACTACACTAATAACTGATAATAGTTACACTTTATTTTGATGGTCGCCTTTAGACATTCTGTTGACCATAAGTAACGCTGTACCTACATGTCAACTAACTTTCATTAGAGTATTAGTAGACTGTAGTTAGGTGTTAGGGTTCGGGTTAGTAGAATAAGTTGACATTCACTTGCAAAGTTACTTTATATAGCCAGTAGAATGTCTGTTGGGGGATCATCAAAATAAAGTGTTAGCAGATATTAAGCAGACAGTCTTCTAATACTAATGAAACTTAGTTGACATTTAGTTGCAATGTTAGGCTACTTATAGTCAACAGAATGTTTAAAGGGGACCAACAAAATAAAGTGTCACCCTGATAATAATATGAAGAGTGAACAGGACCTCTCAAACCACAATGAAAATTTATTATCAGGTTCTGTTAAAATATTGTATATTATTTTCCATAATTTTGTTTTCACATGATCTGTAACCTGCTATATATTTCAGAGCATCTCTTTATTTACCTCTGTGTTTCTCCTTAGATTTCATTTCAATCAGAACATCACCACGTCCAGCGCCTGTCATGGAAAAACAGCAGCTTGATTATCTGACTCTCTGTACAGGCCTGTTTTGATCATCTCTGAAATTAATTTTGAAATGCTCTGTTTCATTCATTTCAGTAAACACAGACAGATGTGATTGTTGTGGCTGTTGTTACATTTCCAAACTGAAGTTGGCTTTATCAGTTCTGTTTATGATTTTAAAAAGGTTTCCTGATATTATAGAAGCATTATATATTATATCTAGTTAAATGTGATGATTCATTCAGACAGTTGTGTTTAGATGCAGTTTGTTGTGCGTTTACCTTTGCCCTTGCTTTTCTTTTTGTCCTGTATATTGATCTGTGCGTAAGTCAAATCACTGGGTCCTGCAGTATTAATATCTAATACAGAACAGAAAATCAATCAGATTATGCAGAACATGCTCGAAAAATAATATTGTACTTCAGGAAAAAACAGGATCTCACCTTTGCTTTTGAACTTCTTTACTTTTGTTCTGACTTCTGTGTACATCACATTATTTGACTCTGCCATAGTATTTTCTGGAATATAAATGCAATATAAATACAGACACATACAGACAGATAAATACAGATTTGTTCTCTCAACTTAATTTTTTTTAGTTATCTTTTTACATTGACTCAGTTAAGTTGTATTACTTAGAATATTAAGTAAAACGGAATTTTTCGTGAAGAGTTAAAAAAAAAAAAAAAACCTTTATCCACGGATCTCTTTTTCTTAACAGTAACCTCTGAATATGTAATGTCTGAAGATGGCACTGGATCTGGAAAGAGTCAATCAAGGATTTCATTATTTTTTGATACATGTGTAGATTTTTTATAATAAGTTTTATAATAAGACTCAACCTTTATCTCTTTTATTCATTGGAGTCACGTCATCATAAATGTGATCTGAACCTGCAGGACAGCAAGCAAGTATTTGAGGAAAAAGATGAAAAGCAAGGTAATCTTAAAGGGAAAAAATATTAATAAATAAATGTAAATGATTTGTTATTGAGTCTGACCAGGCTGCAGAGGAGAGTTTTCCACATGAGATTCTCCAGATCGATTTGAGTCTGATGTCTGTTGAGTGTTACAGTGCTGATCTTTAATAGAGACAAAGATCATTAGGGTCACTTTAAGAGTATTTTCACTCACATATTTTGTTTACATGCATTGAATGCTCATTTTGTTAATAATCATTCAGTGATTCAGAAACTGTATCTTCCATTTGTTGCTGTTCATGTGGTTTAGTCATTCATAACATGAACTGCTCCAAACCTTTTTTGTTTTTGTGTCTCCACAGCAGTACCAGTGAGACGAGGAACAACAAGAAAAAACTTAATCCTACAGAAACACCAATGACCAGAAGAGAAGATGGTTTAGGAGCTGTTGAGGAGAATGTGATGAACACACAGATTTATTAGTGAGTGAAAAATATGATACTGTATGATATTATTACAAAAGTATATAAAATCACTGATTATTTAGAGACCTCTGACTGAGATCCAGCTGTGGAGTGACTGTCCTCTCTCTGTTTTACAGTAGTAGAAACCCTCATGTGACTTTGAGACAGTAGTGATGTTCATCTCTCCTGTCGTCTGATTCTGGACCAGTGATCCGTCTTTATAGAAATCAGCGCTGAGAATCGGGGAGTTTGTAGATCGATGTAAACAGTGTAGAGTCAGAGTCTCTCCCTCAATCACAGGATCAACAGAACTCACCAGAATCACTTCACCATCTACAAACACAAGAAATGTGTGCTTAATACTGTAAATAGTAAGAATAGCAAAACAATACATTAGCAAAATACTAATATTATTAATTGCATTGTACTTTATGCTTCCTGCACTTTTAAAGTCATACAATATTTTGTAAGGAAAACAGCAAAAAGCAAACAATGAAGGTCTACCCCTGCATCAGTGGGGCACAAGAAGATTGTAAAAACACAAATAAGATTGTACAAATTCATACGCATTATAGCCACCAATTATATGAAATAGTTACAAATTGCCATGAGAGTGTTGGTTGTGTATCAGATTTTTAACCACAGGCAAAAAATCAGGTCCATTTTGCAGCTTAATCTGCCAGTTTATATGGGAAAAGACTGCCTGATGAACATTAAACGTGACCAATCGCATTTTGCTTTGCTTTTATGTACTATTTAGTGGCGTGCTTATCTAACATAATAATAATAATAATAATAGATATGTGTGGAAAAACTCAACTCAGTTCAAATAATTGTGCAGAAGTCAGTCTGTGATCAGCTGTACAGAAAACAATTAGTGGAAAATGTGTGTAGACTGTAATTAGAATTTAGATTATTACATTAGTAGATGATGTGACTAGAAACAGGACTCACCATGTACAGTGATGTTTCGAGGATGACGTTTCTCTCCAGATTCAGACTGACACCAGTACACTCCAGTGTCAGATGTGCTGAGAGACTCAATTACACATGAAGATCCTGTTTGATTTGAACAAGTTTTTGTGTCTTTGTCTGTGTATCTTCTCACTGTCCATCCAGCAGAGTTACTCTGATCCTCACAGCTCAGAGAGAGAGAGTGAGATGAGAAGTGTTGACTTCTGCTGGGATTGATGACCAGAGACTCTGAAGCAGAAACACCTGAAAAGAGGAAAATCTCATTCAAAATTGACAGCACAGAGACTGCAATGAGCTGAGAGATGAGCACAAACATAAACACTCACCAGTGACCCACAGTGGCTGTGTGTTGTTGTATTGTGTGTAATAGGCTGGTCGTCCTCTCTCTGCTCTGCACGTATAAACTCCTGTGTGCTGTAGAGCAGCAGGACTGAGAGTGTAAGATCCTCCAGCTCCTCTGCTGCTGTCTGACAGATGATCATGATCTCTGAACCAGCTGAACGTCCAGCCTGTAGAGGAGCCTGAAACCTCACAGATCAGAGTCACCGATTCTCCTTCAGTCAGCCACGGCTGTGGAGACACTCGCACTGCTGCCTGAGCTTCAGCTGAACAAAACATCATGAGTCACAGAGACATACAGAGAAACTGATGGAGAAGCTGATCACAACAAACACAAACTCACCTGATACAGTCAGTGTAACAGCATCACTGCGCTGAGAGCTTTGAGTGTTCATCAGTCCTGTACAGGTGTATTTACTGCTGTGAAAGTGATCAACACTGCTGATGTTCAACTCTTGTGTTGAGGTTTGGTTGAGAGTGTTTTTATATTTGTTGTTGGTTCCCTCTATTTCCCATCTGTATGTCCACTCAGTGTCTCCTCCCCACTTTATATCACATGTGAGAGTGACTGTTTCTCCTCTGAACACTCGTTCATCAGGTCGTACCGTCAGCACAGCTTTAGGACTCACTGTACAAAACACAGATTATTACATTTATTTAAAGTTTTAGAAGTTCTGCAGATATTGTCTCTGATCTGTATGTTGCATCTCACTATTCTCTCTGGCCTTGTTTCTACCTGGTATTAAAATGCGTTTTGGTCGATCGGATCACAAGTGGACAACGCTATAAATACAGGAGCAAATGGGGTGCAAAAATGCTTTGAGCTTGTCCACTTTCGACCACTTCCAGAGGCAGTCCAAAACACATTCGACTGGATTGCTTTCATAGTGGAAATGCTCATTTATTTGAAGTTTTAGACATTCTGCAGATATAGTCTCTGATCTGTATGTTGAATCACATGTTCTCTCTCACCTGTAACATTGACCCACAGTGCATCACTGTAGTTTGTGTAATAGACTGGTTTCCCTCTTCCAGCTCTACACCAGTACTGGCCTCCATCAGACACTGAATCAATCTTCAGGCTGTAGGGGTTTGTTTCTCTCTTCTCTGTCTCAGGGTTCAGTGTGTGTTTGTACCAGTAAAAGTCCCAGTATCCAGTGGATGGATCCATGCGACAGGTCAAAGTCACTGTGTTTCCTGTCAGTGCAGCTCCTGCAGGATCTGATGTGAGTTCAGGCTTTGGCTTTAGACCTGCAGGAGAACAAGAACAGATTCAGATCCTCAAGAGTCAGAGTTCACCTGTGAATCATTGAAAATTTGTCTGCAACAGTGGATACAGAAGAGAATAACTGCTTAAATATGGATTTTAGATTATAGCATTAAACAGATCTAAATATGAACTACATTAAAAAAATTTGTAATTATTAGTAAAACCTAAATAAAATGTTGACATTCATATCTAGACTATAAGAATGTTCTTTTACATTCACATATCACACAAATGTGGATTATACAATATTTACATAATTTGTGTTTAAAATCTTGTAGATTCTGTATTTTTTTTTAAAAATCCATTAGTAAAGGTAACGACTAGTTCATCTGTTGCTTTGTGTTTGATAAGTGATTTTCTTTTGAACATCTGGAGTTTCTTTTCCTCTGTAATACTCAGTAAAATGATCCTGTATGTCTGCTGTGAAATAACTGGACAGTCTGAACTTTCTGTCTGAGCTACAATGTATTTTTCTGGTCACGTACAAAGTGCAGAGTTTTGACAGCAACAGCCATATTGTTTTAGCAGGGCTTTGTCTCTGTGAATCATTGTGTAATTTTTACTTTTTACTGTTAATTTACTGGACAGTAATGTTTGGGTTTTGCTCAGAACTAGTTACTCGTGACCATCACCAGGTTCATGCTGGTCAGAAAGACTGTCTGATGTGCTGTGATGTCATGATGATGCAGACTAAAATACTCTTCTTAGTCATTTTTGTTGCAACAATTTTGTGTCCTTTTTGAGCCATTTTTGACCATTTCCTTCATTATAACAGTGATCAGCACATAACTAAAACACAAACAAGAAAAAAAAAAAAACATCAACCACAATGTTTTGTTCTAATGAAGAAAGATGTACAGATTTTGAACAAAGAGAGGGTGAAGGAGATTAAATGATGACTGAATTTTCATTGTGTTGGATAAAATAAATCTTAAATCTGATTTTCAGATCTGTAAAGATGAATGTCAACATTTTATTTAGTTTTTACTAACAATTACAAACATTTTTGATGTAGTTCATATTTAGACCTGTTTAATGCTATAATCTAAAATCCGTATTTCAGCAATTATTCTCTTCTGTATCCACTGTTGCAGACAAATACTCAATGATTTGTCAAACACAGTTGAACTCAGGCATTCAGTTTCATTGTTTTGCTCCGTCAAGTTGTTTTGAACACAAGAACAGAGAATTATTTAAAATCAATCCCTCAAAATAGGAGTGAAAACTGTATTTATCAGCAGTGTGAATGAAAAAAAGACTCATTGGTTGTGTGATCATGATCATGAAGAGAGTTTAGGAGGACAATGATGTTCAACTCACCCGTCACAGAGAGATAAACAGAGCTTGATTGTGATGAAACTGATCTTCCATCTATGTGTCCTTTACACGTGTACAGACCCTCATCAGACTTAACAGCTTCAACAATACTGAGAGTGTCTCTGTTTACAGTGTAACGCCCAGACGTCTGTAATATTGAACTGTCTTTATTCCACTCATATCTCCAGTTACTGTAAAAAGGTTTTATCTCACACTTCAGATTGACTCTCTCTCCAGTGAATACAGATCTGTCTGGTGTCACAGTCAGTGTAAATGTGGGTAAACCTGTGAAGAAAGACGAAAACACAAAGAGAATCAAACAGCTCTTTCAGAAAGCTATTCTGTAAATGTTTTACAAAACTATGTAGTTTATCCATTATTTTATCTCATATTTCATATCATATGTTCTGGTTTGCTTTTGTACTTTCATCAGTTTTCTCATGTGTTTTGAGGAGGCTCCGGCTCCGTCACTTCCTCAGTATTCTAGTCTGAAAACCTGCTTCGACGACACTCAACAACAGATAAACTGTGGCTCCATTACATTTCTAACCTGACATTGTTCTGACTGAGACGATCATGTCTCCCTCTGACCGTTTCATTCAGCTGCAGATAATCATTAATGAAGTTAACCAAGATTTTCAGACTTGAACCTTACATTTCTCTTAAAACACTTCTAAAAATCTATCACACACAAAGCTGAAATTGTCAGCAAAAGAATATTGCTGTTGGAGCTTCAATGAGCACATAATGCAGACAAAACTTATTTTGTTTTCTATGCAAGACATTTCATTTTTGTTTTAATTACATCAAAAATGTTTGTAATTATTGGTAAAAAATAAAAATGATACACTGATATTCATTTCTAGTCTGCATGTTTATTCTTTTGTATTCACACAACTGCAGGTTGTACAATATTTAGCAGTAAACAGTAAGATATTTTCCATTCTGAACAAAATCACAATCTCTCGATTGGATGTGTGTTCACAGTAGAGAGAGTTTAGGAGGACAATGATATTCAACTCACCCTTCACAGAGAGATAAACAGAGCTTGATTGTGATGAGTTTGGTCTTCTATCTCTCAGTCCTCTACACCAGTACTGACCCTGATCAGACTCAGTAGCTCCTCTGATAGTGAGAGTGTCTCTGTTTTCAGTGTAACGCTCGGACTTCTGTAACTTCACACTGGATCTGCTGCCTTTATACCACTCATATCTCCACTCATGTGTCCAGTCATTTCTCAAGTCATTTGTCCTTCTCCAGTTACTGTAAGTCTCTATCTCACACTTCAGATTGACTGTCTCTCCAGTGAATACAGGATTGTTTGGTGTCACAGTCAGTGTAGATGTGGGAGAATCTATGAAGAAACACAAATGTGTTAATATTTATTGTATATAAAACTAAATGGTTTCATGCAAATTCTGCTGAAAACATTAAAATCTGACTTTATTTCCACTAGTAAAGGTATTGACGACTACTTTGTGACGACTGCTTCGACAACACTCCACAACAGATAAATTGTGGCTCCATAACATCATTTCTATCCTGACTCGTTCTGACTGAGCTGATCAAGTCTTCCACTGATGGTTTCATTCATCTGCAGATAATCTGAAGGTCAGCAGATCACTGGAATGAACTGAACGTGTCTGGAGGATATAGATGATGTACTCTGAAAAGATCTGTGATCCTAATCAGCCTTGTGTTCTCTGTCACTCACAGCTGTTTGCAAACGCTTAACTATAACATAATCTGACTATGATAGGTGTAAGTAAAGTAAGCTCAAATCTGCCTGGTTTTCTACTCAATGTCTTTGGGTTAAAGTGATGTAATGAAAAGATGATCACACTCACCTGATACTGTCAGTGTAACTCTGTCACTGATCTCTGTGTACTGTGGGGCTTCAGTCTGGGTTCCTCTACAGCTGTACACACCAGCATGAGACTGATCCACATATGTGATTTTATAGTTCTTGTCTTGTCCTGCGCTGTAATAGATCTGGTCTTGTCCTCTGATGTAATCTTGATCTTTATACCAGTTGTACCGCCAGACTCCTGTCTTCTTTATGTCACATGTGAGAGTGACTATCTCTCCTCTGTACGCATGAACATCAGGCTGAACACGCACTACAGGTTTGGGTCTCTCTGTGAAAAGAGCAAACAACACACTTCATATTTGAATTTTTTTAACTCAAAATTAGCTTTCATTGAAAAATCTACAAAGTGAAAGAGCACTTACTGCTTACTGTTCCCTAGTAAAAAATAAATATACTAAAATGTATTTGAAATACATTTATTTTATGCTAAGTATACTACAATTGCATTTACATATTTATGTACTTAATATAAATACCCTGCAATTGTATTTTTATTATACTAAAATGGTATACTTAAAGTCTGCTAAACTGGAACAAGTATTTTTGTGTTGAAGTCCAACTAAAGATATACTTAAGTATATTTGATTGTGCTGAAGTGGAACTATTGCAAGTATACTTTAGGTACACTTTATATATCTTGCATTCAAATTATACAGTGATCATACTATCCTTACTAATAGTGATATTAAACATATTTTAGGCTTAATATTAATAAATATGCATTGTGCAATAAAGAAGAACTCCAAATAAAATAAAGTAAAAATAAAGTAAAATAAACTCCAAATAAAGTTTAACTTTGATTAACTTTTTTGATCCACTTCATATGTTGACTACTGTATATTAATGGGTTTGTAGTTAGTGTGAAATGAATGTAGGCCTATTTTAAATACATTTTGGTAGGTTTTTTACTTGGGCAGACTCTGCATCCATTGCCTCTGACATGAAATCTCACCATCACGCACCTAACTCGGAAAAATCCAGAGTTACCTAAACTCATAATTATGAGTTGTGCTGATGTTCATGTGCATTTTATCTCAAACACATTCTTCCTGAAATGATTTGAAAACACTGTAACTGCTGATGATAACCTTGACCCCCATTGGCCTGCCCCAACGTCCTACCATTGGTTGAACCAGAAGTTGACACATATAGACCGCAATGATTGATGTATGTTTCGAACACGCCATAAAGCGAATGCCATCACACTCACCAACAATCGGTTTAGCTGTACTTTTGTTTAACAACCAAACTGCTATATAATTTTTTTAGATGAGACTTTCTTTTTGTGCAAACCAAAGAAAACGTGAGGTATGAACTGAAACATCTAGTTTGTTTCTGCTAACTATAATAAGGGCAGAATTTTCAAACCCAACTTTTGCCTATACAGCTCAAATGTAACAATGAGCAATTTGCAAATAAAATGATTTAATTTGTTAAATATTTAAGTAGCCTACTTCTTCAGTCATTTATTTTTGTTGAATACTATGTTGACCTGTTATGATTAAATGTACAGTTCAATGAACTGTATTTGAGTTCTACTTGTTTAGTATAAAAATAGTATTGGCCTTGATAAAAGTTTACAGGAAATGTATTTTGAGTTGCAAAAAATTATCATGAAGTAAGTTTTATAATTATGACCTTTACCTTTTCAATAATTTGCTCACACTTTGAATATCAGGTAGGCTATCGTTTAATTCAATTCAAATTTATTTCTATAGCACTTTTCACAATTTTGCATGGTTGCAAAACAAATATAGAAAGTAGTTACAAAAGTAAATATATGTAATTATGACAAATAAAGAAAACAACATATAGTCAGTTTGATGAAAGGTGAATGGTGAAAGAAATTCACGTACCTGATCAGAAGTTTTATTACTTAGTGTATTTAGTGTATTTGTAATGCATTCCAAAGCACCTACTGTAATACACTTTTCCCATTAATGCTACTTTAATGGCCCATTGCACTTTGAAATATGGACTGCAGCCCTTTGGGCTGTCAAAATATTATGAATTATTAAACTAATTATTAAACCGATCCTGACCAGTCTTCAAAAATTACACAAAAAGTTAATAAATTCAGAAACGTTAACTGCATGAAAAGTATATAATTTTAATCTACACGTCACATTTAAATCCACAGCGTAATGCGAGACTGCCAAACCGCCAAATCATTTCATTGCGTTTTTGTCAGGAGCAGTTGTGGTGCATTGAGAGTTAAAGCGCGCAGAGAATCAGCAGAGAAATGTTACACATGATTTTATTCCATCTGCACACACTGAAACACAAGCAATTCTGCACGTTCACATTTTTCCACCAAGGAAAGGAATTGTCTGTGTTTTAGTGCGTGCACAAGAATAAAACTAATGTTATGAAGGTTTATACAATTGCTACATGTTGCGTTAATGACAGATCATGTCAAATAAAATGGAAGTAAAACATTCTTGATATTTAATGTTGTGTCTGCTGGTTTTATTTCTTCAACAGCTTAAATTTTAATGCACATTCGTGTTATATAGCTACAGGCCGTTTCACCTTATATTTTCACGCACAACTTACTGTGCCTATATTGAGACTTTTCTCGGCGATTCACAGTCTTTTAATCCATATAATTTGTGCTGTCATTAATAGTTGTCATTAATAATGTCTGTTCGCTTATAGGTGTACTTGTAACAGTATAGAGAGAACACAAAGTAACCCCAGTTTTTCATAGTCCATGTCTGAGTGGTGGCGCAACAGGTAAGCTGTGTGCTCTTGTGCAACAGCAACCTGGGTTCAATTCCAGCCCGTACTGGTTCCAGAATTCAATATACACATATGTTCCCATTGTCTCACTGATGTTAACTGGATAAGTAAGTTACTGGTATACTGTGGGTTTATGTAAAAGGCATATTCTTAAGCTTTGACTTTATTTATAAAGATTACTTTATTGTAGCACACTATAATGATGCCATTAGCACACTTCAAGTTCAACTTGGAATGCCATTGCAATGTGTTTTAAAATCACTAAAAGTTTGTTATCAGTATAATATTAATGTATGTTCAACATTCTTACAATGTAATTGAATTGCAATTCTAATGTCACCAAAATACATTTGAAGTTTATGCTGAGTGAATTCTGCATTTCAAAACTTAAATACAAGAGTATATTTAAAGTGTACTTAAGTATACTTGGAATAGTTCAACTTTAGCACAAACAAGTATATTTAATACAACTTTAGTTGAACTTCAGCACTGCTTTTGGACAACTAAAATGCATTTAGTACAAAATTAGTTGTTCCAATTTAGCAGACTTTAGGTATACCAATTTATAGCGTGCCACAAACACATTTAATTATACTAAAGTACAAACGATAACAGGATCATCTGAAAAGTAACACAAAGCTGCATTTGTATAAATACTCATAGATTTCAGTAAGCCCAAGCAGCAATAAAAAGATGCTTAATGTTATTGAATAGAATTGAAGTGTAATTAGCGACTATTAAGGCAAGTTTTATTTCTTTAACACAGAAGTATTTTTAGCTGTTATTCAGGTCTGCTTTCACATGTGTCAGACAGACATCTTTATCTGTTGTGTCTCTGTTTTATCAGCACTTCAGCACTTCATGAGTGTTGTGTTTTTAAGATTAGGGGAGAGCGGGGTAAGTTGTCACACTTTTCACACTGTCTAACATTTACTGAGCACCATACATCACAATGGTATAAATGTCATACCAAATGAAAGAAGGAAGTCTTGGGCACATATGTTGTATTCATTACATTTTCATATCTTATCTCATTACGGAGTTGTAGACTGTTGAATAGAGAATGTGCACTTGTGACAATTTGCCCCATTGGCGGTAAGTTGTCACACTAGATTATCTAAAAATAAGAACACAACTACTTAATTGTAATTATTGATTTTAATTTTTAAATTCAAACCAGAACTGGAAATATAAACAACCAAGTCTAGAGAATTTGGAAAAACAATTATTTCAATCCAAACAATACACATTTCAATCAAAACACATTAAGTGGCAAGACCACTTTGCTTTAACTTAAACTCAAACTTTCTCTGGCTTGCACATAGATCCATGATAACTGAATGGAATACTGCAAATAACTTGCTTAACTTAACATGTTTAATCTCTGAACATAACTGACTTAACATGTTGAACCTCTTTTTTGAGCATGTTCTATGTGTTTATTTGTACTGGGGCAAGTTGTCACATGTGACGACTTGCCCCAAACTGACATATGTGCTAATGTTGGCTAAATCTCAAGGTGAGCTCAACATAGCATGTCAGCTAAAGTATCAAAAGACACGTTGTCTCCTCTATGTTGTGCAAAATAATAATTTTTAACATTCATATCTAACAAAGTTGTATTGCATAAAATTTAAAGTGCAATTTTTTTTTACTTTTTAAGCCAAAAATGAAGAAAATTGTGCTAGCCTCAGATTAGAGTGATCTTGACCACATGTGAACAGGAAGTTGACTATAGAAGAAGAAGTCACACAAAGTGGCTATTTGATTTTTGAGATAGAGCCTCTAGTTTTGGAGTTATGAAGAGTGTGACAACTTACCCATGTGACAACTTACCCCGCTCTCCCCTACACTTAAAGTTAAAAAATACTTAAGCTTTAAAATGCATTTTCAGATCTGCATTCAGTTTCATTCTGTTTTGCTCCTTCAAAAATTGTTTTGAACACAAGCAGAGAGAACTAGAATGTACATTTCTGGCACTGGGCAGATGCTACAGTGTTTGTACGACTGCAGGAGAGCCAACCACCATGTCTGTACCATGTTCTGGTGTTGAGATATGGGCTGTTTCTCAATTCCAATATCGCAGAGAACGCATTTGCGTTCTCGTGGAGTCCGGTCTTGCCAGGCGACCTTGAAAGAACGAACTCGGAAGGACGCGAGGACACAGAACGCATCATGTGAGAATTGAGATGTGCTGCGATCTTGTTGCTCAACTGACCGTCCCAGCATATTATAAGTAGCGGCTAATACACAATAAATACAACATAACATCACAAACAAATGTAATAACCTATTAAAAGACTTCTATCATAATATTATAGACATTGTTTTCATATAATTTTCTATCGTTTTATTTCACCGTGTGTAGGCCTATTTATGAAAATTAGTAGTCTTTGTGTTATATGCTTTGTCAATGTTAAGATTATTTTTTATATGCCAATAAAAATACTGCAGGCTTTCTTCAGGTTATCACTTTATTAAAATTAAGCAAAACAAACGGACAAATGTTTACTTTCACTAGCCGTCACGTATTTGCGAGCTTGTAGCGGGAACCTCTTAAGTGAGAATGAGAACTTTAAAGCTTACAGGCTTCCGTATGTCGACCGCCCGCAGCGTCTTCTGGGATTTTTAACGGTTCGATTCTCTCAAGTCTGCATTCGATCAAAGAATATACACTAACAAGAAGCGACACTCAATAGAACGTTCCATTGCAACACCGGCGCCCAGCAGCAGCCCTGCGATTCCGCCATTTTGGGGTGAAAGCGACTCTGCAGTCCACTAGTTTCTATGGCAATATCAGCTGCTTTGTTAAAAAAAAAAAAAAAAAAACGTACATTAAAGCGGAAATCCAACCTGAATGATGACAACACAGAATAAAATACTATCACTAGTGATCATCAAATCCTTTTAACAGTTTATTTTACAGACTTTGTTTAAGTCTTCCACTTTTTTCACAAAACCATTTTGCTGTCTAGAAACCCAGTCAGTTTGGGTTCAAATTCTTTAAAAGATCTAGTATTAGCATTAGGCTTATAAACACTGAATTAATACCAACATATGAAATTAAATTAAGGACGTGCATCAGAAAAATTGGGAATGTTGGACAATAAATATATGAATATAACAGCTTGTTTTTGCAGTGTTGTCTGATGTCCGTTAAAGCAAAAGTGTCCAAAAGTGGGAATTATGCGATAACGGACACAGCAATGCATCATGTATTATAAGATCGTTATGTTTGTAGCGTGATCCATTAAAATGTACAATATAGCCTATTAAAATTCAGACCTAGTGGAGTGATACTATTATTACTATTACTCCACTAGGTCTGAAATATATTGTTCGCTGCAAACATGATGATCTTAAATTTATTAATGATTAATTTACTATTAATAAATGTGTAAAGTTGCATAAAATGGAAATACTCAATAAAGTAGGCTAACTACATTACCTCAGAAGGTTGAATGGTTGGATTCCACAACTGATAAAATAAAACATAAATAAAACAATCCAACAGTCCCCATTGACTTTATATAGCGTGAGGCTGCCTGTCTCTGTCTCACTGCCTGTATCCACTTTTGTGTCCTAAACATTCGTTTTTTGGGGTCGACAGCTTATAAAAACTTATTTCTGCTTTTTTTTTTTTTTTTTAGCTTGTTAGCTGTACACCTTGTCACACAGCAGCTTTTAGGCATTGTTCTGTTTTTTGTAATAAGTCAGAACTGACAAGGAGGCAGCCTCACGCAATACAAAGTCAATGGAGACGGTTGGATTGTTTTCCCCCCCAGTGGGCGTGGTTTTCAGATCATGACGCGTGTCGCTCTGTCTCTATAGAGTGCCACAGGGATGACGTGTTTTTGTAGGCAAAACCCGGAAGCAAGTTAGCATTTTAGGACTTCCGGTTCCATCGTTGTAAAGTCTGGGTTTTTTTAATGGGTTTTTGATAAATCGCCTGAAATAAGGTCTGTGGTTAACAAAGCCTCTAAATATTTTCACATTTTGATCTATGACATAAAACACACCAGTTATAACCGCCTTATGATATTTTTTAAACCTTTATTGTGTCTTAAAAACGGCGGTTGCTAACAAATTGCTAAAAGGGACTACTTCCTTTGGCTGAGACTTTAGACGTCATCATGACAAACAGGAAATTGCCCGCGTTTCAGTCTCACGTTCTTAGAAGTTTTACCTGTCAGTTAATATATATATATATATATATATATTATATATATATATATATAGTCTTTTCAAATTGTAGTTTTTAACATATTGTAGTACAAAAAAATTAAGTGATATTAAGTTAATCGAATACTAGTTCTTTATTTCTCTTGAGAGATTGTAGTTCGACAATGGTTTTTTGTTTTGTCCCGAGATGCAACCACAAGTCGTCGGATGAAAGATGCTCGTTTTATCGTTTTCCATCCCATGTTACCCAGCGGAGACTCTGGGTTCGTGCCGTAAGGTAAGCTCACATAACGAGGATTTCCATGTGAACACGGTATTTACTGCCTTAACATGGCCACGACGAAACTTTAATGGTGCATAGTGCTTAACACGATAATGTTACGTTGACAGTTTAATAGATTAGATACACTGCAGTTTTATTAAAGACTAACATTATGTGGGGAAATATGTTTTATTAAAATATTCAAAATAACACCCGGTTTATTGACTTTTATTGTAACTTGTTTGGATATAATTATAGAAAGGGTGGGTCCTGCACCCTGATATTTGTGAACTTGGCTTTTACCCACTTGACAATATGATTGTATTTGTAAACAATATGGACAGTGAAAAATGTGGACAGATTAATGAATATGATGTAAATGCTGAAAAACTCCATTCTAATCTAATGCAAATATCTTTTATTGTGTGATTTTTTTTTTTCTTCTAATTTTAATCTGCACAGGTGTAAAACTCATACTGCATATTTTGAATTTATCCTAGACGAGCTGACCGGAAGCCCAGTGTTCACTCTCGCATCTGCAGCTGTCATTTTCCTACAGGGGAAAAAAATATCCCTGTTTTGTTTGTATCCACAAATGATGTCCCCACTGGACACATTTTGGGAGATCATTCATACTCCCTGAGACAGGATAGCACTGATGTACCTGACACTGTTCCACCACTCATGGATGAAGAGGAGGAAATGGCTACACAATTTATGGCTGACAAAGATGATGAACCATCTCAGGCTGATCAACCCCTCACCAACAATTCAGAAGAACAACCAAGTAGTAGCACCACTGAAGAAGAGCTGCAGTCTGAACGAAGAAAAATAATCCAGCTTGAGATTGAGTTAGAGCATTCCCAAGCAGAGATACAGTTTCTAAAGAAAAAGCTCCAAGGGCAAACAAGTAACTGTCGTGACAGATATTCAGCCTCTCGATTGAGTGAAAGCGTAATTTGGATGGAGACAGGATTGCCAGATAGAGATGCCTTCAGTGCTGTGTGAGAATATGTTGCTCATTTTGAGGATTCTTTTACATACTTTGCTGGATGGAGACCCAAAGAAATCATTCTTGAGGACCAGATTTTCATGACCTTGATGAAACTTTGCCACAACTATACACACCTACACCTGGCTGCACTCTTTCGCTGCAGTGCAAAAACTGTAAGTAATGTATTAATAACATTCACAGAGGTTTTTCACAAGGTCCTTTTTAAGGATATGAGCACTGTTCCCAGCCAGGAGAAAAACAAGACCTGCATGCCTTCTTCATTTCTACCTTTCCAAAATTGCAGAATGATATTGGATTGCACTGACATCAAAATTGCTATTCCCAAGCAAATGGATAACAAGATGCAGGAGAACAAGAACAGATTCAGATCCTCAAGAGTCAGAGTTCACCTGTGTTTGACAAATCATTGAGTATTTGTCTGCAACAGTGGATACAGAAGAGAATAATTGCTGAAATACGGATTGTAGATTATAGCATTAAACAGATCTAAATATGAACTACATCAAAAATGTTTGTAATTATTAGTAAAAACTAAAAAATTTTTGACATTCATATCTAGACTATAAGAATATTCTTTTACATTTACATATCACACAAATGTGGATTATACAATATTTACATAATTTAAATGTTTAAAATCTTGTAGATTCTGTATTTAAAACAAAAAAAAAACATTAGTAAAGCTAACGACTAGTTCATCTGTTGCTTTGTTCTTGATGAGTGATTTTATTTTGAACATCTGGAGTTTCTTTTCCTCTGTAATACTGAGTAAAATGATCCTGTATGTCTGCTGTGAAATAACTGGACAGTCTGAACTTTCTGTCTGAGCTAAAATGTATTTTTCTGGTCACATACAAAGTGTTTTGACAGCAACAGCCATATTGTTTTAGCAGGGGTTCGTCTCTGTGAATCACTGTGTATTTTTTTTTTTTTTTGTCTCTGGACAGTAATGTTTGGGTTTTGCTCAGAACTAGTTACTCGTGACCATCTCAGGTTCATGCTGGTCAGAAAGACTGTCTGATGTGCTGTGATGTCATGATGATGCAGACTAAAATACTCTTCTTAGTCATTTTTGTTGCAACAATTTTGTGTCCTTTTTGAGCCATTTTTGACCATTTCCTTCATTATAACAGTGATCAGCACATAACTAAAAAATAAAAACAAACAAGAAAAAAAAAACAACAACAAAAAAAAAACAACCACAACGTTTTGTTCTAATGAAGAAAGATGTACAGATTTTGAACAAAGAGAGGGTGAAGGAGATTAAATGATGACTGAATTTTCATTGTGTTGGATAAAATAAATCTTAAATCTGATTTTCTGATCTGTAAAAATGAATGTCAACATTTTATTTAGTTTTTACTAATAATTACAAACATTTTTGATGTAGTTCATATTTAGATCTGTTTAATGCTATAATCTAAAATCCGTATTTCAGCAATTATTCTCTTCTGTATCCACTGTTGCAGACAAATACTCAATGATTTGTCAAACACAGTTGAACTCAGGCATTCAGTTTCATTGTTTTGCTCCGTCAAGTTGTTTTGAACACAAGAACAGAGAATTATTTAAAATCAATCCCTCAAAATAGGAGTGAAAACTGTATTTATCAGCAGTGTGAATGAAAAAAAGACTCATTGGTTGTGTGATCATGATCATGTAGAGAGAGTTTATGAGGACAATGATGTTCAACTCACCCGTCACAGAGAGAGAAACAGATCTTGATTGTGATGAAACTGATCTTCCATCTATGTGTCCTTTACACGTGTACAGACCCTCATCAGACTTAACAGCTTCAACAATACTGAGAGTGTCTCTGTTTACAGTGTAACGCTCAGACGTCTGTAATACACTGTAGTCTTTATTCCACTCATATCTCCAGTCACTGTGATCAGAGTTTGTCTCACACTTCAGATTGACTGTCTCTCCAGTGAATACAGATCTGTCTGGTGTCACAGTCAGTGTAGATGTGGGTAAACCTGTGAAGAAAGACGAAAACATAAAGTGAATCAAAGAGCTCTTTCAGGGAAAACTATTCTGTAAATGTTTTACAAAACTATGTAGTTTATCCATTATTTTATCTCATATTTCATATCATATGTTCTGGTTTGCTTTTGTACTTTCATCAGTTTTCTCATGTGTTTTGAGGAGGCTCCGGCTCCGTCACTTCCTCAGTGTTCTAGTCTGAAAACCTGCTTCGACGACACTCAACAACAGATAAACTGTGGCTCCATTACATTTCTAACCTGACATTGTTCTGACTGAGACGATCATGTCTCCCTCTAACCGTTTCATTCAGCTGCAGATAATCATTAATGAAGTTAACCAAGATTTTCAGACTTGAACCTTACATTTGTCTTAAAACACTTCTAAAAATATATCACACACAAAGCTGAAATTGTCAGCAAAAGAATATTGCTGTTGGAGCTTCAATGAGCACATAATGCAGACAAAACTTATGTTTTCTATGCAAGACATTTCATTTTTGACAACACTCCACAACAGATCAGTTGTGGCTCCATAACATCATTTCTATCCTGACTCGTTCTGACTGAGCTGATCAAGTCTTCCACTGATGGTTTCATTCATCTGCAGATAATCTGAAGGTCAGCAGATCACTGGAATGAACTGAACATGTCTGGAGGATATAGATGATGTACTCTGAAAAGATCTGTGATCCTAATCAGCCTTGTGTTCTCTGTCACTCACAGCTGTTTGCAAACGCTTAACTATAACATAATCTGACTATGATAGGTGTAAGTAAAGTAAGCTCAAATCTGCCTTTGGGTTAAAGTGATGTAATGAAAAGATGATCACACTCATTTTAAATACATTTTGGTAGGTTTTTTACTTGGGCAGACTCTGCATCCATTGCCTCTGACATGAAATCTTACCATCACGCACCTAACTCGGAAAAATCCAGAGTTACCTAAACTCATAATTATGAGTTGTGCTGATGTTCATGTGCATTTTATCTCACAAACACATTCTTCCTGAAATGATTTGAAAACACTGTAACTGCTGATGATAACCTTGACCCCCATTGGCCTGCCCCAACGTCCTACCATTGGTTGAACCAGAAGTTGACACATATAGACCACAATGATTATTGTATGTTTCGAACACGCCATAAAGCAAATGCCATCACACTCACCAACAATCGGTTTAGCTGTACTTTTGTTTAACAACCAAACTCGCTGGAGTGCACATTATTGGGAATCTGTGTTGCAGTTTTGGCACATTTGTCAGAAAGAAACTGGGTCTAGAAACTCATTGTAGCTAAAGACACAAGTCTCACCATGTATTTCATATCTGAGAATGATGAAATTATTTTTAGATGATGCTATATAATTTTTTTATATTATTTTTTATATTATTTAGTGTATTTGTAATGCATTCCAAAGCACCTACTGTAATACACTTTTCCCATTAATGCTACTTTAATGGCCCATTGCACTTTGAAATATGGACTGCAGCCCTTTGGGCTGTCAAAATATTATGAATTATTAAACTAATTATTAAACCGTTCCTGACCAGTCTTCAAAAATTACACAAAAAGTTAATAAATTCAGAAACGTTAACTGCATGAAAAGTAAATAATTTTAATCTACACGTCACATTTAAATCCACAGCGTAATGCGAGACCGCCAAACTGCCAAATCATTTCATTGCGTTTTTGTCAGGAGCAGTTGTGGTGCATTGAGAGTTAAAGCGCGCAGAGAATCAGCAGAGAAATGTTACACATGATTTTATTCCATCTGCACACACTGAAACACAAGCAATTCTGCACGTTCACATTTTTCAACCAAGGAACGGAATTGTCTGTGTTTTAGTGCGTGCACAAGAATAAAACTAATGTTATGAAGGTTTATACAATTGCTTCATGTTGCGTTAATGACAGATCATGTCAAGTAAAATGGAAGTAAAACATTCTTGATATTTAATGTTGTGTCTGCTGGTTTTATTTCTTCAACAGCTTAAATTTTAATGCACGTTCATGTTATATAGCTACAGGCTGTTTCACCTTATATTTTCACGCACAACTTACTGTGCCTATATTGAGACTTTTCTCGGCGATTCACAGTCTTTTAATCCATATAATTTGTGCTGTCATTAATAGTTGTCATTAATAATGTCTGTTCGCTTATAGGTGTACTTGTAACAGTATAGAGAGAACACAAAGTAACCCCAGTTTTTCATAGTCCATGTCTGAGTGGTGGCGCAACAGGTAAGCTGCGTGCTCTTGTGCAACAGCAACCTGGGTTCAATTCCAGCCCTTACTGGTTCCAGCATTCAATATACACATGTTCCCATTGTCTCACTGATGTTCACTGGATAAGTAAGTTACTGGTATACTGTGGGTTTATGTAAAAGGCATATTCTTAAGCTTTGACTTTATTTATAAAGATTACTTTATTGTAGCACACTATAATGATGCCATTAGCACACTTCAAGTTCAACTTGGAATGCCATTGCAATGTGTTTTAAAATCACTAAAAGTTTGTTATCAGTATAATATTAATGTATGTTCAACATTCTTACAATGTAATTGAATTGCAATTCTAATGTCACCAAAATACATTTGAAGTTTATGCTGAGTGAATTCTGCATTTCAAAACTTAAATACAAGAGTATATTTAAAGTGTACTTAAGTATACTTGGAATAGTTCCACTTTATGCACAAACAAGTATATTTAATACTTGTTAAGTATATTTAATATGAACTTCAGCACTGCTTTTGGACAACTAAAATGCATTTAGCACAAAATTATTTGTTCCAATTTGGCAGACTTTAAGTATACCAATTTATAGCGTGCTACAAACACATTTAATTATAGTAAATGTATGTGACAGACTTGAGGTAAGTTTACGGATAATTAAGCGGATAATCTCAATTTTTTAGCTTTTTTTTTTTTTTTAATGATAAATATCAACAAACGTTGAAGCAAAAAGGCTAAATATATTTATAAAAAAAAAAAAAACTTATTCAGCCATCTTATCTTTGCAAGCACAGACTGTTTTTTAGTTCAGTCAATCTTTCTTTTTTAATTTATTGAAAACATCAAAAACAATATAATTTGTGTGCACAGTAATATAACAGTTTAATCAGTAATAAAAAAAAAATATAATGATTGCACAACTGTCCACTAGTTTACTGAAATGGAACAGCCTCATGACGTTCAGCTTTTGAAATGAGACACAGCGGACTTCAGGATTTGGTGCTCTGCTGAGATTGAGAATGTCTTTGTGTGTTCACCATGAGCTCTGAGTTGACTGAACTTACACCCAGCGGTAATTCTGGAACCGATAACCACGAGTGAGAAAGGTTTAGGTTAATCAACAGAGTTCAGGGTTTATGGGACGGTAAATGAATCCTGCTTTCTGGAACAGTCTGTGCTTCTGTCACTTTATTCTTACTGGTTATAGGTTAAATATTTGCAAAAAGGACTAAGGAATCACAATTTTGTATGCAGATAAATAAAAGAATAATATCTAGTCTGCATGTTTATACTTTTGATTTCAAACAACTACAGGTTGTACAATATTTATATAATTTAAGAAAGTAAAAAATAGTGCCAAATTAAACTTGTAATGTGAAGAGGTCATGTGACAGTTCGAATCATTGTGGCATAATATGATCTGTCACATACTATTAAGAAATAGGTATAATACAGTATAATATGCTGAATTCAGTAAGCAGTAAAATAGTTTTCCATTCAAAACCACAGTCTCTCGACTGGATGTGTGTTCATAGGTGAGTGAATTAATGAGGACAATGATGTTCAACTCACCCTTCACAGAGAGAGAAACAGAGCTTGATTGTGATGAGTTTGGTCTTCCATCTCTCAGTCCTCTACACCAGTACTGATCCTGATCAGATGTAACAGCTCCAACAATACTGAGAGTGTTTCTGTTTTCAGTGTAACGCTCAGACTTCTGTAACACACTGGATCTGCTGCCTTTATACCACTCATATCTCCACTCATGTGTCCAGTCTCTCCAGTCATCTCTCTGGTAATTTCTCCAGAACCAGTTTCTGTAAGTCTCTATCTCACACTTCAGAGTGACTGTCTCTCCAGTGAATACAGGACTGTCTGGAGCCACAGTCAGTGTAGATGTGGGTAAATCTGAGAAGAAACACAAATGTGTTAATATTTTGTTTTTTATCAACTAAATGGTTTCATGCAAATTCTACTTGAGAACTTTAAAATCTTGTAGATTATAAACAGACTTTATTTCCAATAGTTTCCTTTGTTTTTGATGACTGATTTTTTTTCTTCTTCTACTCAGTAAAATGATCCAGTATGTCTGCTGAAATAACTGGACAGTCTGAACTTTCTCTCTCTTTCTGGTCACATACAATGGAGTTTTGACAGTGACACCCTTTTCCCCCCTTTCTTTCTTCTTCTGCAGAATATCAGTGATCAGAGATGTCTGTAAACTGTCAGTAAACAGAGGCTGCATGTTTTGTTTCTAAACTGTTTCTCTGGACAGGATGTTGGAGTCTAAAATTCTCTTCATGATTTCTGTCATATGGAGTCACTGGACTTATTTTATGATACATTTATTGTGCTTTTGTTTTCTTTTTGAACTCTGAAAGCTCAGCATCTCATCCATTATAATAGCAATCAGCACATTATTAAAAATGTTCCAAAGAAAAACATACAGATTTGGAAGGACATGAGGAAGATTAAATGAGGACAGCATTTTTATTTTTAGGTGAGCTAATGTTGAAACTTTGAGTGTTGGATGAAATAAATCTTAATTCTAATGTCTAATGATAGACATTTGATAAACTTTCAGTCATAATCAGGGACAAACGATGACAGGATCATCTGAAAAGTAACACAAAGCTGCATTTGTATAAATACTCATAGATTTCAGTAAGTCCAAGCAGCAATAAAAAGATGCTTAATGTTATTGAATAGAATTGAAGTGTAATTAGCGACCATTAAGGCAAGGCAAGTTTTATTTATTTAACACAGAAGTATTTTTAGCTGTTATTCAGGTCTGTGTTCACAGTCTTTATCTGTTGTGTCTCTGTTTTATCAGCACTTCATGAGTGTTGTGTTTTTAAGATTACACTTAAAGTTAAAAAATACTTAAGCTTTAAAATGCATTTTCAGATCTGCATTCAGTTTCATTCTGTTTTGCTCCTTCAAACATTGTTTTGAACACAAGCAGAGAGAACTAGAATGTACATTTCTGGCACTGGGCAGATGCTACAGTGTTTGTACGATTTGCAACCACCATGTCTGTACCATGTTCTGGTGTTGAGATATGGGCTGTTTCTCAATTCCAATATCGCAGAGAACGCATTTGCGTTCTCGTGGAGTCCGGTCTTGCCAGGCGACCTTGAAAGAACGAACTCGGAAGGACGCGAGGACACAGAACGCATCATGTGAGAATTGAGATGTGCTGCGATCTTGTTGCTCAACTGACCGTCCCAGCATATTATAAGTAGCGGCTAATACACAATAAATACAACATAACATCACAAACAAATGTAATAACCTATTAAAAGACTTCTATTACAATATTATAAACATTGTTTTCATATAATTTTCTATCGTTTTATTTCACCGCGTGTGGGCTATTTATGAAAATGAGTAGCCTTTGTGTTATATGCTTTGTCAATGTTAAGATTTTTATACGCCAATAAAAATACTGCAGGCTTTCTTCAGGTTATCACTTTATTAAAATTAAGCAAAACAAACGGACAAATGTTTACTTTCACGAGCCGTCACGTATTTGCGAGCTTGTAGCGGGAACCTCTTAAGTGAGAATGAGAACTTTAAAGCTTACAGAAACCCAGTCAGTTTGTCTAGAAACCCAGTCAGTTTGGGTTAAAATTCTTTAAAAGATCTAGTATTAGCATCAGGCTTATAAACACTGAATTAATACCAACATATGAAATTAAATTAAGGACGTGCATCAGAAAAATTGGGAATGTTGGACAATAAATATATGAATATAACAGCTTGTTTTTGCAGTGTTGTCTAATGTCCGTTAAAGCAAAAGTGTCCAAAAGTGGGAATTATGCGATAACGGACACAGCAATGCATCATGTATTATAAGATCGTTATGTTTGTAGCGTGATCCATGAAAATGTACAATATAGCCTATTTAAATTCAGACCTAGTGGAGTGATACTATTATTACTATTACTCCACTAGGTCTGAAATATATTGTTCGCTGCAAACATGATGATCTTAAATTTATTAATTATTAATTTACTATTAATAAATGTGTAAAGTTGCATAAAATGGAAATACTCAATAAAGTAGGCTAACTACGTTACCTCAAATGGTTGAATGGTTGGATTCCACAACTGATAAAATAAAACATATGACAATACAACATTCACTGTAGGTGCCATAAAATTTTACTGATGATTTCATTTGAAAAATGTTCTTTTGCGCTTCTGATTTGGCAGTGAAATTCGCCGATTTTGGGTGCGTAAGATGTGAAGGATTCTATAGAGACAGAGCGACACGCGTCATAATCTGAAAACCACGAAAAGTGGATACAGGCAGTGAGACAGATCGCAACGGGTCATATTACTATAAGAAATACACTGGAGGGGAACGTATTCGGCGACAGGTGAAATAATTCTTTGACATGGTTAAAAATAATGAATGGTTTGTTTTTGTTTGTTTGTTTAGCATATGTTGTCGCCGATTACGTTCCCCTCCAGTGTCCAGTGTATTTCTTATAGAAATATGACCCGTTGCGATCTGTCTCACTGCCTGTATCCACTTTTGTGTCCTTAAACATTCGTTTTTTGGGGTTGACAGCTTATAAAAACTTATTTCTGTGTTTTTTTTTTAGCTTGTTAGCTGTACACCTTGCCACACAGCAGCTTTTAGGCATTGTTCTGTTTTTTTGTAATAAGTCAGAACTGACAAGGAGGCAGCCTCACGCAATACAATGGAGACGGTTGGATTGTTTCCCCCCCCCCGGTGGGCGTGGTTTTCAGATTATACTAAATGCGCTCTGTCTCTATGGTCCAGTTAGTATTTTCACCCCATAATGGCGGCCGCGCTACCGGAGCGCCATCTAGTGGCTGTTGCCCAAAAAGTATCAGAGTGTCGCCTCTTGGGTTCTATACTCTTTGATTC
Organism: Hypophthalmichthys molitrix; assembly: GCA_037950675.1. Classification (NCBI taxonomy): domain Eukaryota; kingdom Metazoa; phylum Chordata; class Actinopteri; order Cypriniformes; family Xenocyprididae; genus Hypophthalmichthys; species Hypophthalmichthys molitrix. Next base: position 34,088,467 of record CM075498.1, on the reverse strand, counting down.
GATGCATCCTCGATATCAAGAACACATCCGGAAACTTTCATGCGTCCTCTGTTCTTGCGTTCTTGAGTACTGGAACTGAACTTCGACGGTTGATGATGACGTAGACGTAGAGCAAGAACACAAGGACGCAAGATTGCTTAAGAACGCATATTGAGAAACAGCCATGGTTTATTTATGTGTTTGTATGGTTGCTAGGTTACTCTAAAAGGTTTCTAGGGTGTGTATATACAGTTTATGGGGTGATATTTAAAGACTGCTTGCCAGTCTGAGTCAAAAAAAAAAAAAAAGTGTTTCTACAATATTCTGGTGCTGAGATATAGCTTGTTATTGTTGTTATATGGTGGGCGTGGCTATGAAGTTATGTCATGTCACTACTTATTGACTTATTGGCTGCTTATAGGGTGTTCTGGGTGTTTGCTAGGGAGTTGTTAGGCAGTTGCTATGGTGTTCTAGGCGGTTGCTAAGGTGTTCTGGGCGGTTGCTAGGGAGTTGTTAGGCAGTTGCTAGGGTGTTCTAGGCGGTTGCTAAGGTGTTCTGGGCGGTTGCTAGTGTGTTGTTATGCAGTTGCTAAGGTGTTCTGGGCGGTTGCTAGTGTGTTGTTATGCAGTTGCTATGGTGTTGCTAGGTGGTTGCTAGAGTATCCCAGGTGGTTGCTAGGGTGTTCTGGATGGTCGCTAAGGTGTTACTAGGTGGTTGCTAGGTGGTTGCTATGGTGTTGCTAGGCAGTTTCTAAGATACTCAGGGTCATTGCTAGGCAGTTGCTAAGGTATCCTAAGTGGTGGCTAGGGTGTTCTGGGTGGTTGCTGGGGTGTTGCTAGGCAGTTGCTAAGGTACTCATGGTGGTTGCTAGGCGGTTGCTTGTGTGTTGTGGGTGGTTGCTAAGGTAATCAGATAGTTTCTAGGGTGTTGCTAAAGCTTTGCTAGTTGGTTGCTAAGGTATTCTGATGGTTGCTAGGGTGTTCTGGGTGGTTGCTAGGCAGTTGCTAACATATTCTGGGTGTTTGCTAGGGCATTGCTAGGTGGTTGCTTGGGTGTTCTGGGTGGTTGCTAGACTGTTGCTATGGTGTTTTGGGTGATTTCTATGGTGTTGCTAGGCTGTTAGTAGTTGTCACAGTTGGTTACTATGGAGTTTTTGTAGAGTTCTTAGCATGTTATTAGCATGCTTTAACACTTTGCTAATGGTTATTAGCATGTAGCTATTCACTGCTAGTTTGTGTAGCATGTTGGAAGTCCTGTTTGCTAACATGAGTCAAAAGAGCCAAACCTTCATCTCTCAACGATATTCTGATGCAGAGATACAAGTATTGCTGAACAGTTGCTAGGGTACTCTGTTTGGTTGCTAGGAAGCGGCTGCCAGTGATGATACTCCTAAGGCTGCTTGTCAGTATGAGTGATATAAACCAACCCCCATGCCTCTAAGATATCCCTCTTTGGGTTTGGGTTGCTAGGGTGCTCATCGATGGTTGCTAGGGTGTTGGCTAGGAAGTGTTGAAGGTGATTGGTGATTGGCTGTTTGCTGCCCTGAGTCAAACGAGCTCACCCTTATGATTCTATGACACTTTATCCAAATATATTCCTTTGATCTCTTTGAATGTAAGTCTATGAAACTTGTTGCTAGGGTGCTCTATATGGTTGCTAGGGCATGGCTTGATAGCTTCAATGGTGATCCTGAGAGATTGATTGGTTGCCTGAGTAAAATGAGCCCACCCACTGTCTCTTTGACATTGTGATCCAGAGTTATGTTCAACATAAAATTGTATGTACAATCCCCCGATTGGTTGTGTGATCATGATCATGAAGAGAGTTTATGAGGACAATGATGTTCAACTCACCCTTCACAGAGAGATAAACATAAGAGCTTGATTGTGATGAAACTGATCTTCCATCTATGTGTCCTTTACACGTGTACTGACCCTCATCATACTTAACAGCTTCAACAATACTGAGAGTGTCTCTGTTTACAGTGTAACGCTCAGACGTCTGTAACACACTGTAGCCTTTATTCCACTCATATCTCCAGTCACTGTGATCAGAGTTTATCACACACTTCAGATTGACTGTCTCTCCAGTGAATACAGATCTGTCTGGTGTCACAGTCAGTGTAGATGTGGGTAAACCTGTGAAGAAAGAAAAAAACACAAAGTGACTCAAACAGCTCTTTCAGAGATAATATTTTTAAATGTTTTGGAAAGCTATGCAGTTTATACTTTATTTTAGGCCATATTTCATAATATTTGCTCTGTTTTGCTCTTGTTTTCACAAGTAGCATATGAGCACTATTGTATTGCAAAAGTGATATTGATTTAATACAAATGTTCAATAAACAAGAAGTTACATTTAAGAGACTTACATTTAAACAGAAGTTTTTTGCTATTTCTGCAAAGGAAAAAGTTCCAAACAAATCCACAGCAGAACTGTTGTGAGCTTCAGAGCAACTGTGTTTCATTACTGAATGAATCAGCTGCTTTGAACAAACAGGTTGAATAAATGATTCTGTGATTCACTCATTGAGTGATTTGCTGCCACTCACCTACAGATACACATATTTTTATACAGCTGTAATTGTAGCAATTCAGATGCAACTTCTGTACCACATCTGCAAAGATTTTATTTTATTGTTAGTGATTTCATTTTATTGATATCTGCTCTATAGTTTCTTATTATCTAATTGTATTTATTGATTAAATAAAACACATTTCTCAGGCCATATATGTGGATCTTTTAGATGAATTTGAGGTGTGCAGCTCTCATGCTTGACTCGGTTTCAACTCATCAAAGTCTTTGGCTAACGTTCCTGCAAGGTTCTCTCAAAATTATGAACAAACGTTCTTCTCAAAAGGTTAACACAAAAATGTTATTTATACATCATTTGTAGAGGGTTTTTTAAATGTCCCTTTGTGAAATCACCATATATTGTCATTAGTATTTGATGAATGTTCTCATAATGTTGGCAGAAAACATTCTTTGAACATCATTCTTCAAACGTCTAACTTTTTGGCTTAAGCCTTTCATGCATGAATTAATTCACAAAGTAATATCTTTTGATGTTTGTTTTTAAGTGAAAATGGCAAAAAGTTTTTTTTTTCAATATATTTAATATATTTTGAGGGAGTTACTCATCTGCCCACTGCAGTGGACACCATACATCAGCGGTATAAAAAGTGATTCAATAGAATTCATTGTTTGGTCTGGACAAAAAACAAAACAAAACAACAACAACATTTACTAAGAGCAAATGGTGTGAATACACATAGGAACATTAAATAACAACAACAATAGAGAGAGGGGGACGACGACTCATTGTATTAATTTAAAAACTTTTATTTAAACAATTAAAACCAGTATCATACTTATTTGATTTACCTTCTTCCACCAATAAAACTATTAATAAAATAGGTATTATTCATTTAAAAATGTACACTTTTATTTGACCTTATAAATAAATGCTGTAAGCATTGAAATAAATTATACAATCTGAAGACTATTTAATATTGTTGTTTAATAAAAGTATTCAAGAGTAAATTATATAATAATTTTAACTAAAACACATGGCAGAATTTAAATATAGGCCCAATCGGCACAATATACCCTTTGGCACATAACGTTCAGAGTGGACAGATGTATTTTCTGTCACAGAGAAAAAAAAAAAAAAAAAAAGATTAAAGTCTGGATAAAATCTTATTTCGCTAAAAATAGTTTTGTACCTGTCTTTCTAAGAATAAAAGGATTTAACACTTATTCCGCCGCTCACAGTGGACATCGTTGACAACGATGACACCAGCCCCACTAGCTACCCAGTGCCCAGCCATCAACACCCTGACTGCGAGGATCGGCAGCATGAGCCCACTGCAGACCGTGAGAGGGACTTCGCCGCAATGTTGGAGCCAGCGCCAACGGGAGCGACTGAGCAGAACATCACCACAGAGCCTGAGCAACGCAGGTGTGTGAGCCGGCTGCACCATCCGTCGCCGAGGGTATGGAAGTGAGCATCACCCACCCTCCTGCCACAGAGAGCGAGTTATTGGCAAGCACTGGTGACATTTATTTTGATTTAGGAGAGGTTAATCTTCTGCCTGTTCTACTACCGTCCGAATCTGCCTGTTGCATATCCAATTCTCTGGCCCCACCCAACCTCCCTCTCCCACCTACAACCAACACGTTACAGCTTTAGGGGTTCACCACTTGGTGGTTGGGACATGGTACAACAACTTAAATGGTTCAAAATGGCTTCCAAATATCTGTCCACTCTACTGGATGCCATGCATGAAAGGGTTTTTAAACAATGTCTTAATGTTGGATGTTACAGCAAAATCCCCTGTGTTTAATGAACAGAGATCAGTGTGACAATTACTGATGACACCTGATGAAAGACAAATAAACTAACAAAAGTCAAGGGTCAAGAGCCCAACTAAAGCAAATTAAATCTTCAACATCCAAACCTCTGTTGCTTCTCAATAAGTACTTCTGTAGATGAATGACAGAAATACAGTCAAACTTTAATCATTTAATTGCCTCATTTACTGCAGTTGCTTCAGTGTTACTTTAACACTCTTGGACCCATATAGACATCAAGTAATGTTCATTTAACACTGAGGATTTTGCTGTGTATCACGTCACTATAAAGTTCTCCATTGTAATAATTAGTAAAGTTTTCGAGTAGGACTTTTCTGTGAAGAATCTTGAGTTGTTAATAAAAAAAAAAATGTTGAAATGTTTCAGGAACATCAAATGTTTAAATGACATTCAAATAATGACTAAAAGTGAATTTCTTCAGTTCCTTATAACAGATGTGGTTGAAATAATTTTAAGTGATCATTAAACAGATCTGAATATGAACACTCACCTGATACAGTCAGTTTAACAGCAGCACTGATGTCTGATCTCTCTCCTCTACAGCTGTATTCACCACTGTGAGACACATCAGCTGTGAAACTGACCTCCGTTGTTGTTGTTGTATAGAAAGGGTTTCCATCTTTAAACCGTCTGTATGTCCACTGAATGTTTCCTCCTCCCTGTATGTCACATGTGAGAGTGACTGTCTCTCCTCTGAACACACGTTGATCTGGCATCACCTTCACTACAGGTTTTACTGAGAAACATAGAAGTAAATATTGAAAACCATTGCAGTATCAAGATCATGGTCATGAACTCAGAACTTCCTTAGGAGAAAAAACACTTGAATTAAAAAATCTAGTTTGCTTGTTAATTGTAAATGTATGTAAGTATTGGTAAAAACTAAATGAAACTAATATATTTATCCAGTCTGCATGTCCTTTTTATTATTTGTCTACCTGTTCTGACCAGTAGATGGTGTTGTTTACAGTCAGAATCTTTTAAAAGATCTGAAAAGAAATTGGAACTTCTAGCTGTCTGTTCTCTGGCCTTTATCTCTCCCAGCCCTTCAAACCAAACCATACTGAATGAATAAAACTAAGCATAGTTGGTGCACAAGATCTCAATGACACACAGTCATTGATTACAGTGAACATTACAACTGCAGCACCTCAAAGACTTAATCAAAACTCTCACTGTGCAAAACTCATTTCTGTTTTAATGGATTATGATCTTTTGTAATCAATGCTCTGACTACTTTACAACTGCAAGACTGTTTGACTGATTGAATAAATAGCAGATTTCTGTAATGTTTTTTGCAGTATGTACAGTCAGATGATTCTGTAAAACATGCAAAACATGGACATAAAACATCAGCAAAGAGACAAATGTGGGTTCCTGATGTATGTAGACAAATAAACAACTATAACACAATTCACATTAAAGGGTTAGTTCACCCAAAAATGAAAATAATGTCATTTATTTCTCACCCTCATGTCGTTCCACACCCGTAAGACCTTCGTTCATCTTCAGAACACAAATTAAGGTATTTTTGATGAAATCCGATGGCTCAGTGAGGCCTCCATTGCCAGCAATGTCACAGAACCTCTCAAGATCCATAAAACATATTTAAAACAGTTCATGTGAGTTCAGTTGTTCTATCTTAATATTATAAAGCAACGAGAACACTTTTTTTGTGCACCCAAAAAAACCAAAATAACTTTTCAACAATATCTAGTGATGGCCAATTTCAAAACACTGCTTTGGAGCTTTATGAATCTTTTGCTTCAAATTAGTGATTTGGATCTCGTATCAAACTACTAAACTGCTGAAATCACGTGACTTTGGCGCTGATTCGATTTGTAAAGCTCCAAAGCAGTGTTTTGAAATCGGCCTATCACTAGATATTGTTTAAAAGTCGTTATTTAGTTTTTTTGGCGCACAAAAAGTATTCTTGTCGCTTTACAATATTAAGGTAGAGCCATGATGAGCTGATGAAGATGAACGAAGGTCTTACGGGTGTACGACATGAGGGTGAGTAATAAATTACATTACTTTCATTTTTGGGTGAACTAACCTTTTTTTAAAAAAGAAAGCTTCCTACTAAGACTTCCGGTGGAATGCCACGCGTTTGATCGGAGTGGTAAAAACTGAATATCCCTGTTTATAAGATTGTTTGGGGGTTTGAATTTTCGTTTGCTTTCTCTTAGTACTTTTTAAGACGTTTGTTTTGATATGTTATTGAGATCCGGAGCAAAGACGGAAACAAAGAGTAAAGAGAAACAAAGCCGAAGAAAAGAAGTGGATATGGCTGGAAAAGAAGTTACCGAACTCCTTAAGTCATTAAAAGACGAAATTAAAGAATTTCGAAGAGAATTTAAAGGTTTTTTCAAGGATACTAAACAAGAGATCGGCGAGCTACGGAAGGATGTAAAGGAATTAAAAGGAACTGTTGGAGATCTGAAACTTCGAATTCAACAAGTGGAGGAACGAGTCGCTGAGGTGGAGGAAAAACAGCAGCTTTCAACGCAAGCTTTAAGTTTCCTTTTACAACAAAACAAATTGCTTGCGTGAAAAATTTAGAAAATAAATCTCGGCAAAATAATATACGGATCTACCGGATAAAAGAAGGAAGTGAAGGAACTGATATCGTGGGATTTGTTGAAAAGCTTTTGAAAGAGGCCTGCGGTATTACTGAACACTTGACAATAGTACGAGCGCATCGTATTTCATCGATGAAAATCCCCAACGAAAGACCACAACCGAGATCTATTGTGGTCAGATTTCTGACATGGAACATGAAACAACGAGTGCTACCGGCTGCCTGGGCAAAGAGAGAGAGATAATTTACGAGGGGAACAGAGTATACTTTGATCAGGACTTCACAATAAAAATCCTACAACAGCGGAATTATTTTAGATGGATGCGCCAAAAGCTTCAAGAAAAACACATCAAGTCCCACTTTCGATACCCGGCGAAGGAGATGGAAAGAACGAACGAAAAGGAGCAGGAATTCCAACGATCCTTGGAGACTACAGGATGGATAAAAATTCAACGGGCTCGTCAGGGAAACTTGGACTACTGGGAGCAGTACCTTCTAGATGCTTTGGGGAGAGAAAACGAATGATAAAACAAATAAGGTACTGTTTTGACTTATGTGGGGGAGGAAAAGAGTAAAATTAAATAATTAAATGTATATAAGATGGGTTAAAAAGTGTAAATTTCCTCCTTAAACCTAAGTTTTAAAAGTTTTTTTTTTTTTTTTTTTTTTTTGTGGTCAAGTTAGAGAAATATTAGATCAGTTTAATGATGTAAAAAAAATAAAATAAAAAAAAGAACTCCAGAGAAGGATGAAGGGGAGACGAAGGAGGGAACTTAAGTTTTGTTTAATCGGTTAAGGAGGGAAAAAGTGAAACGAAATGTATATAATTTAGTAAGGGTTAAATAGTTTTATATTGTCTCCTTGAAATTTGGAGTTTTTATTATTATTAAAAGAATGGACGAATTTCAATATAAAGGTTTAATTTGAGAAATATTAATTTTATTTATTTATTTTTTATAAATTTTACTTCCTCTTTAAAAATAAAAGAGTTAAATTATCTAAATATAAATGTTTAATTTAGAGAAATGTATTAATATAGGTTAATGATTAAATAACCCTCAAAGAAAGACGGGGGAGAGAAAAATGAGGGAAGTTAAGTTTTGTTTGCTATTATTATTATTGTTATTATTATGTCTATTTTCCTTTAACTTTGTGGGTTTATGATTTTTCTCTCTCTTTATTTCTTAGATCAATTTTTTTTTTCCCCTCTCTAAGTCTTCTCTTCTTTTTTTTTTTTTTTTTTTTTTTTTTTCTTTAAAAATGTTTTAAGGGGCGGAAAGAGAAATTATTTTTGCAGTTGAAAACCACTAAATGTTAGGGGAGCAAATGCATTGGAAATTTGGAGACCCCTTTGTCCAAAATCAAAATAAATTTTGGACAACATTAGGCAAACTTGTGAAGGATGCCACAGTTGGAAGTCTATTGTTAAGAGTGAATGTATGTAAAAAAATTTTTTTGCACTAATTGGGATTTTGTTTACCTTTTTGGTTATTTGAGATGGTGACTATGAGGGAGGAAAATGAGGTGAAAGAATCTATTGTATCCCTTTATGATGATATAAAAATTACTAAGAGAAATAAATAAATGGGAGGACTTAAAATAATAACTGTAAATATAAATGGTTTAAACAATCCAATAAAAAGAAAGAGTACTTCAGAAACTTAAGAGAGATAAAGGTGTAATTATTTTTCTACAAGAAACACATTTAAATAAAGAAGAACACAAAAAATTAAAAGAGTTAGCTGGAGCTCAAGTATTCGCATCATCATTTACATCAGCAAAAAGAGGAGTAGCAATATTAGTTAAGGAATATTTGAATTTTAAAACAGAATTTAGTAAAATGGATAAGGAGGGAAGATATGTATTAGTGAGAAGAGAATTAGAAGGACAAAAAGTAACTTTAATAAATGTATACAACCCACCGGGGGAAAATGTAAATTTTTTAAAAAATATTTTATTGCTGTTAGTAATGGAAGTTAAAGGAATAATGATTATGGCAGGAGATTTCAATTTGGTGATGGATGAGGAACTAGATACTCAGAGTACAAGAAAACATAAATCAGTAAAAGGGGCTACACTTCTGCAACAAGCAGGTGAGGAACTGGGATTGACAGATATGTGGCGTTGCATGGACATGGAAATGGATCGAGTATACAAGGAACTTCAATGTGGAGGCTGAATAATTCTCTTCTTAGGGATAATATTTTTAAAGATAAAAATAACATACTGTTTTAGAAATTATATACAGAGTAATAAGAATGGAGAAGTGACACCAGTTATATTGTGGGAGGCTGCTAAAGCCACAATGAGAGGGGAAATTATAGCATATGCATCATGGAAAAAGAAACAAAGTCAAATATAGAAGTTAAACTTGGAAAATAAATTAAAAAGTTTACAAGAAAAGCACAATAAAAAATAAAAATAAGGAGGTTTATGAAGAGTTAAAGAATGTTATGAAGTCTTTGGATAAAATAGAAATTGCAGAAATCGAGAAGAACTTAACGTATACTAGACAGAAATATTATGATAATAGTGCAAAATCTTTAAGAAGGTTAGCATTTAAATTAAAAAAACAAAAAGAAAAATCTGCAATAATGAGTATAAGGGATGAAGGGTTAGTTGAAAGAAAGGGAAAGCTAGAAATAGTTTTGTGCTTTAGAGATTATTACCAGTCTCTTTATAAACCAGATTCGGAATGTTTGGATACAAGTAAAATTAAAAATTCTTTGAATTCTTTGAATCTTCCTACAATTACAAGTCAACAAAATAAAGGGTTGACCTCTCCAATAACAGAAGAAGAGATTTTAAGTGTTATTAAAAAAAGTAAAACACAAAAATGTCCAGGGAGTGATGGATTTACAAATGAATTTTATAAGGAATTCAATAAACTGCTGTCCCCAATATTATGTGAGGTTTTTAATTGGATTTTAGAACAGGATGAGTGGCCACAAACATGGAACTCCTCTATTATAACTGTAATATTAAAGGAAGGGAAAGACCCTACACAATGTTCATCTTACAGACATCTTTGTTAAATGTAGATTAGAAGTTCTTTACATCAATAATTGCCACTAGACTCGCTAATATAATACCAACAATAATTAACTCAGATCAAACGGGTTTTGTGAAAAATCGCGTATTATTTGATAATGTACGAAGAACATTAAATCTTATTGATCGCTCAACTAAAACTAAGAAACATGTTAATGATGACATTAGACGCTGAAAAAGCCTTTGATAGGGTTTTATGGCACTTTATCTTTGAAACTTGTGAAGTTTATGGTTTTAATCTGAGGTTTATTAAATTAGTTAAAAAAAATATACAATCAACCGAATGCAAGGGTCAGAGCCAATGGAGTTCTCTCAGAGAATTTTACATTAATGAGGGGGACAAGACAAGGCGATCCTTTATCACCTCAAATATTTGCTCTATGTATAGAGCCTTTAGCACAGAGTATACGATTGAATTCTTTAATAAAAGGTCTTAAAATTGAAGATGAGGAACATAAACTTGCATTGTATGCAGATGATGTGATTTTGTTTTTAACAGACATAGAAACATCACTACCCTCAGTGCTAAAAGTGATAGAGTTATATGGAAATATGTCAGGATATAAACTGAACTTTAATAAGACAGAAGTTATGGAAATAGGGGGTAAACTACAAGAAGGTTTTAAAGAGAAGTATGATATTAAATGGAACCAAACAGAGATAATGTACTTGGGAGTGATAATTCCAAACAACGTAGAAAACTTATATAAGTGCAACTGTTATCTTTTAGAAACTACTATAAGAAACTATATTAAAAGATGGAAAATATTATCATTATCTTTGTTTGAAAAAATAAGTACTATTAAAATAAGTATACTCCCGAAATTTCTATTCCTGTTTCAAAATCTCCCTGTCTTTATACATCTTAGTAATTTCAAAAAGTGGCATGGGGGTGGTTATCATTGCCAAATTTGGGGTATTATTATTACGCAGCCCAGATTAAGCCAGTTCTGAGCTGGATGCAAGCGGATAACACATCAAAGTGGAAATGTATGGAAACTGGGTCACTTGACGCAGTTAGTACAATAATGTTTTGTGGAAGAAAGAAAAAGGTAAATACTAGTTATTATTGTATAGGTGAAACTTTTAAATGCTGGAGAAGAATTTGTAAAGTAATGAATATTAGTGATCATGAGATGGTTTGTTTAAGAGAAATAGCAAGAGATCCAGATTTTAAACCAAATACTTTTGATGATGTATTTAAAGGTCTGGGCCAGTAAAGGACTTCAAAGATTTTATCAAATATATGGAGACAATGAGATGGAGACATTTGAGAGTAAAGGGAAAAAATATGAATTGTCTAGGACGTTATTTTACAAATATCTTCAAATAAGAAGCTATTTAAAGGATGAGATGAAAATAAAAACTTTAGATGATATCCATGCTTTGTTGCACTTTATGATTAAAGTTAGAAAAGTTAATAGAGTAGATAATTTGATAGGACGAATTAATAATATTTTTAGAAAAATTAAGGAAACGGGTTTATATAAGATTAAAACAAAATGGGAAACTGAATTAGATAATATAATAACAGAAGGAGACTGGAAACAAAGTTTAAAATAAAATTTAAGAACTACGCATTCTCCATATTGGCAAGAATATGCTTGGAAAATTATTATGCGATATTTTATAACACCAGAAATATCTTCTAAATATAATCATATATCTTCAGGATGTTGGAGAAGTTGTGGTGAACTTAAAGCTCATTACACCCATATATTTTATACTTGTAAAACAATAAAAAAAAAATTGGACAGAAGTAATTCAAGTAATAGAAGAAAGTTTTATGAAATCAAATATAATAAAGATACAATATATAGTTTTGGGAATGGGACCTATGCCACTTAGTTACATCTATTTAGAATACTGAGAATTACAGCCTTTAAAGTAATAAGGTTTTGGAGAAGGCAACAATCTCCAGTTTTAAGTGATTGGTTAGATTTACTTTCTAAAGTACACTCTATGGAGAGGATAAATTGAAATGAAGAGCAAAAGTATACATTTTGAAAAGATTTGGGCACCTTTAAAATTAAAGTATATATCATAAAAAATAAAGGAATGCATATTTTAATTGCCTTCTTGCATAATTCTGCCTACCTTTTAACTAACTTCTTATCATTATTTCCTTTCCTTTTCTTTTTTTTTTTTTTATATTTACTTATTTATTTATTTATTTGAGATCATGGCTCACGTGTCGATCCTCTGTCACGTGTCAATTGCTCCTGTCTGCCTCGCTGCTCAGAGTGGTTTGCGTCTGTAACACCGTATAGCTTTATTTTGAATCTCTTACTTTTGTTCATTGTTGCTTATATTATCATTACCTTATATAATATTGCCTACCACATTAATCTGACGTTGCTAGCTTGTAATCTTTGAATCTAAATCGCTGTTACAACGCGTTTGCATCTCGCTAGCTTGTTAACTTGTCATCAGTCTCTCGCACGCTCCTTTTTCAACGCGTTCATCAAACAGCTGTGGTAACTCGGATCAGTCTACAAACACGGTGAGTCATGTCATCCTTTCCTTGTATTGTGTCGTGTTCCATTTGCCACATGTTCAGTATAGCTCTCTCTGTCAGCGACGAGGGATTTACATGTCATAAATGTAGGGAAATAGGCTGACAGAGAGAATCTCAGAATTAGAGACACACATCAAAACCTTAATCGAGGATAGTAAGAATGCAAGGGCTTCAGATACTGTTTTGGATGCGACTAGCTTAGTGAACTCTGTACATTGTTCGGTTCCGGCTGTAGAGCCCGCGCAGCAGGGCACTTGGGTAACGGTGAGGCGGCCTAGCCGCGGAAAACACCACTCTTCTGTTCCAATTAGAACATCAAACAGGTTCTCCCCACTCAGTGACGCACCCACTGAGAATCCTGTTGAAAGTGCCCTAGTTATTGGCGATTCTATTACACGGAACGTGAAAATAGAGACACCAGCCACCATAGTCACATGTTTGCCGGGAGCCAGAGCACCTGACATCAAAGCAAATTTAAAAGTGCTGGCTAATGCTAATCGTAAATACACTAAAATTGTTATTCACGTCGGCACTAATGATGTTCGACTTCGGCAGTCGGAGATCACTAAAATTAACATTAAAGAGGTGTGTGAACTCGCAAGTACAATGTCAGAAGAAGTAATTTGCTCTGGCCCTCTTCCTGTTCATCGGAGTGATGAGATAGTTAGCAGATTATCATCACTCAATGGCTGGCTGTCTAAGTGGTGTCCGCAGAATAATATAGGTTTCATAGACAATTGAAAAAGTTTTTGGGGCAGACTTGACCTGTTGAAAAGAGATGGTATTCATCCCTCCCGGGATGGTGCTGCTCTTCTCTCTAGTAATATGGCACATAGTCTTAGAACTAAAACATGACAAACTGGGGTCCAGGTCAGGAAGCACAGACTGGCTAAACCGACCATCTGCTAGCTGCCTCACGTTACAGAAGTCAGATAATTCCCAACACATAGAAACTCTTACACCTAGATATTATCACATAGAGACTGTGTCTGTACCCCGAATTAGTAAAAACAAAAAACTTCCAAACCCATTTAATGGTAAAAATTTAATTGATGTTCAACAAATAAAAAATAGAGATAATAATGATAAACAAATGATAAAGCTTGGGTTGTTAAATATTAGATCCCTTTCTTCAAAAGCACTTATTGTAAATTATATTATCACAGACAATAATCTAGATGTGCTGTGTTTGACAGAAACTTGGCTAAAACCGGACGATTACATTACTTTAAATGAGTCTAGCCCTCAAGGTTATGATTATCGACACAATCCTTGTCAGAAAGGCAAAAGGGGAGGTGTTGCTGTAATTTATAGTAATATTTACAGTATTAGTCAAAAGTCTTCCAAATATAATTCCTTCGAAGTGATGGTGCTTTACGTAACATTATGTAAGTTGACATTTGTGCTAGCTACTGTATACAGGCCACCAGGGCACCATACAGACTTTATCAAAGAATTTGCTGATTTTCTATCGGAGTTAGTACTAGCTGCAGATAAAGTCCTTGTTGTTGGTGATTTTAATATCCATGTAGATAATAAAAAAGGCTCATTGGGATTGGCATTTACAGACATTCTAAACTCTCTTGGTGTTAGACAACACGTGTCAGGACCCACTCATTGTCGTAATCATACTTTAGATCTAATATTGTCACATGGAACCGATATTGATGCCGTTGAAATTCTGCAGCAGAGTGACAACATCTCAGATCATTATCTAGTCTTGTGTATACTACATTTAGTCAAGGCAGCTAAACTGCCTCCCTGCCATAAATATGGTAGAACCATCACTTCTACCACTAAAGATCGCTTTATAAATAATCTTCCTGATCAGTTTCATCGCCTTAGCATACCAGACAGCTTAGAAGACCTCGATGTTGAAACAGAAACTATTGCCTCTGTCTTTTCCAGCACATTAGACTCAGTTGCTCCTTTGCGTTTAAAAAAGATTAATCCAACGCCATGGTACAATGAGCACACTCGGGCCCTAAAGGTAGCAGCCAGAAAAATGGAGCGCAGCTGGAAGAAAACAAAACTAGAAGTTTTTCGCATTTCGTGGAGAGAGAGAATGATTAAGTACAGAAAGGCCTTAAAAACTACTAGATCTGCCTATTTTTCAAAACGTTTAGAAGAAAATAAGCACAACCCTAGGTATTTATTTGATACAGTGGCTAAATTAACAAGAAATAAAGCTTCAACTTCTGATGTTTCCAAAGATCACAGCAGTAATGACTTTATGAACTTCTTTACTTGCAAGATTGATAATATTAGAGAAAAAATTATAACCATGCAACTGTCTATTACAGTATCGCGTCAGACAAAAATTAAATTCATTTACTGCTTTAGGAAAGGAAGAATTGTCTAAACTTATTAAATCATCAAAATCAACAACATGTATGTTAGACCCTATACCGACTAAGCTATTGAAAGGGATGCTTCCAGAGGTCATAGATCCTCTTCTTAATATCGTCAATTCATCTTTATCACTAGGATACGTACCAAAAAGTTTTAAGCTGGCTATTATTAAACCTCTTATTAAAAAACCACAACTTGATCCTAGAGAATTAGTCAATTACAGACCGATCTCAAATCTCACTTTTCTGTCAAAAATACTAGAAAAGGCAGTATCATCCCAACTATGTTCCTTTTTAGACAGAAATAGTATCTGTGAGGATTTCCAGTCAGGATTTAGACCATACCATAGTACTGAGACTGCTCTCATTAGAGTTACTAATGATTTGCTCTTATCATCAGATCATGGTTGTATCTCTCTATTAGTGTTACTGGATCTTAGTGCTGCATTTGACACTATCGATCACAACATTCTTTTAAATAGACTCGAAAATTATGTTGGCATTAGTGGAACTGCATTGTCATGGTTCAAATCATACTTATCTGACCGTTATCAGTGTGTAGTAGTAAACGAAGAGAGGTCATATCGATCACAAGTTCAATATGGAGTACCGCAAGGCCCAGTACTAGGACCGTTGCTTTTCACTCTGTACACGCTACCCTTGGGAGATATCATTAGGAAGCATGGCGTTAGTTTTCACTGTTACGCTGAAGATACTCAGCTCTATATTTCTTCGCGCACTGACGAAACTTAACAATTCACAAAATTAACAGAATGCATAGCTGATATAAAAAATTGGATGACCAGTAATTTCCTACTTCTAAATTCAGAAAAAACAGAGATTCTAATTTTTGGACCAAAATCTTCATCACGTAATAACCTAGAATACTGTCTAACACTTGATGGCTGCTCTGTTAAGTCTTCGTCGTCAGTTAGGAACCTGGGTGTGCTCTTTGATACCAATCTTTCATTTGAAGGCCATGTTACTAGCATCTGTAAAACCGCATTCTTCCATCTTAAAAATATATCTAAACTACGACATATGCTATCAATGAAAAATGCGTTCATAACCTCAAGGCTAGATTACTGTAATGCTCTACTGGGTGGTTGTTCCGCTCGCCTGATAAATAAACTACAGCTCGTCCAAAATGCAGCAGCTAGAGTTCTTACTAGAACTAAGAAGTATGACCATATTAGCCCAGTTCTGTCAACACTGCATTGGCTTTCTTGTAAACATTGTATAGATTTTAAAATCTTGCTAATTACTTACAAAGCACTAAATGGTTTAGCTCCCCAGTACCTGACTGAGCTCTTAAAGCATTATAGTCCTTCACGTCTATTGCGATCTCAGAATTCAGGCCAGCTGATAATACCTAGAATATCAAAATCAACCGCAGGCGGCAGATCCTTCTCCTATTTGGCACCTGAACTCTGGAACAATCTTCCTAGCATTGTTCGGGAAGCAGACACACTCTGTCAGTTTAAATCTAGACTAAAAATGCATCTCTTTAACCTGGCATACACATAACACATTATCAATTTATATTTTCAAATCCGTTAAAGGATTATTAGGCTGCATAAATTAGGTCAGCCGGAACCGGGAACACTTCCTATAACACCAGATGTACTCGTTACATCAGAAGAAGAATGGCATCTACGCTAATATTAGTCTTTCTGTTTATCCCGAGGTTTACCGTAGTCAACCAGATCTGGGCCGTATCCAGGTGAGACCGAGGACCAGCGCCTTGACACGACCACAACGCAGCCCTGAAGTATCAGCAGAGATTGAGTCAACTAGATCATCCATTGTGAAGGCCTCATCGACACGACAGCCAGTGGCACAGCTCCTCAAAAAACCATCCATACCGGTGTGATGAATACGATCCTCAACTGGATTGAACTGGAATAAATACTTTGAATGTTGCGATCCTATCGGACATATGATAGCAACCTGAATCGTAACAAAGCACTGTTGGCCAGAGGAGAACTGGCCCCTCGACAAAGCCTGGTTTCTCCCAAGGTTTTTTTTTTCTCCATTTTAACACAGAAGTCTATTTGCCACCTGTTTGCCATCTGATGTCACCTGTTGGAGTTTGGGTTCCTTGCCGCTGTCGCCTTTGGCTTGCTTAGTTGGGGACACTTGACATTTGACTTGACATTTGATATTCAACAGTGCTTTGATCTGCCGGCATTGACACTATTCTTTAAGAGCTGCTGTGCAGCCAAAATTATATACCAGTTATCAATGTAAAGCTGCTTTGACACAATCTGCATTGTAAAAAGCGCTATATAAATAAAGGTGACTAGACTTGACTATTATTACTATTAATTGATGTTTAAATAATATCATTTGAATTACTTCTTAGGAAATCTGTGTCATTATAAGATTTTGAAATTAATATGTTAATGTCAAATTTTTTATCTGTGTGTATATATTTTTTTTTTGTAAAAGTGTTTAATTATGTATATATTGGCTATGTCTTTAATTTTTATTTATTTATTTATTTTGTGTTGGTGATGGGGATTAACACAAAAGAAAAAGAAAAAGTGAAAGGAAGATAAAATATAATGAAAAATGAGGAATAACTATTGGTAAAAAATATTATGTCTTTAAAGGAAATGTCTTTTGGTATAATTGTAGTAAATATGCTTGAATTGGAAGACATAATAAAGTATTAAATAATAAAAAAAAAAAAAATAAAAAAAAATCAAACTTACTGTACTGCACAGCATCTTGATTGAGTCCAGAGTGGATGAAGGACATCAGCACTAAAAGCAGAAGAAACAAAGATATGAAGCATTTCCATTCCTTCAACACAATGCAAATCACACACTGAAACATGTCTAGAGTTTATTCGACATGAACTGAAAGTGTTTTTCTGTTCTGATGATCATCCAGGTGAGAACTGATGGTTTATTCTCCAGCATTTAACATCATCACACACAATGATGTCACAGGACTCGTGAACTGATACGAGAGTCGATTCACTGATGATTCACTGATGCTCAACAACAGAGAAGCAGTTTGAACCACTGAGCTTCACAACATTCAACATATGATGTTATTCTCATCAACTAATGTAATGTTACTGTGGTTTCAGTAGTGCTTCTGCAATGTAGTCCTTTGCTTGTTTTGTTTGTTTCTGAAGTATCATATGCGTTTTGCTCTCTCTTCTTGTATTTTGCTTTTCTATTTCTATTTATCAATTTTATATAATTCCCTGTTTGCGTTTGCTCATTTAAAAACAATCAAAAAAAAAAAAAAACATGGAAGACACTATAAAAAAAATTATATAGAATGATGTAACTTTCACACCATTCATTATATCGCGGTACATAAAAATCCACTTTGTGTAAAGACACTGACATACATGTTAAAAGCAAATATTAGCATTAATGTGATTAATGTTTCACACCACTGGTTCTTCACTGGAACAAAACAAGCTACAGAAGTCAAAACCAAATTAGGTCAGAGTGTTTGAGACACACAACATCACTTCCTGTTTGACTTTTACACCATCAAATTCATTGTGACTTTACAGTGGCTGCAAAAAAAATTTGGACACTTAGACAATGGTTTCACATCAGGGCTTAGATTCAGGGCTTAAAGTCAGGATTAGTCCTTAGTTCAATTAGGATATTTAAGTAGCTTTTATAAACGTGCCTTAGAAAATCACATTTATGCATCTTGAGAAAAAACAATGACACTGACATATTTTAAGATATGTCGGTGCAAATTGCTTTTAGTTCAAACAGCTCAAACCAAACCCAGTTCAGTAAAGTGAACTAGAAAGAGAAGCAGCTGCAAGTGACCTCAATGCTTTTGATGTTCAAAATGTAAATGGACTTAAAAAAAGGACTCAATCAAATCACAAAAGTAAACTTGTTTCGATATATTGCAGATTTAATTATATATATTTTAAATGTGGCCTAAGAGCATTTTCACACCTAGTTTGTTTGAGCGCTCCAAGTGCTCTAGCCTCGGTTAGAAATAATTCATACATCAACAAAAAAGATGATCTCAGTTCCCCCTAAAATGACACAAAAACAAACCATATTCAGAACACAATATTTTAATGTGAGTGTTGATTGCTTGGGGTGCTCAAACATTTGTGTTGACGTATGAATTATTTCTAACCGAGGCGAGAGCACTTGGAGCGCTCAAATAAACTAGGTGTGAAAATGATCTTAAACCACAATTAAAAATGTAGCAATATATTTGCAATGTATCAAAACAAGTAACATTTAAATAAATATAACACAAACAGTTTTCAATCAAGACATTTCTCAAAATAGTTTATTAGCTTTGCAAAATATGAATGAACAAATATGTTTAATATCAAGACAAAAGTCTGTCAAGCATTGGTGGAACATGAAACCTGTGGTTATTCTGTTTGACACCCGTCTGAACCGACTTCATACAACCACTAAAAATAAAGTTCAGACCAAGTGGTTAAAAATAACTGAAAAGTGTCTCAGAAAAGAGAAGTTAGTTCTGAGAAAAGATTGAGCATCATTTGTTGGTAGATACTGGTTTGATAAACTGTGCGTCCATATGACAATTTAAGTGGTCAAATACTTGTGCAAATCATTTTCTATAAGAAGGGCAGAGAGAGTGAAAAGTGTTAGAAAAGCTGATTGTGTGTTTCAGTAGGGTTATAACTTTTTGACTGTATCATAAATCGATGACCTTTTGCTTAATAATAATAAAAAAAAGCCCTAAATTTTCTTTAAAAAAAAGGGACACCCCAGATAAAAAATTGGAACAAACATATAACAAACGTTACTGCTTATAAGAAGCACTTTTAAAACTTTCTAGAACTTTCTGGAACTTTTTTCTTTTTCTTGGTATACATATACACTACCAGTCAAAAGTTTGGACACAGTAACATTTTTAATGTTTTAAAAAGAAGTTTCGTCTGCTCACCAAGGCTGCATTTATTTAATTAAAAATACAGTAAAAACAGTAATATTGTGAAATATTATTACAATTTAAAATAACTGTTCTATTTGAAAATATTTTAAAATGTAATTTATTCTTGTGATGGCAAAGCTGAATTTTCAGCATCATTACTCCAGTCTTCAGTGTCACATGATCCTTCAGAAATCATTCTAATATGATGATTTGATGCTCAAGAAACATTTATTGTGTACAATTGTACAACATTTCTTTTTTAGGATTCTTTGATGAATAGAAAGTTCAAAAGAACAGCGTTTATTTGAAATATAATCTGTTGTAACATTATAAATGTCTTTACTGTCACTTTTGATCGATTTAATGCATCCTTGCTGAAAAAAATAATTAATTAATTTAATTTCTTTTCAAAAAAATAAAAATAAAAATTCTTACTGACCCCAAACTTTTGAACGGTAGTGTATAATGTTACAAAAGCGTTGTGTTTCAGATAAATGCTGTTCTTTTGAACTTTCTATTCATCAAGGAATCCTGAAAAAGAAATATTGTACACAATAAATGTTTCTTGAGCATCAAACCAACATATTAGAATGATTTCTGAAGGATCATGTGACACTGAAGACTGGAGTAATGATGCTGAAAATTCAGCTTTGCCAACACAAGAATAAATTACATTTTAATATATTTTCAAATAGAACACTGTTATTTTAAATTGTAATAATATTTCACAATATTACTGTTTTTACTGTATTTTTAATTAAATAAATGCAGCCTTGGTGAGCAGACGAAATTTCTTTTTAAAACATTAAAAATCTTACCGTGTCCAAACTTTTGAATGATAGTGTGTATATGAGAGAAGGACAGAGAGAGAGAGAGCCTTATGAGCAAATAACTTAACTTGATACTTTTTGATATTTGTTTCAGTAGCAATATAATGTCACACAAGATAAGTGATATACCTTACAGAAGAACAAGGCTATCTGGACCAAGTGGGATTTCAGCAATCACATTAAAGAAGAGGAAATGTGGCTTTAGAAGAATCTTCACTAGAAGAAAAGTGCAGAATGCCACTCCAAATACAAATTATTGAACGGTACCAGTTTCTTGGAGCAGAAATCAATGGAAGAAAGGAAGAATAAATTAAAATTATGGAAGAATAAATTGAATGTGTCGGATCAAGTAATACAAACAAAGCTTTTTAAGGTGCTGAAGATTAATGATGAATGTGTCAGGAGGGGAAATATGATGCCCTGAATAAACTTTTTGATATCACAAAAGTAAACGGCCAATGGTGCGATCAAAGTGATGGAGGAAATGTATGCTGTCTGCAGAAACAAAGACTAACTGCATCTTCGATTTATTCTAAGCAATAAGCAGTGATGTTCAGTACACTGTACAAGTATTAGAACAGTTCTGAGCTCTTTCTTGTCATAATACATGCAATATGCATATTAAATAAAGTTCCAAATGTTCCAAAAGTTCCACATTTCAGGGTGAACTTTTCTAAAAGGATTTTGAAATGAAAGTTAATTTCTTTGTTTTTAGGCAAAAGTTCATCGAAATAAAGATCAGGAAAACAAAGTTGTATTAAAGTTATAACTCTAGTGTTTAATTGCTGTTCTCAAGCTCTCTGAGCCTCTGATGGAGAGTTTATTTAAAGATACAGAAACATACAACACTAACTCATATTAACACAAATACATCTAATAACTACTTGAAATAGGAAGAAAGTATTACAACAAAAACAAGCAAAACATATGTGCGTACAGGGCTAACATTTTTCACATGCATTATCACACAGATAACTGAAACAATGTATTAAAAAAGGAGAAAAACCAAACAGATGATATTATAAAATATGATCAAATACTCACAGATGAGAAGCAATGCACTGGACCCCATACTGTCACATTATCGACTGTTTTCTGAGTGCGAAACCAGACGCTTCCTGTGTTTGAAAGAAGTGATGAGGGAGGAGGAGACAAAACTCTACTCAGAAATGCAGGAAGAAAGAAAAGAGATCCATTCTAAGATATTTAGCTACTAATTTAGTGTGTTCAAGTAGTTACAGCTCTGTTCATCTTGAAAATTATATATTAGATTCTCACACTGTGTTATTTTGTTCGTTCACACTGCCACAGTCACACCACAGACAAACAGTGATTACAAAGTGAAACCACCACATGACATCTAATGTAGGTCTACTCATGTAAGGCCCGTTCTACATCATCTACATTATCAGTTAATGAAATATATAGTTTTTTAACCATAAATTTAAGTTCAGTTTCATAAAACCTAAAATGTTGCTACCATTTTTTTTTTCTTTTTTTACTGTAAAGTGCTGCCAGTTTTTCTTTTAATGTATTTATTACTGGTTTATTTTTTACAGTGTGGCCACCTGTCAGCAAGTTCTGTATTTTCTTAATGTGGCATTATTATTTTGGGAACTTGTCAAAGGCATTTTCTGTTCCTCTGCACCTCCGTAGGGCTCTCAATATAACAGGCCTAGACTTGATGGACCTAAACAAATGGTTGGAGTAATGGAAGCTACTAACCCTAACATAAGGGAGCCATGACTTTATGTGTTTTTTGTGAAAAAGTTGACAGGGCCCTGGAAAAATGAGTCCTGACCTTTTAAAAAGTTTACTAATGTGTGTTAACAGACCCTGGAACATACAGGTTCCCGTTGACCAGCGATCTGCAAAGTCGAGTAGCACGATTGTGTTCCTTGCTAATAAAGTGAATGCATTTGAAATAGCTTGTTTGTTTAAAGCTTGTTTTACATGAGGATTGATAGAATAAACAAACAATTTAATGTATCTGTCATTATAAAACGGTTAATTCCTGTCCTTGATTTTGATTGGTCAATAGCTGTGTTTCATTCACGATAAAACACGGCTATGACCGCTTCACCCAACAGTTCTGTGTATCACTACACAACACCCTTAGCAACCACTCTTAGCAACGTAAACTGTATGTTATCAGTTGATATTGTTCATTGAAGCTTACTGTATTATGTAAAAGAGTGTTGTGAGAAAGAGATCGAGTGAGCGAGTTTATTACCTGCATTAAGATTTAGCATTTTCCTTCAGGTCAGTCCCATGTTCATAATAAAAAAATCTGTTTAAATGTCCAATGTATCATCTTGTCCTTTTAACATTTAAGGGGTTTTAATATGACTAACAGCACAAGTCAAAGCATTTGTCGTCTTGTTCCGTGTTCACAACAATGCAGTCTTTTCAATGTAAAAGTCTTCGCTACTGACACACTCATAAAAACAGTCTTTGCCTCCATCTAATGGCGTAATAATGTAACTTCTGTTACTGTTCACGGAAGGAAGGCTCATAGCAAGAGTTTACTTCATGAAAGTTGCATTGTTACATACTTTTGGTTTTAATATTTGTATTGCGAGGTAACCGTTTTATAAAAGCAATAAGGTATGTTAGGTACTCCGCTTCACATCGAGCCTAACATCGCCCTTCAGCCGTGACTTATTCACGATACAGCACAGCCTCATAAAATTCAACTGCTTTGCTGTCACCAAAGTGATTTTGTATGCATCACCATATTATACCTTGAAGACTTTACAGCAGTTTGTCAACATTTGAAGCCCAGTGTGATTGTTTCTATAGAAATATATAAAGAAATAAACAAATTCATTATAAGATATTTCACTTCTCTTTTACTACATTCAAACTATCAGACTCAATTTGAACTCATATACAAATGAACATGAATAACTTATTTTTGTGTGGGTGTGAACATTCACTATGAGGCACTTCAATCTCTTAATAAATATTATGTTTTTATTAACACATGCTCTTTAAAACCCTGTTTAAAAAATGAAATGAAATGTCGAAGATTTTAACTCTGACAATATGATTGACAGGCCAGTTTACGGTCAGGATGCGACAGAGAGCAACCATAAAAGATGCAATTGTATGACGTGATAGTATGTTCCAAAGTTGTGTACTCTTCTGCTACACACTCAAAATTATGTACTTTTTCTTCACAAAAAGAGTACACACTTTTAGGACGTAGAATAAGCAGGCGAATTGGGACGGAGCACCAGCAAAGCCACTGGAAGGCAAGCTTGCAACCTTTAGCCAAAAAAGTGTAAGGGCTAATGCTAACGCTCGGCCTCTGGCGGTACACAGGGAAGGAGACCAGAGGCTATTTTTTGAATGGATGTCAATGGATGAGAGGCTTCACTATGCTGATTAAACAGATTTTGTGGGGAAATAGCTAATTATTTAATTAATCAACAGCCTGTTCGCTAATCTTCAGCATGTTTTACACTTAAACAATACTTTCGTTGGGAACTATATGTAGATTTTAGCTTGATAAAAATGTATTTTTTTTAAGAGAAGGCAGACTAGGGAATGTTGCGACTTACGTCACTGCCATTACACGATAGGCTGAGAGGTGCCGCACGTGATTTAGTTAGCCGTTACGCTTTCTCCAATGGTAAGAGATACAGACCCTCTCTGTATCTCCCTATAATATACAATCTCTGGCACCAGTGCCAAATTTGTGTTTGGTTCATCACTTAAATTGTTCCGTGTATGTGTCTCTTAAATATCCACATATTCCTTAACCAGAGCTCAATCCCATACTGTCACACAATGTCGATAACGTGATTTTTATTCATATTGCATAGATCATTGATAATTGGCCACAAAAAGATTTGAATCATGCTCATTTCCTTTCTAAAATGAGGGTAGTTTAGAAGTGAGAAGTGGTGCTTCGTCCAGGCCTTCCTGAACACAGACAAGATTACTAAAAAAGGGAAGTCAATGAAAATTACATGGACTTTCTGTGAATCTTTGCTCTTGTGATAGTATTTTGAGGTTTATGAAACTAAAGATGCAGGAAAAGCATGAATGTTTCCTCTACTGTGGTTAAGCAGAAACAGAGCAGAAGTCAAACCACAACTGAATTCAACTCTTAAACTAAAGACGCTCTCTGTTGTTTTCTTACTAGCTGCTAAATTTAACAACAATGACAATACATCTTCAATAATGAGCTAAATGAAGCCCATGTAACACGTGAAAATGTAAGTGATGTGTTTTGCTGTAACTATGAATTTTTCATTTTTTACCACAGTGGCCTCTGAAAAGTTAAACCCACTATATAAGAACAGCTGCTTTTAGAAACAACCCGCAAAATGACTTCCGCTACAAGGTACTACTGCTAAACCACCAGAGAGAAACATCTGAACTCGCAATGACGACATGTTATTTATAGGGCTTCCCACGTTTTTGTTTTCATTTGTATGGTTATTAAACCTCTCTCTTTCTCTCTCTCTTTATAAAACATTTGCATCTTAGGAAGATACACAGACAGATGTGGCGTGTGCTTCAAGCTGCCCAAAACAACTTCTGAATGAAACACTCCACAAGTCCCTCAGCGATCTTCATTAAAGCCACTGTCAAAGTGCTAATTCAACACATGGAGGAAAAACTTGTGTATGTTGTGTATGTTGTCTACCACTTCAATTTTGCTCCAAACATGAGCAGAGAAAACACGCGAGTGACGCGACCAAATCGGCCAAGAAGAAATCAGCAGCTAAATGCAACTTTTTTATTTTTTATAAGGAACTGTATATGTATAAATTTCACTATGTACAGTAAACTAGAGCACATGTTGTAACACCCTCAAACTGATTTTCAACTTTCTTTGTAGCCATTATTTATGTGTAGGCCTACTGTATTTTTTTTGCAGAACTAAGAAATGACTGCCTAGGGATATAGTCTTGTGTCAGAAGACCAATACACTGCTATAGTACTGTAATGAAATTTGTCCAAATGTGCAGAGGATGCTGCATTTGCTTAATTTTTTTTTTTTTTTTTTTTTTTTTTTTACTGTACTGTAATTGACAGTAAAGGCTACTGTATCGTGGTGCATTTGATTTTGTCAGAAGAGAATATGTTGACTAGAACATTTTATTTTGACCTGGGAGTTTGAGGTTTGATGTATAGTTTCGAGATTGTGTTTATAGTTGAGAGAAAATGTTGAATGGTGTTAGGAATTGTGCGCTAGCAATCAAGAAAAACAATAACTAGATTGAAAAGTTTGAAAGACAAATTTATGCTGCCTTGTCATAAAGCCAGTTTAAAGTCTTGTTTTAAATAGTTTGGTCAGTTAGACCAGGATAGATAGATGTTCTGGGTGTTTGCTAAAGTGTTTCTGGATGCTTGCTTGGCTCTTGGTATGCAGTTGCTACAGTTTGTGGTTGATAGGGTGTTCTGGGTGAACACACACAGACATTCCCATCACTGTTAAAGGATTAGTTCACTTTCAAATGAAAATTATCCCAAGCTTTACTCACTCTCAAGCCATCCTAGGTGTTTCTTCTTTCTGATGAACACATTATAGAAATATTAATAAATGAGCAGGATCAAGGGTATGAGCTGAAGAAAGTGCTTCCATCCACATCCATCCATCATAAACATACTCCACACAGCTCCAGGGGGTTCATAAAGGCCTTCTGAAGCGAAGTGATGCGTTTGTGTAAAAAAAAATCCATATTTTAACAAGTTATGAAGTAAAATATCTAGCTTCCACCAAACCACCTTCTGTATTCAAGTTTCTGTAAATTGATTAGGGAAGGCGTAGTGTAAGCTTTTGAACTGCAAGAGTTTTACACTTGTACGTACGTTGAATACGGAAGGCGATATATGAATATGGAAGCACTTTCTTCAGCTCATACTCGTGACCCCTGTTCACTGCCATTATAAAGCTCGAATGCATCAGGATATTTATTAAAATATCTCAGATTGTGTTCATCAGAAGGAAGAAAGTCATATACACCTGATGGCTTGAGAGTGAGTAAAGCTTGGGCTAATTTTCATTTGAAAGTGAACTAATCCTTTAATAACAGAAACTCAAAAATTGTTTGCAAAACTGTGGAAATTCAAAAGTTTTTGTTGTGCTTTAACTTGCACTAAAACGTGATTTATACCATCGAAGTAGCCTATGTAATATTAATAAAACTGCTCATCTCCTTAAGTGATACAAGCTTAAAATAATAATCTGTTGATGTTTTTCATATAGTGTCTTGACTTGGTGCCATGATGGATATTGAAATCTTGTCATTTATTTTTAATTTTAAACTGTATAGATTATTATGTGGTAATGCAATATTTGTGAACACAATTGTGTATGTCAGGCCATAAATCTCCAAAAAACTATGCATGGGCGCTTGCTTTGGTGTTGCCACCCCTCATAGACCTCATGCCACCCCTTTGCCACCCTATAAATAATTTTCTAGACCCGCTCCTGGCGGTGTGTCCCTTACCGCTCTGAATTTCTGTTTTTTTTTTGCTCATACCAGTAAACTAAAACTATTCTGTTGCTGAAAATATACAATTCTTCAAGACAAAATAAAGCCACCCATTAAAAGTAAGCCTAGCGGCATTAAATAATACTACGTGACATGAGGGATGTCAG
Source organism: Hypophthalmichthys molitrix (assembly GCA_037950675.1). Classification (NCBI taxonomy): domain Eukaryota; kingdom Metazoa; phylum Chordata; class Actinopteri; order Cypriniformes; family Xenocyprididae; genus Hypophthalmichthys; species Hypophthalmichthys molitrix. The sequence goes on along the minus strand of CM075498.1, from coordinate 34,061,247 downwards.
TAGCAGAAAGGGCAACCAAAGGGTTTAGAGTATGGAGGGAAGATCACTGATTGGCTGGGAATGTTTTCAGACTTCAGCCAATAGAAGACTGGCACGCTTTCTTTTAAAAGTCATCTCACAACGGTTAACAGCATTGTCTTTGTTACTTTTGGCAGTCGAAAACAAACTGTAAGCCGCAATGAGTGGACGAGGAAAAACCGGTGGAAAGGCTCGTGCCAAGGCCAAGAGTCGCTCTTCCAGGGCTGGACTGCAGTTCCCTGTCGGCCGTGTTCACAGGCTTCTCCGCAAAGGTAACTACGCCCAGCGCGTTGGTGCCGGTGCTCCGGTTTATTTGGCCGCTGTGCTCGAGTATCTTACTGCTGAGATTCTGGAGTTGGCTGGAAACGCCGCTCGAGACAACAAGAAGACCCGTATCATTCCTCGTCATCTGCAGCTGGCGGTGCGCAATGACGAGGAGTTGAACAAGCTTCTGGGTGGCGTGACCATCGCTCAGGGTGGTGTGCTGCCCAACATTCAGGCCGTGCTGCTGCCCAAGAAAACTGAGAAGCCAGCTAAGACCAAGTAAATTGACAAGAGGTTCTCTGAAAACAAAAGGCTCTTTTAAGAGCTACCCAATTTTTCCGTGAGAGACTGATTTCTTTACTCCAATCACTATTTAAGTTGGTATCAGCCCAGAATACAATGAAATGCGTTGTTGTACTTTTTTTCATTATGTATAAATGGCTTTATTAACGTCATTAGATCTGCAAGTTGTATATGGGTCATTCCTGGGATTTGGTAATATTTCATCCTGGATTTTTTTTTACTACATGGGTTCTTTAGAAAATTAATTATAGACTAACATCATTAGGCACATAACCTCCAAAAATATTTTCCCACCTCCATGAAAGACCTTTTTATTATTATTAATAATAATAATAATAATATTATCAGATTTAAATGCCTTTTATTCTCAACCCTGTAGGGACAAAAAAGAATTGGTTTTTAAAAGGTTTTACAGAAAACTTGTTAAAGAACAAACATCTGTCTACTGCTCATGTGTCCCTCATAACAATTTAGTAACTACAAATGTATCATGATGATTTTCACATTTTCTCCCCAAAAGAACAGATGAGAATGTTACGGGGTTGAAGATTGTAACCGGTTCGAAGGGAGACATTGCCTTCACTTTTATATTTTTAATTTTGTCTCTCTCATTTTGTGCCCTTCTTTCTGGGTCAACATATCTGAATGCAAGAGAGTCTTTCTGCTGCTTATGTTGCTGTCATTTCGGACATAGTGTGTTAGACAGTGTTAAAGTGGACACATTACATCAAATATTATATTTATAACTAAATTATGAGTTGTCATGATATGTAAGTATATCTTTACTGAAACCATGACTACTTTATCTCCATTTTAATTAAAATTATCCAGAAGTGAAAAACTCAACCCTGCCACAAATTTTTAAACCCGAAACAATGAGAAATTTATTTTAAGCACAAAACTTCTCCTCATGCAGTGTAGAAGAGTAGACCATATATGGCAGCAATGAAATACGTACGTACGTGAAATATGTATATACTTATGGATTAAAATAAAATTTTGAAAAATTATGATTTTACATCTTCATGTTATGTGAAGTGGTTGAGTTGTTAAGCGTGACAGCAGTGAGACGCAAAACATCACTTTCACCAAGATATGTCCATTAATGTATGCTTGATCTCTACATTTTCACAAAGGTAAGTTAGAGATTTCTGTTTTCTAAAGTAGCAAACATTTCAAGGCATTGTTTTGGATTATATGTGCTATGAAATAACAATCAATTAGTGAAATTTAAACTGATCCCTTTAAATATTTTTTAATTCTTACAATTTTGCTAAGGATTTTTAAATTTTCATTTTATATAGTTATGTATGACATTTTTCATCAGTATCCATACTCTACCAAAAATTTCTGACTACTTTTTACAGCTGTGGTCCTATGTTATGTAGCTAAAAACCTTTTCATGTCATTGCAGGTCATTCTGCTTAAAGATTATGGAGACTGACCCTGACAGGACACCATCTCAACATCAGGGCCACACCAGCAGCTGCATCAGTCACACAAACCCCAAAGGATCTTTTAAGAGCCTCCTCAATGTTTTTTGGGGTTTTTTTTTTAAAGGTCTTCTGAATAAAATAGTCTTTGTTTATTTATTTATTTTTTCTATTAATCAAATCTAAAAGCAAATGAATGGAAGTGAATAAGGGTTTAAGTGTCTTTCTATTTAGTTATATGTATGTTTATTATGTGTGTGTGTATAATATATATAATATCTATATATATATATATATATATATATATATATATACATATACGTGTGTGTGTGTGTGCTTAATTAAACCCTATATATATATTCCTCTATCAAGCATCGGAAGACTGACCTCGACTTGGAAAGATGTAACGGGTAACGTAAACTAGAACCGCCCATGAATGAGGAAAAGGTGGTAAAGGACTCGGGAAAGGAGGCGTTAAGCGTCCAACCCAGTCTCCTGCTACTGCGTATCTATACTACGAGTTTGCATTTTCATTCGGCGTAGTATTAACACACCAAAGTCACATTTGGCGTACATATTGTACGCAAAACCTTCCCGTTAAACTTCCATTGATAGAAAATGCGTATGTATTGCACGCAGAAATTTATTATAGTCAACGTCATCATCATCGTCCCGCCCCTTCAATCGAACGAAGATTCACGATTTCATCTCGTGCAGGTGCCGAAGCAGCATTAACCCAACTTGTTTTTTATTTTGTAATTTTCCCCCTATTTTACATTTGTTCAAGCAGAATGTCCACAGGCTCTTTAGAAGCAGCACTTGTTCTTGGAGATGTGTTTCTTGGTCAGATAACTTTAGAAACTGTATCTTAAATAATTTTTTATTTTGACTTATTTTTCTGTGTCAACATTTTTTAAAGAAAACTACAAATGAATAGTTATATAGGCTAATATATTATTCATGTAAGGTAAGTATAAACTACTTTAAAACCTGTTAAATATACAATTTGCAATTTAGAAAGAAGAAAAGAAACAAGCCAAGAGGTCTAAGCCACATCCTATGACTGTGAAGTGGAGGCAAAGGGACAGAAATGGGAATGTTGTAAGGCCGCTTCGAAAAAAAACCCTCAATAAAACAAAAACTGAAAAGAAAGGCTCCGAACCACGGTGAGACAGTTGTAAATTTACAGTTATTGTTTAAATGTACTGTTATTTTCAGTTGTGATTTATATTTCCCACATGAAAAAATACTAGTACTTTATAGTAAATACTATAGTGTTTTTGAACCATACTATAGTAAAATACTTGAATTATTTTTTTGTGGTAATTCTATAGTTGCTGTGGTAATATAACAACAATAGTAATATAAACAAATTACTTTATCCAATACTGTACTAAGTATGTTAATGTTAATATAAGTATGTTAATATGAAATGACGTGAATTTGTACATTTTAGTGTGTTTAAAAGACAAAAGCCTTCCAAGGACAGTGATACATGGTTAAATGAATCAGTCAGTGTTATTCAATTAATAATGTTTACATCAGAAGTCGATTAGATATGCAATGTTGAGCACTTAAAACACTTAAAATTAAAATGATTTCTGTAAATCCAGTGATCAAATGCTGTGTTTGGCATGAGTTTAAACATTTATTTGCCCCACATTATATCAAACTAAAACAACAGATTGGATTGTGGGGTTAACCCGATGCAGCAATAGATTTGTTGATTACAGTGAAACATTTTTTTTTTTTTTTTCAAGCAAGGGCCTAATGGTTTCCATTGTATGCATTCATATACACATGTATATACATATATATGTATGTATATGTATGTGTGTGTGTGTGTGTGTATATATATATATATATATATATATATATATGTGTGTGTGTGTGTGTGTGTGTGTGTGTGTATATATATAAAGTTTTTTCCTCCAACAATTTCTTTCTCATCTGTAACTTTTTGTAACCCAATTTATTTTGCTCAGAAGGTATGTGTAAGCACTATTATCTGTACTATTGTACTATATTTTGTACTATTAAAAGCACTGTTTGACTATACAAGGGTGAATTTGTAATAATTCTACTATGGTATTTACTAAATATCTTATGCATTAATGCAGTAGTGGTACGTCACTTTCTCTAGACTCAACTCACTGGTCCCATTTGGAGCAATCTGTGTCTTTGTGCTAATATATGACACTATAATATACCTTGTACATCTAGCCTCTAGTCTAGTGAGAATATGGTTGTTCATATCCATATATTAACTGAATAGACAAGTATATATGATACTGCACACACACACACACACACACACAATGGGCTTATATTCAAAACGACTATGTAAGACTACAAATGACTTCATATTTCCACGAGCCCTTCCTGATTGATAGTTTTCCCAGTGTTGCTGTGGGTTTCCTTTGGGCGCACCAGTGTCCTCCGCACTCCAAAAACATGCAGGTATAGTTAATCAGGAACTAGAGGCTATATTGTGTGTGTCAAGTCAAGTCACCTTTATTTATATAGTGCTTTTTACAATGCAGATTGTGTCAAAGCAGCTTTACAGTGATAACTGGTATATAATTTTGGCTGCACAGCAGCTCGAAAATGGTGTCATTGTCCATCTTAAGTAAATTCAGTATTGATTCATTCCGATGTAAGAAACAATAGTTATTAATTCAGTTAATGTATCTATATCAGCACTGGAGTAAACAGTGATGTCATCATCCAGCTCAGTTCAGTTCGCATACAATGGTGTCAATGCAGGCAGATCAAAACACTGTTGAATATCAAGTGTCATCTCTGTGACAGACTGGTCAGGGTGATTTTCAACCTTTGGCCTGTAGTAGCTTGTGTAAGCTATATATATATATATATATATATATATATATATATATATATATATATTTTATAAAAGGTAAAAAGATATATAGACGTAATGAAAACACAAACCTTTATTTGTCCACTATAACAGTGGCTCAAAAACAAACAAACAAACAAACAAAAAAACGGTCATAATGTACCAGTAATGTAATTAGCATTGAGTAAGTGTAATTTGAACATGATCTTCAGGCTGCCAGGTGGGTGGCCATGTCTTCCTACTGGAAAAAAGTCAAAACAACAACTAATAAATGAGAAAATTACAGTGGTGAATTAAGTTGCCATGTAGGTTTACTTACCAGGATGGACATGGCAACCAATGCACCAGCACTTCTTTACGTCTCTGTGAATTAAGTAAGAAAAAAGAGCCAATTACAAAACAAATCATTACATTTCCATCTTTACACATCATCACATCATATAAATCACTTACTACATTTTTAAAGCATTTAATGTAACTCAAAAACTTTAAACAAAGCACCATTGAAAGCCACCATCCCACCATCCTCATGCGGTATTACTGTGGTACAGCAACACACCAGCACAAAAACAGAGACAGGGGTAGCTGCAGGTCGGAGTAATGGGTGTACCGAAAGGTGGCGTGCTGAAAGGTGAATGCTACAACAGAAACTAACCCTTAACCCTATCCCTAACCTTAACAGACAGCTTTCACTACCAATTATAAAGACCGTTCTCCAACTTTTAACAAGCCCCAACCTTTCTCCACATGCAATCTGAAATTTGAATTCCAATTCATAATTTAGGATTCTTATCATCTTAACCAAAACTGACCCATAAATGCGACCCAAACAAAGCCTAACAGACTGAAGAGCAACTGCTGTTAACATATTCAAAAGCAATGGAAAAACACATCTGAACTGTACATGCTATATAGTTAGATTATAAGTTTACACTGTAGATTGCACTGTAGAAGCCAACACTGTAGTACTGTACAGAACATTTTATATTAATATATGAATTCACAGTTCTTCACCTTATTTATTGTTTGTGTACTGATGTGTAATATTCTACACTGCCTGTACTCATACTATAGTCAGAAAACAAATAAGAATTCCATTCCAGATGTTTATTTTTTTTGCAATAAAGTACCCTTCACATTAGCATACATTCAATGTGAAGTTATTAACATTACAACAGAGCTAAATATTTTGGGATACTGATCCATTCATAGTTTGAACAAAAACATACATTAATTACTTAATTTAATACATTTAATAAATTATTTAAATTAATTTACTGTACATGAAAAGGTCACGGTATTATGGAACACAACATTGACAGATTGTAGATACAGATTAATACCAACCTTTCTGAGACGTGTCTTAGATACAAATTCCACTGGAAATACATCCAGAGACGCATGGAATGGACATTCTGTACAAATGTAATTTGGTTAGAAATGTATTAATTACTTAATAACTAGAACAGAGAATGTCTAAAAGTTAAAAAGCAAAACAATTTTTAAACATCTAAAAATCTAAACAGCACTGAAACAACAAATATAAACATCAATATTTTGAGAACTTTCCAAATGGATGACAATGTGTAATAGACTAGCTATGCAAAGAGCTAAAACACTGGTCTGAAACTCAGTTCCTAGAGGGCCACAGCTCTGAACAGTTTTGCTCCAACCCTAATCAAACACACCTGATCCAGCTAATCAAGGGGCACGTTCAAGCTTAAACCAGTGCGCAACGTTTTGCTACGGTTTCTGGGTTGAACACCATATTAAACAAAATAGATATGTTTCCTGGAAATGGTGTGCAACAAGGTTTGAGATATGTTTTCTCTTGTTTGGTCGGTGTGTCAAAATGCCCAATCAGCAGCAACATGTATATAAACCACACGGTATTAAAGAGACAGCTCGCACAATGGGTCCAAGTAAAGTCGTTTACAAATGTGTCCGCTGGAGCTCAGTATACGCAACAATTGAAGAAATTAGAAGACATGTTTGTCATAAGAGTTTTATAGTAAAAATATAGCATATCTATTCTTCAAAAAAGAACACAAAGAATGGCCTTCTCAGCTACCATAGTTGCAACTCTTGCGTCATCAGAACAGGGTGTTCAGCGCACCACCATTTCCATTTAAAAAACGTTTTGCAACGTTTTGTCGGGGCTGAACGCAGCCCAGGTCTTCAGCGTTACTAGCAGGTGTGAGTTGGAACTGGTTGTAGCTAAACTGTGCAAGGCTGTGGTCCTTTCAGTTTAAGACCACTGAAAACTGAATTGTATAACATTTCATTCCTGTCTGTATTTTTTGGTGCTTTCTTTTGGCTGCCATGTTGACAGCTGATTTGCTGTAAAGTAAAAAAAAAAAAGTTTTAGTTTTGTTCAAGTACATGTCAAAATACAGTTTTCATTGAGCCTGAGTTCACATTGTTCCTTGCTCATTGTATAGGCTTTACCCAAAGTCCCTTTAAGACAAGTAATTTCACACTGCGATCATCTTTGAAATGCCTCTTGGGCATCCAAATGCAGCTCCTATCTCTCTGAATGGGGAAACATCAAATTCTCCAAATGATTACGATTAAATTTCCAATTTGAAAATCACCAATAAAATGTTCATAAAGCATTTTTAAAAAACTTTTCAGACTGCTGTAGCCAATGCACATGTGAGTCATACACGCGTATCTCAGAATAAACTATAGCAACCGGAGCTTCTAAAGGCAGCTGGGATGAAGTGGTGACTTTTCTAGTTGTGACTGGTTCTATTATTTAGAACGTGGGATTAATTTGCCATGTTGTGCATAACACTTTCTCCCATTAATGAATAATAGGAATGTAATGTTTTCCTATATCTAGAGTCTTTGTTTCACCCTATCTTCTTTTACTCACCAATCTGGTTTTAATACGGCTCCCTCTATCTCTTTTCTCTCATCCATTTCATCCATCTTAAGTGCACTAATCTTTCGTTTCTCTGCCTGTTTCTTCATCTCCTTTGCCTGTTTAGTCTTTTTTGCCACTTTCATTTCCCCTTCTTCATTAACAGGCCTCTCTGGTTCTTCCCCCCACTTTCTGTCTGTTGTTCTTCGATCTGCTCTTCATCCTCCAATCTTTCCTTCATCCTCACTTCTACATTGTTCTCTGATAAAATGTTCTCTTCATCTTCTACAGCCTCGTTTATGTCCTGACTCTCTGTCCTATCATCCTCTGTGTCCTCTTGTTCTTTTTCTGGACTTTTGAAACTCTGTTCCTCAACAGGCCTCTCTGGTTCTTCCTCCCCACTTTCTATCTGTTGTTCTTCGATCTGCTCTTCATCCTCCAGTCTTTCCACTTCTACATTGTTCTCCAGTGTAATGTCCTCTTCATCTTCTACAATCTCTTTCAAGTCCTGCCTTTCTGCTTCATTACCTTCTGTGACCTCTTGTTCTTTTTCTGGACCAAAACCTTAAAAAGTACAATTAAAGTCATTAAAATACATTTAAAAAAAAAAAACCCTTTAAAATAAACTGCAGTTTAACATAGAAACTTGTATAGCTACAGAACTTACTGTACACATAAAATATTAGACAAACATTTAAGTATCAGTGCTTGCAAATATGATTTACCTTGTAAAATATGCTCAAAGAGTATGAGCATTTTTTCCATCACCTTATGTCCCTCAGGTGGGAACTCAAAGGGACACTGGACCTCCGCTGTCCACCTATGGGCCTTTGAACACTTCTCCAGTAGCAGAAGAGGAACGTATCCCAGCACTTTAAGTTTTTCCTTCTGAAATAGAATGTCAAGCAGTACAGCTTTCAAAAATGGTTCATAAATCTGGAAAAAAAAAAAAAAAAAAAAAAGGTTAAAAAATCTGCTTAGCCTGATGTCACTCTAAGCCAACATGTGTTTTTTCTTGCCTGAACACAAAAACAGATTTTTTTAAAAATGTCCAAGCTTACTATCTATATTTTACCATACATACATTTTGAAAGGCTATTCAGACTGTCAACTTTCAACAATATCCAAAAACAGATGTGATCCATAAATGCATGCAAGTCTTATTTCAGAAAACAACAACTACCAACAACAAAAACAAATCATGGCTTCTGCTAAAGTTCCTTTTAAGGAACGTCAGTTCACTTGGTGGCCATATTTGCAACGCCTCCAGGCAGCTTTTTTTTTTTTCATTACTTATTTACTTGAATGGGGAACTCCTGAAATCTCAAAACATATTGTAAAATTAGCAATAAATCAGACATGAACGGTGTCATAAGATCAAATAGAGTTAAACCTGTAGATTTTGTTCTGATTTAGTCATTGTGCATGTGCAGTAGTTCTACTTTCTCTGGGAACCAGAGCTTCTAATGGCAGCTGCATTGATGTTTGACTTTACCAACTGCTTATTAGCTCTTTTATTTATAAGAGTTCTGCCCATTAGTGAAAATAATATGAATTACTTTTTATTTGAACTGTCAGTTAACAGGAATTACAATTTATTCATGTACGTGTATTAATGTATTATGTATGCATGTAATCTATTATGTACTTGTATGTAAAACATCTTTATATTATATAGTCTCTTACATAAATGTTTTAGTTTAGAACAAAGTGTGAGGTAATGAAATCAGGATGCTGAACTTTGCTTACCATAATGGCTAAATTGTCAAGGACTTTTGATTGATTCCGTGACTTAACTGTTGTTTGAGCCCACTGATGGGCCTGGTCACGAAATTTTGCCAAACGCACTGATTGCTTATATTTAAAATCAAGCAATTTTCCACACTACAAAAAGAGAAACAGAATTACATTGAGTATTAAAACAAATGCAATGCCATATAAATAAACAGTGTTAGTTATGCACAGTCACCTTAACACAGGACCGGTGTCGGCAGTTCATCTTGATCCGGCAGTGTGGACACTGGCGTAAAGTTGAACCTGGCATTTGGACTATACAATAAATTTGACATAGCATAACAGACAGACATCACATACAAAACTTAAAGATAAATTAATCTTTGATAAGTATATAGTTTTTGAGAGTATATATATATATATATATATATATATATATATATATATATATATATATATATACACACACACACACACACCACCATTCAAAAGTTTGGAAACGGTAAGATTTTTAATGTTGTTAAAAGAAGTTTCGTCTGCTCACCAAGGCTGTTATATAATTAAAAATACAGTAAAAACAGTAATATTGTGAAATATTATTGCAATTTAAAATATCTGTTTTCTATTTGAATATATTTTAAAATGTAATTTATTCCTGTGATCAAAGCTGAATTTTCAGCATCATTACTCCAGTCTTCAGTGTCACATGATCCTTCAGAAATCATTCTAATATGATGATTTGCTGCTCAAGAAACATTTATGATTATTATCAATGTTGAAAACAGTTGTGTACTTTTTTTTTCAGGATTCCTTGATGAATAGAAAGTTCAAAAGAACAGCATTTATCTGAGATACAAAACTTTTGTAAAATTATACACTACCATTCAAAAGTTTGGGGTCAGTAAGAATTTTTATTTTTTTGAAAAGAAATGAAAGAAATTAATACTTTTATTCAGCAAGGATGCATTAAATCGATCAAAAGTGACAGTAAAGACATTTATAATGTTACAAAAGATTATATTTCAAATAAATGCTGTTCTTTTGAACTTTCTTATTATCAAAGAATCCTGAGAAAAAAATATTGTACACAAATATTTTGCCCAATTGTACACAATAAATGTTTCTTGAGCATCAAATCATCATGTTAGAATGATTTCTGAAGGATCATGTGACACTGAAGACTGGAGTAATGATGCTGAAAATTCAGCTTTGATCACAAAGTATAAATTACTTTGTAAAATATATTCAAATAGAAAACTGTTATTTTAAATTGTAATAATATTTCACAATATTACTCTTTTTACTGTATTTTTAATTAAATAAATGCAGCCTTGGTTAGCAGAAGAAACTTAAAAGTCTACCTCTCAAAAACGACATACTTATTAAAGAATAATAAAGACTAATTTATTTTCATTATCATGAAAAGTATTTCAGGGATGGCCAAGATATACACCCTAAAAAGTATGTGATGATTGTGCAGGGTTGTTAATCCACACATCTGTGATCTACACGTAATGCCTGCATGGACATAAAGTACTGTGATCTCATCATAACATAACCAAAAAACATGATACACACAGCTGACCCTCACTAAATTTTATCCCCAAAACATTTAATGAGAAATGATTTTAAACTGATATTAACCGCCTGACAACTGTAGGCCGACATGTGCATGCTCACTTAAGAAAATAAAGTTTGATTAATTGTATTTACAATAATTTGAGTTATCAAGAACTGATACTTTTTTGCTTATATATATATATATATATATATATATATATATATATATATGTATATATGTTTTTGCTAATTACTTACTTGGGTATTCTGATGATTGACGACTTTGATGATGATGATGCACGAGGTCGCACGATGAGGGGGATATTGATGATGGCGCTAAAAAATGTTTAAACATTTGATTGGTTTCCAAGCGGGAGTGGGTGGTTCCTGAAACAGCGAAGGACTAAAAATCAGGGCAATGCACTTTTTATATTTATTTATTTATATAGGCCTATTTATTTATTTATTTATTATTAATAATTTTGCTATTACAAATACAATCACAAACAAAGAAACAAAAATTCGTGTAACATTAAACAAGCAAAAAAAAAAAAAAAAAAAAAAAAAGAAAGAAAAGAAAAAGAAAAAAAGAAAAAAAGAAAAGCAGAGAGCAGATTAAATAAAGCACACATATAACTAATTCACATTGAATTAATGAAGCTTCTGCAAGCATTTTTCTTTCCCCGTCAGGGATTGTTTAGAATTAAACTGTAAAAACAATCCCCTATTATGATCCTCAGTACCACATATACGCCAAATGTGACTTTGGCGTGTAAATACTGAACACGCCAAAAGAAAGACCGTCACCGCCATGGATGTTGTGTACGCTCTGAAACGACAGGGACGCACTCTGTACAGATTCGGAGGTTAAATCATTTGTGAAAAAAACAACGGCTCTTTTAAGAGCCACCTACATTTTTGCACAAAGAACAGGTTTCTTGGTGGTGAAATTAATTAGGCTTTATAAATTTATAGTAGGTTCATGATTGCTTGTTTTTTGTAAATTGTAAAGCAATTAAAACTAAAGAATTCAATATTCTATTCCATGTAAGTAAGTAAAGTTTATTTATATAGCACTTATCACAGACAAGGAGCGTCTTTAGATGTTTTTTTAAAGACTCCACCGAACCCATAGTTCTCCACTTTAAAGGAAGAGAGAACTACACAGAAAGCATGATCACCTTTTGTCTTAAAACGTGTTCTGGGAATAGTTAAAAGGTCTTGGCCTGAAGACCTCAGAGACCGACCAGGGGTGTGTGCATGTAAAAGATCCTGTATATACGAGGACGCTTGACCGTGCAAGGCCCTGTAAGTAATAACTAAAATTTTGAAATGCACTCTAAAATTAATAGGAAGCCAATGAAGAGCTTTAAGCACAGGAGTAATATGTGACCTTCTGCTGGATCTAGTCAAAAGCCTGACAGCTGCATTCTGTACAACTTGTAATCGATCCATAGAAGATTTGTTTAAACACATGTACAAAACATTACAATAATCAAAACGTGAAGAAATAAAGGCATGAACAAGCATCTCCATTTCTTTTTTTGAAACCATAGATCTAATTTTAGCAATGTTCCTGAGATGGAAAAAACAGGAACGAACTACAGACTTTACATGACTGTTAAGACACATTGATCTGTTAAAAATGACACCCAAATTTCTTATGTCACCACAATCAGAGGATGATAGACCACCAATAACCTGCCTAATCTTAGGGGTAATGTTGTCTGGGGCGATAATCAACACCTCAGTTTTATCTGTATTACGTTGCAGAAAATTGTCTTCCATTCAATTGTTAATGGAAACTAAACATTCCTGCAAAAGAGACAGTTTGTCTAGTCTATCAGGACTAAAAGACATATATAATTGAATGTCATCAGCATAAAAATGATAAGATATTATTTTGAAACTGCGGATTATCTTGACAAGAGGAAGCATATACAGGTTAAAAAGCATGGGGCCGAGCACAGAACCTTATGGCACACCACAGGACAAAGAAACAGATTTTGACATGAAAGAACCTATGGATACAGAAAAACTCCTGTCAGAAAGATAAGAAGAAAACCAGTCCAGAGCTGACCCAGAGATGCCCACCAGAGAGTTCAGTCTACCAATCAGAGTGCAGTGGTCAACAGTGTCAAACGCTGCACTAAGATCTAGACCAGCACAGAACATTCACCTGTATCAGCAGACATCAAAATATCATTTAAAACCCTAAGGAGGGCCGTTTCAGTTGAATGGTTTTTACGAAAGCCAGACTGAAATTTATCACAGTTATTATGACCCTCCAGAACATTATTTAACTGCATTGCCACGACTTTTTCTAAGATTTTAGAGATAAACGGCAGTTTAGAAATAGGCCTATAATTGTTAAATGATGTAGCATCAAGATTGCTCTTTTTCAAGAGAGGCTGAACAACAGCATGTTTAAAACAACTAGGAACCTGGCCTAGTCTAAGAGATAGGTTTATAATTGAAACCAAAAACAGGCCAATAGATGTAATGGATTTCATTAACAGAGATGTAGGCAAAATATCCACAGGGCTCTGGGAAGGCTTCATCGTTCCAACTAACCAAATAATGTCATTCAGGGAAATGGGACAAAATGAGTCCAAAATTGAATGTCTTTGTTCCGTAAACATAATGTGGTTTGCTGATGGTGCAATGCCTGCCCTAACAGCCCTAACCTAAGACAAAAAATTATTGCAATCATCATTAGAAAACACAGGAACAAGAGATGTAGCAGGAGAAACAATGTTGTTAATAGTCTCAAACAAAGTTTTAGGATTCCTTTTGCAGACAGATATCAGTTTAGTAAAATAAGAAGCTCTAGCATCCTTGATCATCTCGTTCAGATCTATCAAGAGCTCTTTAAGATGCAGGCGATGGACTTGGAGCTGAGTCGCTTTCCATAGACGCTCAGTTTTCCGACAGACTCGTCTAAAGCCGCGGATGGCTTCGTTTATCCACGGCGCTGTGTTAACAGCAGGAATTAGCAGAGTTTTAAGAGGAGCCATGCTATCCAGCAGCAAGGTGCAGTGTTCATTAAAAGACTGTACAGAAGCATCAATGTCACTTGAAATAAGAACCAAGCTTGAGTCAAAAGCGGCTGAGAAGTTCTCAACAACAAGCTGGTTAATTATGCGAGAACAGGACGCTCGCTTAACAGGCAGAGGATCCTCGTTACGAGGAAGATCAAATAGAATGCATTTGTGATCACTAACAAATATATCTTCAATGCAAACATTGTTAGTGTTAAGACCATAAGAGAGAACTGTTTCTTCTACGGTTCTGCTTTGCAGTTAAATAAACTACAATGAACATTTGAATAAATCAGCAAGGAACATACTTTACAATGTTCAAAAAATATACAATATTACAATATATTCAAACAAATATAACTTTTTTGCTTTCAAGAAGTCTCAGTTTCCCCAGTTCAAATCATCAAAACCTCTTTGGACACATTTGGAAATCTCTTCTTGACTGTGAGACAAAAATCAGTTGTTATTTTTTTTTAACTAAATGTTTCTAGTAAATTTTCCTTTCATCAAGTATTGATTTATTGTATATGGCTGCCATGGTTTCCTCGTCAAGGGCTCTCCACCACTGTCAGTTTTGCTCTTTGCTCCTACAAAAGAAAAAACACAATAACTGAACATCTGTTACAGGTACAGAGGGCATGCACTTTCTCTTCTGACTAGTTTTGGATTTTCTGATATTTTTGTTTCCACTGGAACTTAAACAATTACAGGTATACTGGATTTTAAAGATATTTAATGGGCATATTTTTGGACAGTACAGTAAAGAATCTGATGATTGAGGAGAGGTCAAATCAGCCTTTTTTACACTTCTGCATTGCACTTTCACTTTTACAAATGAAGGGATAGTGAAATATCACAAAGGCACATTCATTTAAGCTAACTTAAAAGGATAATCCACCCAAAAACAGAAATTATCTCATCATTTACTTACCCTCATGCTGTTCCACATGATTATGACATTCTCTTTTTCTGTGGAATACAAACAGAGATTTTAAGAAAAATAATCCATCTCTGAGTTCACGCAAGAAGGTCAAAAACCAAACAAAGTGAACATGATGGTAATTCACATGACCTCAGTTGATGAATCAGTGTCTTCTGAAGTGAAATAGGTGCGTTTGAGGAAAATACTATTATGTTAAATTTGTTACACTACAAATTTGCCAACTGTTTTAAAGCTTGAGGAGTCATTTGGAAGCACAGACTATAAAATATTAGTATTTTTCTAAAACACACCTAGTGTTTCACTTCAACTACTGTTGTTTTTTACTCTGTATGGTTTTTGAAGTGTTGATCTTACACTTGCACTCACAGAGATGGATTACTTTCTAAAAATCATCATTTGACAGAAATTCATATTCTTAGAGTATTTTCATTTTGGGGTACAGTATCCCTTTATTTTTCTAGTATTATCAGAAACAAAAACTTTATTTTTCTTAGCCAAAAAAAAAAAAAAAAAAATCTGTAATTTGGCCTTTATATTTGAATTCAACTTTTGAATTTCTACGTCTTTTGAATTCTATTAATTTCATGTTTATTACCATGCAGCTGTTTTTTATAAAGTGCTACAGAAATGAAGATGACTTGACTATGAACATTATCCTGTACTTATGACTTGTGGTCAGAGGCTCTCCAGCACAATCGTTGGGCTGGTGGGACGGACAGCAAGTGGACAAAGAAGCGTCTTGACAGATGAGTTTGGACCCGCACCTGTTCCAGACAGACAGAAACAGATATTAACAAAGACACAAGTGCAGAGAACATATCAATTCATAAACTACACAAATAAAATAATTAAATAATTTAAAAAAATATATTCTACTTCTTGCAGCTGTAGAAGATGATGATGTGAAACTTGTGCTCCTAGTGCTGGGATTCACAGACATGATCATGTCAACATTCACATCTTCCCTTCCATGAATTACAAACCACAG
Source organism: Hypophthalmichthys molitrix (assembly GCA_037950675.1). Classification (NCBI taxonomy): domain Eukaryota; kingdom Metazoa; phylum Chordata; class Actinopteri; order Cypriniformes; family Xenocyprididae; genus Hypophthalmichthys; species Hypophthalmichthys molitrix. The sequence goes on along the minus strand of CM075498.1, from coordinate 34,045,237 downwards.
ATCAGATTTCCACTGTGAGTGACGTGTGTTGTACAAGACATTAACGTTGATTAGTTTAGAAGAAAATAACTAAAGTAAAGTGAGAAGCCCTGACCATGATGTTCCATGAGAGAACATTCTATACTATTTGATTAGTGTTATTTTATCTTAGAAATCTGTTCATGCTTTTGCATGTATTTTCCTTCAATCATGTGTGGGTCATTAAAAACCTCTGGACTATTCAGACATTTCAAATAATCAGTCAAGTGACTGAAAAACAAATAGTTCTTCCAAGGTCCAAGTTCAGAGTAAAATAAATAAATAAATAAATAAAAAATCATGTGGTTTATTTGAACGTGGTCAATATTTGTGTGAAATGTTTTAAATAAACAAATTATTTAATGTTAAAGTAAATTATTGATTAGTCTGATGGGTATAAGTCTTGTCATATTTATAGAACAGTTGTTGAAATTCTGCTCTCTTAAAATGACACAATGAATCTGCTGTTCTTCATATTTAGTTCTTCAGTTTTAATCTATCAGATATTAGTGACGTCTCTGCTTTGCTTTTACTGACAATCAAGTTCATGTTTGTGAGAAACATTTGAAATCTCATCACAGTGGAAAAAACATTTCTCATGCTGTTATAACGGCTGTCAAATATATGTTTTATTTAGTAGTTTTGTTTGTCCCCGAGAGTCTTTAAAGGGAGTAGTAAATATTCTGCGACATGTGTCAAAAAATGATTGATGGTGACCTTTGACCTTTGAGCTGCCCTTTGACCTTTGCCCCTCCCCCATGGGACCACCCAAATAGTACCCCATCCCCCCATGGTTGACCGCTGTATGAACCCGATGACCTCGGGGTTATGGAATTTAAATGGCGGTTGACCTTTGACATGGGCTATGAATATGTCCATTGATTCTCTGCATTTTTGAAATATCTATGGTATTGACCTGTGGGTCAATTGTAGGGTGGAACAAATGGATGATTTTTGAACTTTGACATCATATATTTGAAGTTCTGATGGTGATTTATGAACTTTCAGGGTCAGACACGTGTTGAACAGACATCCGCATTCCGGCTCATCTCTAATCTTCCTGTGTAAGCAACAAAAATAAGATTTTAATGAAGAAACAGCCGGATCAAAATAACAAAAGAATAAACATGGTATATTTTATAAAATAGAATACACAAACGCACACATGCACGCATACCCATTTCAAAAAGTGGAAAACATTCACATCTGCAAAAATGTATAAATAAAATTATAAAACACTGAATAATAAAAAACAGTTACTAAATTTAATGAGACTGATTATTATAGTTAAATAAAAATTAAAAAAGTTTTGGAAAAAGTTTTCCTCTAGCAATGATGTCCATTGGGTTAACAATTGCTTTTAGTTTGAAATATAAAACACCCAAAATGTAGACATATAAGTAAAGGAATATTTATTTTAACAATGTCAATGCAAAAAGGGGATTTGGACATGTTCAGACATGTTCCATGTAAAACATGCATAAGACATGGATGTTTTTATACTGGATATTCTCTCCCCTAAACACATGTATCGTAGTAAACGTTTTCATTTTTATATTTTCAAAAATATCATTTAGTATAATTTAAAAAGGTGTTTTGCAAATGGGGGATACATTTTGGTAGTTAAATAAAAAAATATAAAAACATTTTGCTTTTAGTTTATACTGAAATCTAAAAATCTCTCTCGCTCTCTCTCTCTCTCTCTCACACACACACACTCACACACACACACACACACACACACACACACACACATTTCAAAAGTGAAAAACATTCTGTTCTTTGATTGAAGATGGTAATAAATAAAAGTATAACAATGTTAATAATAACAAACAGTTACTAAGCCAAAATTATATACCAGTCATCACTGTAAAGCTGCTTTGACACAATCTGCATTGTAAAAAGCGTTATATAAATAAAGGTGACTTGACTTAACTTGACTAAATTTACTGAAACCAATTATTATAGTTTTAGTTAAATGAAAATATAAAATTTCTGACTTGTTGAGGTCCTTAACATGAAATGGCTTACAAACTATCTCATTGTCTCTCCAAGTGACTTGCAACAAGGCATGATAGTCACAGAGTCAGAAGGGGAGAAGGGTGGTCAGCGGGGGTGGATGAAACAATATTTTGTTCAAACTAACTTTTATTTTCAAAGCATAAATGTAAAAGTTTAAATTACATCTTTTAAAATTAAACATTTGTTCAAATTCAATCTTTAAATAAATCAAATCTTTGACATTGTATTTATCAGTGTATGTGTAAAAATGTATGGGTCTCACAAGCCACCTCTCACATTGTGTAACATTTTCAATAATTCAATATGAAAATCACCAAGCATTTTCACAGAGAAACAATGATTTCATTCAGACCATGTGATGCCTCAGGTAAGTTCTATAAAAGGAACTTATCTCTATTTTAAATTGAAATGATTCTAAATATAAATAATATAAAATGTTGCTAAAAATTATTTAAACAATTTAAATATAGGTTAAATTAATATATAAATTAAAAATAAATATATTTTTTAAAAAAAAAACTTACATTTTCAGAGAGCCAAAGTAGGTCCTTTTGCAATGATAATAAATAAGTAAAAATAAAACAAAAAGCATTAATAAAATAAAATCATTCATAAAACACCCCCAGATCCTCCCAGGAACAAACTCCAGTGTGAATGAGAGACGGCAGGGTGGAGTCAGACAGATGAGTCTCTGTCACAGTGTATGTTAAGACAGCTAACTCCATTCCAGAGTGAATGTTTTTGTACTAAATTTATTTCAAAGCACAATCTTAAAAGTTTAAAATAGTCTTTTAAAATTAAAATATTGTTTAAATTAAATCTTTAAAGATTTAATAAAAAATTAGAAGTCTACAGTATCGGGATAACATCTGATGCCAATGGTAGAAATTATTTCGCTTAAATTTAACCTAAAATATACTTTTTATTAAACAACATCTGTTCAAAAACCTGTACGTAGTCATCTTAGATCTTATTTCTCAAAGATTCAAGCAGAAGGGTTAGGGTTAAGTTTTTGAGAAAACAGCATGTTAACTAGAAATATTTAATTTGAATTGATTTAAAAAAAAAAAAAAAAAAAAAAAATCCAAACATGAAGGTATCTGTGTGTTTGACAACTCACGGATGCAACGCGCACGTCCCTGTAAAAACGAGGACTCAACTTTGCTCTTATTTAGCTCAAGTTGCATCTTTAAGAAAATCACCACACATTTTCAGGGGGATCCTCAACAATCATTAATGATGGCCTCAGGATATAGGCTGATGAGGTGATTTACAGATCAGTCACTTCTCTGTGCTGAGCCTGTCTGTTGCCACTTGACCCCCAACAATTTTGCATGGGTGTTAAACACCCTACAAGTAGTCATTTATTTCAACTGTGTTATTTACAAAACAGCATTTTTCAATAGAGTGAATCTACACATCTGAGGTCTTTCAGAGACATGACTTCAGGATCAGTGGGTCTCTTGAGAATATTTAATTGTGCTTAAAAACCAAAGATCAGGCCAGATCCCCTACATGACAATGTCCACATCAGACTCTGTACTTGAAAATACCTTTGCTGTTAAATATGTTTAAAAAACCTCACATGTAAACTTACATTTTTAAGGTGACGCATGTCTCATAGATCTATATGATTTACTTTTCTTATTTCTATAGTTTCAATTCCTAAATAAATAAAGTAAACCAAAAGAATAATGCTGACAAATGTTCGCTGCAATGTTTTTAACAAATAGAATACCTTATTCCAAACAGTTCCTCACACAGTGAAACCATTAAGGAGAGCCAAAGGCTCATGACAATGGGTGAAAACACATTACTATGTAAGATATGTAAGATAGTTTTACCAAAAGAATAATGCTGACAAATATTTTTGCTGCAGTGTTTTTAACAATCAGGGATTACCTTAGTCCAAACACCTTGGATTACCTTAGTTACCTTAGTCCTTAGTCCCATCAATCAAAATGATTGATGGTGACCTTTGACCTTTGAGCTGCCCTTTGACCTTTGCCCCTCCCCCATGGGACCACCCAAATAGTACCCCATCCCCCCATGGTCGACCGCTGTATGAACCCAATGACCTTGGGGTTATGGAATTTAAATGGTGGTTGACCTTTGACATGGGCTATGAATATGTCCATTGATTCTCTGCGTTTTTGAAATATCTCCGGTATTGACCTGTGGGTCAATTGTAGGGTGGAACAAATTGATGATTTTTGAACTTTGACATCATATTTGAAGTCCTGATGGTGATTTATGAACTTTCAGGGTCAGACACGTGTTGAACAGACATCCGTATTCCGGCTCATCTCTAATCTTCCTGTGTAAGCGACAAAAATAAGATTTTAATGAAGAAACAGCCGGATCAAAATAACAAAAGAATAAACATGGTATATTTTATAAAATAGAATACACAAACGCACACATGCACGCATACCCATTTCAAAAAGTGGAAAACATTCACATCTCCAAAAATGTATAAATAAAATTATAAAACACTGAATAATAACTAAATTTACTAAATTTAATGAGACTGATTATTATAGTTAAATAAAAATTAAAAACATGGAAAAAGTTTTCTTCTAGCAATGATGTCCATTGGGTTAACAATTGCTTTTAGTTTGAAATATAAAACACCCAAAATGTAGACATATAAGTAAAGGAATATTTATTTTAACAATGTCAGTGCAAAAAGGGAATTTGGACATGTTCGGACATGTTCCATGTAAAACATGCATAAGACATGGTTGTTTTTATAATGGATATTCTCTCCCCTAAACACATGTATCGTAGTAAACGTTTTCATTTTTATATTTTCAAAAATATCATTTAGTATAATTTAAAAAGGTGTTTTGCAAATGGGGGATACATTTTGGTAGTTAAATAAAAAAATGTAAAAACATTTTGCTTTTAGTTTATACTGAAATCTAAAAATCTCTCACTGTCTCTCTCTCTCTCTCTCTCACACACACATTTCAAAAGTGAAAAACATTCTGTTCTTTGAATGAAGATGGTAATAAATAAAAGTATAACAATGTTAATAATAACAAACAGTTACTAAGCCAAAATTATATACCAGTCATCACTGTAAAGCTGCTTTGACACAATCTGCATTGTAAGCGTTATATAAATAAAAGTGACTTGACTAAATTTACTGAAACCAATTATTATAGTTTTAGTTAAATGAAAATATAAAATTTCTTACTTGTTGATGGCCCTAACATGAAATGGCTTACAAACTATCTCATTGTCTCTCCAATTGACTTGCAACAAGGCATGATAGTCACAGAGTCAGAAGGGGAGAAGGGTGGTCAGCGGGGGTGGATGAAACAATATTTTGTTCAAGCTAACTTTTATTTTCAAAGCATAAATGTAAAAGTTTAAATTACATCTTTTAAAATTAAACATTTGTTCAAATTAAATCTTTAAATAAATCAGATCTTTGACATTGTATTTATCAGTGTATGTGTAAAAATGTATGGGTCTCACAAGCCACCTCTCACATTGTGTAACATTTTCAATAATTCAATATGAAAATCACCAAGCATTTTCACAGAGAAACAATGATTTCATTCAGACCATGTGATGCCTCAGGTTAGTTCTATAAAAGGAACTTATCTCTATTTTAAATTGAAATGATTCTAAATATAAATAATATAAAATGTTGCTAAAAAATTATTTAAACAATTTAAATATAGGTTAAATTAATATGTAAATTAAAAATAAATATATATATATATATATTTTTTTTTAAAAACTTACATTTTCAGAGAGCCAAAGTAGGTCCTTTTGCAATGATAATAAATAAGTAAAAATAAAACAAAAAGCATTAATAAAATAAAATCATTCATAAAACACCCCCAGATCCTCCCAGGAACAAACTCCAGTGTGAATGAGAGACGGCAGGGTGGAGTCAGACAGATGAGTCTCTGTCACAGTGTATGTTAAGACAGCTAACTCCATTCCAGAGTGAATGTTTTTGTACTAAATTTATTTCAAAGCACAATCTTAAAAGTTTAAAATAGTCTTTTAATTTAAACAATATTTTAATTTTAAATCTTTAAAGATTTAATAAAAAATCAGTTAGAAGTCCACAGTATCGGGATAACATCTGATGCCAATGGTAGAAATTATTTTGCTTAAATTTAACCTAAAGTATACTTTTTATTAAACAACATCTGTTCAGAAACCTGTACGTAGTCATCTTAGATCTTATTTCTCAAAGATTCAAGCAGAAGGGTTATGGTTAAGTTTTTGAGAAAACAGCATGTTAAAAACAGCATGTTAACTAGAAATATTTAATTTGAATTGATTTAAAAAAAAAAAAAAAAAAAAAAAAAAAATCCAAACATGAAGGTATCTGTGTGTTTGACAACTCACGGATGCAACGCGCCCGTCCCTGTAAAAACGAGGACTCAACTTTGCTCTTATTTAGCTTAAGTTGCATCTTTAAGAAAATCACCACACATTTTCAGAGGGATCCTCAACAATCATTAATGATGGCCTCAGGATATAGGCTGATGAGGTGATTTACAGATCAGTCACTTCTCTGTGCTGAGCCTGTCTGTTGCCACTTGACCCCCAACAATTTTGCATGGGTGTTAAACACCCTACAAGTAGTCATTTATTTCAACTGTGTTATTTACAAAACAGCATTTTTCAATAGAGTGAATATACACATCTGAGGTCTTTCAGAGACATGACTTCAGGATCAGTGGGTCTCTTGAGAATATTTAATTGTGCTTAAAAACCAAAGATCAGGCCAGATCCCCTACATGACAATGTCCACATCAGACTCTGTACTTGAAAATACCTTTGCTGTTAAATATGTTTAAAAAACCTCACATGTAAACTTACATTTTTTAAGGTGACGCATGTCTCATAGATCTATATGATTTACTTTTCTTATTTCTATAGTTTCAATTCCTAAATAAATAAAGTAAACCAAAAGAATAATGCTGACAAATGTTCGCTGCAATGTTTTTAACAAATAGAATACCTTAGTCCAAACAGTTCCTCACACATTGAAGCCATTAAGAATAGCCAAAGGTTCAGGACAATGGGTGAAAACATTACATATGTGAGAGAGTTTTACCCAAAATCAAATACTGTATCACACTTTTTCCAAAAGATAATATTGCTTTAAAGTTTGAATAAAAAAGTTAAAAGCAAACGTATCTTCATACCATGTGCTCTGACACAATTTTTGTTTTATAAAATTTGCGGTTGTTATTTCTAGGTTCATGCTATCATTATCAGTCTGTTAAATATGAAGTTAATACATGATGAAACAAGAATCATGCTACCAAATTCTTTTGTCACAATGTTTTTAAGAAAAAAAATTGTTGTTTTTAAAATACAACTAAACCAGATTATTAGACAAAAATGATTTTCCCTAGTTGTGCTGGAATAGGGCTTATTTTAAAGTTTGGGATATGTTACAATCAGGCAATACAAGGATCTAGAATAGATGAAGCTTCATATCGAACAAAGAAAAAAATATGCCATTTTCACTTGTGAACATGTATTTATACACATTTTCAACATGTATTATACAATATCTGCATACCATTTTTGAAAAGGTTTTAGTAATGCTTTAGATCCGAATCCAGATTTTGGCATCCAACATGACATTAAATAGATGTACAAGTGTACAAGGGTGTCTCAACTGTTTATAACAATCTTCTTAGATTATTATTTTTTACTCAAATAAATAGATATTGAATATAGCTTACTTGCACTGCTTTTCCCCTACAGATCAAAGCCAAACATGTTTTTTGTAGGAATTATTTGAAAACAAAACTCATTGAGAATATATTGTACAGTTGTGATATTTTCAAAAATTCAAATTGATAGTTCTTGTAGTACAATTACCCATCTCTTCGATGTGGGATTGCATGAAGCATCCACACGAAAAGTAAGTCTGTCTGTTTGCACTTGAAGAGATTTGAAGAGACCAAAACATATCTAACCATTGCACTGAAAGCAGCGCATACATTAAAGTTTGAGGACGATAAACAAAGTTACACCCTCTAGTAAAGCGGTAGATACAGCTCAAATATGATCTTTTGTAGGAATTATGTGAGCACAATAAATTCTTTCATCTAAATTCAAGAGGCCTAGTAACTAAGAAAGCAGTGACATCGTGTAAGAAAAGTGTCATATTGCATACAGAAATCCACTCTTTATCTATTGCGAAAGGCATTTTTACCCCCCTTCACTCGTCTTCACTCGCATTATCAAGACTATCAAGATCACTGTTAGCATTTTATTTGTCGTCTGTATATGATTTTAGCCGATACTCCTCTCTGGTTGCTGTCAGTGTAAGTTTGTGCAAATCATCACATGTGTGAGGAACACGGACCATTCATTTTAGCATCTTTTTAGTTGTATGACTGAACTTTTCTTTTGACAAAACCAATTCTGTTTAACAATTTTCTTTCAACATTCCCACATGGTGTTAAAGAATATGTGTAAATATTATATTATACAGTTTTGTTAGTCTATGCAGTGCTGTTGTAATGCATGATTATTTGAGAACTATAACATCGCATACCCCTTTATACAATCTTTATACAGGTATTATACGTACACAATTTACTATGTTAGCTACTCACAGGAATTAATGAAAACATGATACTCCTACTAAATGAGAGATGTAGTACTGATGTTCTTTTTGACGTTCTAAAGCTGATGTCGTCTTTCTGGTCTGTCTGGGCACAAGACACATAATGCATCAACACGAAAAAAAAAGCGAGTCTTGCCGTTTTTCTGGTACATTCTGTTACAGACTATTACACTTAGTTACAGCATGTTACAGTCATGAAAAAATATTTCAACTGTACTCTAAACAGGACTTGAATAAAAAGTAAACTTGATAAGTAGTTATTTTAAGTGAAAGGTTAGTTGATACAGGCCATTTTATTTTGTCCGCTCCATCTTTTAGGCGGCTGCCTTTTAGGTTTTTATCCAGGAAACATGTACAACTACGTCAATGTGTTGTCACGTTTGTCTCAATAATTTATTCTTCTTTTAGGAAGCCATTATGGTAAGTGGTTTTTATCCCTGATCCGCATGCGATCAAAATTGTTTAACATCTTTTACAATTTTAAATATTTCCCCAGCTTAAATATTAGTTTTATTCATTTACAAAGGTGTCAGGTAGAGGAGATGATTAGGTTGGCACTCAAGACGTCCTCTGTGTTGACTTTAATAAAACATTTCAGCATCATTAAGACAACCTCAGTAACTGTATTCATAAATACGTTGAAATAGCTGTAACCATACAAATATCAGCTATGAATAACTAAAACAAAGCCTAACAACATACACAAATGATTCTAACTCTTTCACGACCCAGACTGACCCCAGGTAAGTATACCTCAAATACTCACAATAGTTAGATATCTTGACTATCCGTATGTTTAGGGACGCGACCGTTCTTGTCCTCATAAATTTTATGTTTCTTTGATTTTATTCACATTTTTTGAAACACAGTGTTTTACCACGGCTTCATTTTTTAACATCTCCATTCTTCTTTCATCTGTAATTGTAATTTTGAGCGTATTTGTTTTCCTTTATCATTTTACCCGTTTCATTTTGTCCGAAAAACTATGTTTCCTATACATTTAGGTGTAATGTGACGTTGAAATAGCGCTCTCGCCGTTCTCGGCATCTCGTTGTTTGTAGCATTTGGTTGATTTAATAAAATGATGGTTTAACCATACTCTTGAGTCATTTTACATACTATTTTATATTTTACGGTATAGAATGCTGAGCAAAGATCTTTGAAACATTGTTGCTTGTAAAACATTAAAATGATTTCAAACGCTATATAGACGTTTTACCCTCCAGGGGTTAGAGGTTTTTACCGCCCGATGATACGGGGGTTAGAGGTTAAGCAGCGGGTGTTTTATGACTATTGAAGACGTCGCATTCTCTCTAGTTAAAACCCACAGGACCTACCTACTGAATAAGCTTTAGGAAACAGTCTGCAAAGCTTCAATGGCTACTCCACAAGTTCCTGAAACTTCTGTTGAAAGTTATGTTAAAATGGAAGAAAATCTTCCTTACGCACGGCAGAAAAAACACAGAATTCGTTTGACCAAGTTTCTTCATGAAGATGACAATTTTGTGAAACAGGAATTTCTGATGGCTGATGTTTATGTGGGCGGCTTTCTTTTTAACAAAGCATCACGCACGGTCAAACTCTATGCTATGGAATTTTTTGAAGAAGAATTTACATCACAGACACCTTGTGTGCATTTGCCCGCCAAGGACTGGTAATTTTTCTACAATCGTATCTGGACCAATCTGAATGGGATCGCTGGTAAACGCTTTTACATGAACGTGTGGGATGGAGTTGCCCCAAATGTACGGTACAAGGTGATAAAGCCTGGTGATAATGTAACCATATTAACCTGTTGGAACAAGTCGCTTCATGACCAAAACCTCATTAAGTTGATGAAACCCCGTGAGGAATCTGAAATGGACTTTTGGTCTCAAAGCAGTGATAGTTCTGAGTCTGATTGGAACCGTGACTGGCCAGTTCTAGAGGACGACCCCTTCGAATGCTGCAGGTCTACAAACAGTCTATATTTTGAGTGGAGCGATGTACCTGCGTTACATACCATCTTTTTAACAATAGACAAGTTGTTTAATTCGAGCTGAATTCATTTGAAGCATTGCTAAATGTTTAATCAGTCATGGTGATTGGCCTTAATATGTATTAAATGGTAACGTGATATAGCAAAACCTGAATTGTACAATGATATTGTAATGTATCGTGCCCTTGCTTCTGTTTTGTGTTACTTGCTATATGTGTAATTGGTTTTGTTTAATAAACTGATTGGATCCAATTTCCCTCGCCGCTAAGATTCTGTATATTTTTGAAAAAAATTAAAATAAGACCTCATTGATGTGAAGTGTTATATACAATATGTGCATTATGTTTAAAATGCTTGAGATAATTTAATACAATGGTGTCAATAAAAGTCTTTAATTTAGTATTACTTTAGTATTACTATTAAAGTCTTTTAATATCTTAATCTTAACTCTTTAGTAAAAAGAAGTTCCATCCTATTTCTACATGTTATGGATCTTATTGTGAACAATTCATAAGTGATTGTTTTTTGTTTTGTTTTTTGTTTGTTTTTGACCTCGTAACTTTTTAATCAAAATGTAAAATAAAATAATAAACTGGCGACTTCTCTACTTCACTTGTTTATGACTTCCTGATGGCAACCGCCTGCGGGCGGGTGAGGGCGGACCCCAATCGGCTGTCCAGATAAAAACTGTGCTCAGCATTCTATACCGTAAAATATAAAATAGTATGTAAAATGACTCAAGAGTATGGTTAAACCATCATTTTATTAAATCAACCAAATGCTACAAACAACGAGATGCCGAGAACGGCGAGAGCGCTATTTCAACGTCACATTACACCTAAATGTATAGGAAACATAGTTTTTCGGACAAAATGAAACGGGTAAAATGATAAAGGAAAACAAATACGCTCAAAATTACAATTACAGACGAAAGAAGAATGGAGATGTTAAAAAATGAAGCCGTGGTAAAACACTGTGTTTCAAAAAATGTGAATAAAATCAAAGAAACATAAAATTTATGAGGACAAGAACGGTCGCGTCCCTAAACATACGGATAGTCAAGATATTTGTATGGTTACAGCTATTTCAACGTATTTATGAATACAGTTACTGAGGTTGTCTTAATGATGCTGAAATGTTTTATTAAAGTCAACACAGAGGACGTCTTGAGTGCCAACCTAATCATCTCCTCTACCTGACACCTTTGTAAATGAATAAAACTAATATTTAAGCTGGGGAAATATTTAAAATTGTAAAAGATGTTAAACAATTTTGATCGCATGCGGATCAGGGATAAAAACCACTTACCATAATGGCTTCCTAAAAGAAGAATAAATTATTGAGACAAACGTGACAACACATTGACGTAGTTGTACATGTTTCCTGGATAAAAACCTAAAAGGCAGCCGCCTAAAAGATGGAGCGGACAAAATAAAATGGCCTGTATCAACTAACCTTTCACTTAAAATAACTACTTATCAAGTTTACTTTTTATTCAAGTCCTGTTTAGAGTACAGTTGAAATATTTTTTCATGACTGTAACATGCTGTAACTAAGTGTAATAGTCTGTAACAGAATGTACCAGAAAAACGGCAAGACTCGCTTTTTTTTTCGTGTTGATGCATTATGTGTCTTGTGCCCAGACAGACCAGAAAGACGACATCAGCTTTAGAACGTCAAAAAGAACATCAGTACTACATCTCTCATTTAGTAGGAGTATCATGTTTTCATTAATTCCTGTGAGTAGCTAACATAGTAAATTGTGTACGTATAATACCTGTATAAAGATTGTATAAAGGGGTATGCGATGTTATAGTTCTCAAATAATCATGCATTACAACAGCACTGCATAGACTAACAAAACTGTATAATATAATATTTACACATATTCTTTAACACCATGTGGGAATGTTGAAAGAAAATTGTTAAACAGAATTGGTTTTGTCAAAAGAAAAGTTCAGTCATACAACTAAAAAGATGCTAAAATGAATGGTCCGTGTTCCTCACACATGTGATGATTTGCACAAACTTACACTGACAGCAACCAGAGAGGAGTATCGGCTAAAATCATATACAGACGACAAATAAAATGCTAACAGTGATCTTGATAGTCTTGATAATGCGAGTGAAGACGAGTGAAGGGGGGTAAAAATGCCTTTCGCAATAGATAAAGAGTGGATTTCTGTATGCAATATGACACTTTTCTTACACGATGTCACTGCTTTCTTAGTTACTAGGCCTCTTGAATTTAGATGAAAGAATTTATTGTGCTCACATAATTCCTACAAAAGATCATATTTGAGCTGTATCTACCGCTTTACTAGAGGGTGTAACTTTGTTTATCGTCCTCAAACTTTAATGTATGCGCTGCTTTCAGTGCAATGGTTAGATATGTTTTGGTCTCTTCAAATCTCTTCAAGTGCAAACAGACAGACTTACTTTTCGTGTGGATGCTTCATGCAATCCCACATCGAAGAGATGGGTAATTGTACTACAAGAACTATCAATTTGAATTTTTGAAAATATCACAACTGTACAATATATTCTCAATGAGTTTTGTTTTCAAATAATTCCTACAAAAAACATGTTTGGCTTTGATCTGTAGGGGAAAAGCAGTGCAAGTAAGCTATATTCAATATCTATTTATTTGAGTAAAAAATAATAATCTAAGAAGATTGTTATAAACAGTTGAGACACCCTTGTACACTTGTACATCTATTTAATGTCATGTTGGATGCCAAAATCTGGATTCGGATCTAAAGCATTACTAAAACCTTTTCAAAAATGGTATGCAGATATTGTATAATACATGTTGAAAATGTGTATAAATACATGTTCACAAGTGAAAATGGCATATTTTTTTCTTTGTTCGATATGAAGCTTCATCTATTCTAGATCCTTGTATTGCCTGATTGTAACATATCCCAAACTTTAAAATAAGCCCTATTCCAGCACAACTAGGGAAAATCATTTTTGTCTAATAATCTGGTTTAGTTGTATTTTAAAAACAACAATTTTTTTTCTTAAAAACATTGTGACAAAAGAATTTGGTAGCATGATTCTTGTTTCATCATGTATTAACTTCATATTTAACAGACTGATAATGATAGCATGAACCTAGAAATAACAACCGCAAATTTTATAAAACAAAAATTGTGTCAGAGCACATGGTATGAAGATACGTTTGCTTTTAACTTTTTTATTCAAACTTTAAAGCAATATTATCTTTTGGAAAAAGTGTGATACAGTATTTGATTTTGGGTAAAACTCTCTCACATATGTAATGTTTTCACCCATTGTCCTGAACCTTTGGCTATTCTTAATGGCTTCAATGTGTGAGGAACTGTTTGGACTAAGGTATTCTATTTGTTAAAAACATTGCAGCGAACATTTGTCAGCATTATTCTTTTGGTTTACTTTATTTATTTAGGAATTGAAACTATAGAAATAAGAAAAGTAAATCATATAGATCTATGAGACATGCGTCACCTTAAAAAATGTAAGTTTACATGTGAGGTTTTTTAAACATATTTAACAGCAAAGGTATTTTCAAGTACAGAGTCTGATGTGGACATTGTCATGTAGGGGATCTGGCCTGATCTTTGGTTTTTAAGCACAATTAAATATTCTCAAGAGACCCACTGATCCTGAAGTCATGTCTCTGAAAGACCTCAGATGTGTATATTCACTCTGTTGAAAAATGCTGTTTTGTAAATAACACAGTTGAAATAAATGACTACTTGTAGGGTGTTTAACACCCATGCAAAATTGTTGGGGGTCAAGTGGCAACAGACAGGCTCAGCACAGAGAAGTGACTGATCTGTAAATCACCTCATCAGCCTATATCCTGAGGCCATCATTAATGATTGTTGAGGATCCCTCTGAAAATGTGTGGTGATTTTCTTAAAGATGCAACTTAAGCTAAATAAGAGCAAAGTTGAGTCCTCGTTTTTACAGGGACGGGCGCGTTGCATCCGTGAGTTGTCAAACACACAGATACCTTCATGTTTGGATTTTTTTTTTTTTTTTTTTTTTTTTTTTAAATCAATTCAAATTAAATATTTCTAGTTAACATGCTGTTTTTAACATGCTGTTTTCTCAAAAACTTAACCATAACCCTTCTGCTTGAATCTTTGAGAAATAAGATCTAAGATGACTACGTACAGGTTTCTGAACAGATGTTGTTTAATAAAAAGTATACTTTAGGTTAAATTTAAGCAAAATAATTTCTACCATTGGCATCAGATGTTATCCCGATACTGTGGACTTCTAACTGATTTTTTATTAAATCTTTAAAGATTTAAAATTAAAATATTGTTTAAATTAAAAGACTATTTTAAACTTTTAAGATTGTGCTTTGAAATAAATTTAGTACAAAAACATTCACTCTGGAATGGAGTTAGCTGTCTTAACATACACTGTGACAGAGACTCATCTGTCTGACTCCACCCTGCCGTCTCTCATTCACACTGGAGTTTGTTCCTGGGAGGATCTGGGGGTGTTTTATGAATGATTTTATTTTATTAATGCTTTTTGTTTTATTTTTACTTATTTATTATCATTGCAAAAGGACCTACTTTGGCTCTCTGAAAATGTAAGTTTTTAAAAAAAAATATATATATATATTTATTTTTAATTTACATATTAATTTAACCTATATTTAAATTGTTTAAATAATTTTTTAGCAACATTTTATATTATTTATATTTAGAATCATTTCAATTTAAAATAGAGATAAGTTCCTTTTATAGAACTAACCTGAGGCATCACATGGTCTGAATGAAATCATTGTTTCTCTGTGAAAATGCTTGGTGATTTTCATATTGAATTATTGAAAATGTTACACAATGTGAGAGGTGGCTTGTGAGACCCATACATTTTTACACATACACTGATAAATACAATGTCAAAGATCTGATTTATTTAAAGATTTAATTTGAACAAATGTTTAATTTTAAAAGATGTAATTTAAACTTTTACATTTATGCTTTGAAAATAAAAGTTAGCTTGAACAAAATATTGTTTCATCCACCCCCGCTGACCACCCTTCTCCCCTTCTGACTCTGTGACTATCATGTCTTGTTGCAAGTCACTTGGAGAGACAATGAGATAGTTTGTAAGCCATTTCATGTTAGGGCCATCAACAAGTAAGAAATTTTATATTTTCATTTAACTAAAACTATAATAATTGGTTTCAGTAAATTTAGTCAAGTCACTTTTATTTATATAACGCTTTTTACAATGCAGATTGTGTCAAAGCAGCTTTACAGTGATGACTGGTATATAATTTTGGCTTAGTAACTGTTTGTTATTATTAACATTGTTATACTTTTATTTATTACCATCTTCATTCAAAGAACAGAATGTTTTTCACTTTTGAAATGTGTGTGTGTGTGTGTGTGTGAGTGTGTGTGTGTGAGAGAGAGAGAGAGAGAGAGAGAGAGAGAGAGAGAGAGAGATTTTTAGATTTCAGTATAAACTAAAAGCAAAATGTTTTTACATTTTTTTATTTAACTACCAAAATGTATCCCCCATTTGCAAAACACCTTTTTAAATTATACTAAATGATATTTTTGAAAATATAAAAATGAAAACGTTTACTACGATACATGTGTTTAGGGGAGAGAATATCCAGTATAAAAACAACCATGTCTTATGCATGTTTTACATGGAACATGTCTGAACATGTCCAAATCCCCTTTTTGCATTGACATTGTTAAAATAAATATTCCTTTACTTATATGTCTACATTTTGGGTGTTTTATATTTCAAACTAAAAGCAATTGTTAACCCAATGGACATCATTGCTAGAGGAAAACTTTTTCCATGTTTTTAATTTTTATTTAACTATAATAATCAGTCTCATTAAATTTAGTAACTGTTTTTTATTATTCAGTGTGTTATAATTTTATTTATACATTTTTGCAGATGTGAATGTTTTCCACTTTTTGAAATGGGTATGCGTGCATGTGTGCGTTTGTGTATTCTATTTTATAAAATATACCATGTTTATTCTTTTGTTATTTTGATCCGGCTGTTTCTTCATTAAAATCTTATTTTTGTTGCTTACACAGGAAGATTAGAGATGAGCCGGAATGCGGATGTCTGTTCAACACGTGTCTGACCCTGAAAGTTCATAAATCACCATCAGGACTTCAAATATATGATGTCAAAGTTCAAAAATCATCCATTTGTTCCACCCTACAATTGACCCACAGGTCAATACCATAGATATTTCAAAAATGCAGAGAATCAATGGACATATTCATAGCCCATGTCAAAGGTCAACCGCCATTTAAATTCCATAACCCCGAGGTCATCGGGTTCATACAGCGGTCAACCATGGGGGGATGGGGTACTATTTGGGTGGTCCCATGGGGGAGGGGCAAAGGTCAAAGGGCAGCTCAAAGGTCAAAGGTCACCATCAATCATTTTTTGACACATGTCGCAGAATATTTACTACTAAAGGGAAACAAAGAATATGAATAATGAAATGCTTTCAAAATATTTAATTTCAAAAATTGCAAAAAAAAAAAAAACAAAACATTAATTTCAGCAGTTATTTGTTTATACAGAACATACACAATAAAACATTTTTTACTAATTACTCAAACAACTACAACAGGCATCAGTAACATTGTCGAATTTTCACTATTGGAAGAACAGAATAACAGCACAAACATGACAAATATATTATAAATTACAAACCGCAATATTTTCAAAAAATAAATGCTGACAGAACATTCAAACATGTTGACAGAATTAACAGTATTTTTAAACATGTTAACATCAGATTCAATTTTCTTCTTCTGTTACGGCGTACTGACTTTGGTCTTCAGCAGATGAAACTGTGAAATAAATTATTGCTTCAGTGAATGACCATCATCTGTTGAAAATATTGATCTATATAAAAAGACAAACAGTATGGCATGTCTGATTTTGAGGGAATATGTGAATCGATTGGGGAAAAGACACTCAGAGAGGGAGAAGAAAATATATGTGTGTATTATATTTATTTTATTTTATTTATATATTTATTTTAAAAGATATTCTTAGATACATCATACTATTTAATATATTCTTCTTGATCTGTCATTTCAACATATAATGTTTGTCATATGAAATAACAAAAGTGATTTATTAATGGGCTCATATTCCTTAAAAATAACATGTTGGAATATTTAAGGACTGAGGTCCTCCATTTTTGGTATTAAGAGCAAACAGACTTCAAAACAGAAATTCAGAATTCTGACATTATAATAATAACAAGAATCATAGAATGTAAGAGATTTGTCCACTGGCTGCTCAATTGGATTTAGAGAAATTGTTCTTTCAACCAAACTAAAAGGAGTGACTCAGGCCAGAGATTCATAGACACAATCCAGTCTATAAAAAATCAGGAAAGTTTACATTTGGTTAAAAATCCAAAAAGTTATGGTCTCCACAGACCGTCACATATTCTTGTGTGCTACATATTTACCTCTGAGGCTGAATCTCCCTATTACAATGAAGAAACCTTTTCCATCCTGCAAGATGAGATCTTCCATTTCCAGACAAAAGGAAATGTGTTAATGTGTGGCGATTTAAAGGCCAGAACTGGAAATGAACCAGACTTTGTTGAACACAGGGAGACAAATATATTACAAACACCAGCCACCCTCTGCTCTCATACCACCTGAGAAATAATTATGACAAATTCACAAACAAAAGGGAAAAGCCTACTAGACCTCTGTCATTCTTTGGGCCTGTATATATTGAACGGTCACATACTGGGAGAGTCTTTTCACTGTTATACCTTTAATTCTTGTCTGGGTAACAATACAGTAGATTACTTCATTACAGACATTAACCCAGTGCATCTCAGATCACTCACAGACAGTCCTCAAACACCTCTGTAAAATTACACTATATCTAAAACGAAGTTACAAACTCAAACCAATGAATCATACATACAGACCTCTCAATTACAAAGGCTGCAACAATCCTACAAGTAGACAAAAACAGCAAAGAAAATGATCAAAGTGCAACAGAAAGTCAAACTATCCAATTATTATTGGACAAATTTATAATGAACACATATCCAATAATAAAGTTGGCATTAATCAAGAACCGAGCTCATACCAGGCTGAACCCTGCAGTGCAAAACCTGCACACAAGCCCCTGAAACTACACCTAAACCAGCTTCAGCTTGATCACAACAACAGCAAAATATGTAGCAGCCTGCCACAAACTAAAGGGGGTCGCACACTGGACGCGAAGCTCAGCTCAGCGCCGCGCCGCGTCGCGTCTCGGACAACTCACAGGTATAGCACACCGGCCGCGCACATTATATACGCGCGAGCTCAATTTTGAATTGACTCCTGATAGAAGCGCTGCACGATGGGGGGGGGTTTAAGTCGACGGGGAAACGTTACATATGCCTATGCTTTAATATTTAGTGTACATGGAAAAATGACACAACAGAGCAAAATGAAAGAAAAGGCTACGTTTATTATACATTTTTAGACTTTATTCAAGCTGTTAAACTAAGAATGTAAATCTGATGTATCTTGCAGCACAGGGTGAAGTCAGTATGTACATTAACGACGATTTGAGATAAATATAATATAAATTTAATGTAAAACAATGTACATGGCGCTCTGTGGCGCGGCAGGATTTTGAACAACTTCCTGAGTCGTAGCTGGGCGCTGCGGACAGGCGCCGAATGTCGCCGCCGGTGTGCGTACACTCATTGAAAACAATACGTTCGAATTTTAAAGATGTGGCGCGGCGCTGAGCTTCGCGTCCGGTGTGCGACCCCCTTTAAGAGAGTCATCCAGTGGACAAAACTAAAGTCAGAAATATTCTTACATCTTAACATGTCTGAATGTATGTACAGTTTTTTTTATATTATGAATCATTGTTATATCTTGTTTATAAAAGATGCATTTGTGTATTTATTTATCTATTCATTCTTATTTTGTTTATGTATATAATCATTATTTTGTTCATTGCTCATGTAATGGCCAATGCTTTGGCAATAATGTACAAGTCATGCCAATAAAGCTCATTTTAATTGAAATTGAATTGTGTGTGTGTGTGTGTGTGTGTGTGTGTGTGTGTGAGTGTGTGTGAGAGAGAGAGAGAGAGAGAGAGAGAGAGAGAGAGAGAGAGAGAGAGAGAGATCAGACAAAAGTTTTACCTTTCGCTCTGTAACATTTGTAAAGCAAAACGACTGTCGCTAGCAGATACGGACAAGCTGCCAGAAGAAAACTGAGGATGTTGAAGACAGAAAACTGACCTGAATGTGACACTGAAAAACAGAAACACAAGCACATTATTGAGCAACATTACACAGCTCTAACAAGCTTCAAAAAGTTTCTTGAGGAACCCAAAGTTTTGTGAGCGAATACACAAGCTTTGAAATATTTCTGCTCCAATCTCATATTATTCCACCACCATAGAGCTCTGTATTAAAGACATAGATCATTCAAAAAATAATATTCTGTCAAAATTTACTGCAACTTCATGTATGAAGTAAATTTTCTGTATGAATTTATTTCTTCTTTTTTCACTTTCATTCTATGGACAAAAACATGGATACATTTTTTCCAAATATCTTCTTTTATGTTCCACAGAAGAAAGAAAGTCATGAGGGTGAGTAAATGATGACAGAACAGTATATTAATATAAGTTATTCATTTTAATGTTGAAGGGGTAAGAAAAAAATGTATTCTCCTCTTCAGACCAAAAGTGACACTGACCTCATATGAACACAATCAGATTCATTCCTTGCTGCTTTTGATATGATGAAAAAAAAAACACTCTTGATTTCATTGAATTGTGGAATGTTGTTGTTTATAAGGTGTTGATTTCACTATTTAGTATATTTTGCATATGATTTGATAGTTATACTTTCATTCATGTGAGTTTTGTGAAACAATAAACACTGATGTCAATAATTGATTGTTCTCCAGCAGAAATAAGAGCCAGATATTCATATATAATAATCGTGTGGCGAATCTCATCAAATTCTCATGAATCAAATCAGATCATCTCACAGTTACAGACTCCAGTGACTCTCACCTCTGACTGAGATCCAGCTGTGGAGTGACTGTCCTCTCTCTGTTTTACAGTAGTAGAAACCCTCATGTGACTTTGAGACAGTAGTGATACTCATCTCTCCTGTCGTCTGATTCTGGACCAGTGATCCGTCTTTATAGAAATCAGCGCTGAGGATCGAGGAGTTTGTAGATCGATGTAAACAGTGTAGAGTCAGAGTCTCTCCCTCAATCACAGGATCAACAGAACTCACCAGAATCACTTCACCATCTACAAACACAAGAAATACATCAACAGATAATATAGTGATGATACAGGCTGTACTTAATCAGCCATACTTAAATTTGTTTAAAATTTACGTTTAAAGTTTGTTAAATTTGTTTAAGTATTTGATTTTTGATTTTTTTTTTAAATAAATGCTGTTTTTCAAACTTTCTATTCATCGAAAAAAAAAAAATGTATCACGTTTTCCACAAAAAGGCTGCATTTATTTCATAATAAATACAGAAAAAAAACAATAATATTGTGAAATATTATATAACTGAGTATCAAATCAGCATATTAGAATGATTTCTGAAGGATCGTGTGAAACTTAAGACTGGAGTAATGATGCTGAAAATTCAGCTTTGCATCACAGAAATAAATTATATTTTAAAGTATATTAAAATAGAAAACCATAATTTTAAATTGTAGTAAAAAATTTCACAATATTGTTGTTTTTTCTGTATTTATTATGAAATAAATTCAGCCTTAATTTTGACTTCGTTCAAAAACATTAAAAATAGTAATGTTTCCAAACTCTTGACTGTATATATATATATATATATATATATATATATACACATATGATTGTTTTTATTATATTTTATCTATAGTTGTAAGCGTGATTAGACTCACCATGTACAGTGATGTTTCGAGGATGACGTTTCTCTCCAGATTCAGACTGACACCAGTACACTCCAGTGTCAGATGTGCTGAGAGACTCGATTACACATGCAGATCCTGTTTGTCTTGAACAAGTTTTTGTGTCTTTGTCTGTGTATCTTCTCACTGTCCATCCAGCAGAGTTACTCTGATCCTCACAGCTCAGAGAGAGAGAGTGAGATGAGAAGTGTTGACTTCTGCTGGGATTGATGACCAGAGACACTGAAGCAGAAACACCTGAAAAGAGGAAAATCTCATTCAAAATTGACAGCACAGAGACTGCAATGAGCTGAGAGATGAGCACAAACATAAACACTCACTAGTGACCCACAGTGGCTGTGTGTTGTTGTATTGTGTGTAATAGGCTGGTCGTCCTCTCTCTGCTCTGCACGTATAAACTCCTGTGTGCTGTAGAGCAGCAGGACTGAGAGTGTAAGATCCTCCAGCTCCTCTGCTGCTGTCTGACAGATGATCATGATCTCTGAACCAGCTGAACGTCCAGCCTGTAGAGGAGCCTGAAACCTCACAGATCAGAGTCACCGATTCTCCTTCAGTCAGCCACGGCTGTGGAGACACTCGCACTGCTGCCTGAGCTTCAGCTGAACAAAACATCATGAGTTACAGAGACATACAGAGAAACTGATGGAGAAGCTGATCACAACAAACACAAACTCACCTGATACAGTCAGTGTAACAGCATCACTGCGCTGAGAGCTTTGAGTGTTCATCAGTCCTGTACAGGTGTATTTACCGCTGTGAAAGTGATCAACACTGCTGATGTTCAACTCTTGTGTTGAGGTTTGGTTGAGAGTGTTTTTATATTTGTTGTTGGTTCCCCCTATTTCCCATCTGTATGTCCACTCAGTGTCTCCTCCCCACTTTATATCACATCTGAGAGTGACTATTTCTCCTCTGAACACTCGTTCATCAGGTTGTACCGTCAGCACAGCTTTAGGAAACTCTGTACAAACACAGATTATTGCATTTATTTTTGATTCAAAGTTTTAGAAGTTCTGTAGATATTGTCTATGATCTGTATGTTGAATCACATGTTCTCTCTCACCTGTAACATTGACCCACAGTGCATCACTGTAGTTTGTGTAATAGACTGGTTTCCCTCTTCCAGCTCTACACCAGTACTGGCCTCCATCAGACACTGAATCAATCTTCAGTCTGTAGGGGTTTGTTTCTGTCTTCTCTGTCTCAGGGTTCAGTGTGTGTTTGTACCAGTAAAAGTCCCAGTATCCAGTGGATGGATCCATGCGACAGGTCAGAGTCACTGTGTTTCCTGTCAGTGCAGCTCCTGCAGGATCTGATGTGAGTTCAGGCTTTGGCTTTAGACCTGCAGGAGAACAAGAACAGATTCAGATCCTCAAGAGTCAGAGTTCACCTGTGAATCATTGAAAATTTGTCTGCAACAGTGGATACAGAAGAGAATAACTGCTTAAATATGGATTTTAGATTATAGCATTAAACAGATCTAAATATGAACTACATTAAAAAAATTTGTAATTATTAGTAAAACCTAAATAAAATGTTGACATTCATATCTAGACTATAAGAATGTTCTTTTACATTCACATATCACACAAATGTGGATTATACAATATTTACATAATTTGTGTTTAAAATCTTGTAGATTCTGTATTTTTTTTTAAAAATCCATTAGTAAAGGTAACGACTAGTTCATCTGTTGCTTTGTGTTTGATAAGTGATTTTCTTTTGAACATCTGGAGTTTCTTTTCCTCTGTAATACTCAGTAAAATGATCCTGTATGTCTGCTGTGAAATAACTGGACAGTCTGAACTTTCTGTCTGAGCTACAATGTATTTTTCTGGTCACGTACAAAGTGCAGAGTTTTGACAGCAACAGCCATATTGTTTTAGCAGGGCTTTGTCTCTGTGAATCATTGTGTAATTTTTACTTTTTACTGTTAATTTACTGGACAGTAATGTTTGGGTTTTGCTCAGAACTAGTTACTCGTGACCATCACCAGGTTCATGCTGGTCAGAAAGACTGTCTGATGTGCTGTGATGTCATGATGATGCAGACTAAAATACTCTTCTTAGTCATTTTTGTTGCAACAATTTTGTGTCCTTTTTGAGCCATTTTTGACCATTTCCTTCATTATAACAGTGATCAGCACATAACTAAAACACAAACAAGAAAAAAAAAAAAACATCAACCACAATGTTTTGTTCTAATGAAGAAAGATGTACAGATTTTGAACAAAGAGAGCGTGAAGGAGATTAAATGATGACTGAATTTTCATTGTGTTGGATAAAATAAATCTTAAATCTGATTTTCAGATCTGTAAAGATGAATGTCAACATTTTATTTAGTTTTTACTAACAATTACAAACATTTTTGATGTAGTTCATATTTAGACCTGTTTAATGCTATAATCTAAAATCCGTATTTCAGCAATTATTCTCTTCTGTATCCACTGTTGCAGACAAATACTCAATGATTTGTCAAACACAGTTGAACTCAGGCATTCAGTTTCATTGTTTTGCTCCGTCAAGTTGTTTTGAACACAAGAACAGAGAATTATTTAAAATCAATCCCTCAAAATAGGAGTGAAAACTGTATTTATCAGCAGTGTGAATGAAAAAAAGACTCATTGGTTGTGTGATCATGATCATGAAGAGAGTTTAGGAGGACAATGATGTTCAACTCACCCGTCACAGAGAGATAAACAGAGCTTGATTGTGATGAAACTGATCTTCCATCTATGTGTCCTTTACACGTGTACAGACCCTCATCAGACTTAACAGCTTCAACAATACTGAGAGTGTCTCTGTTTACAGTGTAACGCCCAGACGTCTGTAATATTGAACTGTCTTTATTCCACTCATATCTCCAGTTACTGTAAAAAGGTTTTATCTCACACTTCAGATTGACTCTCTCTCCAGTGAATACAGATCTGTCTGGTGTCACAGTCAGTGTAGATGTGGGTAAACCTGTGAAGAAAGACGAAAACACAAAGAGAATCAAACAGCTCTTTCAGAAAGCTATTCTGTAAATGTTTTACAAAACTATGTAGTTTATCCATTATTTTATCTCATATTTCATATCATATGTTCTGGTTTGCTTTTGTACTTTCATCAGTTTTCTCATGTGTTTTGAGGAGGCTCCGGCTCCGTCACGTCCTCAGTGTTCTAGTCTGAAAACCTGCTTCGACGACACTCAACAACAGATAAACTGTGGCTCCATTACATTTCTAACCTGACATTGTTCTGACTGAGACGATCATGTCTCCCTCTGACCGTTTCATTCAGCTGCAGATAATCATTAATGAAGTTAACCAAGATTTTCAGACTTGAACCTTACATTTCTCTTAAAACACTTCTAAAAATATATCACACACAAAGTGTCACAGTCAGTGTAGATGTGGGAGAATCTATGAAGAAACACAAATGTGTTAATATTTATTGTATATAAAACTAAATGGTTTCATGCAAATTCTGCTGAAAACATTAAAATCTGACTTTATTTCCACTAGTAAAGGTATTGACGACTACTTTGTGACGACTGCTTCGACAACACTCCACAACAGATAAATTGTGGCTCCATAACATCATTTCTATCCTGACTCGTTCTGACTGAGCTGATCAAGTCTTCCACTGATGGTTTCATTCATCTGCAGATAATCTGAAGGTCAGCAGATCACTGGAATGAACTGAACGTGTCTGGAGGATATAGATGATGTACTCTGAAAAGATCTGTGATCCTAATCAGCCTTGTGTTCTCTGTCACTCACAGCTGTTTGCAAACGCTTAACTATAACATAATCTGACTATGATAGGTGTAAGTAAAGTAAGCTCAAATCTGCCTGGTTTTCTACTCAATGTCTTTGGGTTAAAGTGATGTAATGAAAAGATGATCACACTCACCTGATACTGTCAGTGTAACTCTGTCACTGATCTCTGTGTACTGTGGGGCTTCAGTCTGGGTTCCTCTACAGCTGTACACACCAGCATGAGACTGATCCACATATGTGATTTTATAGTTCTTGTCTTGTCCTGCGCTGTAATAGATCTGGTCTTGTCCTCTGATGTAATCTTGATCTTTATACCAGTTGTACCGCCAGACTCCTGTCTTCTTTATGTCACATGTGAGAGTGACTGTCTCTCCTCTGTACGCATGAACATCAGGCTGAACACGCACTACAGGTTTGGGTCTCTCTGTGAAAAGAGCAAACAACACACTTCATATTTGAATTTTTTTAACTCAAAATTAGCTTTCATTGAAAAATCTACAAAGTGAAAGAGCACTTACTGCTTACTGTTCCCTAGTAAAAAATAAATATACTAAAATGTATTTGAAATACATTTATTTTATGCTAAGTATACTACAATTGCATTTACATATTTATGTACTTAATATAAATACCCTGCAATTGTATTTTTATTATACTAAAATGGTATACTTAAAGTCTGCTAAACTGGAACAAGTATTTTTGTGTTGAAGTCCAACTAAAGATATACTTAAGTATATTTGATTGTGCTGAAGTGGAACTATTGCAAGTATACTTTAGGTACACTTTATATATCTTGCATTCAAATTATACAGTGATCATACTATCCTTACTAATAGTGATATTAAACATATTTTAGGCTTAATATTAATAAATATGCATTGTGCAATAAAGAAGAACTCCAAATAAAATAAAGTAAAAATAAAGTAAAATAAACTCCAAATAAAGTTTAACTTTGATTAACTTTTTTGATCCACTTCATATGTTGACTACTGTATATTAATGGGTTTGTAGTTAGTGTGAAATGAATGTAGGCCTATTTTAAATACATTTTGGTAGGTTTTTTACTTGGGCAGACTCTGCATCCATTGCCTCTGACATGAAATCTCACCATCACGCACCTAACTCGGAAAAATCCAGAGTTACCTAAACTCATAATTATGAGTTGTGCTGATGTTCATGTGCATTTTATCTCAAACACATTCTTCCTGAAATGATTTGAAAACACTGTAACTGCTGATGATAACCTTGACCCCCATTGGCCTGCCCCAACGTCCTACCATTGGTTGAACCAGAAGTTGACACATATAGACCGCAATGATTGATGTATGTTTCGAACACGCCATAAAGCGAATGCCATCACACTCACCAACAATCGGTTTAGCTGTACTTTTGTTTAACAACCAAACTGCTATATAATTTTTTTAGATGAGACTTTCTTTTTGTGCAAACCAAAGAAAACATGAGGTATGAACTGAAACATCTAGTTTGTTTCTGCTAACTATAATAAGGGCAGAATTTTCAAACCCAACTTTTGCCTATACAGCTCAAATGTAACAATGAGCAATTTGCAAATAAAATGATTTAATTTGTTAAATATTTAAGTAGCCTACTTCTTCAGTAATTTATTTTTGTTGAATACTATGTTGACCTGTTATGATTAAATGTACAGTTCAATGAACTGTATTTGAGTTCTACTTGTTTAGTATAAAAATAGTATTGGCCTTGATAAAAGTTTACAGGAAATGTATTTTGAGTTGCAAAAAATTAGCATGAAGTAAGTTTTATAATTATGACCTTTACCTTTTCAATAATTTGCTCACACTTTGAATATCAGGTAGGCTATCGTTTAATTCAATTCAAATTTATTTCTATAGCACTTTTCACAATTTTGCATGGTTGCAAAACAAATATAGAAAGTAGTTACAAAAGTAAATATATGTAATTATGACAAATAAAGAAAACAACATATAGTCAGTTTGATGAAAGGTGAATGGTGAAAGAAATTCACGTACCTGATCAGAAGTTTTATTACTTAGTGTATTTAGTGTATTTGTAATGCATTCCAAAGCACCTACTGTAATACACTTTTCCCATTAATGCTACTTTAATGGCCCATTGCACTTTGAAATATGGACTGCAGCCCTTTGGGCTGTCAAAATATTATGAATTATTAAACTAATTATTAAACCGATCCTGACCAGTCTTCAAAAATTACACAAAAAGTTAATAAATTCAGAAACGTTAACTGCATGAAAAGTATATAATTTTAATCTACACGTCACATTTAAATCCACAGCGTAATGCGAGACTGCCAAACCGCCAAATCATTTCATTGCGTTTTTGTCAGGAGCAGTTGTGGTGCATTGAGAGTTAAAGCGCGCAGAGAATCAGCAGAGAAATGTTACACATGATTTTATTCCATCTGCACACACTGAAACACAAGCAATTCTGCACGTTCACATTTTTCCACCAAGGAAAGGAATTGTCTGTGTTTTAGTGCGTGCACAAGAATAAAACTAATGTTATGAAGGTTTATACAATTGCTACATGTTGCGTTAATGACAGATCATGTCAAATAAAATGGAAGTAAAACATTCTTGATATTTAATGTTGTGTCTGCTGGTTTTATTTCTTCAACAGCTTAAATTTTAATGCACATTCGTGTTATATAGCTACAGGCCGTTTCACCTTATATTTTCACGCACAACTTACTGTGCCTATATTGAGACTTTTCTCGGCGATTCACAGTCTTTTAATCCATATAATTTGTGCTGTCATTAATAGTTGTCATTAATAATGTCTGTTCGCTTATAGGTGTACTTGTAACAGTATAGAGAGAACACAAAGTAACCCCAGTTTTTCATAGTCCATGTCTGAGTGGTGGCGCAACAGGTAAGCTGTGTGCTCTTGTGCAACAGCAACCTGGGTTCAATTCCAGCCCGTACTGGTTCCAGAATTCAATATACACATATGTTCCCATTGTCTCACTGATGTTAACTGGATAAGTAAGTTACTGGTATACTGTGGGTTTATGTAAAAGGCATATTCTTAAGCTTTGACTTTATTTATAAAGATTACTTTATTGTAGCACACTATAATGATGCCATTAGCACACTTCAAGTTCAACTTGGAATGCCATTGCAATGTGTTTTAAAATCACTAAAAGTTTGTTATCAGTATAATATTAATGTATGTTCAACATTCTTACAATGTAATTGAATTGCAATTCTAATGTCACCAAAATACATTTGAAGTTTATGCTGAGTGAATTCTGCATTTCAAAACTTAAATACAAGAGTATATTTAAAGTGTACTTAAGTATACTTGGAATAGTTCAACTTTAGCACAAACAAGTATATTTAATACAACTTTAGTTGAACTTCAGCACTGCTTTTGGACAACTAAAATGCATTTAGTACAAAATTAGTTGTTCCAATTTAGCAGACTTTAGGTATACCAATTTATAGCGTGCCACAAACACATTTAATTATACTAAAGTACAAACGATAACAGGATCATCTGAAAAGTAACACAAAGCTGCATTTGTATAAATACTCATAGATTTCAGTAAGCCCAAGCAGCAATAAAAAGATGCTTAATGTTATTGAATAGAATTGAAGTGTAATTAGCGACTATTAAGGCAAGTTTTATTTCTTTAACACAGAAGTATTTTTAGCTGTTATTCAGGTCTGCTTTCACATGTGTCAGACAGACATCTTTATCTGTTGTGTCTCTGTTTTATCAGCACTTCAGCACTTCATGAGTGTTGTGTTTTTAAGATTAGGGGAGAGCGGGGTAAGTTGTCACACTTTTCACACTGTCTAACATTTACTGAGCACCATACATCACAATGGTATAAATGTCATACCAAATGAAAGAAGGAAGTCTTGGGCACATATGTTGTATTCATTACATTTTCATATCTTATCTCATTACGGAGTTGTAGACTGTTGAATAGAGAATGTGCACTTGTGACAATTTGCCCCATTGGCGGTAAGTTGTCACACTAGATTATCTAAAAATAAGAACACAACTACTTAATTGTAATTATTGATTTTAATTTTTAAATTCAAACCAGAACTGGAAATATAAACAACCAAGTCTAGAGAATTTGGAAAAACAATTATTTCAATCCAAACAATACACATTTCAATCAAAACACATTAAGTGGCAAGACCACTTTGCTTTAACTTAAACTCAAACTTTCTCTGGCTTGCACATAGATCCATGATAACTGAATGGAATACTGCAAATAACTTGCTTAACTTAACATGTTTAATCTCTGAACATAACTGACTTAACATGTTGAACCTCTTTTTTGAGCATGTTCTATGTGTTTATTTGTACTGACATATGTGCTAATGTTGGCTAAATCTCAAGGTGAGCTCAACATAGCATGTCAGCTAAAGTATCAAAAGACACGTTGTCTCCTCTATGTTGTGCAAAATAATAATTTTTAACATTCATATCTAACAAAGTTGTATTGCATAAAATTTAAAGTGCAATTTTTTTTTACTTTTTAAGCCAAAAATGAAGAAAATTGTGCTAGCCTCAGATTAGAGTGATCTTGACCACATGTGAACAGGAAGTTGACTATAGAAGAAGAAGTCACACAAAGTGGCTATTTGATTTTTGAGATAGAGCCTCTAGTTTTGGAGTTATGAAGAGTGTGACAACTTACCCATGTGACAACTTACCCCGCTCTCCCCTACACTTAAAGTTAAAAAATACTTAAGCTTTAAAATGCATTTTCAGATCTGCATTCAGTTTCATTCTGTTTTGCTCCTTCAAAAATTGTTTTGAACACAAGCAGAGAGAACTAGAATGTACATTTCTGGCACTGGGCAGATGCTACAGTGTTTGTACGACTGCAGGAGAGCCAACCACCATGTCTGTACCATGTTCTGGTGTTGAGATATGGGCTGTTTCTCAATTCCAAGAACGCAGAGAACGGACTTGCGTTCTCGTGGAGTCCGGTCTTGCCAGGCGACCTTGAAAGAACGAACTCGGAAGGACGCGAGGACACAGAACGCATCATGTGAGAATTGAGATGTGCTGCGATCTTGTTGCTCAACTGACCATCCCAGCATATTATAAGTAGCGGCTAATACACAATAAATACAACATAACATCACAAACAAATGTAATAACCTATTAAAAGACTTCTATCATAATATTATAGACATTGTTTTCATATAATTTTCTATCGTTTTATTTCACCGTGTGTAGGCCTATTTATGAAAATTAGTAGTCTTTGTGTTATATGCTTTGTCAATGTTAAGATTATTTTTTATATGCCAATAAAAATACTGCAGGCTTTCTTCAGGTTATCACTTTATTAAAATTAAGCAAAACAAACGGACAAATGTTTACTTTCACTAGCCGTCACGTATTTGCGAGCTTGTAGCGGGAACCTCTTAAGTGAGAATGAGAACTTTAAAGCTTACAGGCTTCCGTATGTCGACCGCCCGCAGCGTCTTCTGGGATTTTTAACGGTTCGATTCTCTCAAGTCTGCATTCGATCAAAGAATATACACTAACAAGAAGCGACACTCAATAGAACGTTCCATTGCAACACCGGCGCCCAGCAGCAGCCCTGCGATTCCGCCATTTTGGGGTGAAAGCGACTCTGCAGTCCACTAGTTTCTATGGCAATATCAGCTGCTTTGTTAAAAAAAAAAAAAAAAAAAACGTACATTAAAGCGGAAATCCAACCTGAATGATGACAACACAGAATAAAATACTATCACTAGTGATCATCAAATCCTTTTAACAGTTTATTTTACAGACTTTGTTTAAGTCTTCCACTTTTTTCACAAAACCATTTTGCTGTCTAGAAACCCAGTCAGTTTGGGTTCAAATTCTTTAAAAGATCTAGTATTAGCATTAGGCTTATAAACACTGAATTAATACCAACATATGAAATTAAATTAAGGACGTGCATCAGAAAAATTGGGAATGTTGGACAATAAATATATGAATATAACAGCTTGTTTTTGCAGTGTTGTCTGATGTCCGTTAAAGCAAAAGTGTCCAAAAGTGGGAATTATGCGATAACGGACACAGCAATGCATCATGTATTATAAGATCGTTATGTTTGTAGCGTGATCCATTAAAATGTACAATATAGCCTATTAAAATTCAGACCTAGTGGAGTGATACTATTATTACTATTACTCCACTAGGTCTGAAATATATTGTTCGCTGCAAACATGATGATCTTAAATTTATTAATGATTAATTTACTATTAATAAATGTGTAAAGTTGCATAAAATGGAAATACTCAATAAAGTAGGCTAACTACATTACCTCAGAAGGTTGAATGGTTGGATTCCACAACTGATAAAATAAAACATAAATAAAACAATCCAACAGTCCCCATTGACTTTATATAGCGTGAGGCTGCCTGTCTCTGTCTCACTGCCTGTATCCACTTTTGTGTCCTAAACATTCGTTTTTTGGGGTCGACAGCTTATAAAAACTTATTTCTGCTTTTTTTTTTTTTTTTTAGCTTGTTAGCTGTACACCTTGTCACACAGCAGCTTTTAGGCATTGTTCTGTTTTTTTGTAATAAGTCAGAACTGACAAGGAAGCAGCCTCACGCAATACAAAGTCAATGGAGACGGTTGGATTGTTTTCCCCCCCGGTGGGCGTGGTTTTCAGATCATGACGCGTGTCGCTCTGTCTCTATAGAGTGCCACAGGGATGACGTGTTTTTGTAGGCAAAACCCGGAAGCAAGTTAGCATTTTAGGACTTCCGGTTCCATCGTTGTAAAGTCTATGGGTTTTTTTAATGGGTTTTTGATAAATCGCCTGAAATAAGGTCTGTGGTTAACAAAGCCTCTAAATATTTTCACATTTTGATCTATGACATAAAACACACCAGTTATAACCGCCTTATGATATTTTTTAAACCTTTATTGTGTCTTAAAAACGGCGGTTGCTAACAAATTGCTAAAAGGGACTACTTCCTTTGGCTGAGACTTTAGACGTCATCATGACAAACAGGAAATTGCCCGCGTTTCAGTCTCACGTTCTTAGAAGTTTTACCTGTCAGTTAATAAATATATATATATATATATATATATATATATATATATATATATATATATATATAGTCTTTTCAAATTGTAGTACAAAAAAATTAAGTGATATTAAGTTAATCGAATACTAGTTCTTTTTTTCTCTTGAGAGATTGTAGTTCGACAATGGTTTTTTGTTTTGTCCCGAGATGCAACCACAAGTCGTCGGATGAAAGATGCTCGTTTTATCGTTTTCCATCCCATGTTACCCAGCGGAGACTCTGGGTTCGTGCCGTAAGGTAAGCTCACATAACGATGATTTCCATGTGAACACGGTATTTACTGCCTTAACATGGCCACGACGAAACTTTAATGGTGCATAGTGCTTAACACGATAATGTTACGTTGACAGTTTAATAGATTAGATACACTGCAGTTTTATTAAAGACTAACATTATGTGGGGAAATATGTTTTATTAAAATATTCAAAATAACACCCGGTTTATTGACTTTTATTGTAACTTGTTTGGATATAATTATAGAAAGGGTGGGTCCTGCACCCTGATATTTGTGAACTTGGCTTTTACCCACTTGACAATATGATTGTATTTGTAAACAATATGGACAGTAAAAAATGTGGACAGATTAATGAATATGATGTAAATGCTGAAAAACTCCATTCTAATCTAATGCAAATATCTTTTATTGTGTGATTTTTTTTTTTTTTTTTTTTTCTTCTAATTTTAATCTGCACAGGTGTAAAACTCATACTGCATATTTTGAATTTATCCTAGACGAGCTGACCGGAAGCCCAGTGTTCACTCTCGCATCTGCAGCTGTCATTTTCCTACAGGGGAAAAAAATGTCCCTGTTTTGTTTGTATCCACAAATGATGTCCCCACTGGACACATTTTGGGAGATCATTCATACTCCCTGAGACAGGATAGCACTGATGTACCTGACACTGTTCCACCACTCATGGATGAAGAGGAGGAAATGGCTACACAATTTATGGCTGACAAAGATGATGAACCATCTCAGGCTGATCAACCCCTCACCAACAATTCAGAAGAACAACCAAGTAGTAGCACCACTGAAGAAGAGCTGCAGTCTGAACGAAGAAAAATAATCCAGCTTGAGATTGAGTTAGAGCATTCCCAAGCAGAGATACAGTTTCTAAAGAAAAAGCTCCAAGGGCAAACAAGTAACTGTCGTGACAGATATTCAGCCTCTCGATTGAGTGAAAGCGTAATTTGGATGGAGACAGGATTGCCAGATAGAGATGCCTTCAGTGCTGTGTGAGAATATGTTGCTCATTTTGAGGATTCTTTTACATACTTTGCTGGATGGAGACCCAAAGAAATCATTCTTGAGGACCAGATTTTCATGACCTTGATGAAACTTTGCCACAACTATACACACCTACACCTGGCTGCACTCTTTCGCTGCAGTGCAAAAACTGTAAGTAATGTATTAATAACATTCACAGAGGTTTTTCACAAGGTCCTTTTTAAGGATATGAGCACTGTTCCCAGCCAGGAGAAAAACAAGACCTGCATGCCTTCTTCATTTCTACCTTTCCAAAATTGCAGAATGATATTGGATTGCACTGACATCAAAATTGCTATTCCCAAGCAAATGGATAACAAGATGCAGGAGAACAAGAACAGATTCAGATCCTCAAGAGTCAGAGTTCACCTGTGTTTGACAAATCATTGAGTATTTGTCTGCAACAGTGGATACAGAAGAGAATAATTGCTGAAATACGGATTTTAGATTATAGCATTAAACAGATCTAAATATGAACTACATCAAAAATGTTTGTAATTATTAGTAAAAACTAAAACATTTTTGACATTAATATCTAGACTATAAGAATATTCTTTTACATTTACATATCACACAAATGTGGATTATACAATATTTACATAATTTAAATGTTTAAAATCTTGTAGATTCTGTATTTAAAACAAAAAAAAACATTCGTAAAGCTAACGACTAGTTCATCTGTTGCTTTGTTCTTGATGAGTGATTTTATTTTGAACATCTGGAGTTTCTTTTCCTCTGTAATACTGAGTAAAATGATCCTGTATGTCTGCTGTGAAATAACTGGACAGTCTGAACTTTTTGTCTGAGCTAAAATGTATTTTTCTGGTCACATACAAAGTGTTTTGACAGCAACAGCCATATTGTTTTAGCAGGGGTTCGTCTCTGTGAATCAGTGTATTTTTTTTTTTTTTGTCTCTGGACAGTAATGTTTGGGTTTTGCTCAGAACTAGTTACTCGTGACCATCACCAGGTTCATGCTGGTCAGAAAGACTGTCTGATGTGCTGTGATGTCATGATGATGCAGACTAAAATACTCTTCTTAGTAATTTTTGTTGCAACAATTTTGTGTCCTTTTTGAGCCATTTTTGACCATTTCCTTCATTATAACAGTGATCAGCACATAACTAAAAAACAAAAACAAACAAGAAAAAAAAAAAAAAAAAAAAAAAAAAAACAACCACAACGTTTTGTTCTAATGAAGAAAGATGTACAGATTTTGAACAAAGAGAGGGTGAAGGAGATTAAATGATGACTGAATTTTCATTGTGTTGGATAAAATAAATCTTAAATCTGATTTTCTGATCTGTAAAAATGAATGTCAACATTTTATTTAGTTTTTACTAATAATTACAAACATTTTTGATGTAGTTCATATTTAGATCTGTTTAATGCTATAATCTAAAATCCGTATTTCAGCAATTATTCTCTTCTGTATCCACTGTTGCAGACAAATACTCAATGATTTGTCAAACACAGTTGAACTCAGGCATTCAGTTTCATTGTTTTGCTCCGTCAAGTTGTTTTGAACACAAGAACAGAGAATTATTTAAAATCAATCCCTCAAAATAGGAGTGAAAACTGTATTTATCAGCAGTGTGAATGAAAAAAAGACTCATTGGTTGTGTGATCATGATCATGTAGAGAGAGTTTAGGAGGACAATGATGTTCAACTCACCCTTCACAGAGAGAGAAACAGATCTTGATTGTGATGAAACTGATCTTCCATCTATGTGTCCTTTACACGTGTACAGACCCTCATCAGACTTAACAGCTTCAACAATACTGAGAGTGTCTCTGTTTACAGTGTAACGCTCAGACGTATGTAATACACTGTAGTCTTTATTCCACTCATATCTCCAGTCACTGTGATCAGAGTTTATCTCACACTTCAGATTGACTGTCTCTCCAGTGAATACAGATCTGTCTGGTGTCACAGTCAGTGTAGATGTGGGTAAACCTGTGAAGAAAGATGAAAACATAAAGTGAATCAAAGAGCTCTTTCAGGGAAAACTATTCTGTAAATGTTTTACAAAACTATGTAGTTTATCCATTATTTTATCTCATATTTCATATCATATGTTCTGGTTTGCTTTTGTACTTTCATCAGTTTTCTCATGTGTTTTGAGGAGGCTCCGGCTCCGTCACGTCCTCAGTGTTCTAGTCTGAAAACCTGCTTCGACGACACTCAACAACAGATAAACTGTGGCTCCATAACATTTCTAACCTGACATTGTTCTGACTGAGACGATCATGTCTCCCTCTGACCGTTTCATTCAGCTGCAGATAATCATTAATGAAGTTAACCAAGATTTTCAGACTTGAACCTTACATTTGTCTTAAAACACTTCTAAAAATATATCACACACAAAGCTGAAATTGTCAGCAAAAGAATATTGCTGTTGGAGCTTCAATGAGCACATAATGCAGACAAAACATATGTTTTCTATGCAAGACATTTCATTTTTGACAACACTCCACAACAGATCAATTGTGGCTCCATAACATCATTTCTATCCTGACTCGTTCTGACTGAGCTGATCAAGTCTTCCACTGATGGTTTCATTCATCTGCAGATAATCTGAAGGGCAGCAGATCACTGGAATGAACTGAACATGTCTGGAGGATATAGATGATGTACTCTGAAAAGATCTGTGATCCTAATCAGCCTTGTGTT
Source organism: Hypophthalmichthys molitrix (assembly GCA_037950675.1). Lineage (NCBI taxonomy): Eukaryota > Metazoa > Chordata > Actinopteri > Cypriniformes > Xenocyprididae > Hypophthalmichthys > Hypophthalmichthys molitrix. The sequence continues at coordinate 34,008,840 of CM075498.1, read as the reverse complement.
CTCTGTCACTCACAGCTGTTTGCAAACGCTTAACTATAACATAATCTGACTATGATAGGTGTAAGTGAAGTAAGCTCAAATCTGCCAATGTCTTTGGGTTAAAGTGATGTAATGAAAAGATGATCACACTCATTTTAAATACATTTTGGTAGGTTTTTTACTTGGGCAGACTCTGCATCCATTGCCTCTGACATGAAATCTTACCATCACGCACCTAACTCGGAAAAATCCAGAGTTACCTAAACTCATAATTATGAGTTGTGCTGATGTTCATGTGCATTTTATCTCATAAACACATTCTTCCTGAAATGATTTGAAAACACTGTAACTGCTGATGATAACCTTGACCCCCATTGGCCTGCCCCAACGTCCTACCATTGGTTGAACCAGAAGTTGACACATATAGACCACAATGATTATTGTATGTTTCGAACACGCCATAAAGCAAATGCCATCACACTCACCAACAATCGGTTTAGCTGTACTTTTGTTTAACAACCAAACTCGCTGGAGTGCACATTATTGGGAATCTGTGTTGCAGTTTTGGCACATTTGTCAGAAAGAAACTGGGTCTAGAAACTCATTGTAGCTAAAGACACAAGTCTCACCATGTATTTCATATCTGAGAATGATGAAATTATTTTTAGATGATGCTATATAATTTTTTTAGATGAGACTTTCTTTTTGTGCAAACCAAAGAAAACGTGAGGTATGAACTGAAACATCTAGTTTGTTTCTGCTAACTATAATAAGGGCAGAATTTTCAAACCCAACTTTTGCCTATACAGCTCAAATGTAACAATGAGCAATTTGCAAATAAAATGATTTAATTTGTTAAATATTTAAGTAGCCTACTTCTTCAGTCATTTATTTTTGTTGAATACTATGTTGACCTGTTATGATTAAATGTACAGTTCAATGAACTGTATTTGAGTTCTACTTGTTTAGTATAAAAATAGTATTGGCCTTGATAAAAGTTTACAGGAAATGTATTTTGAGTTGCAAAAAATTATCATGAAGTAAGTTTTATAATTATGACCTTTACCTTTTCAATAATTTGCTCACACTTTGAATATCAGCTAGGCTATCGTTTAATTCAATTCAAATTCATTTCTATAGCACTTTTCACAATTTTGCATGGTTGCAAAGCAAATATAGAAAGTAGTTACAAAAGTAAATATATGTAATTATGACAAATAAAGAAAACAACATATAGTCAGTTTGATGAAAGGTGAATGGTGAAAGAAATTCACGTACCTGATCAGAAGTTTTATTACTTTAGTGTATTTGTAATGCATTCCAAAGCACCTACTGTAATACACTTTTCCCATTAATGCTACTTTAATGGCCCATTGCACTTTGAAATATGGACTGCAGCCCTTTGGGCTGTCAAAATATTATGAATTATTAAACTAATTATTAAACCGTTCCTGACCAGTCTTCAAAAATTACACAAAAAGTTAATAAATTCAGAAACGTTAACTGCATGAAAAGTAAATAATTTTAATCTACACGTCACATTTAAATCCACAGCGTAATGCGAGACCGCCAAACTGCCAAATCATTTCATTGCGTTTTTGTCAGGAGCAGTTGTGGTGCATTGAGAGTTAAAGCGCGCAGAGAATCAGCAGAGAAATGTTACACATGATTTTATTCCATCTGCACACACTGAAACACAAGCAATTCTGCACGTTCACATTTTTCAACCAAGGAACGGAATTGTCTGTGTTTTAGTGCGTGCACAAGAATAAAACTAATGTTATGAAGGTTTATACAATTGCTTCATGTTGCGTTAATGACAGATCATGTCAAGTAAAATGGAAGTAAAACATTCTTGATATTTAATGTTGTGTCTGCTGGTTTTATTTCTTCAACAGCTTAAATTTTAATGCACGTTCATGTTATATAGCTACAGGCTGTTTCACCTTATATTTTCACGCACAACTTACTGTGCCTATATTGAGACTTTTCTCGGCGATTCACAGTCTTTTAATCCATATAATTTGTGCTGTCATTAATAGTTGTCATTAATAATGTCTGTTCGCTTATAGGTGTACTTGTAACAGTATAGAGAGAACACAAAGTAACCCCAGTTTTTCATAGTCCATGTCTGAGTGGTGGCGCAACAGGTAAGCTGCGTGCTCTTGTGCAACAGCAACCTGGGTTCAATTCCAGCCCTTACTGGTTCCAGCATTCAATATACACATGTTCCCATTGTCTCACTGATGTTCACTGGATAAGTAAGTTACTGGTATACTGTGGGTTTATGTAAAAGGCATATTCTTAAGCTTTGACTTTATTTATAAAGATTACTTTATTGTAGCACACTATAATGATGCCATTAGCACACTTCAAGTTCAACTTGGAATGCCATTGCAATGTGTTTTAAAATCACTAAAAGTTTGTTATCAGTATAATATTAATGTATGTTCAACATTCTTACAATGTAATTGAATTGCAATTCTAATGTCACCAAAATACATTTGAAGTTTATGCTGAGTGAATTCTGCATTTCAAAACTTAAATACAAGAGTATATTTAAAGTGTACTTAAGTATACTTGGAATAGTTCCACTTTATGCACAAACAAGTATATTTAATACTTGTTAAGTATATTTAATATGAACTTCAGCACTGCTTTTGGACAACTAAAATGCATTTAGCACAAAATTATTTGTTCCAATTTGGCAGACTTTAAGTATACCAATTTATAGCGTGCTACAAACACATTTAATTATAGTAAATGTATGTGACAGACTTGAGGTAAGTTTACGGATAATTAAGCGGATAATCTCAATTTTTTAGCTTTTTTTTTTTTTTTTAATGATAAATATCAACAAACGTTGAAGCAAAAAGGCTAAATATATTTATAAAAAAAAAAAAAAACTTATTCAGCCATCTTATCTTTGCAAGCACAGACTGTTTTTTAGTTCAGTCAATCTTTCTTTTTTAATTTATTGAAAACATCAAAAACAATATAATTTGTGTGCACAGTAATATAACAGTTTAATCAGTAATAAAAAAAAAATATAATGATTGCACAACTGTCCACTAGTTTACTGAAATGGAACAGCCTCATGACGTTCAGCTTTTGAAATGAGACACAGCGGACTTCAGGATTTGGTGCTCTGCTGAGATTGAGAATGTCTTTGTGTGTTCACCATGAGCTCTGAGTTGACTGAACTTACACCCAGCGGTAATTCTGGAACCGATAACCACGAGTGAGAAAGGTTTAGGTTAATCAACAGAGTTCAGGGTTTATGGGACGGTAAATGAATCCTGCTTTCTGGAACAGTCTGTGCTTCTGTCACTTTATTCTTACTGGTTATAGGTTAAATATTTGCAAAAAGGACTAAGGAATCACAATTTTGTATGCAGATAAATAAAAGAATAATATCTAGTCTGCATGTTTATACTTTTGATTTCAAACAACTACAGGTTGTACAATATTTATATAATTTAAGAAAGTAAAAAATAGTGCCAAATTAAACTTGTAATGTGAAGAGGTCATGTGACAGTTCGAATCATTGTGGCATAATATGATCTGTCACATACTATTAAGAAATAGGTATAATACAGTATAATATGCTGAATTCAGTAAGCAGTAAAATAGTTTTCCATTCAAAACCACAGTCTCTCGACTGGATGTGTGTTCATAGGTGAGTGAATTAATGAGGACAATGATGTTCAACTCACCCTTCACAGAGAGAGAAACAGAGCTTGATTGTGATGAGTTTGGTCTTCCATCTCTCAGTCCTCTACACCAGTACTGATCCTGATCAGATGTAACAGCTCCAACAATACTGAGAGTGTTTCTGTTTTCAGTGTAACGCTCAGACTTCTGTAACACACTGGATCTGCTGCCTTTATACCACTCATATCTCCACTCATGTGTCCAGTCTCTCCAGTCATCTCTCTGGTAATTTCTCCAGAACCAGTTTCTGTAAGTCTCTATCTCACACTTCAGAGTGACTGTCTCTCCAGTGAATACAGGACTGTCTGGAGCCACAGTCAGTGTAGATGTGGGTAAATCTGAGAAGAAACACAAATGTGTTAATATTTTGTTTTTTATCAACTAAATGGTTTCATGCAAATTCTACTTGAGAACTTTAAAATCTTGTAGATTATAAACAGACTTTATTTCCAATAGTTTCCTTTGTTTTTGATGACTGATTTTTTTTCTTCTTCTACTCAGTAAAATGATCCAGTATGTCTGCTGAAATAACTGGACAGTCTGAACTTTCTCTCTCTTTCTGGTCACATACAATGGAGTTTTGACAGTGACACCCTTTTCCCCCCTTTCTTTCTTCTTCTGCAGAATATCAGTGATCAGAGATGTCTGTAAACTGTCAGTAAACAGAGGCTGCATGTTTTGTTTCTAAACTGTTTCTCTGGACAGGATGTTGGAGTCTAAAATTCTCTTCATGATTTCTGTCATATGGAGTCACTGGACTTATTTTATGATACATTTATTGTGCTTTTGTTTTCTTTTTGAACTCTGAAAGCTCAGCATCTCATCCATTATAATAGCAATCAGCACATTATTAAAAATGTTCCAAAGAAAAACATACAGATTTGGAAGGACATGAGGAAGATTAAATGAGGACAGCATTTTTATTTTTAGGTGAGCTAATGTTGAAACTTTGAGTGTTGGATGAAATAAATCTTAATTCTAATGTCTAATGATAGACATTTGATAAACTTTCAGTCATAATCAGGGACAAACGATGACAGGATCATCTGAAAAGTAACACAAAGCTGCATTTGTATAAATACTCATAGATTTCAGTAAGTCCAAGCAGCAATAAAAAGATGCTTAATGTTATTGAATAGAATTGAAGTGTAATTAGCGACCATTAAGGCAAGGCAAGTTTTATTTATTTAACACAGAAGTATTTTTAGCTGTTATTCAGGTATGTGTTCACAGTCTTTATCTGTTGTGTCTCTGTTTTATCAGCACTTCATGAGTGTTGTGTTTTTAAGATTACACTTAAAGTTAAAAAATACTTAAGCTTTAAAATGCATTTTCAGATCTGCATTCAGTTTCATTCTGTTTTGCTCCTTCAAACATTGTTTTGAACACAAGCAGAGAGAACTAGAATGTACATTTCTGGCACTGGGCAGATGCTACAGTGTTTGTACGATTTGCAACCACCATGTCTGTACCATGTTCTGGTGTTGAGATATGGGCTGTTTCTCAATTCCAATATCGCAGAGAACGCATTTGCGTTCTCGTGGAGTCCGGTCTTGCCAGGCGACCTTGAAAGAACGAACTCGGAAGGACGCGAGGACACAGAACGCATCATGTGAGAATTGAGATGTGCTGCGATCTTGTTGCTCAACTGACCGTCCCAGCATATTATAAGTAGCGGCTAATACACAATAAATACAACATAACATCACAAACAAATGTAATAACCTATTAAAAGACTTCTATTACAATATTATAAACATTGTTTTCATATAATTTTCTATCGTTTTATTTCACCGCGTGTGGGCTATTTATGAAAATGAGTAGCCTTTGTGTTATATGCTTTGTCAATGTTAAGATTTTTATACGCCAATAAAAATACTGCAGGCTTTCTTCAGGTTATCACTTTATTAAAATTAAGCAAAACAAACGGACAAATGTTTACTTTCACGAGCCGTCACGTATTTGCGAGCTTGTAGCGGGAACCTCTTAAGTGAGAATGAGAACTTTAAAGCTTACAGAAACCCAGTCAGTTTGTCTAGAAACCCAGTCAGTTTGGGTTAAAATTCTTTAAAAGATCTAGTATTAGCATCAGGCTTATAAACACTGAATTAATACCAACATATGAAATTAAATTAAGGACGTGCATCAGAAAAATTGGGAATGTTGGACAATAAATATATGAATATAACAGCTTGTTTTTGCAGTGTTGTCTAATGTCCGTTAAAGCAAAAGTGTCCAAAAGTGGGAATTATGCGATAACGGACACAGCAATGCATCATGTATTATAAGATCGTTATGTTTGTAGCGTGATCCATGAAAATGTACAATATAGCCTATTTAAATTCAGACCTAGTGGAGTGATACTATTATTACTATTACTCCACTAGGTCTGAAATATATTGTTCGCTGCAAACATGATGATCTTAAATTTATTAATTATTAATTTACTATTAATAAATGTGTAAAGTTGCATAAAATGGAAATACTCAATAAAGTAGGCTAACTACGTTACCTCAAATGGTTGAATGGTTGGATTCCACAACTGATAAAATAAAACATATGACAATACAACATTCACTGTAGGTGCCATAAAATTTTACTGATGATTTCATTTGAAAAATGTTCTTTTGCGCTTCTGATTTGGCAGTGAAATTCGCCGATTTTGGGTGCGTAAGATGTGAAGGATTCTATAGAGACAGAGCGACACGCGTCATAATCTGAAAACCACGAAAAGTGGATACAGGCAGTGAGACAGATCGCAACGGGTCATATTACTATAAGAAATACACTGGAGGGGAACGTATTCGGCGACAGGTGAAATAATTCTTTGACATGGTTAAAAATAATGAATGGTTTGTTTTTGTTTGTTTGTTTAGCATATGTTGTCGCCGATTACGTTCCCCTCCAGTGTCCAGTGTATTTCTTATAGAAATATGACCCGTTGCGATCTGTCTCACTGCCTGTATCCACTTTTGTGTCCTTAAACATTCGTTTTTTGGGGTTGACAGCTTATAAAAACTTATTTCTGTGTTTTTTTTTTAGCTTGTTAGCTGTACACCTTGCCACACAGCAGCTTTTAGGCATTGTTCTGTTTTTTTGTAATAAGTCAGAACTGACAAGGAGGCAGCCTCACGCAATACAATGGAGACGGTTGGATTGTTTCCCCCCCCCCGGTGGGCGTGGTTTTCAGATTATACTAAATGCGCTCTGTCTCTATGGTCCAGTTAGTATTTTCACCCCATAATGGCGGCCGCGCTACCGGAGCGCCATCTAGTGGCTGTTGCCCAAAAAGTATCAGAGTGTCGCCTCTTGGGTTCTATACTCTTTGATTCGATGCATCCTCGATATCAAGAACACATCCGGAAACTTTCATGCGTCCTCTGTTCTTGCGTTCTTGAGTACTGGAACTGAACTTCGACGGTTGATGATGACGTAGACGTAGAGCAAGAACACAAGGACGCAAGATTGCTTAAGAACGCATATTGAGAAACAGCCATGGTTTATTTATGTGTTTGTATGGTTGCTAGGTTACTCTAAAAGGTTTCTAGGGTGTGTATATACAGTTTATGGGGTGATATTTAAAGACTGCTTGCCAGTCTGAGTCAAAAAAAAAAAAAAAGTGTTTCTACAATATTCTGGTGCTGAGATATAGCTTGTTATTGTTGTTATATGGTGGGCGTGGCTATGAAGTTATGTCATGTCACTACTTATTGACTTATTGGCTGCTTATAGGGTGTTCTGGGTGTTTGCTAGGGAGTTGTTAGGCAGTTGCTATGGTGTTCTAGGCGGTTGCTAAGGTGTTCTGGGCGGTTGCTAGGGAGTTGTTAGGCAGTTGCTAGGGTGTTCTAGGCGGTTGCTAAGGTGTTCTGGGCGGTTGCTAGTGTGTTGTTATGCAGTTGCTAAGGTGTTCTGGGCGGTTGCTAGTGTGTTGTTATGCAGTTGCTATGGTGTTGCTAGGTGGTTGCTAGAGTATCCCAGGTGGTTGCTAGGGTGTTCTGGATGGTCGCTAAGGTGTTACTAGGTGGTTGCTAGGTGGTTGCTATGGTGTTGCTAGGCAGTTTCTAAGATACTCAGGGTCATTGCTAGGCAGTTGCTAAGGTATCCTAAGTGGTGGCTAGGGTGTTCTGGGTGGTTGCTGGGGTGTTGCTAGGCAGTTGCTAAGGTACTCATGGTGGTTGCTAGGCGGTTGCTTGTGTGTTGTGGGTGGTTGCTAAGGTAATCAGATAGTTTCTAGGGTGTTGCTAAAGCTTTGCTAGTTGGTTGCTAAGGTATTCTGATGGTTGCTAGGGTGTTCTGGGTGGTTGCTAGGCAGTTGCTAACATATTCTGGGTGTTTGCTAGGGCATTGCTAGGTGGTTGCTTGGGTGTTCTGGGTGGTTGCTAGACTGTTGCTATGGTGTTTTGGGTGATTTCTATGGTGTTGCTAGGCTGTTAGTAGTTGTCACAGTTGGTTACTATGGAGTTTTTGTAGAGTTCTTAGCATGTTATTAGCATGCTTTAACACTTTGCTAATGGTTATTAGCATGTAGCTATTCACTGCTAGTTTGTGTAGCATGTTGGAAGTCCTGTTTGCTAACATGAGTCAAAAGAGCCAAACCTTCATCTCTCAACGATATTCTGATGCAGAGATACAAGTATTGCTGAACAGTTGCTAGGGTACTCTGTTTGGTTGCTAGGAAGCGGCTGCCAGTGATGATACTCCTAAGGCTGCTTGTCAGTATGAGTGATATAAACCAACCCCCATGCCTCTAAGATATCCCTCTTTGGGTTTGGGTTGCTAGGGTGCTCATCGATGGTTGCTAGGGTGTTGGCTAGGAAGTGTTGAAGGTGATTGGTGATTGGCTGTTTGCTGCCCTGAGTCAAACGAGCTCACCCTTATGATTCTATGACACTTTATCCAAATATATTCCTTTGATCTCTTTGAATGTAAGTCTATGAAACTTGTTGCTAGGGTGCTCTATATGGTTGCTAGGGCATGGCTTGATAGCTTCAATGGTGATCCTGAGAGATTGATTGGTTGCCTGAGTAAAATGAGCCCACCCACTGTCTCTTTGACATTGTGATCCAGAGTTATGTTCAACATAAAATTGTATGTACAATCCCCCTGATTGGTTGTGTGATCATGATCATGAAGAGAGTTTATGAGGACAATGATGTTCAACTCACCCTTCACAGAGAGATAAACAGAGCTTGATTGTGATGAAACTGATCTTCCATCTATGTGTCCTTTACACGTGTACTGACCCTCATCATACTTAACAGCTTCAACAATACTGAGAGTGTCTCTGTTTACAGTGTAACGCTCAGACGTCTGTAACACACTGTAGCCTTTATTCCACTCATATCTCCAGTCACTGTGATCAGAGTTTATCACACACTTCAGATTGACTGTCTCTCCAGTGAATACAGATCTGTCTGGTGTCACAGTCAGTGTAGATGTGGGTAAACCTGTGAAGAAAGAAAAAAACACAAAGTGACTCAAACAGCTCTTTCAGAGATAATATTTTTAAATGTTTTGGAAAGCTATGCAGTTTATACTTTATTTTAGGCCATATTTCATAATATTTGCTCTGTTTTGCTCTTGTTTTCACAAGTAGCATATGAGCACTATTGTATTGCAAAAGTGATATTGATTTAATACAAATGTTCAATAAACAAGAAGTTACATTTAAGAGACTTACATTTAAACAGAAGTTTTTTGCTATTTCTGCAAAGGAAAAAGTTCCAAACAAATCCACAGCAGAACTGTTGTGAGCTTCAGAGCAACTGTGTTTCATTACTGAATGAATCAGCTGCTTTGAACAAACAGGTTGAATAAATGATTCTGTGATTCACTCATTGAGTGATTTGCTGCCACTCACCTACAGATACACATATTTTTATACAGCTGTAATTGTAGCAATTCAGATGCAACTTCTGTACCACATCTGCAAAGATTTTATTTTATTGTTAGTGATTTCATTTTATTGATATCTGCTCTATAGTTTCTTATTATCTAATTGTATTTATTGATTAAATAAAACACATTTCTCAGGCCATATATGTGGATCTTTTAGATGAATTTGAGGTGTGCAGCTCTCATGCTTGACTCGGTTTCAACTCATCAAAGTCTTTGGCTAACGTTCCTGCAAGGTTCTCTCAAAATTATGAACAAACGTTCTTCTCAAAAGGTTAACACAAAAATGTTATTTATACATCATTTGTAGAGGGTTTTTTAAATGTCCCTTTGTGAAATCACCATATATTGTCATTAGTATTTGATGAATGTTCTCATAATGTTGGCAGAAAACATTCTTTGAACATCATTCTTCAAACGTCTAACTTTTTGGCTTAAGCCTTTCATGCATGAATTAATTCACAAAGTAATATCTTTTGATGTTTGTTTTTAAGTGAAAATGGCAAAAAGTTTTTTTTTTCAATATATTTAATATATTTTGAGGGAGTTACTCATCTGCCCACTGCAGTGGACACCATACATCAGCGGTATAAAAAGTGATTCAATAGAATTCATTGTTTGGTCTGGACAAAAAACAAAACAAAACAACAACAACAACATTTACTAAGAGCAAATGGTGTGAATACACATAGGAACATTAAATAACAACAACAATAGAGAGAGGGGGACGACGACTCATTGTATTAATTTAAAAACTTTTATTTAAACAATTAAAACCAGTATCATACTTATTTGATTTACCTTCTTCCACCAATAAAACTATTAATAAAATAGGTATTATTCATTTAAAAATGTACACTTTTATTTGACCTTATAAATAAATGCTGTAAGCATTGAAATAAATTATACAATCTGAAGACTATTTAATATTGTTGTTTAATAAAAGTATTCAAGAGTAAATTATATAATAATTTTAACTAAAACACATGGCAGAATTTAAATATAGGCCCAATCGGCACAATATACCCTTTGGCACATAACGTTCAGAGTGGACAGATGTATTTTCTGTCACAGAGAAAAAAAAAAAAAAAAAAGATTAAAGTCTGGATAAAATCTTATTTCGCTAAAAATAGTTTTGTACCTGTCTTTCTAAGAATAAAAGGATTTAACACTTATTCCGCCGCTCACAGTGGACATCGTTGACAACGATGACACCAGCCCCACTAGCTACCCAGTGCCCAGCCATCAACACCCTGACTGCGAGGATCGGCAGCATGAGCCCACTGCAGACCGTGAGAGGGACTTCGCCGCAATGTTGGAGCCAGCGCCAACGGGAGCGACTGAGCAGAACATCACCACAGAGCCTGAGCAACGCAGGTGTGTGAGCCGGCTGCACCATCCGTCGCCGAGGGTATGGAAGTGAGCATCACCCACCCTCCTGCCACAGAGAGCGAGTTATTGGCAAGCACTGGTGACATTTATTTTGATTTAGGAGAGGTTAATCTTCTGCCTGTTCTACTACCGTCCGAATCTGCCTGTTGCATATCCAATTCTCTGGCCCCACCCAACCTCCCTCTCCCACCTACAACCAACACGTTACAGCTTTAGGGGTTCACCACTTGGTGGTTGGGACATGGTACAACAACTTAAATGGTTCAAAATGGCTTCCAAATATCTGTCCACTCTACTGGATGCCATGCATGAAAGGGTTTTTAAACAATGTCTTAATGTTGGATGTTACAGCAAAATCCCCTGTGTTTAATGAACAGAGATCAGTGTGACAATTACTGATGACACCTGATGAAAGACAAATAAACTAACAAAAGTCAAGGGTCAAGAGCCCAACTAAAGCAAATTAAATCTTCAACATCCAAACCTCTGTTGCTTCTCAATAAGTACTTCTGTAGATGAATGACAGAAATACAGTCAAACTTTAATCATTTAATTGCCTCATTTACTGCAGTTGCTTCAGTGTTACTTTAACACTCTTGGACCCATATAGACATCAAGTAATGTTCATTTAACACTGAGGATTTTGCTGTGTATCACGTCACTATAAAGTTCTCCATTGTAATAATTAGTAAAGTTTTCGAGTAGGACTTTTCTGTGAAGAATCTTGAGTTGTTAATAAAAAAAAAATTGGTGAAATGTTTCAGGAACATCAAACGTTTAAATGACATTCAAATAATGACTAAAAGTGAATTTCTTCAGTTCCTTATAACAGATGTGGTTGAAATAATTTTAAGTGATCATTAAACAGATCTGAATATGAACACTCACCTGATACAGTCAGTGTAACAGCAGCACTGATGTCTGATCTCTCTCCTCTACAGCTGTATTCACCACTGTGAGACACATCAGCTGTGAAACTGACCTCCGTTGTTGTTGTTGTATAGAAAGGGTTTCCATCTTTAAACCGTCTGTATGTCCACTGAATGTTTCCTCCTCCCTGTATGTCACATGTGAGAGTGACTGTCTCTCCACTGAACACACGTTGATCTGGCATCACCTTCACTACAGGTTTTACTGAGAAACATAGAAGTAAATATTGAAAACCATTGCAGTATCAAGATCATGGTCATGAACTCAGAACTTCCTTAGGAGAAAAAACACTTGAATTAAAAAATCTAGTTTGCTTGTTAATTGTAAATGTATGTAAGTATTGGTAAAAACTAAATGAAACTAATATATTTATCCAGTCTGCATGTCCTTTTTATTATTTGTCTACCTGTTCTGACCAGTAGATGGTGTTGTTTACAGTCAGAATCTTTTAAAAGATCTGAAAAGAAATTGGAACTTCTAGCTGTCTGTTCTCTGGCCTTTATCTCTCCCAGCCCTTCAAACCAAACCATACTGAATGAATAAAACTAAGCATAGTTGGTGCACAAGATCTCAATGACACACAGTCATTGATTACAGTGAACATTACAACTGCAGCACCTCAAAGACTTAATCAAAACTCTCACTGTGCAAAACTCATTTCTGTTTTAATGGATTATGATCTTTTGTAATCAATGCTCTGACTACTTTACAACTGCAAGACTGTTTGACTGATTGAATAAATAGCAGATTTCTGTAATGTTTTTTGCAGTATGTACAGTCAGATGATTCTGTAAAACATGCAAAACATGGACATAAAACATCAGCAAAGAGACAAATGTGGGTTCCTGATGTATGTAGACAAATAAACAACTATAACACAATTCACATTAAAGGGTTAGTTCACCCAAAAATGAAAATAATGTCATTTATTTCTCACCCTCATGTCGTTCCACACCCGTAAGACCTTCGTTCATCTTCAGAACACAAATTAAGGTATTTTTGATGAAATCCGATGGCTCAGTGAGGCCTCCATTGCCAGCAATGTCACAGAACCTCTCAAGATCCATAAAACATATTTAAAACAGTTCATGTGAGTTCAGTTGTTCTATCTTAATATTATAAAGCAACGAGAACACTTTTTTTGTGCACCCAAAAAAACCAAAATAACTTTTCAACAATATCTAGTGATGGCCAATTTCAAAACACTGCTTTGGAGCTTTATGAATCTTTTGCTTCAAATTAGTGATTTGGATCTCGTATCAAACTACTAAACTGCTGAAATCACGTGACTTTGGCGCTGATTCGATTTGTAAAGCTCCAAAGCAGTGTTTTGAAATCGGCCTATCACTAGATATTGTTTAAAAGTCGTTATTTAGTTTTTTTGGCGCACAAAAAGTATTCTTGTCGCTTTACAATATTAAGGTAGAGCCATGATGAGCTGATGAAGATGAACGAAGGTCTTACGGGTGTACGACATGAGGGTGAGTAATAAATTACATTACTTTCATTTTTGGGTGAACTAACCTTTTTTTAAAAAAGAAAGCTTCCTACTAAGACTTCCGGTGGAATGCCACGCGTTTGATCGGAGTGGTAAAAACTGAATATCCCTGTTTATAAGATTGTTTGGGGGTTTGAATTTTCGTTTGCTTTCTCTTAGTACTTTTTAAGACGTTTGTTTTGATATGTTATTGAGATCCGGAGCAAAGACGGAAACAAAGAGTAAAGAGAAACAAAGCCGAAGAAAAGAAGTGGATATGGCTGGAAAAGAAGTTACCGAACTCCTTAAGTCATTAAAAGACGAAATTAAAGAATTTCGAAGAGAATTTAAAGGTTTTTTCAAGGATACTAAACAAGAGATCGGCGAGCTACGGAAGGATGTAAAGGAATTAAAAGGAACTGTTGGAGATCTGAAACTTCGAATTCAACAAGTGGAGGAACGAGTCGCTGAGGTGGAGGAAAAACAGCAGCTTTCAACGCAAGCTTTAAGTTTCCTTTTACAACAAAACAAATTGCTTGCGTGAAAAATTTAGAAAATAAATCTCGGCAAAATAATATACGGATCTACCGGATAAAAGAAGGAAGTGAAGGAACTGATATCGTGGGATTTGTTGAAAAGCTTTTGAAAGAGGCCTGCGGTATTACTGAACACTTGACAATAGTACGAGCGCATCGTATTTCATCGATGAAAATCCCCAACGAAAGACCACAACCGAGATCTATTGTGGTCAGATTTCTGACATGGAACATGAAACAACGAGTGCTACCGGCTGCCTGGGCAAAGAGAGAGAGATAATTTACGAGGGGAACAGAGTATACTTTGATCAGGACTTCACAATAAAAATCCTACAACAGCGGAATTATTTTAGATGGATGCGCCAAAAGCTTCAAGAAAAACACATCAAGTCCCACTTTCGATACCCGGCGAAGGAGATGGAAAGAACGAACGAAAAGGAGCAGGAATTCCAACGATCCTTGGAGACTACAGGATGGATAAAAATTCAACGGGCTCGTCAGGGAAACTTGGACTACTGGGAGCAGTACCTTCTAGATGCTTTGGGGAGAGAAAACGAATGATAAAACAAATAAGGTACTGTTTTGACTTATGTGGGGGAGGAAAAGAGTAAAATTAAATAATTAAATGTATATAAGATGGGTTAAAAAGTGTAAATTTCCTCCTTAAACCTAAGTTTTAAAAGTTTTTTTTTTTTTTTTTTTTTTTTTTGTGGTCAAGTTAGAGAAATATTAGATCAGTTTAATGATGTAAAAAAAATAAAATAAAAAAAAGAACTCCAGAGAAGGATGAAGGGGAGACGAAGGAGGGAACTTAAGTTTTGTTTAATCGGTTAAGGAGGGAAAAAGTGAAACGAAATGTATATAATTTAGTAAGGGTTAAATAGTTTTATATTGTCTCCTTGAAATTTGGAGTTTTTATTATTATTAAAAGAATGGACGAATTTCAATATAAAGGTTTAATTTGAGAAATATTAATTTTATTTATTTATTTTTTATAAATTTTACTTCCTCTTTAAAAATAAAAGAGTTAAATTATCTAAATATAAATGTTTAATTTAGAGAAATGTATTAATATAGGTTAATGATTAAATAACCCTCAAAGAAAGACGGGGGAGAGAAAAATGAGGGAAGTTAAGTTTTGTTTGCTATTATTATTATTGTTATTATTATGTCTATTTTCCTTTAACTTTGTGGGTTTATGATTTTTCTCTCTCTTTATTTCTTAGATCAATTTTTTTTTTCCCCTCTCTAAGTCTTCTCTTCTTTTTTTTTTTTTTTTTTTTTTTTTTCTTTAAAAATGTTTTAAGGGGCGGAAAGAGAAATTATTTTTGCAGTTGAAAACCACTAAATGTTAGGGGAGCAAATGCATTGGAAATTTGGAGACCCCTTTGTCCAAAATCAAAATAAATTTTGGACAACATTAGGCAAACTTGTGAAGGATGCCACAGTTGGAAGTCTATTGTTAAGAGTGAATGTATGTAAAAAAATTTTTTTGCACTAATTGGGATTTTGTTTACCTTTTTGGTTATTTGAGATGGTGACTATGAGGGAGGAAAATGAGGTGAAAGAATCTATTGTATCCCTTTATGATGATATAAAAATTACTAAGAGAAATAAATAAATGGGAGGACTTAAAATAATAACTGTAAATATAAATGGTTTAAACAATCCAATAAAAAGAAAGAGTACTTCAGAAACTTAAGAGAGATAAAGGTGTAATTATTTTTCTACAAGAAACACATTTAAATAAAGAAGAACACAAAAAATTAAAAGAGTTAGCTGGAGCTCAAGTATTCGCATCATCATTTACATCAGCAAAAAGAGGAGTAGCAATATTAGTTAAGGAATATTTGAATTTTAAAACAGAATTTAGTAAAATGGATAAGGAGGGAAGATATGTATTAGTGAGAAGAGAATTAGAAGGACAAAAAGTAACTTTAATAAATGTATACAACCCACCGGGGGAAAATGTAAATTTTTTAAAAAATATTTTATTGCTGTTAGTAATGGAAGTTAAAGGAATAATGATTATGGCAGGAGATTTCAATTTGGTGATGGATGAGGAACTAGATACTCAGAGTACAAGAAAACATAAATCAGTAAAAGGGGCTACACTTCTGCAACAAGCAGGTGAGGAACTGGGATTGACAGATATGTGGCGTTGCATGGACATGGAAATGGATCGAGTATACAAGGAACTTCAATGTGGAGGCTGAATAATTCTCTTCTTAGGGATAATATTTTTAAAGATAAAAATAACATACTGTTTTAGAAATTATATACAGAGTAATAAGAATGGAGAAGTGACACCAGTTATATTGTGGGAGGCTGCTAAAGCCACAATGAGAGGGGAAATTATAGCATATGCATCATGGAAAAAGAAACAAAGTCAAATATAGAAGTTAAACTTGGAAAATAAATTAAAAAGTTTACAAGAAAAGCACAATAAAAAATAAAAATAAGGAGGTTTATGAAGAGTTAAAGAATGTTATGAAGTCTTTGGATAAAATAGAAATTGCAGAAATCGAGAAGAACTTAACGTATACTAGACAGAAATATTATGATAATAGTGCAAAATCTTTAAGAAGGTTAGCATTTAAATTAAAAAAACAAAAAGAAAAATCTGCAATAATGAGTATAAGGGATGAAGGGTTAGTTGAAAGAAAGGGAAAGCTAGAAATAGTTTTGTGCTTTAGAGATTATTACCAGTCTCTTTATAAACCAGATTCGGAATGTTTGGATACAAGTAAAATTAAAAATTCTTTGAATTCTTTGAATCTTCCTACAATTACAAGTCAACAAAATAAAGGGTTGACCTCTCCAATAACAGAAGAAGAGATTTTAAGTGTTATTAAAAAAAGTAAAACACAAAAATGTCCAGGGAGTGATGGATTTACAAATGAATTTTATAAGGAATTCAATAAACTGCTGTCCCCAATATTATGTGAGGTTTTTAATTGGATTTTAGAACAGGATGAGTGGCCACAAACATGGAACTCCTCTATTATAACTGTAATATTAAAGGAAGGGAAAGACCCTACACAATGTTCATCTTACAGACATCTTTGTTAAATGTAGATTAGAAGTTCTTTACATCAATAATTGCCACTAGACTCGCTAATATAATACCAACAATAATTAACTCAGATCAAACGGGTTTTGTGAAAAATCGCGTATTATTTGATAATGTACGAAGAACATTAAATCTTATTGATCGCTCAACTAAAACTAAGAAACATGTTAATGATGACATTAGACGCTGAAAAAGCCTTTGATAGGGTTTTATGGCACTTTATCTTTGAAACTTGTGAAGTTTATGGTTTTAATCTGAGGTTTATTAAATTAGTTAAAAAAAATATACAATCAACCGAATGCAAGGGTCAGAGCCAATGGAGTTCTCTCAGAGAATTTTACATTAATGAGGGGGACAAGACAAGGCGATCCTTTATCACCTCAAATATTTGCTCTATGTATAGAGCCTTTAGCACAGAGTATACGATTGAATTCTTTAATAAAAGGTCTTAAAATTGAAGATGAGGAACATAAACATTGCATTGTATGCAGATGATGTGATTTTGTTTTTAACAGACATAGAAACATCACTACCCTCAGTGCTAAAAGTGATAGAGTTATATGGAAATATGTCAGGATATAAACTGAACTTTAATAAGACAGAAGTTATGGAAATAGGGGGTAAACTACAAGAAGGTTTTAAAGAGAAGTATGATATTAAATGGAACCAAACAGAGATAATGTACTTGGGAGTGATAATTCCAAACAACGTAGAAAACTTATATAAGTGCAACTGTTATCTTTTAGAAACTACTATAAGAAACTATATTAAAAGATGGAAAATATTATCATTATCTTTGTTTGAAAAAATAAGTACTATTAAAATAAGTATACTCCCGAAATTTCTATTCCTGTTTCAAAATCTCCCTGTCTTTATACATCTTAGTAATTTCAAAAAGTGGCATGGGGGTGGTTATCATTGCCAAATTTGGGGTATTATTATTACGCAGCCCAGATTAAGCCAGTTCTGAGCTGGATGCAAGCGGATAACACATCAAAGTGGAAATGTATGGAAACTGGGTCACTTGACGCAATTAGTACAATAATATTTTGTGGAAGAAAGAAAAAGTTAAATACTAGTTATTATTGTATAGGTGAAACTTTTAAATGCTGGAGAAGAATTTGTAAAGTAATGAATATTAGTGATCATGAGATGGTTTGTTTAAGAGAAATAGCAAGAGATCCAGATTTTAAACCAAATACTTTTGATGATGTATTTAAAGGTCTGGGCCAGTAAAGGACTTCAAAGATTTTATCAAATATATGGAGACAATGAGATGGAGACATTTGAGAGTAAAGGGAAAAAATATGAATTGTCTAGGACGTTATTTTACAAATATCTTCAAATAAGAAGCTATTTAAAGGATGAGATGAAAATAAAAACTTTAGATGATATCCATGCTTTGTTGCACTTTATGATTAAAGTTAGAAAAGTTAATAGAGTAGATAATTTGATAGGACGAATTAATAATATTTTTAGAAAAATTAAGGAAACGGGTTTATATAAGATTAAAACAAAATGGGAAACTGAATTAGATAATATAATAACAGAAGGAGACTGGAAACAAAGTTTAAAATAAAATTTAAGAACTACGCATTCTCCATATTGGCAAGAATATGCTTGGAAAATTATTATGCGATATTTTATAACACCAGAAATATCTTCTAAATATAATCATATATCTTCAGGATGTTGGAGAAGTTGTGGTGAACTTAAAGCTCATTACACCCATATATTTTATACTTGTAAAACAATAAAAAAAAAATTGGACAGAAGTAATTCAAGTAATAGAAGAAAGTTTTATGAAATCAAATATAATAAAGATACAATATATAGTTTTGGGAATGGGACCTATGCCACTTAGTTACATCTATTTAGAATACTGAGAATTACAGCCTTTAAAGTAATAAGGTTTTGGAGAAGGCAACAATCTCCAGTTTTAAGTGATTGGTTAGATTTACTTTCTAAAGTACACTCTATGGAGAGGATAAATTGAAATGAAGAGCAAAAGTATACATTTTGAAAAGATTTGGGCACCTTTAAAATTAAAGTATATATCATAAAAAATAAAGGAATGCATATTTTAATTGCCTTCTTGCATAATTCTGCCTACCTTTTAACTAACTTCTTATCATTATTTCCTTTCCTTTTCTTTTTTTTTTTTTTTATATTTACTTATTTATTTATTTATTTGAGATCATGGCTCACGTGTCGATCCTCTGTCACGTGTCAATTGCTCCTGTCTGCCTCGCTGCTCAGAGTGGTTTGCGTCTGTAACACCGTATAGCTTTATTTTGAATCTCTTACTTTTGTTCATTGTTGCTTATATTATCATTACCTTATATAATATTGCCTACCACATTAATCTGACGTTGCTAGCTTGTAATCTTTGAATCTAAATCGCTGTTACAACGCGTTTGCATCTCGCTAGCTTGTTAACTTGTCATCAGTCTCTCGCACGCTCCTTTTTCAACGCGTTCATCAAACAGCTGTGGTAACTCGGATCAGTCTACAAACACGGTGAGTCATGTCATCCTTTCCTTGTATTGTGTCGTGTTCCATTTGCCACATGTTCAGTATAGCTCTCTCTGTCAGCGACGAGGGATTTACATGTCATAAATGTAGGGAAATAGGCTGACAGAGAGAATCTCAGAATTAGAGACACACATCAAAACCTTAATCGAGGATAGTAAGAATGCAAGGGCTTCAGATACTGTTTTGGATGCGACTAGCTTAGTGAACTCTGTACATTGTTCGGTTCCGGCTGTAGAGCCCGCGCAGCAGGGCACTTGGGTAACGGTGAGGCGGCCTAGCCGCGGAAAACACCACTCTTCTGTTCCAATTAGAACATCAAACAGGTTCTCCCCACTCAGTGACGCACCCACTGAGAATCCTGTTGAAAGTGCCCTAGTTATTGGCGATTCTATTACACGGAACGTGAAAATAGAGACACCAGCCACCATAGTCACATGTTTGCCGGGAGCCAGAGCACCTGACATCAAAGCAAATTTAAAAGTGCTGGCTAATGCTAATCGTAAATACACTAAAATTGTTATTCACGTCGGCACTAATGATGTTCGACTTCGGCAGTCGGAGATCACTAAAATTAACATTAAAGAGGTGTGTGAACTCGCAAGTACAATGTCAGAAGAAGTAATTTGCTCTGGCCCTCTTCCTGTTCATCGGAGTGATGAGATAGTTAGCAGATTATCATCACTCAATGGCTGGCTGTCTAAGTGGTGTCCGCAGAATAATATAGGTTTCATAGACAATTGAAAAAGTTTTTGGGGCAGACTTGACCTGTTGAAAAGAGATGGTATTCATCCCTCCCGGGATGGTGCTGCTCTTCTCTCTAGTAATATGGCACATAGTCTTAGAACTAAAACATGACAAACTGGGGTCCAGGTCAGGAAGCACAGACTGGCTAAACCGACCATCTGCTAGCTGCCTCACGTTACAGAAGTCAGATAATTCCCAACACATAGAAACTCTTACACCTAGATATTATCACATAGAGACTGTGTCTGTACCCCGAATTAGTAAAAACAAAAAACTTCCAAACCCATTTAATGGTAAAAATTGAATTGATGTTCAACAAATAAAAAATAGAGATAATAATGATAAACAAATGATAAAGCTTGGGTTGTTAAATATTAGATCCCTTTCTTCAAAAGCACTTATTGTAAATTATATTATCACAGACAATAATCTAGATGTGCTGTGTTTGACAGAAACTTGGCTAAAACCGGACGATTACATTACTTTAAATGAGTCTAGCCCTCAAGGTTATGATTATCGACACAATCCTTGTCAGAAAGGCAAAAGGGGAGGTGTTGCTGTAATTTATAGTAATATTTACAGTATTAGTCAAAAGTCTTCCAAATATAATTCCTTCGAAGTGATGGTGCTTTACGTAACATTATGTAAGTTGACATTTGTGCTAGCTACTGTATACAGGCCACCAGGGCACCATACAGACTTTATCAAAGAATTTGCTGATTTTCTATCGGAGTTAGTACTAGCTGCAGATAAAGTCCTTGTTGTTGGTGATTTTAATATCCATGTAGATAATAAAAAAGGCTCATTGGGATTGGCATTTACAGACATTCTAAACTCTCTTGGTGTTAGACAACACGTGTCAGGACCCACTCATTGTCGTAATCATACTTTAGATCTAATATTGTCACATGGAACCGATATTGATGCCGTTGAAATTCTGCAGCAGAGTGACAACATCTCAGATCATTATCTAGTCTTGTGTATACTACATTTAGTCAAGGCAGCTAAACTGCCTCCCTGCCATAAATATGGTAGAACCATCACTTCTACCACTAAAGATCGCTTTATAAATAATCTTCCTGATCAGTTTCATCGCCTTAGCATACCAGACAGCTTAGAAGACCTCGATGTTGAAACAGAAACTATTGCCTCTGTCTTTTCCAGCACATTAGACTCAGTTGCTCCTTTGCGTTTAAAAAAGATTAATCCAACGCCATGGTACAATGAGCACACTCGGGCCCTAAAGGTAGCAGCCAGAAAAATGGAGCGCAGCTGGAAGAAAACAAAACTAGAAGTTTTTCGCATTTCGTGGAGAGAGAGAATGATTAAGTACAGAAAGGCCTTAAAAACTACTAGATCTGCCTATTTTTCAAAACGTTTAGAAGAAAATAAGCACAACCCTAGGTATTTATTTGATACAGTGGCTAAATTAACAAGAAATAAAGCTTCAACTTCTGATGTTTCCAAAGATCACAGCAGTAATGACTTTATGAACTTCTTTACTTGCAAGATTGATAATATTAGAGAAAAAATTATAACCATGCAACTGTCTATTACAGTATCGCGTCAGACAAAAATTAAATTCATTTACTGCTTTAGGAAAGGAAGAATTGTCTAAACTTATTAAATCATCAAAATCAACAACATGTATGTTAGACCCTATACCGACTAAGCTATTGAAAGGGATGCTTCCAGAGGTCATAGATCCTCTTCTTAATATCGTCAATTCATCTTTATCACTAGGATACGTACCAAAAAGTTTTAAGCTGGCTATTATTAAACCTCTTATTAAAAAACCACAACTTGATCCTAGAGAATTAGTCAATTACAGACCGATCTCAAATCTCACTTTTCTGTCAAAAATACTAGAAAAGGCAGTATCATCCCAACTATGTTCCTTTTTAGACAGAAATAGTATCTGTGAGGATTTCCAGTCAGGATTTAGACCATACCATAGTACTGAGACTGCTCTCATTAGAGTTACTAATGATTTGCTCTTATCATCAGATCATGGTTGTATCTCTCTATTAGTGTTACTGGATCTTAGTGCTGCATTTGACACTATCGATCACAACATTCTTTTAAATAGACTCGAAAATTATGTTGGCATTAGTGGAACTGCATTGTCATGGTTCAAATCATACTTATCTGACCGTTATCAGTGTGTAGTAGTAAACGAAGAGAGGTCATATCGATCACAAGTTCAATATGGAGTACCGCAAGGCCCAGTACTAGGACCGTTGCTTTTCACTCTGTACACGCTACCCTTGGGAGATATCATTAGGAAGCATGGCGTTAGTTTTCACTGTTACGCTGAAGATACTCAGCTCTATATTTCTTCGCGCACTGACGAAACTTAACAATTCACAAAATTAACAGAATGCATAGCTGATATAAAAAATTGGATGACCAGTAATTTCCTACTTCTAAATTCAGAAAAAACAGAGATTCTAATTTTTGGACCAAAATCTTCATCACGTAATAACCTAGAATACTGTCTAACACTTGATGGCTGCTCTGTTAAGTCTTCGTCGTCAGTTAGGAACCTGGGTGTGCTCTTTGATACCAATCTTTCATTTGAAGGCCATGTTACTAGCATCTGTAAAACCGCATTCTTCCATCTTAAAAATATATCTAAACTACGACATATGCTATCAATGAAAAATGCGTTCATGACCTCAAGGCTAGATTACTGTAATGCTCTACTGGGTGGTTGTTCCGCTCGCCTGATAAATAAACTACAGCTCGTCCAAAATGCAGCAGCTAGAGTTCTTACTAGAACTAAGAAGTATGACCATATTAGCCCAGTTCTGTCAACACTGCATTGGCTTTCTTGTAAACATTGTATAGATTTTAAAATCTTGCTAATTACTTACAAAGCACTAAATGGTTTAGCTCCCCAGTACCTGACTGAGCTCTTAAAGCATTATAGTCCTTCACGTCTATTGCGATCTCAGAATTCAGGCCAGCTGATAATACCTAGAATATCAAAATCAACCGCAGGCGGCAGATCCTTCTCCTATTTGGCACCTGAACTCTGGAACAATCTTCCTAGCATTGTTCGGGAAGCAGACACACTCTGTCAGTTTAAATCTAGACTAAAAATGCATCTCTTTAACCTGGCATACACATAACACATTATCAATTTATATTTTCAAATCCGTTAAAGGATTATTAGGCTGCATAAATTAGGTCAGCCGGAACCGGGAACACTTCCTATAACACCAGATGTACTCGTTACATCAGAAGAAGAATGGCATCTACGCTAATATTAGTCTTTCTGTTTATCCCGAGGTTTACCGTAGTCAACCAGATCTGGGCCGTATCCAGGTGAGACCGAGGACCAGCGCCTTGACACGACCACAACGCAGCCCTGAAGTATCAGCAGAGATTGAGTCAACTAGATCATCCATTGTGAAGGCCTCATCGACACGACAGCCAGTGGCACAGCTCCTCAAAAAACCATCCATACCGGTGTGATGAATACGATCCTCAACTGGATTGAACTGGAATAAATACTTTGAATGTTGCGATCCTATCGGACATATGATAGCAACCTGAATCGTAACAAAGCACTGTTGGCCAGAGGAGAACTGGCCCCTCGACAAAGCCTGGTTTCTCCCAAGGTTTTTTTTTTCTCCATTTTAACACAGAAGTCTATTTGCCACCTGTTTGCCATCTGATATCACCTGTTGGAGTTTGGGTTCCTTGCCGCTGTCGCCTTTGGCTTGCTTAGTTGGGGACACTTGACATTTGACTTGACATTTGATATTCAACAGTGCTTTGATCTGCCGGCATTGACACTATTCTTTAAGAGCTGCTGTGCAGCCAAAATTATATACCAGTTATCAATGTAAAGCTGCTTTGACACAATCTGCATTGTAAAAAGCGCTATATAAATAAAGGTGACTAGACTTGACTATTATTACTATTAATTGATGTTTAAATAATATCATTTGAATTACTTCTTAGGAAATCTGTGTCATTATAAGATTTTGAAATTAATATGTTAATGTCAAATTTTTTATCTGTGTGTATATATTTTTTTTTTGTAAAAGTGTTTAATTATGTATATATTGGCTATGTCTTTAATTTTTATTTATTTATTTATTTTGTGTTGGTGATGGGGATTAACACAAAAGAAAAAGAAAAAGTGAAAGGAAGATAAAATATAATGAAAAATGAGGAATAACTATTGGTAAAAAATATTATGTCTTTAAAGGAAATGTCTTTTGGTATAATTGTAGTAAATATGCTTGAATTGGAAGACATAATAAAGTATTAAATAATAAAAAAAAAAAAAAAAAAAAAAAAATCAAACTTACTGTACTGCACAGCATCTTGATTGAGTCCAGAGTGGATGAAGGACATCAGCACTAAAAGCAGAAGAAACAAAGATATGAAGCATTTCCATTCCTTCAACACAATGCAAATCACACACTGAAACATGTCTAGAGTTTATTCGACATGAACTGAAAGTGTTTTTCTGTTCTGATGATCATCCAGGTGAGAACTGATGGTTTATTCTCCAGCATTTAACATCATCACACACAATGATGTCACAGGACTCGTGAACTGATACGAGAGTCGATTCACTGATGATTCACTGATGCTCAACAACAGAGAAGCAGTTTGAACCACTGAGCTTCACAACATTCAACATATGATGTTATTCTCATCAACTAATGTAATGTTACTGTGGTTTCAGTAGTGCTTCTGCAATGTAGTCCTTTGCTTGTTTTGTTTGTTTCTGAAGTATCATATGCGTTTTGCTCTCTCTTCTTGTATTTTGCTTTTCTATTTCTATTTATCAATTTTATATAATTCCCTGTTTGCGTTTGCTCATTTAAAAACAATCAAAAAAAAAAAAAAACATGGAAGACACTATAAAAAAAATTATATAGAATGATGTAACTTTCACACCATTCATTATATCGCGGTACATAAAAATCCACTTTGTGTAAAGACACTGACATACATGTTAAAAGCAAATATTAGCATTAATGTGATTAATGTTTCACACCACTGGTTCTTCACTGGAACAAAACAAGCTACAGAAGTCAAAACCAAATTAGGTCAGAGTGTTTGAGACACACAACATCACTTCCTGTTTGACTTTTACACCATCAAATTCATTGTGACTTTACAGTGGCTGCAAAAAAAATTTGGACACTTAGACAATGGTTTCACATCAGGGCTTAGATTCAGGGCTTAAAGTCAGGATTAGTCCTTAGTTCAATTAGGATATTTAAGTAGCTTTTATAAACGTGCCTTAGAAAATCACATTTATGCATCTTGAGAAAAAACAATGACACTGACATATTTTAAGATATGTTGGTGCAAATTGCTTTTAGTTCAAACAGCTCAAACCAAACCCAGTTCAGTAAAGTGAACTAGAAAGAGAAGCAGCTGCAAGTGACCTCAATGCTTTTGATGTTCAAAATGTAAATGGACTTAAAAAAAGGACTCAATCAAATCACAAAAGTAAACTTGTTTCAATATATTGCAGATTTAATTATATATATTTTAAATGTGGCCTAAGAGCATTTTCACACCTAGTTTGTTTGAGCGCTCCAAGTGCTCTAGCCTCGGTTAGAAATAATTCATACATCAACACAAAAGATGATCTCAGTTCCCCCTAAAATGACACAAAAACAAACCATATTCAGAACACAATATTTTAATGTGAGTGTTGATTGCTTGGGGTGCTCAAACATTTGTGTTGACGTATGAATTATTTCTAACCGAGGCGAGAGCACTTGGAGCGCTCAAATAAACTAGGTGTGAAAATGATCTTAAACCACAATTAAAAATGTAGCAATATATTTGCAATGTATCAAAACAAGTAACATTTAAATAAATATAACACAAACAGTTTTCAATCAAGACATTTCTCAAAATAGTTTATTAGCTTTGCAAAATATGAATGAACAAATATGTTTAATATCAAGACAAAAGTCTGTCAAGCATTGGTGGAACATGAAACCTGTGGTTATTCTGTTTGACACCCGTCTGAACCGACTTCATACAACCACTAAAAATAAAGTTCAGACCAAGTGGTTAAAAATAACTGAAAAGTGTCTCAGAAAAGAGAAGTTAGTTCTGAGAAAAGATTGAGCATCATTTGTTGGTAGATACTGGTTTGATAAACTGTGCGTCCATATGACAATTTAAGTGGTCAAATACTTGTGCAAATCATTTTCTATAAGAAGGGCAGAGAGAGTGAAAAGTGTTAGAAAAGCTGATTGTGTGTTTCAGTAGGGTTATAACTTTTTGACTGTATCATAAATCGATGACCTTTTGCTTAATAATAATAAAAAAAAGCCCTAAATTTTCTTTAAAAAAAAGGGACACCCCAGATAAAAAATTGGAACAAACATATAACAAACGTTACTGCTTATAAGAAGCACTTTTAAAACTTTCTAGAACTTTCTGGAACTTTTTTCTTTTTCTTGGTATACATATACACTACCAGTCAAAAGTTTGGACACAGTAACATTTTTAATGTTTTAAAAAGAAGTTTCGTCTGCTCACCAAGGCTGCATTTATTTAATTAAAAATACAGTAAAAACAGTAATATTGTGAAATATTATTACAATTTAAAATAACTGTTCTATTTGAAAATATTTTAAAATGTAATTTATTCTTGTGATGGCAAAGCTGAATTTTCAGCATCATTACTCCAGTCTTCAGTGTCACATGATCCTTCAGAAATCATTCTAATATGATGATTTGATGCTCAAGAAACATTTATTGTGTACAATTGTACAACATTTCTTTTTTAGGATTCTTTGATGAATAGAAAGTTCAAAAGAACAGCGTTTATTTGAAATATAATCTGTTGTAACATTATAAATGTCTTTACTGTCACTTTTGATCGATTTAATGCATCCTTGCTGAAAAAAATAATTAATTTATTTAATTTCTTTTCAAAAAAATAAAAATAAAAATTCTTACTGACCCCAAACTTTTGAACGGTAGTGTATAATGTTACAAAAGCGTTGTGTTTCAGATAAATGCTGTTCTTTTGAACTTTCTATTCATCAAGGAATCCTGAAAAAGAAATATTGTACACAATAAATGTTTCTTGAGCATCAAACCAACATATTAGAATGATTTCTGAAGGATCATGTGACACGGAAGACTGGAGTAATGATGCTGAAAATTCAGCTTTGCCAACACAAGAATAAATTACATTTTAATATATTTTCAAATAGAACACTGTTATTTTAAATTGTAATAATATTTCAGAATATTACTGTTTTTACTGTATTTTTAATTAAATAAATGCAGCCTTGGTGAGCAGACGAAATTTCTTTTTAAAACATTAAAAATCTTACCGTGTCCAAACTTTTGAATGATAGTGTGTATATGAGAGAAGGACAGAGAGAGAGAGAGAGAGAGAGAGAGAGAGCCTTATGAGCAAATAACTTAACTTGATACTTTTTGATATTTGTTTCAGTAGCAATATAATGTCACACAAGATAAGTGATATACCTTACAGAAGAACAAGGCTATCTGGACCAAGTGGGATTTCAGCAATCACATTAAAGAAGAGGAAATGTGGCTTTAGAAGAATCTTCACTAGAAGAAAAGTGCAGAATGCCACTCCAAATACAAATTATTGAATGGTTCCAGTTTCTTGGAGCAGAAATCGATGGAAGAAAGGAAGAATAAATTAAAATTATGGAAGAATAAATTGAATGTGTCGGATCAAGTAATACAAACAAAGCTTTTTAAGGTGCTGAAGATTAATGATGAATGTGTCAGGAGGGGAAATATGATGCCCTGAATAAACTTTTTGATATCACAAAAGTAAACGGCCAATGGTGCGATCAAAGTGATGGAGGAAATGTATGCTGTCTGCAGAAACAAAGACTAACTGCATCTTCGATTTATTCTAAGCAATAAGCAGTGATGTTCAGTACACTGTACAAGTATTAGAACAGTTCTGAGCTCTTTCTTGTCATAATACATGCAATATGCATATTAAATAAAGTTCCAAATGTTCCAAAAGTTCCACATTTCAGGGTGAACTTTTCTAAAAGGATTTTGAAATGAAAGTTAATTTCTTTGTTTTTAGGCAAAAGTTCATCGAAATAAAGAACAGGAAAACAAAGTTGTATTAAAGTTATAACTCTAGTGTTTAATTGCTGTTCTCAAGCTCTCTGAGCCTCTGATGGAGAGTTTATTTAAAGATACAGAAACATACAACACTAACTCATATTAACACAAATACATCTAATAACTACTTGAAATAGGAAGAAAGTATTACAACAAAAACAAGCAAAACATATGTGCGTACAGGGCTAACATTTTTCACATGCATAGATAAATGAAACAATGTATTAAAAAAGGAGAAAAACTAAACAGAAGATATTATAGAATATGATCAAATACTCACAGATGAGAAGCAATGCACTGGACCCCATACTGTCACATTATCGACTGTTTTCTGTGTGCGAAGCCAGACGTTTCCTGTGTTTGAAAGAAGTGATGAGGGAGGAGACAAAACTCTACTCAGAAATGCAGGAAGAAAGAAAAGAGATCCATTCTAAGATATTTAGCTACTAATTTAGTGTGTTCAAGTAGTTACAGCTCTGTTCATCTTGAAAATTATATATTAGAGAAGTTCTCACACTGTGTTATTTTGTTCGTTCACACTGCCAGTCACACCACAGACAGAGTGAAATCACCACATGACATCTAATGTAGGTCTACTCATGTAAGGCCCGTTCTACATCATCTACATTATCAGTTAATGAAATATATAGTTTTTTAACCATAAATTTAAGTTCAGTTTCATAAAACCTAAAATGTTGCTACCATTTTTTTTTTATTTTTTTACTGTAAAGTGCTGCCAGTTTTTCTTTTAATGTATTTATTACTGGTTTATTTTTTACAGTGTGGCCACCTGTCAGCAAGTTCTGTATTTTCTTAATGTGACATTATTATTTTGGGAACTTGTCAAAGGCATTTTCTGTTCCTCTGCACCTCCGTAGGGCTCTCAATAGAACAGGCCTAGACTTGATGGACCTAAACAAATGGTTGGAGTAATGGAAGCTACTAACCCTAACATAAGGGAGCCATGACTTTATGTGTTTTTTGTGAAAAAGTTGACAGGGCCCTGGAAAAATGAGTCCTGACCTTTTAAAAAGTTTACTAATGTGTGTTAACAGACCCTGGAACATACAGGTTCCCGTTGACCAGCGATCTGCAAAGTCGAGTAGCACGATTGTATTCCTTGCTAATAAAGTGGATGCATTTGAAATAGCTTGTTTGTTTAAAGCTTGTTTTACATGAGGATTAATAGAATAAACAAATAATTTAATGTATCTGTCATTATAAAACGGTTAATTCCTGTCCTTGATTTTGATTGGTCAATAGCTGTGTTTCATTCACGATAAAACACGGCTATGACAGCTTCACCCAACAGTTCTGTGTATCACTACACAACACCCTTAGCAACCACTCTTAGCAACGTAAACTGTATGTTATCAGTTGATATTGTTCATTGAAGCTTACTGTATTATGTAAAAGAGTGCTGTGAGAAAGAGATCGAGTGAGCGAGTTTATTACCTGCATTAAGATTTAGCATTTTCCTTCAGGTCAGTCCCATGTTCATAATAAAAAAATCTGTTTAAATGTCCAATGTATCATCTTGTCCTTTTAACATTTAAGGGGTTTTAATATGACTAACAGCACAAGTCAAAGCATTTGGCGTCTTGTTCCGTGTTCACAACAATGCAGTCTTTTCAATGTAAAAGTCTTCGCTACTGACACACTCATAAAAACAGTCTTTGCCTCCATCTAATGGCGTAATAATGTAACTTCTGTTGCTGTTCACGGAAGGAAGGTTCATAGCAAGAGTTTACTTCATGAAAGTTGCATTGTTACATACTTTTGGTTTTAATATTTGTATTGTGAGGTAACCGTTTTATAAAAGCAATAAGGTATGTTAGGTACTCCGCTTCACATCGTGCCTAACAACGCCCTTCAGCCGTGACTTATTCACGATACAGCACAGCCTCATAAAATTCAACTGCTTTGCTGTCACCAAAGTGATTTTGTATGCATCACCATATTACACCTTGAAGACTTTGCAGCAGTTTGTCAACATTTGAAGCGCAGTGTGATTGTTTCTATAGAAATATATAAAGAAATAAACAAAGAAATTCATTATAAGATATTTCACTTCTCTTTTACTACATTCAAACTATCAGACTCAATTTGAACTCATATACAAATGAACATGAATAACTTATTTTTGTGTGGGTGTGAACATTTACTATAAGGCACTTCAATCTCTTAATAAATATTATGTTTTTATTAACACATGCTCTTTAAAACCTTGTGTAAAAAATGAAATGAAATGTTGAAGATTTTAACTGTGACAATATGATTGACAGGCCAGTTTATGGTCAGGATGCGACAGAGAGCAACCATAAAAGATGCAATTGTATGACGTGATAGTATGTTCCAAAGTTGTGTACTCTTCTGCTACACACTCAAAATTATGTACTTTTTCTTCACAAAAAGAGTACACACTTTTAGGGCGTAGTATAAGCAGGTGAATTGGGACGCAGCACCAGCAAAGCCACTGGAAGGCAAGTCTGCATCCTTTAGCCAAAAAAGTGTAATGACTAATGCTAACGCTCGGCCTCTGGCGGTACGCAGGGAAGGAGACCAGAGGCTGTTTTTTGAATGGATGTCAATGGATGAGAGGCTTCACTATGCTGATTAAACAGATTTTGTGGGGAAATAGCTAATTATTTAATTAATCGACAGCCTGTTCGCTAATCTTCAGCATGTTTTACACTAAACAATACTTTCGTTGGGAACTATATGTAGATTTTAGCTTGATAAAAATGTATTTTTTTAAGAGAAGGCAGGGAATGTTGCGACTTACGTCACTGCCATTACACGATAGGCTGAGAGCTGCCGCACATGATTTAGTTAGCCGTTACGCTTTCTCCAATGGTAAGAGATACAGACCCTCTCATCTCCCTATAATTTACAATCTCTGGCACCAGTGCCAAATTTGTGTTTGGTGCATCACTTAAATTATTCTGTGTATGTGTCTCTTAAATATTCCTTAACCAGAGCTCAATCCCATACTGTCACACAATGTTGATAACGTGATTTTTATTCATATTGCATAGATCATTGATAATTGGCCACAAGAAGATTTGAATCATGCTCATTTCCTTTCTAAAATGAGGGTAGTTTAGAAGTGAGAAGTGGTGCTTCGTCCAGGCCTTCCTGAACACAGACAAGATTACTAAAAAAGGGAAGTAAATTAAATTACATGGACTTTCTGTGAATCTTTGCTCTTATGATAGTATTTTGAGGTTCATGAAACTAAAGATGCAGGAAAAGCATGAATGTTTCCTCTACTATGGTTAAGCAGAAACAGAGCAGAAGTCAAACCACAACTGAGTTCAACTCTTAAACTAAAGACGCTCTCTGTCGTTTTCTTACTAGCTGCTAAAGTTAACAATGCACAATGACAATACATCTTCAATGATGAGCTAAATGAAGCCCATGCAACACGTGAAAATGTAAGTGATGTGTTTTGCTGTAACTATGAATTTTTCATTTTTTACCACAGTGGCCTCTGAAAAGTTAAACCCACTATATAAGAACAGCTGCTTTTAGAAACAACCTGCAAAATGACTTCCGCTACAAGGTACTACTGCTAAACAATAGTCAACAGTCAAAAGTGCTAATTCAACACATGGAGGAAAAACTTGTGTATGTGTATGATGTGTATGTTGTCTACCACTTCAATTTTGCTCCAAACATGAGCAGAGAAAAAACGCGAGTGACGCGACCAAATCGGCCAAGAAGAAATCAGCAGCTAAATGCAACTTTTTTATTTTTTATAAGGAACTGTATATATATAAATTTCACTATGTACAGTAAACTGGAGCACATGTTGTAACACCCTCAAACTTGTGATTTTCAACTTTCTTTGTAGCCATTATTTATGTGTAGGCCTACTGTATATTTTTGCAGAACTAAGAAATGACTGCCTAGGGATATAGTCTTGTGTCAGAAGACCAATACACTGCTATAGTACTGTAATGAAATTTGTCCAAATGTGCAGAGGATGCTGCATTTACTTTTATTTTTTTTTTACTGTACTGTAATTGACAGTATACTGTATTGTGCTGCATTTGATTTTGTCAGAAGAGAATATGTTGACTAGAACATTTTATTTTGACCTGGAAGTTTGAGGTTTGTGCAAGTTGATGTATAGTTTCGAGATTGTGTTTATAGTTGAGAGAAAATGTTGAATGGTGTTAGGAATTGTGCGTTAGCAATCAAGAAAAACAATAACTAGATTGAAAAGTTTGAAAGACAAATTTATGCTGGCTTGTCATAAAGCCAATTTAAAGTCTTGTTTTAAATAGTTTGGTCAGTTAGATCAGATAGATGTTCTGGGTGTTTGCTAAAGTGTTTCTGGATGGTTGCTTGGCGCTTGGTATGCAGTTGCTACAGTTTGTGGTTGATAGGGTGTATGTGTGAGTACACACAGACATTCCCATCACTGTTAAAGGATTAGTACACTTTCAAATGAAAATTATCCCAAGCTTTACTCACCCTCAAGCCATCCTAGGAGTTTCTTCTTTCCGATGAACACAATTGGAGAAATATTAATAAATATCCTGACGCACCTAAGCTTTATAATGGCAGTGAGCAGGATCAACGAGTATGAGCTGAAGAAAGTGCTTCCATCCACATCCATCCTTCCATCATAAACGTACTCCACACAGCTCCAGGGGGTTCATAAAGGCCTTCTGAAGCGAAGTGATGCGTTTGTGTAAATAAAAAATCCATATTTTAACAAGTTATGAAGTAAAATATTTAGCTTCCATCAAACCACCTTCCGTATTCAAGTTTCCGTAAGTTGATTAGGGAAGGCGTAGCGTAAGCTTTTGAACTGCAAGAGTTTTACACTTTCTTCATACGTTGAATACAGAAGGCGATATATGAATATGGAAGCACTTTCTTCAGCTCATACTCGTGACCCCTGTTCACTGCCATTATAAAGCTCGAATGCATCAGGATATTTATTAAAATATCTCAGATTGTGTTCATCAGAAGGAAGAAAGTCATATACACCTGATGGCTTGAGAGTGAGTAAAGCTTGGGCTAATTTTCATTTGAAAGTGAACTAATCCTTTAATAACAGAAACTCAAAAATTGTCTGCAAAACTGTGGAAATTCAAAAGTTTTTGTTGCTCTTTAACTTGCACTAAAACTTGATTTATACCATCGAAGTAGCCTATGTTATATTAATAAAACTGCTCATCTCCTTAAGCGATACAAGCTTAAAATAATAATCTGTTGATGTTTTTCATATAGTGTCTTGACTTGGTGCCATGATTGATATTGAAATCTTGTCACTTATTTTTAATTTTAAACTGTATAGATTATTATGTGGTAATGCAATATTTGTGAACACAATTGTGTATGTCAGGCCATAAATCTCCAAAAACTATGCATGGGCGCTTGCTTTGGTGTTGCCACCCCTCATAGACGTCATGCCACCCCTTTGCCACCCTATAAATAATTTTCTAGACCCGCTCCTGGCGGTGTGTCCCTCGCCGCTCTGAATTTCTACATACATGTTTGTTTGCTCATACCAGTAAACTAAAACTATTATGTTACTGAAAATATACTATTCTTCAAGGCAAAATGAAGCCACCCATTAAAAGTAGGCTTAGCGGCTTTAAATTATACTACGTGACATGAGGGTTGTCAGTAGCAGAAAGGGGGTTGGGTTTGGAGTATGGAGGGAAGATCACTGATTGGCTAGGAATGTTTTCAGACTTCAGCCAATAGGAGACTGGCACGCTTTCTTTTAAAAGTCATCTCACAGCAGTTAACAGCATTGTCTTTGTTACTTTTGGTAGTCGAAAACAAACTGTAAGCCGCAATGAGTGGACGAGGGAAAACCGGTGGAAAGGCTCGCGCCAAGGCCAAGAGTCGCTCTTCCAGGGCTGGACTGCAGTTCCCTGTCGGCCGTGTTCACAGGCTTCTCCGCAAAGGTAACTACGCCCAGCGCGTTGGTGCCGGTGCTCCGGTTTATTTGGCCGCTGTGCTCGAGTATCTTACTGCTGAGATCCTGGAGTTGGCTGGAAACGCCGCTCGAGACAATAAGAAGACCCGTATCATTCCTCGTCATCTGCAGCTGGCGGTGCGCAATGACGAGGAGTTGAACAAGCTTCTGGGTGGCGTGACCATCGCTCAGGGTGGTGTGCTGCCCAACATTCAGGCCGTGCTGCTGCCCAAGAAAACCGAGAAGCCAGCGAAGACCAAGTAAACTGACAAGATGTTCTCTTAAAACAAAAGGCTCTTTTAAGAGCCACCCAATTTTTTCCGTGAGACTGATTTCTTTATTCCAATCACTATTTAAGTTGGTATCAGCCCAGATTACAATGAAATGCGTTGTTGTACTTTTTTTCATTATGTATAAATGGCTTTATTAACGTCATTATATTTGCAAGTCATTCCTGGGATTTGGTAATATTTCATCCTGGATTTTTGTTTTTACTACATGGGTTCTTTAGAAAATTAATTATAGACTAACATCATTAGGCACATAACCTCCAAAAAATATTTTCCCACCTCAGGCATTAAAGACCTTTTTATTAATAGTAATATCAGATTTAAATGCCTTTTATTCTCAACCCTGTAGGGACAAAAAGGAATTGGTTTTAAAAAGGTTTTACACAAAACTTGTTATAGAACAAACATCTGTCTACTGCTCATAACAATTTAGTAACTACAAATGTATCATCATGATTTTCACATTTCCCCCCCCAAAAGAACAGATGAGAATGTTGAAGATTGTAACCGGTTTGAAGGGAGACATTGCCTTCACTTTTATATTTTTAATTTTGTCTCTCATTTTGTGCCCTTCTTTCTGGGTCAACATATCTGAATGCAAGACAGTCTTTCTGCTGCTTATGTTGCTGTCATTTCAGACATAGGGTGCTAGACAGTGTTTAAGTGGACACATTACATCAAATATTCTATTTATAACAAAAGTATGAGTTGTCATGATATGTAAGTATATCTTTTCTGAAACCATGAACCATATCCAGTGTCTTTCTATTTAGTTATATGGATGTTTATTATATGTGTGTGTGTGTGTGTGTATAAAAAAAACTTAATTAAATCATATTTCCTCTATCAAGCATCGGAAGACTGACCTCGAATTGGAAAGATGTAGGTAACGTAAACTAGAACCGCCCATGAATGTGGTTTCAGCTAGGTCCGCTAGCTGACATAAAACCCCTCCTCTGCAGGTTTTTTAATTTATTTGTTGTGGATTGAAGAACATTATTTGTAGACATGTCTGGAAGAGGAAAAGGTGGTAAAGGACTCGGAAAAGGAGGCGCTAAGCGTCACCGAAAGGTTCTTCGCGATAATATCCAAGGAATCACTAAACCCGCTATTCGTCGTCTTGCTCGCCGTGGAGGAGTCAAACGTATTTCTGGCCTGATTTATGAAGAGACGCGCGGTGTGTTGAAGGTGTTTCTGGAGAACGTCATTCGTGATGCTGTTACCTACACTGAACATGCCAAAAGAAAGACCGTCACCGCCATGGATGTTGTGTACGCTCTGAAACGACAGGGACGCACCCTGTACGGATTCGGAGGTTAAATCATTCATGAAGCAACGAGGAAAAAAAAAGGCTCTTTTAAGAGCCACCCACGTTTTTGCACAAAGAACAGGTTTCTTGTTGGTGAAATCAATTAGGCTTTATAAATTTATAGTATTGATTGCTGATCAGTATGATTGTTTTTTTTTTTTTTTTTTTTTTTTTTGTAAATTGTAAAGAAATTAAAACTAAGGTATTCAATATTATATCCCATGTTTCTTCTACGGTTCTACTTTCAGTTAAATAAACTACAATTTAATAGGTTATTGAGCGTGTGTGGTTACTGTGCAGTTTTTTTTCTCTTTAATGTAGTTTATTAAGGCTTGTTCTTGCATTCATATATGCATATCTTTTAATGTAAGTATAGTGTATTCTGGATCACATTCACGTTGAGTAATAAACAAGTTGTTTCTGCTTCTAAATAAACGTTAAAATATAGAAACTCCAGCGTGCGTAGACAAAAAGCTCTGAAATTATTAACAACATTTCCCTCATTCATTCCGAAAAATGCGGGAAAATGAAACAGTAGGATGTGGGGGATGGTAGTTGTCGATGGCTGTGGTTAACATAAAGCTTCTGATTGGCTCGCCTGCAAGTCAAGGAACGTTTAATGTAACCAATGAAGTCGTTCTATGGGTTGAGCCACGAAGACTCACAATCACAGAAGGCCGTTTTTCCCTTTTGAAATTAGCATAGGGCAGTGTATAATAACCCGCCTCTAGTACTGCAATTTTATTGTTTTTTGAGTGTCTCTAAACGAAACATCATGCCTGAACCAGCGAAGTCCGCTCCCAAGAAGGGCTCGAAGAAGGCTGTCACTAAAACCGCCGGGAAGAGTGGAAAGAAGCGCAAGAGGTCCAGGAAAGAGAGCTACGCTATCTACGTGTACAAAGTTCTGAAGCAGGTTCATCCCGACACTGGAATCTCCTCCAAGGCGATGGGAATCATGAACTCTTTCGTCAACGACATCTTTGAACGCATCGCCGGTGAAGCGTCTCGTCTCGCTCATTACAACAAGCGCTCCACCATCACATCGAGAGAGATCCAGACCGCCGTGCGTCTGCTGCTGCCCGGTGAGCTGGCCAAACACGCCGTGTCTGAGGGCACAAAGGCTGTGACCAAATACACCAGCTCAAAGTAAAGCGCCATCTTATCTGATCAGCGCACCCAAAGGCTCTTTTAAGAGCCACCCATATTGTCTTTGAAAAGAGCCTTGATCTTGCACTGTTGTCGAATAAAAGTGAAGGAACTGTTATCAGTCCGTCAGTGTTTACTGCTGTTAAGCATCAGTCTGGTTTAACAGATGAACTATAATAGATAGTTGCACTTTATTTTATAGTACGTGTTTATAGTGTACTTAAGCAAATGTACTGAATATTGTTAACGAACTTCATCAAAACTTATTTTCTGTGATTTCATTTGTGTTTTGAGTTATAATGCGGAACAATGTACATAATTCTAGTGGGAACCATTCATGCAGAATATAGTCATATATGGGCACATATTGGTGACTCACATTGATACCTCTTGCGATGTGCGAACAGCGCCATCTTTAGAAGCACATTTGCTGTTTTTCTTTCGGTCTTCAAACGAGAGTGCTGCTTTCTCCGTGCTGTGTGGGCAGACTGAAGGGGAAGACACGTGTATCCCAAAAAAATCATTGTGCTCTGTGTTTCTGCAGGACTGTTTCTTCAAAATATAAATCCTGAGACGTCTTCCATCAGTGTTGTCTTCATTGAAAATAACAAAACACAACCAGAGTAAAACTGCTACAACTACAGTTAGGAGTAGGTTCAGGGGGACCTAGTTATTACCCAATTATTGTAATTACTGTAATAATTATGTTGTATGTACATGAGGAACAGGGCTGTAAAATAACGTGCTACTTGAAAATATGTTGTTTTGTGACTGATGGGAGGAATTTTGGAACGGATAGTAGAAAAACTAAATTTTGACTGATTGTCCGTGTTGTTCCAAATAGTCCAAGTAGGCTAATTGTTTTATTTATTTTAAAAAGATTAAGATGAAATGTATTCATTCTAACAAATGTGGTTTTGAAATGCGGAACATTTTCAACATTTAGCTTTGAATATTGTTTTTCTTCTGTACAATCCAGCTCTTTAGAAAGCCCTCGTCTGATTCTGAAGCTCTGATCCATCTGCTCATGAAAATCCTCTCAACACTACTGTTGATCTTGCAGCTGTAGAAGATGATGATGATGATGTTGTGAAACTTGTGCTCCAGTAGTGCTGGATTTGCAGACATGATCATGTCAACATTCACATCTTCCCCCTCATGAATCACAAACCACAGATCAGATTTCCACTGAGAGTTACGTGTGTTGTACGAGACATCAGTGTTCATTAGTTTAGAAGAAAACAACTAAAGTAAAGTGAGAAGCCCTGACCATAATGTTCCATGAGAGAACATTCTATACTATTTGATGTGTTATTTTATCTTAGAAATCTGTTCATGCTTTTGCATGTATTTTCCTTCAATCATGTGTGGGTCATTAAAAACCTCTGGACTATTCAGACATTTCATATAATCAGTCAAGTGACTGAAAAACAAATAATTATTCCAAGGTCCAAGTTCAAATACATAAATAGTAAAATAAATAAATACATAAAAAAATCATGTGGTTTATTTGAACATGGTCAATATTTGTGTGAAATGTTTTCAATAAACAAATTATTTAAAGTTAATTGAAGTAATTTATTGATTAGTCTGATAGGTATAAGTCTTGTCATATTTATACAACAGTTGTTGAAGTTCTTCTCTCTTAAAATGACACAATGAACCTGCTGTTCTTCATATTTAATACAGTTTTAATCTATATTAGTGACGTCTCTGCTTTGCTTTTACTGATAATCAAGTTCATGTTTGTGAGAAACATCTGAAATCTCATCACAGTGGAAAAAACATTTCTCATGCTGTTATAACGGCTGTCAAATATATGTTTTATTTAGTAGTTTTGTTCGCCCCTAAGAGTCTTTAAAGGGAAACAAAAATATATATGAATGATGAAATGCTTTCAAAATATTTAATTTCAAAAATTGAAAAAAAAATAAAAATAAATAATAATAATAATTTTAGCAGTTATTTGTTTATACAGAACATAAAGAATAAAACATTGCAACACTTTAGTATAGGGAACACAGACTTTTGACGACCACTTTTCCCTCAATAAACTCCTAATTTACGGCTTATTAATAGTTAGTAAGTTAGTTGTTAAGTTTAGGTATTGGGTAGGATTAAGAATGTACAATAAGGTCATGCACAATAAGGCATTAATATGTGCTTAATAAGTACTAATAAATAGCCAATATTCTAGTAATATGCATGCTAATAAGCAACTAGTTAAAATACCCTAAAATAAAGTGTTACCAAAACATCTTTACTAATTACTCAAACAACTGATCTAGAACAGGCAACAGTATCATTGTCAAGCTTTCACTATTGGAAGAACAGAATAACAACACAAACATCCCAGCACCTTGATTTTTAAGGTTATGACAAATATATTACAAATTACAAACCGCAATATTTTCAAACCGTGTTTATGGGAAAATAATTGCTGACAGAACATTCAAACATGTTGACAGAATTAACAGTATTTTTAAACATGATAACATCAGATTCAATTTTCTTCTTCTGTTACGGCGTACTGACTTTGGTCTTCAGCAGATGAAACTGTGAAATAAATTATTGCTTCAATGAATGACCATCATCTGTTGAAAATATTGATATATATAAAAAGACAAACAGTATGGCATGTCTGATCTTAAGGGAATATGTGAATCGATTAGGGAAAAGACACTCAGAGAGAGAGAGCGGAAAATGTATGTGTGTATTATATTTATTTTATTTATATATTTATTTTAAAAGATATTCTTAGATATATCATATTATTTAATATAATCTTCTTGATCTGTCATTTCAACATATAATGTTTGCCTTATATGAAATAACAAAAGTAATTAATTAATGGGCTCATATTCCTTAAAAATAACTCCTTCCTTAAAAATAATTCCTTAAAAATTTCCATTTTTGGTATTAAGAGCAAACAGACTTCAAAACAGAAATTCAGAATTCTGACATTATAATAATAACAAGAATCATGGAATGTAAGAGATTTGTCCACTGGCTGCTCAATTGGATTTAGAGAAATTGTTCTTTCAACCAAACTAAAAGGAGTGACTCAGGCCAGAGATTCATAGACACAATCCAGTCTATAAAAAATCAGGAAAGTTTACATTTGGTTAAAAATCCAAAAAGATATGGTCTCCACAGACCGTCACATATTCTTGTGTGTTACATATTTTACAATGAAATGTGTTGCGATTTAAAGGCCAGAACTGGAAATGAACCAGACTTTGTTGAACACAGGGAGACAAATATATTACAAACACCAGCCACCCTCTGCTCTCATACCACCTCAGAAATAATTATGACAAATTCTCAAACGAAAGGGAAAAGCCTACTAGACCTCTGTCAATCTTTGGGCCTGTATATAGTGAACGGTCACATACTGGGAGAGTCTTTTCAATGTTATACCTTTAATTCTTGTCTGGGTAACAATACAGTAGATTACTTCATTACAGACATTGACCCAGTGCATCTCAGATCACTCACAGACAGTCCTCAAACACTTCTGTAAAATTACACTATATCTAAAACGAAGTTACAAACTCAAACCAATGAATCATACATACAGACCTCTCAATTACAAAGGCTGCAACAATCAAGTGGACAAAAACAGCAAAGACAATGATCAAAGTGCAACAGAAAGTCATTCCCCATTTTGGAGGTAGGGAAGGGTTCCGAGCCCCACCTGTCCCCAATCGCCCCAACAGAATGTTAATAAACTAGGCTTTAAGTGTAACTGTTAAAATGTATTAAAATGTATTTTATTAACATCACATTTTAAAAACATAACATCAATGCAGCATTAAAAACTTTCAAATAGAGAAAATAAAA
Organism: Hypophthalmichthys molitrix; assembly: GCA_037950675.1. Lineage (NCBI taxonomy): Eukaryota > Metazoa > Chordata > Actinopteri > Cypriniformes > Xenocyprididae > Hypophthalmichthys > Hypophthalmichthys molitrix. The sequence continues at coordinate 33,967,909 of CM075498.1, read as the reverse complement.
GTGCAATTATATTATCACTTTGCATTATAATGTATTATATATAAATTATAAATTATTATTCTAGCTGAGTTTTGTCAGAGACAAAAGGTGTGTTCAACATTGGCTGCGGCTGGATGTAATCGATCGGTGAGAGTAGTCGCGTGCAGGCGGGGAGGAGCTGAAAACGGAGACATGAAGTCGGACACTTTCTGCTTCTCGTAGTGACGCTCACGCTGCGTTAGCATACTTTATCACAGCTTAAGTGAAATAAATGCAATATTTTGACTAATACACCGATGTTTCAGAGACATTTTCATTCAATACTTTATGTACTGCTTACAGCATCTGTTTTTAAAAGAATAAAGTTCAATATAAGCATATACTATATAAAACGAATGTAGTGGGGTCTAAGTTTTTAATCAGTATTATTTTGATAAACATGACACAATATAACATCGCGACTACATGAAAAGAGCTTTAACTGTTATAAAAATACAAATTTGTGAGCATTAGTTGAACTGAAGGCGTGACAATAAACACGAAACACACATGATCGTTGTCATGCGGTGAATCCGGCCAATCGTGAAACAGCTGTGTCGTCATCAGAGCTCGTGCAGCTACTCTTGAGATGCTGTGCTGGCTGACTCAGGTGGCTGATCTCGAATCGCTCTCGCGGTACTTTGATGCCATACGTCAACAGTCACATGGCGTCGGCGCTGTCTCAAGTCGGACAAAATTTCTTACCGGCATGCACTGCTTCAAGTCAGCCGCCGATCGGTCTGTGCAGCGCTGCATCAAGTCGAACAAGCCTAAAGCCACTGGAAGGCAACCTTTAGCCAAAAAAGCCTAACGGCAGTGTTGCCAATCTGGGGATGTTGTTGCCAAATTTAGCTACTTTCTCATTGTTGCTGCAACCTTTATAAATGTTTTGCGACAAGGAGCTATTTTAGCTATTTTTAAATAAAATTAGTGATTTTTTGGAGATTTTTTATTTTGGGCAATTAATTAAACCCTGCCGGTAAATTCACATCCGCGCTCAATCCTGCTGTGAGCTGGCACAGAACACACAGACACAGCAGTACGCGTGAAGAGGCTCTCTAAATATAGAGCTGAGCTGAATGAGTGAAAAGTTATCAGAGAGGGTCTGTCCAGAAACTAATGATGAATATAGTGAACTGTGGACTGTCTGACCAGCATGCCGGTGATAGCCAAGTCTGTGCTGCTGAAGGGCAAAAGACCCTGAAGCCGATATGGTTTGTATGATATTGATTTTTAATTAGGATAATCTGTTAATATAATGTTTGTCAGAGCTTGGCAGACATAACTATTATATTGTAAGACAATATTGGACAGATCATATATATATATAATGTCATAATGTCAATATATATATATACACTACCAAAGTTTGGACACGGTAAGATTTTTAATGTTTTTAAAAGAAGTTTCGTCTGCTCACCAAGGCTGCATTTATTTAATTAAAAATACAGTAAAAACAGTAATATTGTGAAATATTTTTACAATTTAAAATAACTGTTTTCGGTTTGAATATATTTTATAAAGTAATTTATTCCTGTGATCAAAGCTGAATTTTCAGCATCATTACTTCAGTCTTCAGTGTCACATGATTCTTCAGAAATCATTCTAATATGATGATTTGCTGCTCAAGAAACATTTATAAATATTATCAATGTTGAAAACAGTTGTGTACTTTTTTTTTCAGGATTACTTGGTGAATAGAAAGTTCAAAAGAACAGCATTTATCTGAAATACAAAGCTTTTGTAACATTATACACTACCGTTCAAAAGTTTGGGGTCAGTAAGGATTTTTAATTTTATTTTTTTGAAAAGAAATTAAAGAAATTAATACTTTTATTCAGCAAGGATGCATTAAATCGATCAAAAGTGACAGTAAAGACATTTATAATGTTACAAAAGATTATATTTCAAATATATCCTGTTCTTTTGAACTTTCTATTCAAAGAATCCTGAAAAAATATATTGTACACAAATATTTTGTACAATTGTACACAATAAATGTTTCTTGAGCATCAGATCAGCATATTAGAATGATCTCTGAAGGATCATGTGACACTGAAGACTGGAGTAATGATGCTGAAAATTCAGCTTTGATCACAGGAATAAATTACTTTATAAAATATATTCAAACAGAAAACAGTTATTTTAAATTGTAATAATATTTCACAATATTACTGTTTTTGCTGTATTTTTTTGCTGTCCAGCCTTGGTGAGCAGATGAAATTTCTTTTAAAAACATTAAAAATCTTACCGTGTCCAAACTTTTGACTGGTAGTGTGTATATATATATATATATATATATATATATATATATATATATATATATATATATATATATATATATATATATATATATTCACACACACACCCATAAAAATTAATCCTAGTCTGTCGGTATATTAATTTATGACATTGTAAGATAAATCTTATCAGCCTGACTTTACTTTCTCTGTTTCTCCCTGTTTTCTCTCTCCTGGTCTTTAAGGCTGTAAGGGTGAGAGGGGAGGAGAGTTGTTCTTGTTTCATCACACATCTGTTTTTAATGTACACTATGTATATGTGAAAGCAGCCAAGAAAGGGTCCCTGATTCTTTGAGAGAGGGCCATAAGGCTGCTCCGTGGAAAATGGTGCCTTCAGCCAGAAGTTGACCATATTTAGACTTGTTTTTCTATATGTACCACATCCTTATATCATGATCTGATATGATGTAATGTATATTCTCATTGGACAGTTGCTACACCACCCCCTGAACATGTATAAAGCTACCTACAGAAGTAAAAGTTGAGAAGTTTTGTGAACGGAGATTGGCTTCATGTTCATGACTCTTTCCATGGGCCCATGCATTCCTGAGAATAATGTTGTGTTGGCACAGAGAAATAGATTTATATTCTAACAGACATTATTATTATTATTTAATATACACATATGCAGACCTGTTTATACTTTATTTTAATATTTGGCGATTTTTTTGTGGATGAGAGGCTTCACTATGCTGATTAAACAGCTTTTGTGGGGAAATAGCTAATTATTTAATTAATCGACAGTCTGTTTGCTAATCTTCAGCATGTTTTACACTACACAATACTTTCGTTGGGAACTATATGTAGATACAATCTCTGTCAGAGAGTCTTGTCAGTCGGATTTACAGCACGTGAATTCATCTGCTTCGAAGCTTTACGAATCTTTTGTTTCGAATTAGTGGTTTGGACTGCCAAAGTCACGTGATTTCAGTAAACGAGGCTTTGTTACGTCATAAGTGTTTCGAAATGTCAATAGCTCACTTGACTTTGGCAGTTTGATATGCGATCCGAACCACTGATTCGAAACAAAAGATTCGTAAAGCTTCGAAGCAGTGTTTTGAAATCACTAGATATTGTTGAAAAGTCATTATTTTGTTGGGTTTTTTTTTTGGCGCACAACAAGTATTCTCGTCGCTTTATAATATTAAGGTTGAACCACTGTACTCACACGAACTGTTTTAAATATGTTTTTATACCTTTCTGGACATCTGAAAGTGTTAATTATCTTGCTGGCACTGGAGGCCTCACTGAGCCATCCGATTTCATGAAAAATAACTTAAATTGTGTTCTGAAGATGAACGAAGGTCTTACCGGTGTAGAACGACATGAGGGTGGGTAATAAATTACATAATTTTCATTTTTGGGTGAACTAACCCTTTAAAAGCAATAATCAAACCAATTGCTCTGTATGGGCAGCGAGATAATGGGACCCCTAAAAACCTAAAATTTTTCTAAATGGGAAAAAATCGAAACTCTGCATACCCAAATTCGTAAAAGCATCCTAAAAGTAAACATCCGACAGCAAACATCTCGTGCAGAGCTGAATTAGGACAATACCCCTTATTCATCAGTATCTAAAATGTTTTGGAAAGATGTTTGTTCAACAAGGCTGCATTTATTTGATTAAAATTACAGTAAAAAACAGTAATATTCTGAAGGATGCCACTAAATAAAAAAAGAAAATGAAACTCTATTTACACCTGAAAAGAGATTATAAACCAGCAGAAAACCTGAGCTGTGTGAAAGAGCTCAAACTGAGAAAGAGGCTGAGCAAATACAGACCGTGATCAGTGTCTGGCTATAGAGAGAGGACGACACAGACAGAGACGGCAGCCGCGAGAGCAAAGACTGTGTTCGCTGTGCTCTCAGTGAGAGGTGGAGACAGAAGAACACTTCCTAATACATTGTGATTACTATCACAACATTAAATCTGCCTATTTCACAAAATGTTAACAAATAGCACCATATTTTGGTACCAAATACAGAAAAATTAAGACATATTTTGGGAGAAAACTCCAGCTTGATCACAACAGAAGCAAAATATGTAGCAGCCTGTCACAAACTAAGAGAGTCAGCCAGCGGACAAAACTAAAGTCATAAATATTCATATCTGAATGTACAGTTTATATATATATATATATATATATATATATATATATATATATATATATATATATATATATATGTGTGTAATGAATCATTTTCTTGTTATTTCTTGTTTATAAAAAATGTATTTGTGTATTTATTTATATATTTATTATTATTTTGTCTATGTACTATATCATTAATATTTTGTTTATTGCTCATGTAATAGCCAATGCTTGAACTGAAATTGAATTGAGAGAGAGAGAGAGAGAAGTTTTACCTTTCGCTCTGTAACATTTGTAAAGCAGCACGACTGTCGCTAACAGATACGGACAAGCTGCCAGAAGAAAACTGAGGATGTTGAAGACAGAAAACTGACCTGAAAGTGACACTGAAAAACAGAAACACTATCTTCTTTTATGTTCCACAGAAGAAAGAAAGTCATGAGGGTGAGTAAATGATGACAGAATAGTATATTAATATAAGTTGTTCATTTTAAGAAAAAAAAAATCATTCTCCTCTTGAGACCAAAAATGTGCGCTTGACACTGACCATATGAACACAATCAGATTCATTCCTTGCTGCTTTCAAAAAAAAAAAAAAAAAAATATGAAAAGTCATATTTTGACCGGAAATTCGCTAACATATTTGATTTTATTCTAATGTTGTAGCTTAAACACTCTTGATTTCATTGAATTGGACATTGTTTAAAAGGTGTTGATTTAATTATATTTCAGTATATTTTGTGTATGATTTAGTTACACTTTCGTTCATGTGAGTTATGCGAAACAATAAACATTAATTGATTGTTCTCCAGCAGAAATAAGAGCCAGAGACTCTCTCTCTATATATAATAATCGTGTGGCGAATCTCATCAGATTCGCATGAATCAAATCAGATCATCTCACAGTTACAGACTCCAGTGACTCTCACCTCTGACTGAGATCCAGCTGTGGAGTGACTGTCCTCTCTCTGTTTTACAGTAGTAGAAACCCTCATGTGACTTTGAGACAGTAGTGATGCTCATCTCTCCTGTCGTCTGATTCTGGATCAGTGATCTGATTTTATAGAAATCAGCGCTGAGGATCGGGGAGTTTGTAGATCGATGTAAACAGTGTAGAGTCAGAGTCTCTCCCTCAATCACAGGATCAACAGAACTCACCAGAATCACTTCACCATCTACAAGCACAAGAAATACATCAACAGATAATATAGTGATGATACAGGCTGTACTTAATCAGCCATACTTAAATTTGTTTAAAATTTACGTTTAAAGTTTGTTTAATTTTTTTTAAGTATTTGTTTTTTGATTTATTTTTCAAATGAATGCTGTTCTTCAAACTTTCTATTCAGCAAAGAAAAAATGTATCACATTTTCTAAAAAAATATGAAGCATCACAACTGTTTTCAACATTTATAATAATCAGAAGCAAATCAACATATTTCTGAAGGATCATGTGACACTGAAGAGTAATGATGCTGAAAATTCAAATTTGATTACAGGAATAAATTACATTTTACAATATATTTCCATAGAAATTGTAATAATATTTCAGAATATTACTGTTTTTTACTGTAATTTTGATCAGATAAATGCAGCCTTGATTAACAAACATCTTTCCAAAAGATTTTTTTTTTTATTTCTGATCTCAAAAATATTCTGATATTTTCAGTTTACCAAACACATGACTGAATTCTTAATTATATATATATATATATATATATATATCACATCTGAGATATATATATATATATATATATATATATATATTAATCTTGAACAGATTGTTATTTATTATGTTTCATCTCGTTGTAAGTGTGATTGGACTCACCATGTACAGTGATGTTTCGAGGATGACGTTTCTCTCCAGATTCAGACTGACACCAGTACACTCCAGTGTCAGATGTGCTGAGAGACTCGATTACACATGCAGATCCTGTTTGTTTTGAACAAGTTTTTGTGTCTTTGTCTGTGTATCTTCTCACTGTCCATCCAGCAGAGTTACTCTGATCCTCACAGCTCAGAGAGAGAGAGTGAGATGAGAAGTGTTGACTTCTGCTGGGATTGATGACCAGAGACACTGAAGCAGAAACACCTGAAAAGAGGAAAATCTCATTCAAAATTGACAGCACAGAGACAGCAATGAAATACAAATATGGACACTCGCACTGCTGCCTGAGCTTCAGCTGAACAAAACATCATGAGTTACAGAGCCATAGAGAAACTGATGGAGAAGCTGATCACAACAAACACAAACTCACCTGATACAGTCAGTGTAACAGCATCACTGTGCTGAGAGCTTTGAGTGTTCATCAGTCCTGTACAGGTGTATTTACCGCTGTGAAAGTATTTAACACTCCTGATGTTCAACTCTTGTGTTGAGCACAGACTGACAGCTTCTCTGTGTTTCTGTTTATTGACTCCACTGGTGCAGCACTCTTGTTTTGTACATCGGTTGGCAGAGTTTATATTCAAGTTGTTAGTTCCATTTATTTCCCATCTGTATGTCCACTCAGTGTCTCCTCCCCACTTTATATCACATCTGAGAGTGACTGTTTCTCCTCTGAACACTCGTTCATCAGGTCGTACCGTCAGCACAGCTTTAGGACTCACTGTACAAAACACAGATTATTACATTTATTTAAAGTTTTAGAAGTTCTGCAGATATAGTCTCTGATCTGTATGTTGAATCACATGTTCTCTCTCACCTGTAACATTGACCCACAGTGCATCACTGTAGTTTGTGTAATAGACTGGTTTCCCTCTTCCAGCTCTACACCAGTACTGGCCTCCATCAGACACTGAATCAATCTTCAGGCTGTAGGAGTTTGTTTCTCTCTTCTCTGTCTCAGGGTTCAGTGTGTGTTTGTACCAGTAAAAGTCCCAGTATCCAGTGGATGGATCCATGCGACAGGTCAGAGTCACTGTGTTTCCTGTCAGTGCAGCTCCTGCAGGATCTGATATGAGTTCAGGCTTTGGCTTTAGACCTGCAGGAGAACAAGAACAGATTCAGATCCTCAAGAGTCAGAGTTCACCTGTGAATCATTGAAAATTTGTCTGCAACAGTGGATACAGAAGAGTATAAGTGTTGAAATACGAATAACATTAAACAGATCTGAATATGAACTACATTAAAAATGTTTGTAATTATTAGTAAAAACTAAATAAAATGTTGATATTCATAACTAGTCTGTAAGTATGTTCTTTTAAGTTCACATTTCACACAAATGTGGATTATATAATATTTGCATCATTTAAAAGTGTTCTTGTAGATTGTATAAAATCATTTTTTTTACATTAATAAAGGTAATGACTAGTTAACCTGCTGCTTTGTGTTTGATGAGTGATTTTCTTTTGAACATCTGGAGTTCATTTATTCTGTAATACTCAGTAAAAATGATCATGTATTTCTGCTGTGAAATAACTGGACAGTCTGAACTTTATGTGTCTGAGCTAAAATGTATTTTTCTGGTCACATACAAAGTGCAGAGTTTTGACAGCAACAGCTATATTGGTTTAGCAGAGGTTCATCTCTGTGAATCATTTTGAGTAAGTCTTTTTTCCTTTATTTCATAACATTAGTGATCAGAGATGTCAGACAGCTGTCAGTAAATCTTCGAGAGATTGAATGTTTTGTTTGTAAAGCATGTTTGTGTCTGGACACCACAGTAATGTTTGGGTGCTCATGACCACCATAGGTTCATGCTGGTTAGAAAGACATGCTGACGTGCTGTGATGTTGAATGAAAAAAAGACACTCTTGATTGGTTGTGTGATCATGATCATGTAGTAGAGAGAGTTTATGAGGACAATGATGTTCAACTCACCCTTCACAGAGAGAGAAACAGAACTTGATTGTGATGAAACTGATCTTCCATCTATGTGTCCTTTACACGTGTACTGACCCTCATCAGACTTAACAGCTTCAACAATACTGAGAGTGTCTCTGTTTACAGTGTAACGCTCAGACGTCTGTAATACACTGTAGCCTTTATTCCACTCATATCTCCAGTCACTGTGATCAGAGTTTATCTCACACTTCAGATTGACTCTCTCTCCAGTGAATACAGATCTGTCTGGTGTCACAGTCAGTGTAGATGTGGGTAAACCTGTGAAGAAAGACAAAGTGAATCAAACAGCTATTTTAGAGGAATCTATTTTATAAATGTTTTAAAAAACTATGTAGTTTATCCATTATTTTATCTCATATTTAATATCATATGTTCTGGTTTGCTTTTGTACTGTCATTAGTTTTCTCATGTTGAGGAGGCCCTGGCTCCGTCACGTCCTCAGTATTCTAGTCTGAATATTCTAGCCTGAAAAACTGCTTCGATGTCATTTGACAACAGATAAGCTGTGGCTCCATAACATTTCTATCCTGACCTTGTTCTGACTGAGCTGATCAAGTCTTCCACTGATGGTTTCATTCATCTGCAGATAATCTGAAGGGCAGCAGATCACTGGAATGAACTGAACATGTCTGGAGGATATAGATGATGTACTCTGAAAAGATCTGTGATCCTAATCAGCCTGTCATTGTACTTGCAGATTTTAGATTGTAGATTTGGTTGCGGTTTATCTGTAAGTGTACAGTGATTCAGTGTTGAGTTCATTTATAGGTGTTACTGGCCAAATTTTTTAGTATTCTTCTGTTTTTATCATTACTTTTTAAACACTATTATGTAATGTATTTTGAATTAAAGGGAAGTGTGTCTTTTCTACTCCCACCAGTGACACAAAACAGAACAGCAAAAATATACTGTAGATTTTGAGAAGGAAATTCCAGTACTTTCAAAGAATAATGTTAAGGTCTTGGATAGATTCAGGGAATATTAGTTATAGTTCAGAGTATTAAGCAGGTTATGCAACAGATCTGATGTAAGTTTATGGATAATTAAGTGGATAATCTCAACTTTTTAGCTTTTTTTTTATAAACAATATACAATGTTATAAATATCAACAAATTTTGACGCAAAAATGCTAATATATATATATATATATATATATATATATATATATATATATATATGCATTGGCTACAACTAGACGGGAAATATCAGACGAAGACTGTTCTCCGTTTTTCAAATACACAAAACATTAGAATTTATAGACATAGTGTTTCTTGAGCAAAGAAAAGGCTTTACTTTTTTTTTTTTTTAAACATCAGATCTTTATTTACCTTTGTATTGCAAAAGAAGCAGAGATCTCCAAACCGCGTGCGGCACTTCATAGAGGTGGGGCGGATTTATGAGGTTTGACTGACAGTTTGAGGATCCACACTTGATAACCTGTCACGGGCACACTGGTGCTTTTGTACGGTTGAATGAACTGTACAATTGTTTATTTCCTACTGTCATTTTTAATGGCTATTGTTGTTAATTTGTTTTTCAATAAATATTTCATATAAATATGTTGTATTTGGTATTGAGAAAGGGTCCATTAGTGCGTAATATGGATTGAGTAGAAGTTACATTAATACGCTATTAGATGGCGGAAAAACTTTACGAGTGAATGAGTCAGTTAGTCACAAGAGACTTTTAAATTGAAAGGAACTTTTGCAAAGGAAGTTGTTTTAGCGCTGTATGCTATGGAAAATTCCCTTATAGCTGTAAAAGGACAAATACAAAGATCGCATTTCCCAGCAGACTATAATGGATATATACAGGTGCTGGTCATATAATTAGAATATCATCAAAAAGTTGATTTATTTCACTAATTCCATTCAAAAAGTGAAACTTGTATATTATATTTATTCATTACACACAGACTGATATATTTCAAATGTTTATTTCTTTTAATTTTGATGATTATAACTGACAACTAAGGAAAATCCCAAATTCAGTATCTCAGAAAATTAGAATATTACTTAAGACCAATACAAAGAAAGGATTTTTAGAAATCTTGGCCAACTGAAAAGTATGAACATTAAAAGTATGAGCATGTACAGCACTCAATACTTAGTTGGGGCTCCTTTCGCCTGAATTACTGCAGCAATGCGGCGTGGCATGGAGTCAATCAGTCTGTGGCACTGCTCAGGTGTTATAAGAGCCCAGGTTGCTCTGATAGTGGCCTTCAGCTCTTCTGCATTGTTGGGTCTGGCATATCGCATCTTCCTCTTCACAATACCCCATAGATTTTCTATGGGGTTAAGGTCAGGCGAGTTTGAAGAACAGGGATACCATGGTCCTTAAACCAGGTACTGGTAGCTTTGGCACTGTGTGCAGGTGCCAAGTCCTGTTGGAAAATGAAATCTGCATCTCCATAAAGTTGGTCAGCAGCAGGAAGCATGAAGTGCTCTAAAACTTCCCGGTATACAGCTGCGTTGACCTTGGACCTCAGAAAACACAGTGGACCAACACCAGCAGACGACATGGCACCCCAAACCATCACTGACTGTGGAAAATTTACACTGGACCTCAAGCAACGTGGATTGTGTACCTTTCCTCTCTTCCTCCAGACTCTGGGACCCTGATTTCCAAAGGAAATGCAAAATTTACTTTCATCAGAGAACATAACTTTGGACCACTCAGCAGCAGTCCAGTCCTTTTTGTCTTTAGCCCAGGCGAGACACTTCTGACGCTGTCTGTTGTTCAAGAGTGGCTTGACACAAGGAATGCGACAGCTGAAACCCATGTCTTGCATACGTCTGTGCGCAGTGGTTCTTGAAGCACTGACTCCAGCTGCAGTCCAGTCTTTGTGAATCTCCCCCACATTTTTGAATGGGTTTTGTTTCACAATCCTCTCCAGGGTGCAGTTATCCCTATTGCTTGTACACTTTTTTCTACCACATCTTTTCCTTCCCTTCGCCTCTCTATTAATGTGCTTGGACACAGAGCTCTGTGAACAGCCAGCCTCTTTTGCAATGACCTTTTGTGTCTTGCCCTCCTTGTGCAAGGTGTCAATGGTCGTCTTTTGGACAACTGTCAAGTCAGCGGTCTTCCCCATGATTGTGTAGCCTACAGAACTAGACTGAGAGACCATTTAAAGGCCTTTGCAGGTGTTTTGAGTTAATTAGCTGATTAGAGTGTGGCACCAGGTGTCTTCAATATTGAACCTTTTCACAATATTCTAATTTTCTGAGATACTGAATTTGGGGTTTTCCTTAGTTGTCAGTTATAATCATCAAAATTAAAAGAAATAAACATTTGAAATATATCAGCCTGTGTGTAATGATTGAATATAATATACAAGTTTCACTTTTTGAATGGAATTAGTGAAATAAATCAACTTTTTGATGATATTCTAATTATATTACCAGCACCTGTATAAGAATGAATGTTATTTCAGACACAGGTAATACTCGCTCAGGCGATCTCTCTCTCTCTCTCTCTCTCTCTCTCTCTCTCTCTCTCAATTCAATTCAATTCAGATAGCTTTATTGGCATGACAAAAAAAATACATTTTGTATTGCCAAAGCATTTAACGTTAACCAACATAGAAAAATATTTAGAACAACAGAACATCTGAGTAAAGCCTATGTAGAGAAAATAGTAAACTAAATAAAAATAATAGTAGTAACAAAATAATAAAATAAATAATTATAAAAGATAATAAATAAACAAGATTATAATACAAAAATCATGTAACAACTGAACTTAGAATTTGAACATTATATACGTGTGTAGGTCTAATGGGGGTGTGTTTATTGGCTGTTTGTTTATTTCTGGTTGATGATACAAATCTTGGAGCTATATTGGAACATTTGTCTTCTTCCAAGAATGTAACAGAGTTTTTGGGTTGGGCTACAGGTGTTAAATTGGGGAAATATTTTATTAATTTTGGGGTAGTAGTGGTCTCTGATTTCTTGGTATTTTGGGCATTCTGCGAGGAAGTGCAGCTCCGTCTCCGTCACTCCCAGGATGCAGTGCGAGCAGAGTCTGTCCTCACGGGAGAGCCAGGTCTGTCTGCGCCGGCCTGTCTCTATGGCCAGACTGTGCTCGCTGAGTCTGTACATCGTCAGTGTTTTCCTGAGTTTCACTTCACTCACTGTTTCACAACACCCATTATTCTAGTTTTTTGGAGGTTAACTGTCAGGGTCCAGGACTGACAGTAATCCTCCAGCAGATTCAGACTGTCCTGAAGCCCCTCTTTAGTGGACAACAGGAGCACCAGGTCATCTGCATAGAGAAGACAGTTTATTTCTGTGTCGTGTAGAGACCTTGAATGGGAGCGTTTTCTATTATATTGGCCAACTGGTTGATATAAATGTTAAAGAGGGTGGGGCTTAAACTGCAGCCCTGTCTCACTCCACGCCCCTGGGGGAAAAAAATCGGTTCTTGCGTTTCCAATTTTAATAGCACATTGGCTGGCTGTGTATATTGATTTGATCAAATCAGAGAATTTTCCCCCTATTCCACTATCAATAAGTTTTAGGTATAATCCTTCATGCCAGATTGAATCAAATGCTTTTTTTGAAATCAACAAAACAAGCAAAAATTTGTCTTTTGTTTTGATGTAAATATTTATCAATTAGTGTTTGTAATGTAAAAATGTGATCGGATGTGCGACATTTTGGAAGAAAGCCAATTTGACATTTACTCAAGGCATTGTGCTACATAAGGAAGTCTCGTGTTTAAGATGCTGCAGAAAACCTTCCCCAGGTTACTGTTCACACAGATGCCTCGGTAGTTGTTGGGGTCTAATTTGTCACCATTCTTGTGGATGGGGCTGATGAGGCCCTGTTCCAGATCTCGGGGAAAAACCCGACACTCAGAACATCATTGAATACTTTTAGCATGGCCAGTTTGAAGCTTTGGTCTGTGTGTTTCAGCATCTCATTCAGGATGCTGTCAACACCACAGGCTTTCTCTCTATCAAGGCCAATAGGTTGTTTGCAAACACGTGGTTCTGGTGACGCGCGAAATACTGATGGAGGGCAAGCATTGAACATTAGATTGGAAGAGATGGAGAAAAGTCCTTCTGTCCTGGTTTAGAAAGGTATAAACAGAAAATCGCAACATATGTTGGATGTGATCTTTATGTTATGAAGAGGAGCGACTGTTCCACTGAACTGAAAGACTTTCCTGCCATTGAGGAGGTAGATATAGAGAATGTGAAACCACCGTCATGCCACGTTCAGTTCTATTCTGGTTTGTTTATATCGCGCTGCCTTTCTGCTAGTGAAGTTAGGGCAGTATTTTTGATTTTCTGTCGTGATTGTGAAAAATGTCACCATTGTAGGTCATTTATGCTGAATCGAGAATTGCAACCGGAGCTCACATCATTGTTCAAAGAAAAAACTGGACGGTGTAATACAATTGTAGGGAAGCAGGTTGAGGAGGTGACGGGAAGACGACGTATAGAGTCCGGGAGCGTGACGTCAGCAACGCAATGCATTCTGGGACTTTAGGTCACCGACAGTAAAGTAGAGACTGGGAAATAGTGGGGGTAGATGCTAAAATTTATATTATACAGTTAAAAACATATTAGAGTGGTGAATGCTGGCTGTGTTATGAACTATCTGCATATACTGACCAGCGTGGAAAACGGATGTGAAATGGAGCGCCATTTTGTCCCATTTTCGGGACATTCTAAAACACTTAACGTGGCTTAATGTAAGTAAACATCATACTAATAAACCATATTATGTACAGAAAAGCAGTTGAGACCAGAATTTGAACGCAACGCGTTTAATTTTACGTTAAACGTTTTCCTCCCATAGAAACTAAGTACAGCAAAGCAGATGAGCCCAGATTATGAACAAAACGCGTCGTATTACACCTTTTTTCATCCGTATAAAACCGTTATAAAGAAAACGCTTAACGTCGCTTAATATAGCCTACTGCGTGATATTAAAAGATCAAATTCTGGCCACACCAATTTTTCTATATAGTATGCTTTATTAGTATAGGCTAGTGTTTACTAAGTTTGGTCTTTAATGTCACTGTCCATTAAACGTTTTCTTTATGGGAGGAAAATGCTTATGTGTAATTAAATGTGTTGCGTTAATATTCTGGGCTCATCTGCTTTTCTGTACATAGTATGCTTTATTAGTTTGGTGTTTACTAAGTTTTGTTTGTTAACAACACTTAGTTAATTAAGCCACATTAAGCTTTTTCACGTTATGCGTTAGAATTTTCTGCCTTCCAGCTTAGAAACACAATGGTGAAAGTGAAACTCAATGAAAATAAACTTGACCAAAATGTGGCTTTGTCATTTGTATTTATTTATTACAGATTCATAATTTCTGATCCGCTTGAATATAAGTGCTCACGCCATGAATAATGTACGAAAACACGTTTAGAAATGTTATTTGTGAGCTCGTTGCGTGTTCATAAAGCAGCACACCTTTGATTCATTGTTCAGCTTCTCTCAGTAAGAAATCATGTATTTGTTCCATTTAAGTCCAGTAAAACTTACTTGGTGTAGCGACTCCACAACAATTCATTTCAGAGCTGCATTACAGAGGGTCATGCCAATATGTTATCCCTTAATGCTTTAACATTAAGAAATCAGGGCGATATGATGATATGCTGGCTGAGATCAATTTATATTGTGTTTATTATTTTATCTGGCAGATATATCGGTGCCACTTAGTTATTAAAAACTGCAATAGAGAAATCACTCCTGTGTGTGGTCCGATAGAAGGCGGCAGCATGATTTCTATGCGTGTGTATGTGTCGTGTCCTGGCCACACGACTGAGCGTTCGAATGAACACAAGAGATTCAAATATTAGTCCATATATCGTATTCAAAACAATACGAGTGATGCGTCTTATGTTATTCTATAGTCTTTGCCTATAGAGTGCCTCAGGGATGACGTGTTTTTGTAGGCAAAACCCGGAAGCGAGTTAGCATTTTAGGACTTCCGGTTCCATCTCGTAAAGTCTATGGGTTTTTTGAATGGGTTTTTGCTAAATCGCCTGAAATAAGGTCTGTGGTTAACAAAGCTTCTAAATATTTTCACGTTTTGATCTATGACATAAAACACACCAGTTATAACCTGCTTGTGATTTTTTTTTAAACCTTTATTGTGTCTTAAAAACGGCGATTGCTAACAAATTGCTACAAGGGACTACTTCCTTTGGCGGGGACTTTAGACGTCATCATGACAAACAGGAAACTGCACTCACTAGCCCGTGTTTCAGTCTCACGTTCTTAGAAGTTTACCTGTCAGTTAATATACATATATATTTAGCCTTTTCAAATTGTAGTTTTTAACATATTGTAGTAAAAAAAAATTAAGTGATATTAAGTTAATCGAATACTAGTTCTTTATTTCTCTTGAGAGATTGTAGTTCGACAATGGTTTTTTGTTTTGTCCCGAGATGCAACCACAAGTCCACACATTTGGATTGTTGCGCTGACCAGTTGTTGCCACCTGAATAGCCCTCCGTTCCTCCTCTGACAAAGCCATACTGGCCAGGATAGCTTCAGGCCCCTGATGACCTACAGACTCTACAATTCTAGGAACAGAATGTGCTTCCAAGGTGTGAGGCTCCTCTTCTGGCTCAGGTGAGAGAAGCCAGGACATTCCTGAGAACCTGCCCCTGAGTCTGTTCCTCAGCCAGTCACGATCCTCTGCTGTTGGCTCTCGTGTCAGCGGGTTATACGGCTCATTTGGAGGAGGGAACAGCTCCTCTGAGTGTGTGCTCTTAGCTGCTTTGGGCTTCTTCCACTGACATGTGGTGTCTGTGCAGCTGAAATTGTGGATGGCAAAGATGGCCAAATCAGCTGCATGGCTGCATTTGTATTGTCCACGTGGGCATTCACATTGTGTAGCAACAATGCCATCTTCACCTGTAGAGTCCTGTCATGTGAATATTCAGTTGTTGGCAATTACTGTATAGTTTGTTTTCAGTATACTTATTTTATGAAAATAAAGATGTTTACTACAATTCTTGCTGTAAGGTTTCTGTGGCTCAGTGATTAGAACATTTTGTTAACTGTGCAAAAGGTTGCAAGTTCAATTCCCAGGGGAAGTGCTGCTATATATAGCCTGAATGCACTGCAAGTCGCCTGTCTGACAAATACCTAAAGTTAAATTAAATTATTGTATACTACTTGTATACTATTGCAACTACTCTCCAGTCAGCTCACAGTAATATGAATGTGTGATAAAATTTACTTGGCTACACTGGCTCTCACATTGTTGCATGCATACAAGTCTTCTTCCTAGGGACGATGGACAATGTTTAAAATTTGTTTAATTCTGTTCCTGACAATTATAATGCTAATTTAGCTGTCTGTGCTGCACATTTTACAGAAGACAGCTTCCAGAATCTACACGAGTTCAATGCTGGATTTGCACAAAGGCTATTACTGAAAGATGGAGCAGTTCCCACTTTAAAAGCAGAAGCTGCTGTTTATGGGCCCCAACCTGTAAGTATGTTTTATTTTTTTATTTAAGTTATATAGTTTCTGGGACGTAAACAAAGACCAACGTGGTTTGGCTTCGCTAGCCAGTTAGCTAAATTCTAATTCATACTTTGCCAACAAACGCCTACAAACACCAACAAACTTATATGTAATCACACCAGCAAACTTCTGTTGGTGTTTGTTGGTGTTTCTGTTATCAGTGTACAGCATTGTTTCATTATGGCTTTTGTGTTGTTTTTACCCACATGCTCGTTCATGCTATAAATTAAACAATACCTTTACAAAAATGCTACTACTCAGTCATGTATTCAGGTACAGTAAAGTTATAATCAGAATACTATGGAGCAGCAGTAACAATCGCAAGTGATAGCATATCTAAACACAAATACAAACAAAAATAAACGTCCATTAAAAGCCGTGCTTGCAGAGGTTCTGCTTGACCCTCTTCATCATTATTGCTATCTGGGTTTGATTCGGGCTCAAATTGGTATAGCAATATTGACACCATTATTTACATTTCCACCGAAGCAAAGACTGGACTTTGACCAAAGCACATGCAACGTTTGCCCGTAACGGTAAGAGGCGTGGTGTTTCCGGACAACGTGAATCGTGACAACGTATTCCGGACAGCGAATCACAATACACATGGCCAGCTAACCAATCTCAGTCCACTGTGTATTTCTGAGGGAGGTGCTTCATAGAACCAGGAACTCAACAGAGCGTTTTTAGGAGAAGAGAAAGAGCAGGGTAGAATAAAGGTAAAATAAATAAAAAATACGGCATTTTAAAAAAAAAAAACCCGAAGCATTAAGGCATGTTAAACTGCGCCCCATAAATGCAATCAAGCCTAGAAAAAAAAAACAGTGAACCACCCCTTTAAGTAGCTTGACATTACGAACCATTTATAATGTAAATAATTATAAAATATAAAAAATGTTACATTATATATTTCTCTATGTATGTGTTTATACTGCATGAGTAAATATATCTGCAATATATTTATACACATACAGTACTATCTGATCACTTATACATCTATATATTATGAAGTGTATTACTGAATCTAAAATTACATACGTTCTGCTATATTAGTAAATATATTGTCACATATTTTTCAATATATGAAAAATGGCAATTCCTTATGTATTATTCAATATATTGTTATATATTAACACAATATTATTCTGTATATTTTCAAATATACTGTTAAATCATTTAATATATTGATCACTCATATATAGGGAAATATATTTTCTTTGTGTAAGGGATATGAGCACGATTGCAAACATGATATTGATTTAATACAAACGTTGAATAAAAAAGAAGTTAAAATTAAGTGACTTACATTTTAGACACAATTTTAAACAAAAGTTTTTTTGCTATTTCAGGAAAAAGTTCCAAACAAATCCACAGCAGAACTGTTGTGTTTCGGGGCAACACACAGCGGTGTTTCATTACTGAATTAAGATATATAATACTTGAAATAAGACACAAAAACTCAGTAAGAAAATCATTTTTGCAGCGTGAATGAATGAATGAAGCATTTAAACATTGTTTAGTGAATGCTTTAAAAAGGGGGAGGAGACCGAAAGAAACTACTGAAGAAAAGAAAAATAGAAAATATCATAGAAACTGACTCTGAGTATAAGTTACCTCTCTTTCAGAAATGGGAAGAAAGAGAAAGAATAAATTACTCAGCTTTTACTGTTTAGATTTGAATATTTTTTGATTGCCACCATTGTTGAGGTTTGTATGATGAGTGTTTCTGTCTAACGGTCTCAGTTTTTATTTAAAAGATGTTACAGCATTTATTGAAGATCTCACACAGATCTCATCTATTCTGTAAATTTATGACAGAAATACAGTCAAACTTTAATCACTTAATTATCTCATTAACTGCAGTTGCTTCAGTGTTACTTTTGGACTCATATAGACATCGAGTGTTCATTTATCACTGAGGATTTTGCTGTGTATCACATCACTATAACATTCTCCATTGTAATAATTAGTAAAGTTTTCGAGGAGGACTTTACTGTGAAGAATGTCAACATTAAGGAAACTGGACATTTGAACGTTTCCGAAACCAAAACAGAATGATTGGAAAACCTTCTTAGAAGAAAAATTTGCTAGCTGGGAACACATTCTGGTCTTGATCTCAGTTTGTGGTCTCGACTACAACACTAATTACGTTTAAGTCACGTCATTCTCTCTGACTTCAGTACAAAACTCATCTGTATTGAACTCTCTCGCTCAAATCCTTTTCTATTCCCATCATAGCTGTGACTATAACCGTTATCCATATAGTTACAGTAACTAAAGTAAATATAAAAAATGGAGACTCCCATAACACTGAAAAGTCACAATTTACATGATTTTATAATAAACCAGAACATCAACAAAACATGCAATACACATAAGACGTGTGCAGTGACAGAATAATGACTAAAAGTGAATTTCTTCAGTTCCTTATAACAACAGATGTGGATGATATAAGTGTTGAAATATTGATTTTAAGTGATCGTTAAACAGATCTGAATATGAACACTCACCTGATACAGTCAGTGTAACAGCAGCACTGATGTTTGTCTGTTTGTCTGATCTCTCTCCTCTACAGCTGTATTCACCACTGTGAGACACAACAGCTATGAAACTGACCTCTGCTCTTGTTGAAAAAAAAGGGTTTCCATCTTTAAACCATCTGTATGTCCATTGAGTGCTTCCTCCTCCCTGTATGTCACATGTGAGAGTGACTCTCTCTTCTCTGAACACACGCTGATCTGGCTTCACCTTCACTACAGGTTTCACTGATAAACATAGAAGTAAATATTGAAAACCATTGCAGTATCAAGATCATGGTCATGAACTCAAAACTTCCTTAAGAGAAAAACACTATTAAATTAAAAATCTAGTCTGGTTGCAAATTGTAATAATTACATCAAAAATGTATGTAAGTATTGGTAAAAACTAAATGAAACTGATATATTTATCCAGTCTGCATGTCCTTTGTATTATTTTTCTACCTGTTCTGACCAGTAGATGGTGTTGTTTACAATCAGAATGTTTTGAAAGATCTGAAAAGAAAATTGGGAATGTGTAACTTCTAGCTGTCTGTTCTCAAGCTTTTATCTCTCCCAACCCTTCAAACCAAACCATACTGAATGAATAAAACTAAGCATAGTTGGTGCATAAGATCTCAATGACACACAGTCATTGATTACAGTGAACATTACAACTGCAGCACCTCAAAGACTTAATCAAAACTCTCACTGTCCAGAACTCATTCTGTTTTATACAGTGGATTATGATCTTTTGAAATCAATGTATGACTGAACTAATTTACAACTGCAAGACTGTTTGATTAATTGAATAAATATCAGATTTTTGTAATGTTTTTTTGCAATATAAGGAACTACAGTTATGCTGGGTAACCTACACACTAAAAGATTTTCAAAATGTGAGAGACCACAAACAAGAGGACAAAAAATCCTAGATTTAACTGTTTTGGTCCTATAGTGTGTGGTGTGCCATGACGTGACAAACACAGCACACCACACACGAACAGATTTTCAGCCCGAGTCCGACTATGAACACGGGAAATCTCGCAAAATCTCTCGTGACATCAGAATAAACATGACGGACGATAGGCTGGTAGAAATTGCATTGACAGTGTTTGGAATGATTTTGGTAAGTTTTACAAAACACTTTGTATAAATACTCGTGCTGTTGCCACAAATCGTCAAGCTGATCCTCCATCTGCTGTCCAAATCCATTTAACTTTGTGTTGCGCCATGACTGCGTTTTTTTATGCTTCTTTCTTCTGTCAGCTCGCTTTCTTATTGGATATTGTTTCGTATCACGTCATAATCTCTATAGCGTGCGCGCGTTTGTCCTCGGGGTTCCCCCCCACACATCAGGATTTCTGATCGTAAATATTCAACATGTTGAATA
Organism: Hypophthalmichthys molitrix; assembly: GCA_037950675.1. Taxonomy (NCBI): domain Eukaryota; kingdom Metazoa; phylum Chordata; class Actinopteri; order Cypriniformes; family Xenocyprididae; genus Hypophthalmichthys; species Hypophthalmichthys molitrix. The sequence continues at coordinate 33,947,240 of CM075498.1, read as the reverse complement.
TTTACGATTCGCGATCGGGGCGCCTCCGACGTTCTTCCGAGCGGATTCAGTCACTCTTAACGCACTTCACACCACAGGAAAAATCTGATAAAATAATCTGTAGAACCATCAAGATAATTGGGATTCAGGAAAGAGTGGGGCACAACCTAACACTTTTTGACTTTCTCAGTTTGTGTAAATGTTGGGTTCAGAGAATTTCTTTTGTTCCACATGAATTTCACACATGTCTGGTACAAATATGTTGCTTTGTTTCATTAATACAGTGTACACTTTTTTCTTTATTTACCCCGAAAAAAGGGAAGTGAAATGTGACAACATTGTAACATGTAACATGTGATGGGGCATGTTGTAACATGACCATTTGGCAGCTAAAAATGTTATCTGATTTAATTAAAAAAATATACATGACAAACTAAAATATTTTGAAATACAAATTTAAATAATTTTGTGGTTTGACATTTTCTGGATGTTCAGGTTCTTCCTCTCAGTCTTTATTCACCTTTTTTCCATTGTTTCTCAACGGACATTCATAAAAGTTGATTATGCCAGTTATATCTTAACTGTATAGAACAGTATAGTTCTAATAGCGGGGCACATTGTAACGCAGTGTTACAACAAACCCTATCTGCGCAACTGGAATTTAAACCTGGTTAGTGTCTTCTGATAGTTAGTGAAGCATTAAAGAACTACCCAAACTGCTAAACAAGAGATTGGAGATTAAAATAATATCAGATTTGTCTAATTTTAAATAAACACAAAAAATATAGATGAAAAATCTTCCAAATATTGATAAATTTTGGCGCAATTTTTTCTCTATATATTGTCGATATGGCAACTAGTAAATATGCTAAGTTTCTTCATGCTAGCTTGTGTGGAAGTAGTTAAACCATGCATGTTACAACTAACCCCGTGTTACTTTGTGCCCCGCGCTCCCCTACCTAGGATTGTCGAAAGGGGAGAAATCGGCCTAAAATCAGCCCGATTATCTTTTAGTGCAGGGCTATTCAATTACAAATTCAGTTGGGCCAGATTTTCAAACCAAGAAGGTTAGCTGGGCCAGTCATTTTAGCGGCGAAGCAGCTCGTAACGACAAATTTTAAAACCAACACAAACAAATTTACTGAAAAACATAAGGTTTATTCATTGTTTCTCTTTTAACTTTGGTCAGTTTGCAAAGCAAAAGGTGCATTAAAAAACAATAAAAGAGCTAAATTAACAGAATCTGAGGTAGCCCCTATTTTTTCCACTTACAAAAGAAAAAAAAAAAAGACCTAGGCTACATATCTGACCTATCTGATCACAAAGTACATAAAACAAAATAGTGCACAGTAGGCTATTAGAAATAACATTGTTTCCTTTTGAAACAAAATAAACATCTTGCACACATTTGACCCAGGAACATCTCAAAGTGCATAAAATAAAAAGTGCACAGTATTCACAACTATAACAACACTGAGGGAACATATTTTAAATCACCATGTGTGATTAGGCATGCCTTTGTTACACATCCCACATTATATTGATGTATTGTAGGCTACAGTTACCCTGCTGACTTAGTGGGAGAAGTGACATTTTTTTGTTTTGAACGAGAGCAGTGACTTTAGGCTCGCAAGTTGTCAGTGCAATCCGAAGGCATTGGTGGAGAGTACGGTCAGTCAGGGAGCAACGAGAGTTGCTTTTTATGGAGTTCATGTGTGAAAAACTTGACTCACATGTATACGTTGATCCAAACATACTGAGCATGACGATCGCTATTTTCTTAACCCTTTAACTTTCACCCCTAGATGGAGCCAATGAAAAAATTTTTTTTTCTTAAAATTCTTATTATTGAGCATATAAAAAATGACCTCAAACAGGTTTTTTTTCCAAATTTATGTTTTTATCTAAAAGATATAAAACTCTACCGTACGGTTGAGATGTCAGTTTATGGTAAATCTTTTTTTACATTTGCGGTACTATTTTATGGGCTTTTCTGAATAATAAACATACCTGTAACAGTGTTGGTATGTCTTAGAAACCTTCCATAATTATCAGGGTACACATGAAATTAAGTTTATTTAAAAAAAATGAAGAAAAAAAAAGGTGTTTAGAAAAAAATAATACATTACATATTGTGTTGTGGTGGTCAATATAATATCCAGGCCATTTTCAGTGATTTTAATTCATAACCTTTTCAATAAATGCAGCAAATTTCAGTAAATTCAGGTAATATGGCAATATAAAGCATTTTTCACAACAGGAATACTGCAAGTTTTGTAAAATATCTAAGACTATTTATCGTCAATAAATTCTTTTTTTAGTCATTTTACTTGAGCTCCTGAATGTTCAAACCAGAGTTTTTCTAATTTTTTGGTTTGGTTGACAGGTACAACCAACCATTTCAGAGTGTTTTTATACATGTGTTACTTTATAAGCACTCTCTTATGCTCTGCTGAAGCTTGCGGTGTGAAACAGATCATACCATATGTAGAAGTGTGAATGCAAATACTAGCTACACTTGCTTGATTTCACACATTGTGAAATGAATTACCAATATTTGCAAAATGGACACTATTGCTGTTGCCATAATAGTGTTCTTCTTCATCAGTTTTCTCTAAAAACTTGCAAAATCACTGTCAAAGTACTACATTTGAAGAAGAATTTAGTTTGCCACTAATATAAAAAAAAAATATGTTCTATATCGGGGTGGGCAAACTCTGGAGGGCCACTGCCCTGCATAGTTTAACTCTCCAGCCCTGATAAAACTCACCTGCCTGTAGTTTTCTAGTAATCCTGAAGGCATTGATTAGCTGGTTCAGGTGTGTTTGATTAGGGTTGGAGCTAAACTCTGCAGGGCAGTGGCCCTCCAGGACAGAGTTTGCCCACCCCTGTTCTATATGAATGCAATCCAGACATGCTATATCTACCATTTTGGCATTGCAATGTAAATTGTGTTGCTTCCATGCAATTTACAAGTCCTCTTCCAAGGCTTTATGGGATACTAAAGTGTCTTTGTATGTATGTAACACTCACTTTTCATTACCCGATCAGTTCCTTTCCACTATATGCAAAATAAAATACTGTATGAATGTATGTGTGAGTAACATTTATGAAACTGTATTTTAAATTACATTAAGTTTTTACTATGTCTGCTTGAAGAAAAAAAATAAAAAATATACCCATATTGTCACACTTCAGTTCCTACCATCTGGCTATTTTTACCCTTTACAGACATATCAACCGCATGGTCACGCGTAGTTTTGGAAAATTATGGCAAACAGGTGTTTCTGTATTTCTCTTATATTTTGCCATATTTCTATTGTTTAGACTCTACCCTACTAACTACAACATTGTGGTTTGATTCCCTCCTTAACTGATACCATGTTTGACCCTATTATTCGATGACCGATCAGCAACTTCATTCTTTCGTGTGACTGACTGAAGTGTATAAACTGATGCTGTCACCTGAAAACTGAAAAGTCCCATCCCTCCATGACAAAAGCAGACAGTGGGGTGGGACAATAGAGCTGTGGAAGATTTTTGTCTCATCTCCTTCTTTTGACTGATTTTTTTTCACACTCAAAGTAAGGTTTACCGTACTGTTGAGAAATCAGTTAAAGGGTTGTTAGGGAACTGATGTATGTTGACATCAGTCCAAAACATTGCAGGCCCGTTAGTGGAAAGCTCCTGTGCCATGGTTACAGATGGCTGCATGTCAACAAGTTCGAGTGTGAATTTCCCCTCGTCAATGGAAGGGACCACTTTCTTTGCTCTGGCGGATAAGTCCCCTTCTATTGCAACAGTGAACGGGTCTCTGACAAAAACGGCCACCTCTGTGGGCAGATCAAGTCCATCCAATCGACCAGCAAAGTTATTTTTCAACATCGCAATGAAAACTGTCATCACATCCGTGATTTGTGCGGGGGATGAGATGCATTTGCGGAGTGTCGGAAAATGCAGCATTAGGCCTGTGCTCAAATCATTTGCGAAAAGGTCCAGTTTAACTTGGAATGCGCGCATCTGTTCGACAAGGTCGATGACAGTTTTGTCTCTGCCTTGTAGTCCCAAATTGAGATCATTCAGGTGTTTGAATATGTCGCTCAGAAAGCAGGCATCGGCCATGAAGTTGTCGTCCAGTATGTGACTCAAGTGCGTTTCTGCCTTTTTTTGCTTGCTGCTGCGGAGGAAAGTTATGATCTCCTCTCTGAGACCGCAGAAACGCTCCAGTGCTTTGCCTTTGGACAGCCACCTCACGTCATTATGCAAAAGAAGGTCGTGGTGCTCAGAAGACATTTCTGACAGCAGCATGAGGAATAAGCGGTGTTGGAGGCTTGATGTGGAGCGAATAAAATTAATTGTAGCCATAACACTGTCCATTGTCGTTTTGAGCGCCCCCCTTAGTTTTGCGCACAACACCCCCTGATGCACAATGCAGTGTAAGGTGATCAACTGAGGTGCAACAGCATTCACTTTCCCTGTCATGGATGGAGCCCCATCTGTCACAAGCATGCACACACGCTTCATATCCAGACCAGTGTCTTTAAAAAAGGCGGAAATTTTCCCAAAGACTATATCACCAGTTGTGTGCAATTTTACGTTTCAGTGTTGAGAAAGACATATTGATAGTAATCTAGGCTACTACCGGCACGCTCTGCATTGTTTGCGTGTTGCTAGGCTACATGGTATGAATTTAAGTAGGAATGCGCGTTTTTGGCGGGACCATAGACATAATACTAAATACTTTATAATATATATATAATAATTTATATATATACACTAATTAATAATTTTATTAAATTCTATTAAATAACAATTTATAAATAATATATATTAATTTATTATGTCTATGGGCGGGACCACGGCTGGGCCACTCGGAGGTTGCTTCCGGGCCGCATGTGGCCCGCGGGCCGCCAATTGAATAGCCCTGATGTAGTGTGTACCCAGCATTAGATGATTCTGTGAAAAGTGCAAAACATGGACATAAAACATCAGCAAAGAGACAAATGCAGGATCCTGATGTATCCATGAAGACAAATAAACAACTATTATTCACATTAGTTAAAAAAAAAAAAAAAAATCTAATTTACTGTAGTACTGCACAGTACCTTCAGCATCTTGATTGAGTCCAGAGTGGATGAAGGACATCAGCACTAAAAGCAGAAGAAACACAGATATGAAGTATTTCCATTCCTTCAACACAACGTAAATCACACACTGAAACATAGAGTTTATTCGACATGAACTAAGTGTTTTCCTGTTTTGATGCTCATTCAGGTGAAAACTGATTTATTCTCCAGCATTTAACATCACACACAAAGACGTCACTGGACTCATGAACTGATAGAAGATTCACTGATGATTCATTGATGCTCAACAACAGAGAAGCAGTTTGAACTACTGAGCTTCATAACATTGAACAGATGTTATTCTCATCAACTAATGTTCTCATCAACTAATGTTATCATTCAGAGAATCTCTGTAACTCTGTCTCCTTTGCTTCTTCTTTGTTTTGCTTCCTTTTGTTTTTTGCTTGTAAAATAGTAGTTTGTAACTGCTGATCTATTGATGTGCCATATTTTATATAATTCCCTCTGTTTGCTCATTAAAAAACAAACAAACAAACAAACAAACAAAAAAGACATGAAAGACACTATTAAAAATGTATAAAGAATGTATAGAACTTCTACACTACCATGCCATTATATATAACGGTATATAAAAATCCACTTTGTGTATAAGGACACTCACATACATGTTTAAAGAAAATATTAAAGGGATAGTTCACCGAAAAATTAAATTTCTGTCATTAAGTACTCACCCTCATGTCGTCCCAAACACTTAAGACATTCGCTCATTTTCGGAACACAAATTAAGATATTTTTTTATTAAATCAAAAACAAAACAAAAATAACGATTTTATTTAACAATTTGAACCGTTGTCATATTCAGTTTACATAGTGGACTGGACTAAGAGCATTTTCACACCTAGTTTGTTTTAGCGCTCCAAGTGCCTAGCCTCGGATAGAAATAATTCATACATCAACACAAAAGATGATCTCAGTTCCCCCTAAAATGACGCAAAAACAAACCATATTCAGAACACATTATTTTAATGTGGGTGTTGACTGCTTGGGGTGCTCAAACATTTGTGTTGACGTATGAATTATTTCTAACCGAGGCGAGAGCACTTGGAGCGCTCAAACAAACTAGGTGTGAAAATGATCTTAAACCACATTTAATTATGTTGCAATATATTTGCAATGTATCAAAACAAGTAACACTTAAATACATATAGCACAAACACTTTTCAATCAAGACATTTCTCAAAATAAAGTTTATTAGCTTTGCAAAATATAAATAAACAAATATGTTTAAAATGAAGACAAAAGTCTGACTTTCAAGCATTGGTGGAACATGAAACCTGTGGTTATTCTGTTTGACACCCATCTGAAATTACTTCATACAACCACTAAAAATAAAGTTCAGACCAAGTGGTTAAAAATAACTGAAAAGTGTCTCAGAAAAGAGAAGTTAGTTCTGAGAAAAGCTTGAGCATCATTTGTCGGTAGATGCCACTTGGTTTGATAAACTGTGTGTCCATATGACAATTTAAGTGGCCAAATACTTTTTGCAAATCATTTTCAATAAGAAGGGCAGAAAGAATGAAAAGTGTTAGAAAAGCTGATTGTGTGTTCAGTAGGGTTATAACTTTTTGACTATTTTTCAAATAAAATATTTCCTGTATCAAAGTTTTTTGACTTTTAGTCTCTCTTTATTTTAACAATTATAACATTGCCAATTAATCAAAATTTACATTTAATAATACAAATTGAATTTAATATACAAAATATATAAACATACAAATACACACTCAAAAAAGAGAGAAACGAATACATTAAAAATAACATTAGTCTACATACACAAAGAATTACCTCATACATTCATTTGTAAAATTACATCTTCCATCTTTACATAAAACATCATTCAAACACCAAGTACGTTTAAAAGTATCAAGATCTCCAACCATTTTATAGCTCAACAGTAAGCCAAGTATCAGATATCAGACCTCTTAAAGTCATTTTAACATCAGTAGAATTCATCTTTGCTTTTCTCGTTAGCCACACAGCTAACTTTGTTTGACCGTATAAAAATTAATTAACATCTATTTTTCTATTTTGATACTTATATTTCAGGCCATAAATAAATCCATTTAATGTAAATTCAAAATTCAAATTTTTACTCCACTCTTCCAACAATAGAAACTTTGGCTTCAATCTTTTGCACTGCAAAAAATAAGTGAAACACATCTTCAGACTCAAAACAAAATGGACGTAATCCCTTACTGTTGGATCAATATGTGCCCTATGTCTATTAGTTATTATTCCGTGTATTATCCGCCATTGGAGGTCAGCAGTTCTCTTATCAATAGGATGTTTATATAAAGTCTTCCAGCTACCTTTAGGGAATACATCAAATCCCTCTATCCCTTGCCATTTAGAGTCTGAAACACATTTTAATGATTCAAAATGCATCACTTTTACACAAGTATGATGCTCTCTTTCCAGTATCAGCAAACAAATTAAGTTAAGTTTTAAAACTTAACTTTCCTTCATCTTCCGGCCATATCTCCACAGCTGCCCTTACCCCTAAATTTGGAAACTCAACATACATTGTTGTTTTGTTTCCTCCTCCAACAATTCTGTAAATGTTGATGGTATTACAGATAAGAATTCAGTCCTTAATCTTTCTGCAGCATGGAGTGATTTAATACTATAAGCTTTGCTGCAATATCTCTTGAAGACAACAATTCACTCTTACTCCAAAGATGAGAGACTTTTATAAACTGGGCTTTCACCATAGCAGCCTGCATTGAATGAGAGTTCAAAATTTTCATAGGTACACTGTTAAAAAATTACTGTAAATTTTACAGTAAAATACTGGCAGCAGGGTTGCCAGCCAGTTACTGTAATTTTTACAGTAGTGTTTCTGTAATTTAATTTACAGAATTTTACTGTAATCGAGAATACAGTCAAATTCTGTAAATTAAATTGCTGATTTAAGATTACTGACTATTAAGACCCTTCTCCTGTAGGACAGCTGAGCTAACACTCCTAAGAACTTAAAACCATCTTTTCGCCATAAAACATTATTAGGTAGCTGTGGGACATTCGACCTCTCTGAACCACACCATAAGACCTCGCTTTTTGTCCAATTTATTTTTGCTGATGATGCTCTTCCATAACATTCCATAACAAGATTTTCTAAAACCACTTTAATAGCATTACTGTTCCTGATTATTACAGTTACATCATCAGCACAGGCGGATAATTTCACATCATTTGAAATATTTGATCCATCAATATGTAAACCAGTCAGCTGTTCTCTTAATGTGCACAGTAGAGGTTCAATTGCAAGACTACAGTTGCCCTGAAAGAGAGCATCCTTGTCTTATTCCCCTCTGTACTTTTATAGGAACAAATAAACTTCCAGCTACTTTGACCATACATTCAGCTTCATTAACCCATGAAATAAAACCATCTCCAAAACCAAAAGCCTTCAGTAACTCAAACAAATAAGCATGGTCAACTCTGTCAAACGCTTTCTTGTTTAAGAGATATTAATCCCAAATCGTTATCATTATACATTGCATAATCTATTATATGTCTCATTAAAAATAAATTATCCCTAATACATCACCCCTTTACACAATATTATTGTTCTTCTTTCATGATTAATACACTCATATAATTATTAATCTACTAGCAATACATTTCGAAAAAATGTTATAATCCATACACATTAATGCAACAGGTCGCCAATTCTTCAAACAATACAAATCACCTTTCTTCAGTAACAAAGGCAACACTGCTCTATTACAACTCTTAGGTAAAGACCCAGTCTGTATTGAATTTAAAAGAATTTCAAAATAGTCCTTTCCAATTGTCACACAGCATGGTTGTGGGAAACACACGCAGACGATGGAGCTCCAATCACAAAAATTAAAATGAATGTACGCAGGAGATCAACATACATGGCACAACAGAGACGTGAAATAATGACAACAACTGACAAAGACTGAGGGAGAACACAGGTCAGACAAAGGGGCAAACAAGGCTAATAAACAAGACATAGCTGGGACTAATAGAACTCAATCAGGGTAACCAAGGGAACAAACTAGTGGCGGGAGAACTGAACAAAAGAACATGTGACACAGGGAAACAAACACAGAACACTGACACCAATAACATGCCAGAAATGTTTATAAAATTCAGATGGAAGACCATCTAGACCAGGAGCCTTCTCTGATGAAAGATCTTTTACAGATTTTGTCACTTCTTGAAAAGTAATTGGTGAATCAATAACCTCCTGTTGCTTAGGCGTCAAACTCTTAAGACATGAAAATAATTCATCTTTACATTTAGGATCTGTGACATTGGCTGTGTATAAGTCAGAATGAAAGTCAACAGCAATTATTTTCATTTCATAAGTAACAACACCATCAGTTTTAAACCCACCATCAATTTCTTGATTAGTCTTTCATTCTAAATTAAAAAATAATTTTGTGGGTCCATCAATGTCTTTATTTTGAATAAATCGTGCCTTAACAAGTGCACCTTTCACTTTATCATGCAATAAAGAATTTAACTGAAGCTTTTTCTCTGAAAGAGCAGTTTCCAAATGAAGTTAAAGGGTTGTATTCTGGATTTCACCGCCGCTTCAATACATATCTTTTGAGTAATTTATAATAAAGTTATTAATCAACATTTATCTTAAGAAGAATCTTCACTAGAAGAAAAGTGCAGAATGCCACTCCAAATACAAATTATTGGACAGTAGCAGTTTCTTGGAGCAGAAATCAAAGGAAGAAAGAAGAGAATAGTGGAAATTTCCAAAGAAATCACAAAATTATAGAAGAATAAATTGAATGTGTCGGATCAAGTATACAAACAAAGCTCGTCAAGGTGCTGAATGATTAATGTGTCAGGAGGGGAAATATGATGCCCTGAATGAACTTTTTAACATCACAATAGTAAACGGCTAATGGTGCGATCAAAGTGATGGAGGAAATGTATGCTGTCTGCAGAAACAAAGACAAACTACATCTTTGATTTATTCTAAGTGTAACCCAGGTTACTAAGAGCCCTGTTAAAGGTGCAATATGTAATATTTTTGCAGTAAAATATCCAAAAACCACTAGGCCAGTGTTATATATTTTGTTCACTTGAGTACTTAAAATATCCCAAATGTTTCCAACTATTTGTAAATCGTGAGAAAATTGCAATTTTAACCAAGGCTCCAGGACTTGTCAGGAGTAGCCTGTCAATTGCGTCATACCCGCATTACCCTCAGTTTCCGGTTTTATTTTGTAGAAACCATGGAAACACCAAAGACGCTTTAATATATTACACGTTTTAATAGTCAAAGGAACAACTGTTTTGATATATTGATAGACAGAAAACTAATTGTTATATAGCTCAACACCTTCTTGATTGTCTGCAAGTACCATGCTTTACCATGCCTCAGAGAAAAACACTATTTTGTCAAGTAGCTAACATAGCATAATCAGATGCAGCTTTAGTTTTAGTAATAGTAATACAAAATTGTATCCATCATACAATACATTTTCAAATGAACTGCATGCCATTTATCAACACAAGCCATCCAGCATTTAATAAGATATTCTAAAATCTTGCATTTAATAAGATATTCTAAGATCTAGCTTACTGCAGTGTGTCTCAAACAAGTGTCTCACAGCAGCCGTCAAGCGAACGCACAGAGTAACGCTATAACAACATTTTCAACACACTCAAATGTGTCTAATATAATAAATAGAGCAGCATTACCTCATACTCATGACCGGAATAGCGGAAGCGGCGCCGGCGACTGTGTCATAATAAAAGTTCCGCTGCTCGTGAGGCGTGTGTTGCGCAATCGCTCCAGCGGCCTCGTTCAGCTCCCACAACACTCGGTCCTGCTCTGCTTCATGCTACAGTAACTTTAATAATCGCATCCATGAACATAATTTCTTCCCGAGTCCTATCCCTATTCTTTTGCACCTTCCATTGAGGTGAAGACCACATGTCCCAAGATTCCGCTCTTAAAACTTGGCGTCATCAAGCTACACCTTTGTTTTGAATAGGCCTCTAGCGACCTCTAGCGGACAGAATTATTACATACTACACCTTTAATGTAAGATAGAATAGGGAATAAAAACCATAAAACTTGTGAATATGTAAATCAGTACTTTATTTTAATAACAATGAAATAGAAAATAAGAAAACGCATAAATTCAAAAAGAAATAAAACTAATTTGGAAAATGATTCAAATGAAACAAAGTGAAGATTGGTCCAATGAGGAGAGCGAAGAGTTAGCACCGCCCTATGATCGGAGCTGTGCAAGAGAGAGGACGAAGTGAGAACGCGCGATGCGAGAGAAAGAAAGCAGTTCCGACGCGGTCCTGAAAAAGAAGAAGAAACAGAATTAGAACACATAAATTAGCAGTTGTGTCAAGAGAAAAAAAAAATGTGAATTGAATGTCGTCAGTCGATTATCAAGGTTGATGCTAGCGCAAACTGTTACAGAGGAGAGAGAAACTTCCAGAGGTTGGAGTTTTGCCTGTCTGGAAACTTCATAACTAGAAAATTCGAATTCTCTTGGTAAGTGAAGTGATTAAATCCTCAATTACAGAGGTTTTGTATAAATGTGCTGTAAATGGTGTTTAACCATCAAATGCGGTTGTATTATGTGCAGTAGTATATAAAAGATGTATAAAAGCTAATCCTGTGTTTAAAACGGGAGGAATATCGAGTGAATGTGTTAAATAACTAATGTTCAGATTTAAAAGTTACTTTAAGCAGTTTACAAGTGTTATTTTAATGGGTTTTTGTCGTGTTTTCGAGCTATGAGAAATGGCTGATCGTGATCGCACATGTGATACGGGCAGATGAGGCCTAAGCGCGTCATTTGAAAAATGCTCTTAGCATGTCTATGCAAATTGCAATGTGTTAATGTTAAATGAACATGGAGTTGAAATGTTGTTTATTCGCAGATTAACTGCTGTAATGATGTATATCTTGAACGGAATGTCTAATTGTATTTTTGGCCTTGTCTTTTGCAAGGTTGGGTTTTTGTTTTTTGTTTTCTCTGTCCTTCCTTTCCCTATCTTCTGTTTTCCATCATCCCTTGAGTCGGGTGCAGCATATTTTCTGGAACCGGACGGTTGTTAAAGAAGACTTTGAACTTGAACTGTCCCTGCAAGCAGGAGACTGCGAGCAGGAACTGGCGAGCCATGCCCATACAGGTGCTGGTCATATAATTAGAATATCATCAAAAAGTTGATTTATTTCACTAATTCCATTCAAAAAGTGAAACTGGTATATTGTATTCATTCATTACACACAGACTGATATATTTCAAATGTTTATTTCTTTTAATTTTGATGATTATAACTGACAACTAAGGAAAATTCCAAATTCAGTATCTCAGAAAATTAGAATATTACTTAAGACCAATACAAAGAAAGGATTTTTAGAAATCTTGGCCAACTGAAAAGTATGAACATGAAAAGTATGAACATGTACAGCACTCAATACTTAGTTGGGGCTCCTTTTGCCTGAATTACTGCAGCAATGTGGCGTGGCATGGAGTCGATCAGTCTGTGGCACTGCTCAGGTGTTATAAGAGCCCAGGTTGCTCTGATAGTGGCCTTCAGCTCTTCTGCTTTGTTGGGTCTGGCATATCGCATCTTCCTCTTCACAATACCCCACAGATTTTCTATGGGGTTAAGGTCAGGCGAGTTTGCTGGCCAATTAAGAACAGGGATACCATGGTCCTTAAACCAGTCACTGGTAGCTTTGGCACTGTGTGCAGGTGCAAAGTCCTGTTGGAACATGAAATCTGCATCTCCATAAAGTTGGACAGTAGCAGGAAGCATGAAGTGCTCTAAAACTTCCTGGTATACGGCTGCATTGACCTTGGACCTCAGAAAAGACAGTGGACCAACACCAGCAGATGACATGGCACCCCAAACCATCACTGACTGTGGAAACTTTACACTGGACCTCAAGCAACGTGGATTGTGTGCCCCTCCTCTCTTCCTCCAGACTCTGGGACCCTGATTTCCAAAGGAAATGCAAAATTTACTTTCATCAGAGAACATAACTTTGGACCTCTCAGCAGCAGTCCAGTCCTTTTTGTCTTTAGCCCAGGCGAGACACTTCTGATGCTGTATGTTGTTCAAGAGTGGCTTGACACAAGGAATGCGAACCCATGTCTTGCATACGTCTGTGCGTAGTGGTTCTTGAAGCACTGACTCCAGCTGCAGTCCACTCTTTGTGAATCTCCCTCACATTTTTGAATGGGTTTTGTTTCACAATCCTCTCTAGGGTGCGGTTATCCCTATTGCTTGTACACTTTTTTCTACCACATCTTTTCCTTCCCTTCGCCTCTCTATTAATGTGCTTGGACACAGAGCTCTGTGAACAGCCAGCCTCTTTTGCAATGACCTTTTGTGTCTTGCCCTCCTTGTGTAAGGTGTCAATGGTCGTCTTTTGGACAACTGTCAAGTCAGCAGTCTTCCCCATGATTGTGTAGCCTACAGAACTAGACTGAGAGACCATTTAAAGGCCTTTGCAGGTGTTTTGATTTAATTAGCTGATTAGAGTGTGGCACCAGGTGTCTTCAATATTGAACCTTTTCACAGTATTCTAATTTTCTGAGATACTGAATTTGGGATTTTCCTTAGTTGTCAGTTATAATCATCAAAATTAAAAGAAATAAACATTTGAAATATATCAGTCTGTGTGTAATGAATGAATATAATATACAAGTTTCACTTTTTGAATGTAATTAGTGAAATAAATCAACTTTTTGATGATATTCTAATTATATGACCAGCACCTGTATAAGGATCGAGCTACGAGAATCAAGAAAGTGGTAGGATTGTGCACACGCTTTTCCTTCGTTTTTCTGACTGAACTGTGTTGCTCCGAACTCAATTGCGGAAGAAGGATCTCGTGTAGGCAGCACTGAAGTGGAGCTAAAGTTTGGTGAAACCCTAATCCACATTGGGACCGTTATTGTGAGCAGTAAGGTTGATCTATTGTGATTTCTTTTATTTTCTACTGATTTTCTACTCTCAAATTCCACTTCTTTTGTTTCATTTAATTATTTGGTTTTATTTTTATTTTTTTGTTGTTGTTTTTCTGAAGAACAAGAGTGAAAAGGGTATTTCAAAATGTCATTTGGAAGAATTGTATTCATAGTCAAATTCAAAGTTATTCTCTATAATAAATAAGCCAATTAGAAACAAATTGAATAAATAGGTGAAAAGAAATTCTATACCCATATTAGCAGAGTAAGACTCAGTTAACTTTATTAGGTTGAATCTAAATAGGTCAAAAAGAGATAGACAAACAATTAATAAAAAAGTACTAAAACTAAATAGAAAATTTATATATATAAGGGTTATAAGAAGAATATTTATTTTTATTTATTTACATTTATTTTATTCTCCATTACCCCTTTTTGGTCACTATTTCCCTTTTCTTTTTCTTTTTTTGTTTTGATGATGTATTGAAACTTTGACTTATTATTTATTTATTTTTTTTCCCTTTTATTATTGCAGTATTAACATTCTCTTTAATACTTCTTACCTGTTTCTAATGCAGCCAGTGTTGACGTCATTTCCTTCTACCCTTGTTGCTGACACAGTCTCTTGAGCGAGTCTGATCTTCTGGTCGCTGGTCCAAATTTAGAAACGGTGTATTCATTTTCCGCTCATTTCTGTTATTCACTGTTTGAGAGGGCGGGTTGCACTTGCGCCGCGCGTTACATAAGCAATAAGCAGTGATGTTCATTACTCTGTACAAGTATTAAAACATTTGTGAGCTATTTCTTATCATAATACGTGCAATATGCATATTAAATATAAAGTTTCAAATGCCAAAAACTATTTATATATATATATATATATATATATAATATATATATTTCGGGGTGACCTTTTTTGGCAGAAGTTCATCAAATTAAAGAACAGGAAAACAAAGTTGTATTAAAGTTATAACCCTAATGTTCAATCGCTGTTCTCAAGCTCTCTGAGTTTATTTAAAGATACAGCAATATACAACACTAACTCATTAACACAAATACATCTAATAACTACTTGAAATAGGAAAAAGGAGTATTACAACAAAAATAAGCAAAAAAAATGTGCGTACAGGGATAACATTTTCACATGCGTTATCAGACATATAACTGAAAACAACATGATAAAAAAGGAGAAAAACTAAACAGAAGATATAGAATAAGATCAAATACTCACA
This sequence comes from Hypophthalmichthys molitrix, assembly GCA_037950675.1. Taxonomy (NCBI): domain Eukaryota; kingdom Metazoa; phylum Chordata; class Actinopteri; order Cypriniformes; family Xenocyprididae; genus Hypophthalmichthys; species Hypophthalmichthys molitrix. The sequence continues at coordinate 33,931,937 of CM075498.1, read as the reverse complement.
GATGAGAAGAAATGCACTGGACCCCATACTGTCACACTATCGACTGTTTTTTTTTTTTTGTTTTTTTTTGCGTGTGCTAAAACAGACACTTCCTGTGTTTAAAAGAAGAGATAGGGAGGAGGAGACAAAACTCTATTCAGAAACGCAGGGAGAAAGAAAAGAGAGATGCATTCTAAAGGCCTATATTTAGCTACTAATTTAGTGTGTTCAAGTAGTTACAGCTCTGTTCATCTATTTAAATCATATTTTAGAGAATTTCTAACGGTGACTGTTCTCGCACTGTTATTTTGTTCGTTCACACTGCCACAGTCACACCACAGACAGACAGTGATTACAAAGTGAAATCACCACATGACATCTAACATGGGTCTACTTATATAAGGCCTGCTCTACATTATTATCTACATCAGTTAATGAAATATACAGTTTTTAACCATAAACTTGAGTTTAGTTCCATAAAACCTAAAATGTTTTTTTTTTTTTTTTTACTGTCAAGTGCTGCCTGTGTTTTTTTTTTTTTATGTATTTATTACTGGTTTATTTTTTATAGTGTGGGAACCTGAAAAAAAAAAAAAAAAGTCACAAAGTTCTGTATTTTCTTATTGTGGGGTTATTGTGGGAACTCGTCAAAGGCATTTTCTGTTCCCTGGCGCTGCCATATGGCTCTCAAAATAACAGACCTAGACTTGATGGAACTAAACAAATGGTTGGACTAATGGAAACTACTAACCCTAACTGTAAAAAAGGCGCCACACAGGTTATATTCATGTGTCATGGTTTCCCTTGCAATACACTACAGTCGACTCACACACAGCATCCATCCAGCGAGCCAATCAGTACTCCGGGCAGGACGTGCAGGTCAGCGCTCCCGCCCACTGAACTGAGTCAGACTGATCGGGAAAGCGGATGGATGCTACTGTAGCGATTTATCTTTGCTAAAGTTGTGTGCATGCTTATAAAGTAAGTAACATTCTGTGTTGTGTTCTAGTGTCCTCATATTCTTGTCTGAATGGTGAGCGGCAATATTTGAACACGTCTGTCACTGTATGTATTTAATAAACACCACGAGACTGTGATTCTGAGCCGTGTGCTTCTTTTATCGACTCTCATTCTACACAGGCATGAGCAATCAACAGATGATCAGTCCGACACACAAGTCAACTTCAAATCCACAATGTCCTTTTTTTTTTTTAGCACAACTTAAGATATGGAACTTGCATTCAAACTGCTTCACTCAGTTTTTTTTTTTTTTTTCTGTCCATAACAATCATTATATCCAGTTGGCCGTATTACTGCTCTACCACTTCTAGTATGGCGTGTTGGATGTTCATCCACTCTCACCAGAGAATTCTCAGGTGAATGGTCGGGTGGTCTGGGTGTCTGAGTGGATATCTCATCCGAATGTTCATCAGGATCAACACCTTTGCACAGACTCTGATGTATCTTTGTCAAGTGGCGTCGGTTCCTCCTTTCCTGCTGCCGTTTGCACCGTGTAAGACCAAGGTTCATCTCTCTGGTGCACCACTACAGCGGGCTTCCATCCACGTCTGGTCTGCATATGTACTGTGGATCCTGGAACCAGCTCAGGTAGTGTCTTGGCATTTCGGTTGTACTGATGCCGTATTCAAGATTGCAAATCCACCAGTCTTTTGTGTATGTTGTGGGGTTGGCTGTTGAAGCACAGCACTAGAGCATGGGAGTGTACTCCACAGGACTTCCCATTAGCATTTGTACAGTAGATTCATTTAGGCCTGTCACTGGTGTGTTTCTTAGTGACCGTAGCACTAGATGTGGGTCTGTGCCTGTTTGTATTGCTTTCTTCAATGCATGTTTAACAGTCTTTATTGCTCTTTCTGCAAGTCCACTGGACTGAGGGTATCCAGGACTAGAGAATGTGAGCTTAAAGTCCTATGATGCTGCAAATGACTTCATCTCATAGCCGGCAAATGGCACATTGTCACTCACTAATTCTTTTGGGATACCATGTCTGGCAAAGACTGATTTCATTTTTTGTATTACTGTGTGGGCTGATTTGTCGGGTAAGTTTAGTACCTCTGGATATTTTGTCAAACAGTGCACTAGCAATAGATAATACTGACTTCTCAGCTCGAAGAGTGGCTCTTTTTGATGTTGTGGCTGGAGTTGTTGACACGGCACACATTTCTTCACCATCATCTCTATGTCTTGCACTATTTCAGGCCAGTAGAGGGATTTTCTTGCTTTGGCCTTTGTTCTCTGGATACCTTGGTGAGCTATGTGTAGCATTTCTAAGATGACTTTTTTTGAAGCTCTGAGGTATGATTATCTTGTCTCCTACCATCACAATGCCGTTCTGTATGCTGATTTTGTGTTGCATAGGCCAGTAGCTGTGTAGGTTGCTGTTCACACTGTGTCTTTTCTGTGGCCAGCCAATCTCAACCTTCTCACACAGATCTTGCAACACTTGGTCTGCAGCAGTGGCCTCTTTCAATTGCTGAAGTGTCTGTGGACTCAGTGCATATGTGGCCTCCAAACCATGCACAACTTTCTCATCATAGAGGTCCTCACCATCATCAGCCTCCCTATTTACAGTTGCATGGGATAGCGTATCAGCAATATACATGTGCTTGCCCGGTGTATATGCAATGTTCAGTTCATACTTTTGTAGTTGTAAGAGCATTCGCTGCAAATGTGCTGGGGCCTTGCACAGCTGTTTCTGCATGATGTTCTCAAAGGGCTTATGATCTGATTGCACGGTCACTGGCTTGCCATATGTGTACTGATGAAACTTCCTTGCTGTGTAGAGTATGGTGAGTAACTCTTTCTCAATTTGAGCATATCTTTGTTCAGTTTCAGTCAGTGCCCGTGATGCATAACACACAGGATGTCCCTCTTGCAGGAGACAGGCTCCCAAGATGTCTTTTGATGAGTTCTGTATTGTTAGCGTTTTTTTTTTTTGTGAACAAAGAACCTCAGCATAGGTGATTGTGTGAGAGCGCGCTTCAAATTCTCTAAAGCAGAACTGTGATGGGGATTCCACTGCCATACAGCATCTTTCCTCAGCAATTGTCTTAGAGGCACTGTGAGTGAAGCTTTATTTGGAATGAACTGCTCTGAGTACTTAGTCATGCCCAGTAGATGTTGCAGGCCTTGGCGATCACGGACATGGGATAAACTTCACTTTGGCATCATGATGTCGCAGGCCTTTTGGTGTGATGATGTGTCCCATGTATGTCACAGTGCTGACCTTGAACTGGATCTTCTGGCCATTAAATCTCACGTTGACCTTATCAAGGATTTCATCATGCTCCTGTTCTGTTCAGCGATGATCATGTCATCAGTAATGATGTGCACTGCTAATGAGGTTGCTCTGCCCAGAATCAGCATGTTTGATTGATAAGACACATAGAACTGTAACATGGCTATGGCTGTGGCTTTGTCGGTCCTGCATTTCAGTGACACAACACCTCTTGGGGTGGAGCATATTCCCCCCGAATGCTACTAACACTGTTGATGTAGGCTGTGGCTTAACTGGACCAGGGAACTTCTGGACAATGGATAGAGGTAGCACATTTGCCTCTGCACCGGTGTCTAGTTTGAATTTTATCTCCACGCCACGGATGGTAGCTGTTGTGTACCACGAATTGTGTTGTGTACCACGAATCTGTTTCATTCATTATGCTATGCACTGTCTTTGCTCTGCTATTGTTATGATTGACAGAGTGGCATACCTTGGAAAAGTGGTTGCTTTTGCCGCACTTATGACATACGGCCTTAAAGGCTGGGCATTGGCGTGGCTCATGGCTCTTTCCACATCTGCGACAGTTTCATGTTACTGGTTTCTTACTGCTTTTGTTTCTTGCACCTGGTTTTCTCTGTTCTGTTGCTTTTTCTATGGCATTTATTTGAGAGTCTTGGACAGCACTGGCATTTTGCATTGCCTGTATCTGTGTTTTGGCTAACTCGGTTGCCCTGCATATTTCAATAGCTCTGTGTAATGATAAATCATTTTCACATAGCAAGCTTTCTTTCAGAGAAGAGTTTATGCTAAACACCATCTTTGCCATTTTTCCACTAAATTGCCTGTTAGCAATAGTGGCGAGGGCGGCTTGAACTGTTCCATGCTCGTCTGCTGTTTGCATGTAAAGTTTTACCTGGCGTGCTAGACAGTTCACATCAAACAAAACAATTTGTGGTACTCTCTCCACCGTCGCTTCTGACACCATGTTGTGTTCTAGTGTCCTCATATTTTTGTCTGAATGGTGAGTGGTAATATTTGAATATGTCTGTCAGTGTATGTATTTAATAAACACCACGATACTGTGACTGAGCCGTGTGCTTCTTTTACTGACCCTCATTCTACACAGTCATGAGCAATCAACAGATGATCAGTCACCTTAATGAAATAGAGTGTAACCAAATCCACCAGAGTCTGTTCATCCATTGTTTTCAACGTTTGTGAACATTTAACTGATCCAAGTGTTTATAAGTTAATGTATGCAAGTGACAAAGACGAACTAGCGTGTAAAGGTGTTCATGTGTATATTTACATACTAGTTTCCTCACATATCACTGTTATGTTTGGAAGACATATTCTATGTGCCATTTAATCATCACATGGTTTATTAAAAAAAAAATATATATATATATATATATGTATGTATGTGTAGAATATGTTAGTATACACTACCAGTCAAAAGTTTGGAAACTAAGATTTTTAATGTTTTTAAAAAGTTTCATCTGCTCACCAAGGCTGCATTTATTTAATTAAAAATACAGTAAAAACAGTGATATTGTGAAATATTACAATTTAAAATAACTGTTTTCTATATGAAAATATTTTAAAATGTAATTTATTGTTGTGTTGGCAGAGCTGAATTTTCAGCATCATTACTCCAGTCTTCAGTGTCACATGATCCTTCAGAAATCATTCTAATATGCTGACACTGCATGCCAAATTTCAAGTCGATCGGACTAATGGTTGCGTAGTTACAGCTGTTCATGTTTTTTTTTTTTTTCAATTTATAGCGCCACCTAGTGTCCAATCACAATTTTTTTTATTGTGACCAAAAATTGAGCCCTTATGTGTACAAAGTTTAGTGCAAATATCTCATTTCGTTCGAGTTATAGCCATTTTAGTAAAAGTGGCTCCGCCCACACCGTGCGTTTTGGCGCCCCTTAGCAACCATGGATGAAAATTTCAATTATTTTTTTTTTTTTTAACAATTATTGATATTCAGACTCCAGAGAATCTTTCTGAACTGGTTTGGTTCCGATCACACAAAAAACCTAGGACTAGTTCGCAAAAGTAGGTTTTGGACGAAATTCAAAATGGTGGAAATTTTTTTTCAGGCGGAAATGAAATCGGATATAGGTTTTGTTCATCTTGAGCCAAGGATTACAATGATATAAGACACTTGAGTCTACGTCAAACAGTCTGAGTTATGAGCAATTTTGAACTTTTGATCACTGTAACGCCCCCTATTCGCCGATTGGGGTCATCTCTTGTAAGGTTCTCCCCAAATTGAGGACTATCATCTGGCCAAGTTTCAAGTCTCAAGGCCTTACAGTTTGGTCTGCACGATTCGTTTTACGGCGGAAAAAAAAAAAAAAAAAATCCTTACAATTACAATAGGGTTTCAGCACTTCGTGCTTGAACCCCTAATAATTTCAAATACACTTAATCACTGTTAAAACACCAGTATCACACCTTTGCTGCACTGTACTTCACTGGGGTTCTTGGGAGCTCTGCACCCGCAAGCACAAATACTTAAATACTTAAAACACCTGCACAATATTCCCTTTGTCACACAAAAACCACCCAATAAACTACCATATTTACTCACCCTGTCGGCTTGTCCTTGGCTGTGTTCCACTCCACTTTTAGACATGCACTCGCGAACTTCCCTAAGTTTCGTAAGGAAAAATGTAATTAATAAATCAACAAAATGTCCTAATTCTTTGATCACTTGGAATCTGCTATGGAGTTGATTTATTATTTTCCCTTACGAAACTGTTTAATGCAGCATTCTATATGTATATAGGTGTGTTTGGGTTGTTTTAGATATTTAAAGCTGCAGTCCGTAACTTTTTTTGGTTAAAAATTATCCAAAATCAATTTTGAGCAAGTACATAACCAGCCAGTGTTCAAAACGATCTCCTTACCTTAGCTCGATTCACAACAGTAAGCTTGTAATAATGTTTTATAATAAATCGATACTGGTGGATTTCCACGGGAAATTCAAGCATGCAGCAGTTCGTCTTTGTGTCATTGTAAAAGTGGATGCTACTGGTAGCGGATCATTTATAGCCTTTTTTCTCACAGCAGCTGCAATAATTAAACTTATCATTTTGATGGCGGATTGTAATCCAGAAAGGTCCAAATGACAATCATCAGCGACAACTGGAGATTCACCCGTAGTCAAAAGCAAAAAACTTCGAACTGCAGAGTGGCTACAGAAATTTACAGGTAACGCTAAGACACACTAAATACACAGTCACACAATGCTTATGTTGTTAATATTAACAATTTGAGAACAAAGTATAACAACAATAATTTAATCACCATGGCAGTGCGATTTATTGTAGGCTAATGCTTTTTCCCTCAGTTGGTCAGAACAAAAGTGGTAGACATGTTACTTGTTCAGATGTAATTTTTCGGTGAGAATTCCTACTTTGGTCATACTTCAACTCTACAATCTGTGATTCCGAAGTACAGTATCCACACCAGTATGGTGACAGCAAACATTAGATTCATCCTCACTGACGAGCTGTGCCGATGCACAATGCACGTAAAGGTAATAATTCAGCATATAACTGCAATTGCAGGTTTCAAACAGAGATGGCGACTAAGAGGCAAATCTTATGGACAGCAGTGTAGCGAATTAACTCAAAGGGGAAATATTAATAATTATTCATAACTCATTATGATTATTAATTATGAATATGTGAATCAGTTAATCAGATTAACTTGATGTAGCTACATTAAAATTAATATTACAATCAATTAACCTGTTTGTCCAGTGAACACTCTGTTAATTGTTTATTAATTCTAAGAAATGTTCATTTCCAGGTTATGGGAAACAACATTCTTATTGCACAGTACAACTCAGAGCACGTAGTCAAGATCTAAATCATTTAAGAGGCAATTTATTAGCAGAGGGAGCTAGAACCAAACATGTATTGTGCACAAGCTTTATTAACTAAATCGCAAACACATAACATACACGCAGGTCACACACATACGTAGGTATAAAATGGGCAATGATAGAGTTGAACCGGAAGTGGGACCGGAAATGGAGCTATTGGAAAAAGTCAATCTGGAAAAGAATCATCAGTTTCCTCAGTAATAAAGCTTTTTTTCTTGACACAGATGGTTTACAAATTAATACTAAATCGCTGTTTAGTGTTCAAATGTACGATACTTGCAAAATGCCTTTAGGCTGAGGAGTATCGGATCTGCAGGCTGAGGAGAAATCCTTGATGATTATTAAATATCCGGAGTTGTAACCAATATCTTCTGCATTAGTTGAAGACATATGATACAACTTGAGCTGTTAATTTGACTCTTAGTGGGGAAAGAGTTCTCCCTGTCCTAGTCAAGCACATGGTTGGGGGCAGGGCAGGCCCAGGCCCACAGGCAGCCCCTGCAATCGCTGTGTTGTCGGAAAAGCAAGCGAGCGGGAGGAGCATTGTGTGCTGGCTTTAAGCTCTGGGAGAAGTCACACCCCTAAGGGTTGACCTGACTAATGAAATGGGTAGGATCTCCGAGCGGCAAAATTTCTCTATGGGGGCTTTATGACCGAGCGTAATTACAATGGCCGAGTTGTTGAAGAGGAACTATTAAAGATTCTTGTAATACTGATGTGTTGTACAGGTATCAACATATCATATACACAAGCATTTAAATCTTCTCGATACGAACCCATAGACACTAAACAATGGCATAATTGAAGTTACCTTAAATGTATCATAAAACATGTGAATACAATACTGAGTACAATACAACAAACAGTAATAATGGATCCCATTTCCTGGGGATCTGCATGTTCATTTATAGAACAGTCTGTCTATAAATTAATGCAGGGATGTCTGTTTTCTGTGGGAAAGATGCAGGTTTTCTGTGTCTCTTTGTCTCTGCTTTTCCACATGTCAACACACATACTTCAGGGCAATAAAACTAAGGCAGTTCTTCTCTGGGGATAAGGACAGAGCCCAGAGTAAGTTTTAAACCATTATTTGTTAGATATAACAAATAATTGTCTGATTTGTCTGTCATTACAGCGGTTTTAAAAATATATACAATATATCATATCAGAGTTGTTTGTGGTCGGGTAAATTAAATGTGGTGCGGTGACGTCACAATCGTTTTGCATTGTGGTATATGGAGCTGCCTGAAGTATACATATGAAGTAGACTCGCTCTCTTGGTCAAAATCGAGGGAGCGAGGGTATGTCCATATAAACTTCCCTCTTCCACTTCATGAAGTGGAACGCACTTCAAAATGGCGGCAGGGATTCCCCCGAGGGGAAGTACTTAGGGAAGTTTGCGAGTGCGTGTCTAAAAGTGGAGTGGAATGCAGTGCTGCATTGATGTTTGGTGCATCACTTAAATTGTTCTGTGTATGTGTCTCTTAAATATCCACATAGTTCCTTAACCAGACCTCAATCCCATACTGTCACACAATGTCGATAACATGATTTTGATTCATATTCGATAGACCGATAATTGGCCACAAGATTTAAAACATGTTCATTTCTTCTCTAAAATGATGGTAGTTTAGAAGTGAGAAGTGGTGCTTCATCCAGGCTTTCCAGAACACAGACAGGAAAGGGAAGTCAATGAAAATTACATGGACATTCTGTGAATCTTGCTCTTGTAATAGTATTTTGAGGTTTATGAAACTAAAGATGCAGAAAAAGCATAAATGTTTCCTCTGCTATAGAAACAGAGCAGAAGTCAAACCACAACTGAGTTCAACTCTTAAAGTAAAGACACTCTATCGTTTTCTTACTAAAGCAGCTAAAGTTAACAATGCACAAATGACAATACTGTACATCTTCAATGATGAGCTAAAAGAAGCCTATGCAACACGTGAAAATGTACGTGATGTATTTTGCTGTAACTATGAATTTTTCATTTTTACCACCCATGGCCTCATTGGTTAAACCCACTATAAAAGAACAGCTGCTTTTAGAAACAACCCGCAAAATGCTTTGACTTCCGCTACGAGGTACCGCTAAACCACCAGAGAGAAACATCTGTACTTAAACCTCTCTCTCTCTCTCTCTCTCTCTGTGTGTGTGTGTGTACATATAAAATAAAATAAATAAATAAAAATATATATATATATATATATATATATATATATATATATATATATATATATATGGTAAAATGACATAATACAGCGCTAAAAGAGGCAAAATCTTATGGAGACAGTGTTTCGTTTTGAACTGAGTTTTGCATCTGTACGTTTTGTCTTATGAAGTTACACAGACAGATGTGTATGGGATTAAATTCCCGCCTAAAGTATTGTGATCACGAATCAAAAAATAAGCGTGAATCAAAAATTTAAAAACGCACAAAAATATATTGCACAAACTAAAAAAAAAAAATATGCAAAATGATCAGAATAGCAAATAACGTGGTCACAGATCAAAATATAATTAGCGTGAATCGAAAAATTAAAAGCGCATTTAAAAAAATAAAAAGCATGAATCAAAGCTTTAAACACATTGAAAATTATATTGCACAAATCTTAAACTTGTGTTTGTGTTGTAAAGCATTAACTCAATTAATTATAACTAAAGGGGTAATTAATTTACAGTGAATAAGAACCGAATCAACTGTAAATGAATCAGAATTAATATTTAACACTTCATCAATTATTCGTCCAGCGAATAATTGAGGTTAAAGCGTTTTACTAATTCTGGATAAAATATTATCCCGTGGCCAACGGTAGCAATATTTTATTATGATTACTGATATAAGCAAGGTAGCTGAATCTTTAAGTTTAAGGGCAACAATTTAGCAAACACAGCACAAGACACTTAATAAGTGGAAAATCAAACAAGACTATTGAACTACTTCTATGATTACAAGAAACTAAGGCTAAACACACACACACACACATACGCACACACATTCATACACATTCGCGGAGTTGATAGAGTGAGTTATGAAGAACTTCAATCCTAATTAAAATCGCAACCTGAGGAAATTCACAAAAGCAGAGCTTTGGCTTGATTCTTTCTGTTCAAAGGATTTTCACCAGTTTCCAGCAAGAGAGAGAGAATTTTGCTTGTACCTGCATTCGATTTGACAGCTGAGGTAATTGGGTTGTCCCGTGGCTCGTATCAAGCTGGAAGGGGAGTCCCGACTTGGATTGGCTGTCTTTGAAGTGACGTCTCTCTGAGGAAGCCCTGCGTTGGGTTGCGCGGGAGCTTTGGAAGGAGGTTGCCGGCTGGTGACACGCTGAAAGCTCTTCTGAGAGTCTGTTGCTTGAAAGGCTCTCGGCTGATGTAAAAATGGTGTAAAAACGATGTAAAAACCGAGCCCCTGGTCAAACAAACAAGCAAGCAGCAAGCAAGCAAGCAGCAGCAGCGCGCGCTGAACTGTCTTGACAGTGTAGTTTTAAGGAGAAAATTTGGTCCCGTCCTACGCCACAATTCTCCGATGAGATGCTGTTATGGAGCTTAGACACGCCCCGTACTGTTTCTTCTTTGTTCATTGATGGCATCATGTGACGCTCGTGGAATATTTTCCTGTTTTGATTAGTAACTTAATAAAGTTTCCTAATATCTCTCTGATACAGAATTTCAATGTTTCATGCACACAGTGTCATTATAAATAACATGAACTTTAATTCGAACTCCATCATGACACCTCTCTTGCACACATATTACTAACTTGACCTAATAAAACAATAATCACAATAATGCATAGATTAAGATATCATAAGTTCTAATAAGCACATCACGCACATATAAGGCATCATTATTCTGAATATGATTTCTGAAAACCCTTTTACATGATCTCTCAATGATTGCCCTTTTGAGATTGCAGATTGAGTCTGTAAGAATAGAAAAGTTTAAAATCGGGTCAGATGCGATCACTCAGTACACAGGAAGTATTTGTATTGGACCCGTTGTGCTTTAGGTCCGTTAATTAATGTTTCCTGTAGGTTTGCGCTGTATGGGGATTCCTGTTTCAATTTTGGTGATACAAAAGGTCTTGTTGTCTTGATCACATTAAATTTTATCGATCCTCTCACAAGACTCCACGTGATAGGCGCTGATTAATTTATTTCTGATGGGCAGGAAGGCTCAGAACAGATATCCTCTGTTCTTGAGTCACGTTATCACTTCTCTTAACGCTGATTGAGTTGGGAAACAAATGAACAACTGTTGCATAGTTCGTTGTGTGTTTGTTGCCTGAGGGTTTAAGAATTAAGTCAGGGAGGACAATTCCTTGTTCATTGTTCACAATTAGTGTTCGGTTGAAGTTGTTTGGTAATGTCTGTTCGGCAAGGCCCTACAGTGTTCTTAAAAGTAGTTTTCCTTGGTTTTATTACTCTGTACTTTGTGCTCTTACATTTTCTGCTCATATTTTACTCTTTTTGTACGCTTGTGCTGTTTTTCCTCTTTGCTCTTCTTTCCATGTTCTGCGCTTGCTTTTCCAAATGTTGCAGTTCGAGTTTCATGTAAATTAGGGAGGGCTTAAGAGTCACCATTGGTCCACTAGTTCTAGATTGACAGCTTCTCCTCTAGCCAATCAATCGAAGAGAGGGAGATGACGTCACTTCAATGCGACTCATGGCTACTGATGCTCACACTCATACAGGGGAAGATAACCGTTTAATTTGAAACTTTACAAGGACTTTCAAGCTGTAAAGTTATCTGAACTATGGACAAATAATTAAATTCCTCTTTTTGAGATGCATGAGATACTCTTTTTAATGTGCACTCTTGTTCCCTTTCGATACTACACTCGTACTGCGTATGGGGAAAAACTCCTTTTTTCCCCGATGCTGAAGCCTTTTTTCAATAACGCAGTTGTAAGACTTGATTTTCCTGCTAAGACAAAACTGAGATCAAGTGCCCTGCAATAAAGTGTAGCGAATTTACATGTATTCAATCAATTAGCTCAAATTATGGGTGAAATATATATATAATTAAGTCATAACGCGTTATGATTAATTATAATATAGATCGACCAAAGAGGGAATTATGCACATATATTGTGAATTAATTACAACGGATTATAATTAATTACATATATGATTAGGTCTAGTTCAATAGTGATTTGAGAAAGACTATCCTAGTTTGTCCAGCAAACCGTCAGTTTTCTCATAAGCTATTTATAAAAGGAAGTTGGTCTCTGGCCACGAGAATAACTTCCTATTATAGCATTAAAGCGTAAAGCAGTTTTGCAGAATCAAACGTAGAAGGGACCTGGTTCGTGAATGAGCAACAGAGGCAATCAAGCATGAATATAATGTATTTAATATACGAAACTACAACTACATGTGCTAACGTTATATAACTAGATATACACAAAGAAATACACATATATACAAAAGCGAAAGTAAAGACAGGAAAACAGAGGTGATCAAAGAAAGTGGCAAATTACAAACAGTTAAACCTTTGAGAGCCAACAAGGAAACTCAGCTTATGCATGGAGCTTAAAACGCTTCGAAAAGAATAGTTTTATACTTGCATAGTGTTTTAGGTGCTGGAGTTGCGTGTCTTTCTGGAGGAGTTTCAATGCGTGCGGCTGGAGCGATTGGTCCTTTTCCGAGACTGGGTTCTCGGCGGGGTTTTCAAACAAGGTTTTAACTTGAGAGTAAGATAACCGGAAAATAAAGAAGAGAGAGTCCGTCTCCGAGGTGATGGAGGATGACGGAGGCTTGACAGAAGCGAACTTGTGCCAAACAGATGGTCGTCCCGAAGATGCAGAGGAGCGCGTGATGGAAGCGCGGTCGCCGAGACGTCCGGGAGAGACGTGCGTGAGGTGGCGACGGACAATCGAAAGACGATTGAGAGATAATCGAGAGACGATCGAGAGACGCGTGTGAATGTCTTTTAAGGACAAACAAGTCAAACGCCTTCTCGGATGCGTCAGCCAATGGTGCGGGTGCAACTTTGGCGGGCAACTTTTTCTTTGTCTCCATTTATGGCCTCATTTGCATAATTTATGAAGTGTCAGAACTGAGCACATTCTCTTCAAAATACCATTAAAATAGAACAATGCATTTTACAGTGATGTGACATACATTGTTATTTAGGGCATAAAGAGAGCTTTACAATGAGACCAAAACTCGTCGGACATCAACACATAAAAAGTGAGGGATACAGTTTATACTTGAATATACCGCTTAGAATAAAACTAACACTGCTACAATCATAACTAATCTTATATACTAGGGATACATGCACGTTCACTTGAATACAGCAACGGGTACACTTTGGTATAGTCATATTTTGAGGCTAAATGTAGATACAGTTTCCAAACGTATGTTTGTGTCTCTGTATGTGTGTGTGTGATGTGTATTGGGTTTTCGCAGCGTCTTGGGTATGCCACATGGCCCTTAGTGCCATGTGGAGGGGGAGCATGGGTGACTCTTTGAAGTCCCCAGAGCTGGGGAGAAAGCCTCCTGCTTCTCCTCACTGAAGGTAACAAAGATGCCACCAGGGTAATTTCATCTAGACCTGCCGGAGCCATGGTCTATGGGTTATCTGCAGGAGGTCAAACGTTAAAAGCTTTCTTTAATTTATAGTTGTATTGATAATTTTGATCCACCACAGACGCTACAAAAGCACTAAAACTCATCTGGAGAGAAGATCTAAAGAAATAGCATAGGACAACACCTTGCCCTCACAACATCTACAGGATGCAACCCCCCCCCCCCCCCCCCCCACACACACACACCCTCCTTCCCTTCCCCCTAACTCAAGTCACTAAAAGTTCTTCAAGATGTATAATGTAACTTGTGTATCTATTGTTTTTTTCCCCTTTCATGTTTGGTATCATTTTAAATGTCTCAGTGCGATTGGTAAAATGGTCTCAGTTTCACAGCAGTCACTTATGTTATGAGGAAGTTTGAAAACTAAGGAGAATTCTGTCCTCCTTTTGTCTCTTCAAGAGATCTGATAACCCAGTCCTCTTCCCCCAAAACAGGTGTTAGTGTAGTAAATATTTACAATCCTTTTGTTCTGGTCTGGGTATATAAGGTAAAGTGCAAAGCAGTCATGTGGGATCTTCTGTCGCTAGAAACCCCCATGCAGAGATGGTTGAATGTCTGAAGACATTCACACATCACTGTGTGTATGTGCATTTCTTTGAGTAATTGATGTTATGCATTTATTTCTGAATTGGCTTCTAATTGTCCAACTATGTAATTGACATGATACATTTTACTTGACAAAATAAAATGTTATATTTGATTTACTCTGGATTCTTCTGAAATCATTATGACTAGTAGATTACTAAAGTCCGTCATTTCCGTAAATCTGCGTCAGGACAGGTCAAACTAGAGAGCCCCATGAAAGGAGCATAGGGGCACATCATGGGACTTTTTGAGTTTGTCTGTTATTGGCTTAGCAAGTTGCAGTATCGTGACTAAGAAAACTGTATTTTTGTATGAACAAGCATGTGGCGGTTCGACTCAAATGCATTAGTAAACTCTGCACCCTCTGACTAAGAATCATAAACTGGCGAATTTATGTTCGTGAGACCGCAGTCGGCCGATGTGAAAGTCTCTAAGCGATGGTGGGTCCGTAATGAACGAATAATTGAAAATATGGGATACCCAGAATAATCAAATATCTAAATTAATACATAACGAATGATTAATTTCTAACTGGAAACACAACCTAAGAGTAATAATCATTTGAAATTGGAGTCAGATTAAACGAGTGAAATTACGTGAACTTCACAGAGGCGCTGAAAAGACATACACGCGTTAACCTTCGCCCAGGCCGTCGGATTCCGTTTTTGGGCCGATGGGGGGTTCCTTACACAGTGTAACTGCACGGCCATTGGTTCAAACTGGAAAACTTTTTGAACCAATGACGGCGCGGCATAGCCGCGCGAGCCTATGGCGATGCAGCGCGCCGAAATGGGCGGGGGCGACTGGCTATATAAGCGAGCGTTTCGCCATAGGATTCCAGTTCTCTCTCCTTCAGCGACGACAACACTTCTCTTCGCTGGATCATCGAGCTGAACGCCTTCGCCTGCTGGAACGAGCTCTCCGCCATCGAAGAGGCACTGCAGCGGACCAGCTGAGATCGCCGAATGCTTGCAGCGCCGGCACCCTCGCAGACTGCCGCCCTCGAGCGCTCTCTCGAGCCATCCGCTTCCCGCCGCCTTCTCAGCGCATCTCCTGCCGCCATCCGGCGCGTCTAAAGAGCATATTTCCGCGGTTTTACCGCTTGCTAAAAGAGCTTTCCCAGCGGTTCTCGGCGCTCTAAAAGAGCCCCACAATCGCCGTTTTCACGGCGGCGTTGCTGCAAATGCCGCGCCACAGCTGTGGCACATGCAGAGCCCCTCTGCATGATGACGACGGGCACGGTGAGTGCATCTTTTGCCTGGGCAAGTCCCACGCTGAGGCGGCGCTCACCGAGACTTCATGCTCTCACTGCGAGAGTATGAGTCTCGCCTCTCTGCGCTCGCGGATCGCTTTCTTCAATGAAAGCGGTCCCGCCCCTCGCGCCCTCCCGTCTTATTCTCACGAACCCACGAAGAAGAGACAGCGGGGCTCAGCGCCCGGAGTCGTGTGAGCTCACGCCGGCTCAGCTCCCGCATGCCTCAGCTCCCGCGTGCCTCACCCTCTCCCACGAGAGAGCCGTCCCCCGTCTTGTTCTCCCGCCCTGAGCTGCGTCCCTCGGCTGAAGCGAGTGACCTCGTCTCTTTTGGCGGATCAGAGGACGAGCCGCTTGATGACTCCATGTCACTGGCGGCTTCTGAAACGGAGGAATGGGTCGGCGATTCTGAAGACCCCGCCCACCTGCCGTCGCTTGAGCCCATTGATGCCAGAGCTGGGATGGACGCCGAATTATTCCGCGTTCTCTCTAAAGCTGTCGAGGAACTCGATCTCGAGTGGGCTCCACCTGAAGAGCCAACGCGCAGCAGACTGGACGAGTGGTTCCTGCCGGGTCACTGGCCAATCAGTGGGTCGACACAGCCTCATTGTGCGTTTCCTGAGAGGTGCTAGGCGGTTAAACCCCCCACGTCCTCTCACTGTCCCCACCTGGGACCTTTCTTTGTTCCTTAGAGCACTCAAGGGGCTCCCCTTTGAGCTGCTGCGGTCAGCTGACCTTCGGCCATTAACACTCAAAACTGCTCTGCTACTTGCTCTAGCATCGGTTAAGCGTGTTGGCGACCTGCAGGCCCTCTCCGTGAGCCCTGCATGCCTTGAATTTGGGCCTAACGACTCGAAGGTCATTTTAAAGCCCAGGCATGGCTACGTCCCCAAAGTGCTCTCGACCCCGTTCAGAGCACAAGTCATTTCCTTCTCAGCACTGCCTCCCTCGTCGGACGAGCAAGAGTTGGAATTACTCTGCCTGGTAAGGGCATTGAGGATCTACATTGAGCGGTCACAGCCGTTTCGGCTATCTGACCAGCTTTTTGTCTGCTTTGGTGGCCGCACCAAAGGGTCGCCGGTCTCAAAGCAACAACTCTCCCGTTGGATAGTTGATGCTATCGCTCTGTCCTACTCCTCTATGGGCCTTCATTGGCCCATAGGAGTAAGAGCCCACTCCACTAGAGGGATGGCCTCTTCGTGGGCCTGGTCTAGTGGTGTCTCCATCAAAGACATTTGTGAGGCGGCCGGCTGGTCCTCGCCGTCCACTTTTGTCAGATTTTATAACCTGGACATTCCGACCTTGCATGCTCGGGTCCTCTCAGTATGATGCGACGGCCTCAGTCGAGCTCCGTCATCATGCTACTCCTAGGGAGCCAACTCCCCCCTAGCTAGTGTAACTTAGGGTTCGAAGGTTTCGGCCTCCTCACTTGTCCCCTGGACCCCTCCGGTGTCCAAGATAAGCCAGTCGTTCCCTTCCGTGGCACGGCGCGGTTGAATTCGTTCCCCATATGCAGTACGAGTGAAGTATCGAAAGGGAATGTACTCGGTTACGAACGTAACCTCGGTTCCCTGAGATACGGAACGAGTACTGCGTTCTATGCCGTGCCACGAGGCTGCGGCTTCAGTGTCGTCGCTTCAGTCGAATGACCTGGAATCCTATGGCGAAACACTCGCTTATATAGCCAGTCGCCCCACCCATTTTGGCGGGCTTCGGCGCGCCGCATCGCCATAGGCTTGCGCAGCTACGCCGCGCCGTCATTGGTTCAAAAAGTTTTCCAGTTTGAACCAATGGCCGTGCGGTTACACTGCGTTATTGAAAAAAGGCTTCAGCATCGAGGAAAAAAGGAGTTTTTCCCCATACGCAGTACTCGTTCCGTATCTCAGGGAACCGAGGTTACGTTCGTAACCGAGTACGTTATGATTGTTAATCTTTGTTCATAATATATGGTATTTGGTGTTAAAATATTACTCGGCTCATGATGCTAATATGCTAAGGCTACTGTAGCTAATATACTTCTTAATTGTTGTTAAACGATCATAGGTAACCTGGTATATTAATTCTAAGACTGGATGTATCATTTCTGCATTGACTATGATAGTGTTACAGAAGAGATGGTTACAGAAACCAGGTGGATTTGATATGCAGTGATTTATTCACATACTTATTGTGTTTGTGTATATTTACATAACTACATAATTGCACAATACTATAAGATTAATGTTTTAAATATAGCTTTAAAAACAAAATTATAGATCAGGGATAGGCAACATAAGTTCTGGAGTGCCGCTGTCCTGCAGAGTTTAGCTCCAACCGCGTTTAAAAAAACTCAACTGTCTGTAGTATTAATAATCCTGAAGACACCGATTTAGCTGGTTCAGGTGTGTTTGATTAGGGTTGAAGCTAAACTTTGCACTCCAGGACCGACATTGCCCATCCAAGTTACATAAATGTGAAGTTAAATGGCCAGTAGGTGACAGCAAGTTACTGTCTTTACGAGTGAGTCATTCAATCAAATATCTTGTTCAAATCGGGAATTCATTAACAAAACACTGCTGTGTTGCTCAGAGACGAGCGACATTATTCTGCTGTGGCTTTATTTGATATTCCTTTCATCGAAGTAGTGCAAAACACACTCAAAATTAACTTGTTATATTGATTTATATAACAGCTCAATAAACATTTGCAATTGCTCTAATATTGGGGAAAACACTGCTGGTGTGATAGGCTATAGCTTAACTTTATAATTTTATAATCTCAGTGCTAAAATGTGATAAAATTCATAAAACCAGCACCCTTGTCAAAGACATACTGTACATGGAAGACAAAATCTATAAATGTGTTTACAGGAAAACAGTACATGACAATATGCAGACAGTTTACAATTACAAGCAATATACAGTGATCTAAACAGTTGTGATGGCATATCTTACTTTAATTGTAATTCACGATCAAATATATTAGTAAGGTAGGCTTCATATGTTATATTCTCTTGTGCAACAGACATAAATTAAATAGTCAACAAGCAAGCATATATTATTATTATTGTATGAATACTAAAAATATCTAACAGTAATATAACCGGTATAGACGAGCCAGGCAGACATAAGTGACATTGTGAGGCCGGTGCATAGCAGTCGCGTTTCACAGTGCCAGGTCACACTTTCTTTAGGATGGTGAATTTAACAATAAAAGATTGCCAGGTAGACGTATATACCGGTGACAGGTCAAGTTGCAAACATAACTGTGTCCTGCCACAGAAAGATTTTAACTCCGCTCGGAAATTGCCAGCTGTGACGGTTATCTTCCCCTGTATGAGTGTGAGCATCAGCAGCCATGAGTTGCATTGAAGTGACGTCATCTCCTTCTCTTCGATTGATTGGCTAGAGGAGGAGCTGTCAATCTAGAACTAGTGGACCAATGGTGACGCTTAAGCCCGCCCTAATGTACATGAAACTCGATCTGCAACATTTGGAAAAGCAAGCGCAGAACATGCAAAGAAGAGCAAAGAGAAAAACAGAAAATGTAAGAGAACACAAAGTACAGATTAATAAATCCAAGGAAAACTATTTTTAAGAACATATGAACACAAGTTTAAGATTTGTGCAATTGTAAGGAGCAAAATTAGCTCAAATGAAATTATTAATTTATAGGGAATTATAAAGAGTCATTTAGTTTACGACCAAGCAACTGAATCATCCAGCGTTCATCTGCTCGGATCGTAATAAGCTCTTGTAACGGATATGAATATCCACTACGCTGCCCAAAACAACTTCTGAATAAAACACTCCACAAGTCCCTCAGCGATCTTCCTTTTATTAAAGCCATTGTCAAAATGCTAATTCAACACATGGAGGAAAAACTTGTGTATGGGTATGATGTGTATGTTGTCTACCACTTCAGGTTTGCTCCAAACATGAGCAGAGAAAACGCGTGAGTGACACGACCAAATCGGCCAAGAAGAAATCAGCAGTTAAACGCAACTAATCCTACCTGGACACTTCCCTTACATCCAGCAACTCCAAAGCCCTTAAAACTGTCTCATTGTGTCATTTGTATGATATTTTCTCTTGTAACGGATATGAATATCCACTATCATGAAAACCCTGATTAGAGCCCAGTAACTTTAAGATCGACAGTTTTAAACATTAAATTGTACAAGCACAAGTACAAGACTTTATTTATTCTAACACAAACAAACACACATTCATACGTGTTGCAGAAAGAAAGGAAATGAGAAAGGAAGAGTTTTAAGAGAGAGAGATATGGTGAGCATTTATAGCAAAATATGCACTTCAAAAGACCTGACCTGAACGAACCATGAATCATTAATTTAAATGCACCAGTTCAGCTTTAGAATCTGGAGGTATTTGCTTGAGTCGACTTTAAATGGGAAACTCCTCGTCGGCGTGCAGAGAAGGGTTTTCCGAGTCGATGATTTGTTGCAGAATCTTTTCAGGTCCGGATGGTGGTTAGGTAAAAACCAATCACGTTTGAGCGTACTGGCAAAATTGAAGAGTCTCTTGTCATGACTGGAGTTAAAGTTGAGGCGGCAAAAGTCGTTGGCTAAACTTTGCGGCAAAACTTAGAACACAAGGCTCTCAACGGAAAAGAAAGTTGAAAAGTGAGTGAAAGTTGGATGGCTTGAATGAGCTGCTTGTCTGTCCTTTGTCAGCTTGGTCTTGTCTTTGTTTCGTTCTTCTTGTTACTCCATGGTTACTCGTTACATTACTCTGCTTACTAATTACTTTTTACTTCTTGTTCTTTGTCTTCCGATATGACTATTTAACTTAGGTGTTTGTCCCACCTCTGTGAGGAGTTCTGACCAATCCAATATCGTCTTATTTCAACGGTGGATTTTCTCTGCCCCCAATCATAAAATAAACATCTCCGGTCTCTGGAATTGCTGGCTTCGGCAGAGAGTACCCTTTTAAAAATAATTTCTATTAAATGGAATATGACACATTTTACACAGATTTCATTCAAGCCATGATTTAGATGAGATGAAGAGGATAAAATATATATCAAACACGAAATACTTTAATTCAACCATTCAATAGTTATACAGTTACATGAGTTGTGGGTGTTCTAGAACATAACTGGTTACAGGTAGTATGTGTGGACATGATATAAGATATATGCAGTTGAAAGATGTTTGATAAGTCAATTTCAAATTGTTTGGAACAATTCAATGCAGTTTTAGTTGTAGAAACAGTCTTTGTTGGTTTTCTGTAAAGTTAGGTCACTCATAGAAACAGGCCTGCATTTGTCTCTCTGTCTTTTTTGATCTGGAGATCAAAGACTTTTTATCTTTTGGTGACCATTTGGTTTGTCACACATAGCTTAAGTTTGTCACCTCTCCTTCTGTCAGGAGGCATGGGTGTCATAAAAGTACCTAGCAGGGTTTTTGTGTAGACGGACTGGAGCCGAAAGTTAGATTCTCTGAGTTTGGGTTTCTGGAATTATGTTTTGAAAGAATCATCTGAACGATTCATTTGTCTGGTTCGTCCATGGTTCCTACACAATATAATTTTTTAATTCGCTTTTAATTTTTCGATTTACACTAATTATATTTTGATCCGTGACCATGTTGTTTGCTATTCTGATCATTTTGCTTTTTTTTTTTTTTTTTTTTTAATATATAGTTTGTGCAATATATTTTTACATATGGTTTTTTTAAATTTTTGATTCATACTTATTATTTTTGGATCCGTGACCACAATACTTTAGGCAGAAATTTAATCTCATAGATGTGGCATGTGCTTCAAGCTGCCCAGTTAAACGCAACTAATCCTACCTGGACACTTCCCTTACATCCAGCAACTCCAAAGCCCTTAAAATTGTCTCATTGTGTCATTTGTATGATATTTTCCTGATTTTGTAACCTGCAATTGTACTCCCAGTTGTATTTATCCCTGGCATTGATTAGGCATGTTCTTAGCAATTCAATGCAATAATAATAATAAACAGCTAAATGCAAGAGAATGGGCCCAAGCTACTTACAAATCGTAATCAGTTACTGATTCCAAATTACATGACAAAAATTGTAATTACTAACATAATCCATTACATTACACAATTAAGGTAATGAAATCTGACTACTATTCGATGACTGTAGCGTCTGTGATGGATCAAAAATCATCAATACAACTATAAATTAAAGAAAGCTTTTAAAGTTTGACCTCCTTCAGATAACCCATAGACCATGGCTCCGGCAGGTCTGGATGAAATTACCCTGGTGGCATCTTTGTTACCTCCAGTGAGGAGAAGCAGGAGGCTTTCTCACCAGCTCTGGGGACTTCAAAGAGTCACCCGTGCTCCCCCCCCACAATGGCACTAAGGGCCATGTGGCATACCTAAGACGCTACGAAAACCCAATACACATCACACACACACATACAGAGACACAAACGCACATTTGGAAACTGTATCTACATTTAGCCTCAAAATATGACTATACCAAAGTGTACCCGTTGCTGTATTCAAGTGAACGTGCATGTATCCCTCCTTGTCATGTGACCATTAACTGACATCAGAGAACTGTGGACTTAATCTTATTATTATTATTTTAATTTTATTATTGGCCTATTAACTTAAGATCTCAGGAGGTTCAGCTGTCAAAATAGTTGGGGAATCCCTGCATTGCATGTTAATAAGAAATTATGTGAATTTGTACATTTTAATGTGTTTGAAAGACAAAAGCCTTCCAAAGACACTAATACATGGTTAAATGACTGAGTGATAATTCAAATAATATTTAAAGGGATAGTTCACCCAAAAATGAAAACACTCCCATGATTTACTCACCCTCAAGCCATCCCAGGTGTATATGACTATCTTCTTTCAGACGAACACAATTGGAGATATATTTAAAAATATCCTTAGTCCTCCGAGATTGATAATTGTAGGTTGTTTATTGTCAAAGACAAACAAAGTATGAACAAAGTAAGTGTTTTATTTTGATTGCTTTTTATTTTAAAATTATTTATTTTAAATGTTAATGTTTTTACTCTCTCTCAAAGTCCAGGCAAGGTTCAAAAACACAGCAAGGCGGGCAGGCAGCAGACTAAATCCAAAACGGTAGACAAAAGGGTAAATTCAAAAAACAGGGTAAAGGGTCAAGACACAAGTAACGGGCAAAGATAAAAGTAAATGCTTAGTAAGGCAGAATTAACATGCAATACTCCGCAAGGTGTTCAGAGAAGCACATGGCTTATAAGGCTACAAACAGGAAGTGAGAACACAAGGAAGAAACACTAAAACTCAGGTGACGGCTCCCTCTGCTGGAGGAATGAACTGTTCATGGGCTGAACTGTTACAAATTTCCCCCTCTAGGGACACCTCCAGGTGTTCTTCTCCTGGGCCGTCCTGTTGGTCTGGGTGCTGGTCGATCTGGATGATCCTGGTGGAAGTCCCTGATGAGTGAGGGGTCTAGAATGTCTGAGGCTGCTACCCATGATCTCTCTTCAGGACCGTATCCCTCCCAATCCACGAGGTAATGTAACCAAATAGCCCTCCTTCGGGAATCTAGGATCTCCTGGACAAGAGACCCCTCAATCTCCAATGGTGGAGGCGGTGTAGATTCAGTGGTTACAGTGTCCGGTGCAGGGTGTGCAGGTTTCAAGAGGGATACATGGAAGTAAGGAGATATACAATAATAAGCAGGAAGCTTTAGTCTATAGGTCACTGGGTTGATATCTTAGTATCTTAAAAGGACCTACGTACCTTGGACTGAGCTTCCTGCTAGGTAGTCTCAGACATAGATCCCTCATAGAAAGCCATACCATTTGGCCAGGTTGGTAATTAGGATGGGGACGCCTGCTGCGGTCGGCCTGAAACATCGGTCTCCTGATGGATCGCTGTAGCTGGACATGGGCGCTGTCCCATACCCTCTTACTCCTCTTAATCCAGTCATCCACCGCAGACACCTCTGAAGGTTCTCCCGACCAAGGGAACAGTGGTGGCTGGTAACCCAGAACACACTGAAAAGTGGTTAGTCCTGTGGATGAATGTGTAAGGGAGTTCTGGGCATACTCAGCCCATGGCAGGAAAGTGTTCCATTGGTGCTGTTCACGACTACAATAGGAGCGTAAGTAGCGTCCAATTTCCTGGTTTACTCTCTCCACTTGACCGTTAGCCTGAGGCTGATAGCCAGAGGTTAATCTGACATTGATATTTAACTGATGACAAAAAGCCTTCCATACCCGTGATGTGAACTGTGGTCCACGGTCTGTGACAATGTCATCTGGGAGTCCATACACCCTGAATACCTGGTTGATCAGGGCCTCTGCAGTCTCCATAGCTGTAGGTAGACCCTTCATGTGGATCAGATGACATGACTTAGAAAAACGATCAACAATGACACAGATGGCAGTGAAACCATTGGAATTAGGAAGGTTAGTGATGAAGTCTATTGCTAGACTTGACCATGGCCGTTGTGGGATGGGCAGAGGTTCTAGCAGCCCTGCAGGGAATTGACGGGGAGTTCTAACTTGGGCACAGACATGGCAGGCATTAACATAAGTAGTTACATCCTGGAGCAGAGTGGGCCACCAGAAAGAGTTGCGTACCTGTGCAGCTGTTCTTTGAATTCCCGGGTGACCAGAGCTTGGGGAAGTGTGTACCCACTGTAAGACCCTCTGTCTAAGATCTTGGGGTACATACTGCCTATTGGGAGGACATTCCAATGGTGGTGGTTCATCTTGTTGTCCACGATGGATTTCCTCCATAATGTCCCAACGAATGGGTGCAATGATGACCGACTGTGGCAGAATTGGTTCTGGGTGGGGTGATGAATGTACAGGAATCATATCTTCATGACAGGGCATCTGCTTTGCCATTCTTTCTGCCTGGGCGATAAGTCACTGTTCCTATGGTCGGTAATCACTTGAAACGGGTACCTGGCTCCCTCCAACCAGTGCCTCCATTCCTCGAGGGCAGATTTGATGGACAGCAGTTCCTTGTTTCCTAATTAATGTTTCATAATTAATCTCTGCAGAGGTGAGTTTTCTAGAGAAAAAAGCACATGGGTGGAGTTTACCTGGAGAACCGTAGTGCTGAGAGTACAGCTCTGATGCCACAGTCTGAAGCATCCTCTTCCACTATGAAGGGGAGGTCTGGGTCTGGGTGTTTCAGAATGGGAGCAGTGGTGAAGCTAGACTTGAGTTTTTTAAAAGCATCTTGTGCATTCTCGGGCCAAGTCAACTTCCTTGGTTTTTCTCTGAGTAAAACAGTGAGAGGGGCTGCAACAGTGCTGTAGTTCCTTATGAACCGCCTGTAAAAATGTGCAAACCCAAGAAATCTTTGTAGTTCCTTGTTGGTTGTGGGGGCTGGCCACCCCGTGACTGCGTTAATCTTGGATTCATCCATCTCAACTCCCTTGGGGCTGATGTGATAACCTAAGAAAGCTGTGGTGGTGGTGTGAAACTCACATTTCTCTGCCTTCACATATAACTGATGGTGAAGTAGACGGTTGAGTACTGTCTTGACTTGTTGAATCTGCTCCTCCCTGGTTTTCGAGTAAACAAGTATATCATCAATGTAAACAATTACACAGCTGTTAAGAAGATCTCTGAAAATTACATTGACAAATGACTGAAATATTGAAGGTGAATTGGCTAGGCCATAGGGCATGACCAAGTAATCATAGTGTCCCCTAGTGGTGATAAATGCAGTCTAAAGGCACTTCTGAGATACAGCTTAGTAAAAATCTTGGCTTCTCTTAGTTGTTCTAGGGCAGATGGGACTAATGGCAGGGGATAGCTGTACTTAACTGTGATGGCATTCAGACCCCTGTAGTCTATACATGGCCAGAGTCCACCATCCTTCTTTTCAACAAAGAAAAATCCAGCTGCAGCAGGAGACGTAGAGGGATGGATGAAACCTGATGCTAGTGCCTCCTCAATGTAAGCCTCCATAGCCTTTGTTAAAGGGAGAGATGGTGGATATGCCTTGCTTCTAGGGGGAGAAGAGTTTGGTTAGGCAAGGTACTATAGACTCGGTGGTTAAGCAATGCTCTTGACAGAATGGAGACCAATGTAGCAATTCCCCTCTTCTCCAGAAGATCAGTGGGTCATGGAGTAATAGCCAAGGGTATCCTAGTATAATGGGCTGACGGGGAGATGTGATGACATAGTGTTGAGGTTTCAACATAAAACAGCCCTACTTGGATCTGGATAGGGATGCTCTTATGGGTTTTCTGCCCTGTGCCTATGGGTGCATTATCAACTGCAGTCATTCTGCTTGGAGGATTACATGGTATTTTAGAGATATTGAATTTGGTGACTATCTGATGATGAATGAGGTTCAATGCAGCTCTAACATAGCGCTGTAACATATGATTGGTTGGCTTCAGTTAAAATGGTCACAGGAAGAGTGAAGTTTTGACCAGAAACTGTGTTGAATGTGATGCTTACCCTTTTCCCTGGTGTAGATGTAATAACTGTACAGAAATGTCTCTTCCCCTTGCAAGGTATTCAAAAACTTCCTTAATTTGTTGTGAGAAATACGTGAAGGACTTCTGAATTCGTTCATCACTATCCCAAACTGCCGTGGCCCACTCTAACGCCTTACTATTAAGCAAGGTCATCATTACGCACATTTGGCTGATTCTTGATTGAAGGCGTCGGGTTGATGAGAAAAATACATTGAACATTGCCTCAGAAAACCCTTGCATTTGTCAGCAGACCCATCAAACTTTTCTGGCTGTGCCAGTCTTACTGTGTCGGGGCATGGGGAAGGCATTGACTGGATATAATGTGTCAGATGTTCATTAGCAGCTCGAAGACTCAAAAGTTGTTCCTGAAATTTCTGTAGTACATCACTTTGACAAGTGATCCTGGCTCTGAGCTGTGCAACCTCCGCTGGATTCTGGTCAGGCGAAGTATTCTGTAATGAACCCATAGCTGGAGGCGGAGTAGAATCCATGGTGCGGAAGTTGTTTATTGTCAAAGACAAACAAAGTATGAACAATACAAGATAGTAGGCAAAAGACGTAATCAAAGTCCAGGCAAGGTACAAAAACCTTGCTAAAGGCTAAATCCAAGGTTCAAAAACTCAGCAACGCAGGCAGGAGGCTAAATCCAAAACGGTAGATGAAAGGGTAAATAAAAAAAAACAGGCTATAGGGTCAAGACACAAGTAACAGGCAAAGAAAAGAGTAAACATTTGGTAAGGCAGAATTAACGTGCAATACTTCGCAAGGTGTTCTTCTTCAGCTTCTGTGGATTTATTGGCGGGTCGCATACCAGCTTTTTGGTGCATACCACCACCTTCTGTGCTGGAGTATGAAGTGATTTCAGTCTAGGTGTAGGCTGAAAGATGTTTACCAGATTTTTTTCCAGATCCTTGTTTTGCGTTTAATATGTTGTTGATTGTAAATTCTTTGCATTGTATGTTCTATAGCTCTCTTTGTAGCTCATTCCTTTCCTGTTCATACCTAGGACAGAATAACAATACATGATCAACTGTTTCCTTTACTTGGCATAGTTCACATAATCCTGTACCATGTTTTATGAAATGTAGAATTAAGTTTTGTATGGCCCATCCTTAGTCTTGTTAAAATGACCTGATCTTCTCTACTTAAATTTTGTCATTTTACTTTCTTACGCTATTGTGTATATTATAAAAATGTCTTCCTGTTTTCGCAAGGTGTTCAGAGAAGCACATGGCTTATAAGGCTACAAACAGGAAGTGAGAACACAAACAGGAAGAAACGCTAAAACTTTTTGTTGCATAAACTGAATACAACAAGTTGAGAGAACTCAAAAATCTGCTGAAGTCACCAGTCACGGATTATACGTCTAAAACAATAATTTTTTTTGAAAAAGAAATTTCGGAGTAAATCATGGGATAATTTTCATTTTTGGGTGAACTATCCCTATAATGTGTTCGTCAGGAGTTCGTCATTTTAACCTACCTATATTGTAGTTATATAAAATATTCACAGGCAGATTTGCTTTATGTATTTCCCCGGCGTCGAAATCAGGCACACATAAATGTCAGTAAAACATGATTCCTGGCTGCATGCCAATATCCGTGGATTAGGTTTATTTGACAAGTTGTAAGGAACACTTTCGAGTCAAACCTTTAGTGTAATCGTTTGTTTTACTCGCGTTTTCGCACTTTCCCCTATTAAATTCAGTCATGCAGCAGGTTCTTTTGCCTCTCAGTCCAGCTGAGGGAGCGCGTTCCGGCAGGAAAGTGACGTCAATGCATACCCTCTATATGGGTCATTCCTGGGATTTGGCAAGATTTCATCCTGGATTTTTTTTAACTACATTGTCTATAATGTAGGCATTAAATACCTTTTATTATTATTTTCAGATTTAAACACCTTTTATTCTCAACCCTGTAGGGGACAAAATGGAATTGGTTTTAAACTTGAACAAACATTTACCTACTGCTCATGTGTCCCTCTTAACAATTTAGTAACTACAAATGTATCATGATGATTTTCACATTTTTTTTTTTCCCCTCAAAAGAATAGTTGAGAATGTTACGGGGTTGAAGACTGTAACTGGTTTGAAGGGAGACATTGCCTTCACTTTTATATTTTTAATTTTGTTTCTCTCTTATTGTGCCCTTCTTTCTGGGTCAACATATCTGCATGCAAAACAGTCTTTCTGCTGCTGATGTTGCTGTCATTTCTGACATAGGGTGCTAGTCAGTGTTTAAGTGGACACATTACATCAAATATTCTATTTATATATAAATATATATATATATATATATATATATATATATATATATATATATACATATATATACATATTTGTGCTAACCTTTCTGGCACATTTACTTTGTTAAAAACATTAACGCAGCTTAATGAGTTAAAATTAACACAAAAAAAGGTTGTCCCTAAACTCTCCCATCAATTTGTAAAAATTTTGTCATTTTTAACACATCCTTTCCAGCATTGGCAGACTGTTTATTTTGTGATATATATGCAATGTTTTAAATAAAAAAATGATATTTTGCAATATTTTTGTATGTTTTAATTGTATGTCAGTGGTACTTGCTTAGGATAAAAATAAAATTAATTCAATATACAAATTATGAAATCTAATTTATATTTAGGACAAATAAAAGAATTACAGTAGTGTACCGATTACCTGGGTTTTTTACAGTAATTGTACAGTAATTGAGTTGTTAAGCGTGACAGCGGTGAGACTCAAAACATTACTTTCGCCAAGATATGTCCATTAATGTATGCTTGCTGTACATTTTCACAAAGGTAAGTTAGAGATTTGTTTGCTAAAGTAGCAAACATTATATCAACGCATTGTTTTGGATTATATGTGCTATGAAACAACAATCAATTAGAAAAATGTATTAGTGGAATTTAAACTGATCCCTTTACTTAAATATGTCTATATTTTTTAATTCTTACAACTTTGCTAAGGCTTTTTACATTTTCATTTTATATAGTTAGGTATGACATTTTTCCTCAGTATGCATACTGGACAAAAATTTTCTGACTACTTTTTACAGCTGTGGTCCTATGTTATGTAGCTGAAAACCTTTTCATGTCATTGCAGGTCATTCTGCTTAAAGATTATGGAGACTGACCCCAACTGGACACCATCACCTACATCGGACCACACCAGCATCTACATCAGCTTTTTTTTTTTTTTTGAAGGTCTTCTGAATAAAATAGTATCTTAGTTTATTTATTTATTTTCTATTAATCAAATCTAAAAGCAAATTAATGGAAGTGAATAATGGCTAAAATATTAAGTGTAAAATGATGTAACGGGTAACGCAAACTAGAACCGCCCTTGTATGTGGTTTCAACTAGGTCCACTAGCGGACTATAAACTCCTTTTCTGCTGTGTTTTTTCTTATTCAGTGGTTGTGGATTGAAGAACGTTAGCTGTACATGTCTGGAAGAGGAAAAGGTGGTAAAGGACTCGGAAAAGGAGGCGCTAAGCGTTATCGAAAGTTTTTCACGATAATATCCATGGAATCACTAAACCCGCTATTTGTCATCTTGCTCGCCGTGGCGGAGTCAATCGTATTTCTGGCCTGATCTATGAAGAGACATGTGGTGTGTTGAAGGTGTTTCTGGAGAACGTCATTCGTGACATTGTTACCTACACTGAACATGCCAAAAGAAAGACCTTCAGTGCCATGGATGTTGTGTACGCCCTGAAACGACAGGGACGCACCCTGTCCGGATTCAGAGGTTAAATCATTCATGCACAATTTTGCACAAAGAACAAGTTTCTTGGTGGTGAAATTAATTAGGTTTTGTAAAATTATAGTAGGTTCATGATTGTTCGCTTTTTGTAAATTCTAAAGCAATTAAAAATAAAGAATTCAATATTCTGTTCCATGTTTCTTCTACAATTCTACTTTGCAGTTAAATAAACTACTGTAATAATTGGTTCTTGAGCATGTGGTTATTGTGCTTTTTTTTTCTTTTTCTTTAATGTAGTTTACTAACGCTTACTCTTGCATTCATATATGCATGTCTTTCAATCTTCAAAGTATAGTGTATTTATCACATTCACGTTGAGTAATAAGTTGTTTAAAATAATACAGAATCCCCATCTTACGTAGACAAAAAGCTTCACTTACTCATTCTGAAAAATGCGGGAAAATGAAACAGTCGGGTGTGGGGGATGGTAGTTGTCAATGGGTGTAATTAACATCTAAAGCTTCCGATTGGCTCGCCTACAAGTCAAGGAATGTTTAAGGTGGCCAATGAAATCATTCTGTGGGTTGGGTTGAGAAAGACTCACAATCACAGAAGGCCATTCTTCCCTTTTGAAATTAGCATAGGGCAGTGGACAAAAACCTGCCTCTAATACTACAGTTTTATTGTTTTTTGAGTGTGTCTGAACGAAGCATCATGCCTGAAGGAGAGCTACGCTATCTACGTGTACAAAGTTCTGAAGAAAGTTCATCCCGACACCGGAATCTCCTCCAAGGCAATGGGAATCATGAACTCTTTTGTCAACGACATCTTCGAGTGCATCGCCGGTGAAGCGTCTCGTCTCACTCACTACAACAAGCGCTCCACCATCACATTGAGAGAGATCCAGACCGCCGTGCGTCTGCTGCTGCCTGGTGAGCTGGCCAAACATGCCATGTCTGAGGGCACAAAGGCTGTGACCAAATACACCAGCTCAAAGTAAAGCGCCATCTCATCTGATCAGCGAACCCAAAGGCTCTTTTAAGAGCCACCCATCTTGTCTTTCAAAAGAGCCTTGATCTTCCCATCTTGATCTTCGTGTATCCCAAAAAATTAATTGTGCTCTATGTATTTCTGCAGGCCTGTTTCTTCAGGATAAACATCTTGAGAGCTTCCATCAGTGTTGTCTTCATTGAGAATAACAAAACACAACCAGAGTAAAACTGCTACAACTACAGTTAGGGGTTGGTTCAGGGGTACCTAGTTATTACCCAATTATTGTAATTACTGTAATAATTATATTGTATGTACATGGGGAACAGGACTGTAAAATAAAGTGCTACTGAATATATACATGTTTTATGACTGATGGGAGGAATTTTAGAACAGATAGTAATAAACTAAATTTTGACTGATTGTCCATGTTATTCCAAATAGTCCAAGTAATTGTTTTATTTATTTTAAAAAGATTAAGATTGGTATTCAGCAAATGTGGTTTTAAAATGTGAAACATTTTCAACATTTAGCTTTGAATATTGTTTTTCTTCTGCACAATCCAGCTCTTAGAAGCCCTTATGAGACAGCAGTGATTCTCGTCTGATTCTGAAGCTCTGATCCATCTGCTCCTGAAAATCCTCTCAACACTACTGTTAATCTTGCAGCTGTAGAGGATGATAATGATGATGTGAGAAGTATGTGTTGAAAGTTTGTGTTTCTGTGTTATTGATGATGATGAATATATGTATTTGAATTAACAGTGATAATTATTGTTTAATGTTGATTTAATGAGTGTTGTGAAGGGTTTAAAATGTCAAATGTATAATACTTACCTCTTCATGAATTATGCCAGAAAAGGGCGGAGTCTGGCATATAAAAAGAGAGGCCAGACTCACATTCGGGGCTTGTTAACCAAGTTGGCGAGAGCGTTACTGTGGAACCTCGAGCAAAACCCCAAATCGTTGTATATTGTGTATACAGTTTTCAACTTTATTTTCTTGTTTTTTTGGTACTTTGGGGTTTTTGTGTGCACCTGTACACATACTTCACTGTGGACTGTCTTATTTAATGGCACTGTACACAAAGTACACCCTGCACGAAAGTTCTGTGCGAGTAAGCCATCATTCAAGAAAACCACGTTGATAACGTCGGCTCGAAAAGTATCTGGGTTCTCCAGTCCCTGAGGCCTCTGCTGAGGGACTCAAACTCGATGACTGGAGGACCCCAGAGAACATTGGGGAAAAATTTTTAAAAATTCAAATCTGTGTGATGAAAAGTATGTGATTGTGAATGATATGTTGTACCTGCAAGCTAATGATGTTACTCGTTTAATGTTCCTAAATGTGGTAGACCACTTGTCTTGCACACACAATTCCATGGGCTGGTCACTTGGGACAGCAGAAAACATATACTCGCATCAGTTCACGTTTTCATTGGCCTTCACTTTACACTGACGTACAGACATACTGCAACACATGTGCAACATGTCAAAAAACCAGTGCTGTGTCACAGCGGGGCCGAGCACCCTTGTACCCTCTCCCTGTTATCTCTACTCCCTTCAGGCGCATCGCCATGGATATTGTGGGGCCACTTGAGTGGAGCAGTGCGGGACACCAATACATCCTGGTGATATGTGACTACACGACCAGATACCCAGAGGCCTTCCCACTCCGTTCCATTACCAAAGATCAAAGATCATCCAAGCCCTTGTATAGCTGTTCTCCAGGGTAGGAATCCCTGAGGAGATTCTGACAGACCAAGGGACAAACTTCACATCGCGGCTAATGGGGCAGCTTCACTGCCAGTTGGGCATCACAGCCATCAGAACCAGCACATTCCATCCACAGACAGACGGCTTAGTGGAGCGTTTCAACCAGACACTGAAGAAAATATGCTGCGGAAGTTTGTGTCAGACATGGGACGTGACTGGGATAAATGGCTTCCATTTCTACTGTTTGCTTATCGAGAGGTACCTCAAGCTTCAACTGGTTTTTCCCCTTTTGAGCTCCTATACGGCTGGCAAGTTCAAGGACCCCTGGACCTGATACGGAAGAGCTGGGAGGATTCTGCTTGCAGAGAAGAGGAGAAGGGTGTCATTCAGTATGTGTTGGAGATGAGGGACCGGCTTGAGCGTTATCAAGAACAGGCAAGAGAGAACCTGAAAGAGGCACAGAGAGCTCAGAAAACGTGGTACGACCAGAATGCGAGACAGAGACAGTTACAGCCAGGGCAGAAGGTACTACTAGTGTTACCAACCTCAACCAACAAGCTGCTGGCCAAATGGCAAGGGCCATACACCATGGTGAGGAAGATGGGACCACTGACCTATGAAATACACCATCCCAATAAGGGGAAAGCCAAGCATATCGCATCAACCTGCTCAAAGAATGGAAAGAGCCACCTGTGAAGCTAGGGATGGCAATGATGGTGAGGGAAGTGACTGAAGTGATGGATGAGGAACCAGAAGCCAGGGCACAGAGAGAACCAGCTGAGGTGAAATTGGAGCACTTGCAGGACCCCAACAGAGCTCAGAAGCAGCAGCAGCCTCCTGGAACAGTTCCCCGCTTTGTTCTGCCAGCGGCCGGGGAGGACCGAGTTAGTCCACTACACAATCCACCTCACTGACCCAACACCATCAAGACAGGGACCCTACAGAGTGCCCGGAAGGTTGGTGGAACCCTTGAAAGAGGAAGTGAAGACGATGTTGGAAATGGGAGTGATTGAGCCATCCAGGAGTGAGTGGAGCAGTCCTATAGTCATTGTCCCGAGGAAAGACGGAACACTACGTGTCTGCATAGACCTGCACAAGCTGAACGCACAGTCCCGTTTCGATGCTTACCCCATGCCGCGAATAGATGACTTGCTGGAAAGAATTGGACAGGCCCGATACATTACCACCCTGGACCTGTGTAAGGGGTATTGGCAGGTGCCCCTTGACAACGACTCCAGACAGTACACTGCATTGAGGACACCGATTGGGCCATACCATTTTACAGTTCTTCCCTTTGGCCTGCATGGGGCACCTGCCACATTTCAACAGCTGATGGACCAAGTGCTTCTGATCTTCAGTAACTCCTGGGAGGAACATCTGGGACATCTAAAAGATACCCTGAGACAAATCCAAGAGGCAGGACTCACCCTCATGTCAGGAAATGTGAGTGGTCAAGGCAGGAGACCAGTTACCTTGGTTATCACCTGGGCAATAGCAAACTGAGACATCAAGTGGACAAAGTGGAAGCCATCCAAAGAAGCCGTGAGGGACCGAGAAGTCAGGAACAAGGAACACCAGCTTTTTACTAGGAAAATGGGTCTTTATTTGAACCCAAGAAAAAAAAAAATCAACTTTACAAACTCATACTTTTTTTTATTTTGTTGTGTTATAAAAGATTAACAGACAAAAAGAAAATAAAGTCAAACCATTCAGACAAAGAAACCAACAAACTATAGCTGACCTGCTCAAATGAACATATAAAGGAAAGGATGGGCCCATTACAAATTAAGAGGGAAACAAATGAAACTTTACATTTAACATAAAAAACATCAAATAAATCAAAATAGAATCAAACAGAGAAATATATTAAATCAAATGAAAGAAAAGCAAAATGTAATTAAATATCACAAATGTACAACTACATAAATCAATTAATAAAAGGCATCAACTTTTCCTTCTCCCCCGGGCAACCTCAGGGAATGGAATGTCCGGGCGGAACCAATAATGCTTAAATGCTCTGTTCCGGCCGGACTCTAATTTTCGTGACGCCAGGATGCAGCTGCAGCAGACCATGTCAGATCATCATCACCACACACCACCAGTAAACTTAAACTCAAAGATAGAAACAAATATAAGTAACCGATACAATGTAACTAATTTGTGTGCACTCCAAATCAGTAACAATGTATATAAAGATGTCTTATAAATGTAATTATATGCAAATCTAATAAAGAATTAATGAATATTGTTTGTTTGTGTGGTTATTAGAAGCAATCATAATACTGAAACCAAAATTAATGTGAATGACAAAAAAAAGTAAAGTTTAAATAAAAATTAACCTTAAATGAAAAAACATGTCCTCCATATAAATGCGTGTGTGTGTGAGATGATACGTTCACATTACCACTCTTGTGCGGCCACCACTCGGGCCGTCACAGAAGCCCAAGGCCTAAAACGAAGAAGGAGATGAGATCCTTTCTAGGCCTGGTGGGTTGGTATAGGAGATTTATTCCTGACTTTGCCACCATCGCCACACTGCTTACTAACCTGCTGGCAAAAACAGCAAGGAGCCAGATTGAGTGGACCGAGGACTGCGAGGTAGCTTTCAGAACTCTCAAAGAGAAGATGTGTTCCAGTCCGGTCCTGCAAAGCCCTGACTTCAACCAGAGATTCCTGGTCCAGGTAGATGCCTCAGCCACAGGAGTTGGGGCTGTCCTGGCCCAGGGGGAGGTGGGAGCAGAAAAACCAATGGTCTACATCAGCAGGAAGCTGTTGCCCAGGGAGTCCAGGAGTGTCTCGCTAGTGGTCCCTTAAAAGTCTAAGATATTATCTCCTAGGGAGTTTGATCTGGACACAGACCACAGAGCACTAACATGGATTCAGACAATGAAAGACCACAACTCCAGAGTAAGGAGGTGGTACCTAAGCCTCCAACCCTACAAATTCAAAGTGCGGCACAGACCAGGACGACAGAACGTGGTTGCCAACTACCTGTCACGGTACCCTGGACAGTACGCGGACGAGAGAAGGGGGAGGTGATGTGATAAAGTAGACATTTTCCGCTGGGCATGCACGCACACACATACACACCTGCATACGTACCCCATTCACTCTCCATTTCCCTCTCCTTACCTGCTGTTGCTGTCGTCGGCAAAGCGGGTGCACATGCCGGGCCGATGGCTCACGGACATTCCTCCACATCACATTTCCCTTCAGCCTAGTCTCATGCCCGGTTACACACATTTTCCGTGTCTTGTGTTTTGTCTTCGTTCGATTGTTTGTTTGTCTGAGAGTAGTCGGTCTTTCGATGGGTGAACGCTGCGTCGGCCAAACGGAGCACACGGAGGGCGCCTGCTTATGACGTAACGGTTGGTTGCTCTGGCGCAGCGAAACCGGAAGCCGGTGAAACCGTTGTCTTGTGTGGATTATGTGTAAAATATGTGTTGAAAGTTAACGTGTTTCTCTGTTATTGATGATGATGAATATATGTATTTGAATTACTGGTGAGAATTATTGTTTAATGTTGATTTAATGAGTGTTGTGAAGGGTTTAAAATGCCAAATGTATAATACTTACCTTTTAATGAATTTTTTGAAAGAAAAGGGCAGAGTCTGGCATATAAAAAGAGAGGCCAGACTCACATTCGGGGCTTGTTAATCAAGTCGGCGAGAGCGTTACTGTGGAACCTCGAGCAAAACCCCAAATCGTTGTATAGTGTGGATACAGTTTTCATCATTATTTTCTTATTTTGTTGTTTTTTTTGGTACTTTTGGGTTTTTGTGTGCACCTGTACACATACTTCACTGTAAACCTGTCTTATTTACTGGCACTGTAAATAAAGTACACCCTGCACGAAAGTGCTGTGCGAGTAAGCCATCATTTTATTTATTTTTTTTTATTTATTTATTTTTTTTTCCCTCACAGACTCACGTTACTTTTCCCCTCCCTAAAGCGAGTAGTGGCGCTCGCTTCACTACACCTGCTGTTCTTCATATTTAAAACAGATTTAATCTATCAGATATTAGTGACGTCTCTGCTCCCCTTTTACTGACAATCAAGTTCATGTTTGTGAGAAACATCTGAAATCTCATCACAGTGGAAAAAACATTTCTCATGCTGTTATAAACGGCTGTCAATATATGTTTTATTTAGTAGTTTTGTTTGTCCCTGAGAGTCTTTAAATGGAAACAATCAACAAAGAATATTAATGATGAAATGCTTTCAAAATATTTAATTTCAAAAATTGCAGTTCTTTTGTTTAGCAGTTATTTGTTTATACAGAACATACAGAATAAAACATTAGTAACACTTTAGAATAGGGAACACAAACTTTTAACTATGACTTTTCCCTCAATAAACTCCTAATTTACGGCTTATTAATAGTTAGTAAGTTAGTTGTTAAGTTTAGGTATTGGGTAGGATTAAGAATGTACAATAAGGTCATGCAGAATAAGGCATTAATATGTGCTTAATAAGTACTAATAAATAGCCAATATTCTAGTAATATGCATGCTAATAAGCAACTAGTTAAAATACCCTAAAATAAAATGTTACCAAAATATCTTTACTAATTACTCAAACAACTGATCTAGAAGCAGAACCTGATTTTGCCGAGTTCAACATGTTCCTGGTTGAACATCTTTGTTGATCCTGGAACACATTCAAAATATCCAATCAGATTTGAGGGACAAGTTTACAGATTATGTCAAGTTTAGGCTTAAAATCATGAATTGGTGCTTCTACATCAGTGTTATTCATCCATCATTTCCCTCTGATTTTAGGGATGACTTATGGGTAGGGTTAGGTTTAGGGGTAGAGATATGGTTAGGACTAAATGTTCGTAAAGGAACGTTGTTCCAGGGTCAACAAAATATGTTGACCCAGGAACGCGTCTAACTCAGCAAAATCAGGACGTGCGATCTAGAACAGGCAACAGTATCATTGTCAAGCTTTCACTATTGGAAGAACAGAATAACAACACAAACATCCCTGCACCTTGATTTTTAAGGTTATGAAAAAAATATTACAAATTACAAACCGCAATATTTTCAAACCGTGTTTAAGGAAAAATGAATTCTGACATAACATTCAAACATGTTGACAGAATTAACAGTATTTTTAAACATGTATCAGATTCAATTTTCTTCTTCTGTTACGGCGTACTGACTTTGGTCTTCAGCAGATGAAACTGTGAAATAAATTATTGCTTCCATGAATGACCATCATCTGTTGAAAATATTGATCTATATAAAAAGACAAACAGTATGGCATGTCTGATCTTGAGGGAATATGTGAATTGATTGTGGAAAAGATGAGAGAGAGAGAGAGGAAAATGTATGTGTGTATTATATTTATTTTATTTTATTTATATATTTATTTTAAAAGATATTCTTAGATACATCATATTATTTAATATATTCTTCTTGATCTGTCATTTCAACATATAATGTTTGTCTTATATGAAATAACAAAAGTGATTTATTAATGGGCTCATATTCCTTAAAAATAACATGTTGGAATATTTAAGGACTGAGGTCCTCCATTTTTGGTATTAAGAGCAAACAGACTTCAAAACAGAAATTCAGAATTCTCACATTATAATAGCAAGAAACATGGAATGTAAGAGATTTGTCCACTGGCTGCTCAATTGGATTTAGAGAAATTGTTCTTTCAACCAAACTAGAGATTCATAGACACAATCAAATCTATAAAAATCAGGAAAGTTTACATTTGGTTAAAAATCCAAAAAGATATGGTCTCTCCACAGACCGTCACATATTCTTGTGTGCTACATATTTAGCCCTGAGGCTGAATCTCCCTATTACAATGAAGAAACCTTTTCTATCCTGCAAGATGAGATCTTCCATTTCCAGACAAAAGGAAATGTGTTAATGTGTGGCGATTTAAAGGCCAGAACTGAAAATGAACCAGACTTTGTTGAACACAGGGAGACAAATATATTACAAACACCAGCCACCCTCTGCTCTCATACCACCTGAGAAATAATTATGACAAATTCACAAACAAAAGGGAAAAGCCTACTAGACCTCTGTCATTCTTTGGGCCTGTATATAGTGAACGGTCACATACTGGGAGAGTCTTTTCACTGTTATACCTTTAATTCTTGTCTGGGTAACAATACAGTAGATTACTTCATTACAGACATTGACCCAGTGCATCTCAGATCATTCACAGACCGTCCTCAAACACCTCTGTAAAATATCTAAAACGAAGTTACAAACTCAAACCAATGAATCATACATACAGACTTCTCAATTACAAAGGCTGCAACAATCCTACAAGTGGACAAAAACAGCAAAGAAAATGATCAAACTGCAACAGAAAGTCAAACTATCCAATTATTATTGGACAAATTTATAATGAACTCATATCCAATAATAAAGTTGGCATAAATCTGGCACTAAGTGTCACGTGTGTTCTGTTGTCTGTCATGTCCTTATCAGTTGCCATGGTGTCTGATTATGTTAATAATGTTCCTGTTTAGTTCCCTCATTTACTATATATAAATGTATATATTCTCCCTGTTCAGTTTAGTCCCTGTCGGTTATTGTTCGTGTATGCTATGTTTGTGTTTGTAGCACACTGTTGCGCTTCTGCCCGCTTGTTGGATTAAACCCTGTTTATATTTGTGAATCTGCATTCGTCTGCCTTCTTCATCCGTGACAGAATAACCGACCTCTCAAAACGAGAATAGTAAATAGCATGGACTCACCTGTATTGCGGCTTCTCCTTCTCCCTGAAAGCAGGCCGTATCTGGGATATCTGGCCTGGATGCTCCAGAATGGCAGCCTCTCCCTCACAGCCAGCGAGCCCGAGGTGCCCATCGAGGTCGTTCCAGAGCCTGAGCCGCAGAACATCAAAGCCCCGGAGTTGACGCAAGCGGGTCAGTTCACCGCAGAGCCAGGAGCGGACCTGGACCTGATAGACCTGTGGTCCATGGATCCGTTTCCCACCCAAGTCCCCACCCTCACATCATCATCATCTTTGCTGGTCCCGTCCGGAAATTTTCAGCCCGTATCCCTGCCTGTTGTCCTTGTCCCGTCTCCATCGCTGGTCACGACCAGCCCCCTGGATCCGTCGGCACCACTGGGGTTGTGTAGCTTCTCGGCTCTGCCACCGCCGCTCACTCCGTGCGGCTCATCCTCCGCGCATCGGGCTTCCCTACCACCAGCTCGGCTAGAGGCCGAGTCCCCGGCTGTACCTCGAGCCTCCAGGCCCACACCTCCACCTCGACCTGTCAGCCCGTCGCCATCACCTCGACCCGCCACTCCTTCATCACCTCCGCGGTCCGTCTGCCCAGAAGCACCGCTGGGATCCCTCGACTCTCCAGGTCGGCCTTTGGTGGTCGACGCCCAGCTACAGCCATGGACTTCCGGGATTCGGGCTGCACCCTCACCCTGCACCCCTTTGGCATCACTGGACTCCTCCCTTCCTCTGACCTCCCTGTCGGCCTCCCTCACCACATCGTCACCCCGGTCATCCATCACACATCATCGCCTCAGTCCCGTGAGTCAGCGACTCAGCTCCCATCCTCCAGGTCTGTGATGTCGCCATGGTCCGTCAACCATTCAGGATTAAACCCTGTTTATATTTGTGAATCTGCATTCGTCTGCCTTCTTCATCCGTGACACTAAGTGACATTACCAATATATTCCACCAATCAGCATCCATGTACAATTTGAAAAAATCATCAAAAAACACCAATGAATAGTGGTGCACAAGTATTAGAACAACAGTACGAAATCTTTCCAATCAAAAACACAGAGATCCTGACAATCAAGAACTCCACCATCAATATCATGAAGCTCTTAATGTGTACAAACAAACTCTAAGAGCAAAAAAGGAAGAGCATACAGAACAATTAAATATTCTGTTCGATAATTAATATAAGATCGCAGAACTTTCTCAAAACCCAGCAAATCCTGGAGAAATTTGATTTAAAAATTTGATTTAATCAGCACCATGTATAAAAACAAAAGTGTTGTAAAAATAGGGAACAAACGAACAGAATTCTTCTCTCAACAACGAGGAGTTAGACAAGTTTGCTCACTGAGCCCCACTCTATTTAACATATTAGACAAATTAGCCAAAGCATTAAATAAGTCGACTGCCCTGGCCAAGCCTGACTGAATCAGAAATCAAATGTCTCCTCTTTGCAGATGATTTAGTCATTCTGTCAAAACCAAAAGAGGAGCAGCTCATTGACATCATAGAGAAATTCAGTCAAACATGGGCTCTTAAAATTAACCTAGCAAAAATAAAAAATAATGATTTTTTTCAAAAAAGGTTCAGGTGTAGGGAAAATAAATACACCTTTAGAGCAGGAAACCAGGTCCTCCAACACACCCACGAATCTGGGACTAAAACTAAGCTCAACAGGAAATCTGGCTGTGAAAGAACTGAAATCAAAAGCAA
The DNA here is from genome assembly GCA_037950675.1 of Hypophthalmichthys molitrix. NCBI lineage: Eukaryota > Metazoa > Chordata > Actinopteri > Cypriniformes > Xenocyprididae > Hypophthalmichthys > Hypophthalmichthys molitrix. Next base: position 33,891,094 of record CM075498.1, on the reverse strand, counting down.
TGAGGGTCTTCTACATGATTAAAAATACAATTCAATATAAAATTCCAATTCAAACCTGGCTAAAAATCCTAAAAGCAATAATCGAACCAATTGCTCTGTATGGGCAGTGAGATATGGGGATCCCTAAAAAACCCAATTTTTTCTAAATGGGAAAAAGAGGAAATCTAAATTCTGCATACCTAAATTCGTAAAAAGCATCCTAAAAGTTAACAGAGCGACACCAAACAACTCATGCAGAGCTGATTTAGGACAATACCCCTTATTAATCAGTATCCAAAAAAGATCTCTGAAATTCTATCAGCACATAAAATGCAGTGAATCAAGCTCATACCAGGCTGGACCCTGCTGTGCCAGGAGCAGAACCTGCACACGAGCCCCTGAAACTACACCTAAACCAGCACAATCTGGCCCAATCAAATTATACAATTACAAAAACAATAGTACATTGCCTATTGGAAAGATGCCACTAAATAAAAAAATAAAAAAAATAAAAAAGATGGAACTCTAACTGAGCTCAAACTGAGAAAGACAGTGAGCAAATACAGTGTGATCAGTGATCAGGTCTGGCACAGACAGAGACGGCAGCCACGAGAGCAGAGACTGTGTTCACTGTGGATACAGAGGAACACTTCCCGATATATTGTGATTACTATCACAACATTAGATCTGCCTGTTTCACAAAATGTCAACAAATAGCACCAAATTTTATGGCATTATCAAATTCAGAAAAATGAAGACATATTTTGGGAGAAAACAGCTTGATCACAACAGCAGCAAAATATGTAGCAGCCTATCACAAACTAAGAGAGTCAGCCAGCGGACAAAACTAAAGTCAGAAATATTCTTAACATGTCTGAATGTATGTACAGTTTTTATATATATATATAGTATTATGAATCATTTTCTTGTTATTTCTTGTTTATAAAAAAAAAACTAAAAAAATGATTTGTGTATTTGTTTATTTATTATTTTTTTTATGTATTATATAATTATTTTGTTCATTTGATGGCCAATGCTTTGGCAATACTGTACAAGTAATGCCAATCAAGCTCATTTGAACTGAAATTGAATTGAGAGAGAGAGAGAGAGAAGTTTTACCTTTCGCTCTGTAACATTTGTAAAGCAGCACGACTGTCGCTAACAGATACGGACAAGATGCCAGAAGAAAACTGAGGATGTTGAAGACAGAAAACTGACCTGAATGTGACACTGAAAAACAGAAACACAAGCACATTATTGAGCAACATTACACAGCTCTAACAGGCTTCAAAAAGTTTCTTGAGGAACCCAAAGTTTTGTGAGCAAATACAAAAGCTTTGAAATATTTCTACTCCAATCTCATATTATTCCACCACCATAGAGCTCTGTATTAAAGACAAAGTTCATTCAAAAAATAATATTCTGTCAAAATTTACTGCAACTTCATGTTGTTCAAACCTGTATGAATTTATCTCTTCTTTTTTTCACTTTCATTGTATGGACAAAAACACAGATACATTTTTTTCCAAATATCCTCTTTTATGTTCCACAGAAGAAAGAAAGTCATGAGGGTGAGTAAATGATAACAGAATAGTATATTAATATAAGTTATTCATTTTAATGTTTTAGGGGTAAGAAAACAAAATTCTCTTCTTCAGACCAAATATGACCACATATGAACACAATCAGATTAATTCCTTGCTGCTTTTTAAATGAAGAAGAAAAAAAAATAATAAAATAAAACACTCTTGATTTCATTGAATTGGACATTGTTTATAAGGTGTTGATTTCATTATATTTCAGTATATTTTGTGTGTGATTTGATATAGTTATACTTTCATTCATGTGAGTTTTGTGAAACAATAAACACTGATGTCAATAATTGATTGTGCTCCATCAGAAATAAGAGCCAGATATTCATATATAATAATCATGTGGTGAATCTCATCAGATGCTCATGAATCAAATCAGATCATCTCACAGTTACAGACTCCAGTGACTCTCACCTCTGACTGAGATCCAGCTGTTGAGTGACTGTCCTCTCTCTGTTTTACAGTAGTAGAAACCCTCATGTGACTTTGAGACAGTAGTGATGTTCATCTCTCCTGTCGTCTGATTCTGGATCAGTGATCCGTCTTTATAGAAATCAGCGCTGAGGATCGGGGAGTTTGTAGATCGATGTAAACAGTATAGAGTCAGAGTCTCTCCCTCAATCACAGGATCAACAGAACTCACCAGAATCACTTCACCATCTACAAACACAAGAAATACATCAACAGATAATATAGTGATGATACAGGCTGTACTTAATCAGAGCCATACTTAAATTTGTTTAAAATTTAAGTTTAAAGTTTGTTTAAATTTGTTTAAGTATTTGATTTTTGATTTATTTTTTTAAATAAATGCTGTTCTTCAAACTTATTCATCAAAGGGAAAAAAATGTATCACATTTACACAAAAATATGAAGCATCTGAAGGATTTCTGAAGGATCATGTGACACTGAAGACTGGAGTAATGATGCTGAAAATTCAGATTTGATCACATGAATAAATTATATTTTACAATATATTCCCATAGAAATTGTACAAATATTTCAGAATATTACAGTTTTTTTTACTGTAATTTTAATCAAATAAATGCAGCCTTGATGAACAAACATCTTTCCAAAACATTTTTTTTTTTAAATTTCTGATCCCAAAAAATAATTATGATATTTTCTGATATTATTTTTAATCTTGAACAATTCTTAATTATATTCATGTTTAATCTTGAACAGATTGTTATTTATTATGTTTCATCTAGTTGTAAGTGTGATTGGACTCACCATGTACAGTGATGTTTCGAGGATGACGTTTCTCTCCAGATTCAGACAGACACCAGTACACTCCAGTGTCAGATGTGCTGAGAGACTCGATTACACATGCAGATCCTGTTTGTCTTGAACAAGTTTTTGTGTCTTTGTCTGTGTATCTTCTCACTGTCCATCCAGCAGAGTTACTCTGATCCTCACAGCTCAGAGAGAGAGAGTAAGATGAGAAGTGTTGACTTCTGCTGGGATTGATGACCAGAGACCCTGAAGCAGAAACACCTGAAAAGAGGAAAATCTCATTCAAAATTGACAGCACAGAGACAGCAATGAAATACAAATAAGGATGAGCACAAACATAAACACTCACCAGTGACCCACAGTGGCTGTGTGCTGTTGTGTGTGTAATAGGCTGGTCGTCCTCTCTCTGCTCTGCACGTATAAACTCCTGTGTGCTGTAGAGCAGCAGGACTGAGAGTGTAAGATCCTCCAGCTCCTCTGCTGCTGTCTGACAGATGATCATGATCTCTGAACCAGCTGAACGTCCAGCCTGTAGAGGAGCCTGAAACCTCACAGATCAGAGTCACCGATTCTCCTTCAGTCAGCCACGGCTGTGGAGACACTCGCACTGCTGCCTGAGCTTCAGCTGAACAAAACATCATGAGTTACAGAGACATACAGAGAAACTGATGGAGGAGCTGATCACAACAAACACAAACTCACCTGATACAGTCAGTGTAACAGCATCACTGCGCTGAGAGCTTTGAGTGTTCATCAGTCCTGTACAGGTGTATTTACCGCTGTGAAAGTATTTAACACTCCTGATGTTCAACTCTTGTGTTGAGCACAGACTGACAGCTTCTCTGTGTTTCTGTTTATTGACTCCACTGGTGCAGCACTCTTGTTTTGTACATCGATTGGCAGAGTTTATATTCAAGTTGTTGGTTCCATTTATTTCCCATCTGTATGTCCACTCAGTGTCTCCTCCCCACTTTATATCACATCTGAGAATGACTGTTTCTCCTCTGAACACTCGTTCATCAGGTCGTACCGTCAGCACAGCTTTAGGACTCACTGTACAAAACACAGCTTATTACATTAGTTTTAAAGTTTTAGAAGTTCTGCAGATATAGTCTCTGATCTGTATGTTGAATCACATGTTCTCTCTCACCTGTAACATTGACCCACAGTGCATCACTGTAGTTTGTGTAATAGACTGGTTTCCCTCTTCCAGCTCTACACCAGTACTGGCCTCCATCAGACACTGAATCAATCTTCAGTCTGTAGGGGTTTGTTTCTCTCTTCTCTGTCTCAGGGTTCAGTGTGTGTTTGTACCAGTAAAAGTCCCAGTATCCAGTGGATGGATCCATGCGACAGGTCAAAGTCACTGTGTTTCCTGTCAGTGCAGCTCCTGCAGGATCTGATGTGAGTTCAGGCTTTGGCTTTAGACCTGCAGGAGAACAAGAACAGATTCAGATCCTCAAGAGTCAGAGTTCACCTGTGTTTGACAAATCATTGAGTATTTGTCTACAACAGTGGATACAGAAGAGAATAAGTGTTGAAATACAGATTTTAGATTATAGCATTAAACAGATCTAAATATGAACTACATCAAAAATGTTTGTAATTATTAGTAAAAACTAAATAAAATGTTGATATTCATATCCAGTCTATGTTCTTTTACATTCACATATCACACAAATGTGGATTACACAATATTTACATCAACTTTTACTACAACAATATTTACTACAACTTTTTTTCAATTAGTAAAGGTAATGACTAATTCATTGGTTCCTTTGTGTTTGATGAGTGATTTTCTTTTGAACATCTGGAGTTCATTTATTCTGTAAAACTCAGTAAAATGATTTTGTAAGTCTGCTGTGAAATAACTGGACAGTCTGAACTTTCTGTCTGAGCTAAAATGTATTTTTTGACATTTTAAAGTTTTGATATTAAAATACTCTTCTTAGTCATTTTTGTTGTAACAATTTTGTGTCCTTTTTGAGGTCTGAATATTCCAGTCACCATGTCCTTCATTATAATCGCGATTAGCACATTACTAAAAATAGATTAAAAAAATAAACAGTTTTGTTCTAAGAAAAAAAAAATACAGGTTTTGAACAAAGAGGGTGAGGGAGATTAAATGATGACCAAATTTTCATTTTCAGGTGAGCTCATTTTGAAACTTTTTTTGTGAGTGTTGAATAAAATAAATCTTATATCTAATGTTTGATGAACTGTAAATCATAATCAGGTACAAAACGATGACAAGATCATCTGAAAAGCAAAACAAAGCTGCATTTGTATAAAGACTCATATTCCCAGAAAGTGCGAGCAGCAAAAAAGTAATTACACATGGAAAGATGTTTTATGTTCATTAAAAAAAAAAAAAAAAAAAAAATGTTATTGAATGGATGGAATTGAAGTGTAATTAGCAGCCATTAACACATTTTTAGCTGTTGTTCAGATCTGTGTTCACATGCGTCAGGCAGATTTAGCTGTTGTCTCTCTGTTTTTTTTTTTTTTTTCATCTATTCAACAATATTACTGATCTGCCTGCATTGACACCTTTTATCAGCTTCCTGCCATGAATGTTGTGTTTTTAAGATACACTTCAAGTAACAATACTTCAGCTTTAAAATGCATTTTCAGATCTGCATTCAGTTTCATTGTTTTGCTCCTTCAAATAGTTTGAACACAAGAAGAGAGAGAATTATATAAAATCAAGCCCTCAAAATAGGAGTGAAAACTGTATTTATCATCAGTGTGAATGAAACATCTGAGAGTGAAAGACTCTTGACTGGTTGTGATCATGATCATGAAGAGAGAGTTTATGAGGACAATGATGTTCAACTCACCCTTCACAGAGAGAGAAACAGAGCTTGATTGTGATGAAACTGATCTTCCATTTATGTGTCCTTTACACGTGTACTGACCCTGATCAGACTTAACAGCTTCAACAATACTGAGAGTGTCTCTGTTTACAGTGTAACGCTTAGACGTCTGTAACATTGAACTGTCTTTATTCCACTCATATCTCCAGTCACTGTGATCAGAGTTTATCACACACTTCAGAGTGACTCTCTCTCCAGTGAATACAGATCTGTCTGGTGTCACAGTCAGTGTAGATGTGGGTAAATCTGTGAAGAAAGACAAAAACACTAAGAGAATCAAACAGCTCTTTCAGAGAAAACTATTTTGTACGTTTTACAAAACTAGTTTATATAATAATATATCTAATATTTTAATAACTTATATTCTGTTTTGCTGTTGTACTGTCATTAGCTTTGTCATGTGTTTTGAGGAGGGTCTGGTTGCTAGGGTGGCATGGATGGTTACTAGGTGTTGCTAAGGTATTCTGAATGGTTGCTAGGTTGTTGCTAAGGTATTTTGAATTGTTGCTAGAATATTTCTAGGCTGTTGCTGAGGTATTCTGGGTGGTTGCTAGGGTGTTGCTAGGCAGTTGCTTTGCAACATATGTACATACGGGAACTTGAAGTAATTGAGACAATGCAGTCCGCATTTGACAATCTACCCTGTTTGGAAAAAATGGCGGCTCTTTCGGTGGAATCGTGCGATTGAAAGCAAAACACAAAGGTAAGATTTAGAATCTTCACTTTTAACATTTTGTTTTAATACAACTACATATATTTAATTGATATGCAGAGTTAATTTTAATAAGTTCTGTTTCCGTGAAACGGAATGTAAACTAGCTTTAGTGAGTCACATTAATAGCCTGGCAGGCTGTATATTGTAACTATATTTTCAGTGAAATCTGAAATTTCAAAACATCAGAACTGCGTTATTTATTGTATACATATGGCTTTATTTTTTGATCGGATTAATTACATTTTATAGGAATTTTGGGCGCGAAGATCTACACTGGTTCGGTGCTTATTTTACATACGGGACATTTCAGTCGTCGTGTTGGTCATTTGAAAGAAACGAGAACCGCGCTTGAAGCACACACTCTTAAAACAGATGTGTTAAAAACAACACATCCTGTGTTAGATCTTAACACACCCGTGTGTCTAGTCAAGGACAACACATTTTGTGTTATTTTTAACTCAAACATGTGTTATTCCTGCTCATTTTCTACACACTAATGTGTTATATTTACACAATTTGTGTCAATTATGTACACAAAATGACACAAAATTATGTACGCGGTGTTTCAATTGGCCAACAACATGATGACTGAAATGTCCCGTATGTAAAATAGCACAGACCCAGCGTAGATCTTCGCGCCAAAGTTTCTACACAAATTGAAATTATAGTTACATAAAGCTTACTGGATCGTCTTATGATTCTGTAATCAAGGATGGCAAGTGCTCCTGAATGGTGATATCTGGCTAATAATTGTAATATGGTTTATATGCATTTCATTGTTAATAACAAATCTTTTCTTTAAGTCTTTCCCCACTTTGATGCTCAAGGATATTTTCTTTTATGAATATATAAAATGAAAGAACAATTGTAATGTAAAAGCAGAAACACTGCTTTTAAATAAAAAAAACTTTTTACAACATTATTTCTTTTTGTCATCTCTTACACGTGGGTAGGTTAGGTTACTAAAAAGTAAAAAAAAAAGTAATTACACATGGAAAGATGTTTTATGTTCATTAAAAAAAAAAAAAAAAAAAAATGTTATTGAATGGATGGAACTGAAGTGTAATTAGCATCCATTAACACATTTGTAGCTGTTGTTTAGATCTGTGTTCACATGCGTCAGGCAGATTTAGCTGTTGTCTCTCTGTTTTTTTTTTTTTCTCCATCTATTCAACAATATTACTGATCTGCCTGCATTGACACCTTTTATCAGCTTCCTGCCATGAATGTTGTGTTTTTAAGATACACTTCAAGTAACAATACTTCAGCTTTAAAATGCATTTTCAGATCTGCATTCAGTTTCATTGTTTTGCTCCTTCAAATAGTTTGAACACAAGAAGAGAGAGAATTATATAAAATCAAGCCCTCAAAATAGGAGTGAAAACTGTATTTATCATCAGTGTGAATGAAACATCTGAGAGTGAAAGACTCTTGACTGGTTGTGATCATGATCATGAAGAGAGAGTTTATGAGGACAATGATGTTCAACTCACCCTTCACAGAGAGATAAACATAAGAGCTTGATTGTGATGAAACTGATCTTCCATCTATGTGTCCTTTACACGTGTACTGACCCTCATCAGACTTAACAGCTTCAACAATACTGAGAGTGTCTCTGTTTACAGTGTAACGCCCAGACGTCTGTAATATTGAACTGTCTTTATTCCACTCATATCTCCAGTCACTGTGATCAGAGTTTATCACACACTTCAGATTGACTGTCTCTCCAGTGAATACAGATCTGTCTGGTGTCACAGTCAGTGTAGATGTGGGTAAATCTGTGAAGAAAGACAAAAACACTAAGAGAATCAAACAGCTCTTTCAGAGAAAGCTATTTTGTACATGTTTTACAAAACTAGTTTATATAATAATATATCTAATATTTTAATAACTTATATTCTGTTTTGCTGTTGTACTGTCATTAGCTTTCTCATGTGTTTTGAGGAGGGTCTGGTTGCAACCAATTGTAATGTAAAAGCAGAAACACTGCTTTTAAATAAAAAAAACTTTTTACAACATTATTTCTTTTCGTCATCTCTTACACGTGGGTAGGTTAGGTTACTAAAAAGTAACTGCCCCAGATCAGATTCAGGAATTTTGTCAATTGCTGTACATTCTGTCAATTTCAAAATCACAGAAAAATCTGTGAATTTGAGGGAAATGGTTAAGTATTTTTTGCATGATGGATGAGGTCTTTTATTTAAATCTTTTTTCCTGTTCACCTATTTCTGTTCTGTAATTTCCATTTTGTCTTTCCAGTCAAGCAGAAGTTTGACATCTCCACAGATCATAAGGTTTATTTAGCTGATGAGACTGGAACAGAAGTAGATGAAGATGTTTTTTCTGACATAATTGAGCAAAAGCCTGACACTCTTTGGATGGTAGTTGATGCTGTGGCTGTAGCAGGTATGAAAAGATGCAATTATGTATATGTATGTATATGTGTATATATGCTTTTGTTCTAATTTTCTACTTGATTTTAAGACTCCAGCACACACAAGCTATCCATCTTCAAATGAGACCGATACACCGTCACTTCATTCAGTTGCATCATCACCAGACACACAGCCATCAGACAGCGATGGTCCTTTCTTCCCACCTAAAAGAGCTCGTTCTGATGACCATTTGCAAGAAGCTAAGGAGGTATGTGCTTTTGCTATATACGTGTCACTTGCCGATGAACTTGTGGGGTTGCAGGCTCGTCGCAATCCTACTAAAATGTCAATGTTGTTTTCTTAGATGATTTTACAATTTTTCTTTTTGTTTGTTTTTAAGCTTGTGAAAAGTGTTTTAGAAAAAAAGTCTGCTGGGGAGAAGATATTTCAGGAATACAAAACAACTGGGAAAATCACAGATTCCACAAGACGGATTCTTGTGAACGCCTTAGTTGGAGACATGATTGATAAATATGGGTAGGTAAAGGATGTTGTTCCCTTTCCTCTGTTTAAATATTTTGACAATACAGTGTGTGAATAACCATTCAAACTACTCAATTAAGCACACTTAATTACCAAATGTAACAATGTAGCTTTATTTTTGTTTACTTAGGAGTATTCCATCAGAGTTAAATATGCAGTTGGGATTGTGACTCTGTTTCCCTCTCTCAAGGATCCCTATTCCAGAAAAGGCTATGTGAGTTCTCTGTTTTACTGTTAAAATTAATTTTTTTTTAGTAGGAATGCATGTTATTATTGGCATGAATGTAAAACTGCCTTTCATGTAAGTGCTGTAATTTTTAAATGTATTGCTAATGTTGTAGGAACACTTCTGTGATGCAGAAGGTAACTCAGGATATATAGCCTAGAGACTGAAGACGCTGCAGCAGAACCACTTCTGATGATAAATGTGAGAGGAGGGGTCCTCGAACTGAAAGAGTGTTTTCCACAACAGAAAACCAGCTAGAAGGAGATCGCTGTCAAGAAGCTATTTCATTTATTTCATTTTCATTATTATTATTATTATTACTTTCCAGTATCGCCAGAAAATGATCCACGATCCTGAAAAATCCTCATCTGTTCTTTCCTTATTTCCAAGGCTTCTTGACACAAAAGGACTTGTAAGTGTTGCACACAATAGGTTGTTGTTATTCAAAATTGAATGGACTATTTAGCTGCAGCACTTGGTAATGTAACTAATTATTTTCTTGCTTTTAACTGTATACAACTTTAGGTGCTTCAAGACTTTGAGTTACTATTTGGAGTGGAGACTGCATCTAAACTTCTGGAGAAGTGGGACTCTACTCTGAAGCAAAAAGTCATTCAAGAAGCCAAAAACCTCACCCAGTCACTGCTTTTGAGTTGTCTGATTCAGTCTGCAGAACACTGCAACACCAGTCAAGGAGATACAGGCAGTTCGTTATGTATGCTAATCAAGAGCAAGGAAAATCATTTTATCTGTATATAAAATAGCTTATGTATATTGGTATATGATTATATAGATTTGTTATGGTTTGCGTTTTCTTTTTTGAATTTAGACTGGGACAGTGATATGTCTTCCCTGTTATTGCTGGTCTATCTCCTGCCACCACCTTCTAGCGGAAATAAGAAGTTTGTCAAGATCATTGTGCTTGAAGCTTTGGATCGCGTAGTAAGATTTCACATGGTATGCTTACTCTTAATGTTATGTAGAACTTCATGTCATGCCTAGAATGTTTGTTAATGTGTAGGTGTACATTAATCTAAACGTGAATGTTTTTTTTCTGTTTTCAGTCTTGTTGCAGTTTTGAAGAAGTCCTTGGATCAACACAGACAGCACAGCCCTACATCTTGGCAGTTGGCACTTCGAAGAGTAGCATCCATGACTACTACATTGCTGTGGATGAGCAGCTCATCCCCTGCATGGCTAAGTCCTCTCTCTCAGCCTTTGATGAACTTTTCAAAGTTCTTTTCCAAGATTGTTAATTAACTGTTGTTACACAGTCATCTTTAAAACATGTTCAGGTGCATTGTTTGCAAGTTGAGTTTTGATACAGTTACAGAGTTAATTCGCCATCTCAAGCTTACTCATGCTATTTTTCCTGGCAGAAAGTTACAGTTGGTATGCGATCAGGATGGGTGTTGTCAAAGATTTGTTACATTCTCTGGCTTTAGAAAACATATCCAATGTAGACACAACAGTAAAAGTTCTGAAATGCATTCATTAGAACCTCCCTCTAGTCCCTCTGTCACGCAGTCCTCTAGCACAGTTTCAGAAAAACCGAGCACAAGTGGTCATGAGAGAACATTGCGAACCCAAGAAATGTGTGCATCTCTAATTGCAAAACTGCAGAGTAGTGGAGTACCCACCAATGTAGTTAAATCAGTGGCTGAACATATGGAGGAACTTGTGTATGAATTGCACTCAAACATTAAAGAGGATGTTGTTAAGTTGATTGAAACTGATGAACAAAGGAAAGCTATTGAAGAATATTTTGACAGTCTTGAGAATCCCTTCACAACAGAAACAAAATGGAAAAAGTATTTCTTTGAGACTTGGGTGTTGTAGAACCAGTTGAAATACCTTTAGGACAGAGATATGACACTAGGCGAAATATAGCTACAGGAACATAAGATCAAGTGCCAGTCACTGATAAATTTGTATATGTTCCTTTATTGCAGACTTTAAGTTTCATGTTCCGAAATGAAGAAATCCATAAACATTTTGTACAGCCAAGTGAGGAGAGAGAAATTTTAAGAGAGTTTTGTGATGGTAGCTATTTTAAAGAGCGTTCCCTTTTTTCCAAAGAAAATAAGTCTCTTCAAATACAACTTTTTTTATGATGATTTTGAAACCTCAAATCCTCTGGGATCCAAACATGGCATGCATAAGGTTGGGAGTATGTATTTTGTTTTGAGAAATCTGTCTCCTAAGGTCAACTCTGCCCAAATGAATATTCATCTTTTGGCACTTTTTCACACACAAGATGTCCAGCGGTATGGCTTTAATGCAATCCTGGAGCCTATTGTGCGTGATATTAAAATTCTTGAGAGTTCTGGAATTAAGTTGCCACTCTCTAAAGAACCAATACGTGGAACAATAGCTCAAGTAACTGGTGATAATTTGGGTGTGCACACACTCTTTGGGTTTGTACAGTCATTTAGCGCAAACTATTTTTGCAGGTTTTGTCTAATTGATAAGCTTTCTTCTCAGACCATTTTCTTTGATGACCATCCGGACATCATACTGCGTGACAGAGTTTTACATGCTGAGCACTGTCAGAGCCTCCTTACTGATGATGCTTCACAGTCATCATTTGGTGTCAAAAGAACATGTTTACTTAATGAGTTGGAGTATTTTAATATTTCTGAAAACTATGCAGTGGATATCATGCATGACTTGCTAGAGGGAGTAGCACAGTTAGAGATGAAGTTGCTTTTTGATTATCTGTCGGAGAGCAAAGTTGTGTCCTTACAGTCTGCAAGCAACAGAATTTACTCGTTTAACTATGGTTATGTTGAACGTAAAAACCGACCTGCCATGGTTAAATTTGAACAAGCTGGGAATGGGTTGGGTCTCAATGCCATCCAGACATTTTGCCTCATTAGAAATCTGCCACTGATTTTTGGAGATCTGGTTGAAGTAGGAAATAAGCACTGGAGATTACTGCTGCTTCTACTGCAGATAATAAATATTGTGTTTTCTCCAGTCATCTCGAATGGAATGACTGTTTATCTGAAACATTTGATCTGTGAACACCACAAGCTGTTCAAAGAACTCTATCCAAGAAATCTTATTCCCAAGCATCACTTCATGATCCACTATCCCTGATGCATCAGGAAGATAGGCCCGCTTGTTCATGTTTGGGGGATGCGCTATGAGCCAAAACATCGCTTTTTTAAAAAAAGTGTAAAAAATTTCAAAAACATTACCAAGTCATTAGCACTTAAACATCAGATGGCTATCGCATACCACTGGGAATCTCAGCCTTTCAAGAGTATAGAGTGTGGACCTGTAACAAGCGTTCAGCTTTGTAACTTGCTGGATTGTGAACTGATTGCAGAAAAACTGCAACTTGACATTGACTGTTTTGTTAATACTCTTTCTTGGATTTCTTGTTTTGAGACGGAATACCGCTCGGGACTTCTTGTTTGTTCAGAATTGAAAGATGATATTCCTGTCTTCAGTAAAATTACCGACATATTTGAATTCAATGGTCAGCATTTTTTGTTGACTTCTGATTTTGAAACTGTATGTTTTGTTGAACATCTTCACTCATTTCAAGTCCAAGAGGGGCTTTGCAGGAAAGTTTCCCTTTTGAATGTTGAAACCTTGCATTTCTTTTTGACCTTCAAACATTGTACGGATTTCAGCAAAATGACCTTTATATTGTTCCGTTACATGTTTTACTATAAAGCACTTGAAATTGCACAAATGACTGAAATTCATACAGTCATAAAAATTTAAGTGATTTGTTCTTTTAATGCTGTGTTACACTGTTTTTATGCATGCTGTACTAATTGTGTTTGTAAACACAACATAAGTTGCATTTCTTTGTGGCCTGTTGAATCTGAGAAAATAAATCCAATTGGTTTGAAAGGTTTTTTGTGATCTGTTTATATATATATATATATATATATATATATATACACAATGCAAAATGGTGAACATTTAGAAATTTAGAAATGTTCTTTAATTCCAGAGTGCTAAAAGCACAATTAATCTTTGTACATTTTTAGAATAAACCTGTGTGGTAGGCACTTTACCCCGTCAGTGTAAAAAAAAAAATAACCTTTTGAATTGGTGTATAATACACTCTTGCAGAGAGTAATACACAGTGTACACTAGAGTATATTGTACACTTTTGGTGTAAAACAGTGTACACTGTCGAGGGGTATATATTCAACACTTTTGAAAGTGTTACTTAAACACCAGGCTGGTGGGACCTATATATACACCAGAGAAGTGTAAAATGTACACTTGTGGAGTTAAATGTACACTGGGCAATTTGCTGTGAGTGCTAACATTATTTCTGATTTGATTGCATGGCAGACCGCACTGTCAGGATCGACAAATTCTTTGTGGTTGAACAAGCACCTCATCTCTTCTGAAGGAACCAGCTCCTTGAGTGCTATCGAAACAATAGTGTCTACTGTTTCTACCTGCTGTATATGTAGGTCCTTTATCTTTATCTTCCTGCTACACTCTACAATACTGATGTTGGTCTGCCAGTGAGACTCCCAAAGTAAAGGAATTGCATGCGAAGCATTGACAAACTTTTGACAACATTTTTTCAGAGCATCATGTATTTAAAGTACAGATATTGGAAGTAGAGAGTATGTTTAACAGCTAACATTTTGAAGTTCTACAGGTCTTTTGACCTGCAGAATTCACATGGGTGATGATGAATTTGTTTCTACTGTTATGTCTAAGACGTGTCATTGTTGAAAATAAAGGTTCAAACTGATACAACGTATTGGCTTTATTTATTTAATGCACACATTGTGTTTTTAGTTGAACTGAATACAGATTACATTTAATGACAAATCCGGGTTTGTATGAATACGATATTAGTGTGGAAAAAAACTCTCTTGGTGTTGACACATCTAGTGTAGTTTTAACACTAGCAGTGTAAATGAGGGGGGGAAAACACCAATAAGTGTGTTAATTATGAACACTTAGTGTTGTTTTTTTAACTCCATACAAGTGTTAAAAAAGTAACACTATTTAAAGTGTTAGTTTAACTCTTAAGTGTGGACCTATATAAACCCCGAAAAAGTGTTAATTTTGACACTGTGAGTGTGAATTCAACACTTTAAAATTTGCTGTGATCAAGGGTACCAACAATTTGGTCCACGTCTGTAAAAGAATAAAAGATCAGAAGGTAAGTGATAATTTGTATTTTGAACGCTGAAGTTAATCGAGATTTTCAGACTTACGTTTCTCCTAAAACACTTCTAAATATATCACACACACAAGGCTGAAATTATCAGCAAAAGAATATTGTTGTTGGAGCTTCAATGTGCACATAATGCAGACAAAACATCTGTTTTCTATGCAACACATTTCATTTTTATATTAACTATATCAAAAATATTTGTAATTATTGGATACAACTAAATGAAACACTAATATTCTTATCTAGTCTGCATGTATATTCTTTTGTATTCACACAACTGCAGGTTGTACGATATTTATAAAATTTTAGACAGTAAAAAAGAGTGCCAAATTAAACTTGTAATGTGGTGAGGTCATGTGTCAGTTTGAATCATTTATTCTGGCAACTCACTCGCTGCTGCTGAACTACCATAGTACGATGCATCGTTGAACAAATCAACTAGCTAGTCACGACTGTTTCCCGAAACCTTGTTGTCGCAAACCTGTCGTTCAACCACGTTGGTGAATGACGTCACACAGGTGGTGAGAAATAACTTCTTTAAATAAATCCGTTTGAGATCGAATTAATGCTAGATTTTTTGCTATAAATTACGGACATGGCATTAGAGGACTAATTCTCATTTTCCTCAGTTATTTTGCTTTATTTCCGGGAAACACCAAATCGTTGAACTATGTGAGTAACGACGGAACTTGCTATGTTAGTTGGCTAACGATGCTTTTGGGAAACGCACCCCTGTCTGGTGTCACAGTCAGTGTAGATGTGGGTAAATCTGTGAAGAAACACAAATGTGTTCATATTTTGTTTATATCAACTAAATGGTTTCATGCAAATTCTGTATAAACTGACTTTTTTTTCCACTAGTAAAGGTAATGACTAGTTAACCTGCTCCTTTGTTTTTGATGAGTGATTTCTTTCAAACATCTAAAGTTTGTTTTCTTCTGTAAAATGATCCAGTACGTCTGCTGTGAAATAAATGGACAGTCTGGTCACAATGAGTTTTGACAGTGATTCTTTTGACAGTGATTTCATCAAAGATGTCTGTAAACTGTCAGTAAACAGGCTGCATGTTTTGTTTCTAAACTGTCTCTGGACAGGATGATGGAGACTAAAATTCTCTTCATGATTTTCTGTCATTACACTTATTTTACGATACATTTCTCATGTTTTTGTTCTGGTGTTTTCTCTGAAAGCTCAGCATCTCATCCATTATAATAGCAATCAGCATATTATTAAAAGAAAATTTTAACGAAGAAAAACACAGATTTGGAGGACATGAGGGAGATTAAATGAAGACTTTCAGTAAGTGCAAGCAGCAATAAAAAGATGCTTAATGTTATTGAATGGAATTGAAGTGTAATTAGCAGTAATTAACACTAAAGTATTTTTTAATTGTTGTTTAGGTCTGTGCTCACATGCATCAGACAGACGTCTTTAGCTGTCATGTCTCTTTTTTATCAGCACTCTTGCCATGAGAGTTGTGTTTTTAAGATATTTTTAAGTTAAAAATATTTCAGCTTTAAAATGCATTTTCAGATCTGCATTCAGTTTCATTCTGTTTTGCTCCTTAAATTTGTTTTGAACAAAAGAACAGAGAAAATTAAACAGAATCAAGCCCTCAAAAGAGAGATGGACTGTAACGCTCAGTCAAAAAGAAAAATAAAAAACAAGATTGTCTGTCCAAAGCACAGCTGCATTTGTGCAAAGATTCACAGATTTCCAGTGGTGCAGGCAGCAATAAATTAATTAAATACAAAAATATATATATGTTTTTGGACTATTTTAGCTCTTGTTTAATGTTTCACTGTTTTACAGCACACATGCCAGGAGCGCAGTGCTTTTATGATGGTGTTTATGTACTTTCACTTTTAAAACAGGTTTTAAAACCATGCATTCAGTTCTGTCTTGCTCAAACTGTTTTGAACAAGAACAAATCATCTGTGAGAGAATTAAGAAGAATTAATCTTTCAAAAGATGAGTGAGAACCATATCATCAGTGTGAATGTAAAACCTGACAGTGAAAGACTCTTGATTGGTTGTGTGATTATAAAGTGAGTTTATGAGGACAATGATGTTCAACTCACCCTTCACAGAGAGATAAACATAAGAGCTTGATCGTGATGAAACTGATCTTCCATCTATGTGTCCTTTACACATGTACCAACCCTCATCAGACTTAATAGCTTCAACAATACTGAGAGTGTCTCTGTTTACAGTGTAACGCTCAGACTGTAACACTGAATGGTCTTTATTCCACTCATATCTCCAGTCACTGTGATCAGAGTTTATCACACACTTCAGATTGACTCTCTCTCCAGTGAATACAGATCTGTCTGGTGTCACAGTCAGTGTAGATGTGGGTAAATCTGTAAAGAAAGACGAAAACACAAAGTGACTCAAACACCTCTTTCAGAGATAATATTTTGGAAAGCTATGCAGTTTATACTTTATATTATGACATATTTCATAGTATTTGTTTTGCTCTTGTTTTCACCAATATGAGCATGAATATGAACCGTGATATTGATTTAATACAAACGTTCAATAAACAAGAAGTTACATTTAAGAGACTTACATTTAAACAGAATTTTTTTGCTATTTCTGCAAAGGAAAAAGTTCCAAACAAATCCACAGCAGAACTGTTGTGAGCTTCAGAGCAACTGTGTTTCATTACTGAATGAATCAGCTGCTTTGAACAAACAGGTTGAATAAATGATTCTGTGATTCACTCATTGAGTGATTTGCTGCCATTCACCTACAGATATATACACATATTTATGCAGCTGTAATTATAGCAATTCAGATGCAACTTCTGTACCACATCTGCAGTACAAAGATTTATTGATAACACTTTATTTTACAGTGTCCTTGTTACATATGTTACATGTACTTACCATAGTAATTATGCATAATTACATGCAACTAACCCTTAACCAAACCCTAATCCTACCCTAACCCTATAGTAAGTATATGTTGTTAATTAATATTACTTAGTACTTAAATATATAATTACACTGTAACAATGACACCTTAAAATAAAGTGTAACTGATTTATTTTGTTGTTAGTGATTTAATTTTATTGGTAACTGCTCTAGTGTCTTATTATTCTAATTGTATTTATTGATTAAATATAAGACATTTTTCAGGCATTATATGTGGATCTTTTAGATGAATTTGAGGTGTGCATTTCTAGCCTTGCTTCACTCAGTTTCAGCCCCTCAAAGTCTTAGTCTTATCTTGGTCTCAACAGGGAGTGTTCTCATAACTTTGGCATTCCCGCAAGGTTTTCTCAAAGTTATGAACAAACGTTTTCCAGTAACGTTAATAGAATGTTTTTTCAATGTTATCTGGTCTTTAATTATGTTCTCAAAAGGTTAGCACAAAAACGTTATTTGTACATCATTTGTAGAAGGTTTTTTTAAATGTTCTCATAATGTTGGGAGAACAAGATTTTTGGAACATCCTTTAAACATTTAGAATGAAAACTAACTTCAAATATGTTTGCTGTTTTAAAATAACATCCTTGGAATGTGTGAAAGTTTTGTAGCTTGACATAATAAATAATTTTCATTCAGTGTTTATTTAAATGTGCAGTAGCTTTTCCCACATAGTCTAAAGATCTTTTCACATAATTAAATGTTCTCAATCCAACCTATTACATTTCTTAATTAGGGTAATGAAATTAACATTTGACTTGTACTCAGCCAACAGCAAGAAGGCAGTGGTCGTAAAATGGGGGGGAGGACCTGTACTATCACCACTGACGGATGAAAAGGAGATGGCCACAATACCAAGTATTGGGAGAATATTAAAATCCAACAGGAAAAAGAATAACTGCTGCTTTTGTATTTGTAGAAAATAAAGATGACCATATAAATTGTGAATAATTAGTGTTTATTTAAGAGCTGTGGTGGTGGTTACAGCATATAATATTTTGGACTACCCTTCCATCTGGCATCCTTACATTCCATACAGTAATCAGTTTAATTTTTGGAAGGTGCGATGATGGGAAAATGCGTATCATCAATACATCCAACTACATTACAAATCCTAAAGGAATTATAATTATTGGGTTACTTCCAGAGATTGCACCATGAGAACTACCATGGTACCGTTTAAATAAACATGCATGTGGACATGGCAAAATAAATAAATAAATAAAAACTCTCCCGACGTAAATGCAACTCCCTACGATTTAATGCAGCCTCATTTACAGGATCCTGTATAAAAGAACATGCGATTTTTGTCACTTTGACGGTGTCTGCATGATGAAAATATGCACAATGAATGAATGAAAATGCATCTTGATTTAAGAATTTTTAGATATATGTACTTGAAATAAGACAAAAATACTCAGTAAGAAAATCATTTTTGCAGTGTGAATGAATGAATATATGAATGAATGAATGAATTTCAACTAAAGCAAACACATTTAAATGAAATCTTCAACATATAAGCCTCTGTTAATTCTCAATAAGAACTTGTAGATAAATGACAGAAATACAGTCAAACTTTAATCACTTAATTATCTAATTAACTTAAGTTGCTTCAGTGTTTCTTTAACACTCTTGGCCTCATATAGACATCAAGTAATGTTCATTTAACACTGAGGATTTTGCTGTATATCACATCACAATTAGTAAAGTTTTCGAGGAGGACTTTACTGTGAAGAATCTTGAGTTGTTAATAAAAAAAATAAGTTGAATTTAAATGACGTTATTTTGAACGTTTCCAAAACCAAAACAGAATGTTTGGAAAACCTTCTTAGAAAATTTGTTAGCTGAGAACACATTCTGGTCTTGGTTTTGGTTTGTGCCCTACATGCCCCTGTGGGGCTCATGCTGACTTTTTGCGGGCACAGTGGGTTAGGGCCAGCCCACACCAAACCTAAACAGGCCCAGTGCGGACTTGCCCAGGCGAGGCCCACAGCTTTGGGCTCACTGCGGGCTCTCTGTGAGTAGCTCACACTAGCAGACTGCCTACATTAAGCCCATGATAGCCCAGTGTGGGCCAGCCCGTTCAGGCCAAGAGCAACTTTTGTACCTTTGGGCCCATGCAGGTTTTGTGTAGACAGCCCACTTCCGTTTCCCACGCTCTGTTTGGCTGCTTTTTAAAATTTAATGTGAAATTCAATAAGACCTTCTATTTATCACTCTGCACAGAAGGAATAAAAATGTATGACAAATTAGTAATTCACATTTTTTATACAGAAAAATTACTGTATTTTTATACAGTATTTTTCTTTTTTCTTAAATTACATACAAATGTATGTAAAATTACAAAAATAATCTGTAATTAATACAATAACAAAACAGTTAGATGATAAAACAGTCAAATGACTGGCAGCAGGGTGCCAAACA
This sequence comes from Hypophthalmichthys molitrix, assembly GCA_037950675.1. Lineage (NCBI taxonomy): Eukaryota > Metazoa > Chordata > Actinopteri > Cypriniformes > Xenocyprididae > Hypophthalmichthys > Hypophthalmichthys molitrix. The sequence continues at coordinate 33,871,025 of CM075498.1, read as the reverse complement.
AAAACCATAAAATTAAAGTATTTAAATCTCCTTATTTAAATAAGCTGAAAAACAGTTATTTTACAGGTATTTACTGAATTATTACAATCAAACAACTTCACTGTAAAACAAAATTGTCAAATGACTGGGAGCAATGGTTGCCAAACAAAAACCTTCAAATAAAATCTCCTTATTTAATATGCTGAAAACACTGTCACGTGACTGATAGCAACAGAACATTAAACACTAACAGATCTGTCTAGATCTTAGCATCTTCACTTATTACAATTCAGTTTGACTATTTCTTTCTTACAAAACTTCTAAATGAGAATGAACTGAGGTTTAGATGTTTTTGTTTTATTGAAAATAATAAAGTTTTAAGTCACCGTTATGGAGGTAAGCATTTGCTTTGGGCTTTTGACCCTTGACTGTGTTTCTGAAGCACATTTGTTATAACAAAATTAGCGATAAAATAAACTGATCAGATTGTGATGGTTACTTATGATTCAGTCATCATGTAGTGGTCTGATCTCTGAGTATATTAGCTGTTAGTTTTGCAGCTCTAGAGAAGCTTTGAGATATGAAACTATCAGGTAAGAAATCAGATATTCTGAGTTCATTATGTAGAAAGTGTTTTCAGCTTTGTCTTTTAGATTCACACAAACATCAAGAATCAGCGTATGAACCTCAACAATGGTGACAATCAACAAAAAGCTTTTTTGTGATGTTCAGAGTTGATCTGTTGAGCTGAAAATGTTGTCACCATTGTTGAGGTTCATACGCTGAATCTCTGTGTGAGTCTACATGACCTTGTCCAAATGATTTCTGCATGATGACTTAAAAACATTCAAAATATTAAAGCAGGACAAAATTTTGTGAAGTGGTGGGCTACTAATGTGAAATTATTAAGTCTAAATAATGTCCTCAGAGATCAGACTCTGGATGAGATCAGTTTTTCTTCTCACAACTTTTGCTATAACAAATGTGCTTCAGAAACACACAGTTACAGCAACCACAGAACAATTAAAGTTAAGAGTCAAGACCCAAATAAAGCAAACACTTACTTCCATAATGGTGACTTCAAACTTATTTCAATAAAACAAAAACATCTAAACCTCTGTTAATTCTTAATAAGAAGCTATGAATGAAAGAAATAAAGTCATACTAGACTGTAATAAGTGAAGATGCAGAGATCTATAGAGATCTATTAGTGTTTAATGTTCTGTTTCTGTTGTCTGAGTTTTATGAGGTTACCATTGTGCTGAAGAGAGCCTGTGCTTCAGTCAATGATGAGTCAAGAAACACTGATGTTATGCTGCATTTTGCTTTATTTAAAAGCAATAACTGTGTAGCTGCTGATAGAGTGATAGTTATATCAGCTCATGCATGTGAGCCAAAAATTATTTATAGTGAAACAGATTTATTGTTGTAGATTAATAGTGCAGGCCCTGTGTGGTCCTAGTGAGGGCTTCCCGGGGGCTAAGCTATGCTAGCCCTAATTGGGCCCGTAAAGGGCCAGTGCAGGCTTGTTTGCAGGGTGGTCTTTACTACAACACTAATTATCTGTAAGTCACGTCATTCTCTCTGACTTCAGTACAAAACTCATCTGTATTGAACTCTCTCACTCAAGTCCTTTTCTATTCTCATCATAGCTGTGACTATAACCTGTAGTGACAGTAACTAAAGTAAATATAAAAGATTGAGATGCCCATAACACTGGAAAGTCACAATTTACATGATTTTACAGTAAACCAGAACATTCGCAAAACAAGCAAAACAACCTAAGATGTGTGCAGTGACAGAATAATGACTAAAAGTGGATTTCTTGAGTCCTCTTATAACAACAGATGTGGTTGATAAGTGTTGAAATATTAATTTTAAATGATCATTAAATAGATCTGAATATGAACACTCACCTGATACAGTCAGTGTAACAGCAGCACTGATGTTTGTCTGTGAGTCTGATCTCTCTCCTCTACAGCTGTATTTACCACTGTCATATCTGAAACTGAACTCTGCTCTTGTTGTTGTGTATGGACAGGAAGGGTTTCCATCTTTAAACCATCTGTATGTCCATTGAGTGCTTCCTCCTCCCTGTATGTCACATGTGAGAGTGACTGTCTCTCCTCTGAACACACGCTGATCTGGCTTCACCTTCATTACAGGTTTCACTGATAAATATAGAAGTAAATATTGAAAACCATTGCAGTATCAAGATCATGGTCATGAACTCAAAACGTCCTTATGAGAAAAACACTATTAAATTAAAAATCTAGTTTGGTTGCAAATTGTAATAATTACATCAAAAATGTATGTAAGTATTGGTAAAAACTAAATGAAACTGATATATTTATCCAGTCTGCATGTCCTTTGTATTATTTTGCTACCTGTTCTGACCAGTAGATGGTGTTGTTTACAGTCAGAATATTTTAAAAGATCTGAAAAGAAATTGGAAACTTCTAGCTGTCTGTTCTCAAGCCTTTATCTCTCCCAGCCCTTCAAACCATACCAAACTGAATTAATAAAACTAAGCATAGTTGGTGCACAAGATCTTAATGACACACGGTCATTGATTACAGTGAATATTACAACTGCAGCACCTCAAAGACTTAATCAAAACTCTCACTGTGCAAAACTCATTTCTGTTTTATACAGTGGATTATGATCTTTTGAAATCAATGCTCTGACTGAACTACTTTACAACTGTATGACTGTTTGATTGATTGAATAAATAGCAGATTTCTGTTTTTGCAGCATAAGGAACTACAGTCAGATGATTCTGTGAAATGTGCAAAAAATGGACATAAAACGTTAGCAAAGAGACAAATGTGGGATCCTGATGTATCCATGTAGACAAATAAACAACTAAAACACAATTCACAATTATTTAAAAAAAAATAAAATATATCTAATTTACTGTAGTACTGCACAGTACCTCCAGCATCTTGATTGAATCCAGAGTGGATGGAGGACATCAGCACTAAAAGCAGAAGAAACAAAGATATGAAGCATTTCCATTCATTCAACACAATGTAAATCACACACTGAAACATGTCTAGAGTTTATTCTACATTAACTGAAAGTGCTTTTCTGTTTTGATGCTCATTCAGGTGAGAACTGTTGGTTTATTCTCCAGCATTTTACATCACACAAAATGACGTCACAAGACTCATGAACTGTTAAGAGAGTCGATTCACTGATGAGTCACTGATGCTCAACAACAGAAAAGCAGTCTGAACCACTGAGCTTCACAACATTCAACATATGTTATTCTCATCAACCAATGTGATCAAACAGTGAATCTCTGTAACTCTGTCTCCTTCGCTCTTATTTGTTTTGATTCCTTTTGTATTTTGCATGTATTTTGTGTAAAAAGACACTCAAATACACGTTAAGCCTTGTCTGTGAAACCAGAGTGTTTTTTATAGTACATCACAGCTTAAATAAACCAAACCCAGTTCAGTAAAGTGAATCAGAAAGAGAAGCAGCTGCAAGTGACCTCAGTGCTTTTGATGTTCACAATGTAAATGGACTTAAAAGGGACTCAATTGAATCACAAAAGTAAACTTGTTTTGATATTTCACAGATGTATTTATACACACACAGTATATACACTATATTGCCAAAAGTTTTGGGGCGTCTGCCATTACATGCACATGAACTTTAAGGACATCCCATTCTTAATCCGTAGGGTTTAATATGGAGTTAGCCCACCCTTTGCAGCTATAACAGCTTCAACTCTCCTGGGAAGACTTTCCACAAGGTTTAGGAGTGTGTTTATGTGTAGCGAATTAACTCAAAGGGGAAATATTAATATTTATTCATAACTCATTATGATTATTAATTATGATTAATTATGAATATGTGAATCAGTTAATCAGATTAACTTGTAGCTACATTAAAATTAATATTACAGTCAATTAACCTGTTCATCCAGTGAACACTCAGGGTTAATTGTTTACTAATTGTAAGAGATGTTATTTTCCAGGTTATGGGAAATAACATTCTTATTGTACAGTACTACTCAGAGCATGTAGTCAAGATCTAAATCATTTAAGAGGCAATTTATTAGCAGACGGAGTCAGAACCAAACATGTATTGTGCACAAGCTTTATTAACTAACTCACAAACAAATAACTAAACTAACAAACATATAACATACACACAGGTCACACATACGTAGGTAAAAAATGAACAATGATTGAGTTGAACCGGAAGTGGGACCGGAAATGGAGCTATGGGAAAAAGTCAAAGACAATCTGGAAAAGAATCATCAGTTTCCTCAGTAATAAAGCACCTTAGCTGACACATGTGGTTTACAAATTAATACTAAATGTACGATACATGCAAAATGCCTTTAGGCTGAGGAGCATCGGATCTGCCGGCTGAAGAGACATCCTTGATGATTTGGTCCGGAGTTGTAACCAATATTTTCTGCATTGGTCGAAGACATATGAAACAACTTGAGCTGTTAATTTGACTCTTAGTGGGGAAAGAGTTCTCCCTCTTCTAGTCAAGCACATGGTTGGGGACAGGGCAGGCCCAGGCCCAAAGGCCCACAGGCAGCCCCGCAGTCCCTGCAGGAGCATTGCGTGCTGGCTTTAAGCTCTGGGAGAAGTCACACCCCTAAGTGTTGACCTGACCAATGAGAAGGTTGTATTTCTGGACGACAACATTTCTCCTGTCAGAGCTTTTATGACCGAGCAAAATTAACTGGCTGAGTTGTTGAAGAAGAACTATTAAAGATTCTTCTAATACTGATGTGTTGCTCAGGTATCGACATAACGCATACACAAGCATTTAAATCTTCTCGATACGAACCCATAGACACTAAACATGGCTGTGACGAGCAGGGCGGGCGAGAGCCGTGAGGGAACGGCACGAGGCCGGTGACGCGAGTGATAACGAGCGTCAGCTGCGCGTTGCACCGGCCTCGAATCTCTCACGGAGGAGCTCCGGAAGCATAAAAGGGGAGCGACGACAGTGAAAGACAAGAGAGGACCAGGCCTGGACTTTATTTTATGGTTTTGTTATGTTTGTGTGGCCGGCATTTGTATATAAAATAAACAAATACAAAACGAAAGTAATGCCGGCAGACCCTCACGGCCGTCTGCCGGCCACACAAACATAACAAAACCATAAAATAAAGTCCAGGCCTGGTCCTCTCTCGTCTTTCACTGTCGTCGCTCCCCTTTTATGCTTCCGGAGCTCCTCCGTGAGAGATTCGAGGCCGGTGCAACGCGCAGCTGTGCCGTTCCCTCACGGCTCTCGCCCGCCCTGCTCGTCACAATGGCATAATTGAAGTTACCTTAAATGTATCATAAAACATGAATACAATACTGAGTACAATACAACAAACAGTAATAATGGATACCATTTCCTGGGGATATGCATGTTAATTTATGGAACAGTCTGTCTATAAATTAATGCAGGAAAGTCTGTTTTCTGTGGGAAAGATGCAGGTTTTCTGTGTGTCTCTTTGTCTCTGCTCTTCCATGTGGCAACCAACATTCCTTGGCGCAATAAAACTTGTAACTGAGAACTTCTCAGGGGATGGGGGACAGACCCCAAAGTGAGCTTTAAAGAATTATTGGTTAACTATAACAAATAATTGTGTCTGATTTTTTGACCATTCTTATAGATGTGCATTTGTGAGGTCAGGCACTGATGTTGGATGAGAAGGCCTGGCTCACATACTCCGCTCTAATTCATCCCAAAGGTGCTCTGTCGGGTTGAGGTCAGGACTCTGTGCAAGCCAGTCAAGTTCCTCCACACCAAACTCGCTCATCCATGTCTTTATGGACCTTGCTTTGTGCACTGGTGCGCAGTCATGTTGGAACAGGATGGGGCCATCCCCAAACTGTTCCTACAAAGTTGGGAGCATGAAATTGTCCAAAATGTCTTGGTATGCTGAAGCATTAAGAGTTCCTTTCACTGGAAGGGGCCAAGCCCAACCCCTGAAAAACAACCCACACCATAATCCCCCCTCCACCAAACTTTACACTTGGCAAGTACCATTCTCCCGGCAACCACCAAACCCAGACTTGTCCATCGGATTGCCAGACAGAGAAGCGTGATTCGTCACTCCAGAGAACAAGTCTCCACTGCTCTAGAGTCCAGTGGCGGCGTGCTTTACACCACTGCAGACACTTTGCATTGCACTTGGTGATGTAAGGCTTGGATGCAGCTGCTCGGCCATGGAAACCCATTCCATGAAGCTCTCTGTTCTTGAGCTAATCTGAAGCCCACACGAAGTTTGGAGGTCTGTAGCTATTAACTCTGCAGAAAGTTGGCGACTTCTGCGCACTGTGCACCTCAGCATGCGCTGACCCCGCTCTGTGATTTTACGTGGCCTGCCGCTGAGTTGCTGTTGTTGCCAATTGCTTTCACTTTGTTATAATACCACAGTTGACCTTGGAATATTTAGTAGTAAGGAAATTTTACAAATGGACAGGTGGCAACCTATCACAATACCACACTTGAATTTACTGAGCTCCTGAGAGTGATCCATTCTTTCACAATATGGTTTATTTTTATGTCATTTTAGGGGGAACTGAGATCATCTATTGTGTTGACGTATGAATTATTTCTAACCGAGGTGAGAGCACTTGGAGAGCTCAAACAAATTAGATGTGAAAATGCTCTTATGCTTTTTTTTATTTTATTTTTTTTATGTGGCCTAAGAGCATTTTCACACCTAGTTTATTTGAGTGCTTTAAGTGCTCTCGCCTCGGTTAGAAATAATTAATATGGCAACACAATAGATGATCTCAGTTCCCCCTAAAATGACAAATCATAAACAAATCATATTTAGACTCCTAACTCTCAAGGTCCATAAAGGTACTAAAAACATATTTAAAACAGTTCATGTGAGTTCAGTGGTTCTATCTTAATATTATAAAGCGACAAGAATACTTTTTGTGTGCCAAAAAAAACAACAAAATAATGACTTTTCAGCAATATCTATATGGGCAGATTTCAAAACAGACTGTAGAACTGTAGAGCGACATGAGGGTGAGTAATAAATTACATTATTTTCATTTTTGGGTGAACTAACCCTTTAAAACACATTTAAAAATGTATCAACATATTTGCAATGTATCAAAACAAGTAACATTTAAATAAATACAGCACAAACACAGTTTTCCATCAAGACATTTCTCAAAATAAAGCTTATTAGCTTTGCAAAATATGAATAAACAAATATGTTTAAAATGAAGACAAAAGTCTGACTGTCTAGCATTTGTGGAACATGAAACCTGTGGTTATTCCATCTGAAATTACTTCATACAACCACTAAAACTAAAGTTCAGACCAAGTGGTTAAAAATAACTGAAAAGTGTCTCAGAAAAGAGAAGTTAGTTCTGAGAAAAGCTTGAGCACCATTTGTTAATATATTAACAAACTTTTGGATATTTGTTTCAGTAGATATATATAATGTCGCACAAGATAAGTGATACTAACTTACAGAAGAGAACAAGGCTATCTGGACCAAGTGAGATTTCAGCAATCACATAAAATAATAGGAAGTGTGGCTTTAGAAGAATCTTCACTAGAAGAAAAGTGCAGCATGCCACTCCAAATGCGAGTTATTGGACAGTGCCAGTTTCTTGGAGCAGAAATCAGTGTAAAAAAGAAGCGAATAGTGGAAATTTCCAAAGAAGTCACAAAATTATGGAAGAATAAATAAAATTATCCACATGTGTTGGATTAAGTAATACAAAAAAAAAAAAAAAAAAAAAAAGCTTTTCAAGGTGCTGAAGATTAATGATGAATGTGTCAGGAGGGGAAATATGATGCCTTGAATTAACTTTTTGATATCACAAAAGTTAACGGCCAATGGCGCGATCAAAGTGATGGACAAAATGTATGCTGCCTGCAGAAACAAAGACTAACTGATCATTACACTGTACAAGTATTAGAACAGTTCTGAGCTATTTCTTATCAAAGAATAAGAAATGCCAAAAACGATTTTTTTTATTATTATTATTTTGGGGTGACCTTTTCTAAAAAGATATTGAGATGAGAGTTAATTTTTTTGTTTTTAGGCAAAAGTTCATCGTATTAAAGAACAGGGTGTGTTCAATCGCTGTTCTCAAGCTCTCTGAGCCTCTGATGGAGAGTTTATTTAAAGATACAGCAACATACAACACTAACTTAAATACATGTAATTTATTCTAACTACTTGAGAGTATTACAACAAAAACAAGAAAAAAATATGTGTGCAAAGGGCCTCCATCTTTCATATGCATTATCACATAGATAAATGCATTACCAACCTCTTTTGATCAACACGTAACATATCAGCACATCAACACAAATTTGAACAATAAAAAAATAATAATAAGTGATGCTGTGGGTTCATAGACTGTCCTACACAACAATCATTCTTTTATCTTGTCTTCAACTGAATACAATGTATATAAAAAAAGAAGATATTATAGAATATGATCAAATACTCACAGATGAGAAGCAATGCACTGGACCCCATACTGTCACATTATCGACTGTTTTCTGTGTGTGAAACCAGACGCTTCCTGTGTTTAAAAGAAGAGATGAGGGAGGAGGAGACAAAACTCTACTCAGAACTACACAGAGAAAGAAAAGAGATGCATTCTAATATATTTAGCTACTAATTTAGTCTGGTCAAGTAGTTACAGCTCTGTTCATCTTGATAATCATATTTTAGAGAAGTTCTAACAGTGACTGTTCTCACACTGTTATTTTGTTCACTCACACTGCCACAGTCACACCACAGACAAACAGTGATTACAAAGTGAAATCACCACATGATATCTAATGTAGGTCTACTCATGTAAGGCCCGCTCTACATCATTATCTACATCATCAGTTAATGAAATATATATTTTTTAAACCATAAATTTAAGTTCAGTTTCATAAAACCTAAAATGTTGCTACCATTTTTTTTTACTGTAAAGTGCTGCCAAGTTTTTAATGTATTTATTACAGGTTTATTTTTCTTACAGTGTGGGAACCTGAAAAAAACAATGTCACCACGTTCTGTATTTTTTTTTATTGTGACATGGGTTATTTTGGGAACTCGTCAAAGGCATTTTCTGTTCCCCGGCACTGCTGTATGGATCTCAATATAACAGGCCAAGACATGATGGAACTGAACAAATGGTAATGGAAGCTAACCTTAACATAAGGAAGCTATGGCCTTTTGTTTTATAAAAAAAAAAAAAAAAAGCTGATATAGGGCCCTGGGAAAATGAATCCTGACCTTTTAAAAAGTTTAACAGACCCTGGAACATACATGCTCCCGTTGACCAGCGATCTGCAAAGTGGAGTAGCACGATTGTATTCCTTGCTGCTAATAAAGTGGATGCATTTGAAATAGCTTGTCTGTTTAAAGCTTGTTTTACATGAGGATTGATAGAATAAACAAGTAATCCAATGTATCTGTCATTAAATTCTGGCACAATTCAATTGCTTTGCTGTCACAAAAGTGCTTTTGTATATGCATCATTATATTTCACTTAGAAGACTTTGCAGCAGTTTATGAACATTTTTCTAAAAAAGGGAAGTCAATGAAAATTACACAGACATTCTGTGAATCTTTGCTCTTGTATTAGTATTTTGAGGTTTGTGAAAATAAAGATGAAGAAAAAGCATAAATATTTGGTATTTAATACCAGCATAAATATATGGTTAAGACCACAGAGCAGAAGTCAAACCACAACTATGGGTTCAACTCTTAAACTAAAGACGCTCTCTGTCATTTTCTTACTAAAGCTGCTAAAGTTAACAATGCACAAATGACAATACATCTTAAATGATGAGCTAAAAGAAGCGTGAAAATGTAAGTGATGTGTTTTGCTATAACTCTGAATTTTTGAGTTAATGTCACTTTGTTAGAACTCTGGAAGTCTGTGAAGCCTTGGAGAGTAAGGCTCACCATGTAACCTCAGAATCGGTTCAAGAAGCTTTCTGACTGTCAGTGAATGTACTCCATCAAAATTCTGAGGGTATAGTGTTCATAGTGTCCAAGTTTGGAGCTTGAGCCAGATAAGAAGTGAAGGCATGTCCTGTCTAGGTTAGGAATCCAGCAGGCCAGTATACAGTGCTCAGTTGACCCACTGTGCCAACAGTTTTTCTCAGGGAAGAGTGGATACACTCCTAGTCTTTTCAATTGAGGAAATACATGGGAAACAGAGAGCTGACCCCATTGTCAGTTGTGTGAAATCCTTTTTGCGGACAGAAGAAGAAGACCATCACGAAGAGAGAGGAATAATAAGCCCACCCCGGGATTGAGACTGCTGAAACACTGGGAAAAGTTGGAAGTCAAGGACAGTGTTCTCTACAGCAGATCTAAGGATAGGGTGGGAAAAATCAGATACCAGCTTGTACTTCCTCATTTTCTACTGCCCTGAGAGGGACTCATGATGATGCAGGCCATCACCTTTTGGTCTGGTATGGACATGGATGTCAAAAGATATGTCTCTAACTGACTGTAAGAGCTGTGTGGTCGGGAAGACTCAGGAACCTGAGGATAGAGCATCTCTTGAACCTATCAAGTGTGCCACAGGAACACGTATAGATTTATGGTCTGCAAAAAAGAGACTTGGGGAAAATGTTGACGTTCTTGTGATAATAGACCACTTTTGAAAGTTAGACCATACATTTTTCCTCTGCAAGCTCTTTTGATGTGGCCAGTTTTCCCACAATCATTTTGCATCTTTGAAATGACATACAGTACCTGAGGGCTGTGATTTTTGCCATGACATCTATAGCACTTCCTTCCCTCTCTGATCGGAATGTGAACTTCAGAGTGTGAATTAGCACTGTCTATTAGCAACAACTTTACTCTGTTTTACTTCCACCAACTGCGGGCCCAAACCATTACCAACATTCCTGGCACTACTGCTACGACATCTCAGTTGTCTCAAATGCAAAATTGTAAGCATTTAATACATTGCAAGAATGTTATGGTATTACACATCTGCTTGATCATTCTCCCATCAAAGGGGTTGAGGCGCCTGTTTCCAACTGATGACTGATAGCTGCTTTGAGACTGCAGATAGTCTACCTGAAAATTAATCTTACAGCAGTTTTATTCTGTATCAAATGTTCTGTATAAATGAATAAATGTTAAAGTTAGTATTTTTTTATGTTTGATATTAAACAGATTTTGAAAGCATTTCATCATTACAATTCTCTGTACACTATTGAAAGTTTCCCGTTAAAGACACTCAGGGACAAAACACTATTAAATAAAAATCTCTTTGACAGCAGTTTATAATAGGCCTTTGAATGAGAAATGTTTTTTTTTCTACTGAGAGCGATGAGATTTCAGATGTTTCTCACAAACATGAACTTGATTGTCAGTAAAAGCTGAGCAGAGACATCACTAATATCTGATAGATTGAAACTTTAACTCTTCTATAAATATGACGAGACTGAGACTCAAACACACGGAAAGAATTGAAACAGCAATACTTACAGACTTTAAATCAATAAATTACAGCATTAATTAATATTTTCAATGAAAATATTTCTCACAAACATTGACCATGTTCAAATAAACCACATGGAAAAAAATGTAAATAAATATCTTTTTCAACATTGCATGGGGGGGAAAAAAAAAAATCCCCATGTGCCTATTTGAACATTTTTTTTTTACTCTGAACTTTGACCTTGGAAAAACTGTTTGTCACTTGACTTGATTAGCTGAAATATTCTTAACAGTCAAGGGGTTTTTAATGACCCATACTTCTTATTCAACATGACTTTTTTTTATAGGCTTGACTAAGAAAGAGAATCATCACGTAAAACTATATAGTCATTCTAATAATTTCTCGATGAAGCTAATACAATACATGCTATTCACAGTGGAAATCGGATCAGTGGTTTTTGATTTACGGAGAAAGATGTTAATGTTGACATGATCATGTTCATAAATCCCAGCACAAGTTTCACATCATCATTCTCTACTACAGACGCAAGATCAAGTGTTGCCTGATGCTTAACAGCAATAAACACCGACTTACAGACAATAATGCTTTTATTTTTGTGTGAGAACAGTATGAAGAGATCAATGCTCTTTTTAAAGACAAGATGGGTGGCTCTTAAAAGAGCCTTTGGGTTCGCTGATCAGATGAGATGGCGTTTTATTTTGAGCTGGTGTATTTGGTCACAGCCTTTGTGCCCTCAGACACTGCGTGTTTGGCGAGCTCACCGGGCAGCAGCAGACGCACGGCGGTCTGGATCTCTCTCGATGTGATGGTGGAGCGCTTGTTGTAATGAGCGAGACGAGACGCTTCACCGGCGATGCGCTCGAAGATGTCGTTGACGAAAGAGTTCATGATTCCCATCGCCTTAGAGGAGATTCCGGTGTCGGGATGAACCTGCTTCAGAACTTTGTACACATAGATAGCGTAACTCTCCTTCCTGGACCTCTTGCGCTTCTTTCCACTCTTACCGGCAGTTTTAGTGACGGCCTTCTTCGATCCCTTCTTGGGTGCGGACTTCGCTGGTTCAGGCATGTTACTTCGTTCTAAGACACTCAAAGAACAATAAAACTAGAGTACTAGAGGCGGGTTATTATACACTGCCCTATGCTAATTTCAAAAAGGAAGAACGGCCTTCTGTATTTGTGAGTCTTCGTGGCTCAACCCATAGAACGATTTCATTGGTCACATTAAACGTTCCTTGCCTTGTAGGCGAGCCAATCAGAAGCTTTAAAATGTTAATCACACCCATCGACAACTACCATCCCCCACATCCGACTCTGTTCCTTTGTTTCTTTTTCCCCGTATTTTTAGGAATGAACAAGTAAAATATTGTGAATAATATACCCTTTTCACAAACTGTGATGACGCGTTTTAACGGTCATCAGTATCGTAAATCCTGCAAAGTTTTTTATATTTTCATTTTTTTTTAAAAACGTACATTTATAACCCTATACTTAGTATTATATTACCTTTGCATCAAATTATAAAAAACTAGTTAACGCTCATACGAGGGTGTTTCTAATACAGCAGCTATTGGAGTGACAGTAAAAATGAGACCTTCTCTCTTCTGACTGCTGATGAATGTACTATATTAGAAAAACTTATTTTTCCATCTAGAAATTTGATCTTCGCGTAAAAATGTGGGTGGCTCTTAAAAGAGCCGTTGGATTTTCCTTCTTCGTGAATCACTTAACCTCCGAATCCGTACAGAGTGCGTCCCTGTCGTTTCAGAGCGTACACAACATCCATGGCGGTGACGGTCTTTCTCTTAGCATGTTCAGTGTAGGTAACAGCATCACGAATGACGTTCTCCAGAAACACCTTCAACACACCGCGCGTCTCTTCATAAATCAGGCCAGAAATACGCTTGACACCGCCACGGCGAGCAAGACGACGAATAGCGGGTTTAGTGATTCCTTGGATATTATCGCGAAGAACCTTTCGGTGACGCTTAGCGCCTCCTTTTCCGAGCCCTTTGCCGCCTTTTCCTCTTCCAGACATTTCTGCAGATACTGTTCTTCAATCCACAACAACCGAATATAGAAAAGCGTTTCAGAAGAGTTGTTTATAGTCAGCTAGCGGACCTAGTTGAAACCACATTCATGGGCAGTTCCAGTTTTCCTCACCTGTTACGTCTTAGGCAAATAATACAACTAAAGAATGCTAAACACTTAAAAAAAAAATCCTTTACTTCTCTTAATTTGCTTTTAAATTAGATTAATAGAAAAAAAATATATATATAGAACATCCGTGGCATTTATATGTTTGTTTGTATGCATGTATAATTATATATAGATGGAAATCATCTTTTATAGATTTTGAGGTGGCTCTTAAAAGAGCCTTTGGGGTTTGTATAACTGATGCAGAGTTTTGTAGATTTAAGCGCGCTCTCCGCGAATGCGGCGGGCCAGCTGAATGTCTTTGGGCATGATGGTGACCCTTTTGGCGTGGATGGCGCACAAGTTGGTGTCTTCAAACAGACCGACCAAATAAGCCTCGCTAGCCTCCTGCAGGGCCATGACAGCTGAGCTCTGGAAGCGCAGATCCGTCTTGAAATCTTGAGCGATTTCTCTGACCAGACGCTGGAATGGCAATTTTCGAATGAGCAGTTCAGTGGATTTCTGATAACGGCGAATCTCTCTCAACGCCACGGTACCGGGCCTGTAACGATGAGGCTTCTTGACGCCACCGGTAGCTGGTGCGCTTTTACGGGCGGCTTTAGTAGCCAGCTGCTTTCTCGGAGCTTTTCCTCCTGTGGACTTACGAGCGGTCTGCTTGGTTCTCGCCATTGTATCAAATGAGCTCTGCTGATTAGAACAGAAATACCGAATGATTAGTTCATTGGAGCACAGTGCATATTTATAGCACAGGGCTGCCATGCGCTCATTGGACAGCTTACTTCAGAGGCATTCGATTGGTTATTGCCTATAGTAGTTGGCCAATTGCTGTGCGCCACCTGTTTTCAAACAAGAGATGACAGTGTTTGTTTCCCTCCCAAACGTTCTTGTTTCTCTTTATACGCATACAGACAGATACTTATATCACCATGTTAAAGATTTTATTTTTTGTTTAAGTTATATATAAATATACCAGTTTAATTCTTTTTAGCCATGCTAGTAAATCTATACGCATGTTTCAAAATACACAAATCTAAATACAAAAAATAAAATATGTTACTTAAAAAAACAGCATGGATCATATGTATTTTCACTGACATCTTTTAAGAAAAAAAACATAACTGATAATTATGAATGGAACGTCAAATAAAGTTTTAGTTTATTTAAACTTCAGTCTGACAAAAATAATAAGTGTTAAGACTGTTGAGTACAAAAAAAATGTAGACTAATGAATCATCCTTTTTTACTAGATTAGATTAAATAAAGACTCAATGAATGAAATTACTCTCGAGGGGAGAAATTGGATGGCTCTTAAAAGAGCCTTTTGTTTTAAGAGAACCTCCAGTCCGTTTACTTGGTCTTCGCTGGCTTCTCGGTTTTCTTGGGCAGCAGCACGGCCTGAATGTTGGGCAGCACACCACCCTGAGCGATGGTCACGCCACCCAGAAGCTTGTTCAACTCCTCGTCATTGCGCACCGCCAGCTGCAGATGACGAGGAATGATACGGGTCTTCTTGTTGTCGCGAGCGGCGTTTCCAGCCAACTCCAGGATCTCAGCAGTAAGATACTCGAGCACAGCGGCCAAATAAACCGGAGCACCGGCACCAACGCGCTGGGCGTAGTTACCTTTGCGGAGAAGCCTGTGAACACGGCCAACGGGGAACTGCAGTCCAGCTCTGGAAGAGCGACTCTTGGCTTTGGCACGAGCCTTTCCACCGGTTTTCCCTCGTCCACTCATTGCAGCTTAAAGTTTATTTTCAACTACCAAAAGTAATAAAGACAATGCTGTAGGCCGTTGTGAGATGACCTTTAAAAGAAAGCGTGCCAATCTCCTATTGGCTAAAGTCTGAACATATTTCCAGCCAATCAGTGAACTTCCCTCCAAACCCAACCCCCTTTTTGTTACTAACAAACCTCATGTTAAAACGGCATTATATATTATATATATATATATAAAGTGCTTTTGAGACTTCACAATTTCCAAAATAAAAAGTTGATATTTTCCATTTAACTTCATATTTGTTGTATTAAGGAGACCTTAGGCTGTTAGAATTGCATGTTGGTCAAGCTCCAGCCCTTTTTGTAAATTAACTGTAAGCAGACAATGCATGAGCAAACCACAAAATATGTCCACCCAGTCATGGACAAAATCAAAGTAGTTTAAATATATTTTCATTGCATAGTGATTATAAAATGTGGATTTTCAGTAAGATACTTGGTCCCTTTCTCAGCAATAAATTTTAGTTAATCAGAAAATTCTTTTGATAATAATGAATCTGCTGAAAAATATTTGTTTCCCTATAAAATATGCAATACTTGCAACTTATTTTCTAAATAACATCTAACAACAAAGATATCTGGTTAAACTTTCAAACAATATTAACTGGCCCTTTATAAAGAAATCACACAAAAGGTTTTGCTAACTTATTAAAATAATCTGCTAATTTTCATAAAAGATGAACTTGACAGGGTGGACAAAAATATGACAGGGTGGACAACAAGATGACAGGGTGGACAAAAATATGACAGGGTGGACAAGATGACAGGGTGGACAAAGACTTTAATGGGTGAATAAAACGGGAATATCAGAGAAACAACAGGAACAAGAAGAAACCCTTAAGCAATATATGATATTCTAAGTATTAAAGTAAAACTGCTCACTTGATTCGTTTAAAACCGTGGCTTCATTCATAACGAATCACTGATTTGTTTTGCTCATATGCACAACAGTTCTGCTGTGGCTTTGTTTGGAACCATTTTTGTTGGCAAAATAGAACAAAAACAGACAATATTGACGATCTTGTGTTTATTAACTTGATGTTTATTTTACTGTTGTATAAAATAAATATCACATTTTCAAATCGAGCAGATATTCAGGAAAACAGCACTTTTTCTCGTGTGATTTCTTAACTATATCATATGATATAAATATAAGACAAAACCCCATTCAGGGCATTTTTTTATCCTCATATCTTGAATTTTAGGCACATTCTAACTATATTCTAACAGGCTACATCACACAGCGAGTGGTTGTCATACATAATCTTCCATCACTATGAAACTGCATGCCATGTAAGATGGCGTACTGGTCTGGGCCGGGCCAGGGTGCACTAAATGCGTTAATTTCAACTTATTATTTTTTCCATAATTAATCACACCAAATTAACATGTTAAATGGACAGCCCTAGTGAAAACATTATCAGAACGTGGCAAAAACTATGCACATGTCCACCCTGTCATGTACCATGTCCACCCTGTCATAGAAGGCTTGATGACAGGGTGGAAATTTTTGGCAAAATTTTGTATTTAATGGACACATGGTGTACCTTCAGTTAGCAAAGTGATTCATTGTTGAAGATGACAGTGTACTGTTTAAAATATATATTTTGAATTTCTGAATTTTTTTTTTATATTAATTAATATTTCACTATGACAGGGTGGACATGCTAAGCTTGACAACATCCAACTACAAACACAACATGATGAAAATTAGGAAATATAAGTGTGGATAATCAGTGTACTTGCAGCAGATGTTTTAACCTCAACTGAAGAAAGACCAAATGGGGGTGGGGATGTCACTGACTACATCAGTTGGTTTCTTAAAGAGGTGTTTACTCCAAAATGACAGGGTGGACAGCAATTTCAGGGACATGTGTAAAATGCTTAATATTATTATGAAAATAGAATACAAATGATCAAAATTACTTGTTTTATCAAATAACTTGTTGAGGACAATAAGAACATTCAAAAATGTTTGAATTTTATGTCATTTACTCAGTTTTTAAACTCACTGAAGTTAGCTGAGCAGTGTCTGGGACATGCCAAAACTGCATACATCCAATCAAAGAAAATGGTATAAAATGAGAAAAAATTCTGATGAGGACACTAAAAGGCACTTTATAGTGATAATGACCCTTATTGTTAATATTGTTTTTTGTTTTTTTTTCTTTACTTTGAAAATTTCAAAATTACAAACTGCAGAACAGAGCCCCTGTATACAAACTATAGTAAAGCTTAGAAATAACGCTTTATTTGATTGGATGTAGGGAAACAGTGCATGCTGAACCAGTGACAGGGTCATGGGCGGCCAAGGCTCATTGATGCACGTGTGTAGCGAAGGCTGGCCTGTGTGGTCCGATCCAACAGATGAGCTACTGTAGCTCAGATTGCTTAAGAAGTTAATGCTGGTTCTGATAGAAAGGTGTCAGAATACACTGTGCATTGTTTGTTGCGTATGGGGCTGCACAGCAGCAGACCAGTCAGGGTGCCCATGCTGACCCCTGTCCACTGCCTAAATCACCAACAGTGGGCACGTGAGCATCAGAACTGGACCACGGAGCAATGGAAGAAGGTGGCCTGGTCTGATGAATCACGTTTTCTTTTACATCACATGGATGGCCGGGTGCATGTGGGTCGCTTACCTGGGGAACACATGACACCAGGATGCACTTTGGGAAGAAGGCAAGCCAGCGGAGGCAGTGTGCTCTGGGCAATGTTCTGCTGGGAAACCTTGGGTCCTGCCATCCATGTGAATGTTACTTTGACACATACCACCAACCTAAGCATTGTTGCAGATCATGTACACCCTTTCATGGAAACATGCATTGTGCTGCTCAGGTGAACGGCGTCAGCCAATACTAAGTCGGCATTGTGACGTAGAACCTGGAAGTACTGAACATAAACAGCATAGGAGAATGACAGGGTAGAGACAAATTTGTTGAATAAAGTCTTTATTTTTGTTTTGTTATTGCGCACAGAAAATATTCTTGTCGCTTCATAGCATTAAAGTTGAACCACTGTCACGTTGACTATTTTAACAATGTCTTTACTACTTTTCTGGACATTGAATTATGGTAAATATGTTGCTTTCTATGGGTGATAAAAAAAAATTATTGGATTTCATCAAAAAATATCTTAACAAAGGTATTACGGGTTTGGAACGACATGAGGGTGAGTATGACAGAAATTTCAATTTTGGGTGAACTAACCCTTTAAACCACAAAGTACATTTTAACCACAAAATGGCACAACAGCCACATTACCTGCATTGTTTTCCCCAATACATTTCCCCCCTTAAATATTAAAATTTAATTACTTGCACTTCACCGGCTGCTGTCATGTCCTCATCTCCTAAAGCTGTGATATATGCTCACATTCACCTAAAGTAGTTGACAAGTTTGGGTGGGTATTAGTAACTCAAAATATAGTACATTCAAAGCCCCGTAGATGGCGATATTTACGGTGGCCCAGTAGTGCACAACACAACGAAATTAAAAAATGTATACACGTGAATGATTTGAAGCGCTACCAAGGCGCATGATGAAGGGAACGTCTGCCAATTCCACCAAGTGGTTAAAGCGTATAATTTGTATTTATTAAAATTACTTTTAACATTTAAAAACAGACATGTTCAAATTCCAGAAGCTTGTCAGTCTTACCAACAGGAACTAACAAGCTTTGGAATTTTACACGTCACATCTTAGTATCGGTACAGCTGGCTTGGAACCTCATCTGAGGTGGTACTAAGACCAGGGGTTCCCAACCACATTCCTGGAGTAAAATGTTTGAGTAAAATGTACTTGAAACAGAGTATTGCAAAGTAAATTACAACCAAGTAGAAATTACTCAACAAACGTTTACTGGCCAAGTTAGTTACTTATTTTCTTTATTAAATCTACTTAACCAAGTTAAGATTTATTTAATTCCATATGTGTATTTTGGGCTACTTTAAAAATCTGCATGCAAAACTTGCAAAAAAAAAACAAAAAAAAGATAGAAAGATATAAATAACCAGCTTAAAACCATTTTTTTGGGGTGAAAATACTGACATGCCTAAGACTTTTGCACAGTGTGTGTGTATATATATATATATTTCTTATTAAAAGTTTTTTTTTTTTCAGTGTGTGACATCCAGCATGTGACAACATTGTGAAAATCAAATATTCTGAACAATAAAAAAACACACTGTGAGCAAAAAGTTATTAATTTAGACTCTCACAGACCTCAACAATCAGCATATGAAACCCAACAACGGTGACATGCTTCAGCATGCACTACAGCATGGATACCAGCATATAAAACTCACTCATGACTCCCAGCATGCAATGCAGCTTGACTAATTTATGCAGTTGAATTATATTATTTAGATTTTAATATTTTTTGATTGTCACCATTGTTGAGGTTTGTATGATGAATATTGATGTCTAAGTGTCATTTTTTTTTACACAAAAAATGCAGCATTTTTGGAAGATCTCTGCGTTTTTCTTTATTCATAAATGCTTCTGCTTCATAATTATGAATACTTAAACACTCATAAATAGTTTCCAAATATCTTTTTAATAAATTTCGGAAGTAGAGTATCCAGGTTTTAATTGTCCAAGTTGCATATACTGATCCTAAAATATTTTATGTACAAATAATAATGAATAATGGGCTAACAGATCATTTTAGGGCAATGTTTCTTAGTGGTCTTTATTTTAGAATATAACGTTTATATAATCCTTAGAGAATTTAAGAATTCAGCATTTTTACACAGAACCTTATATACTCATGCTGCTCTCTACACACTACAGTCTTAGCCTTAAACTTGACACTGAAGATGTTGTTGGCGGTGCAGCTGAGTGTAGCGCTCTCTGCTAGATGGAGGCTGATATTCAGGTTTGGTCCAGTAGTACTGACCATATCGCCACTCCAGCTGTAGGAGGCATTCGGTTCGCCGGACGCCTGACACCGAAGATGAAACACGCACATGTTTTTTGACGCCAGCCAGGAATCACTGGACTCAATCTGTACATCTCTGATGAGATCTGTAGGAGAATAATATGCAAATGTTAATTTCTATATTAGCATGTTTTCTTCATAAAGGAACTATTTAACTGAAGTTGAATGATTATGGATTTATTTAACTGCAGTTCTTGATTGTGTGTTGTTTTAGAATTTGCTATTTACATCCTAACAGCATTGACAGGAGGATAAATATCAAGTAATTATACTCACCATGAACATGTAGGTTTATGAATTCTGATGGATATTGAATAGAGTTTTGTTTTGCAACAATAGAGAAGCGTCCAGAATCCTGGAGTTGCAGGTCTTCCACTGTTATACCAATATTGTCCTTCTTCATCTTTAACCTTTCATGAAATAATTGAGAATTCAGCAATTTGAACTTATTTTTTTCATACTCAGCAAAGTCAGTCTCATTATATTTCCACAGTACTTCAAGATCTTCTTTTGAGAAATTAGCAATTAAATCCAGCGAATCTCTGACAGCTTTGTGCACCTCAACAACTGTATCAGTACATGACCCTACAATACACAACAAACAACTTTGGTTACATATTATTATAAAATCATGTCATATTTTTCACATTCAACATAAGATTAATTAAACACCAGTTTGATGACAACATCAGCAGAACAAATGAGAAAAAGGGAACAGATTAGGATGTCAAATAAATAAACCATCAAAAGAACCTCACAGCATTTGAGTTGTGAGTTTATCACCACAGACCATCTCACACTTCTCAGTAATTCACTCTTATCTTCTTGAGAATGGCACCACAGCACAGTCAGGCTGAAGAAAACTTTATCCCCACCATCTGAATTTCAGGGCCTGTAATGGTTTGTAATGTATATTTGCACAATGACTTATGATCTGTGTCTGTATTTTATCATCACTGTATTATTATTCTCATCACCCCTGTGTCCATTTGTGCTCTCCTTCACCTCAATGCACTCTTGCCATTTTAATTTTATTTAATTACTCTCCACCACATCACCTCAACAGCTTGTTACATGTTTGAAAAAATATATTATTCCAGCACTGAATGACAAGTGAACTTCAAACCCACATGTCTTTGACCAATGTTGGTTGCAGCAGGCCTGGTTCCAGAATCAAATCACTGAGGGTGCTTCTGAAATTACTGATGGTGCTCTAATAAAATGCAGATGCAGGCAAAGCAAACAGCTCCACCAGTGTACAGTGAGCTATTTACAAGTCATCACTTTTACCAAATAGAAAAAAAAAATATATATATATTTAGCTACAAATATGTTCTATTAATCTTTTATTCTGCCTTACGTTGCTTTAATCCGTTACTATTTTAACATGTCATTTTCTGTTCCGTGCAGAGTGAATCCAGCATTTATATGTAAATGTCACTTCCAAAACTTTGCAGCATGCAATTGGCTGTCAGTGTAGTACTCGAGAATGGCCTTGGTCACAGGACCGGTCTTCAGACCATTTTTTGAAGGTCTTGGTCTTGTCTTGGTCTCGGCCGTATTTCGTCTCGGTCTTGTCTTGGTCTCAGACTAAAAGAACTCGGCATTTTATCTCAAGACCGGTCAAGACCACAACTGCGGGGATGTTGCTAAATTGCCATTGCATTGTCTGATTTCTTTGTTAACATCATTAATTTGATTGGATGTAAAACTTCCTGCTTCAAATGCAATCAATAACTTATTTCTAATTTCTTATATTTTGTTACTGTTGTGTCGGGTCAGAAATCAACAAGGGATTTTTTTCAAAAATGTCATGAAAATTAATACAAATGCCCACAAAATTCAAGATATGATTGCAAAAAAGTACTTGTATAAGATCTTGATATTTATATTATAACATATGATATAATTAGCAGTTAAGCAATATCACAAGAAAGAGGGCTGTTTTCACAAATATGAGCACAATTGCAAATGTGATATTGATTTTTTTTTTTTTTTTTTTTTTTTTTTTTTACAAATGTTAAATAAACAATTTATTTTTAAAACATTAATCTCAACATTATTTATGCATTTCTAAATTGTACCAATTCAGATGCAACTTCTGTTCCACCTTTTCAGTGTAAAGATGAATTTTGTGATTTCAATTGATTGGTAACAGCTTTATACAGTGTCTTCTTCTAATTGTAATTATTGATTAAAAATAAGACATTTCTCAGGCAGTAAATGTGGATCTTTCAGATTAATTTGAGGCTGTCCAGAGCGTCGCGCAGCTTTCATACACAGATTTTGAGAGTTGGTCAGCTAAACAAAACAGGCCAAAGAAGTAGACTAATGGGCAATGTACAGGGGAAGATGGGAAGTATTTCTGAAATGAACACCTATACGGTACCTATTTCTCTTACTACACAGAAGAAAGCCCATAGGCTCTGCCCCGGTACAGTTTGTGTCAAGCTATTCGTTAGTCTAGTTTGGTGAGAAAACTATTAAATGTAGTTGCAATAAACGTGTTGAGAATCTGTACAACTGCAGCTGTGAGGAAGACTAGAGCCATTTTTTCATTTTTCTACTTTCAATATTAAATCAAAAAAATGACTGAACGAATGATACACGGATTCTCTTAGCAGCCTGAAAACAATAGTTTTATTAAATGGATTATATAGGATGTAGCCTCAAAAGCGAGCCAAGACCACTTCCTTTTATAAAAAAGCTGCCTTTACAAGCACTAAAAGGCTGATTCGCTTTGTCAGTTCATCATAATCTCACAATGTTCCGTTTTAATCAAAGAAGCTGCCAACAATGCACAATAAATCTCTTACTTTCATCATGTCTACACATTGTTTGTTAATGAAAGGTTTTGCGGGCCTGCATTACTCACCACTGAATAAGTTACTTAACTTAAACACCTTTGATTGGCCATTGCATTCAAGAGATCAACAACTATGTCTGTGATTGGCTACATTGCTTTCCACTGCAAAAAAAACATGATATAAATAGATTTTAGCATTTTAGCATTTACCAGTCTGTTTTGCCAATACATTATTACAGTATCAATTGAGGGTGCTCTTGCTTGTGTTGAGGGTGGTTGCAACAGGTTGCAACAGATTTCCAGTTGCAACAGAATAACACTGTTACAATTGGCCAGATTCTCTAAAGATAGGGCTTGAGTTTCCTGAGCTGAACTTTTGTCTTTTCTCACAGATGAAACACTTATAAGAATTAAAGACAACATGCATGATCATTTGCCTCTAAATAAATATTTAATTTATTTTAAGATATTATTAATTATTAATTAATAATTATGTCATATGACACATATAAATCTATGCATATACATATATGAAACCAAGATTCATATTTGGAACCAAGAAGAGTTTTTCAGATGCATGTTAATTCCCTATATACATCAATGGGAATTAACATGCATCTGAAAATCTCCTCTTGGTTCCAAATATGCATCTTGGTTTCATGCATATGCATAGGTCTATATGTGTCATATGACATAGTACCTTTAAATAAATGAAATATGTAAATATGTTTCTGTTTATTAAATAGGCTTAACTAAATATGTTTAAAAAAAGAGATGTTTCTCAAGGTACTCACCCTGGAGAAAGAAAACCAGAAGAACTCCTAAAATGGAGCAGCAGAACTCTTGAAAGATGTTCATGTCTGGACGTTTAGACAACAGACTGAGGCTTCTGAGACTGAAGAGAGAAAGGGACTTCCTTGATTTTCATGCAGAGTTATTTGTGTCTCTCAGTTGGTGCACTTTTGTCCACAGCTCTGTGACTGTTCTGACACTAACAATTTGTGTAAGACAAATAACAATTCAAGAGACATTTAAAGAGGAAGACAACATAACAACAGCCCATATACCCCTTATTTTGGGTAGGGGTAGGCCTATTACTTTGCCTGTCTCTTGTTTTGTTGATTGTTATTACTCCCCCAGGGTTTGGGGTATCCAGTATATGCAATCCATAGGGCCGCTGCACGAGAGGGGGCGCCATTGTGCCAAAAATCATTATTTGAAAATCTCCTTTAATAAAAACTTTTTAAATAATCAAAAGTTATTTGTTAAATTGTGAAAAAAAGGCTAATATTTTATTAGCCTATCAATGTCAGCCCCTCACTCTCCAAAATTACTTTAAGTCTATGACCACAAATAGGTAGAGGTGAGAGGTGTTCTGGGGTACAGAACAGAAAAAGAAACGGGAAATGATAAGCTTAAAGGGTTAGTTCACCCAAAAATGTAATTTCTGTCATTAAGTACTCACCCTCATGTCGTCCCAAACCCATAAGACCTTCATTCATCAACGGAACACAAATTAAGATATTTTTGATGAAATCCTAGGGTTTCTGAACGACACATTGGCAGCAACGTCATTGCACCTTTTGAGGTCCAGAAAGGCAAGGCAATTTTATTTGTATAGCACATTTCATACACAATGGTAATTCAAAGTGCTTTACATAAAGAAGAACCAAATACATAAAAATAAAAATGGATAAAATGCATTAAAAATGAAATAAAAACAAGAAAAGGAATTAAAATTTTAAAAAAAGATAATACGTATAAAATAAAATGCTAAACATTTCGGACATAGCACAGTGCTCAATCAGTAAATGCATAGATAAAGAGAAATGTTTTGAGTCTGGATTTGAATGTGGCTACTGTCGGAGCACATCTGATCTCTTCTGGAAGCTGGTTCCAGCTGCAGCTGGCGTAACAGCAGACTCTCCTTGCTTTGAGTGAACCCGTGGTATTTCTAAGTGACTTGATCCTGATGATCTGAGTGATCTGTTTATATTCTATGAGCATATCTGCAATGTATTGAGGTCCTAGGCCATTGAGTGATTTATAAACAAGTAACAGTACTTTAAAATCAATTTTAAATGCAACTGGAAGCCAGTGCAAGGACCTGAGGACTGGTGTGATGTGTTCATATTTCCTGGTTATGCTCAGAATCCTGGCAGTAGGGTTCTGTATGAGCTGCAGCTGTCTTATGGTCTTCTTGGGAAGGCCAGTGAGGAGTCCATTACAATAATCCACCCTGCTGGTGATGAAAGCATGAACAAGTTTCTCTAAGTCTTGACTGGAGACAAAGCATCTAATTCTTGCAATATTTTTGAGATGATAATATGCTGATTTAGTTATTGTCTTTACATGGCTACTGAAACTCAGGTCTGACTCCAAAATCACACCAAGATTCCTGACTTGATTTTTAGTTGTTTGACCCCTAGAGTGAAGGTATGTGTTCACTTTGAGAACTTCATCTTTGTTTCCAAATGCAATGACTTCAGTTTTGTCTTTGTTTAACTGAAGGAAGTTTAGGCACATTTAATTTTTAATTTCATCAATGCATTGGCACAGGGAGTCAATGGGGCTGTAGTCATTAGGTGATAGGGCTAGGTAAATCTGGGTGTCATCTGCATAGCTGTGATATGCAATTTGGTTCTTTCTCATTATTTGGCTCAGTGGCAGCATATATAGGTTGAACAGGAGGGGTGCAAGTATTGGACCTTGAGGGACTCCGCATGTCAGGGATGTCCACTCAGACTTATGGTCACCAATACTCACATAATAACCTCTCCCTTCTAAGTATGACCTGAACCATTTTAGGACCATCCCAGAAAGTCCAACCCAGTTTTCCAGCCTGTCAAGAAGTATGTTGTGATCGACAGTGTCGAACACAGCACTGAGGTTGAGTAGAACCAGCACTGATAATTTACCTGTATCTGTGTTTAGGCGAATATCATTTATTATCTTTATGAGCACTGTCTCTGTGCTGTGATGTGGTCGGAAACCAGATTGGTTATCAAAGTATCCATTCAAGCTTAAGAATTTGTTCAGCTGATTGAAAACAACTTTTTCAATGATCTTGCCTATGAAAGGAAGATTTGAGATGGGTCTGTAGTTGCTCAATATGGTGTTATCCAGATTGCTGTTTTTCAGGAGGGGCTTAAGAACTGCAGTTTTCAGGGATTTTGGAAAAGTCATAGAGAGAAGTGAGGCGTTTACCACTTCTAGGAGATCTGCTTCTAAACAGTTAAACACGCTTTTGAAAAAAGATGTGGGAAGTGTGTCAAGGGCGCAGGTTGATGTTTTAAGGTGCTGTACTGTTTCTTCCAAAATTTTACCATCAATTGCTTCAAAATCAGACATAATAGCTACTTTCTGAGTTTGTGATCTTATCTGTTTTACCCCAGTGCAGCTCAAAGATGTGCTGATCGCCTTTCTGATATTATTGATTTTCTCAGAGAAGAAGAAAGCAAACTCACAGCATTTGCTGTCTGAGAGCATTTCACTGGGAATCTGACTTGGGGGGTTTGTTATTCTCTCTACAGTGGCAAAAAGAGTGCGGGTGTTGTTTAAGTTGCTGTTTATAATATTTGAGAAGAAGTTCTGTCTAGCTTTGCTTATTTCCACATTGAAAGCATGAAGGATATCTTTATAGATGTTATAGTGGATTTCAAGTTTTGTCTTTCGCCTCATGCGCTCAGCTTTTCTGCATTGTCTTTTCATATTTTGCACTGCTGTTGAGTTTCTCCAAGGTGCTTTTTGTCTGCCACTCTTCTTCCTGACTTTCACAGGAGCAATGTTATCAATAACATTCTGTACTTTTAAATTAAAAGAATCAAGGAGAAGATCAACAAAGTCTGCAGATATGCTTGGTGTTAAAGATATAGCCTTCATAAAGAGTACACTAGTATTCTCATTTAAGTATCGCTTTTTGACCGAGATAGATCTAACTTCAACAGTAGGAGAGATCAATATATCAAAGAAAATACAGAAATGATCAGATAGCGCAACATCCTTAATGACAATGGATGAAATGTTTAGACCCTTACTGATAAGTAAATCTAAAGTGTGTCCACGATTGTGTGTGGGTCCATG
This sequence comes from Hypophthalmichthys molitrix, assembly GCA_037950675.1. Classification (NCBI taxonomy): domain Eukaryota; kingdom Metazoa; phylum Chordata; class Actinopteri; order Cypriniformes; family Xenocyprididae; genus Hypophthalmichthys; species Hypophthalmichthys molitrix. Next base: position 33,843,847 of record CM075498.1, on the reverse strand, counting down.
TACATGCTGAGTTAGATCAAAAGTATTTAAAACAGTTATGATTTCTTTTGCCATATTGGATTCTGCATTTTCTATGTGGATATTAAAGTCCCCAGTAATAGCAAAACAGTCAAACTCTGAGGAAATTGCTGATAACAATCCTGTAAAGTCCTCAACAAAGGCTGGAGAGTATTTTGGAGGCCTGTAAATAACTATAAGTAGAATGCGAGGAGCACCTTTTAACACAATACCCAAATATTCGAAAGACAAGTAATCACCAAATGGCACTTGCTTGCATTGATAGACATCTTTAAATAGAGCAGCTACACCTCCACCTCTCCTAACAGCTCTGCAGACACTCATAAAAGTAAAGTTAGGAGGGGCTGTTTCATTCAGGATTGTTGCACTGCAACTGTCTTCTAGCCATGTTTCATTTAGAAGCATAAAATCTAGGTTGTTTGTGGTTATTAAGTCGTTGACTAGAAGTGATTTTTTTTTAAGTGAGCGGATGTTTAAAAGTGCTAACTTAACAGTCTTACTTTCTGTCTCTACAGTAATCTTAGTTTGACGTGTAATAGGCAGCAGATTAAATGGGTTTGCTAAACGGTTTGAGAAGGCCTTAGGCTTTCTATCACATAATAAAACAGAAATAGAGAAAGCAACAGGCACACTGGGTTCCCGCTTGTTCTGTAAACATTTGACAAAGTCACTGTTATCATAGCGGGGACCCAACACACATCACTGAGAGCTGTTATCGGTTGTTTTTGGTTCACCTAGAACAGATGGAGGAGGATGTGGGCCCTGGCGTTGTGGCAGAGGCCGAAGAGCTCTCACAGGAGGAGGGAGAGGCCAAGCTGGGCCCACAGGCTTTGGTGGTTGCGAGGCTTGCTGCTTTTTTGTTGATATCTGGGGGCTCGCAACAAAAGAGTGGGAGAGTTTGGTTCCAGCATACATCAGTTCCTCCATTTTCTTTGAGAAGCACAGAAGAGGGAATGCTGGAGAGAGGGATAACGTGTCCGGTGAGAGGGGCTCTGGTGTTACCGGAGGCTGTCTTCCCTGGCTGTTTTCCCGAAAGTCGTCCTTGGGTGCTGAAACTTGGAGCAGTTCTAACACGTCACTGTCTATCGGTGAGCTTTGTGGGCAATCCCGACGATTGTGTTCGTGAGCAGTGGTTGTTGTGACTGTGTGGTGTTATCATTGTCCTTGTGGGATGTGTCAACCGCATGTCCTGTGGTCAGTTGTACTCTGTCCAGGTGTGTTTGTGCCATTCAGATTGAGTGGATTTGCATACACTGCTGAAGGATGATGGAGGGAGAAGTAGATATTGTCCTTTAGCACTCTTGAGCCCAGTTTGTTTGGGTGCAGGCCATCATGTGTGAACATTTGTCTCTGACTCCAGAAAAGATTGAAGTTGTCGATGAAATGCATTAAAGACATTGTTAAAATAGTCCACGTGACTACAGTGGTTCAATATTAATGTTATGAAGCGACAAGAATACTTTTTGTGCGCAAAAACAAAACAAAAATAATTTTATTCACTAATTTCTTCTCTTCTATGTCAGTCTCCTATGCTGTTGACGTAGTGAATGCAGTGCAGCGCTTCCGTGTTTACGTCCGAACGGCGGCTTAGTATTGGCCGACGCTGTACATGTGAGCAGAAGCATGAAGCATGCTTGTGATGCTGACACAGGAGCCGGCCAATAACTGTAACGGGTTGCTTGCGCAGGAACACACAACGAAGAAGATGATTTTCAAACAAGTCTTTACTTAATAATCCAACAGGAGAATATACAGAAACAGGTATACACGCAACACAACACTTAGCACATACGAGACCGGACACTGTGGTGAGGATGGTGACTGCTTAAGAAGGGAGTGCTGATGAGTGGTAATGATGGTGATGGTCTTCAGGTATGGGTGATTGATGATCGTGTGCAGGTGAGGAACAGGAGGGATGCTGGGAAATGTAGTGCCGGTGCAGGTGACTGTGACAATAACGAGTCAGCGTTCTGACGTAGAACACAGAAGCACTGCACTGTGTTTACTAGGTCAACTGCGTAGTTCATCTTTTTCACAGAGTTCATTGCTTTTTCAGAGATGAACTTTATCCTCAAATCAGTGAGGCTCAGATCAATGAAGCAATCAATCAGTTTAAAAAATAAATACAAAACATGCCTTAACTGAATGAAAACAAGTTGACAAAATTATTGAATCCAGTATTTGGTGATAAGGTTGCATAACAAAAGATGTATAAGCAATTTTTTGCAGGCTGGTCATTTTTGACCGGGAACATCACAAGCGTTATAGGGTTTTGTTATAGCTTTTTTTTTTTTTTTCATTTTCTTTTTTTTTTATTGAAGTTGTGTAATTGGCATGGATTGATTGTATTGTTCCTTTTAATCTGCAATTGTCTATTTGTGTTGTTTGTAATGTGCAATGGTGGCAAATGTGCCATAACTGACCTTGCACACCCCTCAGCAAATGTGCCGTTGCGCTCTTGTTTGTAGATATAATTTTGAAAAGTCATAAAAAATGGAATCACGACTTATGGGGGAAAAAAACTGCTGTGCATGCTTTTTTTCACCAGCAAGATCATCTTCTTCTAGGGTTTATTTAGGCGGTTGGCAAACAACTTATTAGTGCATTACCGCCTCCAACTGGTATGGAGTGTGGACCAGAAGGTCTTAAACTAACTTAAATTAGTTTCTCTAAGACATTTTAATATTTTGACTCTTTTTCGCAGAAGATCTTTTAAATCCAAGTGTATTTTCATCTGTCCTAATTTTTGGATCAATTGTTCTTTCTTCTTTCTCTTTCATATTTCTGACAACATATCATAACATGTTCTACTGTCTCTTCCTGCCCACAGAAATCACAATTCCCTGTGTTATGTTTACCTATTTTGAACAGTGTTCCATTAAGTCCAGTGTATCCAAACCTATAAGCCGTGATATTATCTTGTCTCTCCTATTCCTTCCTGTGTACCTCATTTCTCCCACTTTCCTTTAAATCCTATGAAACCATTGCCCTTTTCTTGTTTCTTCCCATTGCCTTTGCAATCTTTCCTTCAATCTCTTTTTAATAATGCTCTTGGTTTCTGCCCTGCTAATGCTAACTGTAAAATCATTGTGATTACTTTTAGCAACTTCCTTTGCTATTTTACATTTCATTTCCTTTAACCTCATGTGTGCTGGTATCCACAAAAATACCACACACTAGTAAGTTGTTAGCTGTTGCACATTATAAAATCACAAGATAACGCTGTGGCCACATCAGGTGCATGCTTTTTATCTTCTTCTTCTTCTTCTTTCTATTTTACCTAAGTATTGGTAATATTCAATTCTTATGAAAAAAAGCCTGGATAGACAGTTATTAGAATTAACTGCTCAGTGTGTTGCAATGGCTTTTCAGGTTTTTGTACTGAAACCTGTTCCCTCCAGTAAAAAAGTTTTCCTGACACGGCTTCTTCTGCTAACTCTTCTGCTGACCATCTAAGTAATACTTTTGATTAGAACTAAACTTGATGCGAGTTTCACTTTCTCTGTTCAGTTGCACTGCAATCTCCGGCACAGCCTATAAAATAACTGATTCTGATATGTAAACAACATGTCTTTGCAAATATACATTGAACAAAATGTATATTATGTATACCTTCTCTTTTGGAAATGACAAAGACACTGTGGCACAAGTTGTCTCTGGCATGCAATGGTGTCTAAGGTTACTTTGTGGTTCACCAGCTTGATGTAGATCGCTCCCCATGTGCAAACCAATATTATTCTTTCACTGACACATAAGCAAATTAAGCTTTGTTTACACAAACAGATACAGGAATGGTAAGCACCTTTGACTTTGACCTTTCAATTCACTTTTGCTCCCTTAATGAGGTGCCAGTACTTTTGATCACTTACAGTAACACGCATCTAAAAGCTTCATATGTGTCACGCTTGAGAGTTTCCATCTGCTGTTTAACAAAGAAAGAAAGAGCAACAACAACTTTATTACAAGTTCTAAGTGCTTATAATAATTCTACAAATAATAAAAATGTAGTATAAAAACTTTACTTTGCTTGAAATAGGCCTTTTACACAGTGTATTTATTCTTTTTTTTTCTTTTTTGATGTTGCACCTTTTTGACACATGATGCATACATTTACATTTAGACTTTGTGTAGTTTTCAATATGTACATTGTTTACAGGACAACATTCTGCAAGAATATTCATAAATACAGAAAATGGTCTTCTCATTTCTTTTTATCAAATAGCTATTCACCTTTAACATGTTACTAAAATAACATTTTATGCGCTGTAATAAGTCATGAATGAATGTTGTGATATGATGCTATTACATCATACTTTTGCAGACTCACTATTGGTTAAATCAGTGGTTGAGGGTGGCCATTTTGTCTCTACATCACTGTAGTTCTTATTCCACAACACTTGTGATCTCAGTCAGCATTTAAGAGTCTGTCTTAGACTTTGCTGGAAGTTGCTTTTAGCTTCTTTATAAAAAGCTTTTATTCTTAGACAAGTCTTACTTTTTGCTAAGAAAATTTGACTCATAAGTCAATACTTATGACTATTCTTAAGAGCATTTCTGAGAAGTTTTATGCATATGGCCCCTAATGTAAACGAGTAAGGTCAATGAAGGAAAGACAGAGGAACAAACATTTGAAGTCACCATCATAGTGATCGGTGTTTCCTTCTTTCTTTGGCTGTTTAACGGTCTGTTCAGAAAACACTTAATGTGGCAGAGGGAGATATTTTTTTCACATAATAAAATCAGGTGACATCATCATGAAGTAGTCTGACTCATTGATCACATCTGAAGTCTAATCACTGATCAGAAGTGGGCTTTATCATTAATACATTTAAATATTGAGCTATTGACCATATGATTATAGAGTGACATCCAACACTTTTGTGACAATCAGATACTCTGAAGAATGATGAAAATATCGTATCAAGATATAGTGATCAAGAAGTTATTAACTATGGTGTTATTCAGACAAGTGTTGCTTACTGTTTTTGTTTGGCAGACACTTCTGCCAGTCATCAACCATTCCTTTTTTAACGATCTTTAACCGTTATTTTCATTAATGGTAAATGTTTGGCACCCTGTGCTGCCAGATTTATTGTTGTAGATTAATAGTGCGGGCCCTGTGTAGGCCCAGTGAGGGATTCCTAGAGGCTAAGTGAGGACTGCCCATGCAGGGCCAGCGGTAAGGGGCTAACGTTTTGCCAATGTAAGTAGGCTAACTGCGTTACCTCAGATGGATGAATGGTTGAATTCCACAACTGGTAAAATAAAACACAAGACAATACAACATTTACTTTAGGTGCAATTTACTGATGATTTCATTTGAAAAATGTTCTTTTGCGCTTCTGATTTAGCAGTGAAATTCGCCAATTTTGGGTGCGTAAATGTGCAGGATTCTGTGGTCCAGTTAGTATTTTCACCCCATAATGGCGGCCGCGCTGCCGGAGCGCCACCTAGTGGCTGTTGCCCAAAAAGTATCAGAGTGTCGCCTCTTGGGTTCTATACTCTTTGTCCCTACTTGGAGACTTCTGTTAACTGCTGAATGATGTTGTACATTATCAAATCACAAGATGGCGCAGTGGCCACATCAGGTGCACGCTTCCCTTCAGTATTGGTAGTTTTTAATTCTTATGAACAAAAGCCTGAATGGAAAGTTAGAATAAACTGCTCATTGTGTTGTAATGTCTTTTCAGGTTTTCGTGGTGAAACCTGTTTCCAGTAAGTAAGTTTTCCTGACAGAGCCCAACTCTTCTGCTGACCATGATCTGAGTAATACTTTCCATTAGAACTAAAACCTCTGTCGATGTGAGTTTCACTTCCTCTGTTTGATCTGTAATGTCCTGCACTGCCTAAAAGTATTTATTCTGATGTGTGAACAACAAAGTTTGCGTCTTTGCTCATATGGATTGAACAAATGTAGGGGGGTGCGCGGCACAACCTAACGCTTTTTGACTTTATCAGTTTGTGTAAAGCTACTTAGGGTTCAGAGAATTTATTTTGTTCCACATTAATTTCACACATGTCTGGTACAAATATGTGGCTTTGTTTCATTAATACAGTGTATACCTTTTTTTTTATTTACCCCGAAAGAGGGGAAGTGAAATGTGACAACATGCCCCATAGGTGGGGCACATTGTAACATGACCATTTGGCAGCAAAAAATGTTATGTGATTGAATTAAAAAAATATACATGACAAACTAAAATATTTTGTCAATAAAAGACAATAATTATTTTCTTCATATAAAATAATAGCATTTTTTTTTTTTTTTAGAAATTCAAATTTAAATAATTTTGTAGTTTGACAATGAACACTCTGCAAAACACAGCTGTACAGCACTGGTCAAAACAATACAGGAAAACAGATGAAGAGACATATTCAGACATTCAGAAAAGCACAGAGCTGAACAAAAACACTCCCTCCCTCCACTCACAGCTCTCTCAGAACACGAGATAAATAGACGAGCCAGGACAAATGCTGAACATTTCTTGAAATAATATTTTCTGGATGTTCAGGTTCTTCTTCTCAGTCTTTATTCAACTTTTTTTCCATGGTTTCTCAACAGACATTCATAAAAGTTGATTATGCTAGTTATATCTTAACTGTATAAAACAGTATAGTTCTAATAGCGGGGCACATTGTAACGCAGTGTTACAACAAACCCTATCTGCGCAACTGGAATTTAAACCTGGTTAGTGTCTTCTGATAGTTAGTGAAGCATTAAAGAACTACCCACACTGCTAAACAAGAGATTGGAGATTAGACAAATCTGATATTATTTTAATTTTAAATAATCACAAAAAATATAGATGAAAAATTATCTTAAGTAAGAAATTTACTTTTGTTATCGTTAAATAAATGTTCAGTGATATCTCACAAAGATTTCTGAATTTTGGCGCAATTTTTTCTCTATATATTGTCGATATGGCAATTAGTAAATACACTAAGTTTCTTTATGCTATCGTGTGTGGAAGTATTTAAACCATGTGTGTTACAACTAACCCCGCGTTAGTTTGTGCCCCGCGCTCCCCTACATTTTGTATGCCTTCTCGCTTGGATAAGACGTGTGAGACGCTGCGAAATGACAAGTTGCTTGTCTATGGCATGTAGCAATGGTGTGGTTAAGGTTACTTTGTTGTTCACCAGCTTCATGTATTTCGTCATGTGCAAACTATTCTTTCACTGACACATAAGCAAGCTTTTTGTATACGCAAACAGATATACAGGGACGTTAAGCACCTTTGACAAGGAGAGTCTCTTTTTTAAGTTGACTTCCTTATTCCGACTGGAATTTCACTTCACTTTCGCTCCCTGTTGAGGTGCCAGTACTTTTGATCACTTACGTTACAGTGACACGCATCTAAACGCGTCATCTCCATTTTCATGTCCTGCAGCAGTGCTGGTTGATGAAACTGTTGTGCCCTTGCACTAAACATGGTGGGAGGTACAAACCGAATTAGAGACCAGAAAGCCCCTTAACCTCTCAAAGGTCTATTTGTGTTAGACACTTGTTAAGTGTCAGAACAGCCACAGAAGAGTAAGCAAATGTACACAAACTGAGAGACTCGAAGCAGTCGGTGTGAGGAAGTCGTTTTCTCTCTTCTGTTCAGCGATATCTGCTGTCTCAGAAGCCTCAGTCTGTCGTCTAAACGTTCGGACATGAACATCTTTCAAGAGTCCTGCTGCTCCATTTTAGGAGTTCTCCTGGTTTTCTTTCTTCAGGGTGAGTACCTTAAAAAACATATCTTAAAGGTTTTAAGACACTGCCTTATTTGTATTTGGTATGTATAGGGAATTAATATGCATCTGAAAAACTGCTCGTTTCCATATATACAGGCACATATCTTGGTTACATATATGTAGATGTATATTTATGAGTTTGAATATATATACGTTTGTGTGTGTGTGTGTGTGATTGACATAGTAACTTGAAGTAAATGTTTCTTAAATATGTAACTATGTGTTTAATGCAGTGCATGTTTAAAATGATAATTTTTAAATTGAAATGTATTTTTACCTTTATTTTTGAGGCAAATGATCATGCATGTTATGTTTAAGTCTTATCCATGTTTCATCTGCAATAAAAGAGAAAAGTTCAGCTCAGGAAACCTCAAGCCTTATCTTTAGAGAATGTGGCCAAATGTAACAGACCGTTATTCTGTTGCAATCAGTATTAATGATTTTAAAAAGTATGTTATTTCAGGGTTTTAATTTCACTTGTCATTCAGTGCTATGGAAGAAAAACAGTATTTCAAACGTGCAACATTTATAAAACAATAGGTAGCTGTTGTGGTGATGTGGTGCAGGGTAAATAAATAAAATAAAAGAGCAAGAGTGCAGTGTGGTGGGCAGAGGAGGAGGTGTGAAACACTTCCTTTGCAGAGCATGAATGGTCACGGGGTTGATGAGCTGAAAAAACAGACACAGATCAGGAGTCATTGTGCAAATATACATTACAAACCATTACAGGCCATGCACTAGAGTCTAAAATTCAGATATCTGGTGGGAATAATAAAGTTATTCCTCAGCCTGACTATGCTGTGGTGCCATTCTCAAGAAGAGTGAATTAGTGAGAAGTGTGAGATGGTCTGTGCTAGTAGAAAACTCTCAACTCAAATGCTGTGAGGTTCTTTTGGATGGCTTAAATATGATATGATTTTCTAATATATAACCAAAGTTGTTTGTTGTGTATTGTAGGGTCATGTACTGATGCAGTTGTTGAGGTGCACAAAGCTGTCGGAGATTCGCTGGATTTAATTGCTAATTTCTCAAAAGAAGATCTTGAAGTACTGTGGAAATATAATGGGACTGACTTTGCTGAGTATGATAAAAAGTTCAAATTGCTGAATTCTCAATTATTTCATGAAAGGTTAAAGATGAATAAGGACAATATTGGTATAACAGTGAAAGACCTGCAACTCCAGGATTCTGGACGCTTCTCTATTGTTGCAAAAAAAACCCATATTCAATATCCAACAGAATTCATAGGCCTACATGTTCATGGTGAGTATAATTACTTGATATTTATCCTGTCAATGCTGTTAGGAAATAAACAGCAAATTCTAAAACAACACACATAAACATTCAAGAACTTGAGTTAAATGAGTCCATAGTCTTTCACTTTAAATGGTTAGTTCACCCAAAAATTACAATTCTGTCATTAATTACTTTCCCACATGTCGTTCCAAATCCGTAAGACTTTCGTTCATCTTCAGAACACAAATAAAGTTCTTTTTGATGAAATCTGAGAGCTTTCTGTTCCTCCATAGACAGCTACGCAACTGGCACTTTGATGCTTGAAAAAGTTCATAAAGAGATTGTAAAACTAATTTAGATGAACTGAGAGGTTATCCAAATTTTCTGAAGAGATGTGGTCGCTTTTTTATGATGAAACGATTTAATTTAGGCTTACTCACATATAAATATTGATCAGCGAACATAAACAGAAGCTCAACTGAACCAGCTTGACCGTGAAAACAAACCTCTTGCAGATGCTCAGACGTGCGAACACACGGAAAATGAACCTCATTGGTTCTTGCATGTCAAGCAAACATGCTTGAGCTTCTGTTTACCACTACTGATGTGTGAGTTGATCAATGTTTATATGCGAGTAAAAGCCTAAATTCAATCTGTTCGTCATATAAAGTGATCGTGTCTCTTCAGAAAATTTGGACTAAACCACTTAATTTATATGGATTAGTTTTAAGATCTCTATATGAGCAAAGTGTCAGTTGCGTAGCTGTCTGTGGAGGGATAGAAAGCTCTCATATTTCATCAAAAAGATCTTCATTTGTTACAAAGATGAACAAAAGTCTTACGGGTTTGGAAGGACATGAGGGTGAGTAATCATTGACAGAATTTTCATTTTTGGGTGAACTAACCCTGTAAGCTAAATAGTTCCTTTATGAAGGAAACAGTACACCCTTAAAAATAATGATTCCAAAAGTCATTTTTTTGCAGTGATGTCATAGAAGAGCTTTCCAGTGAACAGTTCTTAAAAGAAACATTTTTTTATTAGTGTAAAGAACGTTTTAATAATTTGAAGAATTTTTTTCCGCTATAAAAAAATGTACAATGGAAAGTTCAATGGATGTGAAAAAATTCTCCATGAAACCAAAAATGCCAAAAAAGAACCTTTGTTTTCAAAATGTAAATATAATTAACTTTTGCATATTATTCTCCTACAGATCTCATCAGAGATGTACAGATTGAGCTCAATGATTCCTGGCTGCCGTCAAAAAACATGTGCATGTTTCATCTTCGGTGTCAGGCGTCCGGCGATCCGAATCCCTCCTACAGCTGGAGTGGCGATATGGTCAATACTACTGGACCAAACCTGATTATCAGCCTCCCTCTAGCAGAGAGCGCTACACTCAACTGCACCGCCAACAACATCTTCAGCGTCAAGTTTAAGGCTAAGACTGTAGAGTGCTCACAGCCATCTGTTACAGGTCTGTTAAAATATTGAATAGCTTAAATTCTCAGTATAGTCGTGGTAACACTTCACATTAAGGTTCCATAACATTAGTTAACTACATTAGTTAACATGAAATAATAAATGAATAACTTTGAATGCATTTATTAATCTTCCCAGCAGGCACTAGCATGTGAACTTCAACGTCAGACAGACATTAAATTTTCGTTGAAAACGAAAATCAGGTTGACGTCTAAATGCAGTGTTTATTTGACGTCAAGCTTCAATGTTAGGCAGACGTCAAATTTTGGTTGAAAATTTGTATTGATTTAATGTAAAAACCTAATGTTGACTTTACATCAAACTCCAGTGTTGGGCATTTTTGATCAAAGAAAACGTCACACTGTAAAAAAGACTGTAAAAGACTTGACTTTCGAACATTAGTTTTTCTCTGGCTGCTGTAACTGTTTGTTATGGTAAGAACAGCAAGAGAAAATGTGATCAGATGATGCTGGCTACTGGTTGATGTTAATTATATAATCATATAGTGGTCTGTTTTTTTTTTAATCTGTTTGTTTATATAGATGTTATATTATTATTTTCATATTATTGATTATAATAGTCCTGTGAAAATAATCCTGCATTGTTTTAATCATAATCTGAAGGATTTAAAAAAAAAAAAACTCTTTTGTCTTTTAAACTCTTGTCTTTTTTTTTTTTTTTTCCGTAAGAGAGACATCAAGAATACTGAATCTCAGTAACTGTGACATGCTTAATGTTGCAATGCATTCTGGGTGTATCATACATAACTGATCTATTGCTCCCAGAATGCATTGCAGTATGAAGCATGTCACTGATTCATACGCTGATTCTGTTTCTCTAAAAGACTTAGGAGTTAAACATGTTTAGAGTACAATGTCTTTTTAAAAATTCTTCAGATTACCTGATTAAAACACTGCTGGATCTTATGCTGTAGAATCACAGACTTACAATCAATAGTGTGAAATGAATAACATCTTTAAATTAGACTCTGAAAGATATCAGTGAATCAGACCACTATATGATGATTTTATCTTTATCAAGTATCATTTGATCACATTTTCTTTTAATTTTGCCATAACAAACAGTTTCAGCAGCCAGAGAAAAACTAACGTTAAAAAGTCAAGGGTCAAGAGCCTGACTAAAGCAAACACTGATCACCATAATGGTGATTTTCAGAACGTTTATTTTCAATAAAACATCACCATCTAAAGTTATTGATTCTCAGTCACTTTTGTGCATTTATGACAGAAATAAAGTCATACTGGTTAGTAATACGTGAAGCTGGTAATGGTGTTGTGGAGATGTTTAATCTTCTGCTGAGATCTGAAATTTAATGTCGTCTTTTATCTATAGTTGATTTCATTTAAAGTTGTGGCCGGAAGACTGTTGTAGTTCTTGTCTTTCTGCTCATCTCTTTTTCGCACTTTAAATGTGTTACTTCAGTTGATGGTCTTTGTTATTTCCGTTAATGTGCTGCCATTTCTCAGTTTTTTTTGTTTGTTTTTTTAAACTACAGTGTGGTGTTTATTCCAACCAAGATTTTTATGTCTGTCTGACATTGAAGCTTGACGTCAAACAAACATTGGGTTTAGATGTCAACCTGATTTTCATTTTCAACCAAAATTTAACGTCAGACCGACATTGGAGTCCAAAGTCTTTCTGACATTACATTAATATACTGTGCCTGTATTATGAAAATCAAAAGTTGTATCAGTTAACATTAATTTAATAGACTTGAGATAACATGAACTTACAATGAACAGTTGTGTTTTTAACTAATGTTAACAAATATTAATGAACACTGTAACAAAAATGTATTTCTTGTTGACTGTTAGTTGACCGTTAATAATGGGACCGCAGTGTAAAGTGTTCCAATTATATGATTAAAACTTTAAACTTAAAAATAAATAAATAAATAAAATAAAGACCACCAGGAAACATTCAACATTGAATCTGATATTTTAAAAACATCAAAGCCAAAAGGAAAAATATAAAAGTGATTACAGCAAGAACACTGCGGAAAATGCTGTCACAGATTATTTGCAGATTTTTTTTATAATTATCTCTGATCTCTTTTTATCATGGATGTTTAGGAATAACTGTTAAATCTTAATTTTGGTGGTATTGATTTTACAGTTTTGGGTGATACAGGTTTTCCTCTGATGCATTTACTGATCGCAGTAGGCGTTGGTATCGTCGCTGTCGTCATATTCAGTGGAACCGTTGCCGCGTGCTGCAGGTGGAGGAAGCGTACAGGTGTGTTGAATAAGTGTGAACATGCACACACAGAACAGATGTTTTATAGCATTTTATTCATGGTCTCACAGATGTTTTCACACACTTTCAGGACAAGGAGAAAGTGAAGCTGGTATTACAGTATATGAAGACGTGAACACTGATGGCATTGCAAAGGTGAGCATCTCATTTCTGCCCTTATGAATTAGATATCCGCCATTTCAGGTTCCTGTGGATGTGCACGATGATTTTAAATGACTTTTTTAGGACACTACATGCTAGGCACATCTATTTTACATGCATACAAACCATAGAAATGGCATAGAAATGAGGATATACTTTCAGCAGCTAATCAGATTTAATCTAGGCCTATATTACAGAAACGACCTGGAAGTGTTGCAAACGGTATGTCCATTTATGAAACGGTGGACGACATGAAAGTCACGCAAAACTTGGTGAGTACTCGCTGCATGTTTAGAGAAGTTGACCGCATTGTTGCAAAGCATTTCTTTGGAATCTGTTGTAATGTCACTCTCTTACTCCCTCTGCAGCCTCAAACCCTGTATGACAAAATCAACTATCAGCGTCATCCTGCGGTCAGCGCCAACACTTCCTCCCCTTACCAGGAAGTCCTGTGAGTGAGGCAGAGAGACAGTTCATGTATTGTTTTGTCATCTCTGGACTTGGTTAACCATTCTCCCATATGTGTCAGTTGACCTTTGAAGTCTTGCATTAAATGTACTGTGTTAAATATTTCATGTTGAAACACTTTTTGTATGAAGGACACTTGTCTTTGTAAAAAACATAGTTCACAATGCACCCCCTGACAGCAACATAGACTCGGCCCAGATCTGGTGGGGGGGGGGGGGGGGTCAAAACAATCTCACCAAAACAATAATATCCCGTTTTTATTATTAATGAAATAGACTATATTAACACCAAAACACAAGACAGTCCATCCTAATTAGACCAAACTACACCAACAACTAGATAATGACTCTGATTTTACATTTGGTGTAAATGGGGATCGATACTGGATAATAATGTAGGCCTTGCGCTGTTGAGGCTCATGCAGCTCATCTCGAGCAGAAATTGAAACAAATGAGAACAGCACACACAGAGAAACTCAGTTAACATGTGGTAAAAATTCAAAATGTGGAGTTTTTATATTTATAACATATGATACAGTTAAGCAACATCACACGACCAAGAGTGGTGTCCTCCTGATTACGTTACCATCACGATTGAAAATGCGACACTTGATTTCACGACAGTTCAATAAACAAGTAGTTAATATTAAGTCACTTACATAAGACGCAATATTGACTGTTTTTGTTCTATTTCAGCAGCGAAAACAGTTCCGCAGAATCATTGCGAACGTACCTCACAGGAACACTCAGCCGTCTTTCTTTACTGAATGATTCAGCGTTAAAAAAAATTAAAAAATTAAATGAAAGATGCAACACACATTTAATAAGGTTAGGGGGGAAATACCCTTTATAAAGGTATATTAAAAAAAAAAGCTTTCGGGGTAAATATCACAAAAAGGCAGATTAATATGTTAAAGTTGATAGAACTGATGAGATATTGCTTCAGAATAAGTTATATTTACACCACACAAAAAAAAAAAACGTCCTGCATTTGTAGCATATTGATGTGCAACAAAGACTTTGAGAGTACTCACTTTTAAAATAATTGAAGGTGATGGGTCTCAAATGATAGTCTTTTATAAATATAGCCTAATTATGTTTCAAGTTCCGTTTTGTGTAATTATGCGTTAACTATGAATTTTCTGATCATAGGCGGAGGGTGAACCAACTCCAGGGTAAAGAGATGCGATTTAAATAGATTTCCTTTAAATAGTTTTAAGTTACTTCCCACTGCACAACCTACATATCCCAAAATAAACACTGCTGATAAATTATTTTACACTGCTATAAAATTAAAAGCATCTAAGTTCACAAACCACTGTTAATTTTAACAGATTACGTACGCTGGATTTGGCAGAAAGCGCGCAAAGGGCGCTCCCTAAATCTCACTCATTTTAATCGTGATCTCGGATAATGTGTTATTTAAAGATACCGTTGTAGAGATAGTGTTCCTTTGAGATAAATGCTGCTGAAGACATTTCGTTATGGAATACGTGAATGGCCAAATCCACAGAAATAAGGTTTTTGCTCTCAATCGTTAATTTGCTGAATGACCATAAGATTAGGGGGGCACATTGTGTCATCTGGGGGGGGCACTGCCCCCTAATGCCCCCCTTGGCGACGGGACTTTCCAGCCCACATGTGTAATCCAAATGTACCAGATGTGGGCCGGATCTGGGCCATACTATGTTGCTGTCTAGGCCATAGTATTACATTATACACTGTACACACTACCATTCAAAAGTTTGGGGTCAGTATGTTTTTTTTTTTAATGTTTTTGAAAGAAGTCCCTCATGCTCAACAATACAGTAAAAACTGTAATTGTGAAATATTACAATTTTTCTATTGTAATGATATGATATATGTTAAAGTAATTTATTCTGTGATCAAAGCATCATTACTCCAGTCTTCAGTAGCTATGTTTCCACCTTTTTTTTTTTATGCACATAAACTACGATGGAAACACATTTACCAAATAAATCCCTCAATGCACAACAAAAAACTCAGGTGACTTGGCCTCAACATGATGTGATTGGATAACTGGAATAACCAGGAGACCATTCGCATTACAGCATCTCAAATGTTGGTTTAGTTATTCTGAAACGCCTGAGCCAAAGACTGTCATTAGAATGATTTGGTTCAATTCCCTCCCAGAAGCATCTCACACGATTGCATTCCCAAACACCAGCTGCATGACAGCATTTATTGCATTTCGTCTGCCGCTCTGAGATGCAAGTCATTTATGATGGAGGAAAAAACAGCCATACACTCTTAAAACAGATGTGTTAAAAACAACACATCCTGTGTTAGATCTTAACACACCCGTGTGCCTAGTTAAGGACAACACATTTTGTGTTACTTTTAACTCAAACATGTGTTATTCCTGCTCATTTTCTACACACTAATGTGTTATATTTACACAATTTGTGTCAATTATATACACAAAATGACACAAAATGTGTTATTAATTAACACATCTTTTTTGAGAGTGTAATTTCTTCCCCGTTTGCAGAAACTTACATTTTCATTACAGATATTTTTTGCCAATTTCCCAGGAAATGACACTTTTTGTTTGCTTGAACACCTGTGATGGAAACGCTGATTTATTCGCAAATGCAATTTTGGAAAACATAGAGCTAGTGTCACATGATTAGGGGTGCAACGGTTCAGATTACTCACGGTTCAGTTTTTATCGCGGTTTTAGGGTCACGATTTTGGTACGGTTCGATATGTGCTATGTTCCGTAAAAAACAGGACAATTGTCAAATAAAAATAGAAAAAATAAAGACAAATAATCTAACTACAAGAAACAGCACAAATAGATACATAAGAGCTAAGATACAGATAAAATAAACAATGCTTTACAGGTATCTAACAGTAGTTTTCAGGTACAGAAATTGAATAAAGTAATCAAATATAAAATAACACTGCATATAAACTTCTTTGAATAAATTTAAATAAAGATTAAACATTATTGAAGTTACAAAAGCTATTCAGTCCATTTAATTTGTCCTTATCCATTTAATATGTCCTTACTGAATAATACTATTCCTTTCAAAAAATATTGTTGATCCCAAACTTTTGAATGGTATTTGTTAGGGGTGTAATGGTACACAAACATGACGGTTAGGTACGTACCTCGGTATTGAAGTCATGGTTTGGTACAGCAAGGGGGAGACAACTAAACATAAAATTACTTCTTCTTTTTTTTCCCTCTTTTTTTTTTTATGTCTCTCTCATTAAATATATTCAGTTATAATTAACATTTTCTTAAGGATAGAAACAGCTAATCTCAGCTAATGCTATAAAGTATATAGAGGGAGCACTTTCTTGCACATTACTATAATATTAAAGGTTACAATTAACAACAGAGCCCAAACTATTAAATTAATTTGACATTTATTTTTAGATATAATAATAAACACTCAAATAAAAAATAAAAAAAAACATGTAAATTGCACACAAGGCAGGTTTTGCATTAACTTCTAAATATAATTATAAAATTATTACTCCAAAATTATATTTTCTTAAATATAATCATTTACATAGTTACTGTCATAACTTGTTTTTATGACAAATTTATTTAAACATTAAATAATTAAGACATTACTAACAGTTAAAGTAAATATAATGCATATAACCTAATAGTGTGCATGTACACTACCAGTCAAAAGGTAAGATTTTTAATGTTTTTAAAAGAAGTTTCGTCTGCTCACCAAGGCTGCATTTATTTAATTAAAAATACAGTAAAAACAGTAATATTGTGAAATATTATTACAATTTAAAATAACTGTTTTCTGATTGAATATATTATATAAAGTAATTTATTCTTGTGATCAAAGCTGAATTTTCAGCATCATTACTCCAGTCTTCAGTGTCACATGATCCTTCAGAAATCATTCTAACATGCTGATCTGCTGCTCATCAGCTTTGCCATCACAGGAATAAATTACTTTATAAAATATATTCAAACAGAAAACAGTTATTTTAATTTGTAATAATATTTCACAATATTACTGTTTTTACTGTATTTTTAATTAAATAAATGCAGCCTTGGTGAGCAGACAAAACTTCTTTTTAAAACATTAAAAATCTTACCAATTCCAAACTTTTGACTGGTAGTGTATTTAGTGAAAGGCGTAAAGACCACAAGTTTGTAAAGAACATTTGATCACCTGATGGGACACAGTTTACAGAGCTTTTTTATTTCCATTACTTTGCATTTTAAAATAAACTTCTAAATGTCTGTTCAGTAGTTGCTATGTAACTAACAGATGACACAATTTTATAATTGTGGAGCTTCTAATTAAGTGATAAAGCAGTTGCAAATGTACAAAATACACATACCCTACCCATATTTGCACCAATAAAATGTGCAACACTTTGTTTTACTACCAAATTATGTGTAATGTCTAATGAATTTAACTTACAGTGGAATTTCATTCACTCTTCTTTCATATAATAAAGTTGCAGGCTCACCATAACCAAAGCCTTTTTGCCTTTTCTAAATATGATAAATACTCTAATTTGGTTAGTTTCAGCTATTGATAGGCATTAAAAGCAATAAAATTAAAAGCAATATTATTAAGATCAAAGACAAAATGGACCAATAACAGTTCAGTGATGATTGAAATCATCAAACCTCACAGATGTGTGAATGATTTTTTTGAAGTGCTTTATTTTTAAAGTTTTTTTCTTAAAATAACAGATCATACCGTCACACTTGACAGTTGTCATTTCTACAATTCTAGTGAATCAGCACTATAACAAGAATAAATATGTATTGTTTCTGCATGTCTTTATGGTGTTTCATGGCATTTGAAATATTGTAATTGATCCAATTAGCTGCTCAGCAGGATCCTTTGTGTGTCCTCAGTTTGGGAGAAAGATTCATGTCATCATGTAATTCTGGTTCAAGTATCGATCAGCTGCCTGCTCTCCTATGATGCAAGGCACAGAGTCAGATTGAAGATACAATGTAGAATCATTGTAGAATTTACTGTCAGGTATTTACAGAATGGTCACTTGCTTAAAATGCAGTCTTAAAAATAAGGTTCCAAAAGGGGGTTTTCATAGCGATGCCTTGGAAAAAGCAGTTTTGCTTCCTCAAATAACCTTCCACTGAACAGTTCTTAAAGGTGCTGTATGTAATCTTTTGACTGTACTAAAGCATAAAAATACCATTTCTCCGAAAATCAATGCTACAGACGGTTATACTACTTTGAAATGCGCGTTCCGTGTCGGAATGTCTGTTTTTGTTTTGGTCGTTGTACCTAATGGTATCCGGGGTTGCCATTTGGCAGAAAACACATCATATTGCAGCCATGGAAATCAGCAAACAAATTGGGTCAGAGATCACAGATTCTACCCAACCTAAAAAGCCTCGGCATCCATCTAAAGAGCTCTTAAAATGCAGATAGATTAACTGATCAACTTACAGTGTAAGGCTCATCACTTTCCATTGTAAATTGCGGTTGTTCCTGTTGTGTGTCCTCAATCTGGCAACCCACGCGAGTGCGAGTTTTTTAACATTTTAAAAAAAAAAAATTAAAGAACATATTTCCACTGTAAAGCAGCTTTTGAGAAATGGAAAGGGTTCCATCAATGCAGTCGGTTCCGGAAGTAAAAACTCATTACACCAATAAAAGATAGACCTACTGTGGGCTACAAGGTTGTTAATTGATAGTATTTGCTTCTGTTGAAGGCGCATTATTTCAGCGTATTTTTAAAATAATTATGTTAAAAAGCTGAATTCCTGGTTAAAACTACATTACCCATGATGCTGCACAGAAAATTCCACCAGTCAGGCTCAAAACAAGCAAAATGCACCAGAAGAGCTCTATCTCTGTCCACTCCCCTGAAGCACTAGTTTTATAATTCTCCATTTTTCATTTAATTATGCTGTTTGCAGTGCTTCATGTGATTGTAGTTCTTTCCCTCACTAAAGCCATTAAGATCACAGTCTTGTACCTTTATGATTGTATCCAATTTTTAAAAACAAAACGTTCATAATGTTGTGATTCACTTCGCAAGTAGTTGGTTTGGTTCATGGCTTATAACGTTTTAACCTTCCACTGAAACAGTGGAGGTGTATTAATGCACTCTATAAAGAAACTTTATTTTTAATAGTGTAGGAGTATGTAGCTTTTGCTGTCGGTCAGCAAAGAGTCAGTCACTTCCCCTTCATCTATTAACGTCACTGTCAGAAATTACAGGTTAGTCACTTAATTGCTCAAAATAACATTGCTTTTTCCTTTGGCACCATTACTTCTCTTTCACAACTCGTCTCCTGCCTCCTACCTCGTCTGTGCTCTATCACTCATATTTCACCTGATCACTTCTCTCATCTTTGACACTGTCACTCCAATGTTCAACTTCGCTAGATTTAAGGACTTTTCAGAAACAAACCTCATCTAGTTTCCGAGACTCGCCAGTACAGCTCACAAGTGCGAGGTCTTGTTTTCCTGTCTTGATTATGAACCAGGATTTTAGCACAGAGCAGCAGCTTGGAAGTCAATGTTAGCTAAAAGTTGTCCAAATGGACCGCATTTCAGTCACTTTCATATTTGTTCCATTGTCTGGCAACAAAAATGTACTTGAACTTGTTTTACTATAGCCAGTTATGTATGAGTTGCTGTTTGTGTATAAGTTGTGTATTTATTTGTCTGTTATGCTCTTTCTGTAAAGCGAGATTGAGGCCAAGAGAAGCGCAATGTAAATAAAACATTAAAATAATGAAATAACATCACTGGGAAGTTTGTTGAAGTGTAAATGTTTCAGTGGAATGTCCTTTTTTAGGAGCCATATTTCTGAAGAATTTACTCATATGCAGATCTGCTGAGATAATTATGTCTCCATTTCTGGCCAAAGTTGACCACTTCCCATTTAGAAGACAGACACAGCACTCACAATGACCTAAAACAGACATGTCAGTACTGAATACTGTGACACTGTGCACACATACTCACTCTTATGGTTCTAGGGCTTAGTGGGGTTCTATAGAGTGTGTGGCCGCTTACTTTTTCAGAGGTGCTTGTTCTTGAAGTATTTTTTCCATTAATTTCTCCCATAGGGATTTCAAAAATGTCTTCGTTAAAGCATTTTAAGCCATGAACCAAGCCAACCAGCTACGAGGTGAATCATAACACTGCAAACTTTGATTTGAAGCAAAAAAGTATTTGAAAATCAGACAAAAACACAAAGGTACAAGACTGTGAACTTAACAGCTTTAGTGAGGGAAAGAACTACAATCCCACGAAGCACTGCAAACAGCATAATCAAATTAAAATCGATGGAGAAATATTCCATTTCTCATTTAAAAATGTTGATTATATAAATAAAGACAGTATATTTTATGTTTATTATAAAATATGCATATATATTCAAATATTGACATATTTCGATGGAGTATAGGGAGACCCGACTCAGTTACATCAGTTGATTCTTCATGGGAGTGGGTGGAGCTAAAGAGCTTTTTTGGTGCGTTTTGCTTTTCACTCTCTGATTGGTGGACTTTTCTGTACAGCATCATGGATAATTTAGTTTACACCAGGAATTGTGCTGTTAAACATGATTATTTAAAATAAAAAATAAGCTGAAATAATGAAGGCTGGCAGCCTTAACAGAAGCAAATGCTATCGATTAACAACCTTGCAGCTCACAGTAAGTCTCTGTCTTTAAAGGTTTAAGATATAATTAAAAATACAATTTCCCTAATATGGAGAAAATTGAGTTTTTACTTCTGGAACCTGACTGTTATAGTCTGTATAGAACCCTGGGGTTTTTTGACTTCATTTTTAAAGAAATTGAGGGGCCATTTACACAATACCGTTTTCAACTAAAAATGTAAAACTTTGATTTGGCTGTTCATTTACAAGACAATGGGTGTTTTGGGGCGTGAAAATGCTAACTTTTGAAACCGAGTTTCAAAGTGCAAGTTTTTGAAAATGACTCCGTTATTGTCTCTGTGTAAACTACAAAAACGTGAATTTGTGAAAACGGTGATATCATGTACATGGGTATTGTGTGTTCAGTCTATAGGCACGTAGTGTTTCTTTACAAAGTAACATCACCATCTACCGCCCTGGCAGCAGAATACAGCATTTTAGTCATTTTCGCGGATTGGTGTGAATGGGGATCGTTTTGACAACATTGTTGTCTGTACTCGAAAAACGCAAAGGAAACACTTTTATGTTTTTATTGCATTAGCCACTTTTCCACCGTCGGGCCAAACAGTTCTAACTGCACAACCGTTCCATTCCGTGCCTATCTGGGCCAGCTGGTATGGTTACGGTTTCATTTTCCACTGTGGCCCAGGTGAAAAAATACTATAGTAATTTATAGTAAATACTATAGTGTTTTTGAACCATACTATAGTAAAGTACTTGAATTAATTTGTTGTAGTAATTCTATAGTTGCTGTGATAATATCACAATTATAGTAATATAAACAAATTACTTTACCCAATACTGTACTAAGTTTTCTACAACTATAGGGTATATTATACTACAATATACACTACAGTTTACTGTGGTAAAAACTAAAATATACTACAGTATTTATTACAGTTTATCAGTTTACTATAGTTAATACTACAATACGCTGTAGCATTCAAACAAAGTGTTGTAAATACTATTATATATACAGTATACTACAATTTACTATAGTATGGTTCAAAAACACTATAGTATTTTTTCACCTGGGGGTGCTGATAACGGCCACTCTTTGTAAAGTAATATAAAAGTGTCAGTCGTTGCCTTGGTAACACAACGGTTTACTTATGATATGAGATGAAATGACAACCGCGTTATGGAGGATGATTAGATATTTCTTTTAATTTTATTATTATTGAATTTTATTATTATTGAATCACGGATTCTACCAGCACAGTTAGACAACCGTGCCGAGAACAATTTGTAATCGTGCCGTGCCGTACCAGGCTCCAGTGGAAACACAACTGGAACCATTCCTTACCATTCTAAAAACCATTCGACCCAACGGTGGAAAAGCGGCAATTGTTGTTGTGTAAACGTACCCTAAATCCATAAAATTATCCCATAATGGGACCCCTAAAATATTCTACGAAGCACCTGTGTAACGTGGGTGTTTCAGAAAGACAGAATAGGATCAAACTGCATCAAAAACATTTAACAAACATAATAGTAAATCCAGGCTAAGGGAGACGTAGGCACAAATAGAATAAATCCAGACACTGGTCAAAGCAGAACTGAAAACAACAAGGGAAACACAGGGGTATAAATACACAGGAAAAGAAAAGGCTAACAATGAACAGGTGTGGTTAATGATCACTACGGAAACTAACTAGGAAATCTATGGGGGGAAAAGTAAATACAGGAAGTTTCTCTGCTACAATTCATCAGAACATTCCTTGTTTCCAACTTACATAGAAAAAAGAAAAACAACAACAACAAGCATTTTTGAACAAAGAAGTTTGACACTTTATTAAATAAAAAAGCTGCCATTGTTTAATTCAAGAAAGAAAGGCAATTAGTACCAGAAGCATCACGTCCATTTAAACTGAATGAGCACAAGTCTTCAGATATTTGTGTCAAATGGATTTTTAAGATATCATCCTTTTTTTTCTATCTTTGATAGTTTCATAATTACTGTGGGTAAAAAGGTTGTCTAAAGTATAGAAATCATCATTCACATGGGTGCATTTCACTCACAGAATCCAATGAGATCAAAGCAACAGTCACGTCTTCCGTACCAAATTTGCTGTAAACTGAAGCCTCTGCTTCATGATGCTCCTAACTTGTATAACTAATATCTTGTGGAACACAATGTCAAATCTGCTCCTTTCTATGAATTAATATGCATGCTGGTCACTGTTCAGTTGAATCTTATGCAAGAGAAGTTTGTTTGTCCTTCTTCATGTCTTTTCCCAGTTGGTCGCGTCTCATTTTGCTTTCATCACCACAGGATTCAGGACTGTCACTGGTACCATTGGAAAAATAAATACCTTGGATAAGTAATGCTACAAACAATGTCCATTACATGTGTGATCTCTGTGGTATGTTACCATAGACTCCGGATGAAATTGAGGAAGGTAGTGAAGGCATCTTTAATTCTTTCTAGGAAAGATCAATTATAGTTCATAAAGACAATGTTAATCATGCAAATGTTGTATTGTAAAGCTGATTATAAGATGTGTTTGTTACCTCTTTGTTTAATTGCACATGCTAAAGCAAAAACCCCAACTATAACCAAAACCACAGCCAATATCACAGACGAAGCACATGAACACGAACTGCAAATGGTGCAGACTTCACACCCCTGCTTCTCCTCTAGAAAGAAAAGAACAAAAGAATTCTTCATTTACATTTATGTAGACTCACTATTCACTGAACCTGCACTGTGGAAACATCAGTGCTGTGAAGTTAAAGGCTGTAAAACTGCTGCTGTCAGGAACAATAATGTCTCTTTGTTCGCTCTGAAAGTCCTTTTCATATGATTCTTCAGTGCATTGAACTGTATTTACTACTTCACTGCACATATGTTAAATTCAGCATGAAATCAAAATTGAAAATTCTTTTTTTTATGTAATATCGCAATATTTATTCTAAATGATTTATCTATGCACATCTTTTTTTTATTCATGTGCCTTTTAATCTTTAATCAAAATAACTTCCCCTCCCTCCCCAAAATAACTTCCCCTCTTGCAGCGACTTCTTTGATGAAGTTTTTACTGACGCCCTATATATATATATGCTGGCTTTAAATGTTGTAATGTGATGCTCAACATTAACTTTGACTTTTATCAATACATGGGCGAATATCAAAGGAAAAGGCTAAAATTCTGTGTGAATAATGTATGACAAAAAAGCATATCACTACATAGAAAATTAAAATTTCAATTTCAAAGCAGTTGCTAGGCTTTAATGTGTTTTAAAGTCAAACAGATGTCACCTCATTACATTCATTATTTTCACAAGTCCAAACTACACTTCAGTTTTGACAGAAACGCTTAGTGCATACAGCCGGAACTCACAGCCTTTCAAAGCACTCAACACACGTGCACTGGAAACTTTTACCCGTGTCAAGTTTTTTTCACATACTGCTCTCCAGAAGTTATGACTATTAAAAATTCTTTGTACTTTTAAACTAAAGTTGTGTGTGCCTCTTAAAGACGGTATGAAACAGCAGTTGTGATAGTTTTTTTTCCCCTGTTGTGATGTATATCTGTGTA
Source organism: Hypophthalmichthys molitrix (assembly GCA_037950675.1). NCBI lineage: Eukaryota > Metazoa > Chordata > Actinopteri > Cypriniformes > Xenocyprididae > Hypophthalmichthys > Hypophthalmichthys molitrix. The sequence goes on along the minus strand of CM075498.1, from coordinate 33,819,282 downwards.
AAGCAGATTCTCAAACAAGAAAAAATGTAGGGAGGGGCTTGATTTTGTCCACAGAGAACTGATTGGATAGTTTGCTATTGGCGGATCACATATGATTGACAGGTTGTCTCGCCCTCATGTCAGTAAACGTCATGAGAGAAGACGAGATGTCGCTGCAAAACCGAGGGGAAGTTATTTCAAACAACATTATGGAGGAACATAAATAAAATCTGCAATATTCCATATAAAACAAGAATTGTTCATTTTTATTTCATGGTGACTTTAACCTCTCTCACAAGCACTTGTCAACATGGCGTCTGTTTTTTTTTTTTTTTTTTTTTTCCAGTCTCAAGTACTTTGATGACATTGCATCTCTTCTGTTTCTTTTTTTTTTTATAATGAAACAAAGGCCTGGGTCAGTGTTGCCATTGTGTGGACCAAAAAAAAATTGTCAAGTTGTATATGTGAGCTGAGCATACAGTGTACATGTGTACTGTGCTGATAATGACATTTAAGTCATGCACTTTAGATGCAGCCTACGTTAGCATATGCATTAAAGGGTACGTTTACACGACAATGATGTACTAAAAATGGAAAAGTTTTTTCTTTGTACAGATGACAATGTTATAAAACCCCCGTTCACACGGATCCGCGAAAATGACTAAAAAAAAACGCTGTATTACGCATGACAGACAAGTAGTTGGCGATGTCACTTTGTAAAGAAAGACTACACGCCTGCGCACGCCGCACATACGCATTCTTTTACAGGGCTCTCGCGACAAACGTGCATGCCTATGCACCTTATTTTTACAGTTTGCACATTCACAGAAAACACGTTGAAAAATAAGTTCCTAATACGCTTGTGCATTATGTCACGGTTTTCATTTGCGTTTTTGCAGTTTACACAGAGATGACAGCGGTAGTGCAAAGTTTTCAAAACCTTGCACTTTGAAACACGTTTTCAAAAGTTTGCGTTTTTAGGCCACCAAAACGCCATTGTCATGTAAATGAACGGCCAAAACCCATAAAAAGTTTTCCATTTTTAGTTGAAAACGGTGTCGTGTAAACAGTCCCTGGCACACTTCTATGCACTTTCGGCCTTGTGGACTTAATGGCTGCCGTGTGCGCCTATCCGTTAAGTCCACGAGACCGTAGGGTGTCCCATTCATCATTTTAGGTTTCAGAAGGGTGCTCGCGAACGCCCCCTTTGCGGCCATTATGCACCCTCGATGCGCACTTCAGCTGAGCCCGCAAGTTCGCAAGCTACGCAGAGGACTTTACCCGGCAGTCAAAGCGGCATTACGTCACAAAAGTGCGGACTCAGAGGAAGACCGTGAGGGTTTAGGGTGCTATTTGGGATTCAGCCACAGTATGCAGCATCTTAAAGAAATTAAAACCTCCTCAAAGTGTTTCGTTCTGGTAATGAGACCCACCTGAACATCCCACTGTCATTTGTTCGGTCTCTGTCTGTTGACCACTGGAGGCAGTGCAGTTGAACGTCACATTTCCGTTGCCACTGAATGACATGAAAAGAACCAATGAGGAGTCGACAGCATTTCCAGAAATATACGATCCGTTGAACTCGCCGTCAGGTGTCCAGGACAGATTCACATTTTGGCCAAATGCAGTGCAATTAAGGACCACATGGCATTGGCCGTCTTTGTGGGAATCTAACATTTTCTGGATTTTTGGTTTCTTGAGTTTTTCTGGAGTTGGGACAAACATCGTATCAGTTATTCAATCTGGCTGAAAGTCATTACATTCTTAAAAATAAAAAAAGTTCTTCATTAGTACCTATGGTTCCATAAAGAACATTTACCATCCATGGAACCTTTCCAATGCAAAAAATGTTCTTTATAGTGGACAAAGGTTCTTTAGATTTTTATGCACTACGAATAAATAGTTATTGCCTGAAAGGTTCTTTGCAGAAGAATTGATTCTTCTATGGCATCATTTTTTGGAACCTTTATTTTTAAGAGTAGGTTTACTATACTGAAGACTGTTTAAAATATCTCTTCCTTACCTTGGACTATGAGATGAACTTTAACGTTTCTCCTAGTATCTTCTGAGTTGACCAGGGCCACAGTGTATGTCATGCTGTCATCCATATTCACATTTTTGATTGTTAAATCTCCCGTTTTAGAGTTGAGCTCAAGTCGATCCCGATGTCTCCAAAACTTGAATATAGTCACTCTGCCATCCTTTAGACTTGCAATGTATGTTGTGTTCGGATAAATGGACCATTGAACTTTACTGAGTTTCCATGCTCTGTCTGCTCCAGATTTTAGGACGACTGGTTGGCCAACGAAACCAGTAACACGTTCCTCATTACAGCACACTGCAAAAACAAACACAGATCAAGTCAATTTGTGTGAACACACTAACATGTCATAAGAGCATTTTTTTTTTGTTGCTTCACAGAAAAGGGAAACACCTTGTTTCCAGTGAAGCAGAATTTAGACTTGCTTTATTTCTCAATCGATTTCTTTACAATAAATCTTCAACAATCTTGCCCAAAGGACCAAACTATATATCATTAACACAACAAACTCTACACGATACAACGAGAGTAAAATCCAGTAAACTCACCTTGATGAATACATATGATACAGAATAGCACAATTATACATAGACTCATTGCTTGTCGACGTAAATCAACAGGTCCTTCACATCGAAGCTGTTGGCCTTCCTTCACGCTGTCTAGTCAACTGATCTTCCACTGAGTCCTCCAACAATGTATCGCTGAAGGAAATGGGGAAGTGAAGTGAGAAACACGTGTTTCCTCACAGCATATCTTGTGATAACCAACGGAAAGTACAAGAAAAGGAGTGTTGCGATGAAGCCAGTGTTTTGAAGGACATTCTTAGGGAAGAAAACAGAGATCATCTCTTTATGTGTAATTTTGAAATCAGTCATGACTCTAGCATGTGGATTAGCATAAAAAAGCAGGCCTAAAAATAAAAATCCCCGAACCGAGACACTTCCTCTTCATCACCTACATTATTCACAACTTAAATGTTTTTGATGCGCATTGGCAACTGAAACTTTGAACTTAACCTTTATCCATCGCAAACAACATCTTCATCTGTTTTTACAACAGCAGTTTAAAGGAGTTGGCAGAATTTACTCACCCTCATGTCGTTCCAAACCTGTGGAGCACAAAAGAAAAAAAAAAATTTAAAAAACAACAACAACAACAACAAAAAACTCAAATTTGTATGTTCATGCTGCATGAAGCCAGATTTGAGGCCGGTAAAGAAAACCAATGATATTTTTTAAGGTTATTGTCATCCAATGAGGCTCTGATTTGAGGCACCATATTTGAATGCAGGCAAACAATTACTGTGGCAAAATGTAAGATTTTCAGTGAATAATGTCTTGTTCAAACATGGATGTTTCTCAAAACATCAAACACTATCATATGACCTTTGGATTGGAATATAGAACATGAGTCATAGTTTTTAGCACTAACCCAACCACAACAGATTTGGAACAACACAAGGGCGAGTAAGTTGCATTTTTAGTTGTTTCTTTAAAGCAGACAGTTCTTAGACAGGCAACTTAAAATTATTTAAAATAATACCAAACAAGCTGTACAACAGTGTTAAAAATATATTTATTTTAATTCAACCTTAACATTTTTTTTTTTCTTCCTCCAGGATTCCTAAAATCTACAAAATATATAAAATTTATAAACCTGAATATATGAAGAAGCCTCATTTTAAAATTGAGATTTCTAGACCTGGAAAACTCATGTCAATTATTACGATCTTAAAACGACATGCATTTTGAAAATGAATTTTACAAGATATGCAAAGCTCTAAGAGTATGTTTACACAACTACAATGTACAAAAAACAGAAACGTTTTTTCTTTCAATTTTTCGCATACAGATGACTTTATTGAATATTCTACTGCCTGGCCGGTAGTTGGCAATGTCACTTTGTAAAAAAAAAAAAAAAAAACACTACCTAGATTGAACACGTAATACGCATGCGCATGATGTCGCCGTTTTCACAGATTCGTGTTTTTGTTGTTTACACAGAGACGATAATGGTATTATTTTTTAAAAAAAACTTTCACATTGAAATGCTTTCAGGCCACCAAAACGAGTTGTCGTGTAAATCAATGGCCAAAACACAAAAAAGTTTTCCATTTTTGGTTGAAAATGGTGTCGTGTAAACGCCCTCTAAAATATTTTATTGGGTAGAAATTCAGTTAACTCTTTCCCCGCCATTGACGGAAATTTCTTGCTTTTCGTGTTTTCACTGTGATATTATAGGTGACATTATTACACATCTTCTGAAAGAGTATTGAATCTCCTGATCAAAACACACGCGAAAAATAAGCAGAAACAAGCAATATCACATGTAAGCAGATGCATATGTAAAATAACGCGATCATCAACATTAAACGCATATAAATCAAAATTGGCCTAATGTTACCGAATGAAATGTCGATCCAGGATGAGCTATATCTTTCATTTGATATATTGCATGTTCAGATATTCATACAACAATATTCTGGGGGCCATGAAACTTTTGTGAAAATGTTAAAAAAAAATAATGTCGGTGGCTGACAACATTGCCGGGAAAGAGTTTTTAACTTTTTTAAAAATCCTTACCAAGTAAATAAACCACTGAAGTAAATTCACAGATTAGCTCCTAAATCTTCTGGAATCTAAGTTTTTTTTTTTTTTTTTTTTTTTTTTTAAATTTGAATAATTGTTACTTTTTTAATATACAAAAAAAGATGTCGTCACAGAGGAGATTTGCACACAAGTAGGCTATATTTATCGGTAAACATTGAAATAACTTTTAAATTTGCCATCAGGTGTACTCTCAGTGTATAGCCTATAATTTGCAGGCATCAGGAAACTGCTATTAATATGCAGGGTATTGAAATTGCTTTTGAATACGCACTTTTATTTTCACTTTCATATTCACTATAATGTGTACAAGAGAGCAGAGTTGCTGACCACACATTATGTGATGCTCAGAATCTGTTGTGAACCAAATTCTCTGTCATAGTCCTGTCAGTCATCTCTCCTCACTCTCATCATGACATGTAATAAGTGAAATCTGACTCCTGCTGCAGCTCCTGTAGCGTCCATTTTCCAACTGAACTAAATGTTTTTTATTCTTATATAAAATGCTACATGCTGAGAACCACTGCTAATAAATACACTTTAAATACAGATTCTGTAATCAGACATTAAGCTTCATATATAATCAAAACATGAGCCAAACTCCTTAAAGTAGAGTCGAGTTGATCTTTTATTTATAAAAAAAAAAAAAGGCTGCAACATTGTTCTAAAATTATCAATTGCCAAAAAGGTTCACACAATAACCAAAAATCTACAAATCTCTTTACAACAAACCATTTTTTTTTAAAGGGAAAATGTTAAAAGATTAGCTTAACCTTCATACAAAATGATAAAAAGTAAAAAAAACAAAGTACAAAACTGCATCGCCTATATCCATGCATCAGGCCTAATAATGAAACTGTCAGTTCTGAAAATCAACCACCTACATCAGTTCAAATTCCTCTTTCACTGACATCCATGTATGTATAAAAAGAGAATGAGTTATGTACAGGATGTGAAAGAGGGGGGAAAAACAGGACGGTCAATTGGGTCACGGGTTGGACAAGATCATTTGTTTTCTCAAACCACTAGAAATCCAAGGCCGGTTCAGATATGGCCAGCTCTGTATGTCTGCATAGCTCTGTAGTCACAGCACGAACCAGTTATGACATTTGGCACACATTCATGTTTCTGCATTTCATGTAAAGGTCACATTTGATTGACAGATGTACATACCAAACACAACAAAACCATGACTGTGTTTCGAAGGAAACCGCACTGTATGGACAATGAGTTTGCTGGTGTACAGAACAATGTAAACGAATGATATAAAAGGCCCCTCGATTATTTAGGATAAAGAATAAAGTACTGCAAACGTGACGCATACGACATCTTAAAAACATTCACAACAGATACAGAGCTCAAGGCCGAGTAGAGCTACAAACATGCTTCTCATGTGCTTTTGATCCACAATCATAAAATAGTAAAGCACTTGATTGCTCTGCGTCGATCAGTTACAATCTTATAGTGTTTCTATCACTTCTCATGGGTTCTGAAGCATAAACGTGGTTGTAGAGTTGATAAGGGCAGCCATATTATGGTACCTGGAATTGCTGGACCGGATTGTGCATCTCGCAGAAACTCTATTTGTGAAACTGTTTTGTGAAACTGTATTTCATCATGACACACATCATTATTCACAGCTGAAATGCGTAAGAGTTAGTCAGTCTAGAGTCATCCTGACAGTCTCTAGATCCAAGTAGTTCATGTAGTGTTTAAAAAAAGACATACAAACAGTCGTGTAAAAGTGATATCTAAAAGAAAAACGAGTGGTTCTGTCCCTCTGTCCTGTTGTACTGCCCTTGTCTCAGTCTCACTTTCCTCTTACACAGAGGTTTCTGACTGAAGCCGCATTACAAACTTGTGGCTCTTGGGGTCAATAAACTCCTCTCCTAGGTTGAGGAAGGGGAGGGGCGTCACTGTGACGACCAGGGCGAAATCGAGGCGGCGCAGGGAGAATACCAGTCCCTGACGCAGTGCTGACGTCACGGGCTCCTCGCTCACCAGAGTCCACTGTCGCCCCCTGCCGTTCTCACGCTGGTACTGCATGGTGGGGCCCGGGGTCAGGTACCGCTCCAGAAAAGCCTGATGGACAGACGGGGAGATTAAAGACAAGAGGAACAAGAACACCACCAATCAAAATGCATGTTTATTCGCATGCTATACTTCATCTAAATGTGCTTTAAACAGCATTTTGCCAATTCTTTATACTGAAATACTTGTAAAAATGTTTTTGAAAATTAATTTTCCACACCACATTTAAAATAAAATAGTGATGGAAAAAGCTGATTAAAAAAAATGGTGAAAATACTGACCATATTATACATAGATTGTACATTCATACATGTTAAAAAAAAACAAAAAGTGGACAGCATATCCATCAACTACTCATATACACAAGTATATTTAAACAAAAAAATATGATGAAATTAATTTAATTAGGAAAAGGACCATTTGTCCACACAGGTAAAGTTTGTGCCCTGGCAAAACACTAATTAAAATAAATAAATAATATAAATACATACATTTAATTGAAAAATATGGATGTATTTGTTCATTAGGGGTTAGTTCACCCAAAAATTATTCCACAACTTACTCATGCTCAAGCCATCCTAAGTGTATGAGAGTATCTTCTTTCAGACTAACACAATCAGAGATACATCTAAAAATATCCTTAGTCCTCGAAGCTTTATAATGGTTGTGAATGGGAACCCAAATTTAAAAAAAAAAAAAAAAAAAAAAAAAAAAAATACAGGGAGTTAATAAAGGCCTTTTGAAGCGAAGGGATGCATTTCTGTAAGCAAAATATCCATATTTAAAACTTCATAAATTCAAATAACTAGCTTCCAGGCAGACAACCGTACACATACTGCACAAATCGACTTGCGCCAAATGAGTAATCCTACGCGTTGTATGACGCAGGATGTAAGAGTATCGTAAGATTGGACGCCTCTCACAATTCAAACAAATACAGCTGGGCAACAAACTCAAGCTCCTCTTCTCTTATATCGAAATCCTCTGACATTTCTCTTTACAAATTTCTCATTCTAGACTTCTAATTCGTGACTGGTGTTTTGTTTTGCTCTCTCCTCTGCGCCTCCGCGTTCGTCATTGCGTGGGGTCAACGAGCGCAGTATGCATACGGTCTTCTGCCGGAAGCTAGTTATTTGAATTTATAAAGTTTTAAATATGGATATTTTGCTTACAAAAACGCATCCCTTTGCTTCAAAAGGCCTTTATTAACCCTTTGGAGTCGTATGGATTCATTGTTTTTATGGATGGATGCATTTTTTTTTTTTTTTTTTTTTTTTTTTTAATTTGGGTTCCCATTCATAACCATTATAAACCTTGGAGAACTAAGGATATTTTTAAATATATCTCTGATTGTATTTGTCTGAAAGAAGATAGTCATATACACCTAGGATGGCTTGAGGGTGAGTAAATCATGGGATAATTTTCATTTTTGGGTGAACTAACTCTTTAAATTCATCAAGATGATTAGTTTAAAAAAAAAAATATTAAATTAAACATTTGATTAAAAACTTTATTTTCTTTATTTATTTTTAAATATTTTTATATATTAAAATTTAATATAGTATTTTTTATTTTATTTTATTTTTTTCAGTATTATACTACATACATAATTATCAGCTATTTCACATTTTAATCCAATTTTGTTAAAAATGTCTAAAGTTTTGGCAGTTTAAATTAAAACTAAAATGAGTCAAGAAAGAGATGCAGAAAAATCATATTAATGTTACTTTCGGTTCATTCTAGCATTGGAAAGTGATGTTGAGACAGTTGCTGTGAGATATAGTACTCAGTGAAGTCTGCTTTTATGTTGCAAATATTGGGAAATGTAGTAAGTTGTCTGGGTATTCCATACATCCTCACTGCACATCATGCAGAAACAGTGAGTTATAGTGCAGTTGCAGTAAGAAAATATCCCAGTAGCAGAAAGGTGTATTTGCTTTGTTTAAATCACCTTGGGCGTCATGTTGTGAGTGATGCAGAACTGCAGGTGAGCGATGATGCTCTCCATGCTGTGGTAGGGCTGCTGGCGCGTCGTACGCAGGTACTTCTGCATGGCTCGTGCCATTGGGGCGAAGATGGCCTGGGCCGCCTCCCGGGGGTCCATCACCTCACGGGGGTGCTTGGGCGACGTCGCGGCCTCATCGTCCTGAAGTCTTTTGATATGAGTGAACGCTTCCTCTACTGCCACCACCAGTCTGGGAGGAGAAAAACGCAACTATAAGCAAATGTTCTCCACAGAGTCAGGAACCTCAGAATAAGATGCAGTTACATCAAGGAGCCTCACGAAAACATGCTCAGGTCACATTTAACTTTAAAAATCGAAAGGATAAATAAATAAATTTATACAAACACACACATTTACATTGATTATTTTCATAATATTTAAACACTTTCCATCTACATTCTGATTGATTCATATAGTTTTATATATTCATTATTGTAATACTTTTTTCTTTTTTTTGTGAGATTCACTCAGATGTGTGTGACTTTATTAAGAACTACATCTTTTGAAGTGTTTTCCAGGACTCTGACCTGGCCTTGCGCTTTCGGATCCTGCGGTCCATCTCTGCCTCCTCATAGTAGTATTCGTTATGAGAGTTGTCTCTTCTGCGGGCGGCGGCAGCAATCATCGCACGAGACTGACCGGTCGAGTTATTGGTGCTGTTCTCTGGGGAGGAAAAATGAAAATGTACTACTTAATTGTTTCATCGATTAAAAGTGAAACAGACACTTTGGGAAGTAAAACAGAGAAAAAAGGCCAGGATAAGAAAAATGCATGCAAAATGGAGGAAGACCATGACAAAGGTGTTGTGTACCTTCTCCCAGGGAGTACACTTTAAATCCAGACATCTTTTTAGACAGGATGGACTTGGGTAGATTAAGTAAAGCAGGGTTGTACACTGGGAAATCAGTGTAGTAGTGATCCAGGACCCACACTGCTGCTCGCTGGATACTGAGAACAAACACACACCCTTTACAACATCGATTCTTCACATTATTACTGCCATATTCTAGGGCTACATGATTAATTGGAATAAAACCAATACTGCGATGTGGCTTAGTGCGATTATAAAACCACAAAGACTATGAATTAAATAAATGTGTGTCCATCTCTGCATCTGCTCTGAGTTTGTCGCTTTAACATGCATTTGGGAAAACAGTGTGTCAACCACACATTACAACAACAAAAGAGAAGCCTTAAAGAGTTCATTTTCATTTTTTTGGTTGAACTATGTCATTTATTACTTACCCTCATGTCGTTCCACACCCGTAAGACCTTCGTTTATCTTCTGAACATAAATTAAGATATTTTTGATGAAATCCGATGGCTCAGTGAGGCCTGCATTGCCAGCAAGATAATTAACACTTTGTCCAGATGTCCAAAAAGGTACTAAAAACATATTTAAAACAGTTCATGTGACTACGGTGTTTCAACCTTAATATTATAAAGCGTCGAGAATACTTTGTGCGGCAAAAAAACAATAGGGCTGCAACAACTATTCAATAAAATTGATAACAATCGATAATAAAAAAAAATAAAAAAAAAAATCATCGACAACGATTCTCATTATTGATTTGTCGGGTCTGCCCACCGTGCACTTAAAACTTCTACCAGTCGCGTCAAATTACAGCACTGAATAATGCATTTCTATGGACAAAATGCATCTACAAATAGTGAAGGAAACAGTGAGCAGCTGCGGGAAAGGTACATGATCAAAGCTGTTCAAAACATGAGAATTATTTATTTTAAGCTTCAAGCTAATGCATTAGCGTAATGGCTTACCCTGTCAAGCGCTTTGACAGATGCATGTGCGTCCTCAGCGCAAAACATTCATTCTATATCCTTATCTGTAAATGTTACAAATTCACGTGAGCATTTCCATTTTGCATAAAGGCTCGTCCTGACAGTCTGCGTTAAACTTCAAACTTTACTGAATGAGACAGAACGCAGGAGAGAGGGAGACAATTAATATTTAGTGCAAAAATATTCATTTTTCTGAAATATCTGTTTTTTTTTAAGTTATATTTAGATTTAAAAATCAACATGTCATTCAAGTACTTTATGAGAGTAGTAACTGTAAAGGGATAACAACATGTAATTGAATATAAATGTAAGATGTTTTTTATTTACAGGATAAAGAAATGACAATAAGAGGTGATTGTGTCCAGAGTGAACGTGTGTTCCTGCAAAACATTTATCTTGCCTGTTGGTTAACACAGAGTTTGTGTTTTTCTTTATTATCTTTATTACTATCTTCATTTGCAATGCAGAGTAGAGATTTAAACTATATTCACTATATACAGTGCTAAAGTTATTAGACATCTGATACTATGGTTTGTGCCACAGGTCAGGGCAGCATAAACTATCAGTATTGGTGCTAAAATCATTTTTCATGTTTCTGTAATGGTTAATCCACCAGTATGTGTAAGCTCTTTAGTTACAGCAGTATTTCTAAAACTATAAAAATTAAAAAAAATCTAAAAAAAAAATTCTAAATCTAAAAAAATTCTACCCTACCTGATCGAAATAAAAATCCAGTCTTTCACGCGATCTGCCCATGTCTGTTTGAGTCTTTTCAAATAGCGCGCTATTCAACTCCTTCACGTTGGCTGGCAGAAGCGCGCCACAGTGTTTGTCGTTGTTGAGTGGTAGGACATGAGCTGTTGGCACAACTTGCATATACGTTTTTTTGGATCATCTTTTACTATTTCAAAGTGCATCCAATTCTACACTTTAGATTTTTTTTATCCCAGACATTGTTAAAAATTTAATCCCTGCCGTCAAGATGCTCCTCTGTCGGTCACGGATAATGGAAAGTGAAACTATACTCTGTCACAGAGGAGGTTGGATTTATTGACGCACATTAAAAATATTTATTAAAAGCTTCTTTCTTTTCACATTTTTATTTACAGCATAATCATAATAGGCTGTATATTAACCTATTGGGAGAGAACCGGTACGTCTATTTAAAATCAGATATTGAGCACCCCCATATCTCGTCTCATAACACCTCTGCGAAGATTCGACTGTGAGATTGGTAGTCGAATCAGGCTGCTCTTATCAAAGCTTTGAATCGTCGACTATTCGGGGTCACCCCTAATGTTTTCATAGCATTCAGTTGGCACATTTGTTTGAAGTACATTGGGCAGGATATGCAATAGTGTTTTTTTTTTTGGTCAATAAAATAAAAATAAATAAAATTAAGATTTTTATCCAATTAATTGATTAATAAAAAAGAAAAAAAAAATAAATCGGCCAACTAATCGATAATCAAAATAATCGTTAGTTGCAGCCCTAAAAAACAAAATAACGACTTTAACAATATCTAGTGATGGCTGATTTCAAAACATTGCTTCGAAGATTTACAAATCTTTTGCTTCAAATCAGTGGTTCGGAGTGCCAAAGTCAGGTGATTTCAGTAAACGAGGCTTCGTTGGATCATAAGTGTTTCGAAATTTCAGTGACTCACCACTGGGGGGCGTGACTTTGGCAGTGTGATGCATGCTCCGAACCACTGATTCAAAACAAAAGCTTCATGAAGCAGTGTTTTAAAATCGGCCATTAATAGATATAATTAAAAAGTCGTTATTTTGTTTTTTGTTTTTTAGCACACAAAAAAAATATATCATTCTCGTCGATTTATAATATTAAGTATGAACCACTGTAGTCACATGAACTGATTTAAATATGTTTTTAGTACCTTTTTGGACATCTGAAAGTGTTAGTCATCTTGCTGGCAATGGAGGCCTCGTTTAACCATCGGATTTCATCAAAAATATCTTAATTTGTGTTCTGAAGATGAGCGAAGGTCTTACAGGTGTGGAACGACATGAGAGGGTGAGTAATTATTGACAGAATTTATTATTTTTGGGTGAACTAACCCTTTAAGGGCTCTCTGCAGTTTTCTGCCAAAATATAATGATTTGCCATTTCAAAGTGAAGAAATTAAGACAGCCAGTATAATGGTAAAATCAAATTTAGAATGAAATATTACAATAGTAATTTATTATTTTTATTTAGTAATAGTATTCACTATTATTACAATTATTATTATTATATAGTCATATTGATATATAAATCATAACTCTTTTGGCTAAATTTTGCAGTCCAACAAACTAGCACAGCAGACCTGGAGCTTTTTTTTTTTTTTTTTTAAACAAAAATTATTTAGCATGAAGAAAATAATCAAGTCTGTTTTTAGGAACAATAACATTTTTGCAGCATTAAAAACAACAAAACAAGAGTGCTGTACAAAAATAAATACTAGCAAATTAAATAAAAATAAATCATAAATGAGAGTAGAAATTAACATGTTAGAACAAATTTAAACTCTATGGTTGGTCAACAAGCCAAAGCAAGTTTTTAATTTAGATTTGATGTGTCCTAAATATATATATATATTATATATTATATATTATATATATATATATATATATATATATATATATATATATATATATATATATATATATATATATATATAATAATCGTATATAAATTTATATATATATACATTTCAATGATCTCTAATCGTGATTCTCAGCTTTTGGTTCTTTTTTTTTTTTAAACATTGCATTTTAAATAGCAAACCTTCCCCTTAAAAGTTAATGTAGTTGTGAGCTGTACTCAGTTAGCGCTCTCACCTGAGATGTCCAACGTTGTAGAAGCGACTGGCTCCGTCAGTGGTGCGAACCACTTTGAGGCAGAAGGCCGGCCTGAGGTGCCTCACCTCCAGGAGCACAAGCGCCAAATACTGAATGAACAGCAGAGCGTCCACCAGCGAGACGGCATATCCCACGATGCCCCTGTAGTCACGCTCTCTGGGCTCCAGCACCCTCACGCCATAGAACAACCAGTAGGATGCCACGAAGAGGAAGACCAGCGCCATCAGGAGGCAGCGGAAGACGAAGAAGCGCGGGAGCGTGGCGCGCGGAGGGCGGAAGAACAGAGCCCAGGACGAGATGAGGAGGACGAGGAGCTTGAAGGCCAGAGAGACGTAAAGGCCTTCGCACGGCGTGCCGCAGGGCTCCAGAGAGTCGCGCCACAGCAGCTGAGGGAGCAGGAGGAAGGCCAGAGGCGTCAGTAGGGCAAACAGGCCCAAAATGCCGCTCAGGACAGGCCCGGCGAAACGACGGCACTCCAGGGGTGAAGAGTCCTCAAGCTCTTTAGACGCCCGTGTGAGGTCCTCATTAGAGACGCTGTGCTCAGATGTCCCGGTCACAACGGTGGTGGTCTCGCCCCAGTTATCATCCTGACAGGAAATCAAAAGAGTCTGTGAGTGACAATAAGACACTGGGAGGAGTGGGAACATCTTAAATATGAGTCTGTTACTCATGCAAAACTATTGCATAATTTCAGAAGACTTGGAATAGAGCACGAGTCAAGGATATTATCGTCAACTAAAAATACACATATATACATATAAGTTGAAGTGCTAAAATTATTAACTGGAAAAAAATTAAACTAAAACTGAAATAAATTAATTAAACCTAAATAGTAATATAATAATAATAATAATAATAATAATAATGACAAGCACGTTTTGAAATTAAAAATTAAAATTAACAACTAAAAATAGAAAAAAAAAAGTTCAAAATATTTAATAAAATTCAAAATATGAATAAAACTAACTGAAATAAAACTGGAATAAATTACATGCAGTGTTAACTAGAGAAAAAAGTATATAAAAAAAAAAAAAAAAACACACACACACACACACACACACACACACACACACTACTTAAACTTAATTTAAAACTAAAATCAGAAATGCTGCCTTGGCAACTAACTGAAATAAATTAACAAAAAAAATAAAGTTAAATAAAAACAAAAACTAATAAAAATAAGAAAAGCACATAAAATTACTAAAAATTAAAATTAAAATCAAAGCTGAACATAAAATACAAGAGCTAATTCAAAATATTAATAAATACTTGAATAGTATATAAATAATACCAAGAAAAATAACACTAGTCACATTGACTGACGTTATGGTAGTTTATTGCACTTTTTGACCATTTTGGTCCTAAACTGATCACCATCCAGCAAGTGCACTGACGCCTGCCAAGAACACTTCACTCCAAAATTAAAATCAAGAAAACAAAGAAAAAATTATTTAGCATAAAGATTATTTAGCTGTTTTTAGGAACAATAACATTTTTGCAGCATTAAAAACAACAAAACAACAAAAGTGCTGTACAAAAATAAATACTAGCAAATTAAATAAAAATAAATCATAAATGAGAGTAGAAATTAACATGTTAGAACAAATTTAAACTCTATGGCTGGTCAAAAAGCCAAAGAAAGTTTTTAATTTAGATTTGATGTGTCCTAAAGTTTATATTATATATATATATATCTGATGATCTCTAATCGTGATTCTCAGGTTTTGTATGTACTGACTCGGTCATCTCCGCGTGTGGACTCGGCATCCAGCAGTGGTTCTCCAGGTGCCTGGATGGTGACAGACTTGTCTCCTCGGCTGCTGCTGTCTCTGCTCTTAGAGCGATGTCTGTCTCTCCTGTCCCTAAACACCATGGGGGAAAAAAAAAAAAAAAAAAAAAAAAAAAGTTACATAATACAGCACTGTCCTTCACAATCAGCAAATAAACTGAGCTTTAAGAGGAAATGTCACTAAAGCAGTCTTTTCACTGATAGCATTTACATTTCATAATGCTTGTCACCATTTTCAATATCACAAAAAACCTATGAAAGCTTGTTTCCACCACTGAATAAAAAATAAAAGAGCTAAGTTAATTGTGTTATCTTACAATTCTGACCTTTTCCTTGCAATTGCAAGTTTATGGCCTGGTTTCACAGAGAAGTCAGGATTAGGCCTTAGTTTATTTAGAACATTAGCTTTTATAAACATGCATTAGAAAAAAGAAACATTACTGGTATGCATTTTGAAACAAAACAATGGCACTGACATATTTTAAGATATGTCAGTGCAAGTTGCTTTCAATTAAAACATGCATTTTAGTCTAGGACTAGACTTAGGCCTTGCCTGTGAAACCAGGAGCATATCTTGCAATTCGGACTCCATTTCTCACAATTCTGAGTTATAAAGTCCCAAGAAACTAGAAATACAAGGCTGCATATCTTCACTGTGTAAATTAAATATACATTTTAAAGTGAGACAAAAGTGATTCAGTCAAGAGCAGTGAGAGATGTTCTCTCTTTTGTTGTTTGATCAACATTGACACAGACAACAGCAGGTTTATTAGGCTGCTGTCCCGAATGTACAGAACCAATATACTGTTACACATGCGTTTTCTTTCTCAACTGTTTATGTTCACTTAAGACATGGCACCCCGACCAGAGACAAATTCAGATGTCCTGCAAGCATCTTGGCTTTGTTGCTTTGTCCAATAAAGTCTTATATTGACTTCTGGAACTCTGACTTCTGGAAGACTTTACTCCATGACAACGTGCGAGCGTCTCTCAGACAGCGCTCAGAAACAGTCTCTTAAACCGTGTCCTAACCAGACACGATGCGATAGGATTCCAGTGACAAGCAATTTGACTGTCCACACTAGACACGACGTGAAAATGAGAAGCAATAAAATCAAAAACCACGGCCAATCAAAAGAGAGTGTGGGCGGGCTCTCTCGGTAAGAGCACAACAGACGCAATGAAATGGGATAGTACATAGTAAAATTCATAAATATTACACAATTTAAACATTGTTTAAAGTACATACAGATTGACTGAATCAATCTTTGCCATAAAATACACTTGTTTGTTCGCATTGAGTTGACAGTTTGAACATTCTTGCGCCTATTTATTTATTTTCAAGATCTGAGGTGAATTAGCCAGTGTTGTTTTCATTACAGCTAAAGCTGGGAACACAGAATGATATTCAAACTCACATTATACGCTTTTAACATTAAATAAAGCACAAAGAGTACCTGATATTGTCATTGCCAAACTATGTGTTGCTGTTCCAGCCGCAACGTTGTGGAGAAATAGAAACCGCTTCTAAAATAGAATATTCGCGTGTCGCCGTCGCGGCTGGTTAGGACAAAAACTCCGATTAACATGGAAGAGATACCTTTTATCGCGTGTCTGGTTAAGACACGGTGTTAGACAGCGCGTACATATAGCAAAATGAGTTCTCTTTCACTGCTTATTGTGTTTCAACTGTTTCAAATCACTTGTTTTTAAACTGCAACGCTAAAAAGCGCATGAAAAAATTAAGCTTTAGTGACCGCAGAGCACAGCAATGTCACATGAGCGTAACTGCAAGAGAGACATTAGTCGAAAATTTAGGATTAATCGCATCAATTGCAGTATATCGCCCACCCCTATTTGACGTACATTTGAAATGAATATGGGATTTGCATGTACCTGTGCTTGCGAGAGCTGCGTGAATGGGAGGACTTGTAGGAATATCCCGAGTACTGCGACTCGTTGTCCATGTCTGGGGCTGGTGGGCGGGGTTTGTGGGCCCCAGCTCCGCCCCTGGAGCGTTCTGTGGTTCCGCCCAGCTGAGTCTTGCGCTCTGAGATGGATTTGGACGACAGAGTCAATGGCAACTTCAGCAGTTCCACCTTACTCCTGAGAGAATCTATCTTGGAGGCTGACGGAGAGGAGAGGACAGACCTGCGAAGAAAACGGTAACAGATTAACATAAATTAACAATAAACGATTAACATAAATCGCAACAGCTTGCATTAACCAAATTTTAATATGATTTTAATACTTGGGATACAAAAAGCCAAAGTTTTGAGTTTACACATTTTGTGTTGTGCATTTTTGGTTATTACATTTAAAAAAAAAAAAGAATAAGAAAACATGCACAAACTACAATAGAAACATTTACAGAATAAATCCCTCAATGCGCAACAAAAAAACCTCTCAGACTCAGAGGATTTGATTGGATAACTGGACTAACCAGCGGACCAATCCCATCACAGCATCTCAAATGTTGTTTTGGTCTTTCTGAAATGCCTGAACCAAAGTCTGTCATCAAAATGATTTGATTTAATTCTTTCCCAGAAGCGTCTCACACAACTGCATTCCCAAACACCAAGCATCCGAATCCAAGAGAACATAACAGCGTTTATTGCATTTCATCTGCTGCTCTCACGTAAAATTCTTTTATGAAGTAGGAAAAAAGAGCCACAGTTTCTTCCCCGATTGCAGCATCTTCCATTTTTATGACAGATATTTTGTGCCAATTTCCCAGAAAGTGATGGTATTAGACAGTTAGGCCTAGTTGACAATTTACTGCCAAAACAATAAAGCACCTCAATTATATTTGTATTTTGGTTTCTAAAAAGACTCAAGTTATATGCAAAACATGTAAATCATGATCGGCAAAGAGAAACACTCTTACAAATATAATCTAAATTGATTTTACACACTTATATTATTTATTAAGTTATTGTATATTTTCATCAATGTCACACAGCCCTAATTTACACACATTTGACCTTTATGTAAAAACACTTGGCCTCATTCGTCAAACAAGGGCTGTGGAAATTGTTCTTAAATCATTCTCACCAAAATTGTCTCATTCAATTAAACGCAACAATTTAAGCAACAACGATTTTACACAAAAATTCGTTCTGCTCATGTCATGAATGATGCCCATTGTACTCAAACATCTTAGAGAAATATATACATTATATATATATATATATATATATATATATATACACATTATATATATATATATATATATATATATATATATATATATATATATATATATATATTTCAAAATGACTTCAAGTATGTTACTGAGATAAACAGCATTATTAGAAATGCTATTATGTGCTATTATGCTATTATATATATATATATATATATATATATATATATATATATATATATATATATATATATATATATATATATATATATATATTTATTACACACACACACACTTAATAGCATGCCTAATAATTTCAAAATGACTTCAAGTATGTTACTGAGATAAACAGGTGACATTAAAACACTCTGTAATGCTTTAAGAACAACAAAAACACTTTGTAACTAAGCTCTGCCAAGCGTCCAGCACAAGGAGCTCAGCATCTCCATAAAAACCCCATTACTCAATAACACACACACACACATTCCCCAGCCATCGCCTGTCATCTCCACAGCAACTGAGCTTGGCTGTTACTATGGGAATGAATGTGGGGGTATGTGTGATGGGTCAGAAGAGGGGTGAAGGGCTCCGTTTCTATGGCCGCCTGACCTTTACACGTACACCCATATATGAAAGTATGAAATTTAAACCAGTATTAGGAAATAAAGGTCTATTTTTGCATGGTTGCAACAAACGAGTCGATGTGTTTTGCTCGTTCTAAAGTAACAGCTCAATTCGATTATCTAAATAAGAGCCAGCACTGTGGCATCTATTTTTGCTCTTCTCGCTCACATTTCTGTCTCCTAACAAGACTCATGTGAGACAGAATGAGACAGACAGCGTTTCTTCAAGCACAAACACACATGCTGAGTGTGTGTGGGCTGTCAGGAGTTGTTTACAGAGCTGATAAGACACCATTTGTCCAGGACGGATTCAGAACATGTGTCACCCATCAGTCTGAGGAGAGACACTGCTCTTCTTTAGACCACAGTCCTTCAGGACCAAACTGTGAATCAAGTAGAGTTGGGAATTGAACTGAAACAAACTGCTTATATTCCAAAAGCGAATTAACACTATATTCACACAACATATCAGTTCTTGCATTGCTAACTGAAATCAAACTAATCTTTTTTTGTTTTTCGAATTCAGTTAATGACGGTAAATATTGCTTAATGCAACAAGCCAATCATTGGCAAGTTTATTTACAGTGTAAAGTGCATTTCCCACACACCAGTAATTTAATTTAAATTTAAGCTTGGTGTTTTTTTATTAAATGTTGTTTATAAGGAATACCACTATAATGCATGTTTATTTTATAATTGTATTTCTCATTTTTGTTCTGTAGCCTATATTGAATTTAAAGAATTTTTTGTTTGTTTTGTGGAGTGAGGGGAACTAAAATAAAATACCAATGCAACTTATTTGTGTTTATTTTTTCTCTCAATAACGCAAATTTGACCCAGTACGACTTGTATTCTGATGCGAGTTTAAAGGCCCGGTTTCACAGACAGGGCTTAGACTAAGCCAGGATTAGGTCTTAGTTCAATTAGGATATTTAAGTATCTTTTATAAACGTACATTTTACTGGTGTTCATCTTGAGACAAAACAATGGCAGTGACATATTTTAAGATATGTCAGTGCAAGTTGCTTTCAGTTAAAACAGCTCAAACATGCATTTTAATCTAGGACTAGCTTAAGCCTTGTCTGTGAAGCCTGGGGTAAATATGGTAATTACTTGCCTGGCTGGCTTAATCAAAAGTACTGAAAGAATAGGGGTGTAACGATACCCTCATGTCACGATTCGATACATATCACGATACTGAACTCATGATACGATATTACGATACAATATTATTGCGATACTCCAAGACATATGGTAAAAGGTTAACAAAAAAAGTACTGTTGATTAAAATGCTAAATTTAGTATTACATTGGGGGTGGAAATGAAAAGGCTCTAACTTGGTGCTGGTAACCCAATGCACAGGATAACAATGGTGACACCAGAATAAAAATATTCTGAAAATACAGAATTATTTTAGATGAATCAGCTTGCACTCTGTCACTGACTAGATATATTTTTAAATAATGTAGGCCACTTTTTACTGGTGGCATAAGACATTTGGCATTTTCAGGACCCACAAATATTCGCCCATTGCATTATTATACATTATATTCAACATTATATAGGCTATATTCAAAGTCCTTTTAAGACAAGTCATTTCACTCTGCGGCCATCTTTGAAAAGCCTCTCGGGCATTCAAGTCCAGCTCCTATCTCTTTGAATGGGGAAACATCAAATTCTCCAAAGCTGTTTGCCAAGCTTTCGATTAAATTTCATATTTGAAATCACCAATGAAATCTGATAACAACTGTCTCATAGATTTTGTTTCTAAACGCTCGAATCACGACAAAAAAAAAAAAAAAAAACTGTATTTTTCAGGCTGGAATGCGCGTCTCTTGTATCTCATTTCGGAGGCGCGCGTCTGTTTCTATAGGAACAGGAGCTTCTAACGGCCGCTGCAATGACGCGATGACTTTACCAATCCGCGATTGGCTCTTATTTAGAAGGTGGGACTTATTCCGCCATCTTGCGTGTTGCACTTTCTCCCATTCAAACCAATACAAGTCTTGTGATATTCTATAGTCTTTGATAGTTTAATGTAGTACTAACACTAAAACTCCGTAAACTCCCCCCACAGTAATTTTCATTTGGGTGAACTATAGCCTGCACAATACATATTGTCACCATCCACGATACTATTGTTGCATTTTTGTATTGCAATTTATTTTGACACCCCTATGAATGAATGGTTCATGAAATCATAAAAGTGGAATTGTTAAATTAAATTCCTTAAGATTCCCACAATTAGACATTCACATACGTTTAGTCTTACGTTGCAGTCACATTTACAGTCGTTCAGCAAATTTTTCACTGGCAAAATCCAGTCATTTCAATTGGAAACCACGCAAATGGGAATTTTCGTGTGCGGGCAAAATCCCCATGCAGATTTTGCAACGGTTCAAGTTGGTCAAGTGGATTCACCATATTAACCAAACAAAAAAGCTGCTTGGTTCAAGAGTGAATTTTGTGCAAGCTGTGCTTCATACACCGCTACACTATTGACTATAGATTTTTCCTCGTTTAATTTCGCTAATGTGACCACACCTGGGACACAGCTGCAAACACTTTCGTGTTTATGTGGGAAATGCTCATAAACACTTCAGCTACAGGTGTGATGAGTGAAAGAATCTGAAAAAAAAAACATTACTGGCTGTATAAATAGGCTAAATGTAGAAATGTTGGCTCAACATGGCTGATATTGAGTATTATTTTAATGTCATGACCAATAGCCTAACTAAAAGGATGGACAATATAGTGAATATTCCAGTTTTAGAAGAGAAAATGGACATCACCACAATATAATATACAAAAGTAAAGATTGATACCTGATAATGATTAAACTAAATAAAAACTAAATCTGCACAGCTACATGAGACATCATTAAAATAAGTAGACAGACCTCAAGACCAAGTCCATGATACCAACATATGGGTCCACATCCTACAACATAGCAACTGAATATAAATCCGGGACAGCATGACTAGGTTTTGCACCAAGTTCATCTGGTATTCAGTGCGTTCAGCAGCTGCAGTAATGTGTGTGAAGGTTAGGCGTGGCAGCTGTGATTTATGAACGAAGACACCGGTCCCAGGTGTGTATTCTGCCTGGATATACAGTTACCCATTATTCCAGGTCTCATCTGACCTATTTAAACAACAACACAGTTGAACAAACACACATGCTCAAGTGTCACAAGACACATTACAGGCACTAATTGAAGCCTAAAAAAATCAACTACACTGCACTTTCGTTTATGAAGGTTCAAAAACATATTGTAACGTCAAAATGTTTTAAATGTACGTCCATTGAGTGTTTCAATCGCGTTCTCTGGTTACAGTCTCCTAGGAGACGGCACAGGAGACATCTGAGCTCATTGAACCGCACGGGCCTCAAAGCCACGGACTGGCGGTGTCAATCAACGCCGCGTGACATGCGCGACACCTTCTCCGCCCGCGCCTACGAGAGTCCGAGGCTTTCGGGCCTTCATGCAACCGCACTCGACGTGATACAGTAACCTAACTACTACGTGAACAAACAAAATTAGGAAAAATATCGATTTTTTTTTACGTTCTGCATGCAAGTAGAAAAGGTTTATGCAACAAAATCTTAAATAAAAGAGTATCTAGTACGAGCATTACTTAGTGAGGTCTTGAGAGCGAAATAAAAAACAATGACAAATCACTTTTAAAACGTGCATGGAATGAAAAATAAGAGTTTGAATTAAATGTATGCAAGTATAAGGTTGAAGTCACCAAGCAAAAAGTATGCATTTAGAGTTCAGTTTCGAGGAAAGCGTAGACAATTAAAAATAAACTAAATATTTCTCAAAGTTACATTTATGGGTATTTTTATATTACTTTTACATTACTTGCATTGTCTTAAAATCAAATGTAACAGCATCCAGTGAATAAGTATCACTAGCGATGCTCGATTGGCCAACGAATCGTTCTTTTGAACCGGATCCTTTTAATCAATCAGTCAAAACGATTCGCTCCATATCAGTAAATAGCTCGACTATGAGGCGGGTGACATGTTGGATTCATAGACACGAAAGCATGTCAAAATAACAATTAAAAAGAGTTAAATAGAAGTTTAAAAAAGACAATGCTTCTGGGAGGGAACTCTAACGATGACTCAAACGAAGCGGTTTATGAAGCGAATCGATTCGCTAAAATGAATCATAACGCTAAATATCACTACATCGAGATACGACTAAACAGAAAAACCAACACTTTCTTTCAGTTTAAAACTATTAATTGTGCTTTCAAAAATATTTAAAACATACATCGTCTTGGGCTATAATTGGGCGTACCTTTTCTTCCGATCGTTCGCTTTTGTGGATCTCTGAACACAAAGAAGAGTCCGAAAGAAGCTCTGAAACAAACCTTCATTCAAATGCCCAGTTTACAGAAAACAATGAAAGCGAATCTTGAGGTTCCTTTCTAGTGTATTTAATTGCAAAGTCCACGACAGATTCACGGCCAACTGTTTTACTTTAAATGTATCATGCAACACCAGACTGAATATAATAGACTGTCCGGGTAGAAAACCATCCAAATTAGACATTAATGAGAAACTGTTTCAAAAACCGAAGTATGATACTCTCTGCATCCCCAATAAGATACATGCAGCAACCACTTTTACTCCTGTCTTTGTATCTCTTCTCACCAGAACAATAATCCACACGATACAAAAAAGAAAACCAAATCCTCTTTTCTTGATAAACTCACAGTTTGCAGATGAGTAAAATCCTCTTCTTGTTGTTTAAGAGCTCCGGATAAATGAAGGTGATATGTTCTCTGGCCTGCGGCTCTACTTTGCGTCCGTGTTTTTTTTTTTTTTTTTCCTTCACTGAAACTCACATATTTCCGTCTCCATTCAAACCTGAGCTGATACACGCCCCGAATGGAAGCCCGACTGGACCCGACCTCCCCCACGTTCCTGCTCCGCCTTCCATCATCACACCCTCCACACACACAATACACGAGTCATGGGAATGCCATTAGATTAAATAGTCTGAACTGCAGGAATGACCTAAATTTTGGAATATATATATATTGTGTTACATATATATATATGAAACTGCAGGAATGATGGAATACAGGAATAATTTTGTTTATTATTTTATTTTGTTTATTATTATATGTTTACTTGAATCTACAGGAATGACCTTATATGTTATGTTTATTTAATTATTTATTTAATTAATTTATTCGAAACTGCAGGGATGACCTAATTTGTGTTACATGTTTGTTTATTTATTTATTTGACACTGCAGGAATGAAGTAATGTTTGGAACATGTTTGTTTGTTTGTTTTGCTTTAATTTGAAACTACATGAATGACCTGATGTTTTGAAAGATGTTTGTTTGTTTGAAACTGCAGAAATGACCTCATTTTTTGGAACGTTTATTTCTTTTTATTTGAAACAGCAGGAATGACCTAATTTTTTGGAACGTTTATTTATTTTTATTTTTTTATCTAAAACAGCAGGAATGACGTAATTTTTTTTGAAAATATATTTGAAAATTATTTTATTCGAAAATAAATAAATGACCCAAATGAATGACCCAATTTTTTGAACATGTTTATTTATTTATGTATGTATTGGAAACTGCAGGAAGGATCTAACTTTTAACTATTTTTATTATTTATTTATTTGAGATTTATTTTTTATTGAATTGAGATTATATCTTTTAATATCTTTCCAATTTGCATATACACATATATTATACATATAGTATATATACCTATACATATACCTATACACACACACACACACACACACATATATGAAGGCTTCAAATGCAAAAGCCTCTAAGTGCCGTCTGAAATTTTCTTCTAAAATGAGCATTTTTTACAAGCTCGTATGTTTAAGTTCAGTAATTCCACTTTAATGGCAATTAATAGGTCCTTTTCATTGCCATTAAAGTGAATTAACTGAACATAAACATACAAGCTTGATAAAAATGCTCATTTTATAAGAAAATTCCAGACGGCACTTAGAGGCTTTTGCATCTGAAGTCTTCATATATATATATATATATATATATATATATATATACACACACAGTTGAGCTCAAAAGTTTACATACCCCTTGCAGAATCTGAAAAATGTTAATCATTTTAACAAAATAAGATGGATAATGAAAATGGCATGTTATTTTTTATTTAGTACTGTCCTTAATAAACTATTTCACATAACAGTTGTTTACATAAAGTCCACAAGAGAAAAAATAGCAGAATTTATAAAAATGACCCCATTCAAAAGTTTACATACCCTTGATTCTTAATACTGTGTGGTTACCTGGATAATCCATGACTGTTTTTTTTTTTTTTTTTTTGTGATGATTGTTCATGATTGTCCCTTGTTTGTTCTGAGCAGTTAAACTGAGCTCTGTTCTTCAGAAAAATCCTCCAGGTCCTGCAGATTCTTTGGTTTTCCAGCATCTTTTGCATATTTGAACCCTTTTCAGCAGTGACTGTATGATTCTGAGATCCATCTTTTCACACCGAGGACAACTGAGGGACTCAAACACAACTATTAAAAAAGGTTCAAACATTCACTGATGCTCCAGAAGAAAACATGACGCGTTAAGAGTCGGGGATGTAAACTTTTTGAATTAGATGAACAGAATAAATTGTACTTTTTTTGTCTTCTGGGAAACATGTAAGTATCTTTTGTAGCTTCCAAAGGGCAGAACTAAATGAAAAAATATGTTCTTTAAACAAAATAAAAAAAACTTGCACATCAACTTCTTGTTCAAAAGTTTTCATCCCCGACTCTTAACGCATCGTGTTTTCTTCTGGAGCATCAGTGAATGTTTGCAGCTTTTGTAATAGTTTTGTCTGAGTCCCTCAGTTGTCCTCAGTGTGAAAAGATGGATCTCAAAATCATACAGTAACTGCTGGAAATTCAAATATGCAGAAGATGCTGGAAAACTGAAGAATCTGCAGGACCTGAAGGAACAGAGCTCAGTTAAACTGCTCAGAACAAACAAGGGACTCATGAACAACCATCACAAAACAAAAAAAAAAAAAACAGTCATGGATTATCCAGGTAACCACACAGTATTAAGAATCAAGGGTATGTAAACTTTTGAATGGGGTCATTTTTATAAATTCTGTTGTTTTTTTCTCTTGTGGACTTTATGCAAACAACTGTTATGTGAAATAGTTTATTAAGGACAGTACTAAATAAAAAATAACATGCAATTTTCATGATCCTTCTTATTTTGTTAAAATGATGGTATGTAAACTTTTGAGCTCAACTGAATATATATATATATATATATATATATATATATATACACACACTATATTGCCAAAAGTTTTGGGACACCTGCCTTATGAACTTTAATGACATCCCATTCTTAATCCGTAGGGTTTAATATGGAGTTGGCCAACCCTTTGCAGCTCTTCTGGGAAGGCTTTCCACAAGGTTTAGGAGTGTTTATGGGAATTTTTGACCATTCTTCTAGAAGCACATTTGTGAGGTCAGGCACTGATGTTGGCGAGAAGGCCTGGCTCACAGTCTCCATTCTAATTCATCCCAAAGGTGTTCTATCGGGTTGAGGTCAGGACTCTTTGCAGGCCAGTCAAGTTCCTCCACACCAAACTCACTCATCCATGTCTTTATGGACCTTGCTTTGTGCACTGGTGCTCAGTCATGTTGGAACAGGAAGGGGCCATCCCCAAACTGTTCCCACAAAATTGGGAGCTAGAAATTGTTCAAAATGTCTTGATATGCTGAAGCATTAAGAGTTCCTTTCACTGGAACTAAGGGGCCAAGCCCAAACCCTGAAAAACAACCCACACCATAATCCCCCCTCCACCAAACTTTACACTTGGCACAATGCAGTCAGACAAGTGTCGTTCTTCTGGCGACCGCCAAACCCAGACTCGTCCATCGGATTGCCAGACAGAGAAGTGGGATTTGTCACTCCAGAGAACACGTCTCCACTGCTCTAGAGTCCAGTGTTGGCGTGCTTTACACCACTGCATCAGACGCTTTGCATTGCACTTGATGTAAGGCTTTTATGCAGCTGCTCAGCCATGGAAACCCATTCCATGAAGCTCTCTACGCACTGTTCTTGAGCTAATCTGAAGCCCACACGAAGTTTGGAGGTCTGTAGCTATTGACTCTGCAGAAAGTTGGCGACTTTGTGGCTATGGAAGTGATTGGATAACCTGAATTCAATGATTTGGAGGGGTGTTCCAATACTTTTGGCAATATAGTGTGTGTGTGTGTGTGTATATATATATATATATATATATAAATGTGAGTTGCACTTTATTTTACAGTAAGTGCACTTACGTGTACTTACCTTATATTAACCAGTACGTTTTTAGGTAACTACATGGGTTAGTTTAGGGGTAGGTTCAAGTCTAGTACCTAGTTATTACCCAGTTATTGTAATTACTATAAGTACATGGGGAACAGGACTGTAAAATTAAGTACTAACAAAATGTGTATATATGTATATGTACTAAAGGATTTGTATATAAATGCATTTTAGATTTTGTTGTATCAGTTTTACCTTTTGTTATTTGTATTTAAAATAATTAAATTTTCTAATTTCTGATATGCAAGTTTTGCCTCATTTATTATATTGATAAATTTTGGAATGTAAAAAAAAAAAAAAAAAAAAAAAAAAATACTGTATATGACTGTCATGTGCATTTAGGCTATAAATTGACATAATTTATATTTTTTAATTATTTACTATACATCAAATCTCAATTGCTTTTGTTTTATATTAACGCCATATGCAAACTATCCTAACTGATAAATGTAGACAATCAGACAAACTATTATAAACACTGATATCATTTCTGTCAAGCTTTGTTTTTTTTATCCATTTATTTATTTCTCTCATGCTCAACTTAATAGACAAATGTATCTGAAATGCCAAAAAAATGTTTTCAATCTATTTAATTTTAACTAAAACTTTGAAAGATATCAATTCCGCCACTTGAATCTGTTTTCAAAGGTTGTATCCAATTCCAAAGCAGCTTTTCATTCATTATCAGAGATAAAGTTACTGGAATGCAAGAAGTAAATCAGTTCAGACAGGTTTTGAACAGCAGAAATGTTTCTTAAATTCACCACCAAAAACACACTGCAAGTTTTTTTTTTTTTTTTTTAAACATATTTTTAATTTCACAAAACAAATGGGTTTCTTTTAACATGAGTTTTCATTTTCCTTCTGTGCATCTAACAATCTCGCCATTTTTAAAAAGAGGGAGAGAAAATAATTTACACATCTTTTGTTTGTCATATCTACAAAAATAAAATTAAAGAAACGACTAGAGCTTTACAGAAAATGAACATATAAAACAGGCTGTGAACTATATTACATAAGTGAATGCCAATAAAAATAAAAACAAACATTTACGTACAGTAGTTCGCACGAGTACGGTTTCTTCATTGTGCAGCATACTTTTACAAATCGTTGACGAGTATGAATGAACGTGGAACGATGGAGGAATGAGGCAAGAAATGAAAGAGGAGAAGAAATGCATGGAAAAAAAAGAGTTAAAGCTAACGAGCACGTCTACATTTCTCCACCTGAGTTAACAGTAGTTATCCATACAAGCAACATCTCTGAATTCAATCCACGTTAGAAACTTTCTGCAGTCGCACATAAACTCGCAAAAACAATTATTAAAATACAAAATAAGAATAATAAACAAAAACTTAAAAGGAGGTGAGGTAACAATCCTCCTTTGGCAGGTTAGGCGGACGAGTTAAACACTTATAAAGACGCTTGCGTTTCGAAACGTAAAAGTTACGTTGTTTTTATTTATTAGAGTTCCCGATCCCTTCATTTGTGTTTCAAGCACCCGTTGAGCTACGAATGAACTACCGCAAACGGTGAGGGACAAACGTTCACAGTATTTACACGTAATACAAATGTGTCAGCTTGCAGGTCACATGACATGATGTCAGAATTCATAAACACTCCCCTTTTTTCTGTGCGATATATAAACAGGAGTCCAGTCACGCGCTGTGCGATAGTGTGCGTAGAAACAGAACAAATGTTTGTTGGATATTTTATTTCTTCCATAGCACATGGAAAAATTTAAAACAAAACCTTCACCTTTTGTTGTTTTCCTTCTTTCACATAGTGTTACGTAATCAAATACAAGCTACTATATTAACGAACAATGATATTCGTGAGACATCCTTATTCGCCCCCATGTTTATATCCACAGGGAGCCCAGTGCAAAAGAACCTGAATTTGTCAATGCCGGAAACGACTCAGGTTGACGCGGCTCACGATGGAAAACGTTGCCCGTTTGGATTATCGACTTTCCTGACGAGCTGAATGGAGGAGAAACAGACGTACAGCAGGTAAAGTGCTGGGGTTTCCTTCGAAGGACAGAGTCATGTCTTCAGCCACGCTACTTCACTTGCGTTTCACTTCCTGTTCTTCACGCATCACTTACGTTCTTCAATCAACCAATAACATTTCATTTTCTCTCTTGAATGCACTACTCGAATCGCCACTTTCCTTTTTCCGTCCTTTCTTTCTCAGCGCAGGCCGAAGGGTCGTCTGTCCTGTCTCAAGTCACGAATTGACACAAACAACACATAATTCAACCTGGATGGTGCTTCCAGGAGCAAGGCATGCTGGGAAGGGGCTACATCATAGAGTGCAGAGCATGTGTTTGAGTGAGTCTGTGCGTGCGAGATGAAAGTCCTCGAGTAGGTCCAGTGTAAACTGTCAGAAGCCAGTGGACTGGATTTCTGGCTGGGCTGGTTCTGTTGAGACGCCCTCCTTACCTGTAAGAACAACAAAGATATACTTTAATTATCACATATAACATGGGATTTGCAGACTTTACACACATTTTCTGCACTTGAAATTGGATTTACACATGTTCAAAACTGCGGTGAGAGCGCTAAACTCTTATTAGAAGCAGTTTTTGAGATCGAAATGTCCGCACCATCTCCTGCTCCTCGGTCCAGTGATGGTATTCGGACCACTGTGGGAGACTTGTAGACGAGATCACTTGACATTTTATCAGCAGGAAGTGGTTTTCTTAATTTCTTCAGAAGTTTGTAGTGATCCGCTTCAATGTCCTACAAAAACATCGACATTAATGTTTATATACCAGGTTGAATCTTACAAAAACAAATACAGGTCACAATTCAGCCACAAAAATCACTAACATACTTTTTTGCATTGATAGATTTTTTTTACATTTATTTATATTTATATTAAATCAGCATAAATTAAGAGCTTTACAACAAATAAAACGATAATACTTTTTTTTTTAATCGCATTTTAAATAATATATATGTATAATATAGTTTGCAACTACATCATTAAAAACAAGTCACATTTTTACCGCAAAATCACCAGAAATAAGCTAAAATAAAACAAAATAAAATTACAAAATAAAATATGATTTTAAAAGCCAAAAAACAAAAAAATAATTTTATTTCATTTTGCAATAATACATTTTTTTTGTTTAAATTAAAATGAATTAAACTACTATAATGTATACTTCATATTTAAATAATACACTTTGACATTTTTTTTTTTTTTTTTGCCATGGAAACGTGCTTAAAGGATTAGTTCACTTCAGAATGAAAATTTCCTGATAATTTACTCACCCTCGTGTCACCCAAGATGTTTATGTCTTTCTTTCTTCAGTCAAAAAGAAATTAAGGATTTTGAGGAAAACATGCCAGGATTTTTCTACATATAGTGGACTTCAATGGCTACCAATGGGTTGAAGGTCCAAATTGCCATTTAAATGCAGCTTCAAAGAGCTCTACACGATCCCAGACAAGGAATAAGGGTCTTATCTAGCGAAACGATCAGTCATTTTCTAAAAAAATTAAAAATTATATACTTTTTAACCACAAATGCTCGTCTTGTAGTAGCTCTGCGATGAACCACGCATTACGTAATCACGTTGGAAAGGTCACATGTGATGTACGCAGAAGTACCGATCCAGTGTTTACAAAGTGAACGTTCAAAGACTAAGTCAAACACCTTTTACAAAAAAAAAAAAAAAAGGTAAAACAATGATGTCGGACAATTTTGATGTTGGAGAAAATTAGAGTTTTTTGCCTACGTCACACGTGACCTTTCCAACATGATTACGTAATGAGAGCAGTGCAAGACGAGCATTTGTGGTTAAAAAGTATATAATTTTTTTAGAAAATGACTGATCGTTTCGTTAGAT
This sequence comes from Hypophthalmichthys molitrix, assembly GCA_037950675.1. NCBI lineage: Eukaryota > Metazoa > Chordata > Actinopteri > Cypriniformes > Xenocyprididae > Hypophthalmichthys > Hypophthalmichthys molitrix. Next base: position 33,788,199 of record CM075498.1, on the reverse strand, counting down.
AACACCTTTATTCCTCTTCTGGGATCATGTAGAAATGTTTTCCTCAAAAACCTTAATTTCTTTTTGACTGAAGAAAGACATAAACATCTTGGATGACATGGGGGTGAGTAAATTACCAGGACATTTTCAAATCTGAAGTGAACTAATCCTTTAACTGTCAAAGATAATGTTACAACGCAAAAATAAAATAACTAACAAAAACTTCAAACGTGCTTAATACAGGCTTCAATTTCTTAATGTAAAATATAATTTTAATTTCTTTGTATTTGGGACAAATATGGCCTAGGCATGCATGGATGTGTGTGTGTTTGTGTGTTTTACCCTCAGGTGCTGCAGTTTCCTCATCAGCTCCTCCATGGTGTTAAAGATCTCATCCACGTTCTTGATCACATGCCGCTGGATGCTCATTTGAGAATGGCCGAGCCCTTCCCTTTGACTCAGAGTCTCAGTCAGCGACTGGTCAGTTGGAGAGAGGCAGGGTGTCTCTTGTTCCTCTTCCTCGTTGATGAAGGACGATGAGAACACATTGCTCGTCTGATGGCTGCTCTCAGATGCGTCCGAGCCTTTGAGCTCGTCTGTGCTGCTCTCGTCTGTGAGAGCGCTGGATTGCTCTTTGGGCATGACCAGATAAAACATGTTTCCTGGAAGTAGCGCAGCAGAATCGTTAACAAAAAAGGGTTTTCAACTAAAAACTGAAAACTTTGTGTTTTGACCGTTCACTTATATGACAATGGTGTTTTGGGGGCCTACAAATGCAAACTTTTGAAAATGGCCTTCAAAGTGCAGGTTTTTGAAAACGACAGCATTATCATCTTCAGGTAAATTACAAAAACGTGATTTGTTCAGTCTATAGGCACGTAGTGTTTCTTTACAAAGTGACCTATCAGTTAGACCTACCTGAAAATCTTAAAGCACTGTTTACAAGGTTACAGGGTTTGACTGGGACAGTAGAAAAAACCCTTAGCGTTGAGCCCTGATATATTAAAGGAAAGTAAATGTGCCATTTATAACGATGTGTTTATGTGAAGATTGTTTTAAGTTCACTTAAATTAAAAGTTGTTATTTTTTTTAAAGCCTATTAAATATTAAAATTTATAGCTTTCAATTATACTGTAATGTTGGATGGCTATAATTATCATGGATAAAATCAATTTAATAGAGACATTAGTATCACTGATACCGGCCTTCATTCATAAAAAGATGCCATTAAACAAATATTTTAAATGTAGTCTATGTTGTTTCTACATTAATTTGGAGATTCAATGTGAAAGTATGACAAAATAAAAATTTAAAAAACTTTAAATGTTTGGTGCGATTAATCGTGATTACAGAAAAATGTGCCATTAGTTAATTTTCTTAAATTGATTGACAGCACTAATAAAAACTAAAAAGAAACATGTAAAGCAAAAACTAATAAAAAAGAGAAGAAAAAATTATTAAAAGAAACTGAAATTAAAATGAAAACTGAAAATATAAAAATTAAAAAAATTCAAAATGTTTATATGCTGTAATAGTACATTATTAATACTAAAATAATATAATTAATATATTAAATATACCTAAAATAACATTAAAAACACATTTATTTAGTAAAAAAAATAATAATTTAAATTCTTTTTGAATGCCTTTGTAAATTTCTGACTATTAATAATCACAGTTGACTGTGATTTTATATAACATTTCTCTCATATTCTCATAATCACACTGTTGATTACAAAAGGAAACGTGCTGAAATGATGAATCATTGAAGCTCATGAGAAGAACAACAGAAAGAGAGATGGACTGATTCCAGATCATTCAGGACCGGTTTCCAAAACTGAAACCAAATCTCATCCTATATTATATTTCACAGCCAACCGATGAAGTTTGAGACAAGTCACAACTGTTTGCAGGAAACCGGCCCAGAATGCATCTGCCAAAGGTATTGTACCATAAATTAAGCCCCACCTCTGTCCTGAGAGGATTGGCTGGCGGTGACATCATCGGTGATGTTGTCAGGAAGAGAACAGCCCGCACCCACGACTGTGTGTGAAAGACAGGTAGAAGGTAGGTAGGCGTGTGTGTGTGTGTGTGTGTGTGTGTGTGTGTGTGTGTGTGTGTGTGTGTGTAAGAGAGAGAGTGAGTTTGTGTGACAGAATGCAGAATGGCGTGAGGGGCATTTATGTAGTGCGTGTAGTTAGACACAGACAAATACAAGAAGCCAGAGCACCATACATGTGAGAGAGAGAGAGAGAGAGAGAGAGAGAGAGAGAGAGAGAGAGAGAGAGAGAGAGAGAGAATGTGTGTTGTGGAAAAGTAGCAAAAAGAGAGAATGAGAAAAGTGTGTTAAATCACATAAGCTTCATCACAGTGAGATCTGAACACATGCAGAGAGAGACAGAGAGAGAGAGAGGGGAAAGAGAGACAAACTCTTCAATTCTCTGAAAATACAGAGTTCAATTAAGTACAACTTGAAGAATTTTACAGCCACAACATCCAAGTTCCCTTTTTAACTAAAACTATAAAAAATCATTTTGGTTAATTGAAATTAAGCTAACATGAAATATAAATATTAGATTAAAACCTTAAGTGAAAATGAGAAAAGTTGCGATACTAAAACTGAAGTAAATAAAATAAATAGAAATATATTTTTAAAAATCTGAATCAGTTGCTCTGTGGTTGCTAGGTGCTAAAGGAGCAGTTATGATTATATAAAAATTAAAATAGAAAATATTTATAAATAAATAAATAATAGAAATGTCCCTGAGTTTGTAAAAACAAACTAAAAGTACAGTAATGAACTTACATTAAAAGTAGGCAGCGTTCTGGAAGGTTCCAGAGAATTTTGTCAGGAGTTGAAATACTGGTTATAACTTTGCAGACGACGTTAGTAAGTGATTTAATCCCGCTAGTCTAATAATGCTGACATGTATAGTCTTGTGACTAGTATAAGTGCAGTATAATTTAGCCAGTATTTTGATGTTTACTGGTGCATGGCCTTGCTCAAAAACTTCCATTGTAAATGCATTTCTGTAAACTTTTGTGGTTTTTGCTTTTAATAAACTGAGGGATGAGTTGAAATGATCCTCTGTGGTGATCGACAACATGCAGTACAGAGAGCTTTAGTTGTACTGAACATAAAATATGACTTTAATCACTATATTATATGTTGTTCTAGAGAACTATGAATGTTAAGTTGCTGATCATCATATAATAATGTGGCAATTGTTGATTAGCATCACCACTGAGTGTTTACCTTTCCTCACAACCTGAACAGCAGGCTGCAGTACCTCCAGAGGTGGAGCTTCTACAGGCTCCTCCCCCCATTGGCTGGGAGTCTCACTAGGAACGGGGTCAGACAACTCCGCCCCCGGTCTGTCTATAAAAGAGCTTTTTTCATTGGCAGTCTCATTTGTGGGCGTGTCATCTGAATCTTGACTCCATCCATCCTCCAGGTCTCTGAAGATCAGCTGTCGGAGGGTTTCCACTGAGAAAGCAAGAGAAAAATTCATCTTTTAGTTTGTTTCAGTCACTTAGTACCAAATTAAGACATTCACAACACAATTCTGCTTATATGTTCTGTTTTATGAGTTATGTGCAAAAAAATTTTTTTTTCATTAACTCTGGACAGACAGTTCTATTTCTATTTCATTTTTCTAATTTCTTCTTTTTTTCAGTTCAAGACAGAGTTATTGAAGTACTATTTATATATTATTATAGTATTTATTTATTTTTTGAATTAGGTTTTATCATTTTTTTATGTGTTAGTATTTTTTATTAGTTTTATTAGATTTCTATTTAGCTTTTCTTTTTTTTTTTTTTTAGTTTTAGTAATTTTAGTAATTAAACAAGCTTATTACATTTAAGTTAGATGCCAAGGCAACTTTTCAAATTTCCTTTAAGTTTTTTTTTTTTTTTTTAAGAACAAGTTTTCCATGTAATATTTATATTTTATTTTTAGCTTTTTTTTCAATCAGAAAGTCACTTCCTGTCTAAGGGCCAGAGTTCATGCTGTACTGTGACTCTGCGAGCTCAAGCAAACACTAGGGATCGCTCACCATCTTGAAGAGCAGCTTCTGCGACACCAGTTTTAGTTTGGAGGTAACCGTCCCCATCCTCGCGACAGCTCGCTTCCGATTGGTCTGTGGGTGTGGTGGGCCTCAGAGCACATTCATCATCACTGGCAGAGTCCCTCTCTAGAGACACCGACGACTCCGACAGAGACACGTCTAGAGGAGAGCGGGAAAATATGACGACACTCTTTAAAACTCCATAATGTGACACATTTCTGAGTAAAACAGTACATTGAAAAATGTATTGTTTAATATATTGTTTAATTTATATTGTCTTTTGTTACTTTTATTTTATTAATTATTTATTATTTACTGTTTTGGGCGTCTTTTAGAGTTGCAAACCTCATTTCGTTGTTGTGTACTTCTGTATGCATACAATGACAATAAAGATTCTTATTCTTGACCTGGAGATCCCAGGCCTTAGTTTTGCAAGTTTTCATTTTGATCACAAAAACAAATATTTTACTTCCTCAGAATAATGTGTACTGATGAAATGCTCACAATATGAACTATTATTAAGAAAATCATATTTCCCAAAATCTACAGACAGCCTTGTTGATAAATAATAACACTCCTTATTAGAGCAAATATTGTGTAAAATGATAAATATTCATATTCATGTGCTGTTATTAAATTATAAAGACTACCTTTCAAAAGTTTGGGGTCATTAAGGTTTTTTTTAATGTTTTTTAAAGAAGTCTCTTCTGCTCACCAGAGCTGAATTTATTTAATTAAATAAATTCATTTATTTAATTTGAAAAAAAAAAAAAAAAAAAAAACAGGAAAAATTGTTAAATATTTCTACAATTTACAATTTTTAAAAAATAACTGAATTTTCAGCATCATTACTCCAGTCTTTACAGTCACAATGATCCTTCAGAAATCATAATATGCTGATTTGGTGCTTAAGAAACATTTCTGATTATTATCAATGTTGAAAACAGATGTGCTGCTTCATATTTTTGTGGAAACTGTGATACTTTATAACATTATGAAATATCTTTACTTTCACTTTTGATCAATTAAATGTATCCCTTCTGAATAGAAGTGTAAAAATCTTACTGACCCCAAAATTTTGAACTGTAGTGTATGCACTGACATTAAAAATATAATCTCCAAACATCGATATATAAAACCCTCATCGGTCAATCTTACCTAATTGATTGGCAGGTGACGCCACACTTGAGGACCTGAAACAGAGCAGACACAGTTTCATCAGAGAGAGTGATGCCGTGGCTGTAGTTTTCATTGTTTCTGTGCTGATGCTGTGCTGACTTACCGTGCTGGTGATCCTAGTTTGGTTGATCCTGATCCTTTAGCGGCTAAGGTGATTGTCTTTTCCAGCTGGTCTTTCCAACTGACACATGACAGCAATGAAACAATTTGAATGAAGCAATTTGAACACACACGATTTTGAACACTTATTTGAACATTTTTGTACTTTGTGTTGTGAAAAAACTGACTTACAACTATAAATATTCCCTGTATTTGCTCAACCAATATGAATTCATTTTGATAAAATAACACTGAAAAGAACTAGAAAAGCATTGTTTAAAATGGTTTTAGATGCACTATAGACTGCTTATATTAACTGCCCATTTCACCCATAATAATGACAACAGGAATATATAAACCTCCCTCATCGGCTGCAATCCTGTCAATCAAACTAAAGTAGCCAGTGAGGAATCAGCTGAGACTCACGTATTCTTCTCTGACGACGTCCCGGCCACCAGCTCATAGATCTGTCTCTCTGATGTGCTGATCACATACAGTGCTTTATTGTCTGCAAGATAAAAGTTCATGAAATGTTTGAAAGTATCTCTTTATCCTTTAGTGTTTTATTTAAAGAATGCTCTGGAATGCACTTGATTAAATGTTGAATATGTCTATATGTGCAAGTATAAATGCATGGCGTTTGAACTCTCACCTGTCGCGACTGATCGGACGAGGGAGGTGTCGAGGCGAACGATGGGGCAGAATGGTGTTTTGAGGTCTGGAGCTCCGCCCCCAACTCCACCCAGCGAGCGTGACGGACAGCGCAGGATGAGCCGGTCGTCTGGACCCTTCTGAAGCAGCACCAGCAGATCTGAGAGCAACAACGCCTGGATCTCTGGAACAATTACACACAAAACACAGTTCAGTCCCTCTTTAAGCTTTGTTTTATTTTCCCCATTCAATATGACCATATAATAATAATAATAATAATAATAATAATTCAAAATAATAATTTTATTATTTCAATTATAAAAATTATATTGTAAAAATTAACAGTATTGTACAATAAAATAAAAACAGAAAATATGGAAAAATGGAAATATATTTTTGCATAATATTTTACAGATCATTTGCTTTAAAATGTACAGTTTCAAAAAAAAATATATTTTATATAAAAATAAAACAATATAATAATAATATTTAGAGTTTTTCCTATTGAAGATGATTATAAAGTAATGATAATTTAATATATTTTTTATTATTTAAAATATAAAAAGTAAAATTATATATAGCAAAAATAATTCTACCATAAAATAAAATAAAAATAATTTAATATAATTTTTTTATTATTATTTAAGTTATAAAAATAAAATTATAAATATATAGCAGAAATAATATTTTACAATTAAAAAAGGAAATATGGAAAAATATATGGAAATATATTTTACATAATTTTTTTTTGCTTTAAAATGTATTCAAATGTACAGTTTCAAAAAAATATATAAATATATTTTATATTAAAGTAAAATAATATAATAAATGTAAAAATCAATAATATTTAAAAACATTCCCCATTGAATTTATTTATAAAGTAATAATAATAATTTTATTTAAATTATATAAATTAAATTAACAAATAAATATATTGCTATTGCAATAACATTATTGTATTGTAAAAGAAAGAAATCACATCCCTGAATATATATATATATATATATATATATATATATATATATATATATATATATATATATATATATATATATATATATATATATATATAAACTGTACATTTGAAGTCAACTTTGAAAAGAAACTGCCTTTCCAAAAATGTACATTAAGACAGTTTACTATAGTAAAACAACCTATATTAACTAGTATTTCTGCAGACACTATGGTTAACAGGGTGATTTTTATTTCATTTCAGCAGTATGATTCTGTTCTGATACGTCCATCTGCATTGAACATTTTTACCGATGGCTTTGTCTTTGCTGACTTTCCACGTGAGCGGCCCCTCGTGGATCATCCTCTTAGTGGTGAGATCCAGATTCTGTGAGAAGACGGGAGAGAAGCGACAGCATGAAGAACGATATTACAGTCGTTAATGAGGCGTACGGGACTTGTGAAGGACACAGAACAGGCTTGTACCTTGAACTGTGCTGCGGCGGGATTGGCCTGTCTCTCCAGAGGCGTGAGGTCCAGCCTGCGCTGGTATTGGCTGAGCCGATGCCGGTGCTCTGTCTCCCTGACGTCCTCGTTAACAGCCTGCAGAATCCCGCGGCAACAGGCCTGTGCTCTCTGCAGCAGCTGCAGGTCAGGAGAGGACACTACACACACAAACATGCAAATGATGCTTTCTAAGATACCTTGTTTTAGCCTAAATCTAAGATAGAATTGCATGTACACGACACCTCATAATGATTTGAGTGTGTTTCACTCACTCTCTGTGTATTTGATGATGTTGTCCAGCAGCAGTGGATATTTAGTCAAGCGCTGCATCTCAGACACCAGCAGATCTTTCAGCTGTAACCTGCGGCAGTGTGGACTGGCCTCACATTCCTGTCAAACATCACAGCGTCAGGTGCAACGGCACATGATACAGTCAGAATATTTGCACTGCTTGATCATTATCCATGTATGATTTGGAGATGCATGGCAGTGATGCGATGCATGCGTTACCTGTATGAGGTGGGTGAATCGAGGGTCTTTGCGCTGCTTGTTCTTGATGAGCTCGAGCGCTTGACTCTGCTGACTGCACAGATGGGACACCTGCTCCTCAAACTGATCTCCAGCCTCTCCCTCAAACTAACACACACAAATAAAGCATGTCTCATATGCTTCACAAACAAAAGGAGGAGTGTTAAGGAAGGAGACACTCACTCTGGCCAGCATGATGTCACCGATTTCCTGAACGATTGGCGTTTCCCTGCGCTTCTTCATGGACTCACATAAGTTCGCTGGAATAGAAAAACAACAATAGTACATCAGCACTTAAAAGTCACCATCAGATCAAAATGGACAATTCTTGTTTTTTTATTTAAAGAAATATTGCAGTATTTATTATAAATGATTCATCTAAGCGTTAAGGATACTTGTCTTACACAAATGCATTGATTTGCTTCAGAAGGCATTTATAAAACCCCTGGAGTCATATGGATTCATTTTTTTATGGATGGATGCATTTTTTCTTCAGAATTTGGGCAACCATTATAAACCTTGGAGGACTAAGGATATACCTCGTATATGAAAGAAGATAGTCATATACACCTAGGATGGCTTGAGGGTGAGTAAATCATGGGATAATTTTCATTTTTGGGTGAACTATCCTATTACAAATGTATTTTGCATGTTTTCTTTCCACCAGTCTGAAGCGACACATTATGAAAACCCCAAAATCTTAAAACTGATCAATGTATGAAAAAACTGTTTTTGCCTGTAGCGTCTTGTCTTAAGTTTTAAAGAAAATCACATCCAAAGTCCATATTCTGCATTAAATTGAGCTGATTTGCTATAAAAATGACTCTGTTTGTAAACACACTGCAAAAATGTCACCGCAAGCAGAGGTAGAAATGCGTGACCACTGACCGTGTAGTTCGTAGACCTGACGCAGGTTCAGGAAAATACAGGACAGCTCCTCCGGACTGAGGATGCTCTGCATCTTTTGATAAAACACCTGATCCAGAACCCTCAGCGTCCGCAGGTGAGACGCCTCCGTGGTGTACAGCTCTACAGGACCAACAAGAGAAATTAAAGCGTTTGCTCGACCTGACAAGAAACCCATCTGAGGATAAAATAATACAGCTAAACTATGCATATAATTTTTATGTTTATGTGTAGAGTATCCATGCTTAAAGTGTGCAGACGATATGCAATAAGAAATGCTGTCACGTTTTTCTTGCGATCAGATTGGGACAGTTTTTATCCGATTAAAAACATTATCCGCTTCATTTGAGAACATAAGTTTATGCACTTTAGGATTTCATGTGCATCTTAGTGTTTCCATCTTTCTATTTTCACACATGAACTGGCACCTCTGAGTCCAGACCTTAAATTCATTGAAAGTCTTTGGGATGTGCTGGAGTAGACTTTACATCTTGACCAAAAATTGATGCACCTCTTGATGGAAATAAATGTTGTGATGTTATTTAAATCAAGAGGTGCATACATTATCAGTCAAGATCTTGTATTGACAATGCAAGAGATGAGCACTCTGTAAAGTCTCCTCCAGCACATCCCAAAGACTTCCAATGAATTTAAGGTCTGGACTCAGAGGTGCCAATTCATGCGTGAAAATGATTCTTCATGCTCTCTGAACCATTCTTTCACAATTTAAGCCTAATGAATCATGACTTTGTCATCCTGGAGTATGGTCATGGTTCCTACATGTTTAAGAAATGAAAAGCTACACACTCCATCAATTAGGGGTAGAAGAACTGTTGCTAAACATATAACATGCTAGAAATATAATAATCACTGCAATAATGATCCAGTCATAAACTCTTTTTTTTTTTTTTTTGGCCCGGCAGTGTACAGCAATGGAAACATAGCTAGTGTAAAGCATTACTAACACCAATAACTGACATTTTGTTCTGGTTAAGACTGGTTACACTAACAAGCAATATTTTAAGTGATACTTTAAGTAGATGCCATATAAAATACACCAAGACAGTGAATCTTTCAATGATCTGACAGTGTAATTTCTTCAATTCTGTCTTGATTCTGTTAACACAGTCAGCATTCAGTTTTGTCATGACATGTACGTCTCAAAACAGTCTCAGACTTGGGTTACAATTTCCTAAAAACATTCAAATTAAAATATGCTGCTTCCATTTGCTACACTGCTGTCTGAAGCTTAAGGTCATCTGAGATCATAAATGACTTTGATTGGCATCGTTTTCATACACATATCATCTTAAAAGACAGACGGTTACGTCTCAGCTTCAGAATGATGAGACGGGCATGTCTGGGACTGTCAGAAAGCTCATTTCTCCCGCCTGAGGAGAACCGCTGTGCATTACAGAGTCACAGAGCCACACCTGACAGACGCCTTATGGATCTGATACAAAAAAGTTTAGACAATCCGAGTGAAAGGTAACCCTGGGTTATCTAGCATTTCCCACAGTTTATGCTTCACCCTGGGCTGGAAATTCATACTAGGAAGTCAGGTATTGAGATTTCACACAGTACATCTGTAAACACACTGTAAGCATACTTATTGACATTCACAGGCTTAATATCATTTATTAAAGAAGTTCAGAAAACTATGTTTTGTCAGACTGTTTGGAGATTGAATTACTTTACTCAGATGCCAACAACAAAATAAGTGAAAATTTACGTGAGGCACAAATTTGGTTTAGTCCATGAACAGTTGCTTGTTAATAAAAAAATAAATGTCACATTCTAGTAATTCAGGGTCAGCACTGCTTCTGGTGACAGCCTTTTAAATGTACACGTGTAAAATGATGCTGAACACAGGCATGATAAAAAATAAAAAATTTAAATGTTCCAGGCTCAGTACAAGTTCAGCTCTATCACTGTAATTGTGGCATAACATCCATTAGTAAAGAGAATAATTGTGATGTATTCCTCATTCTTTTTAAAGAAATAATTAAAGTAAAAAAATGTAGTTTCAGTAATGTATTTGCAATGCAAATAAACAATTACAAATGAAAGCCAAGGGTTTAAAAGCAGAAATGCATCTAGTGGCATGCTAAATCATGATCGCAAACTCCTAAAACATGATAGCAGCTTGCTAAATCATGCTAAAAATGTGTTAAAACATGCTAGCAGCAGGCTAAATCATGCTAGCAACATGTTAAATCATGCTAGCAATGTGCTAAAACTATGGGGGTAGATTTGTAGCTGATATCCAAATAAATAGATTATGATCCACAAATAAATGTAAAGATATTCACAAAAAATAATCGTATGCACAAATGAATAGAATGAGATCCACAAATATATGTTAGGAGTTTCACAAAAATTAAATTCACAAATAAATAAAATGAGATTTGCTAATAAAAAACATTCACAGATATGTTTTTATGTTACAAGCACAACTCTGCCTGCATTTATTTGTGAATCACCACCTGTACATTTGTGAATTGCTTTCTGTGCATTTGTGGATTCTGAAACAACTCTAGCGTCACGAATGCAGACAAATCCACAAATAGGTTGACTCCACCCACCGACTACTCAAACCAATCATATAACGGCCACGTTGCGCTGACCAATCACAGCACACTCTCACTACAACCAATCACGTTTTGCTTTACAATCGGGGGCAGGAACAGACTCTGACAGGAGCTCCGCACTATTCCACCATGGGCGCATCGTTCGAATTGAGCTGAAGTGCTGTTTGTGTGATTAAAACACCCCGTTTACAAAATGTAACAGACTTTGTGATTAATCTTTTAATTTGTTTTGTACATATTTTTGTGGGTGTAATTATATATAAGGTCTGCATTATCCATCTTACAAAAAGCGGGCTCTTATTTTGACAGGTATTATGGTCTGAGTGTTACTGATCACTGCAGTAATGAACAAGAGAACGTGTCGTGCACATTATTACGGTTCATCAGAGTTTTCTTACGGATAGAAAGTTTACCAGTTTGTTAAGCAACCTTGAAAAGGCATAAGCTCTTACAGTGATTATCAGTGATTATTACAGTGAGTTAAAAACAGACATTTCATGGTAGCTAATGTACAGTTAAACTTCATGAAACTCATCAGTAAAGTTTCAGCCATCATTCGGACGGAGTCCGCTACACAAAAGATTTTTGGAGTATATTCTTCATATTGCCATCAGGATCAGTGAATCGGGATAAAGGCTATGCATGAATTATGATCCTATGATATCCTATGATATCATTCACAGATCCCCAGCTATAACACGTCTACCTGACGAGAGCGGCACGGCTCAGCGCGATGCAGCAAATAAAAGGCATTATAATCATTATAAACAAACAGATTACATTATTAGTGTCCATGTAAATGCAGCTATACTATCTACAAGCGGCACAGTGAGAAACAAAGAGTCAATGGCAGTAAACGGATGTCCCGTTCTACAGTAGCTATAATACCACACTTGCACAATACCGTGTATAATACCAAATATGAGCCTGAATGAGCATCAGTGATGTACCAGTACGAGCCTTGGCATCACTGCAGCTATGGTTTTGGATAATGCAAATAAAGAGGTTGCAATGCTGAAAAATACATTTTTTGTATTTATTTTGGATGCTGTAAATAACTTTTACAATAAAACTATTAGCAAGTCTGATTCATCTTGACTGCTGGACATTTTACTTTTAAATTAAATGCATAATCTATAGGCTATGTAATTCAATAACCTGTCACATTTAACAAGTCTATATCTTCTCTACAAACAATGGTAACATTAAAGCAAAACGTGATTGGTTGTAGCTAAAGTGTGCTGTGATTGGTCAGCGCAACGTGACCGTTATCTGATTGGCTTGAGTAGTCGGTGGGTGGAGTCGACCTATTTGTGGATTTGTCTGCAGTCGTGACACTAGAATTGTTTCAGAATCCACAAATGCGTGAGGTGATCCACAAATGCACAGAAAGCAGTTCATAAATGTACAGGTGGTGATTCACAAATAAATGCAGGCAGAGTTGTGGTTGTGACATAAAAACATATTTGTGAAAATGTTTATTATAAGCAAATCTCATTTTTTATTTATTTGTGAATTTAATTAATTTTTGTGAAACTTCTAACATATCTGTGGATCTCATTTGTGCATATGATTATTTTTTGTGAATATCTTTACATTTATTTGTGGAACATAATCTATTTATTTGGAATTTTGCTACAATTCTACCCCCATATAAAACATGCTAACAACATACTAAATCATCCAAGCAATGGGTTAAAAATGCTAGCAACGTGCTCATTCATGCTAGAGCTAGATGACAAAACTACAGCTCGCACTTATAATGAACAGAACAGATTGTGCGCTGGTGTCGATGCTAATATAATTATTGTTATAGTTATGTTTAAAGTTAGCATTCTTGGTGTGAACGGGCCGGAAGACTTGTTGATATACTACATTGTTTGCTTACTACATTTACTAATTTAGTAGATGCTTTTATCCAAAGCTTACTACAATTACCCATTTCCTGCTTAAAAATGTAGTTCAAATTACTGTCTGTGGTAATTAACATCATGTCACAGATGCTGTACATAGAGCTTAAGAACCTGAAAAAATGGATGCTTTGCTAAGTGTGTCATTTCTGCACCAAAACGGCAACAAATGTAACTGCAAAATTACTGTTTTCAAACAGGTTTCCAACCAGTCTGTCTTTAGTCAGGCAAACAGCTCTCATGCATCAGTGCATGTGGCAATGATTTTTGTGTGTGCATGTGTAAGCGTGTACCGTAGATGACGGCTTGTCTGTCGATTTCTCGCGAAGTGAGTGACATCAGTACATGCGGCTCCACCGTCTCCTGCCAGTTCTGAGAGTCGATCACGTCCTCTTCTAAAGCCGGAGCGTCCGGTAACAGAGCCACCGGAGTGTCCACAACCCTACAGACAGACCATAGAGAATGAGAGGGAGAAACAGAGGAACCAGTGCATATACTGCGGTCGAGAAAGTGTGCTGCGGGACGTCACCTGCGCTGAGAACGAGGCGTGTACGGCGGTGTCGGGTTCTCCAACGATCTGAAATAATAATAAAAATAAAGTAAAAAAAAAACAAAAACTATGCTTTCACTTCCTTTAGCATAAGCTAGAATAGGGAGGCATTACTCCAAGCAAAGTCTGAAACTTTGTATTGTGAGCACTTCTTGTGTCCATTTGCCTCTTCACGATGAATCGCTTGCTGTATTCTTCAATTGCAAGTCGTTTGGATAAAAGTGTCTGCAAAATGAATAAACAAATGTAAATGTTTCTTACCGTGCGGAGCTGCTGGAAGCTGAAGACGAGGCACTGTGATGTAACGGTCTCAGTCCCGGCCCCTCCCTCTCCTCACAGTCCTCCATGTCAACATCGCTACGGGAACGGGGGACAGACTCCACCCCCGTCCCGCCTCCTCGTCGACGCCCCTCCCCCTGAGCTTTCAAAGACTCACTGCGAGCCAAACGCACCGATATGGTTGGACTGAGAAACAGAGAATACATACATGCAAATTTAAAACTAGGGATGCACCAATTCCGATACCAGTATCGGGCCGATACCAAGCTCATGTACTTGTACTCGTACTCATAAAATACCCCCGATACCAAAGACCGATACCTCACGTGACGTAACTGACAGAATTTTCCGTACACAGAGACACCGGCGGCAGCAGCAGAAACAATGTCAGCCTCAAGGGAGTGGAAATACTTCAAATTAATGATGACAACCGACACATTGCGAACTGCATGCTTTCAATCACAATTCTTTATCGATTAGTGAAGGCGGGATAGGCGGAATCGCGCTGAATGACAGACCAGAAGCGCTCTCTCTCTCGCGCGCTCTCTCAGTCTCTCTTTTGCGCGAGTTCTCCTCAGTTCTCCTCGCGCCTGAATGGTCAAATGCACACATAGTTGTCAAAATGTCCATGGTATGGAGTATCTCACGTAAATACAGTCAGTTATGGCTTAAGTGGACGTAAACATTTGGGTGAAAACAGGATGTGTGTCAGTATCCATGGATTCGGTCTTAAAGGGACTGTAGCCTATATTTGTCATTAATGTCAATAAAACAACAAAAGATGTTAAATAAATGTATACATGGTAAATAAAGCTAGTGTATCTGAAAAACAAGTTTATTTAATTTGTATCTCTAAAGTATTTGTTGTATTGTTTGTAATTTGTTTGTAAAATTCTTTTTATATAACAACAATTATATATATTGGTAATTATGCCCTTTGAAGGTTATTGGACACTGTGAAATTTTTTGTTCTTTAAGTTTGTGACAAGCACATAAAAATTATTACTTTTTTCATTAGAGTAATAATAAAGAAGCTGTCCTACATTCATTAGTCTCACTGTGTTGTGCTTGGAAAACTGCAACATCAAAAAAAAAAAAAAAAAAAAAAAGAGAGAAATTAATAAATGTATAGGCATTGGTATCGGCAATCACTAGAAAAAAGTACTCGTACTCGGTCCTTCAAAAAATGGTATCGGTGCATCCCTATTTAAAACACTCCATTCTGCATATTCTGAAGATTTCATACACTCATATTAATTGTTTTTTATTAATTTTAATTAGGAATTTTAATCTAAAATATTGATGTTGTTAAAAGTTCATGAACATATTAAGCAACAACTACCCAACATAATGAAAATTATGTTGTGTCACAATGTAACAATATAATAAAATATTAATTCTTGAATGGTAATACTTTTCATTAAGTTTCTATTTGTTAACATTAGTTACCATAAACCAACAATGAAAAATTCTAAAGCATTTATTAATCACAGTTAATGTTTAAAAAAAAAAAAAAAAAATCAACGTTTACATTATTAAAATCAAAAGTTGTATCTGTTAATATTGTTTAATGGACCAAAGCAAGCATTTTTATTAATTAATGTTAATGAAGATTAATAATACTGTAACAAATGTATTAGTCATAAGTTAATATTAGTTATTACATAACTTATTTCAACAAATGAGACCTATTGAAAAATCTCTCTCTATCTCTCTCTCTCTCTCTCTCATATATATATATATATATATACACACACATGTATATAAGTATATATAAAATTTAAATTTATATGAGAAATGTTGAAAATCTGTTGAAATATGTTGAAAGAAGTCTGTTATTATTAACAACTTGTAGCAAATTAGCAAATGTATTTGCAAATATGATATTTACATACTGTGGTTACAGTCGCAATTTGAGAATGTATGATCAAATAAGATTACAAGATTATAATTGTAACCCTTCTCAGTGTAGATAAAAGCACAAACCTTTCCATGCTGTCCTCTCCAAAGCTGCTGGAAGACAATCGCTGTTCCTCAATATCTCCGTCGTCAACGGAGTCTGAATTACTCTCAAACTGCTGGATGATGTTTCGCACGCTGCCGGGACGAACTACGGACGAAAACCAAGACAAGTCGTCAATATTCCTGCTCCAATAGGAATGTTTTACATAACAAATGTGTTTATCTGTTACACACAATACTAAAAGATACTAAAAGTGATTTCACCGGGTTTGTAACTCAAACAAGTAAATGAAAATGGAAAAGAAAAGGGTGTCTACCTTCAGTGGGGGACAACGGAACATGGAACGCTGGAGAAATAAACAAACCAACATGAACAAACAAACAATGAGAAAAACAAACCGAAAATAACAAAGTACAGCATTTCCAACTAAAGTGTCAAAAAAAATGTGGTTCAAAATAAACACACTGAATGACTGAGGCTCAAACAAAAGGTGAAACAACTGAAACAACTGTGTGTGTTTGTGTTTGTTTGTTTACTGGACTGAGATGTGCTCCTGGGTTTCCCGATGTACTTCAGTATGGGATTTCGTTTCTTGTCTTCATCCTTCTCTCTTTTTGCGCTGCTCAGCTGTGCATTGAACATATGCCAACAGAGTAAGAACTCTAAGTACTATAATTATACAATGTCATTTAAAGGGATAGTTCATCTAAAAATTAAAATTCTGTCATGTACTCACCTTCAAGTTGTTCCAAACTTGTATGAATTTCTTTCTTCTGCTGAACACAAAAGAAGATATTTTGAAGAATATGGGTAATTAAACAGTTGATGGACCCCATTGACTTCCATAGTAATTTTTTTTCATACTATGGAAGTCAATGGGGCCAATCAACTGTTTGGTTACCAACATTCTTCAAAATATCTTCTTTTGTGTTCAGCGGATAAAAGAAATACATACAGGTTTGGAACAACTTGAGGGTGAGTAAATGATGACAATTTTTCTCTTTTTGGATGAACTATTCCTTTAAAATAAACATTACATTAATTTGGCCTAATTATCACCTTTTTCAGGAACACTTGAAACCATTTACCTTTTTAGCTTTGGGAAAGAATGGAAGCCACTTTTCTTTCTCGGACATCAAGCCAGGAAACACTTTGGAGTCTCTGAGTTTAATGCCCGAGTGTCTGAGATACAGAAGAACTGCAGATGCTAGCGGAGAACTGACAGACACACACACAGGAACATAACTGTAAATATTATATAATATAATACTGATTTATATTTCACATCTTTACACATAAATCACTACAAGCCATATAAGTAAGCTTCATACCTTCTGTCCTCCTCATGTTTTGATCTGTAAAGGAAGAAAACACATTTTAGCATATTTATATTTACACTCACACACACCTGAACTGTAAAACAAAGCTTTATTTATAAAAGCGAAGCAGTTGCGCGTCTTACAGTGAGATTTGCGAGGGTCCCGTGACACGTCCATGAGGGACGCCTCATGCTGTGTGTGCAGCTGTCATGTGACCTTTTGCTCTATGTCTGGGTCATGTGAGCAGGTCTACTTCGAGGCGTGTCGTGTTTGCGGGACCTTTGTAACTCCTGCTTGCTCATTTTAATTATATTTCCGTATCATCTGGCCTGACTGCTGTACTTGAGGCTGGTGCTTCAGATATGGAGTATGTTGAATTGTGTGGGCTTCAATATAAGTTTTGCCGTTGCTCTAAAGTACATTTCTAATGCCTATTAACCAGCGATGCAAACACATCAGGTGTAAAAAGGTGACAAAATGTTCCCGTGTTTTGTGCGGACTTTTATTGTGTTTCATGCCTTAGTTTCCTGTGTCTGTTTGTAGTCCCTTTGTAGTTCTTTTGCTCATCGGTTCCCCTTGATCGTATCCCCAGGTGTGTTCTGTTACCCTTGTTAATCTGTATATGAAGACTTCAGATGCAAAAGCCTCTAAGTGCCATTTGAAATTTTCTTCTAAAATAAGCATTTTTATCAAGCTCGTATGTTTATGTTTAGTTATTTCACTTTAATGGCAATGAAAAGGACCCATTAATTGCCATTAAAGTGGAATTACTGAACCTAAACATACATGCTTGATAAAAATGCTTATTTTAGAAGAAAATTTCAGACGGCACTTAGAGGCTTTTGCATCTAAAGTCTTCATATTATATATAAATATATATATATATATATATATATATATATATATATATATATATATATATATATATATATATATATATAAAAACCCTGTTTTTCAGTAGTATGTGGTCAGTCGTTGTCTTTAAATGTTATTGGTAAAGTTGCTGTGTTTCTGTTCCCTGTTTGGATTACCATCATCTTCCCTGTTTGGATTTACATTTCTTGTTTTGTTCACGTCTTCCCTGTTTGCATCATCTTTGTTTGTGTGTTTCTTCAACAAAACTGCTGTGAATAGATCCTTGCCTCTCCTCTTCCCTGCTTAACTATAACAGATACATTTTAAAATACTGATTTAAAATATGCTTCTGCTGTTTCAGACTACATTCACAAAGCTGCTTTAAAATCATTGAATAGGTTCCATAAAAACAAGAAAAATAATAATAATATTTATTATTATTATTATTATTAAATTACAAACATTACACCAACAAAGCAATGTATTCTTATAGTAATATACTATTGTACTGTTAAATTTGTAAAAACAAATAAAAATACATTATTAATTTTATAGTACAGCATTACAGTATTATTAATAAAGTGATACTATTGTACTCTTGCACAATAAAAATGGAGTTATAAAATTAAATTAAAATAGAAATGTACTATAATAATACATATTATTGTACTGTTCTACTATTAAAATTATTATTGTTATTATTATTAATAAATACTAATAATAACTACTATTATTAAATTATAAAAATAGACCAATAAAAATGTATTATTAAGAAATAAATTATTAAAATAATACTATAGTGCTCATGTACTATAAAAATGAGTATTTATAATAATTATTATTATTAAGTCAAAAGATAAAGCAATAAAGAAATGTATTACTATAGTAATAATACTATTGTGCTGTTGTACTATACAAAGTGTATATTTATTAATAATAATAATAATAATAATAACCATAATAATAAATCACAATTTTTTTACAGAACAGTACAATTACAATCAAATTACAACAAAATTACTCATTTTGATGGCTGTCTAAACCCACAAGTAATAGATTTTTTTCAGGGAGCAGATTTCTGATTAAATATTTTGTCTTCAGGATAACCTGCACTGATGAATGATGTGTTAGCACAAGTAAAACACAGCAGTGTTGAGCTCATGTGGTCTTTGAGGTCATTTTCAAGTGTAACTCACAGGATCTCCCAGAGCGCCACCACCTGTTTGTCCACCACCTGTCTCTCTTTCAAAGGGTCTCCGTCTAACTGCTGTAGGTCGCTCTCTCCAAACAGAGAACCCAGACCCATCGTCTGCTTATTCCTGTATCATAACAGAACATGGTACATTTTATATCCCATAAGCACCAAAACACAGTTTGTTCAGTTACTTCTTTAACTGATGTGAAATAACTACAAGCAATGGCTTCAACAACACTATGAAAAGATTATTGTTTCAGCTGGACATTTCAGACTTAAAATAACCTGTAATTTTTGACAGATCAAATGAAATGAGAGAATCAGTCATTAGAGAACAAATAATAAACTGAAAGCCGGAGACACACCTGTAGTCTTGAAGCTGGTCTTGAATGTCTGGAAGCACCTGCTGCTGGAGTTCAGAGAGCGGCCCTCGAATGTCCTCCTGCGCGTGGAGACGATTCTCTAGATGAACCAAAACAAAAACCTCTTTAACTGAAACACCATCACATTAACATCAGTCTGCAGGCGGTCTAGTTGAGGTTTTTGTTCAAAAGCTCTAAAAATTGAACTGAATCTCACCTATATCAGTCAGAAACTCCTCACGCACTTTAATCTTTAGAGGCTGAAAAGAATCAGAAATTGACAGTCATACAGAAAAGTTCAAAATCAGTATGAGCATCTGAATCAGCTGTAAATCAGATACTCACAGCATCATGGTCCAGGAAGTGTGAGCAGATCTGAGGGGCGAGTGAACGGGCGTCTTTCGGGCTCGAGCCCAGATATGCCTCCACACACAGGTAAAACAACTACACGAACATCAACATAAATGCACACATGAGAATTCATGTTTTATTCATACAGTACATTTTATATATTTTAAGCAGCACTGACCAGTGGGTTGGGATCCAGTAGCTGACTGAACACGTATCTCATGAACACCGTCATGTGTGCCGGACGACTTTTCAGCAGCTCTATGTCCTGAAATGGCCCGTCCATCTTATAAACAGTGGGAAAGAGTTTAAGATTAAATCTACCCCATTCATGTCAATGCCCACATGTAAACTACAATCCCAGTGAAGCAAAAGCAGTATTTTACATTTGATTATATTATTAAAATTTTTAATTAGCTTTTATTTTTAAAACGTTTAGGTTTTAGTAATTTTGTTATACGTTTTTGTCATTTTTATTAGTTTTTTATACATATATATATATATATATATATATATATATATATATATATATATATATATATATATATATTTTCACTTTTGGTAATTTTAGCACTTCAACTTAGCAACATTTCACATTTAAGTGTTTTAAGTTTAATTATTTATCTAATATTTAATTTTATTTCAGCTTTATTTCAACTAATAAAAAAGAATTTTACTAGTTTTAGTTAAGAATGACCTCATTGAACAAGAGAAGAAAAAGAAAATTCTCAAGACTGACATTTTGACTCGTTTGATTAAAGTTCTATATGCCAGCGCATGTCTGAAATTTGACCAAATAAACTTTAATGTATGAATTTAAAATGAAAATCAAATGCTGAATTCTGACTCTTACTATGTCTGTAATATAAAGTTAGTCAGTTAATTGATTACAATAAGATTTGGCTTTATTGATTTGGCATTATCTGATTAAATATGGACTAATTTGGAGCAGCTAGAAAATACTTGAATACATTTTCACCATGTTTTTAGTAATAAAATGATGTCTAAAATCAGGCAAAGTAAATTTGAACAAACCCCTCAGTAAAACACTTCAGAATATAGATAAGAATAAAACTGTTAAGTTTGATGTATGTAAAGCTGCTGAAGTGAAGAAAATAAAAAACCCTTATTTTTCAGAAAATGGCCTTTAAAGGTATGTGTTGTAATTGAAACCTACAAATAGACAAAGTGCAATAAAATAAACATTTAAAGGTGTATTGTATGTTTTCTTTCCACTAGTCTGAAGCAACATGTTATGAAAAGCCAAAAATCTCAAAATTGAGCAGTACATGAAAAAACCCCCAACATTTCTAGTCTTAATTACTACCCTTTCATCAACATACAAACAATTTGGGAAACCCTGTTGTATACTGTGAAGTATGCATTAGGTACACTAGTACTGACTCTCTCACCTCATTGATCGTATAACCATCATCCTCCTCTTCTTCTTCTTCTGGGCCAATGATCTGCGTCTTTCCTCCCTGAAGAGACACAAGATGGTCAGACTCAAGGCTCAACACCAAATGTGCGGCGGAAAAACAAGTGTGTGTCTCACCGAGTCTGAGGGGTGCGTGTCGGATCCCTGCCGGCGGAGCAGGGGATTCCTGAGGAAGGTGGAGGGGGAAGAGAAGGGACTCTCACACGCCTAAACAGGGAGATGGAGGACGGGAAACGGTTGGGCAAATGGATGGGGACGTTTGCTTCCGAGACAAAAAACTCAAAAGAAGCAAATTAAACTCACCTCGATGTCTCCTTCACTGGAGTCCATCGATAACCGACCTGCTCAACAGGAAAGACAACAGGTACAACATCAAAAATGAGAATGAATCATATTAGCTCAGTCTTACAACATACTGAACCCCACTGACCTTCTCCAGCTGTGAGATAGTTGGCAACAGCTTCAGATCGAGTGCCATCCTGGAAAAGAGAAGAAGTGGTTTAAACAAAAAAACTTTATTACCGTCTTAGACTGTTTGATACTAGGCTATTTCTGTAAAATGGTTATGATTATAAATTAAATAATCTGAAATAATTATTAATATTAATAATTATTGATTAAGTCCTGGGAAACCCATAATATTTTTCCTTCAGAAGTAGTGTTGATAATTTATCCAACATGTATATATTAATTTATTCATATTTATTCATTCTACCATGGTGAATAAACAACTGTAACGGCAACAGACGACCAAATAGAAAATTCTGTGCGACTACCACTAGGGGGCCAAATGCGACAGTCGTATCCTAATGTCGTGTGCAGTGAAAAGGCTGCTGACCGTGTCTTTTTTTTTTTTTTTTTTTTAGCTTACCATGTCCTAAGGTCCTAACCAGACATGAAAAGCTACAAGACGACAAAATCAATCATAAATCACAGCCAATCATAACAGAGTGCTGGCGGGCTCTGTTCGCAGCTAAACACGAAAATCAAACAAAATTAAACCATAAAACATTATTCAAAATACATACTCAGTGACTGACAATCTTTGTCATGAAATACACTTGTTTGAGCTTGAATATCATTTTGCATGACTTTAGTAGCCACTATGAGAACAACAATAGATATTTTAAATTAAAGGAAACGAACATTCAAACTGTAAGCAATAAATACTTTTCATTGTGCATTTATGTCCCTGTTTCCTCTTTATGACCTGAACTACAGGTGCTGGTCATATAATTAGAATATCATCAAAAGGTTGATTTATTTCACTAATTCCATTCAAAAAGTGAAACTTGTATACTATATTCATTCATTACACACAGACTGATATATTTCAAATGTTTATTTCTTTTAATTTTGATGATTATAACTGACAACTAAGGAAAATCCCAAATTCAGTATTTCAGAAAATTAGAATATTGTGAAAAGGTTCAATATTGAAGGCACCTGGTGCCACACTCTAATCAGCTAATTAACTCAAAACACCTGCAAAGGCCTTTAAATGGTCTCTCAGTCTAGTTCTGTAGGCTACACAATCATGGGGAAGACTGCTGACTTGACAGTTGTCCAAAAGACGACCACTGACACCTTGCACAAGGAGGGCAAGACACTAAAGGTCATTGCAAAAGAGGCTGGCTGTTCACAGAGCTCTGTGTCCAAGCACATTAATAGAGAGGCGAAGGGAAGGAAAAGATGTGGTAGAAAAAAAGTGTACAAACAATAGGGATAACCGCACCCTGGAGAGGATTGTGAAACAAAACCCATTCAAAAATGTGGGGGAGATTCACAAAGAGTGGACTGCAGCTGGAGTCAGTGCTTCAAGAACCACTACGCACAGACGTATGCAAGACATGGGTTTCAGCTGTCGCATTCCTTGTGTCAAGCCACTCTTGAACAACAGACAGCGTCAGAAGCGTCTCGCCTGGGCTAAAGACAAAAAGGACTGGACTGCTGCTGAGGGGTCCAAAGTTATGTTCTCTGATGAAAGTAAATTTTGCATTTCCTTTGGAAATCAGGGTCCCAGAGTCTGGAGGAAGAGAGGAGAGGCACACAATCCACGTTGCTTGAGGTCCAGTGTAAAGTTTCCACAGTCAGTGATGGTCTGGGGTGCCATGTCGTCTGCTGGTGTTGGTCCACTGTGTTTTCTGAGGTCCAAGGTCAACGCAGCCGTATACCAGGAAGTTTTAGAGCACTTCATGCTTCCTGCTGCTGACCAACATTATGGAGATGCAGATTTCATTTTCCAACAGGACTTGGCACCTGCACACAGTGCCAAAGCTACCAGTACCTGGTTTAAGGACCATGGTATCCCTGTTCTTAATTGGGGTATTGTGAAGAGGAAGATGCGATATGCCAGACCTAACAATGCAGAAGAGCTGAAGGCCACTATCAGAGCAACCTGGGCTCTTATAACACCTGAGCAGTGCCACAGACTGATCAACTCCATGCCACGCCGCATTGCTGCAGAAATTCAGGCAAAAGGAGCCCCAACTAAGTATTGAGTGCTGTACATGCTCATACTTTTCATGTTCATACTTTTCAGTTGGCCAAGATTTCTAAAAATCCTTTCTTTGTATTGGTCTTAAGTAATATTCCAATTTTCTGATACTGAATTTGGGATTTTCCTTAGCTGTCAGTTATAATCATCAAAATGAAAAGAAATAAACATTTGAAATATATCAGTTGGTGTGTAATGAATGAATATAATATACAAGTTTCACTTTTTGAATGGAATTAGTGAAATAAATCAACTTTTTGATGATTTTTTATTTCTAATTATATGACCAGCACCTGTATTAGCTGCAAAATACCAGAAATATAGAAACCATTTCAAAAATAGAATCCTCTGTCGTGTCACAGCTGGTTAGGACAGTCTTTGAAGTGGTCATTTTGTAGCCAAAGCTCTTGAAATTTGCATTTTCCTGGCATATTTGACTTAAGTGATTGCCAGTTGACGAGTGGGAAGGGAAAAAAATGCCACTGAAAAATAGCCTAACTATAACAATATGCAAAATGGTAATAAAAAAAAAAATAAAATAAAAAGATAATAAAAAGATTACATTTTGATAAATGGAAACTAAAATCTAAAGGGACAAACAAAAATCCCTGATATTCCATGACTTGGAGAAAATAAATAAATAAATAAATAAATACAATTCCCTGACTTTCAATGTCTGGAATAGACCTTTTAAAATTCCATGATATTCCGAAGACACACTTTTTTGTGGATTAAAGGGTCAGTTCACCCAAAAATGAAAATTGTGTCATTAATTACTCACCCTAATGTCGTTCCACACCCGTAA
Organism: Hypophthalmichthys molitrix; assembly: GCA_037950675.1. Lineage (NCBI taxonomy): Eukaryota > Metazoa > Chordata > Actinopteri > Cypriniformes > Xenocyprididae > Hypophthalmichthys > Hypophthalmichthys molitrix. The sequence goes on along the minus strand of CM075498.1, from coordinate 33,763,217 downwards.
GATCTTCGTTCATCTTCCGAACACAAATTAAGATATTTTAAAATGGTTCATGTGACTACAGTGGTTCAACCTTAATGTTATGAAGTGACGAGAATACTTTTTGTGCGCCAAAAAACAAAATAGACTTTATTCAACAATATCTAGTAATGGGTGATTTCAAAATACTGCTTCATGAAGCTTCAAGGCTTTACAAATCTTTTGTTTCGAATCAGTGGTTCAGAGCGCGTATCAAATTGCCAAAGTCACGTGATTTCAGTAAACGAGGCTTCGTTACTTCATAAGTGTTTCGAAATTTCAATGGTTCACCACTGGGGGGCGTGACTTTGGCAGTTTGATACACACTCCAAACCAATGATTCGAAACAAGAGATTCATTAAGCTTCGAAGCTTCATGAAGCGGTATTTTGAAATCGCCCTTCACTAGATATTGTTGAATAAAGTTGTTGAATAAAGTATTCTCGTTGCTTCATAACATTAAGGTTGAACCACTGTAGTCACATGAACCGTTTTAAATACGTCTTAGTAGCTTTCTGGGCATTGAAAGTGTTAATTATTTTTGCTGGCAATAGAGGGCTCAAATTTTATCAAAAATATCTTAATCTGCGTTTCGAAGATGAACGAAGGTCTTATGGGTGTGGAACAACATGAGGGTAAGTAATTAATGACAGAATTTTCATTTTTGGGTGAACTAACCCTATAACTTGCGCAGATGAATTGTTCACCACAAGACTAGTAAAGTGCACTACCAAATACACAGTAAAAACATAGCCAATTTTGATTTAATATGGACTAAACCACTAAATACACATTCACACACACTAGCTGACCTAGTCCATTGTGGCTTATCACTTAAGCAAAATAAGAGAAATGAAAAATAAATAAGGAACAATGACAAGTTAAGCAAAAATCTCACCACATCCTGCTGGAACTTCACTCTGACTTGATTGGCTCTTCGTTTGGCACTTTCAATTCGCTCCTCAAGTGAAGAAGATGGGTTTCGAGACCGTTCCTCCAGAAGGTTCTGCACAGTGAGGGCAGCAAACATCATTTATGATGGGTTTAAATGTGGCATGACAGCACACACGTGACAGGAACACTGAACTCATACCTGTAGTTCTGCCTCCTCCTGCTCTAACATCTTTCTGAGGATTTCTGTGGCGTGTTTCTTCACCTCGGGGTCCTGAGAATGGTGGAGAACAACATTAAAGTGATTATCTCTATTCACATAGAGACACACAGAACATACAGACTTCATATTTCAAATGTCTATTTGCATTTAAATATTCACATCTCGCATTTACATCTTTAACAGTCCATCTTGCAAATGTACAGCCCTACTTTTTATTTATTCATCCAAAATTTGCAAAGTTCCGTGACATTCTGCGTTATACTGTAAATTCCATTTTTATATCTGGATTCTGCTATTCTGTTCAAGTTTTCCCACATCTACATCTATATATTCTATCCTTCAAATGTCTTAAAAACATGGCGCACCTGTAATGGTTTGGGTCCTGTGATTCTCTGAGTTGGGGTACTGCTTCCTGTGGGTGGAGTAAGAGGAGGAGGTGGTGGGGCTTCCCCACCCAGTGCTGTCCTGTGATTGGGCACGAGGTCAGCAGGGAGGGGCTGAAGCGGGACGGACGTGGCTGAAGGAGGCGGGCCCTGAAGAGTCAACGCCACATACGTCCCAGCTATCAGAGGAAAAGAACACGTCAGCAATGAAACGCTTCACAACTTCAAAAACGAGATGCCCAACTAACATACTCACATTTGATCATCTTTACTACTTCCTGATGAGACATGGATGAAACCACCGAACCATTGACCTGAAAAGCAAACAGACACAACAAATATGAGGTTAGTTATTAATTAAATTATCACTTATGTTTTACAATGCCAAAGTGTGTTGTAGTTGAGAATACCTTAATGATTCGGTCTCCTTCCTGAACCCCAGCTTTGACCGCTGCTCCACCTGTGAGGCCAAAGGAAGCAGGTTTGATTGTCATAATTGTTAACTATCTGATAGGGTTGATCTAGTTACATTACTGTTCAAAAGTTTGAGGTCAGTGAGATTTTTAAAAAGTCTCTTATGTTTACCAAGGCCGAATTTATAAAAAAAAAAAAAAAAAACACAGTGAAATATTATAATCTCTGTTATAATATACATAAAAACTGTTATATATTCTAATATATTTTAAAATGTAATTTATTCCTTGATGCAAAGCTGAATTTTCAACATCATTACTCTGGTCTTCAGTGTCACATGATCCTTCAGAAATCATTGTAATATGCTGATTTGCTGCTCAAGAAACATTTCTTATCAATCTTGAAAAGTTGTGCTGCTTCATATTTTTGTGAAAACCGTGATAATTTTTTTTTTTTTTTTTTAGGATTCAATGAATAGAAAGTTCAAGACAACAGCATTTGTTAGATATAGAAACCTTTTGTAACACTATATATGTCTTAACTGCCACTTTTGATCAATTTAAAGTGCTCCTATTATGCTTTTTTGAATATTACCTTTCATATAGTGTGTAATATAGCTGTTTGTGAATGTAAAAGGTCTCCAAAGTTTCAACGATCAAAGTGCACGACAAATAAAGTTATCGTCCCCTAAAAGAAATAATCGAAACTGCCTGAAATGAGTCATCAGCAATCCTAGTCTGACTTCCTGTTACATACCTACATAACAATGTAACAAATTTACATAATGGCAGCCTACGGTCTTCATTGGCTGCCCGTGAATGATGTCTACTTTGACCCTCAAACACTGTAGTTGTAGCTAAGACTGGAAGAGTTTGGTTTGTGTTGTCGACATGTCGAGAAGATGCTGTTTTGGATGAGACTTAAAAATCGACGTCATCATTACTGTTCCTATCACTGTGTATCAAGTGCTGAGAAGGAGCTGAATTTCAGATATGTAAATGGAAGTTGGGTACCAACATGCATCGACCAATCACAAACTGGACCATCTGACCAATCAGAGCAGAGTAGACTGCCGGAAAAGGAGGGGTTTAGAGAGACTGACGTTGTGTCCGAAATCGCCCCCTATACCCTTAAATCGGGCACTATTTGAGGGGAGAGCATTTGTAGTGGTGTCCGAAACCATAGTGGACTTTATTAAGTGCATTTATTCAATCCCACAATGCACCACAATAACTAGTGTACATCTGATGTACGCTCAACGGCTAGAGAATACCTATAATGCACTGTGAGAGCTGCATTGTTATACTTGAATGAATTCCTGTATCTCGTCTGAAGATGGCGCCCACAGCTGAATCATCCATTCATTTTCCAAACTGCTAATCCAATGTGGCTACAGAGTGAAATCCACACAGGCATTAATTATTTTTTAAATGATTATTAATTGTTTAATTATGGTTCATGCTTGCTAGTTTCCATGACAGAGTTCAAGATGAATCTTTTCATTACTACTAAATTTGCTTAAATGTTAAACAGGAGGCACTAACTATGCAAAAGCGGCAGCCCTTCCAGCGCACTCAGTGTCCAAATTCACTCACTCGTTTTCATTCACTCCTTCAGTGGACAATATTAGTGGAGTAATGTAGGGAATAGTGAATGAGGGTATGGGGGGTGCGATGTATATTATGAGAAAACTAAAGCATTTTATTGATCTTGAATGCATGTAAACCTATTGTAGGAGACTCCGAAACCACATTAGGAAGCTTTAAAATAGCATAATAGAGGCACTTTAACGCATCCTTGCTGAATAAAAGCATTAATTAGAAAAAGAAAAAAAAAAATCTTACTGGCAACAAACTTTTATACGTTAGTGTACGTGAGTGTATGTGTTACCTGGCCGAACATTTTGCACTAGTTTGATTCTCTCGCCACACACGGTGAAGCCAAACCCCAGATTGTCCCTCTGCACAACCACACATCTTTGGACTAAACCCGTCCCTATGAAACAAACAGGAATTAAAAAAAAAAAAAAAAAAAAGTAATGTCATATAATTATGCCTAACTTTTGCATATGTAAATATTTGTCTTGCATTACCTGTGTTGTCTGAGGGGAGATCAGACAGTGCCTCCCTCTGCTGGCCAGGAGAAGACCTGCGCTCCGAGTCTCCTAGTGTCAAACTGCTCAACCTAAGAAACGTTTACAATGAGATGCAAAAAATTAATACAACAAGCTTGAGGGGAAACAAATAACTTGGGCACTAGAGAGCAGGAGAAAGGGACAACTTGAAAAAAGCAAGGAAATACAAAGCAGTGAAGGAAGTGCATTGGACATTATCGATGAACAATGCAAAATAAAACTGAAAATTGGTGAATTTAAGGAGAATTACATCTAACCAAAAGTGAAAGGACCTTAGACATATTGGTTTCATACCAATACTGGCATTGTAAAGAAAGGGTAACCGATACTGTATTTTCAATGTGCAATGCAAATATTGATGTCTTGAGGGCATACTGGTTGATGAATGATATTTAAAAAAAGGATGTAACAACTACCAAAATATTTACTAAAAATTTACAGAAAAATGTCAAGCAAAAAACAAAAAACATGCATCATTCATTGACAGGTATATTTAGTCTGGCCTGCCACTAGTTATAACAGAACATAAAAATAAAATCAGAAAACTCACCAAGCAGCAAAAGGACTTAAAGTACGCATGAAAGAGAAAAGGAAGGCATTACAGAAGAGAAAGAGAGAAATGCAAAGAAAGAGTAAATACACAGCATGAGACAGACAGCAAACTGAGTGAGAAAGTGAAAGACGTGTGAACGGTACGAGCATGGTACGGCCCATGAAACTCCTCCTAAATAAGCACATAATGAAACAGTCTTAATGGAAGAGGCTCAATAACATGTGTCAGCACTAAACTGTCTTGACACGGTTAAATAATGATCATTACTCAACCGCATATCACCGGAAATCTGTGGTTTATGATTGACAGATGGCATGTGGTTTCACTTTGGTTCATCATACCTGGGCAAGTGTGTTTGTTTCTTAATGGCTGCCCTGCAGTCACATGACACAAACAGGAATTGGACGCACAGGAAAAACAAGTGAATGGGAAAGAGAAATCAACAGCTTGAGACAGAGAACAAGACACACAGACAAACATCAAAACAGAAGCACAGAAAGGCAGATATACACACAGACAATGTGTGGACGTGGTCATAATCATATGAAGCAAAACGTCTGATGAATAATCTGTTGAAGAGCAACTTCATCATTCATCAGTCAACAAACAACGCTGTAGTAACAAGGAACAAGGAAACTAAGGCACACTGGATGGAAAAACCTGTACTGTTACACAAAATATATGAGACACTGATCTGGAGGAATCAAAGACTGTCTGAACTTAAGTTTACCGTCTGAGCGCACTGTAAACAATGATTTCGCTTGTTTGCTAGTCCAGGTAAAATTGAATGCAAATAGGAAATAGAATCTGGAGGGTCGATAACTGTTTATCGAGCATCAGACTTATCAAATTATTTTTTTCTTTTATGTCAGGTTCACCAATAACTTTTACTTAGTCATGCATACTTAAATTAGTAGTTAAGTAGTTAGGTAGTCAGTATTTAATACCACATACACTTACATGAGATTACATTCCAGTTCGAAAAAAAATGGGCTTATTTTGCACAAAACAGGTCACTTCATTGGGGCCGTCATGTTGAGATAAAGTGATCAGCTGAATACTATTAACTTATTACAACCCACCTGTTATTGAACACTGTCACTAGTAAAATAAAAATCTTGGCTAACGGCGAATAGTGCATTTCTACAATTGGAAACCTAAAGCAGTTTATTTTTACACTTTTACGTGACGTTGCATCGCTGCTGGTCGTCTTAAAGGGTTAGTTCACCCAAAAATGAAAATTCTGTCATTTATTACTCACCCTCATGTCGTTCCAAACCCACAGGACCTTTGTTCATCTTTGGAACACAAATTGAGATATTTTTGATAAAATCGATGGCTCAGTGAGGCCTCCATTCACAGCAAGATAATTAACACTTTCAGATGCCCAGCAAGCTACTGAAGACGTATTTAAAACAGTTCATGTGACTACAGTGGTTCAACCTTAATGTTATGAAGTGACGAGAATACTTTTTGTGCGCCAAAAAAAACCAAAACGACTTTATTCAACAATATCTAGCGATGGACGATTTCAAAACACCGCTTCATGAAGCTTCACAAATTTTTAGTTTCGAATCATTGGTTCGGAACGTGTATCAAACTGCCAAAGTCACTCCCCCCAAGTGGTGAACCATTGAAATTTCGAAACACTTATGAAGTAACAAAGCCTCGTTTAATGAAATCACATGACTTTGGCAGTTTGATACGTGCTCCGAACCACTGATTCAAAACAAAAGATTTGTAAAGCTTCAAAGCTTCATGAAGCGGTGTTTTGAAATCGCCCATGACTAGATATTGTTGAATAAAGTCGTTATTTGTGTTTTTTTTGGCCCATAAAAAGTATTCTCGTCGTATTCTCATCTTAATGTTATGAAGAGAATACTTTTTGTGTTTTTTTATTCAAAAATGTCCTCTCTACCCTGTCAGTCTCCTACACAGTTTATGTTGAAGACACATTGCAAAACTTTGTGTTTACGTCAGAACGCCGACTCTGTATTGGCCAGCTCCTGCGTCAGCATCACATGCATGCGTCGTGGTGCTCACGTGAACAGCATTGGCCAATAGTTTTGTATAAATAAATAAATAATTTTGGACCTTTAATGTGGTAATTTCATTGCTTTTTATGGGAGATTAAAAAAAACTCTCGGATTTCATCAAAAATATCTTAATTTGGGTTCCGAAGATGAACGAAGGTCTAGCTGGTTTGAAATGACATGAGGGTGAGTAATTAATGACAGAAATTTTAATTAATGACAAAACATTTTTGGGTGAACTAACCCTTTAACATAAACAAAAAAACATTATGCTACTAATGCGCCATTCAACTGCATTTGTGAAATGTCAGTTTTCACTGAAAATAATTTTGACAAATCTGTCAGGTTTTAAAAAAGAATAAAAATTGCAATTGCAAAGTGATGTTCAGAGATGTTAAAGTTGGTGGCCAACCAATAAGTTTAAATGCCCAGCATTTAAGACGACCAACCAAAATAATGCAATAATTCACACGTAACAAATTGAATGAGCAAATGTAAACGAAATTGATTAAATGGAAACACTTACATAACAGAATATTTACTCAGATTTGAAATTATTTACTGTTACAAATCTGATTTTGAGAACAGACACACACGTTACCAGCTAACCAGACAGTTATTGGCCAATTAGCTTTTGATTGAACTGTTTGTTAGCAAGTTGGAAAGTCCGCTCGACCAATCACATTCGAGGACCTAGTTGTATAAAGAAGTATAGAGCTGAGATCATGAACGGAACAGGTAAACATTACTATAGTGCATGTTGTGTTATTGCAAGCGTATGATAGTATAGTTGTGTCTCATAAAACGGAAATAAAACGCCATTGAGCACACCAAGATAAAAACAATCAGTATCGGTCTAGGTCGTTAAAAAAATAAACTCACCTGTCCAGCGTGGAGGTCGGATGTCGAACACTCATGGCTGCAAACCGTCAGAGGTTTGTCCGTTTGTTTGTGTAGTGATTTGTGTCAGTTTGAGATCATGTCATTAGTGTGGGTTAGTTGTATTTCCTCTTTCCACTCCTTGAAATGAGTCTTGTCCTTTCGCCACTTCAAGGGGTCAAAGTTCTTTTTGGGAAAACACAGTGGTCCTCCTCAACAGCATCGTCCCGTTTAAGAAACAAACTCGAAATGTCCACATAAGCCCAGTCAAAACCTGTGAAATAACTTCAGTACTTCGTATTTGGTAGTGTCAAAACAACAAGACTCTTTGAAGAGAACATGCAGGATCAATAAGCCACATTTCTGTATTATCTCTGAAGCTTCCAGTTGGTGCCCGGAACAAAGATTCCTGAGGACTGAATCATCTTTCTACTTTAGGATCACATTAAAAACATTAATTAACAGAGTGCGGAGATGTCACCAACTTTGCACACAATCCGTCTTCAAAACCAAATGAGAAGAATCAGTTAAGAGTCGAAGCTTTGCTGTTTGTATTGTGTGCCTTCGAGTACAGTGTTTAAAGGGTCGGTGTGATTCACAGTCAGTTGGTCCTACGGCTCTCAGTGTTTTTAGCAAGGTTATTCTGGTCTTTGGAGCTAATGTTCTCAATGCAGTGCAAGTGGAGCTTATCAAAACCAAAGGCTTGAGAGCAGGATGCATGAAGCCACATAACCCACAGTGATAGGAGAAAAATAAAGTGCATTAAACTAAACTAATATATAAGCAGCAAGGTTCACAGTGGTGACAGTCAGATTACTGCAGTTGCTTGCACATGCACCATCTGCAGCTCAATGCACTCAACTAAACACCTACTACAATGATGTTCAATGCGCAAACCCATAGAATCCCGTGTTTTTTTCGATAATCACCGCGGACGCGCACTCGGCTCGATCCAATTCGCTAGCGACCCGCTGCTTCCAGTGTACGCGAGGCCGCACGGCGAGCATCCCCGCCGCCGCGTACGGACTGGCGCTGCACGCGAGCGCGACTCCGACGGCCTCTGCCGTTCACCTTCACGCGCGTGCAATAGAACGCTAGCGCGCGTTGTGCAATAACCCGATCCAGACGCGATCTTCTGCACTGGTGATGCGATAAACCCGTCTCGGATGGCTTTCGTTTTGGGGTGCAATTATTGCCCGAATTTTGGCAACATACACACGCTCGTTTGGTGGCCAGCGACGTTCATTTGATCAGTAGACGGCTCCGTAACGTCTTGGATCTTGGCCAGTCACGTCTTTTGCATCTGTCTCTTGCTGTATGGAGGTTTAAAGTTGATATCCCCTCATTTTTTCCCAAAAATGTGTGATCTGCATATATTTAAATGTAGTGTTATCCCAATGTTCGAGCGTTCGCCATTCCGGAATAATACCATCATCCTTGGGTTTATGTTTGGCCACTGGGAAGGCAAACAGACTCGCGCTCGTCCTCTATTGGTTGGATTCTGGTACTGCGCATAAAAAAAATGTCCGCGAGTCACATTTCTTCCATATTATACTGGAAAAACAAGGAAGGTTTAACACTGGAAAAAAAAATGGCGTGGAAAGAATTTTCACGCAGAAATTTTTAGTAAATTTCACAAAGAAACTGCAATAACACGTTGAAATTAAGTAGAATAAATTAAATATTTTCTTGAACAATGTTCTCTACCAATCTGTTATATACTTATAACTTCTTTATATTTTACAGTGTAGGAAGAACAGTTTCTGGAATCGCATAAAGTCTGAATTTCTCATTTAAACACTGACACATGGGCTATGTATTTGTAATTCTCACAATAAAAACGATTACCTGAATGTAATAATATATATTACGCCACTCAACTGTACTCATTCAGTATCCTGTGATTAAGAAGAGGTGGGAATTTTTATAAACTTTCACAATATAAAAGAGCTGTTCCCTGACCGGGAATCGAACCCGGGCCGCGGCGGTGAGAGCGCCGAATCCTAACCACTAGACCACCAGGGAGCTGTGAATCCATAGCTTGTTATATTTGGTTTTGGTCTTTAAGTCCATGAGCAATGCTTTAAGCTAAAATTACTAGACTACGACTGACGAAAGGCCCTTTCAGACAGAACAGGACAACGGCACCACTGCGCTATGAAACCCATTTATTACAATGGCTTGCGCCGTGCGAGGACGGTTTGTTGTTGTGTCGACAAAAGCACACGAGCAGCGGAGCACACCATTTGGCAAGCTTTTTTTTTTTTTAAAGCAAATTTATTTGTTGTTTATATTTTCAAATAATGCCAATATTATCCGTCTGCAATACCGGAGGCTGCACTTTCAGGAACGTAGTTCTAGGACCGCATTCCTAGGACCCTAGTTTTTTTGTGACAGCGTCACCTACCGAATCGGAGAACCGCAGTGCCAGGACCACATTTCCAGGACCCTAGTATTGGAGAACTGAAAAAAGTGCCACCAAGGCAGTATTTCCACCCAATTCTAACTAATTAAGAGTTTTTTTTAAAGGTTTATAACACCCAAATACTACTTTCATTCTTGCGATTAAACTTGGTTGCTAAGAGCTGAATGTTGAGTAATTATTCTGACTAACTAGCATAATATAATAACTCATCAAGTAAAATAAACAAGGAATCATGGTATAGCCTTTTCAGTTAGATCAACCACATTTTCAAGTACAGAGGGAAAACACAAGGATGACTCTGGGGGTAGATTGAAGATTGTGTATATTTTATTAAATAATATATTACAACAGTTGAACACACAAAAACCAATTTGTTGGTGACGTGAACCACACAGAAAGAACTTCAGCGACAATGTCTTCACTGACTCCTAAGAGAGAGAGACAGAGAGAGAGAGAAGTGAATGAAATAAGGAACATTTAGTTGAACATGTTCATCTCTCTAATTTTAAATTTCATATTTAAAAGATCTTCGTGACCACAGAGCACACATTATATACGATACAAAAATAATTATATCAATCCTCATACCAATTAATGTTCATATTACTGTTATTGCATACTGTTCAAAGATCTGGAAAAATGTTATTTTGATGCTGTGGGAACAAAGGTTCTCAAGAAAATAAAACTTTCATGTCAATAAAGCCCATCTGAACTGAGAAATAAATAAATAAATAAGAGAGAAATGCAAGAAATCTGAATAGAAATAACATGTTATTGACATGACTTTTCCTGACCTTTGAATATTTAAAGCATGGAATCACAATCTGTATGCAGCAGCACTACTATCACTCTATTAAATTCTTCCACTTCACTAAAATAGTAAATGGAGAACATAATCATTGCTGGGTTAACAGAAATACTGTTAATGCTTAAAAAATGATACATTAGACACTGTGTAAAAAAATTACATTTCCTACTCTTACCTGTGATGATAATCCGGACCAGAGAAGAAGGCCTTCTCAACATCCTGCAGAGAAATTCTGCAGCCCAGCCAGGCCATATATGATGGACTATCAAAAGAAAATTGTTCATTGAAATATACACAGATCTAGGAATTGAGGTCAAATTAAATTAATCATAACATTGCTTTTCCCAAAAGAATGTTTGAAAATGTTTCCTTCATGGAGAACTGCGCGTTTGAAATGGCTCTCCAAATGGGATTTCACTTTGCTCAATTTTGTTTGAAACAAAGCAGAACTGCAGAACGGGCAGAGGAACTCCTTGCAGCATGTGGTGCATCTCTATAGTCAAGGAAAGGATCTTCCTTCTTGGATTGTTATGTGTTTCTTGAAAAAGAGAGAGTCCAATTGGTCAAATAAAATATTTTAAGTTCATTTCATATAAATAAATAGACATAAATTAGGCCTAAGCACTTGACCAATTTATTTATTATTCTTTTGTTATATATTGCCTGCACTGAAATCACTTATAGAGTACGCAGTACATGACACAATCTAACACGTGGTATTTTAACAGTCAATTATTATGATGGCCTCTCTGTTATGTCTGACTATTAAAAACATCAAATGCCTCAATCAACATTATAAAAACAATGTCAAAATGAAGAGACATGCTCATAACATGTATCGTGGGGTAAACATGCCCAGGTGAAAAAACAGTATAGTAATTTATAGTAAATACTATAGTTTTTTTTTTTTTAACCATACTATAGTAAAGTACTTGAATTAATTTGCTGTGGTAACATAATATAGTAATATAAACAAATTACCCAATACTGTACTACAACTAGATATATTATACTACAATACACACTACAGTTTACTGTAGTAAAAAATAAAGTATACTACAGTATTTATTACAGTTTGTGTGATTCATTAACAAAGTGTTGTAAAGACTATAATTTATACAATATAGGCTACTACAATTTGCTCTGGGAAATTCATTGGTTCAAAAACACTATAGTATACTATAGTATTTTTTGACATGGGCAGGCTGACAGTGAGCACGCACATGACAGTTAAAACCTTAATATTATTTTAACTTGTTTAAAATGGAAAAACAATGAGTAACTAACAACATTTTACAACAAAGTGCTACAGGTTATTGTACTGGCTAGGGTTAATCATACCATAGTCACTAAATCAACACAAGCTTGCCAGTCGTGCTACAGTTTTGTTAAACTAATATGCTAACAAATTCGTTTTACAGCATTAGAAGCTAATATATGATGGCTATAAAGTGCATTCAAGACTATTTAGCAACTCACGATCGCTTCACTTCTCAATTAAATGCATCACAATTGTTTTTAATGTTAAACAAATAAAAATTGAATCACATTTGATACTCACATTCTGAATATCGTCCATCTTCCAGAAAAACATGCGGTCACTGGTCCTGTAATTCGGTAGGTGGCGTTGTCACTAAAATGCAGGGTCCTAGAAATGCGGTCCTAGGATTGCGGTCCTGAAAATGCAGCCTCCGGTTGTGCAGGCAGATGCTACTCAACAATGTGCATAGCTCTTTGACATTAGAGGCAAACACTGCATTTTTATCACAATCCCAACAAAGATGTTATGCACATGAGGACATTAATTTACATTATTATATAATTTCAAGATTAACAGCAAAAACAGCATTGTCTGACTTCAGCTTTGTGAAATGCTACATAAGACACTTGCACAAAACAAGACGGACTGAATGAAAATGCAAATTCTCTCTGACAGTAGGTGGCGCTTATGGAACATCAGTGATATTGCGTTTCCATGGTTACCGCTATACACAAAGCAGCGCTGCGTCGATAAAAAGGCTACTACTTTATATGAAGATAAGAGGAAAAGCCATCAAAACTTTTCTGAAGACAGTTCCCTTCAGAGATACATTCATATCAACCCCAATTCAATACCTTCTTTCTGTTTTTCGCAAACAGTGAGCTTGTGCATGGTACAGTATTTTCTCCGCTGGCGCGTCTGTTCTTAAGAATTCTCTTTTTCTGCGTCCCAATTCGCATACTATCCGTCCTAAATAGTATTCAAAAATAGAATTAGTGTGTCCCAAATCGTAGTATGTTGAAATGAGTATTCCAAAGATACTCGGATGGTCTACTTTTTGTCTGTGTGTGTCCGTATACAGCGTGTGCCTGTGTTTAGTCCTGTTTACAGACTTCCACATAAATTAAATTTTGGGAAATTATTACAAAGCGGTTTGTTTGCACGTGCATATTGTGCGTTGCAGTTTCTCCCATTCATAACTAAGGCCCTGTCCCAAATGGCACACTTCATTTGCACTTTCGGTCTTGTGGACTTAAGGCTGATTTATACTTCTGCGTCGAGTGTACGATGTAGGGTGTTTGTACCACGCACAACCTACAACGTAGCCTGAAATGCACCTCTTCAAAAATGTAATAAAGCGTCAATTCTACGCGGACCGCAAGCGCTGTGATTGGTCTGCTAGAACCCCTCCCACGGGTCAAAAAACTGGCACGGAGCAATAGGAGAAGAGCGATCTTTTTCAACGTCCATAGGAATGAAATACGCTCTGTTTCAGGGGACACATGCAGTCAAACTGCAACAAAAGTCTTTACCTATTTGCCTTTACAATGGCCGCTGCGTGCGCATGTCCATTTAGTCCACAAGACCGTAGAGTGTCCCATTCGTCATTTAAGCTTAAAGAAGGGTGCTCATGAGTGCCCCCTTTGAGGCTGCTATGCGCCCTCGATGCGCACTTCTGCTGAGCCCGCAAGTCTGTGGCCCTGTCCCAAATGGCACCCTAAACCCTCACGGTCTTCCTCTGAGTCTGCACTTTCACGACGTAATGCCGCTTTGACTGCCGGGTAAAGTCCTCTGCGTAGCTCACAGTCTTGCGGCCTCAGCATAAGTGCGCATCGAGGATAGCAGGATCGCATAGCAGCCGCAAAGGTGGCGCTCACGAGCACCCTTCTTTAAACTTAAATGACAAATGGGACACCCTATACGGTGTGTAGTACACATGAAGTGTGCCATTTGGGACAGGGCCTGTGAGCTACACAGAGGACTTTACCTGAGGGACTCAGAGGAAGACTGTGAGGGTTTAGGGTGCCATTTGGGACAGGGCCTAAGAGGAGTGAACCGTCTTTCTAGCGACCAGCGCAGCGCATTCCGCGTCCTGTCTGAAAGGGCCATTACTCTGACCACGTTTTATGCGTGCAAACTCACTAGAGAATTCAGTCATGTTGGGAACACGTGATCATTTGTAATTTAGGTGTGATGTCACGTTTAACCACAGACAGACTGCAACGAAATGAATACATATCCAGATTCACTGATGTAAATCTAGTCTTAATATCATTAGTTTGTCTAATTGAACTTTTTTTCTCATTCTCATTGTACAATCTATTATTGCAACTGTCTCGTCCGAAATATTTACTTCATATTATATAGCGCTCAACCTCAGTAACGGGTTTCGATCATTCATCACAGAGAACTGATACCACTCAACTCAGCATTTAGTGAATGAGTTCCAATCAAAAGACAAGGCAAAATAGTATGAAAAATAAGAAAATAAGATTTTTTTTTTTTTTTTTTTTTTTTTTTTTCTGTTTGTAAAGAAAAGAATGGAAAATATGACATAATGGAGTGCTAAAACCAACATATATCTAATTTTAGCATATCATTCCCCTCTCTAGTCTGCATGGAGAGATCAAACTGTAAGAGAACGGCAGTATAACGTTACCTAATTTGGAAGGAAATGGGCGTGGAGGTATGAACTGAGTCCCGTTAAGGAAGAGAACTGGGCAGCGTCACCGAAGAGGGACTCGATTTTCCTTTGTGATACTGGAATAAAGGTGGGGATATCTGTCTACATAAGTACAAGGTATGACTATATAATTTGTTTTATTTCTGTTGGGATTTGCGTTCGCCTCGGTCTTGATTCAGTAACGTTACTTACGGAATCTTGGTGTGTTTTTGTTGACTGTTTTCAGCCAGAGGAATGCGGCTCAATTACACAAATACGCCTTTTTGAAATATATTTAAGTGCTTTATGTCTGCGTTGGATATATATTGTGCGTGCGTACTTTTTAAACATTTGGCATTAGTTCTGCGAGAAATGCGTTCAATTCAGAGATCGCTAAAATCTCCCACTAACCTTCACCAATGCCATAATCTCAACCTCATCTGAACTATAAAACGCAACAACCACACCCCTCACCACATCCGCTAGCTGCTAGAAAGATGGAGAGAAAAAGAAAGTAAAAAAAAAAAAAAAAATCGGTCAATATATAGACTACGTAATTCAGTAAACTATCAGAGATGTAATACATGGTTTAAGTCAATATCAACGGCTTTGAAAACTGTAGTAGAAATGTTTAATTTATTTTTGTTTGCTGGCTTCACATAAGGCGTCTAAAAAGAGTAGTTAACAGTGGAGGAAGTGACCAGTAGCTGAGTCACGTCTGCTGTTAAGGGATTTGTTAACTTGTTAGATATGTCTTTACTTTGAGTTTACTATATAGCCTGCTTACACAAAAGTTAATTTTGGAAATAATGCGTGAAGTGTGGTAAAATACTAGCTCTAAACCTGAGCCTCTTAAAGGAACACTCAAAAATGAAAATTTGTCATCATTCCAAACCCATGACTTTCTTTCCTCATCAAAAGAAGATCTTAAGCAGTGTCCTGAGTGACTGCTCTTTTGTAGACCTGAATATAAATTGTTATCTCCTGAACTGTTATTCACACTTTTTAGTGTGAATGAGGTTTGAGAGCTGTGGCAGAGGGTAATATTTTTAGCAAATAACATTTGCAATCTGTTAAAAAATCTGGTGTCTTTAGAAGAATTATAACACAACACACAAGTCATATAGACAGCTTGTACAATGCTTTTTGGTGCTGTACTGTACAGCCCAGTTACACTCACTGTCATTGTGTGTAAGAGAGCAGGTTGGACATTTGCACAATATCTCCATTAGGTCATTAGGTGCGTTTACATGGAGCATTGTAATCGGTTTAAAAGTCCAATCCGAATGAAAATGCTCCATATAAACACCTCAATCGAAATAAAAATGCCCAAACCGAATGAAATTGTAATCGGTTGGGATAACCCTTTCTATAAACCGAACAAAATAAAATTTCTGCCATGCAAACGCATTAAACCGATTACTTTGCATCTACGTCATCACGTCAAGAGGTCAGGGGTCATCAGAATGCAAAATGGTGGCAGCAAAATCAAACTGGTGTAAAACTGGACCTTCATCCACACGCTTCTGCTTATCGGAAGAGGGAGGGGTAGTATTGATATGCTCCTTAGAGATGCACAGCCACCAAAAATGTCAGCTTCCTGCACCCGTCTTTTCCTCATACCTTCCAGCAGTAATATGCTACATGCTACAAATTCATGCTGTTGCTTGATTAAGAGCAACACTTTACATAAAAATAGCACGCATACGAAATAATGGAACTCCATATTGACAGGAATAAAAGGCGGCAAACAGGACATAAGCTAATGTGCGCATGTCACAAAGTCATTCCAATTGAAAGCCCCGGCACATGTAAACACCACATCGGATTAGATAACGTCTCATGTAAACAGTCCACAGAATCTTTCAATCGGAATGATTTTAATCGAAATGACAAAAAAGTGTGTATGTAAACGTGGCTATTGATAACAGAATTGTTATTTTTGTTTGAACTATTACTTTAAGAGTGTTCATGTACATTAAGTCAGAGATTTCAAAAGTATGTTAAATATTTTGAGACACACAGGTTTCTTGTGTTGTTTCCCTGAGCTACATTTAAACCAGTGCAGTGAGAGAATATCTGTACTGTTTTTTTAGATTAGTACTTAAAGGTTATGTAACCAAGGCATGAATGCAATTCAATGCACACTTTAGAAAGCCAATGCAGTGAAGAAAACAGGCCACACAGCTCCCCTTATAAGTGTTGAACCTCCCAAATGGGCCACATGTTCACACAACCAGGCCTGAAGTGAGCATGTGGTCTCAGAGCATGTCAAATCTGTCAGCCAATACCATGCTTTGTTGATTCAGATGCTCCATCTGCCTCTCTTTTTGTCCTTTGCAGAGTCACCAGAAGGACACACCTATTACACCTTCATTCAACGTCTACAAAGTTCTCCGATCACTCAGCACACATAATGCCTTTGGTAATCTTGAATCCTTCCCGTTTAATGTGGGCACGTTTGGCAGCTCTAGTGTTCACTTGTGTGGCATTTAGTGTGGCGTCCCATGGAGGAGGAATCAGTGGCGGCATGGCCGATTGGAGCGTGTTCTGCTGGGCTTTTAGCTTCGCAGGAACCCTGCTGGTTCTGCTGGTGGAGCTCATGGGTCTGCAGTCTCGCGCCCCTGTGTCCTGGAACAACTTCCCCATTACTTTCGCCTGTTATGCCACACTTCTTTGCCTGTCCGCATCCATCATCTTCCCTCTCTACTTTCTGAAGGGTGATCCGTACCACAGCGAGGCCCGGGACCACCGAATCGCTGCCACTGTGTTCTCCTGCCTGGCCACCGTGGCTTACTTCGTGGAGGTGAGTCTGGCACGGGCACGACCGGGAGAAGTTGCCGGATACATGGCGACAGTTCCGGGACTGCTGAAGGTTTGCGAGACCTTCGTGGCCTGCATCATATTTGTGTTCATCAGCGACCCCATTTCTTACAATAGTCACTCCGCTCTGAAGTGGTGCTTGGCCGTCTACTGCATCTGTTTCGTGATATCGGCGGCCATCGTGGTGATGTGTGTCGGCGAATGCACCGGGTGCCTGCCTTTCCCATTTGCACGCTTCCTTTCTGCCTATGCTCTATTGGCAGTTGTCATGTACCTCACTGCCACTATCATTTGGCCAGTCTTCAAGTTTGACAGCCGATATTCGGGAAGCTCAAGCCGACCGTATATCTGCCGAAACAGTCACGGTTTGTGCCCATGGGATAAATTGGTCGCTGTAGCTGTTCTCACCGCTCTCAACTTCCTGATCTACCTGGCGGATCTGACGTATTCTGCCCGACTGGTGTTTGTCACGGTTTGAGAGAGTAAATAATCATCTTTGACGTTGATCTTTGAAAGCCAAAGATTTTGCATACAGTGCTTGTATGAGTTCAGGTTTCTGAAGCAGGAGGAAAATAGTGATTAGCAGCATATTCAAGTCATGTTAGAAAGATCGTATTTACGAGTTAAATTCATATAAACGCCACGACAAAGTTGTAGTTACGAGTGGGAAACAGTGTTATTTTATTATAATTGATATACTAGGAAGGAAAATTTATATACTAGTAAGGAAATTCAGTATTATCTTTGAGCCCAGAGTTTCTGAGTTGGGGGTGTTTCAGAAAATATGCAATGGATGCAGCGTGTTTATTGATGGTAAATTTGTTGAAATTAATTACCCCCCCCCCCACTTTACACTAAAACTAGCTAATTTGCATGTACAAAATAACAGTTACAATATAATATATAATGATTCCGTTTACAGCACTTTCATAGATTGAAGAAAAACGCGCCTGATGTTGTAATTACAACTTCCTAACTCGTAAATACGAACTTCCTAGGAGGACTTGAACACACCATAAAATTGTATTTTTTAATGTGATTAGTGCATTTTCTGATTGTACCACGGCTGCCTTGTTATGAGTGTATTGTGTTAATGTTGCTGTGTTGAACTACTGTACATTTTTGTGCTGTTTTATGTGACTTGAAGCGTATGTTTGTCACCTTTAAGTGTTATCATTGACACATGGCATCACAATTGCATTTCAGCAGGTCAAAGTTCATGTGTTATAATGAAAGCGAATAATTCCAGAAAAAACAATTTTTATATTTTTTTTTTATTCTCAAATGCATCGTGAACACAAATAAAGTTTCATTGTAATATGTAGACAAGTATGTATTCTATTTTTCATTTTGTTTATTGGTTTTGGGGTTTTCAAGTTAAACATATATTCGTGAACATATGTTTCTGTTAAGGCATCAGATATTTATCAGACAATAAACTGTTTGTTTATTTTCATACTGTCTTGCAGCTTATGATCTTCCAAAGAAATACATTAATATGGCTTAACTGTCCACAAGCTTCCAGAATTAAATATCAGTTATGGGTTTAATTGATATAGCATTTATATAGAAGAAATTGTTACATGTTCAATATAAGAGGATAACCAACTTTTATTCAGTAACTTTTTCAGATTTGCTTTTTTTACCCTTATTTTACGCTTTTGACTCATCCACTTGTTCATTCATTGAATTAAGTCCATTTTTTGTTTGTTTAAATGGCATATCTAAAAAAAGACAGCAAGTTTTGAACCACTCAGATTCAACAATTTTTACATAAAAAAAAACATTGAATGGTCAAAAATGACTGAAAAGCTTAGGGGGGTTAAAGAGTTGCAATGCTCATTTGACTCAGGATCAGTCTTATTTCACATAAACAAGATTTGATTGCATCTTTTTTAAAGGTGAAAGTCTGTCTCAGCCATTGCCACTTTCATTCGAGAGCACTCTATTGAACCAGGGAAATTAATAAGTAAAATATAAATGTGAATATGTACAAATAAAGCCTGTACAAATACTAGAAATTGTGAAAAAATTGGAAATATCGATTACTTTTATGTTATGTTATGTAGAACTTTTATGTTATTTTGCCTGCTTGGCTGTTTCCTTATTTATGTATATAATGTCATTGCTATCTTGACGCCAGCCAATCACTGCATTCAATTTTGCCAAGTCCTTCGAATTTCTTTCAACTGCAGCCTACAAATGTGTCCTTCTTTCCCTGGGCAATGAAGAATAGAACTAGTAGGTCCTTCACAGCCCAGGATTCATGGTACGTTGGTTATGATTCTTCTAAAGAAAATGGCAGGTTGTGCTTTGGCGGAGACTGATGGTTTATGTTTAAATCTAAGTATCTGAATGCATTTTTGTTTATATGTATATTTTACAAGCTAAGCTTATAGCACTTCATTGGAAAAAGTTGGAGGCACCAAGTATAGGGAGGTGGCTTATGTTGATATAAGGCTTTAGAAGATGCTTGGAACCACATTATGATTTTCTTAGAAAAATAAAACAATGGGGACATATCTGACAGCATATTAGAAGATACTTAAGAAAATAAATATTGTTGGAAGCATCTTGTAACCAAGGGCCTTTATTAAAAACTTAAAATGTCATTAAAATAATTGTTTTGTTTTAGGGAGAAAAGAGCAGATGCTCAGGTAAAACTGATTAAAACTGTGATTTATTCACTGATGCCAGAAATTCAGTCAATGTCATTTGAAGGTAAGGTAACAACCCGTTATCTCCATTTAACCATCTTGTACATATGGTTACAGTTTGTCTGATCATGTTCCCAGCAGGCATGGTATGTCACTGTCAGGAAGATGTCGGACTCCAAATGCTCTAACGTTGATCAGATGTCAAATTTCGGTTGGTAACACCACACTGTGGGGAAAAAAAGCAGAAACACAAAAACTACAACTAACTTCCAGCCATAGCCTGAGGAAATCAGCTGAAGATGAAAGAATGCATTAAATCTCTCAAGATCTCAGCAAAAGATGATTAAACAACTCCACAAACAGCATTACCAGCTTCACTTATTACTAACCAGATCTACAGAAGTTATTATTGAGAATTAACAAAGGTTTAGATGTTGATGTTTTATTGGAAATGATGGTTTGGTTGGATGTCACCATTATGGTTATCAGTATTTACTTTAGTTGGGAAGTTTGACTCTTGACTTCTTACAACTGTTTTTTCTCTGCTGCTGTAAACTGTGTTTGTGATGGCAAAAACAGCAAAGGGAAATGTAATAAGATGATGTTGGCTGCTTGCTGACGATAAAGATATAATTATCATATTATAGTGACTTAAGATGGACCCTTATTTAATGGTAAACGTTTGGCACTGCCATGCATTTCACCATGCAATTTTTTCATACGGTGTGGTAGCCTATTTATTCCAATCAAAATGGCCAACATTAAGTTTTGACATCAAATCAATATTAATTTTCAGCCAAAATGTGAAGTCTGCCTATCATTGGAGCTTGACTTCAAACAAATGTTTGGTTTAGACGTCAACCCAAATTTTCATTTTCAACCTAAAAATTGACTTCTATTCCACATTGGATCACATGGTCGCAGTTAAATAAAATGAGAAATAATCTAGGTTAACTAAATTGTTGCTAACTTGATAAAATTAACATTAAATAGTTTAACCACAGTTCATTTAACTGTCTGGTTTATCTCAGCCCGAGATACATCACCTGACGGTGCTGGCTTCTGAAAAAAAAAAAAAATGTCAGAAATGTTTCTGCTGTTTCCCGATGACATCTGTCTGTCACAGTTGCTAGGCGACATGAGAGGTGGGCTGACGCAAACAGGAAATCCTCCGAAGGTTAGAGCCTTTCTCATTTAACATTCGCTTCGACCTCTGTGGACTTTGAAGGATCCAGACTTTGAAATTTAATGGGGTCATATAATGGTACATGCACTTTTACAAGTTGATTGTACTGAAATGTGTGTTGGCAGTGCCTGTACACAACCATCCTATAATGATAAAAATCCATCCAGTGTTTTTTTTTTTTTTTTTAATCTCCTTATAGCCTATGTTTTCAATGGAAGCCCGTTTCCGCCACTAAATAAAAAAAATAAAAAGAGTAAGTGCGACTTTTTATCTCAGAATTCTGACTTTTTATCTCACAATTGCGAGTTATAAAGTCAGAATTCTGAGATATAAACTCGCACTTACTCTTTTTATTTTTTTTATTTAGTGGCGGAAACGGGCTTCCATTGAAAACATAGGCTATAAGGAGATTAAAAAAAAAAAAAAAAAAACACTGGATGGATTTTTATCATTATAGGATGGTTGTGTACAGGCACTGCCAACACACATTTCAGTACAATCAACTTGTAAAAGTGCATGTACCATTATATGACCATTATATAAAAAAAGTCAGAATTGCGAGTTTATATCTCAGAATTCTGACTTTATATCACGCAATTGCGAGTTTATATCTCAGAATTGCTGACTTTTTTTCTTGTAATTAACTGACGGACAGTTTCTCTGTCTAACAATTCCGGACATCCAACATTTCTGGTGCATCCAACGATAGCCGTGCTGCCGTCCTGATGTCTGAAGCTGTTGGTGTATAAAATGTGCCACTTCAGCTTCATCTGTTTTATTGCGCCTCCGCCACAGCTGATTCTTATTATTATTACTATATTGGTATTATTGTGTAATCTCAACACATTTGCTCAAAACTTGTCAAATTCATTAGTGTATCCAATTCTGTTAAAAACAACTTTTATTCACCAAATACTTCCACTGTAATTTTGTAATTGTAATTCTACCCTTGAATGCCCCTTTTTATGGAGCCACCAGACTTGAGTTGCAAATTACAAAGTTGATGAAATATGGTATTGGCGTTTTAGTATTAAGCCCACTAAATGGCAGTAAAAGCTGTTTTTTCTCCTGGAAACGCTGTACTCATGTACATGCTATATAGTACAACTGTACGTACAAATTTGTATTTTTTTTTTTTATTTATGAGCTCGTTCATTTCTCTTTATTCTTTATTTTTTATTTTACTATCTGTTGTTGTCTCTGTCACCAAAACAAATTCGTTGTGTGTGCAAACATGCCAATAAAGCTCCTTTTGATTCTATTGGATTCTGATTAAATAAAAGAGGTAGCCTACTCTGGTTGAATTTATCACGTGCGCCATTTATTAGAACATACAAGATAATTTTACAGGAATAGGCTGTAAACTGATTAATGAAAACTGCTGCACGATCACAATCTCCTGTTGCAATTGTTCTGCAACTGGCATTACAGTACCATTCAACCAATATTTTGGCGCATCCATGACATTGGTACGAGATTTGAAGTTGTTCAATGAAAGTTGCCACCTCATGCAGCCACATCGGTTTTGTTCTTTTTGCGCCAAAGCTTTCTTGCTTAAAATCAGTTCAATGCTGTTCCGCTAATAAGGCAAGAATTTCATTATTAGTAAAAACACGTTTAAAATATTCCTTAATGTGTTCACAATTCATCCTGCTGTGTCGGGTCGCGTCAGCATCAGATCAACACTGAGCAGCAAGTCATAATTTCGATTTAGTTATGTCATAATTTCGACTTTTAAAGTCATAATTTCGACTTTTAAAGTCATAATTTCGACATTTAATCAAATAATTTCGACATAGTACGTCATAATTTCGATTTTTTATCTTTAAAAGTCATAATTTTGACTTTTAATGTCATCATTTCGACTTAGTAAGTCATAATTTCGACTTTTTATCTCATAATTATGACTTTTAAAGTCATCATTTCGACTTTTTTTATGTGGCAGAAATGCCCAAATTTCGACTTTTTCTTATGTGGCAGAAACTTCAAATCTCGTACCAATGTCATGGATGCACCAAAAATATTGTTTTGAATGGTACTGTAAATGGTACTCTGCATAAGCCTCACCAATGTTACCAACTTATGAACCTCGTCTACAGCCCTGACCAAGTCCAGTGTCCCCGGCTTTTTCCGGGGTGCATTATACTATTGCATCCGCTGCAAGCCTTTCTTAGTGCTCCGCTCGAATGCTCTGTCGTCCCCCTTCATAGCATGGAGTGATTGTATTATCCCCATTGCGTCTTGCTTAAACGGTAGACGACGCAGTACAAGTGTAGTATCAAAAGGGAACGTACTCGGTTACTAACGTAACCTCAGTTCCCTTAGATACTGAACGAGTACTGTATATTTTGCCGTGCTATTCATAGGACGTCTCATGTCGTTGCTTCAGTTGAATTAAATCAGTTTGCCAAGGTGAGACGGCCACTTATATAGCTCGATACCCCGCCCATTCTGGCAGACTCGCTCACCATTGGCTTGCTGGTTCGTTTACTTGAACTCCACGAACCAATGGCCATGTAGTTTCACTGCGTGATTGAAAAAGGCTTCAGAAATCGGTAACAACAGGAGTTTCCCCCCCGTTGCGTCTTTCCTAAATGGCAGACAACGCAGTACTCATTCCGTATCTAAGGGAACCGAGGTTACGTTAGTAACAGAGTACGTTTATTATTAAAAAATTGAAATATGTTCATAAAGCTATGTTGTTGAATAAAAAACACATGATGAATAACAACACATAGACGTTACAAGATTAGTGTTTGGTGCCTGTGAAAACTACATCTTCTATATGATTCCTGCTTCCAAAGAATGAAAACACAGAGTAAAGGTAAAGTGAATCATTTATATTTCTGTCTTTTGTATTGTTTTACTGTTAATAACTCAGTTGACATTATGTTTACGATGTGTTTATCTCACAGGAAGAGTTTTGTGCCTTTAATTTTGAAGGAATTTGCTGTGAAAAATGAGGGTGTGACGTTTAGAAGTAGGAGGTGCGGGAAAACGTACAGAGAACTTGTCACTCTGGTAATTCCTGTAGCTCGTCAAATGACTTGTCAAATGACTAATTTAAGGGTGTTTTGAGCAGCGAAACTTTTCAAGCTGTTCACAGATAGACATCAAATGGCATTTGTGTTTATAGTAGATTTTGTTAATTGATCAGATAGATCACCAGGAACCATGACTGGATAAGATTTTAGATGAAAACATCATTAATACAACATAATTTTTATACATTAAAGCACATCATTTGAAGACGGGACAACAACATGGGAGGTAAGAAATTACACCTTTAAAAAATATATGCTTTTAATCGAATCCTTATTATAAAACATGATTTTGAAGTTTTTTTTTTTTTTTTTTTTTAACTTTGAACAATTGCAAGTGTTTCCATATTTAGAGATAAAGAGATAGATTTTTTTTTAACCTTTTGAAATTCAGATCACACTGCCTTTCTTAAAGGGACAGTTCACCCAAAAATGAACCAAAAATTCTGATATTATTTATTCACCCGCACGTTATTTCAAACTGTATGACTTTAGTTCAGCTGTTGAACATAGACAATATTTTGACAAAAATCTCAAAGAAATTTCCCTGCAATGAAAATCAAAGGGGTTCAATGTTGTTATGCTTTAAAAACATAACTCTTTAATGTCTTTAAAGACATAACTTTGTTATTAAAGGGAATTACTATTTTAATAAAATATACATACTTTTATTGTCTTTATTCAACATATTTCTCATAGCTGAGTCTCATAATTATGACTTTTAGTTTAAACTTTTCTTCAACTTTTTTCAATTTGTCATTTCAACTTTTTGTCTTATAATTATGACTTAAATACAACTTTTTATGAGATGATATAATTTAGATTTTATGACTTATTTCATGTCATAGCCTTATTATGACTTAGTATCTCTTTTATGGTATAATTCTAACTTTTTATGTAATTATGACATTCAATTTTTATCTGTTTCACTTTTTATCTCATAATTATTATTTTAGTCATAATTTTTTGTGTCAATCGTGATATATTATGTCATAATTTTGTTATTTTATGGCATAATTATGGATTTTTTTTTCAATCATAACCTAGTATGTTATTATTTTGACTTTTATCTCATAATTATGACCTACTATACACTGTAAAAAAAACAGTCAATGACTGAGAAGTTATGGCATTTTTACAGAAATTTTCAATAAATGTTTCACAGAAAACACAATGTTTTCTGGTCCATCCTGGACTGAAGAACACACTGTAAACTTTGCAGTGTAAATTTGCAGTATTAACTGGCAGCTTCATCTGCAAAGTACTGTTGTTTTTACAGTTTTTTACTGTAAAATAATTGTCCTGTAATTTATCTGTAAAATGCAGGCAGCACAGTGACTGTTACGGTGCTGGTGTAGTAGAGCTGAGGCAATACACAGATATCCACATTAAAGGGTATTTTACTGAACGAAGGAGCAAACATACAACCAATACACATTTAGACTAACAATAGGACAGACAAGGAGTGAAGGGAGTGAGTCCATAATATAGGGAGTGCTGATGATGAAGTCCAGGTGCAGGTGATGAGTGCTGATGGGGAGAAGACGAGGGAAGTGAGTGCAGGTGTGGAGACAGGAGGATCCTGGGAAATGGAGTCCGGGGAACACAGGAACTATGACAGTGGCACTAAATTAAAACTCAGGCTAATTCATTTCATTTGCTGAAAATGACTGCCTTGACTGGCAAGTTTATAAACTAATATAGTGTGCTAATAAAGTGAGCATATTAATACTGTAAACTTCATTTCAGTTGTCTAAGAAGAATTTACTCTCCTGATCAATCATTGAGTGCACATAATTTTTTTTCTATTAAGTGCAATGTGATTTCATAGTAATTTTACAATAACCTACTTGCAGCAGATGTGTCAATATATGACAGTTTTTCTACAGTTTGCCTGCTGTAAACTTTTACAGTTTATTGCTTGTTTTACACTTAATTTACAGTTTATTACTGTTAAAATATTTTTTGCTGATGTGTCTTTTTATTTTAGATCTTTACTCCCTTTTAACCCCACAGCGAAACACTGTAGTATCCACACTGCAATGAGAAAAACACTGAAGCACTGTTGCCATTAATTAAATAATTAAGTGATTAATTAATTAGGCATTAGTGAACACGTGCATTTAACAAGTAGAATCGCTGAAGGGAAGAGAAATGCAAAAACTACAACTGACTTCTAGACACAGCATCAGATGAAATCAGCTGACTGTTTTAAAAACACAGCAATTGGCCAAAGACAAAGTAATGTTGAAAAGCCAAGGGTCAAGAGCCCAACAAAATCAAACACTATTTACCATAATGGTGACTTCAAACGAATCCATTTTTTTTCAATAACACGTCAACATCTAAACCTCTGATAAGTCTCAATGAGAACTTCTTTTGATGTATGACAGAAATCAAGTCAAACTAATTAGAAGCTGTTAATGCTGTTTGTGCACTTGTTTAATCATACTCTGCTGAGATCTTGAGAGATTTAATGCCTGATACTTCAGTCAGTTGTAGTTCTTGTGTTTCTCTTTCCTTCAGTGATTCTGCTTGTTAACAGCAGGTGTTCATCAGTGTCTGGATTCACTCTGTCCAGTGGACTATATCAGGATACTAGGGCTGGGCGATTTTTCAGATTTTTTTTTTTTCTCGAATTTAATGTTTTGCCTCAATTTTATCATTTTTTAAATCGAGAAATCGTGATTTTGAATAAAAATGTTAGCAAGCATTACAATTAGACATGTTGACAATACAGCAATGATAAGGAGAAGAAAATGATCCGAACTCATGATGGTGCCAGCGCCTGATTAACCGCTCTCATGTGACGCTCTATGAACATAGAATCACTATTCTTAAGCGGCTGTTCATTCAGAAATGCGTTATTGCGTTATAAAAATGAGACGGACACAGGCAGTGGAATGAGAAAAACAGGCAAAGTTATTAAACACGAGTTTAACTTTTTTAACTTGACCGCCGTGTTTTTAGAATGCCGTTTCATGGGTGAGATGCTGCAAAAGACGCAAGACACGAGTGCAACCAAGTGAAACATGTCCACCAAACATAAAAACAATAAGACAAATAGCGCAAAGGAATGCAAAAACCTGTATAGGACTACTACTGTATGTTTGATATTTCATGTTTGCATGATGGTGACAGCCTGAAAGCTGCTGTTGTTTTCTGTTTTTACAAAGCATTTGCTGTTAATAATAGCCTATTGCTGGTGTTATTTATTGCTATTACTTTTTGGCAAGAAATATTTAGCATTTTTCTTATTTTATATTATTTCTGAGTAGGATGTGTTTAAGATAAGCTTGTACAACATTCGCCTTCATATTTCATCCATATTTTCTTCAAAGATATTTAACAAATTGTTTTACATTCACACCATGTTGATCACTTCATGTGTGGTGCACTTGGAATGGAACTTTTTTTTAACCAGATTGTTAATAAAGAGAATGTTACTTGAATCAAATTGTAGTTAAGTTTTTTTGACCAGTTAAACAGTAAAAAAAAAAGAAAAAAAAGAAATCGTGAATCGGTCAATCGTTCTGAAAAAAATCGAGATTTTATTTTTGTGCCATATCGCCCAGCTCTACAGAATACTAGTATAGGGTGTTATTTGGAACAAGGCCTCTGTGTGTGTCGATTCTAAACACTGATAATTCACAGTTATGTTGCAGCAGGCTACTTTATTGAAAACAACAAATGCTATCCAGAATGCTTTGTTTTCTATACTGGTTTAATGGAAAACAGTATGTTATTGTTAGAGTTTGGTAGGGTTTTTTTTTTTTTTTTTTTTACATCACAGTTTTACAGTGCAGGCTCAACTCTTTAGCACAATGTTAACCCACAAAACAGACAATATAGAAACCCTTTAAATCCCAACAGAACATTAAATCCTTTAAATCCCAATAAACACTAAACACAGCATCTTCACTTATTACAATTCAGACTTTATTTCTTTCATACAAAAGTCATTATTGAGAATTAACAGATGTTTAGATGTTAATGTTTTAATGAAAATAATAAAGTTTGATATCACCATTATGGCGGTCAGTGTTTGCTTTAGTTAATCTATTGACCCTTGACTTTTTAACATTAGCTTTTCTCTGGTTGCTTTAATTGTCTCTCTGATACACATTTGTTATGGCAAAAATGTTGACGATGTTGGTTACTTGTTAGTGATGATGTAGTAGCCTGATTCACAGTTCTGTTACTGTTTTTTTACATATTATTTTTATATTATAAAAACATTATACACACAAAAGCATAATTTTACATACATTTGTATGTAATTTAAGAAAACAGAAAAAAATACTGTATAAAAATACAGTAAATTTTCTGTATTAAAATGTGAACTTCTGTAATTTGTCATTAATGACAAGATACTTAAAAAACTGCCGAGTTGTTAATTTACAGATATTGATTGTAATTTTACAGAGTTTTGGGTACAATTTAAAAGTGACCTTAAAAAACATTATTTTCCATAAATTAGGATTTTTTTACAGTGTAGTATTTCATAATTTATACTTTTCATGTCATCATTATGATGTAGTATGTCATAATTTTGACTTTTTATGCATAATGACATTTTATGTCATATAATTTTTACTTATTTCTATTTTTTTATCTTAATTATGAGCATAATCAAAAGCATGAACTTCTTTCTTTCTTTCGTGGTGAAAATGGGTTTCATATAGTTATATGTTCAAAAAACAAAATAGATATGTATACCTTTATTACTATATATATATATATATATATTTCTTTCTTTCGTGGTGAAAATGGGTTTCATATAGTTATATGTTTAAAAAACAAAATAGATATGTATACCTTTATTACTTTATATATATATATATATATATATATATATATATATATTAAAATATATTACTAAATAGTCAATTCCTTTACTAACAACAGCATATTTTTCAAATAGCTTCTGAGTCTCAACCTGAGAAAAGGATTGTGCTTCTTGGGAAAACCGGAGATGGTAAGAGCAGCGCTGGGAATACGATTCTCAAACAGGAAGTCTTCAAGAGTAAAGCTTCACCTGAGTCTGTGACGGTTGAATGTGTCAGTGGAGATCGGAAGGTTGATGGCAAAAAGATCACAGTTATTGACACGCCTGGACTCTTTGACACAGGATTGGATGAAGAGACCATCAAATCCGAGATCATTAGGTCCGTGATCGAAAGCTCTCCGGGTCCAGACATGTTCACCATCGTCCTGAAGATCGGGAGATACACAGGACAAGAAATGGAGATTGTGGATAAAATCGTTGAGTATTGTGGAGAAGATACTTTTAATCATTCAGTGGTGTTATTCACTCACGGAGAACAGCTAGAAGGTCAAACCATCGAGGAATTTGTGAAGATGAGTCCAAAGCTACAGGAGCTTGTTGATAAATGTGGAGGCCGCTGTCATGTCATTGACAGTAAATACTGGAAAAAGCGGCAAATGGGATACAGGAGCAACAGGGTTCAGGTGAAAAAACTGCTGGAGACCATCGAGCAGAAGCTGAAGGATAATCAGAACAGCTGCTACACCAATGAGCTGCTTCAGATAGTGGAGGAAGAGATTCAAGAGGAAATGAAGAACGTAAACGAGGTCAATTTGTTGCCAGAAGAGAAACGAGAAGTAGCAAAAAAGATTGTGCACAAAAGACTTCTCATTCGGCTTGCGGGAGTGACCACAGGGACACTGACCGGTGCTTTTCTGGGTATTGGTGTCGCAGTGGCATCTGTTGTGACTTTACTGAAAGCCACCAAGGTTCCCGGATTGGTAGAAGCAGGAACTGTAGCCGGAGCAGCTGGAGTCACGGGAATCGCTGCAGGAGCAGCAGCAGTGAAGGCAGGGATTGTTGCCACAGGGGCTGGTGTTGGATTAGCTGGTTCAGGTATCGCTGCAGCTGCAGGTGTCGCTGCTGGAGTTGCAGCTCTTGCCGGAGCGATCGGAGGAGGAATTACTGGATACAAGGCGGCAGATGAAGGCGATTCAGTGTGTGACGCAATAAAGAACACAGCCAAACTCAACTATGAGAATGCCAAAGGTGCAGTGAAAAAGGCAAAGAAACATCAACACAAACTGTTAAAAAAGGAGAACAACAGTACTGATAAGGAAACAGAGCAGTTATAGTGATATATGTATTACTCTTTAATTTTA
Source organism: Hypophthalmichthys molitrix (assembly GCA_037950675.1). Lineage (NCBI taxonomy): Eukaryota > Metazoa > Chordata > Actinopteri > Cypriniformes > Xenocyprididae > Hypophthalmichthys > Hypophthalmichthys molitrix. The sequence continues at coordinate 33,732,680 of CM075498.1, read as the reverse complement.
AGATTAGAGATTATATTGTAGATTAGATTGTTGTATGTGCTTTATTTTTTTTTATCAAAATAATGCACAGTGGTTTTTAACTCTCTACTCATTAACTATATGAACATGCAGACATATTTATTATGAAGTATGTTTTGTTGCTGTGATTAATTATAATTAAAATTATATAATTAATAATAATAATAATAATAAAATATTTTATTCTCGTTTTATTCTTACAGTATAATCTTGGCCTGCATGACAACGGCTGAATCTCTCATCACATTTTAGTTATTTTCTTATAAGCTCTTAATTTCAGTGTACACTAAAAACTCTTCATTTAGACATGTTGCAGTCTGTCCAGCAGATGGCGCTCGTGCAACTCGTACATTAACTGTCTTGTAGTTAAACTATGAAGGTAAATCAGTAGCAAAACTCGAGGGGTTGCTGATTAAAATGTGAGAACTTGTCGTATTAATATTTGTATTTGTAAATTGAAATTTACACTCACAGCCCTGATGTGAAAAGCTGAATGTTTCGATTTGCACACACAGACAACAATCAAAACACCCGTGTTACGAAGTTGAAGTTGCAGATTAATAGTTACAAATGTGTAAAATGGCATTCACATAAACAAAATGACAGACACAAATGTGTGAGACATATTTACTTTTGCACTTTACTTCAGTTTCGCTGTACAACTTCAAGTCGGCGCTTACAACCTCTCAGATCTGGCAGTAAAGTTCAGTTTTATTAGTCGATGCCTGACCAATGAACAACGCCAGCCAGTGTTCACACTGTGCCTATACCATGAAAGGGCGCTATTTTTATTTTTTACATAATTTTTAAATCGATTATTAAAATCTATCTGCGTAAACTCATGACATATTAAGAGAGCAAGAGAGAATGAGAATAAATAAAGGTGTGCGTTGTAAAGTCAAATGTGTGTATGTGTGGGCGTGGGGGATATGTGTGAAAATAAATCTGATTGGATAGTTTCGTCCCTTTTTCCACACATGAAAAATGACGTTACAGATAGTTAATGTTTAAAAACCGGCTCAAAATGAGTAAACGCTCTCTAAAACAGCTAAATTCGACTGAAACAGGCCTAAAACCATTGAGTAGGGATGGAGAAATGAAGCCTCTTAAATCTTTGAAGCTTTTCTCTAAATGTTCCGGGAAAGGTTTCAAAGCACCAAGAGTGTCGAAAACAGTGCCATCTTGTGGCGGGTAAAATTTACAGCAGCCATAAACCTGAGTGTGCAGCTCCGTTGTTTTATCCATTAAGCACAAATAGAAGCCTGACGACGCTAAATGTGTTTATTTCAATAATATAATTCACATATTAAAGTTTGGCAATAAATGAAATGGATCAACAAAAACAATATTTATAATAATACTAATAATACATACTGAGTTGTTTGAGGCAAGTTGTGCTGTTATTTTATTGTAGCCTAAATACTGTTTATATGACAGAGCATATGATTATGTAATATAGGCTACAGGCTTATGTATTTAAAATGTTTAGTAAATGGACTTTAACTTCCATATAGTAATGGTCTGGGTTCAAACAAACATTCTGACACGCAAAGTGAAGCATTCACGTAACTGGAAACAATGTACGCCCCTGTTTTCATTAAAATATCAGTAGTTTTAACCGGTTTTTATATTACAGTAAAAGAGTAGTAAAGTCGTTCATTGGTTGGAGTCAGCCAATGAAATGGGACGTTTTTGTACGCGATGACGTCACTACATAGAGTAGATCGCGCTGTTTTGGTGATCCATGTAGCCATAGATATACATAATAAAGGCTAGATGTCTCGTCCGCGCTGCTGGCCAGTGGAGGTCGACGTCCGCACCTGGCGGCCATCTTGTAACAGTCAGCTCGCTCACTCGTAACATTGTGTTTTAATGGTGCATGTACTTTTTAAATAACCATAACTAGCTCAATTTTCTACCGATTTTCAAACTGTTTGGTTTGTTATAAACGTCAGAGATGTACTTATGACACTGCATACTTATGAATAATTATAACCATGGACTTCCATATGAAAATAACATTGAACAGAACAGATAGGTGCAATGAATATACACGCACAAGGTATTTATGTTAAATCAATATATAGGCTACTAAAACTCAGCGTACAGAATGACAACATGAGATATATATATATATATACACTTTTATAATATGAATATTACTATTATAATAAAATAATTTAAATTACATCTTTATTTTAACTTCTTCAGGGTTGGGCCATTTACTAGGCTTTTCCCCTCGACATTGCACTGTGCCTACTTCAGAGATCACTGTTCCAAAAAAAAAAAAAAAAAAAAAAAGTCTCCAAAAGAAACATTCTGCGATTGTGTAAACAAACTTGTAAAAAGCTTTGGGTCAACAACAATCTTGTAATACTATTATGTCATAGCCCCACTGTTCCTGTGTAACAGGACCTGTATTGTACATACATCCACTAAGTAACTAACGATTATCCCAAATATAATCATAATATTGTCATATCTTACAGGTGAAAGGTGATCCCACGGGCTCTCGTTTTGAGACTACAGCGATTAGAGCATCCATAGGCTGCACAAAAGTCTGGCATCTTCTCCTATAAAGCCAGCAATTTCCTGTATCATAATGTAAGATGTTTTTAACAAACCAAACCGATTGGAAATCATGTGCAACTGTAAAAAAGCCCATGTTCAGTTTGTGTTCTTTTCTTATAAGGGCTGTACAGCTGTTATGTTGGTCATTGATTTGAATTGAGAGGGCGTGGCTTGTTTGGTGGTTGCGCGAGAGCGGATCAGTTTCAATGCGTGATCAGCAGAGTGAAAGCATAGGTCCTGCAGTCTTCTCTGAAAAGCAGCAAAATTATGCAAATGAAGATCTTTTCTGTAGCGATTTCACTTTGTGAACTGCAGAGAGAATATTTGTGATCTCGATTGGCAGTGGATGATGCTTAATTGTCTCAGACTTCTCGTTGAAGTTTCCTTCATGACGATTGGAATAACCACATTTAGAGTCATATACAGCAACGGGATAAATCAATAAAGCACATCATAGACTTTGCAATCTTCATCGCCGACGATACATCGTGCATCAGGGCACCTGAGACTGCAGCTTAACGACCAGCTTCACATCGCTATCCTGACATCTGAGCGCCTTAAAGAACTGCAGAGACCAACACGGACTGTTGCACTCATTGTTTTCACTACATATTTGTGAAACCAGCCTCCATCTGTATCCTTGAAATCCAAATCTGTTAAATAATTCAGTTTGTTTATTATTTTGCGTAGGCCTACGCTCTTTATATGTATATTTTATTTGCTATTTTGTGATCTGTTTTGATGGCGAATATGTACACAGTGTATTTGATTATTGATATTCAACATCTTAAAGAGTAAATTAGTACAATTTAGTACAACTGCCTCCTCTTTCTTTCTCTCGTGGCCATTGGACATCAGATGTGGTAATCGACTCTCTGAGACGGTTGGCACCGTAGTAGTAATTGGTGCAATACAGTTCCTTTCAAACAGCAACTTAACTTATATTGAAAAGAGCAATTCTGCCTCTCCCACTGATGTAAAATTGCTGGGTAGCAGCTAAACTGTAACTACTAGGTCTCACTCAAAGCTTCTTGTTATTAGCCAGCTAATAACTACAACCACATCCACAACGATTGTAATTTAGACAAAATATTAGTTGTCATAAAATCCTTATTGGTGTCAGTAAAACCTATTTAATTGAACAGCTCGATTGTGGTCTCAACCTTGATAACTTGCGCAAGTAGCCGTGATACACAACTATGCTGCACGATTAAGTCGTTTTTCGAAAAGAAAAGCTGCAATTTCAACATGTTCAAGCATCCAGAATTATAGCCACATTATTAAAGTTTGTAAGAAACCAAACCATTTGTAAATCCGCCAAGATTTCAGCGAGATGAGAGTATTTGTGTTCGTGCAGATCACTCACCTACATCAGGTACCACAGAGCCCGCCAGAAAGCTTGCCTGTGACAAGATGGCCACTGGTGAGGACGTTAGAGACTCCGCCGTGAGACATCTAGCCTTTATTATGTATATCTATGCATGTAGCAGCCAATAAACGACTTTATTACTCTTTTACTGTAATATAAAAACCTGTTAAAACAAATGATATTTTAATGAAAATACTGTCTCATACATACGCATAAAAAAGTTGCACTGGCTGGCGTTGTTCATTGGTCAGGCATCGACCAATAAAACGGCTTCAACCCCCCCACCCGTTCTGCTCTCTCACATCTGCATTCAAGTCAGTTTTGCAACAGGAATATCGCAAAAAGAGTAGCAAAAGTCAAAGCGCCAGGAACTGAACTTTACTGCCAGATCTGAGAGGTTGTAAGCGCCGACTTGAAGTTGTACAGCGAAACTGAAGTAAAGTGCAAAAGTAAATATGTCTCACACATTTGTGTCTGTCATTTTGTTTATGTGAATGCCATTTTACACATTTGTAACAATTAATCTGCAACTTCAACTTCGTAACACGGGTGTTTTGATTGTTGTCTGTGTGTGCAAATCGAAACATTCAGCTTTTCACATCAAGGCTATGAGTGTAAATTTCAATTTACAAATACAAATATTAATACGACAAGTTCTCACATTCAAATCAGCGACCTCTCGAGTTTTGCTACTGATTTACCTTCATATTAAACTCAGTTGCCGGTATTTTTTGACATGGAAGTGGCTTTACAGGTGCTGGTCATATAATTAGAATATCATCAAAAAGTTGATTTATTTCACTAACTCCATTCAAAAAGTGAAACTTGTATATTATATTCATTCATTACACACAGATTGATATATTTCAAATGTTTATTTCTTTTAATTTTGATGATTATAACTGACAACTAAGGAAAATCCCAAATTCAGTATCTCAGAAAATTAGAATACTGTGAAAAGGTTCAATATTGAAGACACCTGGTGCCACACTCTAATCAGCTAATTAACTCAAAACACCTGCAAAGGCCTTTAAATGGTCTCTCAGTCTAGTTCTGTAGGCTACACAATCATGGGGAAGACTGCTGACTTGACAGTTGTCCAAAAGACGACCATTGACACCTTGCACAAGGAGGGCAAGACACAAAAGGTCATTGCAAAAGAGGCTGGCTGTTCACAGAGCTCTGTGTCCAAGCACATTAATATAGAGGCGAAGGGAAGGAAAAGATGTGGTAGAAAAAAGTGTACAAGCAATAGGAATAACCGCACCCTGGAGAGGATTGTGAAACAAAACCCATTCAAAAATGTGGGGGAGATTCACAAAGAGTGGACTGCAGCTGGAGTCAGAACCACTACGCACAGACGTATGCAAGACATTGGTTTCAGCTGTCGCATTCCTTGTGTCAAGCCACTCTTGAACAACAGACAGCGTCAGAAGCGTCTCGCCTGGGCTAAAGACAAAAAGGACTGGACTGCTGCTGAGTGGTCCAAAGTTATGTTCTCTGATGAAAGTAAATTTTGCATTTCCTTTGGAAATCAGAGTCCCAGAGTCTGGAGGAAGAGAGGAGAGGCACACAATCCACGTTGCTTGAGGTCCAGTATAAAGTTTCCACAGTCAGTGATGGTTTGGGGTGCCATATCATCTGCTGGTGTTGGTCCACTGTGTTTTCTGAGGTCCAAGGTCAACGCAGCCGTATACCAGGAAGTTTTAGAGCACTTCATGCTTCCTGCTGCTGACCAACTTTATGGAGATGCAGATTTCATTTTCTAACAGGACTTGGCACCTGCACACAGTGCCAAAGCTACCAGTACCTGGTTTAAGGACTATGGTGTCCCTGTTCTTAATTGGTCAGCAAACTCGCCTGACCTTAACCCCATAGAAAATCTATGGGGTATTGTGAAGAGGAAGATGCGATATTGCCAGACCCAACAATGCAGAAGAGCTGAAGGCCACTATCAGAGCAACCTGGGCTCTTATAACACCTGAGCAGTGCCACAGACTGATCGACTCCATGCCACGCCGCATTGCTGCAGTAATTCAGGCAAAAGGAGCCCCAACTAAGTATTGAGTGCTGTACATGTTCATACTTTTCATGTTCATACTTTTCAGTTGGCAGAGATTTCTAAAAATCCTTACTTTGTATTGGTCTTAAGTAATATTCTAATTTTCTGAGATACTGAATTTGGGATTTTCCTTAGTTGTCAGTTATAATCATCAAAATTAAAAGAAATAAACATTTGAAATATATCAGTCTGTGTGTAATGAATGAATATAATATACAAGTTTCACTTTTTGAATGGAATTAGTGAAATAAATCAACTTTTTGATGATATTCTAATTATATGACCAGCACCTGTACTATACGAAGATCCAGCAGCAGTTGCAAGTATTGATTCTCATTTTTATTGGTAGGATGTTATTGAAAAAAGTCACCCTACAGAACTGTAGTACATGTGGAGAGAAAGTAGCAAGAACTTCTGGGCCAAATGTGGGAGATAGTGGCCAAGATATGGCATGGCTAAGCACGTGGGCCATGGCTTTAGAATTGGAGGGAGTTTTCTATTGCATCACCATTTGTGTTAAAAGTGCAATGTGTAAAATTTAGAAGGATCTATTGACAGAAATGCAATACATAACTATGTTTTCAGTGGTGTATAAAGACCTTACATAATGAACCGTTATGATTTTATTACCTCAGAATGAGTCGTTTCTATGTATATACACCGCGGGTCCCCCGTCCATGTCAATTCGCTATTATGCGCCAACATCTTTCTAATCTTTTGGGTTTTTTAGAGGCAGCTTGCATCGTCACTACACTGAATAGGCCACGCACAAAGTAGTAGTAGTAGTGGTAGTACTCATCTGGTTTGCGAGGGGTGAGAGCTATTAGTTGCAGTTCGCAACCTCCTCGCTAGATGTCACTAAAATTTACACATTGCACCTTTAAGGCCCAGATGACAGCACACAACTGAGGATCCTATGTGGTTTGACTATGGTACACCGTAGAATATGTTAACTTATGGTTAACATTTGGTTTATAATTGGAAAAACACATGTAACCTGCTGTAGTTATGTGCGGCATGTTTGTGGCAGCCCACACCTCAGCCTATTCAACAACGTTATTGGTTGCTTTGCATCTTTCCTTGAATTCCTATTGGTGGATTACTAAAATTTCTTTTGCAACTTTTTAAAAATAGTTATTTCCATTATTTCTCTCTCTGCTCTTTCTTTACGACAACAGTTGTTGCCCAAAACAAACTCTAATAACCTTTTTAGGTTTCTATAGGCCTATAGGTCTAAAAATAGCCTGTTACTAGAGTAGTCATTAATTTCAGGGGTTGCTCCTCGGTTATGGAACCTTCTTTTAATGCATAATAAATCTTCCTCATCTGTGATCTAGTTTGAAGATGTATCTATTTAGTATAGCTTTTAGATCTGATTAGTGAACAGGATTTAATTGTATTTGTGTGGATGTATGTAATTGCTTATATTGTATTTATTATGCTGGAAAGCACTTTGGTCAATGGCTGTAGTTTTAAATGTGCAATAGAAATAGTGAAAATGTTGTATTGTTTATTTGCTCATTGTACAAGTAGTAAGAGAAGTTGCATTTTAGTTTTATTTTATTTTTTATTTTAATACTGTATGTCTAATAAGAAAAAGGTTGGCACCTCCCTGAAGCAGCAGCACCAATCAATTTATAGAATACATGCAAAACAAAGAGAACGAAACTAAATGTAGAGCTTTGCATAATAAGTATAGAGAAAGTGAAAGTCATACATCCTCTACAACTTCTGTCTGGATTCATGTGGTAAGTCTCACAATTTTCAAAAATGTATTGCTTATTTCAAGTATTGCCAGGTGTCTAAATGTTTGCATTTTTTTTCTTTAGATAGATTATTATTAGTTCATAAATAAACATATTGGCACTGCTAATTCACACAAGTGAATATATCAAAATATATTATTATTTGTGCACACATCAGCAAGGGAATACATAAAAGGCCATTTAATTAAAATTCTAAAAACATAAAGACCGGTCAGTGCATATATAATTTTTAACTGAGAAGAACAAAGTAAATCAGATGGGAATTACAGCTCTTTTTTCCCCACTGCCACAAGATTTTTCCAAAGGGGGTTAATTAACTTCCGTAGTTACCATAAAATCTGATATGATAACGTGATTTACACCAGTCTGACATTTCCTTATCCTGTTTATTGTCTTATGTTGTCAATATTTATAAAAAAGATCTCCATAATACCACTGCAGTTATAAACCTTCTGGTATTCATCGTTCTGTTTGTATTGATCACCTGGTTACCCTGTTCCTGCGTCACATCTGCTACTTGGAAACACTCTCACTGTTATGGCACATGAATCTCCACACGTTAGAAAACACTTCACTCACATTGTACACCAGAGTAGCAATGTGTATGTTTGGTACAATCCAAGATCACACACCTGTTCCTCAAAATACACACTATTTCAATGTTTCCTTTCAAATAAATAAATAAATAAAAATAACTAAACACAGCAGCAGAGTAAATGAATATAGAACTTGCAAAACAGTTCAGTAAGAATATATTTTCCTTTTTCTAAAAATACCATTTTCCCCTTTAATATTCCACTAAAGTATGGTCATCTGCAAACTCAAAATGATGTTTGACATAAATGTTATGTATTTTAATGTATATATCATAGTGAAGAGCACATATCAATAAATCTGATGGGTATAGTTAATTTATAGCATCAAATAAACATGAATAAACATCAGAAGAAATGTTGTTTTAACCACGGAAAGATGTCAGTATACACCATTTTTCAAGTTCAAGCCTTCACATGCTCTCGGAATTATCGTAATACGAGTTTCCTAGGTAAATACTGCACATGAACACCCTCCCATTTCGAATGTGATGAGCTCGTAATCACGATTTCAGGAGTTTCAGAAGAATCAAATTTAGCACGTGAAGGCAGCATAACTCCCCTGACCCTCCCCTGGCTTTGTTGGACATAACGGCAGATTCGGCATTATGATTGGTTAGATTGCCTGTCAATCAAACTCCTGGCAAAGGGTCAATTGGGTCAGAATCATGAATAACCTCAATATTATTTTTATTGCAGAGACTCACATCAATTAGGTAATGGGAGGTAAGTACGCTGTAAAAAGAAATGCTGTAAAAACATAATACCTGTCTTATAAAGATTACCATTATATAACAAATGTCTTCTTCAAATAGCGAGTGTGTCTTCACAAGACAAAAATATCGTCCTTCTTGGGAAAACTGGACATGGAAAAAGCAGTGCTGGAAATACAATCCTCAGAAAAAACAGTTTCACACCTGACGCTTCACCTAATTCCATAACAGATACATCTGTAAGAGGAGAGAGAAAGGTTTATGGACAAAAGATCACCATTATCGACACACCTGGAGTCTTTGACACAGATCGTGATGATGAGACCATCAAATCTGAGATCATTAGGTCCATTATTAATTGCACTGCAGGTGTTGATGCCTTTGTCATTGTTCTAAAAGTTGAAAGGTACACAAGACAAGAAATGGAGATTGTGGATAGAATTGGTCAATATTGGGGAGAGGATACTTTTAAACATGCAGTGGTTTTATTCACTCATGGTGAAGAACTAGAGGGTCAAACCATTGAAGAATTTGTTCAGAAAAACCCAAAACTGCAGGAGCTTGTTAACAGATGTGGAGGTCGCTGTCATGTCATCGACAATAAATACTGGAGAAAATGTCTCCATTGCCCCTGTAGTTGTGGGTACAAAAGCAACTGGGTTCAAGTGAAAAATCTGCTGGATACCATAAACAGGATGGTGCAAAGGAACGGCCGTCGCTACACCAATGAGCTGCTTCAAAGTGTGGAGAGGATGATTCAAGTGGAGATGATGAATACAAATGAAGACAATGTGTCTGCAAACCAGCAGCGAGAAAGAGCGGAAAGGATTGTTCATGATAATCTTCTGATGAAATTTGCAGGTGCATCAACAGGGGCTCTAACTGGTGCTTTAATGGGCATTGGCTTTTGTGTTGCAATAGTGGCGACCTGCCTTAAAGCAGCCTGTACTACAGAAGTAACAAGAGCAGCAGGGTCAGGAATTGGAGCAGCTACGCTAAATGCAGGGGTCACAGGAGGAACTACAGCAGGTGCAGGGGTTGGTACATATGCTGCCGGTGTTACTCTTTCAGTTGCAACTCTTTCAGGATTCATTGCAGGAGGAGCTACAGGATGGGATGCAGCAGCAGAAGCTGATTCAGTGTCTGATGCAATAAAGATGGGAGCAGCAGCCACCTATGAGAACGGAAAAGTTGTAGTTGAGAAAGCACAAGAATATATTTCCCTTATATTTAACCCCCGTATTTAAAACATAGCCTACTGAACATTATTGTGAGGTGAAAAAGCATAATGTATCCTTAGGATCTAGACCCCTTTGGGCATGAGTAATTTAGCAAATCCTAGTGGCCAGGAAATGAACTGAGTGGATTTTTTTCAAAATTATTCCTGTAATAGATAATCTGATCCAGTGGTTTGTGTTAGTGTTTCAAAATGAAGAGTGTGTTTGGTTTATTTACTCCAGTGTAAAACATGTTTTAGCTTCATGTCAAATCATTTATCTTACACTGTCAACAAGCAACAAGTGCTATAATATTCCAAGTTTATATTGAAAACCTATTTAATAAAATGAATGATTACGACTGAATTGGTGTCTATGGATTCCATGTATCATGGATCCATGCCAGGATCTGACAAATCGTCTTTCTGCCATTTTAAAATTTGTCATAAACTGTGATATTTTTTAAACTAAAATATACACAAAATTGACAGAATGTTCTAAAGGTACCTGAGTAGTTTGAACACAGCACCACCTAGTGTTCCAGAGATATTTTTTTCTTTATCCAAAATTTGTTTTCTTTGTGCCATTACATTCCTTGGTTTATGCAAATTCTGATGATATGTCAGTTTTCATTTTCCATCAATTTGCATGTCCACCATTATGAAGTAAATTAATTTTTTTGCACTCTTTTCTATCTTTTCAAATCTTTTCTAATTTTCTCCAAAATCGGCTCAGATGATCTTTGGACCGAGTCGCACAGAAATGACTGAACGGATTTTTCACTACCGTTCCTGAGAAATACCTCTCTGAAGTAGACCATGACTGTTTGTTGTCTTATGCTAATTAGTTAAGCATGCTAATCGGTTAACATGCTAACCAGTTGCCATTCTTTCTAATGTGGCTCTTCAGCTATCAGGTTAACTATAAGCTACATTAGCATTAAAGTTTTTTTGTTTTTTTTTTACAATTGGTAACAAGCATTTACCAATGTTTTTTTTTAAACTTTTAACACAGCAACACACCTACATCACACAATTAGCCAAACAGTTAATTAAAATCATATTTTGTTAAATAAATACAAACTAAATTTCAAAACGCTAAAAACCTTTTTTCTACATATTAAACATATTAAATCAAGTCAAGTCAAGTCACCTTTATTTATATAGCGCTTTTTACAATGCAGATTGTGTCAAAGCAGCTTAACATTGATAACTGGTATATAATTTTGGCTGCACAGCAGCTCTTAAAGAATAGTGTCAATGTCGGCAGATCAAAGCACTGTTGAATATCGAATGTCAAGTCAAATGTCAAGTGTCCCCAACTAAGCAAGCCAAAGGCGACAGCGGCAAGGAACCCAAACTCCAACAGGTGACATCAGATGGCAAACAGGTGGCAAATAGACTTCTGTGTTAAAATGGAGAAAAAAAACCTTGGGAGAAACCAGGCTTAGTCGGGGGGCCAGTTCTCCTCTGGCGAACAGTGCTTTGTTGCGATTCAGGTTGCTATCTTATGTCTGATAGGATCGCAACATTCAAAGTATTTATTCCAGTTCAGTCCAGTTGAGGATCGTATTCATCACACCGGTATGGTGTGATGAACACTCTTAAACATGGCGAACCTGATTCAAAATTGAATCAATCTGTCAAAACACTAGCACTGGTTTTCTCCAACATAAATATATGGTCAATCATTGCACAATGACTGCCAAAATAATAATAGTTGATGACATTACGAAAACTGCATTACTTTTCATGTTTTGGTTCTACCTGCAGACAAATTGAAATCCACTGTTTTTACAATTCAATTTCCTTTTACTGTAAGCCATTATACATTTTAGGCTGAGTGTTGAATGTGTGCATTCTTGGCAACATAGCTACTATCTAAAAGTGAACCACTCATTACTTTATAGCAGTGGCTCCCAAAATGGGGTAGGCCTACGTGAGGTGACAGACAAATTTCTAGCAGGCAAAATGGTGGAAATACATAACATCCAATCAAACCTACCCAGGGCCATACACAGGGTTTCATAATTACCAAGGTCGCAAAATAGAGTTACCTAGGGGGTTTGGGGGCATGCCCCTAGTGCATTTTAAGATGCACATATTCTATACAAGATCTTCTGCTTCTTCAACTTCTGCTTCATCTCTTCTACATCTCCTTTCATTCTGCAAATATCTTCTTTCGTTCTTCCTTTCTCTATACTCTGATCTTCACAATCTTCATCTGTTAGATACAATTCTCTGGATTTTATTAATCTTTTATTTACTTGATTAATTTGTCTCTATAATTTTTACATTTTTACTTAATAAATGTATTATTCTTTAATGAAATTTGACCTCTGACATAATCATTGCTAGACTGCCTGGATCTCATTGCATCAACCATTAATTAAGAAATAAAAAGAGGATTATTTTGATACCAAGTAAGATGGGGATCTGAAGACATTACATTGAAACAAACTTACACCTGAATATAAGCATGTAAAGTTTCACTACCACAACTACAAAATATATAACTAAGCTAATATGGCATAAATGCATAAAACACAAGAAAATACTATATACAGCTGCAACAGTATATAGTATAACAAACTGGCAGACAGTGCGTAAGTATATAATATTGGGGAAACATGATTACATTTCTGTGTACCAGTCAAAAGTCTGGCTGCTGCATTTTGAACCATCTGAAGACGACTAATATTGGATTGACTCATTCCAATATAAAGAGAATTACAATAGTCAAGTCCAGATGAAATGAACGTATGGATCACTCTCTCAAACTCTGCAAATGTTAAGAAAATGTCTCTAGTCTCTGGATCAAAAGTCTAGCAGGACTAGCCAGGGCTGGTGATTTCGTTTGAATAAAAGGAAAAGGGGTAAGGTTTTTATGACGCCTCAATCATGTCAAATGCTTGTCTTTTTACTCATAATTTCTGCAGATGAAGTTGAGTTTGTGAGTTTCAGGAAGGCTTATCCAGCGCTGATCTCCTCCAGACTGAACTGCTCCTTTTCTCTTCCCAAGACGGCAATTTTCCGGTGTAGTTCCAGAGTCTCGTTGATCAGAATCAGTTTATCTGGACACAAAACAAACCAAAGCAAAAACTAGAGAGAGACTGATCAAAAACAACATACAGAACAAACATTGGATGAATTTGTCATGTCAGACATGTAGCGTGAACTTTAAGATATCTGGAGGTGATGGATGGATTGTGTATGTTTTGGGAGGATCTGCTCACCTTCATGACACAGAAAAGGATATTGGTTGTTGCAAGAGACATCTTGTCCTAGAGCTTTCTTATTCTGTTCGACCGCTGCACAGTTTTCAACACCTCCAGCATTAGTAGGTTCAGCAGACTTCCATGAGGAGTTGCTCTGATCTGACCACTGCCATGAGTCTCTGAACAGAGCGATCCAGACATCATTGGATATGTGACTATCATTAATGATCTTCTCAATCTGTTGATTCTCATTCTCATTCTGTTTCCTCACACTGACCAGATCAGTGTGATTCTGTCTGCAGTTACTCTGAGCGTCTGTCCAGTTCATCGTCTGATTGACAAAGATGAGTCCTGTGTTCACTTTAAAAAAAACACATGGAAAAAGATTCATGAATCAGTTTGTTCATTATTCTTACACCTGCTTTAGGGTTTGGATGTGAATAAGAGCAGCGGTGGAAGTAGGGCTGGACGATTAATTGAAAAGTAATCAAAACTCAAAAATTCAGAACCTCTAACCGACGTAATTTTCCTATGTTGGTTATTTCGTTTTTTTAATCCTGTTAATACTTTCTCCTTAAAAACATGCTACTGTGTGTGTAGTCACGTGACTCCACCTCGTCCAGTCAGCGGCATGGAAGCAACACGGAGGTGAACTCAAACGCCAAATCATACACACAGACAACCCCGAAGCCCAAAGTGAGATCACTTTCATTCTCGTCTTCACTAATCTTTATCAATTGTATGTGTTTTAAGGCTTGCCAATTTGGACATTCAAGCGATTTTAGACCATCGGAATGTGTATCATTATATTGAGCTACTGCGCTGATGCATTGTGGCATATGAACACTCATACAGACAGTAGTTGCACTTCGCGTGAGGATCGCATGCACAGAGAGGAGCGCAGAAACTTGTTAGCAATGCTGTCCTGTGATTTATCACTAGAGTAGCTTAGAAACTCAAAAGTTATAGCATATATTTTTCTACTTTTGAAGTAACTACTTACAACCCACAGCTCCACAATTAATAGATAGACGGTATGACTAATTCACACTCTCATTAATGCATTCAAATAAATGTTCTGGTACTGTGCTAATTTATCTATATCTGATTTACAACGAGCAGAAATGTGTAAGACATGTTACAAAGCATAGATTAAAATAACTGCTGAAAGTGAGCTGTTATGTCAGAGCACTCTTTCATTTGGAAAAAAATATCCCACCTTAGTCAAGAATATTTACAGTACAAAACTTGTCAGTGAACTATGAGGGCAAAAAAAAAAAAAAAAGTTCATTAATCGTAATTGAGGTAAAATGTTCAATTAATCGAGATTTTGATTTTATGTCATATTGTCCAGCCCTAGGTCGAAGCATCGGACATGCCTGTGCTTTTAAACGATTATGAATATTACTATGAGATCTTTAAATAAGCTCTTTAAACTAAGAGTTGGTAGATTATAATTAGATCTTTCACTTTCTGTTCATTTTTCTGTTAACAGTTGTCAGGTATATTTTTCACTACATTAAAAAAGTAGATTTGACTTTTACATTTTCTATATAAAACATCTTTTGTTAAATAAATCTTTTATTACATTAGGTGTTTGTACTCACTGTTGTAGCAGATGAAATATATGGTAAAACTACAAAGCAAATCATGCCATTCTCCATTTCTTAACATTGCAAAATCCTCTATGCCATCATCAGGTTGTCCAGTAGCCCAGTTCCAGTACTCCACATGGTTCGTGTGCTTTATTTCGAGCCTTCTGAATTCATTCGATTGCTTTGTGTAAAGAATGTAAGTCGTATTAGCTCTAATCATGTCTTCCCTCATTTGAATCTGGCGTGCTCCTGAGATCGTTGGTTTGATGGAGTGAGGGCCATTAAGAAACTGCATACAGATCTCATTGGTTCTCGCGTCTGATGTCAACGCAATATTTTTGAGTGCTAAAAGTGAACGAGTTTTGAATGGAGGGGCTGAACACGCAGTTTCTAGAACTAGGTAAGTCTCCCATTAGGATCTTTTGCACTGGAGGAACGTTCCGCTTTTAGTTTAGGAGTTATAGGAATGCCTTTTCACAAATTCACACTTACAGTACATATAATTAGACACCCCACCCCCTCTTGTAATAGGAAGAGTTAGAACTAGAAGTAAGGAGATGGAGTGGTGGAGGGATGCTGATAAACTGTCAACGAACATTGGCAATTAGGACCATTAGGTTAATTATCAGAACATGCTCCTCCTGAACTTTGTTAATAAAACATAATTTGGGGAGACTAAATTACCTCCTACTTCAGAGTAGGGTCTAACCCAGCAGAATAGGAACTACCAGTGACGTAAGTGTATGTTGATTAGCTGAATGCATGCCATGCAAAATACTAGCACCCAGCATTAAAAAGCAATGTAAACACACAGTTTACATATACTTAATGAACTAACTCCATGAACATGGAAAACAGTAAGCCCCACCAGCAGTCAAACAGGGTTTCGATTCCAACCGCCTGACCTGGATGGCCCACACAGCATCAGACTGGAGCCTCCAGCTTGCAGCATCAGACAGGTAAGCCTCACCAGCTGAACAGGGTTGTGTGCGCGATTCCAATGGTCCGACCAGGGGGCCCCCACACAACATCCGACGGGAGGTAGCAGCTGTCGAACAGAGAGTAAGTGATTCTCTGTTCCTCGGCAAAGGTGAGTAGGCTACATATTTATAGGCCTCCTCTCATGCTGATTGGGTAGAATATTAAATATGCAATTTGTTAATAAAACGTCATATATTTCTACATTCCATTTCCGTCATCACGAAACCAACGACACAACAAAAACACATCTCCAATCACAGCGTCCTCCGTCCTCCAGTTGTTGATGTTATTGAACAGCCTGGTATACGGGGGGAGTACTCTGGGTTCGGGCCAAATACCGCGCTCGCAGCCCTCTCCTTGGACAGTACGCCACATATGCATACCATTTATTCTATCTGACTTATTTGTAAGTGTGAACTCGTGAAACATTTTATGGTGTTTTTATGGTTTAGTAGAGTAAAAAGAAAAAAAAACATAACATAGAAAAAAAAAAAAACATAGAGCACCTTTAAGCTGTGGTCACACTAGACTTTGAGGACCAGGGTTACCAGGTCTGCATAACAAACCAGCTCAAATGGCAATCAAAAATAGCCCAGAACAGCCCAGTGATGCTATCCAAATATCAAAACTCAGCATATGCTACTTCCATACCTAAAATACACAGTTTACAATCATAGTTATGTTTCGCAGGCTACACAATTTCAACTTGAAAGTCACTTAATAGTATAGTAATCATAAATAGACTGTTTATAAAGCATCTTAAAGGCCCCTCCCTCACAAAACTAATAATCTAGCACAGTTTTATCACTGATAGAATGTAAAATATTTCAATACAAGCATTTAAGTCAAATACAATTTATGCAATAACCTATGTCAAACTTTAACCCACAAGAAAACTTGGCAACCCTGGTGTGCAGTTTTTTCTATGTAATGGCACTCACTGTTCGCTTACGTAAACAAACCAAACAGTCTCACAAGCATGCCAGATTCAAATGACATGAATAACAGTCTGATCTTCACATAAAGCAATCAAATGAACTCTTAAGACTCATAATAATGCAAATGAATCATGAAGTAATTTTACTTTTTTTTTGTTGTAATTTTCATAGTGAATTTGTGACTGAGTATGATAATGATGTGTACAAATTTCTTGTGTGATTTTTATTGTAGATTTTGAAAAGCAAGTTTTTTTCCAGTTGTGTCATCTCTTAAATGGAGATGTATACAGTGGACAGGATTTAAGGGTTGATAAATGTATGAAGTCTCTAGTTGAATATGTGTTTTACAGTCAATTTGACTGACTCAATCTGACACTGACACAGACGTCAATATGCAAATAAGGGGAAAGAGGTAGACAAATACACAAATCTAGAGGAAGTAAAATATGAACTAGGGGTTTTCAGAGTGATGAACAAATTATGTGATGTTTGTTATTTTAATTATAGTTTTCATTAAAGTTGCAGTCCGGCATTTTTCCTCTTTGTCGCCATCTCTGTTTGAAACCTGTGATTGCAGTCATATGCGGAATTGTTATATATTATATCATATTTTATACCCCCTCTCTTCCACTGAGACTGCAAGTCACACCTTTTCCATTAAGGGACAATATTTACCCCCTTAAATTGATTTTCAGGTGTTTTTATTTTTATTTTTATTTTACCTTTATAAAGGCAAAGTTTTTCTAATCCTATTAAACATATGTCTCATGTTCATGTCAAATCTTAAATCAGGTATAATCAGACGAATAGAATAGATGAAGGCTAAATCCCTTTCTTTGTTTTGTTTCCAGTAAAACTGAAAATGAAAGAAAACAAGTTGAACAAGGGAAAGTTTTGGGCGTTCTCTGTCACAACTGCCATTTGAGATTTTACTCTCTCACAGAATAAAACCTAATTTTCAGAGAGACGGTTGAATAAGGACAGGCAGTTCCAGAATCAAATCACCGAGGGTGCTCTAGTGCAGATGTGTAAGCAATGGCTCCTAAGCACCACCGTAACAAGAATGTATGTTTAAAGATTTACAAGATTTACAAATTTACATTTTTTGATTGTCACCATTGTTGAGGTTTATATGATGAGTGTTGATGTCTAAGTGTGTTTACACATGAGGTTGTCCACAGCTAAATTTGTTTATTACTTTTTTCATTAATGTTTCAACTCCATAATTTAAGTCAGCCATGAAACTACAGAAAAAGCAGTCATTTGCCTGCTATTGAAACAGACATGCTGAGCTGTCTTTTCATCAATTGCTTTATTAATGTAGAACCATTTTCTGAAAACACCTGCAATTGCTTAAATAAAACAAGCACATAAAACAAACAAATAAAACAAACACTCAAATGAAACATTTTTCCATTTCTGTGAATTCTCAATAAGAACTTCTGTAGAAGTGTGACAGAAATAATTAATAAACGAAGCTGGTAATGCCGTTTTTGGAGTGGTTTAATTAACCTCTTTTGAGATCTTGAGAGATTTAATGTCTATTTTTTATCTTGTTGATTTCATATTTTTTTTCTGTTCTCTGTTTTGTTTTTTCTGTTTCTCTTCAGTGATTCTGCTTGTTAACAGCAGGTCTTTGAATGTTCTTCAGGAACATCATACTAACCTTAAAATGATGTACTAATAACTTAACTTAATAATAAGGAAACTAGAACATTTTATATTCTTGGAATGTTGTTCTAAATCAGCGTTCCTAGAATGAGTTTTTAATAAAAATTAAAGTTAAAAGAATGTTTCAGGAGCATCATAAAAAAACGTTCCTGTAACAGAAAACTGGACGTTTAATGTTTCCATAACAAAATATAATGTAAAAATTTGTTAGCTGTGTTGATGCCACTTCTGAAACTTTGCAGCACGTATATGCCGGGTGCATTCTTAGCACCACAGTAGAATCAGGTCTGAATGCTTCAGGCATCTAATAAACAAAATAAATAAATTAAAATTAAAGGGTTAGTTCACCCAAAATTCTGTCATTAATTATTCACCCTCATGTCGTTCCACACCCGTAAGACCTTCGTTCATCTTCAGAACACAAATTAAGATATTTTTCATAAAATCCGATGGCTCAATGAGGCCTGCATTGCCAGCAAGACAATTAACACTTTCAGATGCCCAGTTTATGTGACTACAGTGGTTCAACCTTAATGTTATGAAGCAACGAGAATACTTTTTGTGTGCCGAAAACAAACAAACAACGATTTTATTTAACAATATCTAGTGATGGGCGATTTCAAAACACTGCTTCATGAAGGTTCGATGCTTTACAAATCTTTTGTTTCGAATCAGTCATTCAGAGCACATATCAAACTGCCAAAGTCACGCCCCCCAGTGGTGAACCATTGACATTTCGAAACACTTATGACACAGCAAAGCCTTGTTTACTGAAATCATGTGACTTTGGCAGTTTGATACCTGCTCCGAACCACTGATTCGAAACAAAAGATCCGTAAAGCTTCGAAGCTTCATGAAGCAGTGTTTTGAAATCACCGATCACTAGATATTGTTGAATCAAATGATTGTTTGCTTGTTTTTTTTTGGTGCACAAAAAGTATTCTTGTTCCTTCATAACATTAAGGTTGAACCACCGTAGTCACTTGAACTGTTTTAAATACATCTTTAGTAGCTTTCTGGGCATTGAAAATGTTAATTATCTTGCTGGCAATGCAGGCCTCACTGAGCCATCGGATTTTATGAAAAAATATCTTAATTTGTGTTCCGAAGATGAACGAAGGTCTTACGGGTGCTGAACGACATGAGGGTGAGTAATTAATGACAGAATTTAAATTTTTGGGTGAACTAACCCTTTAATTTTAATTAATTTATTTTGTTTATTAGATGCCTGAAACATTCAGACCTGATTCTACTTCGGTGCTAATCTTGAAACGGAAGCAAGAATGCACTAACCCTTTAATAGAGTTAAAGGTATGTCAGATAACCATGTGAGGTGAACTTCTGTCCAGCAGATGGCCCCGGTGCAACATGAATTAATACAGCTGTACATACAAACATATAGCTTACATAAAATAGAATACTCATAATCAGTGCTCCAACTGAATCAAGTCTTATGGGGGATCTCATCCCTTTTTTCGGGGTGGGGGGTATATAAAATATATTTATACAGTATATTTAATTATGACTTTATATATTTTATTATAACTTTATTAAAACAGGCTTACATAAAAGAACATGCTTTTGTGTTGATCAGGAATATATATATATATATAAACAGCCATTTACAATAATTTTTCTAATTACTTGGAAGCAATGTTCAGCAGCAGTTTTCCAAGTGTGAGTGGAATCAAAAGATTCCAGTAAGTACTAGAATAGATTTCTATAGAAAGAGAATGAAATTTCCCCAGGCGTGCTCTATACAACCCACACTGAGTCATCCTTTCACAATTCACATCGATCCTTCTAATTGTAAAAGGACCTTTTTCATACCATCCATTAAATCTGCACTCAGACATACTTTTACAGTATCACACCACCACACATCATTTCCATGTCAAGACCCTCATAAAGCAGCTTTACCCTGATGTAAACAAAACCTGACAGGAAACCTAACCATGAAGGTACAATTGACTGGAAAGAAATTATATTTATGCTAAATGTGTTTTCTGTACAAGGACATATTTGTCCAAAAAAAAAAAAAAAAACCTGAAATCTCACTGAAATCTGAATTTACCCTTACATAACAACTATCTATCTTACATTTACATCTTACATAAGACTTAGCCTACATAAGACAAAAATAGTTCCAAACTTGCATCTCAAAACACCACATCAAGGATTCCCTACTTTTCCATCTGCCGCACCTCTAAAATATTTTCTTTAAGGTTTTAAATTAGCCTTTCAATTAACATTTCAAACGAACAAACAATAAATAAATAAAATCGCATGTTTATGGTACTCGGATGTTGGTTAATGGTCACATGACATGCAGGTAAACAAAATAAATATTTCGGGATTTTGCGCAATTGTTAAATTTTGATTACGTTTATTTTAAAAATATGTATTCATTTTATTTTACATTTTATGAAGAAATTCAATTAGCTTTCCATCAACTCAAAACCCTAGTGATATATGACCAACAGTTAGGGCATCACTGTTCTATACAGTATGACTAATGTCAGTTATTTAGATCAGTGGTAT
Organism: Hypophthalmichthys molitrix; assembly: GCA_037950675.1. Classification (NCBI taxonomy): domain Eukaryota; kingdom Metazoa; phylum Chordata; class Actinopteri; order Cypriniformes; family Xenocyprididae; genus Hypophthalmichthys; species Hypophthalmichthys molitrix. The sequence continues at coordinate 33,711,428 of CM075498.1, read as the reverse complement.
CCTTAGTATTTTAAACAAATCGGTTTGGTTCAGTGAATGATTCAAAGACTCGTTCGTAAATCTTATCGCCATTTGTCGTATGTGTCCAACGTATAACGAGTGTAATCAGTGTTGCCAAGTCCGCAGTTTTCCAGCTTAATTGGGCTACGTTTACACTGTTGCCACGAGTTGTGTTTCATGTCTGCGGGTTGGAAAGACCTCAAATAACATGATATTTAGCCCCTGGAATGCAAATTTTACCAGCAGAACCCTTCTAAAAACGTGGATTTTTAGTGGGGGACCCCCTGAAATGTGATTGGGCTAGTTTTGAGTAGCAATTGGGGCGGGTTTTGTTGTGAAAACCTGGCAACCCTGAGTGTAATGTAACCAGCAGAAAAAAAAAAAAAACTCTCTAGAAACATGCCGAGCGATGTTGCTTGGGCACTTTCCCACTGCGAACGGGCAATATATAAATCTAAAGTAGGGGTGGGGAATGTTGATCCTGGAGGGCCATTGTCCTGCAGAGTTTAGTTCCAACCCTGAAAAAAACACTCACTTGCCTGTAACTTTAGTAATCCTGAAGACCTTGATTAGCTTCAGCTTTGTTTATTAGGGTTGGAGCTAAACTCTGCAGGACAATGGCCCTCCAGGATCAACGTTCCCCACCCCTGATCTAAAGTATCCAGATAGAAATTTTTGTTGCACATTTTCAGTGGGAAAGTGCCAAAGCAACATCGCTCTGTAACATTGCCCGGCAACATTGCTTAAAGGGGTGGTTGATTATGATTTTGACTTTTTCAACTTTAGTTAGTGTGTAATGTTGCTGTTAGAGCACTAAGAACATCTGCAAAGTTACGAAGCTCAAAGTTCAATGCAAAGGGAGATATTTTCTTTTAAAGGATTCTCTGTTTAAGGACTACAACAAGCTTCTTCCCGGGTTGGTGACATCACTAACACTAAAATTTACATAAACCCTGCCCCCAAGAACACATGAAATTGCAATGCAGTACGTAACACAAATGCAATAGCATGTCATAAAAGCAAGATGACAACATGACAAATTATAACCGTAATTAAAGTAAACTATACCTGTTCTGTCTTCATGCAGCATATTCTCTGGCTCTGTAGGCATCTTACATCAGTTCCCACACGAGCGATTTATTATCATGACAGAATATGCTAATCAATGACTATAAGATAGTTAACTCCACATCAGCTACATAAATTCATCAACTAACCATTCAGAAATGTCCTGTTGCATTCTACATGTTGTCACTTCCACTTGACATTTTCAGTGAGTCTACATTAGGTAATCGGCGCTGGTAACATAAGCTCTTGAAACTCCGCCCTCTTCTTGAAAACAGCAGCTCATTTGCATTTAAAGGGGCACACACAAAAACGGAGCGTTTTTGCTCACCCTCAAAAGGTGACAAATTTAACAATGATCTGTGGGGTATTTTGAGCTAAAACTTCACATACACACATCAGAGACTTATTTTATATCTTGTAAAAGTGGCATTATATGACCCCTTTAAAAAGTTGCCCCGTGTGTCATCACTGTTACAGCTGTATAAATACACAAGTGCAGTGTACATTTTAGGACATCCTCACACCTCAGTCATACAATGAAAAGGCCCCATGCCTCAGACTTAAAGGCTTCAGGTCTCAGGAAAAACGACGTCAGGTCTCGTACAATTAGGCATCGGACAAAACAGACTCAGATCAAAAGGCATCAGACAAAACGGACTCAGAGAAAAAAGCATCAGACATAAAGCCATCAGATGAAACAGACTTAGAAGGAAGCGAATTGCCCAGCCTCAATGTGACATCACATGCACGCAGTTTTCTAACTGTTAAATGTTACACTAAGTTGTATAATTGTTTTGTAATTTTGTATTATTCACTAGTTTTATTTGCATGTATAAAAAGTTAGCTAAACACATTATAACTAGCTTGCATTGCAAACTATCGTGAACACATGAAAATTAACCATGGTATTATTATAGTAAAAGTGTGGTAACTATGATTTTTTTGTTAGATTGATTTCTGGCATCCTTCTGTCTCTGGAGACAATGGAGTATCTGCGCCCACGTCAGTCTGTTGTGGAATTGCAGTGCCTGCTGTGGCTAAACAGTCCAATACGAGAGCGGCAGAGTCTGTTGCAGTTGCTACAGGTGAAGCCTGTGACTGCTGTGGGCATTGGCTCTGCTCTCTGCCATCTACACTGCCTCTTCTCCTCCCGCTGTTCCTCTCTCTTTCCCTCACTCAGCTTTATGCTGGTTCTTACGGCGAGCCGCCAGCTGACACAGTCTGCGGTGGCAGCTTCCAAGTCTGTGGGATTCAGGTTTCCGGCTTTCAGATCACGCTTGCAGACGTCTTTGTACTGGAGCGCTGGTCTGCCTGTTGGTCTAGTGCCAGAGGCGAGCTCACCATACATGATGTCCTTAGGAATCCAGCCATCCTGCATTCGGCAGACATGGCCGAGCCAGCGTAGGCGTCTTTCCCCAAACACATTCTTAATCATTACTTTTGCTGGTGCCTTGCAGCAAGATTTATGAGCGAGCTTGAGCGCGGAATGTGCTAAATCATGCCTATAGATAGATAGATAGGTTATTAAAGGATGGTTTAGTAGGCTATTATTATATTAATTAATTTAATATAAATGTGCAACTAAACTATTAATGGCCTAAATGAACGACTACTTGAAAAATCTTTAGTTGGTGGCTGCTCTTGGCACAAGGAACCGCTCCACTTTAAAATAAAATGTTATGACATTACGTAAAGTGCGACAGTAGCTGCAAATCATGTCATGCATGCATAATGAGTCAAATGTTTTTGTTTTATTAGGGCCCGAGCACTGATGGTGTGAGGACCCTATTGGAATTGCTTGGCCAATTCTTCTTCTTCTCCGAAATGAATCGCATTTTTGAGTGCCTAAACATGCTTGAAAACTCATGAAACTTTGCACACGCATCAGAAGTGGTGAAAATTTACGTCTGATATGGGTTTTAGAATTAGGTGTGGCAAAATGGCTCGATAGCACCACCTACAAAATTTCAATTAAGCACCCTTCGTGCTACGTTTCACGTACAGGTATGAAATTCGGTAGACAGATGTAACATCCCAATACCTACAAAAAAGCCCCGGGTGCAAAATCTGTAAACCCAACAGGAAGTGAGATATTTTGAATTTTCTCTGAAAAATGTTGTCATTTTTTGCCATTTCCACAGGCTCTACTTTAACAAACTCCTCTTAGATTTAATCAGATCAAGGTCATATTTGGTCAGTCTAATCTAAAGGCCTTTGAGAAGTTAAATTGCGAAGATCTAGAGTTTTCGCTGAAGGGTGTGTCCGTGGCGGCCTGACAAAGTTCGATGTTTCGCCATAAAACAGGAAGTTGCTGTAACTCAGGCATACAATGTACGATCTGTACGAAACTTCACGTTTTATTAGAGTCCTGACCTGAAGACATCTACATGGCAATATTCAGTTACAGTCATAGCTCCACCTGTGGGTAACAGGAAATGACATGTTTTACACTGTGATTAACTCCTCATAGAGATTTAAAGAGAAGCACATCATACATGGTCAGTCTAATCTTAAGGCCTTCGCGATGTTTTTATTGGAGGGCGTGTCCGTGGCGGCCTGACAAAGTCTGATGTTTCGCCATGAACGATGAAGCTGTTGTAACACAGGTATACAGTGTCCAATCTGCCCCAAACTTCACGTGTGATAAGAATCCTGGTATAAAGACATCTATATGCCAATATTTAGTTTTAGTCATAGTGCCACCTGCTGGCAACAGGAAATGGCATGCTTTACACTGTAATTTACTCCTAGAAACACATTTCAATATGCCACGAAGTGCTAAACATACTAGAAACACGTTAAATCATGAAACACTTGGCTAAGTGCTAATGTATGCGATTAACGCCATGAAACAGGAAGTTGTTGTAACTCAGGCATACAATGTCTGATCTGCTCCAAACTTCACATGTTTGATAATAGTCCTGGCCTGAAGATATCCACATGACAATATTCAGGTACAGTCAAAGCGTCACCTGTTGGCAGCAGGAAGTGTGGCACTTTGAAATGACTTCCCTTGTATTTACTCGCTTACATGCATGTAGCCCACTGTTCACTGTTTTCCTGATGCCAACGGGTGGCAGTGAGCCCGGGTGCAAGGGCCCTTTCATCGCTGCTTGCAGCTTTAATTTCATTTGTTGCTTTTATTATGAAATTATTTATTAAATATAACACACAACTTGTATATAATTGCTGAAAAAAATTTGTGGGGGTGCTATGGGGGTGCTTTGGTCTTTTTTGGGGGTGCTGAAGCACCTGCTAGCCCCTCCCTAGTGCCGCCTATGGTTACAGATAAATATAAAAAGGAGGGAGAAAGAAAAAAATAACTGAAGCATTGCATTATGATGGGATAAAAGCCAATAGAAAGTTATACAAAAAAATCACAGCCCAAAAAAAAACAAAAACTGATGCCTTATTGTCTGATGCCTTTTATTCTGAGGGAGTTTCGTCTGATGCCTAATTGTATGAGATCTGACACCTGACGTCATTTTTCCTGAGACCTGAAGCCTTTCAGTCTGAGGCGCGATTCCGGTTTGTCCAATGACTGAAGCCTTTTAGTCTGAGGCATGACGCCTTTTTGTTGTATGACAAAGGTGTCAGGATGTCCTAATATGTACACCGTACTCATGACAAAAGTCTCCTTTACTTTAGTACCCAAGCAAGTGTGTATACTTGTGTGTGCTAACACAAGTTTATACAAGTGTCTGTACGAGTGCAGGATGCTGATTCAGGAGGTTAAGAATTCCTACAAAAGGTGGGGGCTTGATTGCAGATGTCTGTGTGTTGTATTTTTATTGGAAGTGTATAATTTACAGCTGTATATTTCGAAATATTTTAGGACACAGATGGACAAATGATAAGATAGGATGTAGAGGAAGACAGGAAAGATAAACTCCACCTCTCCATACTTACTGACAGACAGAGAGAGAGAGAGAGAGAGAGAGAGACTGATAACACGCCGAGACATGAGGCTAAACAGAATGTATAAAGAGCCACAGAACTATGTGGACTATCGAGAGGAACGAGAGACGACCGCAGTGAGAGCACAAGGAAACACTGAATTACCTGTGGAGGAACTGAGAAAGAAAGAAAAGGGAACGTATAAACTTCGCTTTCACTCGTAGCTGTTTCAGCCACTGGACGTCTCAGAAGGTAATAGTCATTTCAGACTTATCTGTTTCGGTCATTTCGTTTTAAGTTCACGGTTAATTATTATCACTGTGATTACAACGACAGAGATGTTGAGAAAGCTGGTCAATTAACTTAAATTTACTTCATTTTTATTCGCTGTATCAGTACCATATCTCTGTGTTATGCATAATATAAATGTACATTTCTGCCTTTAATTGAAGCATTCAGTATACACATTTCGTTATCTGGGAATCGAATCTCTTATCTTGCTTGCACCACCCAGCCTACCATCTGAAAACTTTATTAATTTATATAGCAACTTTTTGAATGTTTTACAGAAGACATTTAAATGTATGTGTAGATTCATTTGGAAAGAAATACAACAGAGTAAAATTTATAGAGGAAGAATTAAATTAGATTTGAATGAACTGCTGGTAGATTGATTGGTCAATCTTCCTCTCGTTATGCATTTTATTTATTTATTTTATTTTTTTTTTTGCATAAAGATTTTAATTCAAATTCTTGGTATTCTTGGTAGCTCTTTTTCCAGAGTGTTAAATAAAAATACGATGTCCAAAATTTCCCATCTTTCTAATCCAATCTGTTAGTCCATCTTGGACCAGCAACAAGAAGGTGTTGAAACTGGTCAGCCTACAATGAGGTTTCTCAACTCTGGCTTCAACCCTAATCAAACACCTGAACAAGCTAATCAATGTCTTCAGGATTACTAGAAAATTACATGCAGGTGAGTTTGAACAGGTTTGGAGGTAAACTATGCAGGACAGTGAACTTCAAGGGCCAGAGTTAAAGTTGTCCTGCCCTCATCATCAGAGAAGAGAAGTCACTGCAAGAGGGAGGGGAAGTTATTCTGATTAAGGATTACCAGGCACGTGAATTTTAAACAATAATTAAGTGCACGGATAAATCGTTCATAATAAATTCCATAAACTTTAAGAAATCCTGACACAGAACCAGCGACCAGCTCGACTGTGCGTTTATGGCCTGATTGTGATTCCTTTGTAAATACGTTTACACTCCCTGTGTGCTGCAATAAAAAGCCTGTGGACACGTTTAACGATATGTCATTACAAAGAAATGCATCGCTTTGTATAAACAGTAACAATTAAATGCAATTAATTAAACATAATAAAAGTAACGCAAACCAATATAGATCTGCAGCCTAATGTGACTCTTATGCATGACAAAATGTGCATGCATGCATAAAGTAGCAAACGGTACAACGTACATGCAACTCTTGTGGACATGTGCCATGTCACTTTTTGAAATAACCTAAAAATACCACAGTAGGCTACATAAATATGGTTCTCACACAGTATCATGATATGACCATCACTGTATGTTCCAAGTGTATTTGTGCATCACACTGCCACGGTATGCAACCTGTGCTATATTTGGGCTGCAGGCAAATTTGTCAGTGCTGTTTTTTTTTTAGTGCGTGAACTTTCAGCAATCCAGGAAAAAGTGTGGCTCATGCCAGCACACATCTCACATTTATTATCAGTTTTTTTTTTTTTTTTTCTGTGAGCGTCACTTGAATATTGTCATCTGCATAAAGCGTGTTAAGACATGATACTTCCTTTGCAAGCCAGGGCTGTGCAATACAACATCTGCTTAATATGAACTGTTTGATTTAGTCAGATGGAAACTAAAATAACACTGATTATTCTTGTACAAACCGGAATTGCAAGTAATCTATGAAGGCAAATCAATGCCAAAAAGAACCGAGCGCACTGATAAACTACTTCCGCAAGAGGAAACGGGAGCCCGAGAGCGTATTTTAAACCCTCGCGCGCGCATGAAATCTCCTCTGCTCAGTACAAGCGCTCGCGCGCGCATGACATCTTTTCTGCACGCTATACAAGCTCTCGCGCGTGTATGATCATTTCCTACACTCTCGCGCTCGATCTTCTCTCACCTGTTACTTTTGCACGCGCGAACACTTTTATTTTTGGCATTAGTGTGCCGGGACTTGCTGTTTTAATTGTTACCTCAAATATCATTGGTTACTTTCCCTTTTCCTGAAGTCAGTTGTGATTGGACGCCTGTTATGATGATCCATAAATGTGTTAATTTCATTGTTTTTATTTATTATTAATTAATGTTTAATATAAGTTAATGCATTGTTAATAAAGAATAGATCCTTACCTGATACTTTATTAACAGGAAGTCTTCTGTTTACTAGTGATTGCATTCTTGTGATGTTAAAGAGATAAAACACATATTTTACAAACTGTAATGACACATTTCCATTGTTATTGGCATTGTAAATCTATCAAAATATTTAGATATTTTAATATTTATTTATAACTATGTTTTGTGTTATTGGCATTATTTTCAGTTTTTTTTTTTTTTTTTTTTTTTTTTTTTACAAAATTGGAGATGTAGCTACTGGAGTCATATTTGCTGCAGTTCACCACTATATTATCTATATTACAGCTATAGCCTACTCCTGTTCACTTTTATGCGTTTACCCAACCAAAATTCTATAGCGTCTGAGAACCTCAGAAATGTGAGAAGTGTCTATTAAATAATTAAATAGTGTAAGCTTTTTTTTTTTTTTTTTTTTTATCATCCAGTGTATTACTATTGTCTATTTTGAGTGGTTCATTTTACTTTCTATTAAATATAAAAGGGGTTCTGCCTTCTCATAAAATAAATAAATAAATAAAAGCTTACACTATTTTAATACTTAAAAAAAGCTTACACTAATTTTGGTTGGGTAAACGCATAAAAGTGAACAGGAGTAGGCTATAGCTGTAATAGATAATATAGTGGTGAACTGCAGCAAATATGACTCCAATAGCTACATCTCCAATTTTTTATAATTTAAATTTTTTTATTATTTTTTTAAAATAATGCCAATAACACAAAACATAGAGTTATAAATAAAATATAAAAATATCTAAGTATTTTGATAGATTTACAATGCCAATAACCATGGAAATGTGTCATTACAGTTTGTAAAATATGTGTAAAAATATGTGTAACCACTACTGCCAAAAATGATAGTGTTCGCGCGAGCAAAAGTAGCAGGTGAGAGAAGATCGAGCGCGAGAGTGTAGGAAATGATCATGCGCGCGCGAGGGCTTGTATTGCGTGCAGAGGAGATTTCATGCGAGCACAAGGGTTTAAAATGCGCTCTCGGGCTACCGTTTCCTCGCGTGTAGATCTGTTATCCTCTCTCGAAAGTAATTTGCTGCGCGTGTAAGTATCAATTGGCATTGATTTGCCGTAATAGGGGTAATCTGTCTGCAGTTTTACACAAAGCCACAAATGTGTAGTGTGTGTTGAGTACATGTTGTGATTTGATTCAGAATCAGGTTTGTTTACAGGTGTCAGCCGCTCATTACTCAAATGCGTCTCACCAAAGGTGTGTTTGTGTATATAGTGGGTGTGAGAGGATTTTCATGTCTGTTTGAAGTGTATGTCTCAGACTACGTCAAATATCTGAGACAAACACTAGACAAAAACTGCATACAGTCCAAAGACTGGCCACATTCAAATGGGAACGTCAGAAAGTCAATGGACTTTACTTGAGCAAATCTTGTTATCATCCTACCTTTCTTCTTTCTTATCCCAGTTTTGTATGGCATTGGTTATGGTGGAATTAGGAAAACACTGTAAAAGTTTTCTGGAATATGTTTACACTAGTGCTGTTCATGTCTGGTCTCGCAGTCAGGAAGCAGATATACAGCTGAAAAAATATTTCCAGTAATTCCAGCTTCAGTCCCACTTTCCCATGAAACTGACGACAAAGAAATGACTTGTCCCTGTTGTTTTGAAATAATGATGTATTCACTGTTTTTTGTATCTTGAAAAAGTATCTTGCGTTACTTGTAATGCGTTACCCCCAACACTGGTTACAAATGACCCATTGTCACTAATAGAAAACATCAGTGTAAAATTTGTACATTAATTTATTTGTTAGTCAAATTTACTTTTTAAAAGCAGTTTTTATAGACGAAATGTACCCATTTAGATACTGTCTTTAGTCACTCTTTACAATTGGCTTTATCTCTGAAATTTCTCTATTTTCTTCAGTCTCTGTCTTGATATGTTAGCTTTTTTTTACATTTAGGTGAAAGTTTTGAGTAATGTACACTCTAAAAAATGCTGGGTTAAAACAACCCAAGTTGGGTTGAAAGTGGACAAACCCAGTGGTCGTGTTAAACGAGCTTGGCAGTTTTATTTAACCCAACTATTGTTTAAAAATTACTATATGGCTGGCTTAAAATGAACCCAAATTAGTTTGGAAATTAAAAATCAGACATAATTACTAGAGGCAACAATAATAATCAAAAGAACATTTGTTAATAAGCAATTTAATAAATGTTTATTGTTTAATTATTCTTCATTAAACTTATTAATAAATGTTCATTTCCAATATACTTAAGGTTCATTTTAAGCAAGCAATACATTAATTTTTAAACAGTAGTTGAGTTAAATAAAACTATTAGCAAGTGGGGCAAACATTTAACCCAACCGCTGGGTTAAAACAACCCAATTGTTGGGTTTGTCCATTTTCAACCCAACTTTGGTTGTTTTTAACCCAACACTTTTTAGAGTATCATACAATATAACGTTATATAATCTTAACCAAGATAATCTGTTAATATAGAAGCATGTTGTCTAATTGTCATTTAGTGATTTTTCCATTTTAAAATTGGTTTTAGTCCACAAAAACCTTTATATACAAAGGCTTATGGCTTGTACTGCTGCATTATGATAACGATTCTCCCCTTTTAGTTAAACAGAGTGTTACATCCCCAGTCTCCCATAATCAGATGATCCCTTACCTTAACTCAGTAGTGCACTCAAAAATCAAAACTGTGTATCACACACCCTTCTTTCGTACCCGTATGATTTTATTTCTCCTGTGTAGCACAATGGAAATCTACAATCTTGATCTAAGTTGTTTCCCACACAACAAAAGCAGCTGTCAAGCTCCTGAAAAGTGAAAACACCAAAAAGCATACTTTAGGGGCCGTTTACACGACAGTTTTCAACTAAGAACTGAAAACTTTTTATGTGTTTTGGCTGTTCATTTGTGACTTGAGCGCTATATTCTGAGTCTTTTGAATTTGTATATTAGTTTTAAGTGAGGAACAGACTGAATTATTGGATTTAGCTAATATGTATGATATTTGAAAGCTACAGCAGATAACATTTTGTACGCTTAAAAGCACATGAAGATTTTTTAACAATCCCCTTGTGTGTTTCACAGAAGTAAGTCAGGTTTGAAGCAACATGAGAGTGAGTAACTGATGACAGCTTTCATTTCTGAGTGAACTGTCGCTTTGATGATTAAAATCTTTGTCCTCCTCAAGACTCTTGGCTAACTTTGACAATGTTCCCTGACCTCTTATCATCAAATCTGACCACAAAAGCTTTGCAGCATTAATGGCTTGACTATACAGCTCATCCCTGAAAGATGATTAAATATAAACGCCCTTGTGAAAAACTACACATAATAAGGTCAAGAGGAAATAAAGTTTGCTTACACAAGCGTCATTTCTATGACTCATGGCTGAGTAAGTAAAAGAGTAAGTTTTTAAGAAATAAAGCTCATCCGATCATGTATTTGTGTACTTGTTTCTAATGCAGAAATACAGTGATTGATTAAAATGTCTGATGTGGTCTTCTGCAGAGATAAGATCGGTCATGTGAATGTCATCTGTAGAGCGTTTTGCAACTTTAAACACATCCGAATTTGTTTCTCATGATCTGTAAGGCCTTTTGACTTGCAGACTTCAGTTCAATGTCGTAGACAAATATAAACAGTGAAACAGAGCCTATATGTATCAAGTCAAGTCTCAAATCAAGTTTTATTATTATTTAATATTATTTTATAATTATTTAATTTAGTGTGAAAGCTCCAGGAAGTGCTCATCGCACATGTTCCTCCTTCGGTAGTGTGCAAAAAACCACCCAGAATGAATTCTTCTTTAGACTAAGCTTAATTATAAGAGTTTCAAATTGTTTTGCAAGTTTTAGTCACCACATCATTCCCATAATTCTTTTTTGTGTTATTTCATAACTTTGATGAATTGACTGTTACTATTAATGTTGCGTAAGCATGTAAAAAAAATAGTATTTATTTGTATTTTGTAGACAAAGCAGGTTTATTATATAGCACATTTCATACACACTGGTAATACAAAGTGCTTAAAAAATAAAAAATAATAAAATAGTTAAGATGAAGTTAATTTTGTGGTACAGTTCATTTTTTATACTGGCCTCTTTGTTTTATTTTATTTTATTTTAATTTATTTTAAACCTCTACTAAATGTTTGAGCTGTCCATTACAGTTAAATCTTTTTTTTTCTATATCATTCTTTAATAACTTATCATTTGTATCCTAATATATCTCTTGTAATTAAAATTAGGATTTTAAATTTGTAATGTCTTTTTTGAGCATGATTTCCAAAAGAATGTATTTTGATGTATAGATAAAGTTCAAATACAAAAGTTTCCAGTTGTCACGTTTGTCATCCCATCATTCCCATAATTCATTGTGTTATTTCATAACTTTGATGACTTTACTATTACTATTAATGTTGCACAAGAATGTGGAAATATTATTTCTCTGCATTTTGTAATAGGGGTGAGCAGGACACAACCTAACAAGGGTCTAGTTGTAACACAAATGGTTTCTACACATGCCAGCATGACAAAACTTAGTATACTTACTAGTTGCCATATCAACACTATATAGGGAAAAATTTGCACCAAAATTCAAAAATCTTTGGAAGATATCACTAAACATTTATTTATCCATAGCAAAAGTAAATCTTATACTGAAATACATTTTTCATCTCAGTTTTTTTGTGTTTATATTAAATGAGACAAATCTGCTATTATTTTAATCTCCATCTGTTAATAGCTGTTTTGCAGCATGTTTGTTGTCAAACTCAAAAATTAGTTTATTTTTAATTATTAAAAAATGCCATTATTTTATATGAAAAAGTTAATAATTGTTTTTTATTGACAAAATATTTTAGTTTGTCTTGTATACTTTTTGATTAGATCAGATAACATTTCAAGCTGTCATATGGTCATGTCGCAATATGCCCCACCTATGGGGAATGTTTTCACATTTCACTTCCTTTCTTTTGGGGTAAATGAAGAAAAAAAGTACACTGTATTAATAAAAAAAAAAATATATATATAGTTTTTATTGTAGAGGTTGAGTATAATGTCATTATCTAAATATCATAACTCAGTATCTTCTAATGGTTTTAAGCATGGTCAAAGATATTGCAAAAAGTTTGAAAGTTTTTGAGATGATGCTTATTAAATGTCAGTTGTTAACATCTAGATTCACCTTCTAGTCAAAGAAAAAAAAGAAGGGAAAAAAATCACCTCAGTACATGATTCACAAATCATTTCCTGTATATACTTCCTGTAGTGATAAACACACAGTTTGTGGGCATGTAAGTGGGTCTTTCATGCAAATGCTTGCACACTGAAGACTGAGTTGGCACAATTTTCATTGTCAATTCTTCATGTCAGGTTCACTTGTAGTTTTCTAGACTTTTCCTTCACTTGATCTGCGTCTCTATTTTTTCCACTCCCTGAGGGCCTCTAATGGATATGGAGTTTATCTTTGTTCTGGTCATCTGTGTTCTTTCACTCGGTGTACCGCACTGGTGCCTCTTGTACAGATAGTTTGTGGTCATATTGAATTTGGCAGATGCGTTGCGGAGTTCTGGTGTGATGAGATAACAATCACGTTACGCTCCTATAATCATTTCAGCAAAATATTGTTTTTGTAATGCATCAGGGAGCCTGTCGGCGTCTGCCGTGTACTAATGCGTTCACTAATGTACGGTAAAGTGGCTCTGTGGAAATAATTTTTTCTGACAGCTTTTTTACCGGCCACCACTGAGACGCAGAGTGTACAGCTCTGTTATCTAAAGGCCACAGACGTCATTTATGGTGGCTCACACCCTTTTTATGAGTGGCTAATATCTAAAGCAATTAATTTGTGATTAAAATATCTTACATATGTAAATGTATTCATTTGGCAGACGCTTTTATCCAAAGCGACTTACAAGTGAGGAATACAATAAGCGAGTTGTCATGACGAGGCAAATAGGGACAAGAAGTGCTCACAATACAAGTTTTAGGCAGTGCTCAGAGTATCATAAGCTACAATAGAGAGGGATTAAAGGAAGTGAAGGGATAGGTATAGGAATTTTTTTTTTTTTTTTTTTTTTAGGATGAGGATAAGTGCTCATGAAAGAGATGAGTTTTCAGCTGTCTTTTGAATATTGCCAGGGATTCTGCATTGCGGATGAAGGCAGGAAGATCATTCCACCAGCAAGGGACAGTGAACGAGAATGTCCTGGAGAGTGATTTTGTGCCTCTCTGTGATGGTACCACAAGCCTTCGCTCCTTTAATGAGCGTAGGCTTCTGGTTGGAGTGTAGACTCGTAAGAGTGAGTGGAAGTAGGAGGGTGCTGAGCCTGTGGTAGATCTGTAAGCAAGCGTCAACGCCTTGAATTTGATGCGAGCAGCAAGTGGTAGCCAGTGCAGAGAGATGAAGAGAGGTGTGACGTGGGCTCTTTTGGGCTCGTTGAAGACAAGATGTGCTGCAGCGTTCTGAATCATTTGAAGAGGCTTGATTGTGCATGATGGCAGTCCAATCAGAAGAGCATTGCAGTAATCAAGCCTAGAAAAATCTTAAAATGTAATAAATGTATATATTATTTATTCTGGCATGATTTTATAACATCATATAAACTATATTGCCAAAAGTATTGGGACACCCCTCCAAATCATTGTATTCAGGTGTTCCAATCACTTCCATGGCCACAGGTGTATAAAATCAAGTACCTAGGCATGCAGACTGCCATGGTTAACTGTTAGTGGTATCATAACAAAGTGGAAGCAATTGGGAACAACAGCAACTCAACTCAACCATGAAGTGGTAGGCCATGTAAAATCACAGAGCGGGGTCAGTTCATGCTTAGGCACACAGTGCGCAGAAGTCGCCAACTTTCTGCAGAATCAATAGCTACAGACCTCCAAACTTTGTGTGGCCTTCAGATTAGCTCAAGAACAGTGCGTAGAGAGCTTCATGGAATGGGTTTCCATGGCTGAGCAGCTGTGGTGATGCAGTGGTGTAAAGCACGTCGCCACTGGACTCTAGAGCAGTGGAGACGTGTTCTCTGGAGTGACGAATCCCACTTCTCTGTCTGGCAATCCGATGGACGAGTCTGGGTTTGGCGGTTGCCAATAGAACGGTACTTGCCTGACTGCATTGTGCCAAGTGTAAAGTTTGGTGGACGGGGGATTATGGTGAGGGTTGTTTTTCAGGGGTTGGGCTTGGCCCCTTAGTTCTAGTGAAAGGAACTCTTAATGCTTCAGCATACCAAGAGATTTTGGACAATTTCATGCTCCCAACTTTGTGGGAACAGTTTGGGCACTCGCACCAGTGCACAAAGCAAGGTCCATAAAGACATGGATGAGTGAGTTTGGTGTGGAGGAACTTGACTGGCCTGACCTCAACCTGATAGAACACCTTTGGGATGAATTAGAGCGGAGACTGTGAGCCAGGCCTTCTCGCCAACATCAGTGCCTGACCTCACAAATGTGCTTCTAGAAGAATGGTCAAAGATTCCCATAAACACACTCCTAAACCTTGTGGAAAGACTTCCCAGAAGAGTTGAGGCTGTTATAGCTGCAAAGGGTGGGCCGACTCCATATTAAACCCTACGGATTAAGAATGGGATGTCATTAAAAAAGTTCATGTGCACGTAAAGGCAGGCGTCCCAAAATTTTTGGCAATATAGTGTATCAACATAGTGCAAAATGGTATTAAAATGATGTGTAGAAGTCGTTGAATGTCCAGAAAATAAATTTCATTGATGTACAATATAAAGGGACCATTTTGGATCAAGTCATTCAATTCAATTTTCATTTATTTTTTTATAGAGCTTTTCACAATACATATTGTTTCAAAGCAGCTTTACAGAGAATGCATGTCAACATTACAGTTTAGAGTAATCTGTTATCAGAAATGGCTGTGTCCAATTTTTCTAATTTCAGCAATGTACATATACAAATCATGCAGTTAGCTAACAATGTATTAATTTAAGGTAGAAACAATGAGCTCATGGAAGTAATGAATACATGTTAACAACGATTAGGATATATAGCAACATTTGGAATGGTGCATGTTGATCCAGTGTTTGCGTCAACTGAAGTCTTCATAAGAGGCTGGATCCAAGCCGAAGCTGATGTACTCTAGTGACCTCAAGACGGGCATTCTGAGATAAAAACAGAAAAGCAAATGGAGAATAATTAGCGTAGCTGCTGTCAATAACATTAAGCAAAGATAGTCATGTGCAATTGATCTGATATAACTAGAGTACAAGGATATGAGATGCATTATGTGAACGCTTGGCTAAAGAGTTGAGTCTTTAATCTAGATTTAAACTGGGTGAGTGAGTCTGAGCCCCGAACATTATCAGGAAGGCTATTCCAGAGTTTAGGAGCCAAATATGAAAATGCTCTCCCTCCTTTAGTGGACTTAGATATCCGAGGTACAACCAGGAGCCCAGAGTTTTTTTGAACTTAAAGATGGATTGTAGGGTGATAGAAGATCAGTTAAATACACAGGAGCTAATCCAGATTTAGGGCCTTAGGTCAGTAGCAATACTTTATAATCGATACAGAACTTAATAGGTAACCAGTGTAGAGATGATAAATTTGGTGTTATATGATCATATTTTCTAGACCTAGTCAAGAAAACTTTAGTCAAGAACTCTAGAACTCTTCTGCATTAGAAACAGATAACATGTTCCGTATCTTAGCAATGTTTCTGAGGTGGAAGAAGGCTGTTTTTGTATGAAATATTATTATTTCCAAAGGACAAGTTGCAGTCTAATATAACACCCAGGTCTTTAACTGTAGAGGATGGAGTAACAGTACATCCTTCTAAATGCAAACTGTAGTCTAAGAGATTCTGTGTACAAGTTTTTGGTCCAATAAGTAATACCTCATTTGTAAAAAAGCCCATGTTCATTTTGTGTTCTTTTCTTATAAGGGCTGTACAGCTGTTATGTTGGTCATTGATTTGAATTGAGAGGGCGTGGCTTGTTTGGTGGTCGCGCGAGAGCAGATCAGTTTCAATGCGTGATCAGCAGAGTGAAAGCATAGGTCCTGCAGTCTTCTCTGAAAAGCAGCAAAATTATGCAAATAAAGATCTTTTCTGTAGCGACTTCACTTTGTGAACTGCAGAGAGAATATTTGTGATCTCGATTGGCAGTGGATGATGCTTAATTGTCTCAGACTTCTCGTTGAAGTTTCCTTCATGACGATTTTGGAATGTGCGTCATTGAAGACCGTGAGTTTCATTTTGAGTGTTCATTATATTATTATGTCATTTATTCACTGTTTAACTTGATATACCGCTGCTAGATTATAATTTATGTAAAATGAGTGTGTTTCCTTGATTATGTGAAGTATAGCATTTTTATGATGGCGAGAATGATCGGCCATTATACAGCTACAATGACGCAGCAATTTCTGTTGTGCTGTTCATGTCATCGCACATTTATGCAGTTTTCTGTTACTGATTAAGTTTATTTGCTTATTATAGAACCACATTTAGAGTCATATACAGCAACGGGATAAATCAATAAAGCACATCATAGACTTTGCAATCTTCATCGCCGACGATACATCGTGCATCAGGGCACCTGAGACTGCAGCTTAACGACCAGCTTCACATCGCTATCCTGACTTCTGAGCGCCTTAAAGAACTGCAGAGACCAACACGGACTGTTGCACTCATTGTTTTCACTACATATTTGTGAAACCAGCCTCCATCTGTATCCTTGAAATCCAAATCTGTTAAATAATTCAGTTTGTTTATTATTTTGCGTAGGCCTACGCTCTTTATATGTATATTTTATTTGCTATTTTGTGATCTGTTTTGATGGCGAATATGTACACAGTGTATTTGATTATTGATATTCAACATCTTAAAGAGTAAATTAGTACAATTTAGTACAACTGCCTCCTCTTTCTTTCTCTCGTGGCCATTGGACATCAGATGTGGTAATCGACTCTCTGAGACGGTTGGCACCGTAGTAGTAATTGGTGCAATACAGTTCCTTTCAAACATCATTCTTATCTTAATTTAATAGAAGCAAATTACTGGTCATCTGTGCTAAATATAATGTGACAGGATGTGACATCATTCAGACACCTGCAAAGGACCACATGCATGAAGCAAAGTAACTAACTCTCTCTTAACTATTTAAAAAATTCATGTTTTCACTTGCTCATGCTCATGCCTCGAAACATCAGGTCATTTAGTAAAACTGCTATAAAACATGGAAAATGTTGTAATATTTTAAAAACTTGTACTAAATATAAAATGTTTGATTGTCCTTTTGCTAGATAGCTAGCAAGCTAACTAACTAGCTAGCTAGATATCAGCCTGCATTGTTTAAAAATATCGTCATTCGTTATGACCAAAAATGAAATTTTGGTTAAACCGAATGGCTTTTTTGGTGGCAAATTTTGTCCATCTTGTAAAAAAATGACAAAAGCAGTGTTAATTGATTATTAAAAACCGCATAATCCCTTTCTTAACATGTAATAAAACTTCAAAATTAATTATATCCCCATTGTTTTGTTTTTTTATAGTATATTCCAGGTTAATAATTGCATTACTTTCACAGTCATTTGACAGTAGGACTGAAATTTAATGTAAAATCTACAGTTTACTGCCAATTTCAGTCAAGTTTTTTACTGTAAAAAAAGCTTGGTTTTACTGTGAGGTTTTTCTTTTTTTTTTTTTTTGTTACGCTTTTAGCAGTTTGTGTTGTTGGTTTATTTGTAACTTTTATCTTTAATATTATTATTATTTGTTTAGTGTCACCATTGTTATGTTTTGTAGTATATGATATAGAGATCATATTGAACTCACAGTTCTGAATCCAATACACAAACACAAAGTAATCCACACAAACTTGCTTTAATCTGCTCATAATCTGACACTATCAAAAATGATTGAAAAAAAACAAACAAACATTCAATACAACATAATGGCTCTTACAAATTACATTTTAAATATTGCTGCAAGCAGCAATTTAGGGGCCAAGTGCAAAAAAGGCACTATGAGTTATGTAAGCATGGCTGGGAGCTTCAGAACAACTTCAGCAATGAGTACTTTTCAGCCATTTTGACCATAATAATCTAAAAATGTCTTTAAGTGCTCATTGTTGAGAGTCCTTGACTACTAAAAGGGTTAGTTCACCAAAAAATGAAAATAATGTCATTTATTACTCACCCTCATGCCGTTCCACACCCATAAGACCTTCGTTCATCTTCAGAACACAAATTAAGATATTTTTGATGAAATCCTATAGAGGTATATGACACGTCCATAGACAGAAATTTAACCACCACTTTCAAGGTCCAGAAAGGTACTAAAGACATCATTAAAACAGTCGACGTGACTGCAGTGGTTCAACATTAATGTTATGAAGCGACGAGAATACTTTTTATGCGCAAAAACAAAACAGAAATAACGACTTTATTCAACAATATCTTCTCTGCTGTGTCCTTCTCATACGCTGTTTATGTTCAGCACTTCCATGTTCTACGTCAAAGCGCAGACTGTATTATTAATAGAGATTTGAAATTTTAATAATTTTTCGCTGTTTTTACAGTATTTATAATCAAATAAATGCAGCCTTTGTAAGCATAGAAGACTTCTTTCAAAAACATTGAAAAAAAAACTTCTGAATGAACTTTGGTGATGTCACAACCTGTAGGTGTGTATAAACAGTGTTTAAAACAATTTACTGACAAAATTCTCTTCTTTTCCTCTTCAGATTGCTAAGATGGCTTTGAACCACAGCGAGCTCCTTTTCTCCTCTCCTCTCTTACACCTGACCACGCCCTCAATCCCAGTTGCCAGTCCGTTTTTAAAGACGCCACCACCGCATCCAGACAAGCCCGAAACAATCATGAGCAACACGACCGGGGCAATTGCCGGTGCTGCCATCCTCAGCCTCGTGTTCCTCCTCGGCGTTCCCGGGAACGTCTTCATTATCTGGAGCATCCTGGCCCGAGCTCGCCAGCGCTCCGTCACCACCCTCCTGATCCTAAACCTGGCCTTCGCCGACGGGTTCCTTATGCTGCTGACGCCGTTCTTCATGGTTTATTTGGCAAAACGCAGTTGGATTTTCAGTGAGACACTGTGCAAAGTGTTGTTCTATCTCTGCTGCGCCAACATGTACGCTTCTGTATTGCTGATCATGCTGATGAGTTTGCACAGGCTGGTGGCAATAGTGTGGCCGAAACGCATCGCCGCGCTAACGGACCGCAAAGTGCTTATACGGGTGCTGGTGGGACTCTGGGTTCTTGCTCTGGGACTCTCAGTGCCTGTCTTGGTTTACAGGAAAGTCAGCACAACTGGGAACGGCACCACAACTGGGAATGGCACAGAGCCTCAGAGTTTTCTGTGTGAGTGCAAGCACCCACAACCACAATATGTAAGTCTGTGCTGCACTAATATTTCAAACCACAACAGACATATCCAAGAAGAGCCTTTAGAATCCAAACTTTCTATTTATCAAAGAATCCTAAAAAATAAAAAGTATCATGGTTTCCACAAAACTTTGACGTAGCACAACTGTTTTCAACACTGATAATAATTAGAAATATTTCTTGAGCAGCAAATCAGAATATTAGAATGATTTCTGAAGGACAATGTGACACTGAAGAGTGGAGTAACGATGCTGAAAATTCAGCTTTGATCACACGAATAAATTACATTTAAAAGTATTCACATAGAAAACAATCATTTTACATTGAAATAATATTTGTCAATATTATTGTTTTTGATCAAATAAGTGAAACTTTGGTGAGCAGAAGAGACTTCTTTTTAAAAAACATTTAAACAATCTTACCGACCCCAAACTTTTGAACTGTAGTGTATATGAGATGGCAGGATGATGAAAAGCTTCCATCTCTGAACATCACTTCTCCTCATGTGAAAATAAACTTCTGGTTTTTCATAATACCAATAACAATCACCACAGCGACAATAAAAAACACACATATAGTGCTGTATTTTGTAATTGTTAAAATGTGATTAATGCAGTTTCAGGGTCTTTTGTAAATATTCTTCACCCTGCTGAACTGTTCCACATTTTCTAGCTTTACAACCTGGATTGATGAGTCAGGATTTGACTTGCATAATATGCAAAACAGTTTAAAAGTTAAATAAGCCTTAAGCATTTTCTGGTTTTAAGTATGCATCAGTTCTTGTAGAAGAATCTTTGGCTACAGCTCAGCTTTCTGTGAATGTTATCAGTTTTGCACATCTGTATCCTGCAATGTCTGGAAGTTCTCCTTGGAAAAACTGCTCAGGCTCTGTCAGATTGGAAGGGACTGCGACTGCTTTATCTGCGCCCTTCTGCTTTTATATCATTCTCATGTTAAATTGGCCGTTTGAAACTTCATGCCTGTGAAGAACTTCTCCACACCATGGCACTGTCATGCTATATGAAGTTCCTGCCACAAGTGGTGTTTTGTGCCAAAAACATTTGGCAGAGAACTATTTTCATGATTGTAGTGTGTCCAACAAGCCTTCTGGCAAATATTTTTCTCTAACCAAACCCAAGATGATCCTTCTGCTGAAATATTGTTCCAGACTTGATTCAACAAAACTTTTATAGATTTTATTATTATTATTTTTTTATACCATAAAGACAAATATGTTTTAAATTTATTTTAAACAATGAAACATTTGTGCTAGTCATGTTGTGTAAGTGTAATGATAAAATACCATTTAAAACCATTTTATCTTGATTGTAGTGATACAAGTGCTGTTTTTCTGCAATATAAAGTCTTATTACCATTCAAAAGTTTGGAATTGGTAAATTTTTTTGTTTTGAAAGTCTCACCAAGGCTGCATTTATTTGATAAAAATAGTAATATTGTGAAATATTATTACAATTTAAAATAACCATTTTCTATGTGAAAAAAAAAAAAAAAAAAAAAAAAATATATATATATATATATATATATATATATATATATATATATATATAATATATATATTAATTCATGCAAAAGGAGGCCCAACCAAGTATTGAGTGCATAAAAATGAACATACTTTTCAGAAGCCTGACATTTCTGTTTAAAATATCCTTTTTTTTTTTTTTGATCTTATGAAGTATTGTAATTTATTGAGGATTCTTTGATAAATAGAAAGTTAAAGGGTTAGCTCACCCAAAAATGAAAATTCTGTCATTACTCACCCTCATGTCGTTCCACACCCGTAAGACCTTCGTTAATCTTCGGAACACAAATTAAGATATTTTTCATAAAATCCGATGGCTCAGTGAGGCCTGCTTTGCAAGCAATTCCCAGAAAGCTACTAAAGACATATTTAAAACAGTTCATGTGACTACAGTGGTTCAAACTTAATGTTATGTGCACCAAAGAAAACAAATAATGACTTTATTCAACAATATCTAGTGATGGGCAATTTTTAACACACTGCTTCATGAAGCTTCGAAGCTTAACGAATCATTTGTTTTGAATCAGTAGTTCGGAGCGTGTATCAAACTGCCAAAGTCACGTGATTTCAGTAAACGAGGCTTCGTTGCATCATAAGTGTTTCGAAATGTCAATGGTTCACCACTGGGGGGCGTGACTTTGGCAGTTTGATACGCGTTCCGAGCCACTGATTCAAAAAAAATGATTCATTAAGCTTCGAAGCTTCATGAAGCAGTATGTTGAAATCGCCCATCACTAGATATTGTTAAATAAAGTTATTTGTTTTATAGGCACATAAAAAGTATTTTTGCCACTTCATAACATTAAGGTTGAACCACCGTAGTCACATGAACTGTTTTTAATACGTCTTTAGTAGCTTTCTGGGCATTGAAAGGGTTAATTGTCTTGCTGTCAATACAGGCCTCACTGAGCCATCGGATTTTATGAAAAATATCTTAATTTGTGTTCCGGAGATGAACGAAGGTCTCTCTGTGGAACTACATGAGGGTGAGTAATAAATGACAGAATTTTCATTTTTGGGTGAACTAACCCTTTAAAATAAGAATGACATTTATTTGAAACTTTCTATCATAAATGTCTTTACTGTCACTTTTACTCAATGTATTGTGTCCTTGCTAAATAGAAGTATGGGCCTATTCACAAAAAAATTACTGACCCCAAACTTATGAACAGTAGTTAATTAATTTGACTCTAAAAATGTGTACATTTCAAGAAAAAAATTCAAATATCATCTGCAGTGTCTTCATTCTCCGCTGCGGCTGTGATATCTCCTGACTGTTGTTGTTCATTTGTAGGTGGTGATGCAGTACTGTATGGAAACGGTGCTGGCCTTCTTGTTGCCGTACAGTGTGATCATAGGCAGTTATGTGTGCATATTGCGCAGAATCCGCAAGACGCGCTTTCGCAGACGCATCCGCAGCGAGAAACTCATTCTGGTGATCATCGTCACCTTCGGACTGTTCTGGCTGCCGTACCACATCATAAACATGGTGCAGGTGTGTGCTATGCATCAAACGCTTCATTAGAAGTGTCTCAAATGTGAAAGCGCCCTTAAAATAGTGTTTTCTCACACAGGTGGCAGCTGAGTTACAACCAGAGCAATCTTCAAGAAAAGAAAGGTGAGTAACTTTAAGAAAACACTCGTACTGGGACCTCAGTAACACCGGCTCATTTACAAACTCATTTATGTTCTTCCTCCGCTAGACTGAATAGGATTTGGAAGTTGCTGCGAGCGCTCACCTCCACCGTAGCCTTCGTCAGTAGCTGCATAAACCCTGTCCTCTACACCTTCGCTGCAAAGTCGTACATCCGGAAAGAGGGCCTGGCTTTCATGGCGCGGCTGTTCGAGGGAACGGCGTTGGAGTCATCGCGGAAGGGACGGCGGAGCAATCAGAACAGCCGAGACCGAGAGAAGGAAACCAATGAAGAAGAAAGTCTCAAGGACAAAGACTCAGATTCCATCAGTACCCCTAACCCGAGCTCGATTATTAAAGTTGTGCTACAGAAAAATGGAAAGTGAGCGAATGGCTGCGAAATTCAATTTGCAGTCAAAGTTGCCCTTTACATTGTTCCAGTGTTTCATGGCGAGTTAATCAGGACAGCTTGTGCTTTTAAACCGAATAAAAGTGAATCCAAGTTTCTTTTATAAAATAAAAACACTGAACCAACTGTAACAAAAAAACACAAGAGAACAAGTAGACCGGTGCCTAACTCAAAACATCACCTGAACAAAGACTGAGGCAGCCACAGGGTCTTTACTCTTTATAGGTTGACTAATAGGCTAATCAAGGAACAGGTTCAGACCCGTGAATTTCCACTGAATACTGGAAGCTGTATTTATTCCAGCACTTTAAAGATTTTTTCCAAAGGGTTTTTTAAAGGGTGTCACACAACTAAGAGAAAGAGCCCGCTTGCTCATCGCCCCTAACAAACGGTTTGCATGGTTGTAAACAAAGATTCAAGACTGACCAATCAGACAAGTTTGGTCAAGTACTGAGAATTAAGAGGGAACTCGATGCCCATGCTTGTTAGTACTGGCACAGAGCTCTTATTTTCTTTCAAACTAATTTTCATTACTTTTCCATACCATTTGCAGTGCTGCATGACAAAGATTGCTCTCATTAGAGTACAAAGAAATGTGTCACAACTGAGAATTAGTAGAATATATATAGAGAGAGAGTTTCATAACTTTTAATATTCCCTGATAGGTGTCTCAGACCCATTTGAACCCTGATGACCATAAAAGAGGGTGCAATCAGGAAATTAGGGTTTAACTGATACAACAATTAATGAGGTAAATCAAATTTTGAGGATTTATGTGTTTTAATTATGTCTGAATCAATGAACAAATGTTTACACTATTTTCATTTGTATATAATGACATCATTCATATTAAATTTTTTATTATTAAAGTTTAAAGTTTTAAAAGTTTAAAGTATTAAAGTTTTACACTGATGCATGTCTGCATGTATGTGCAGCTTTGTATGTTTTGTGAGCTTAGTTAATGCTGGTTAGTTAATGTTCTTTACTTTGTGCTAGAGGTGTACAAAGAGTACCCGAGACCCGAGGACCCGGGACCCGTACGGGTTCGGGTCTATATTTTAAATGGTCAGCCGGTTCCGGGTCGAGTCCCAATCTATTACTTCGGTTCCCGGGTCTGTTTAACATTGTGTGTATACCCGAGCCGATCTGACTCGGAAATCACCCGGCCGTGTTCAGAGTCAGTCAGCGCTGTGTGTGTTTTGTAACTTGCAAAGTATGAGCCGGGAAATAAGGTGAAAAAAAAAAAAGAGCGACCCCAGCCATCAGAAGCAGAGTGGGCGGAGTTAAAGCAAGCGGCAACCTCCCCCAGTTTCTCGTGAAGCCAATACGGAAGTGACTTAAACTGCAATTCACCGACTGGCAGAATCTCATTGACCCACATGTTAAAATAGCCAAGTTTACAGCAGAAAAAAAAACATGTTTACAGCCTGGATCAAACTGTGGTTTTGGTCTGCTAATTTTACCCTTCATGACAACTCTGAGGGCGGTGATTTTTTTTTATAACTCATCCGTTTAAATTATATTAAGCCATAAAGTTCTGCATAATTAAGGGCGTGGTCACTTGAGTGACAGGTAGATTGCCGCTGCTGTCTGTGAGCCGTCACCTCAGCTAATTCCAGCCACTGAATGTGGTATCTCTGCCGTGTTTGTGCTTTTTTTTCAGGATTATTTTATACAGTTTTTAAATAATATGGCTTGCTGCGTTAATGGTCGATACTTGAGACAGATGTGCGTCTGTATAGATCTGCACGCACGCGGAAGATAAACAGAACACACGTTGTTGGATCGTGGCATTGGCTTAAAGTTTTGTTTGTGAGATTTACTACAATGGCAATGGCAGGAGAATATTAAACTGACAGCACTGCTTGGATATTATAACTAAAACTGTACTATAACTTGGATACTATAACTAAAATAATTTCTTGAAGAAGGAGGATAGAGAGCAGATCATTCAGAAGAAATGTGATGCAAACAATGGATAATATATCAATATTTCATGGATTTAACGCTTTTGTGGACAAAAAGTACTGTTTTTTGTTTTTCAATGGACACTCATAGACATTTTACGTAAGTGCCACTTGGATTCATCTCGCGATTGCTATATAAAGGTATGAAGTCCAGTTTGATTTTTCATGTTGTTATTTGCACACCCGACGCAAATTAATTACTGGTGCTGGAGCATCTATATCGTAAAAAAGACACAGTATATTGACAGTAAACCTTTAGAACTTTCTAATGATATAATTTGTTATCTATAATTATTAATATTAAGATAGATAGCTCCTTTGCCTGCTAACATGATCACGTCGAGCTAGGCGGGCGTGGTTTCAGCAACCAGGCAAGTCAGTTGGTCAGTTCCAATCACGTCAGGCCTCTTTGCCCATTTTCAGTTATCCGGGAGTGACGCGTGGCTAAGATGGCAGCGGCCTCATTTTCGCTTCAAAAATGCTCTTCAGAAATCTACGGGTGACGTCACAGACACTACGTCCATATTTTTTTTACAGTCTATGAGTTAAAGCAAGCGAACGGTGATCATCGCGTTTTCCTATTCCTATTGTGTGCAACAGTAATGCAAACTAACTTCAAATCTCAAACACTGCTTGCAGCCTTAAACACTCACATTTAAATAACATATTTCAAATCATTAACAAAATCTGAGATGAACTATCACATGAATGTTTTCTATGACGCTCAAAATGCGTTTAAAAGCTTATGTTTCAGGTTGGTCCAGCTAACATGCATGTGCAGTCTCATGCGAGCGCACTTTTTCTCCTATTTTTATAATAATATTATGAATGAATCGTCTTGTTATATCTAAAGTTTTGGTCAGACTCGGCTCAGAAAGTAAAGAAAAGATCACAAATAAGTAATGCTAACCAGGGCGGAGCCAGATATAATAAACATTGGGGCTGTAGCCCCAGAAGCCCGGGTCGGTTCCGTGTAGCACATTTACGGGTCTCTTCGGGTTCGGGTATGAATTTTTGGACCCGTGAAGACCTCTACTTTGTGCTATGCCATGACTTCATTTGTTATGCTTCTGTCAGCTCGCTTTCTGATTGGATATTGTTTCGTTTCATGCGATAATTTCCAGAGCCTGCGCTCATTTGTCCTCGGGGTTCCCCCCACACATTTCTTTCTGATTATAAATATAAAAACTTTTGCTATCGGGCAGCTCTGACGTACTTTAGAGCAGATACAGTCACTCTTAACACACTTCACACCACAGGAAAATCTGATAAGATAATCGGTAGAACCATCAAGATAATCGGGACATTACCTAGGATGGTGGAAGGGGAAAAAAAATCAGCGCGATTATCTTGTGGTGTGTACCCAACGTAAGAGATTAAATGAGAAACTAAAGCACTTCAATTATGATTGGTTGTTGATGTGTGAATATCAACCATGTGGTTTTAATATATGTCAGGTTCATGTAGCCTTTAATGTGTTGCGTGAACTGAAAATCATATTGACAAATCAACTATTTGATTTTTATTTCTAGATTGTAATATAAAGATGATGAACAATGTTCAGAAATGTATTCTGAAAATGAGGTAATGATGCTCAATAAATCAATAATTTCCAGCAGTTTTCTGCAGAATGTCATCTATGACGTTGTTTTTGTTAATAAATTTCAAATTATTTTAATGTTAACTGATCCAGAGTGTTCCAATTCATAATTTCATCCTTGTAAATGGCCGTTTTGTGATCATTTACTTACATTAAAGATGGACTCAGCTCTATTTTTGGTTCAGTATATACTTTTATGGTTCGGTTGCCTTCAGCTATTGGGGTTTTTTTTTTTTTTTTTTTTTTTAAGGAGGAAATAAAAGTGTCAAAGCAACAATATGATGCAACAGAGTAAAAGCACGAGTCTTGCGCAAGCAGCGTCATCTTTCTCTGAGGCCATATGAATGATGACATCTATGTAGAATTGGAATGGATTTATGTAAATCTCATCTTAAAGGAAACCTGTAGTAGTTTGTGTTTACAATGTACAACCGCACCGCAAGATTCAGATCACATAAAACCAAAATCCAGTGAACTGCAGATCCAAACAAAAGCCTTCAGCACTAGTACCCAGCTAACAGGGAATGTTCTCATAACTTTGGCTAACATTCTGACAAGGTTGTTAAAAGAATGCTTGTTAAATGGTTTATCTGGTCTTTAATAATGTTCTCAAAAGGTTAGCACAAAAACGTTGTTTATAAATTATTTGTAGAAGGTTTTTCAAATGTCTTCATAATGTTGAGAGAAAACATACTTAAAACAACATTCTTGGAACATCCTTTAAACATTAGAATGACAACAACTTCAAATGAACAAGGTTGTGTGTAGGAAAAGTTTCATAGCCTGTCCCATAGTTATTGTTCCTAACTTTTCTCTTAAATTTATGTAAAGTTTATGCAAGTGTTAGAATTAAATGCTTTCAAAACAATGTTCATGAAATCACCAACTGTCATTAGTATTTGATAGATGTTCTCATAATGTTGGCAGAAAACATTCTTTGAACAACATTCTTCGAACATCCTTTAAATATTAGTGATCACTATGTTTCTGGCTTAAAAATGGCTTAAGCTTGGACGCTACACAACAAAATCCCCTGATCATGAACACTGCTTAGTGTGACCATTATTGATGACACCTGACTTTAATGAATATGTAAGGGTGGAACTCCTACAGGGGTTCAGGCTGTAAGGTTGCCGAGCGACTAAAGAAATGTTATCAGCAAGATGGTAGAAAACTGTACATTTCTTGTCTATTACCACCCACTGCAACTTATACCAACGACGGAAATAAGCGCAGTTATAATAGCAAAATATGTGGGAGAGCGTTGCTATAGTGTGACGATATTATATTACAATAGGGAGCACATTAATGTTAATACCAAATCAAAACTAGTTAGCACATCATTTGTAATAGAAAGGGTTTAATGACAATATCGGATTATGGTTACACTTAAAATAATTACAAAATAGATGTATGAGATGATAAAATCATATACCATTAATCGTACCCAGCATGTATGAAAAAAGTTACCTGAGAGATAGAGAGAGAGTGAAAGAGAGAGAGAGAGAGAGAGAGAGAGAGAGAGAGAGAGAGGGCAAGAGAATGCCCAAGAAAAGCCAAGAATCAGAGAAGAGCCAGAGCAACAGTTACAGTCGTCTTTTATCCCTTCCTTGACCATGTGACTGAAACACAAATATGAGACATTCAAACTGACCAATCAGGAGATTAAAACTTGCCCCATTGTACTAAAGGTGTGACAATTTGTAGACCCCCGATGTACACACATCTTGGCCTACAGGGCTTGATCACTATCAACACCTCTTTGACTTCCAAATGGCCCTTGCAGCAAGAGAGAGGGGGTTGAAACAGTAAAGCAAATGTCTTTGTTCATTTTAAAATATCTTTTAGATATTTTCAATCTTACAAATAGAATCACTGAAGGAAAAAGGAACAAACATTTGAAGTCACCGTTGAGTTGATTGGTGTTTCCTGTAGTTGGGCTGACCCTTTGTTGACCCTTAATTGCTTTGTAATTTGTTTTTTGGGGGCACATGCACATTCTTTTACAGAACACTCATACCAAATGTGCATGCCTATAGACTAACCATGAAATACACATGTGCATGCCGTTACCGTTTTCACAGATTTGCGTTTAGTTTACACATAGATATGGTATCTTTTTCGAAAACGTGCACTTTGAAACTGATTTTCAAAGGTTTGCGTTTTCAGGCCCAACGCTGTTGTCGTGAAAATGAAATGAGTTTTCAGTTTTTAGTTGAAAACGGTATTGTGTAAACAGCCCCTTAGTGTATTCAGAAAGCACATTTATGGTGTTAGAAGTTTTCGAGACAGAATAACACCAGATGATGTTGACTGTTAATGGTGACATTAGGAAGTGGCCTGATTCAACTCCATAATTAAAACAGTCAGAACAGAAAAAGCCAGTTTAAACCACTTTAATACAGTCATTTGACCACCATTAAAACATACATGTTGATCATTTTCTGAAAATACCTGCAATTGCTAAAAAATTGACTAACAAAAGACAAGGGTCAAAAGACCAACTAAAGCAAACACTTCTCACCATAATGGTGACTTCAAACGAAACAGTTTTAACCAAACATCAACTGTAATGAGTCGGGACACAACGTAGGATCCATGTGCATGCTTTATTAAACAGTGTTCGTAGTCAGACAGGCAATGGTAGAACAACAGCAGACAGGTACAACAGAGAGCAGACAGAATCGTAGTCGTAGAACAGGCAATAGGCGGGCAGATATCAATCATAAGTCCAAGACAGAGCAAATAGTCCAAAGGGCAGGCAGCAGAGAATCGTGCACGGGGAACAAACAGGGTCAACAACAGGCAGGCAAACACAGTGACAAACGCTCAGAAATGCAACCGTAGTATACAAGACCTCATGAAGACTGTGAGGTTGAGAGTAGCTTATATAGTCCAGGTAATGAGTGGCAGCTGGGTGTGGTGATTACTGATTGGTGGAGTGAGTGCAGGTGATTGCCAGGGAGGATTATGGGAAATGGAGTCCGGGAATGACTGGAACTGTGACATCAACATCTAAACCAGATAAAGTTAGTAATAATAACGCCCTTTTCACACATACTTCGTCTGAGGTTCATGTTGCTGTACGTATGTGTTGCAGGAGTAGCACACACTATTGTGCTTTCACACATGCAACTGACCCGTGATATCATAAACACAACATTTAGCCTACTTATTTTTATTTTTAAAATCCAAAAGATGTTACTAAACATGGCTTGTCAGCATTGCGATTCTCTTTATGAAAGAGCTTGTGTACAGATGCTTTAGATGCTTTGCCCGAGGCAAAAAAGCCATGTGTTGACTTTGAAACAGAGTAGACTTTAAATTATATACATCTATGGTGAAATTATTAGATTTTCACATCAATACATGTTGATTTTAATGCGAACAATGCGCTGTCGCTTTAATTCAGTGTGGTGCAGCACAGCAAAAATAGACTCGGTGCAGAAACGCTGGACCGTATCCATGTGCACTGTGAAAGCTCTAATCTGTTAACATGGGCATGGAAAAAAATAAGCACCGCATGCAGGTGGAGTATGTGTGAAATGGGCGTAAATAAAGCTGGTAATGCTGTTTTTTGAGTTGTTAAGGGCCCAAGCCCTATAAAGGGGCGAAGGGCCCTATTCAAACTTCCAGGCACTTTTGGGGCCCTTAACATGCTCAAAAACTCTTGAAACTTTGCACACATGTTGGAATCGTCGGTGATTAGGGCCAGGCACAAGTTGCATGGGGGAGGAGGAGGGTCGTATTGGCTGTATTTAAGGGGCTCTGTAGCGCACTCGTTTTCACCTACAGTAACCAAACTTCTTACAGTTTTAGATCTCATTGGGCCAAACAACTTTCACACTCTAAGTCATATGCCAGTCCAGCAGGAAGTCACTATTGTAGGTTGTTTGAAACATGCATGCTCTGGAATTTGATATACAGTGGGTACGGAAAGTATTCAGACCCCCTTAAATTTTTCACTCTTTGTTATATTGCAGCCATTTGCTAAAATCATTTAAGTTCATTTTTTTCCTCATTAATGTACACACAGCACCCCATATTGACAGAAAAACACAGAATTGTTGACATTTTTGCAGATTTATTAAAAAAGAAAAACTGAAATATCACATGGTCCTAAGTATTCAGACCCTTTGCTCAGTATTTAGTAGAAGCACCCTTTTGATCTAATACAGCCATGAGTCTTTTTGGGAAAGATGCAACAAGTTTTTCACACCTGGATTTGGGGATCCTCTGCCATTCCTCCTTGCAGATCCTCTCCAGTTCTGTCAGGTTGGATGGTAAACGTTGGTGGACAGCCATTTTTAGGTCTCTCCAGAGATGCTCAATTGGGTTTAAGTCAGGGCTCTGGCTGGGCCATTCAAGAACAGTCACGGAGTTGTTGTGAAGCCACTCCTTCGTTATTTTAGCTGTGTGCTTAGGGTCATTGTCTTGTTGGAAGGTAAACCTTCAGCCCAGTCTGAGGTCCTGAGCACTCTGGAGAAGGTTTTCGTCCAGGATATCCCTGTACTTGGCCGCATTCATCTTTCCATCGATTGCAACCAGTCGTCCTGTCCCTGCAGCTGAAAAACACCCCCACAGCATGATGCTGCCACCACCATGCTTCACTGTTGGGACTGTATTGGACAGGTGATGAGCAGTGCCTGGTTTTCTCCACACATACCGCTTTGAATTAAGGCCAAAAAGTTCTATCTTGGTCTCATCAGACCAGAGAATCTTATTTCTTACCATCTTGGAGTCCTTCAGGTGTTTTTTCATGTGTCTTGCACTGAGGAGAGGCTTCCGTCGGGCCACTCTGCCATAAAGCCCCGACTGGTGGAGGGCTGCAGTGATGGTTGACTTTCTACAACTTTTTCCCATCTCCCGACTGCATCTCTGGAGCTCAGCCACCGTGATCTTTGGGTTCTTCTTTACCTCTCTCACCAAGGCTCTTCTCCCCCGATAGCTCAGTTTGGCCGGACGGCCAGCTCTAGGAAGGGTTCTGGTCGTCCCAAACGTCTTCCATTTAAGGATTATGGAGGCCACTGTGCTCTTAGGAACCTTAAGTGCAGCAGAAATTTTTTTGTAACCTTGGCCAGATCTGTGCCTTGCCACAATTCTGTCTCTGAGCTCTTCAGGCAGTTCCTTTGACCTCATGATTCTCATTTGCTCTGACATGCACTGTGAGCTGTAAGCTCTTATATAGACAGGTGTGTGGCTTTCCTAATCAAGTCCAATCAGTATAATCAAACACAGCTGGACTCAAATGAAGGTGTAGAACCATCTCAAGGATGATCAGAAGAAATGGACAGCACCTGAGTTAAATATATGAGTGTCACAGCAAAGGGTCTGAATACTTAGGACCATGTGATATTTCAGTTTTTCTTTTTTAATAAATCTGCAAAAATGTCAACAATTCTGTGTTTTTCTGTCAATATGGGGTGCTGTGTGTACATTAATGAGGAAAAAAAAAAGAACTTAAATGATTTTAGCAAATGGCTGCAATATAACAAAGAGTGAAAAATTTAAGGGGGTCTGAATACTTTCCGTACCCACTGTACTCTTCTTTTTATCCGATCCGATTTATCCGATCACCACCAAAATTAGTCAGCATGAACCCAAGAGCTGCAAATGATAACTTCACACTCATTTGAAATTGGCCTATGCTGCTGAGAACAGCATTTTCAGACATAATGGCTTGCTTTTATTATTATGTATTGCATTTGGATATATATTAGACATTATCAAAATCTTCTTTCTGTCAGTTTAGGTTTTATTTACTTTTTTTTTTAAATGTTGAATCTTCTGTCTTAACTAGCTGGGAAACAGTATGCAACTAATCCATTGATCTCACTCTGCCTCTGTGTGTGTGTGTGTGTGTGTGTTGTGTGCATGTCTGTTTTACACTCTTGATGGTTTAGAGTTTAACCCTTTCATTGCTTTGTGGTTTCACATTACAAGATAATAAATCTCTTTATCGTTTTTACCGACATCGTAGTTTTCCTTATCTAGTCTGTTCTTTTTAATCAACAAAAACAGAAAAATGAATAATTTTGATGGCATTGATGAACATGTGGTGGCTTCTGCGGTGGGAAAGTCTAGTCATCGAAATCTAATCATTAACTTGAGGAGATTAAGAAGATGAGGCACTCGGGAGGAGGAAAAATGCCGGGTGTTGCTTGTTCCATGACAGCATCAAACTTCTGTCACAGTCCCCAAAACTGAATCATGAACAGTTTTTAAAAGCTGCTCGACCAAAAATGATTAATTCTCGAATCTGGCATTGCTAGTTTTGATTCTAAACATCTGATAAAAAAAACCATAAAAACATAACATGATTGTTAAAATCTGCACTGTCAGACAAAGATTTATTAGCTATATTTTACTTTGTCACACCAGTATTGTGACACCCCTGGGTAGTTGCAGTCAATTCCAGTGTACTCGGCAAATGTGTTGTTATTTAACTAGGTGGTGGCGCCAGATACTCTTTAATCGGTAATGACAAATGGAGACATAATTAATTTAATTTAATAGCATTATCAAGATGACTATTTCAAGTTATCAAGTTGAATTCATTTTGGGAGTGATGACTGAATGTATTTTTAGTCCAGTGCCTGTATATAAGATTAGTATTGACCAAGTTCAGAGGCTGTCATATGTGGATCAACTTACTTTGTTGTGTATTTGCAACAGTTTCAATATGAAAAATAACTTTCATATTGATTCAATGGATTAATTGCATTTTGAAAAACAAAAAACAAACAAACAAAAAAAACTTGTCATGGATTTATTGCATTTTGGGAGGAAAAATAATCAGTTTTTATAATAAATTTTTGAAATTCAAAATCTGGATGTCACTGTAACCTAAAGATGCTATGTGAAAGTTTGAAACAGAAGGCTCAGTGAGGCCTCTATTGAGAGCAAAGCCATTCAAAGGTCCATAAAGGTACTAAAAATATATTTGAAACAGTTCATGTGAGTTCAGTGGTTCTATCTTAATAGTATAAAGTGACAAGAATACTTTTTGTGTGCCAAAAAACAAAATAAATAAATAAAGACTTTTCAACACTATCAATATGGGCAGATTTCAAAACACTGCTTCGGAGCTTTATGAATCGAATCAGTGAATCGGAGCGCCAAAGTCATGTGATTTCAGCAGTTTAACCGTTTGATAGGAAATCCAAATCACTAATTCGAAACAAAAGATTCATAAAGCTCAGAAGCTTCATGAAGCAGTGTTTTGAAATCGGCCCATATAGATATTGTTGAAAAGTTTTTTTTGTTTTTTTTTTGGTGCACAAAAAGTATTCTTGTCATTTTATAATATTAAGATTGAACCAGTGAACTCACATGAACTGTTTTGAAATATGTTTTTAGTACCTTTATGGACCTTGAGAGTTTGAATGGCTTTGCTCTCAATGCAGGCCTCACTGAGCCATCGGATTTCATCAGCAATATCTTAATTTGCGTTCCGAAGATGAACGAAGGACTTACGGGTGTAGAACGACATGAGGATGAGTAATAAATGACATTATTTTCATTTTTTGGTGAACTAACCCTTTAATCAAAATAGATTTATAGTGTTTTGGAACCAATCTCTTTATTTGTTCTTGTTGTTTCTCTTTACATCAGTGATTCTGCTTGGTAACAGCAGGTGTTTGAATGTTTGAAAGAATGATTCAGGAACATCATACTATGATATTCTGTCAACATTAACATGAACCGGACATTTTTATGTTCTTTGGAATCAACGTTCTTAGAAAGCTGAGTTGTTAATAAAAATTAAGTTGAAGGAATGTTTCAGGAACATCATTCTAACATGGGGAGATCAGTCAAAATGAATCCACTGCACAAAAATCACCTGAATTTGTTTAATGTTGCGTGTGAATGCCTTACCCTGATTACAACAGTCTGTGGAAACTGTCACTCTCTCTTATGAAAACAACGTGGGTCATTTGGAAATCAAAGTACACACTGCAATTTTCAGT
This sequence comes from Hypophthalmichthys molitrix, assembly GCA_037950675.1. Classification (NCBI taxonomy): domain Eukaryota; kingdom Metazoa; phylum Chordata; class Actinopteri; order Cypriniformes; family Xenocyprididae; genus Hypophthalmichthys; species Hypophthalmichthys molitrix. Next base: position 33,676,578 of record CM075498.1, on the reverse strand, counting down.
GATCACAGGACTCCTAGTGTGAGTCAGTTCAAAATAGAGGCAAAGAGGGATAGAGCAAAAAAGATGGAAACTTTGAAGACAAAATACAACAGAAAGAAGATATATATACCAAAATAATAAATGAAACAACAATGTCATTTTGTAATTGTTAAGTGTTCTTTTCTCCTTCCTGTGTCTGAGGCAACTGGTAGTTTCTCAAGTACATGCAAAGAGGAAGCGATGACGTATTAAAAAAAAAAAAAAAAAAAAACCTATTTAAAAGATGATTATGATAAGGAAACTTCTGTCACAGCTTTCAACTGATTCTAATACATTCACTGCCACGCCAATCTTCTCAGCAGCTGCTTTCATACTACATGACAGTCTGTGTAATTATCTGCCCTCTCACTGAGGTAAGGCTTTTTCATGTCTATAGGCTACTGTTTTGTCTATCTGTCTTTTTATCTATATTTCTACAATGGGCAAAGTACAGAAGAAAGTATGTTAGTATTGTTTTCTTGAGAGTAAATTGGATTTGGTGACTGTTTTTTTTTTTTTTTTTTTAAATGTATGGCCAATAGTCACATTTCTCATGCTTATGCTTGAAATGTTCTTCTTTAAGAACATTATATTTAGCATTGATAGATGAGCAACTTATCAGTCAATGTGTCTAAAACATGGTCAACACATTGTTTCAACAGGAAATCTTTGACAGAATATGATGAGTAGCATATCAACTGAGATTAAAACACAAATGTGCTGTAACACTAACTTTAACCAAAATCCTATTCACAAAACAGTCAAGTAGATTTCCATAAAGACCACAAAAAATGCAAGAACTGCAATGATAAGCATATTTTATTTTTGCACCGACAGGTTGTGGTGTGCAGAGAGAGAGAGAGAGAGAGAGAAGGTGTTAAAAAACAACACATGTCAGTGTTAACCATTAAAGTGATAGGCCCAAAAAACTAATTTTGTAGGCAACTCACCCATACATCATTCCAGCCCTGTGTGGCACAATTTATTCATAAAACAAGAACTTTTACACTTTGTTGCACAACTGAAGCTTTATTACATAAAATAAGATTGTGAGCAGGGGCTATGGACAAATTATAACAAAGAAGAATGGCAGTTATTAAAATACTTTTTATTCATTTTTAATATAATTTATATTCCTTTATTTTGATATATTTTTAAGTTAGTAAGTGGTGTTAAAAAGTGAGCCGGTGTGTTCAGTGTTTTGTATTGCAGACCGGGTATGGGCTGCTCAGTGCCACTTTTTAGTCCCAGTCTTCCCCTGAGTGTTGCATTAAGATTCTGTGTGAAGTTAGAGAAGGTACATTTTTAAAACACATCTCCAAACCCATGCATGTGCTCTTGTGCTGCACCCATTTTTGTTTTTGTTTTTTTTTTGTTTGTTTTTTTTTGAAGCAAGAAAAACGGCTCCAAGTCAATGAAAAGTGCTTTGCGGCAGTTGAAAAAAGGAACTGCTCTTTGTGTTGGGCAATATCACCACTGCTGCAAACACAGCAAAATACTACTTATACAGATCTTGAAAGACTTAATGTCTTAATGTCTTTTTTATCTTTAGTTGATTTCATCTAAGGCTCTGGCTGGAAGTGAGCTGTAGTTCTTGTGCTTCTGCTCGTCTTTTTTTTTTTTTTTCTGTTCTCTTCTTTCCTTTTCAGGCTTGTTAATGGCTGAGATGATACTGATTTTGTGGCTCAGATAAGGTTCAGTTCTGGTTAATTTGCTCTGCTTTTTGGTGACTAGTGGCATTGCTATTGCCTCCTTGTGGTATGAAAAACAGAGCAGACTGGCTAAGTGCCATCATTCTATGCAGTTTTAGGCCAGATCATCATGTCAAGTGTGCCAGGTGTGGCCCAACACAGTGTTGCTATCTGGGATGGATGGAACCAATGACAATCAAATAATTCACGTCATATTTCAAATATGTCACCAGTAAACATTTGGCAGTATACATTTATCTTTAGTTCATATCCGGTTTAAACATGTTTAAAATCTGGGTAAAGCTTTAGATTAGAGCCCAGAAAGTGCGTAATTACAATGTATTTACAGTGTAACTATAATTAATTATAGTGTACCTATAAAGTAAGTATGTGTTAGTTATAGGGGAACAATGACTTTTTGTGTAAGTTTCTCTGCACTCATGCCACGCCTAAAGTTACGTCAAACATGAACTCTCAACTCCAGTGTTGCCAAGTCTGTGGTTTTCCCGCAGAATTGGGCTTTTACACTGTTGCCGCGGGTTGTTTTTCATGTCCGTGGGATGAATCGACCCAAAATAATGTGATATTTAGTCCCTGGAATGCCAATTTTACCAAGGGAGCCCCGCCAAAAATGTGAATTTTACCCCCTGGAACGCGGTGTGGGACCCCCCTGAAATGCGATTGGGCTAGTTTTGGGCTAGTTTTGAGCAGCAATTGGGTGGGTTTTGTTGTGAAGACCTGGCAACCCTGCTCAACCCTCTCATGCACGCGCAGGTGACAGTTGGTCAGAAGCATTAGTCTACAGTTCAAACATTTAAAATATTTGGTATTTTTCTTACAAACACTTATCGTTTCACTTCATATGGATCACTGCTGTTATTGCTGTATGTGTGCCGTTTGATGCTTCGACTTTTAGGAACACATGAACTTGCATAATAAAGCATTCCCAGAGATTGTTTATTTTTCTAAAAACTCAGTCATATACATATTGGATGGCTTGAGGTTAAAAGATGAGTAAATGGTGAGGGCATTTCCAAGTGGTATCAGATTGTGTGTATACATGTGTTTTTATACTTACCCTGTAACTACATGACACAAGAGGGTAACAAGCTCCACTTTAATTTACAGCCCGCAATATCATACTTACCCTGTAACTACATGAAACAAGAGTATATTTCCCCAGTATTAAAAAAATTGCAATATTGTAGTTTTACTTGCCTTGAAACAACTCAGTGCACTTTTGCAATAAAAACAAAACTGTATAAATGCACTGATATGTAGCCTACCCTATAAGTTTTTAAAAAGCCTTTTATTTGTACAGTATTATTACAAAAAGGTGTGCAGTGAATGTTCTCACTAAATTGCTCCCAAACGTAAGATTGTTGTCTATCATAATAGTGTAAGTACCCCTTTGTTCTAAAATACTTACAGTATAAATAATTTGATATTTTCCTGGTAGTTACCCCTTTATTCCCCAGACCTATACTTACACATACTTACTTTATAGGTACACTATAATTATCGAAAGTTACGCTTTAAATACGTTGTAATTATGCAGTACTTTCCAGGCTGCAATCTAAAGCATTACCAAAATCTGTATTTATAAGCATATTTTTCCTAATGTATTTTTTCTTTGTAGGCAAAAGGGAAAGTGATCTTGTCTTTATTTTGAATTTCTTTCTCTCGGTTTACTTTCTTTCCACAGCAAACAAGAGAAGAAACAATTAACTTTGAATCAAATGGCCACTTTTCCTCCTACGGAGATCCCAGTTCTTTATGGACTACCTCTTACTACCATCACGCCCGCATCGCCTTCCAAACTACCCATCTCCCATCAGATCGGGATTGCGATCCTGGTCATCGCATTTGTGTTTGGGTTCCCTGGCAACCTGTTCGTGGTGTGGTCGGTCCTGTGTCGAGTTCGTCGCCGCTCCGTCACCTGTCTGCTGATTCTGAATCTGGCTGTGGCTGATGCGCTGGTGCTCCTGAGCGCGCCTCTGTTCATCAGGTTCCTGGCGGGACCGAGAGGCTGGGAGTTTGGCGCCACCCTCTGTAAAACAGTCCATTACCTGTGTTGCGTCAACATGTACTCCTCAATCTACCTTATTTGCCTGATGAGCATGGACCGCTGGCTGGCCGTCACAAAGCCATTTCTATCTCAGAGATTGAGGACCAAGAAAAGGCTCCTGTCTGTCATGTTGGGCATCTGGGTGATGGCTTTTCTGATGGCTTTGCCCATGCCGTTCTATCGGTGAGTCTGAGAGATTTTTTTTCTGGTCACACTACAACACAAATCATGCTTTGAATTAAGAAACAACAATGTTATTGTAAAGATAAAGGGTGCTGCATGCCACTCAGCACAGCAGATTCACAATAAAACACAATATTATGATAGACCCTATTGGTCCAACACAGAAGTTGACATTCTCACTTCCAAGGCGTTAAAAACTGAAACATGGCCAAGCGCTAGGAAGACGCTAGGCGTTGCTATATCTTCAAACCAGGAACTCTGTTTCAATTGCTTGCCTTTTGTATCAGATCAAGATGCAATTATTTGCATGCATTTGTAACAGAATCATTTTAAGTAGAATCATTTTATATTCTACACTATGAACAGTGTTGGGGAAAGTTACTTTTAAAAGTAATGCATTACAATATTGCGTTACTCCCTAAAAAAGTAAATAATAGCGTTACTTAGTTACTTTTTATGAAAAGTAATGTGTTACATTACTTTTGCATTACTTTTTCTCACCTGGGCTGGGCTTGCTTGTTTGTTTTTTAAATAACAACAAAAAAGTTCTATTTTTGACAAATATAAAGGCCTTTTCACACCAAAAGTGAAATGAATAATCCTCAGGCTGAAGGAAATGCTTATTTACGCCTGTACAGTAGAGGGCGCAGCTCAAACAAGCCTTTCAGCTGTGCTGCTATTCTGGATTAAAGAAGAATAGGATACAGGAGATGGAAGTTCAACACTTTTATTTCTAAATCTAATATAAAGTAATTTTTGCTTATTAGTACGTTTGAATTGGGTCATTGAAGATCAGCAGACATTAGTTAATAAAGTGAGATCAAATACATAAAGTATAGTTGTGTAATTTAATAAATTAAATTATTACAGGTTTGCATAAAATTCTGAGATTGCATTTCACTGTTTTTATTCATTTTGAGGAATACTGAATGTTTTCGTGCAAGTGAGATGAGTAAACGCATGTTCACATTTAGTCTAGAACTACAATAACCATCATGTTCACACAGCGCACACAAAACCTCTGCACTTTATTTCTCTCAACATGGGGACAGGAGAGCTGTCAGTCAATAAATGTGAAAAAGTAACTTAGATATTTTGTTGTAAATTGAAAAAGTAATACGTTACTTGAAGTAATACTAGTTACTTGAAAAAGTAATCTGATTACGTAACTCAATTTACTTGTAATGCGTTACCCCCAACACTGGCTATGAATTAATGAAATATTTAAAAAAAAAAAAAAAAACACTTCTCAGCAATATTAAACATGTAACAGGTGGACAAAAGTACAGTTGCAGGGATTAACTGCAAAAACTGACCCCAAAAAAGGTTTTAATGTAGGCTACAGGGCAGCCCATTCAGGCAACACAGGCAGTCACCTCGGGCCCAACCTGTCTGGGGTTTCGTTACAGTTACTGCCAAAAAAAACATTCTTTGTTCGGCATTGACAAAATGCACTTGGGACACAGAAAAACAGTATTATCTACAGATTTCAAACCTTCCTCAAAAGTGCTCAAGTTGTCAGAAATGCACAAAATAGGTCACAGAAATGATTGCCTAGCCAATTTGAACTGCTTCCTGTGTGTAAAGCATGGTTGGATGGCAGGATCAGCTCTTCTGTTGCCAAAAATTGTCATGTTTACTGAAGAATTCTGGGCAATTAATTCAAAGACTGTAAACATAAAGGCATATACAGTAAATATAATTAATCTACTTAGGGCAAAACTGATGACTCATACACTGTGTTCCAAATTATTATGCAAGTGACATCAGTAGTAGCCTATTTTAGTACAATAAACATTAAGATTTTATTTTTTCAAACAAAGTGTTTGTTTGTTTTATTTCTCCACATCGTTTTAGATCACTGGTATCAACCTAAGACAGGTTTGTTTAATAGTTTGCCAGGTCTATAGGTAAATGGAAAAGAGGTTGTTCCACATTATTAAGCAAGTCACAGCTCTCGTGCAACATGGGGAGGAAGAAAGATCTTTCTGAAGATGAAAGAAATGGTGCAATGTTTAATGGTGCAAAAATAATGTTACATTCCTCCCAGTCTAGGATAGGGGAAGTAACATTTAAAGTTAACAAAGCATGAACAAAAGCCAAACTTAAAATAAACAACAAAATAGTTCCCTGACTCCTTCTCTGCTTTAAACAGGAGAAAACCAAAGAATTTCCAAATAAAATAAAAATGGCACACTCTCCCTAGAACTTCCAAGTTTGGTCTTTATACAATATTTACAAGAAAAACGTCAGATCAACAGTTTAACAACAACTGGGGTTCAGCAAGAAAAGTGTCTAAATCAACATAACACTGTTTATACAAGCTTTTAACAAAAATAAATAGTCTTACAACAGATTCCAATAGAATAACAACAGACAAAGGAAATAAAACAAGCTCTGTAATGAGTAGTAGCACATCAGCAGCATCAAAGAAAACCAACAGTCAACAAGCTCTCTCTTTTCTGGGGTCCGTTCTTCGTACCTCACTAATACATCTGAGATTATTTGACAGATGGCAGATCTTCTAATCGTGATAACTGAACTCTGGCTAATTTTGTTCTTCAAACAACTTTGCGGATTGGATTAAAATATCTGGATTAAATTGTTGAGATTACTGCACGTTCTTATGTTCCTCAAAAAGGGCAGATACCTGAAACCACGATCAGCAATGCAGCGATTGGCTGGCCTCAAGACAGCAATGTAGTGACATCATATAATTAAAAAAAAAAAAAAACACCTGACAAAAAACTTGATAAATTTCTAGACCTTTTATAAGAAAACAGCCAAACAACAAAAACAACATAAAAGTTATAATAGATAAATGAAATGGGACTCTGTTTTTTTTTTTTTTTTTTTTATACATGATTCCCAATTTAGGCTATATTCACGATTTCTAGTAGGCTATTTGTACAGGCTTTACATTTTTATTTAAATTTTATAATTAGCAATTCATTTAATTTTACCTTTGAAGCAAATTTGTTACGTGACAGCATTAATTAAAGTTCCTTAAGTGTCAAGATCATCAAGATCAAGTTCTCCAAGATCATCTCCTGCGCTGCATCAAGCCACTCCCATATTAGCTGTCGCGCACACGGCATACACTGTATAGTGTGTGTGTGAGACTCCAGTAAAATTATTAGTAATTATTCCCAACGAGTAAAACTGGTTGTCTATATTTTGATAGACTACACAACTTTATAATATTATTTGCAAATTTATTTTCATTATTATTGTCCCTGGTTCACATTGCACAATGCACTATCCCACAACAACACAACTTTTTGAAAATGTATTTCTGCACCCACTGTAAATGTTTGTCTTTGTGAGCTTGGGTTGGGTTGGCTGAAATACAACTTTACTCACAACTGCCAGACTGCATGGAGAGCTTCTTGAGACTCCAGAGACACCAACAGCTTCAAATACCTCTTTGCTGCTCAACACTGGCTTTTTTGTAGCTGTCCTTTTAATACAATTAACTTGTTTGACAAAAACTTTCATTAATAGTCTTTATCTGACTGAGTTCTGCTGAGTTTGATAATCTCCATTTAGTTTTCACACAATATTAGTTGTTTTTCATACCTTTTGCATCATAACATTGCACCATTTCATGCTTTTCATCTTCAGAAAGTTCTTTCTTCCTCCCCATATTGCATGAGAACTAAGTTACTCAATCAAAACTCAAGTTTTTGACGTGCCTGAACGTCACTAAATGAGCCAATATCCAGGATTATACAATGATTCTATGATGCCAGCTTTCCAGTTAGTCCAACAGTACACTGAACGTCACCTTTGACTTCTCTCTGTCTCTCTTTAAATGTTAATTTCTTTCATCATGCTTTTTATTTATATCTTCTTTGCACCAACAGTTCCTCGCTGATGGTCCGTCCAAATATTTATGTGTGTATACCATACCATTGGAAAGACAGCACTCATGAAATCTTTCAGTACATGTGGGAGACTGTGCTGGGTTTCCTGCTGCCCTTCATCTTCATCCTGTTCTGCTATATCTCAGTGATCTGTCGGCTGCGTAGCGCCATGTTCCAGCGCAAAGGAAGAGGAAACTTCCTCATTCTCCTCATCATCGCTGCTTTTACCGTCTTCTGGCTGCCGTATCACCTAATCAACATTCTACAGGTGAGTAACACCCCACCAGGGGTGAATTAAGGTGGTCAGGGGCCCCTAGGCTGCTCTTTGTGTGAATCGCCTTGTATTGTTAAAATAGCGCATATTTGCTCTGTAAAAAATTGCTGTAAAAAAAGGCCAAATTTATACAGTAACATGCTGTTTTCCATTAAAACAGTAATATACTGTAGAAAACAATGCATTCTGGGTAATATGTGACGTTTTCGAGAAAGTAGCCTACAGGAAGATACTGTGAATTAACATCGTTAAAATTCGACACTCTGAGGCTGTGTTCCAAATCACACACTATACCCTCATTCACTATTCCCTACATTAGTTCACTAATATAGTCCACTTGAGAGAGTGAATGAAAACACGTGTGTGAATTCAGACACTGATGAACACCTGCTGTTAATAAGCAGAATCAATGAAGGAAAGAGAAAGAACCAGATAATATGAAGGATTTTTGAATACGGTTTGTGCTCAAAAAATTTTGAACTACTGAAAGAGTCACACAGACATCAAGAATTGACATATGAATCACAACAATGGTGACAATCAAAAGCTTCATGTCGCAATGGATGCTGGGTACCAGCATAGTAATAAAATCATCCATGACTCCCAGCATGCATTGCGGCATGAATAAATTATGCAGCTGAATTGCCTGGTTATTTTCTTTAATTCTTCCTGTTTGCCTTTATTTTTGCTGTTGTTTTTGTGTTGACTTTTAGTAGTGTGTCTTATGATGTTCAGAGTTGATCTGTTTATCTTTTTTGTTGATTGTCACCGTTGTTGAGATTCATATGATGATTCTTGATGTCTGTGTGAATCTAAGTGATACCATAGATCAAACATTTTTTGTAAATGATGAGTTTAAAAATCCTTAACTGATTGCTCAGCACTGCTTCATTCTTTGCTGTAGTATCACAGTGTAATATAAGAGTAAATTTATAAAAAAAAAAAAAAACATTTCTGATAATGGATTAGACACTGGATAAACGTTACATAATGATAATGTCATAATCAAAACATAACCACCAACAATTTTTTCTCTTAGTTTCTTCATACCATAACAAATGTGTCTTTAATAAAAAAAAAACACATTTACAGCAGCCAAAGAGAAACTAACGTTACAAGTCAAGTGTCAAGAGCACAACTAAAGCGAGCACTGATCTCCATCATGGTAACGTCAAACAAAACAATAAAACAACATCTGTTAGTTCTCAATAGGAACTTCTGTAGATGTCTGACAGAAATAAAGTCAATCTGGTTAGTAATAAGTGAAGTTGGTAATATTATTTTTGTTGTTTAACCCTCCTCTGCTGAGATATTGAGCGATTTAATGTCGTCTTTTATCTTCAGTTGATTTCATCTAAGGCTGTGGTTGGAAGTCAGTTGTAGTTCTTGTGTTTCTGATTGTCTTTTTTCTGTTCTTGTTTATTTTCCTTGAGTGATTCTGCTTGTTAACAGCAGGTGTTTGTCACTAATTCTCAATCATCACTTAATTAATCACTGAATTATCTCATTAACTTCAACACTGCTTCAGTGTTACTCTAACACACTGTAGTGTGGACACATATAAGTGTTCATTAAACACTAGGGGGTTTTGTTGTGGCGTTTAAAGGGTTAAAGGTGTAAGATGAATAAACACGCATAGCGAAACACTTTTCTACAGTAATAAACTGTAAATTAATTTTACAGCAACAAACTAGAAAAACAATAATTTACTGGCAGCTCTGTTGCCAGTAGTTTTCTGTAAAATCATGAAAAAACAGCAATGTACTGTAAAACGTAACAGTCAAATTTATTAAATGAAACAAGTTAATTTTACTGAAGTATTAGTGAAAGTTAATACAACTCAATAATTGAGTAAATGTTGAATTGAAGTGTTTTTATGTGTTTTTGCACTAGATGTTGGTGTTTAATGTTTTGTTGGGATTTAAAGGGTTTCTGTTGTCTGAGTTTTGCATATATGAAAAATAATTTGAAGCATATTGTATGTTTTATGCTGGGGATGTAACGGTTCAATTACTCACTGTTTGTTTGTATCACGGTTTTAGGGTCACGGTTTCGGTATGTGCTATTTTCAAGGAAAAAAGGACTACTGTCAAATAAAAATAAAGAAAATAAGAACAAATAATCAAACTACAAGAAACAGCACAAATAAATACAATAGAGCAAAGATACAATTAAAGTAAACAGTGCTTTTCAGTTTGTTTGTTTTTTCAGGTAGATCTAACATTAGTTTTCAGAAACAGAAATTGGATAAAGTAATCAAATGTAAAATAACATTGCATATTTGACTGTATAAATTAAATATTAATCCTTATTAAAGTTACAAAAGCTATTCAATCGAGAGCAGTGAGTGATTTTCTTGTCTTTTGTTGTTTGATAAACATTAAAAACACAGACAGCAGGAATATTAGGCTGCTGTCACTTTAAAGGGGACCTATTATGCCCCATTTTACAAGATGTAAAATAAGTCTCTGATGTCCCCAGAGTGTGTATGTGAAGTTTTAGCTCAAAATACCCCACAGATCATTTTTATAGCATGTTAAAATTGCCACTTTTTAGGGTTGAGCAAAAACTCACCGTTTCAGTGTGTGCCCTTTAAATGCAAATGAGCTGCTGCTGCTCTGCCTAAGAGGGAGGAGCTTCACGAGCTCATTCTCCGGTGTCAGGAGTCAGTCGGGACGCACTATAATGTCAGAAACTGCGAATATATGCTGCGTGGATATAGAACAAGTATAGTTTAGTTTAATTTCGGTTATAACTTATATTGTCTTCGTCCACTATATTAGTACAAGCCTGTTGTACCGGACCCCATCCGAATGATGGCCAAAACTTTACAGATGAGTTTTATGATGTTTTTTGTACCTCATGCAAAAGATGAAGCGTCCGTTTTCACTCTAGAAAATCTCTGTAAGAGCTTAATAAAACACAGTGTGCATTAAAATATTATCCATAAACTCTCTCTCACAGAAACACTCGTTACAACTAACAGTAAACAAATATATAGAGACCTTGTGCCTTTTCAGGTGGTGCTTAATAAACTGGTAAACTTAATATCCATAAATCAACTCCGATGAACTGTAATAAAGTGCTCTCCCCTTCGTTACTGCCATATCCAGTATCACTCTGGAGATTGTAAGCTGGATCATGAACAGTTTACTGATCTATCCTTGAGTAACAACTTTTTAGCACAACCTCTGTTTTGTATTGTCCCTTTGTATTGACATTCGTTCACAAAGCAGTCTGGTGTGAAATGATTCGCGCAGATATAAACAAATTTTGGTAGAGGAGCATTTTCTTTGAAAACAAAATTAATCCACCTCGTCTTCAGCGGCTCAGATTTAGGGAGCAAATGGAGAGAGCTATGCGGATTAATCCATCCAGCTACAGAACACCTAAAACGCTTGAGAGACATTCTCATCAGTGCAGCAATGGCGGACTGTGTAAACTCACATTCGTGGGCGGGGCCTGTGGCTAAAGTGACATCACACTGCCAGGAACCTGCAAACAGCTTGTTCTGAGACACTGCTTATAATTTATGGGGATTAAAAAAAGGAGTGGTTGGATTTTTATCATTATAGGGTGGTTGTGTACACACTGCCAACACACATTTATAGCTAAACACCATGCAAAAGTGAATTAGGTCCCCTTTAAGGCATAATGTACTGATCCAACACACTGATACTGTACACATGCGTCGTCTTTCTCGACTGTTTACATTCACTTAAGTCTTAAGACATTACCGACTATGTCTGCAATACTCACCAAGACAGGCATGTTGACATGTTCAAGTGCAAGATTTGAAAGAGAACTCAATATTTGTGAGTTCTCATTCCCGTCTACTTGCTCTTGAATGTGCCTCTTGGTGCTTTCGTGAATGTGCGTCGGAGACTGATACAGAAGAGGAAAAATTGTTGAATAAAGTCATTATTTTGGGTTTTTTTTGGCACACAAAAAGTATTCTCGTCACTTCATAAAATTAAGGTTGAACCACTGTAGTCACATGAACTGTTTTAAATAAGTAAGTTACTACCTTTTTGGGCATTTAAGGTGTAAATTAACTTGCTGTCAAAGGAGGCCTAACTGAGCCATCGGTTTTTATGAAAAATATCTTAATTGTTGTTCCGAAGATGAACGGGTGTGGAACGACATGAGAAATTAATGACATAATTTTCATTTTTGGGTGAACTGACCCTTTAAGGAAGTGTCGCATCATTTTACTGGATTCAGCCTTATGTATTATATCCCTGTTTTTCAGTCTTTACATGTTTTTAAATCCTTTTCAACAGTTGGATTTCAGTAATATTTTCCCTGATAGCACACATACATTGCGGAGATGTCGATTTGATGTGTTTTCATCTGGAAGATAGATTGCTGTCAGATAGACATTTAGAAAATGTCTTTAAGATCTTTATAATTTAGAATGTACGTAAAACTGCTTGTTTAAAGATGTTTATCAGATGTTTGTACAACAGACGTTTTCCAGATGAAGCGCTCTTTAAAAGACATCTTGGAGACGTGTGCTTCCTGGGTTAATTTTACCTGTTGTCCACAAACACGCTTGACTTGATGACTGGCTTGAAAGGTCACCTATAGTGATTTATTAAATGGTTATGTAGGAGGCAAATCATTTAGAAAGGCGTTTTTGAATATATTTGTGAGGTCAGTTTACTAATGAGATGAGTTTTTGTGCTGTCAGCTCGCTTCATGAAAGAAAATAAAAAAATTTTTTTTACATTAAATGCATTCGCATTATTCAAATTAGTGGATAAATTGTTAAAGACAGCATTTGCTTTGATCACTTTTAATACATTATTGAGGAGGCTCAGGCTACCTTGCATTCTAACAGAATGCCAGTGGTTTTCTTTTTTAAGTATGTACAATAAGGGTAAATTTTTTCACATTTTATATCCCATTTCTCTTTCTTGTTGGTCTGTTCTCACAGGTGATTGGTCTGATGCAGAACTCCACTTCTGTTTTAAATGCGGCAAAAGTGGCCCGTCCCAACGTGACAGCGTTTGCATTCATGAGCAGTAGCGTAAACCCCGTCCTGTATGTGTTTGCCGGCAGTTCTCATATCCGTCAAGCTGGTCTGGGCTTCATGGCCAAACTCTTTGAAGGAACCAACTCGGAGTCAAGCTCCACCCGCACCAGGTCCAGCCGTGGATCTAATGCAGAGAGCTCTGTTTTTACCAAGCTGTCAGTCAAGCTGAGTCGTAAAGGGGACGGGGCAGGAGATAACCCCCATGAGGAGACCATTGCAGACTTGAACAACTGAGATGAGATGAAGACTCTGACCACCCTGTATTAAAGTGCTCACATCATGCTTTCATTCCCCTGAAGTCCATTTATAATGTTAGTTCAGGTTGTTGGACTCCCATTATCCCACTGAAATAATAACATCATCTTCTGCTGCTGCTGTTTCAGAATAAAATAAAATTCTAAATACTTGATTGTGATTGGCTGGAATGCTGACATTAAAGCATTCCCAGATAGAAAACAACCATTGAAACAATGTCAAGTCAATGTCAGTGTGTCAATAATAACTGCATTGAATCAACATCACTTTTGCACCTGCAATTAATGTTAAAAAAATCAATGGTAATGGCATTGAATCAATGTTACAATGTGATGTTGGTTCAACATCATGCTTGCACTCTCAGAAAATGAAACACAACAACTACAACTGACTTAAAGCCGCACAGCCTGAAATCAACTGTAAATAAAAGACACAAAATCTCTCAAGATCTCAGCAGAAGTTCTTTTTGAGAATTAACAGAGGTTTAGATGTTGATGTTTTATTGAAAATGTTTTGTCACCATTGTGGTGATCAGTGTTTCCTTTAGTTGGGCAGTTTGAATCTTGGCTTTTTATGTGAGTTTGTGGTCTTTGTCACAGCATTTACCCAAACACATAATTTGTTGCAAAGACACCCAGAAACAAAGATGATCAAGTGATATAGTTTTCAGCATCATAAAGTAGAATAAGTCATTATTCTCATCACTGCACCATAGTATAAAACTCATGGCTCCCAGCATGCATTGTAGCATGAAACATGTCACCATTGTTGATATTCATATGCTGATTCTTTAATGTCTCTGTGCCTTAAAAAAAACCCTACAATGTATTTAAAAATCAAAATTAAGAATGTCTGATCTTTTGAAAGAAAATATTGTCAGTGAATATAATCTATTGACAACAAATAACCACTTTTGGTCAGGAATAGGAATATTCTACTTTATGATGCTGAAAACTGTATTATCTGATCATCTTTGTTTCTGGGTTTCTTTGCAACTTATGGTAACCACAGTTACAAAGACCACAAAGTCACATAAAAAGCCAAGAGTCAACCTGCCCAACTAAAGGAGACACTGATCAACACATCAACATCTAAACCTCTGTTAATTCTCAAAAAGAACTGTAGACGAATGACAAAGTAAATCTGGTTAGTAATAAGTGAAGCTGGTAATGCTATTTGTGGAGTTGTTTAATCCTCCTCTGCTGAGATCTTCAGATATTTATTGTCTTCTTTTATCTTTAGGCTGTGTGGCTTTAAGTCAGTTGTAGTTGTTGTGTTTCATTTTCTGAGAGTGCAAGCTTGATGTTAAACCAACATCACATTGTAACATTGATTCAACGCCATTACCATTGATTTTTGGATGAAATTTCAACATTTTTTCAACATTAATTGTGGGTGCAAAAGTGATGTTGATTCAATGCAGTTAAAGGTGGGCTGTTTGTAAGTTAGTCAGCCAACAAACATCTAACCAATTAGCATTAGGGGGCGTATGATGGTTGAGGAGAGAGAACAAGCAAGAGGGAGATTTGAAAATAAAATAAAAAACTGCAGAACAAGAAATGCGACACAATACAAAAGAGCTCAAAAGAATATCACTGGAATGAAGGTTTATGCCCGAGAAAACCGCTTTAGGACCCGCATTTATATTAGAAAAGCTTTCCAGTGCTGGTGAGAGCTAAGTGGGAGGGCCTGAAAACAGACGTGGCGGCTGCTTTGATCCCGCTCATGTGAGTACACTGGGTTTTGATTGTCTGGAGCTGCTGTGCTGTTTGCAACTAACAACGAAACCTTTGTATTTACTCTTGTGTTCATTTTTTTGTGCTTCCCTGTCGTTCGTTCATCATCTGCGCTTTATTTTTCGTGAAGCATTTTGTTGCGTGTCAGCTGTGATAAATAGACATCCACTCGCATTGCGTGTGTAACAGCGGCCAGATAGAGAGAGTTGTGCAGGTAAACCACTCCAAACTGACGACTGTCAGAGAATGCGGCGCTTAGTAGGGATGGGCAGATCGATATGAAGTATTGATATATCGATACTGACGTTGAGTATCGAAAGTATCGATACTCAAAAATATCGATACTAAGGTGTTTTTTTTTTTTTTACCAGTGATTTTGTTTAATTAACAATAAATTTAATGCGTACAATATGCATTGAATTAGACAAATAACCTATGTTAGCGAATAATTGTGTAGTAGAACTATTTTCCTTCTCATCTGAACACGCAAATGCTGCAAGTCAGAACCAATCAATCACAGAGAGCGTTCACTACATTCAAACAAGACTGCATGCATTTAGTATCGTGAAAAACCATTGATGCTTTTGGGAAACGCAGCCCAGAACAATGCTTAACAGGCTATGTTTGAGTTATTTCACAACAAACAAAATGAAATAGTAGCCTACATAGTTTTTGCAATTACATTTATTTAAATTGAACGTTAAAAGTTCGTATTGATGTGCTGTTCTGTAACTACACTGTCAGAATACAAAGTTTGCATTTTATGGGTGCAACAGCCTGTCACTGGCAGTCCCTTAGTAAATTAACCATTACTACAGTGACCATAGTTAATTTAAGGACTTAAATTATTGATAATTTAATAAATTAAGTTCAGATTAGAGGTATCGTACCAGTATCAATATCGGCGATGTTGGCCTTAATAGTATCGGTATCGTATAGAAAACAAAATAAGTGGTATCGCCCATCCCTAGTGTTTAGCGTCACGCTTCGCATGCCAGCAGCGATCGGGCCGGGGTTCGAGACCGACTCGGAGCAGGGTGGTTAGGATTTAAGTGTGAGTTTTGGAGGCGGAGCAATGAAGAGAGGGGTGGGTTTGTTTGGGTTGATTTCAAACAATGTCCAACAGTGTTGTTCAAATACTACTTACAGCACCTTTAATATTGACATTGATTTGATGTTGTTTCAGTGGTTGGTTTGCTATCTGTTGTTACATTTTTTAGAATTTGTCTTATTTTGTGAAAATTCTTTCTTAATACTCCTGCTGTTTACTGTGTGTTTTTTGTTTGTTTATAAAACATGAATATATTTGCATGTAAATGCATCCTCATCATTAGCTTGCTTATGTCCAGACCACATTTAGGCTATGTTCAGACTGTCAGTCCAAATCTGATTTTTGTGTATATCCGATTGAAATCCGATCAGATTTAGCAAGTGTGAACCCAATAAAAGAGAGAAGTGGCAACAACCGCATACAGAGATCCTTAAAACACAAATGAGTAAAAAAAAAAAAAAAAAAAATCAGTTCAGTTACATGAAGCTTAGGCCCTGTCTACACGAAGCCAGATCTTTCCCTATCCAATCTTTTTTTTTCCCTAGCTCATCTCAAGAAATATCTGCTTACACATGAAACCCTTGAAACCGCCTCAACACAATGTAGTATACATGCCAGACCAGTATGTGGCGCTGTAATTCTGCCACAGAGATACACGTTTTCAGATTTATCCACTCTGTGACCCGGTTTTAAAAAATATCAGATTCACATTCTGAAAACGCCGGATTCGTCTGGACGAAACGCCTATCCGATACAAAATTTTTGCATATACACCTAAACGTGTCTTCGTGTGGACGGGGCCTTAATGTATAGGCTATATAATTATGCCCTTTGACCCCTCACAAAATTCAACTAATTCTGAATTTAGTAAATAGCACAAAAAGACAGAAATAGTTTGTAAAAGCAAACAGCGATTCTAGCCGTTGAGGCTCTTAAAATGGAGAAAAGGAAACACCCACAGGAATCACACTGATGAATCAGGAAAACAGACCCTCAAAAGAATAATTTAGAAAATTTACACCTCAATAATATTTTACTGATGAATATGTATATGAACTATTAAAACAAACACAAAAGTAGAAGATTTTCGTCTTTTTAACCCTCAAGTAGTGATGGGAAAAATCTTTTTGAAACTTTGAATCAATTGAACCAACTAACATTCGCAAAATGATTCGCTGTTTCGAAATACTAGAAACGCCACACACTAGTGATTCCTGCTGGTCAGAACAGTGTAAATGCAACAAAAACATGCATAAATATTTTTTAAAATCACAGCTCAAGATTTACCAATTACAAATGCCTTATTGACAGTGTCATCTTTTAAATGCAATTACCAAATCATCTAATATCATTAAATATAAATAGACTTTATAATATATGTCAAATACTTTTAACTACAACTCTTCCTTTTTATTATACAAATGTGCCATTAAAATGTTTAGAAATGTATAAAACTGATGCGGGATCAGGTAAAGTTATACAGACACTGGTTCATGGGTTCACAGAGATCATAGTCATAGGACTATGGCGAGTCAATTATGCCGTGGATAACCTACCGAAGGAGACAGTCGTGTCGTGAACTTTTACGTGAGAGAAGGGGTACGTCGTCACCACAGATGCATGACACCGTCTGAGAAATACGTCGCCACCACAAAAAAATTAATCTTACTCTCATGGTTTTTTTTTCTAGCTTTTCTTATCTTTCCTTTGTTGTTTATTATCAACCATTGTTAACTTTTTTATTGTACTTTCCTGTGTTCTGATGACATTGAATATATTCTTGATACATATTGTAGCTATTGTATTCAAAGTTGTATGTTATTAATGCCATCTACTGTTGCATAATAAAAAAATTTATTAAAATATTCACTCACATTCTCTTGGAGATTAAGCACTATGTGCAAATTATACACCATCAGAGCTGCAATTTTATTTCACTATATTATTATAATATTTACTGTAATATTTATTTTCACAATTATTAACAACCACTTTAAAGATGAACACAAATTCAGTAATTATAATCTATAAACATAACATTCTGAAATGTCATTCTGTGCTTTTACTTTTGATGTCTTAGGTCTAGGAAAACAGTGACTCAGACTATCAAACTGAAGTGGGTGCACTACACTACACTAACTTATTTCTTAAATTTCTAATTATTAGGAAAATAGGAAAGAAGACTGTTTTGTTGTTTGTCTTGTAGTAAAGTGCTGGATTTTTGTAGGCTATCAAATGTTTACTATGAAGACTTGGGAAAAATACAAAACAGACACTCAATGTTAAACAATATTTAATATTCCAACATGAATAACAAGTATTGAATAACAAGAACAAGTATTTAAAAAAAAAAAAAAAAAAAAAAACAGTGATTTGATTTGTTATTTTCAAAGCAATAGCCTAGTCTCAGATTTATTGAAATCACCGCCTGTTAAATAAAACATTAAAAAATTAAAAATAAATAATAAATTAATGAATAAAAAAAATAAACTTTAAAAAAAATTGCAAAATGATGAATGATTCACAGGTAAGATAATACATCTCATCAGCCTTAGCAGCTAGCAACAACAATCATTTAAAATGCAGAAATTATGTAAATAAAATGTTATAAATATTATAAATATTATTTGATATTTAAAAAATAGACTTGGATATTTCACCCGCAGTCTGCTAGCCTGCTTCTGATGCTCAAGAGGAGAACATCAAATTCTAAACCAGGGGTTCTCAACTGATTAGAGTTGGAGTAAACTCTGCAGGAAAGTGGACCTTGAGGACCGGAGCTGACAAACTCTGGTTTAGAATTTGCTGTTCCCCTCCTGAGCATCAGAAATTCATAGATGATAGGACAGAAATCGAGGAGAGGTTGACAGAGTATGACCCCAATCGGCCAATAGGTGGCGCTACAGCGACCAAAAGTTGAAAATCGCTAACTCCTAGACCGTTTGTCCTAGAATCAAGTGTTTTATATCATTGGAATCCTTGGCTCAAGACGGACAAAACTTATATCTCCGACTTCATTTCCGGTATGCAAATTTTTCCGCCATTTTGAATTTTGTCCAAAACCTCCTAGGTTTTTCGCCCGATCGGAACCAAACCAGTGCAGAAATGTTCTCTGGAGTCTGAATATCAATAATTATAAAAAAAAGTAGAAATTTTGATTCACAGTCACTAAGGGGCGTAAAAATCTCTGTGATGGGAGGAGCCACTTTTACTAAAATGGCTATAACTCAAGAACGAAATGAGATATTGGCACCAAACTCGGTACACATAAAAAAAAAACGCGGCGATTGGACACTAGGTGGCGCTATAACATGAAAAAAACATGAAAACAGCTGTAACTATGCAACCGTTAGTCCGATTGACTTGAAATTTGGTATGCAGTGTCTTGGCCCAAGGGGACATGATGGTCTATGAGGACATTGGTGTATGCCCGATCGGAACGAAACCAGTGCAGGACAATTCTCTGGACTCTCTAGATCAATAATTATCAAAAAAAGTTGAACTTTACCCTTTGGCTCACTATAACTAGATCATTTATAAAATGGGCGTGGCTAAATATAACCAAAAGCCTATAAAACCTAAAAAAACCTCAGAACTTCATGAAAATAGGTGAGCACATGCAGCATATGATTCTAAAGAAGCATGCCAAGTTTTGTGCAGATATGACATATGTTTTTAATGGTTTTGGATGAAAATGTGTATAACTTTGTGTGTGGTCGAATTATTTTCACGGGAGTCATGTACTTAGACTTCTGAAACCTTGCTGAGTCCAATGATACCAGACTTGCCAGGTTTGGGCTTATGGTTTGTGCTACGTTGTGATTTAGCGCTTAAAAAACTTTTGCGAATATCTTTGAAACCGTTAATCCGATCGAGACGAAACCACCTTAGGAAACACGGAACCTAAGCTGATTATCTAATTTTTAAAGCCCAAATGTCAAAATTTTGATAGGAAGTGTCAAAAAAATCCAATCAAAGACATTCTAGGGTCATTTATTATGCTCTCATATATAAGTGTCTATAACTTCAAAACAACATGAGATGTTTTCACCAAAATTGGCACACATATGTATGGGCACACTCTGAGGACACCCAAAAAACGTGGTGGAGATCAGGCAATAGGTGGCGCTATAACTGTCAAAAATCCTCACTAAAATGCCTGAAACTGTCATTTGGTGCCACCAGATGGCAGTAGAAGGCCACTAATATAGTTCAAGGTTATATTAGTTAACTATATAAATCCTTATAATAACATTACTATTCATATTTTGTCAAGGTTTACCACTTCATTTGTTCATTTGATATATGTTTTTGCAATTATATAACACTACATTTACATTAAGACCTGAAAATGATGATTTTTAAAGGGGATACCTGGAATAAGCATTTTCTAACCTATCATTGATTTCAAATATCCATATGTGCAACAAAGTGTTTGTGTAAGAACATTTAATTAATGGAGTTAACATGGAAAATGTGCTTAAAACCATGAACAGAGACTTTTAAAATGAACATGAGCCAATGACTGGTCCTCTGCTGCTCTCTGCTGGTCAAAATAGTCATTTTGTCATACTACTCACTAATATTGTTCTATAATTCATATTTAGACATTATAAAATCACTATTATAACATTTACAAAAACATTTTGTCAAAATTCTTAATATCTATTCACTTAATATCTATTGAAGAATTAGTATTGACAATTGTATCACATTATGACATTATGGGGAATGTGAAACCTGAAGGATGCTTGCAGTAAACATTTTGTCACCCATCATATATATGAAAAAAAAAAAATGGTTACCAATAATTGATTTAAAATATCTAGATGTAAAACACAAATGTGTGTGTGTGTGTGTGTGTGTGTGTAGCTAATAACTACTGAAGAAATGCTCAGACCTTCTTCAAGTAAGTACATGTGACATATTACATGACACTGGGCAATAGTTTTGCTTTTAAATTCATATGTATGCAATGTAAAATCATTAAAATATAATTTCAAATTATATGTTGTCAATGTTTATAATTCCCATAGACTGGCATTGGCTGTAATACTAATGATGTCCAATAGAGGGAGCCACAGGATAAGAAATCTTTCATGCGTATTCCTTTTTTTTTTTTTTTTTTTTACATCGGTTGAAATGTTATATGAATACATGCTTCAAGTGCTTTAGACAAATAAGGATTGTTTATACCATCTAAATACTGAATATTGTTCGGAGGAATGCACATTTAAACAGTTCATTATACAGGTAAGTTAATCTCTGTTGTCAGAAAGACTGTAATAGGAACCAAAGTTGTTTTCCATACGTTCTCATTTCAGCGTTGTATACAGGAAGACAGAATGCGTTTATATATCGATGTAAGTCCACATATGTGTCTATATTCATCTGGTATATATTGTTGATGCTTATTGTTTACTTTGGCGAGTTCTGAAAATGTAATCGTGGTCGTAATTTGCAGCTAGAAATGCGCTAATTAGCATTAGCCACGGAAGTATTATTCTGGGCCAGGTGTGTTTATTTTATGTTCGTTTCGTTGCATTACTGTGTCATTGCACATTGCATTGACTATAATGATATGTTAAGACACAGACCTGACAGTCTAATCTGTGTGTATTGTGCATATGTTATTGATATTATTGCAAGTCATGTTATTGCAACTTCAAAAAATATAGTTTGTTATTTTATTTCTTTATTTGTTCTTTTAGATCATTACTATAGATACTATCACCACAGATAATTATAGTGCAAATGAAAAAATATATATATTTTTAAGCCTATGTGCTTAAGGGCCTTAAATGCTTGAACCCTGGTAAATGCTGCTTGCAGCTTTAATACTTTTTGTAATCTCTTTATTTGCCTAGATAAACTATATACATGAAACTAAGCATGTTTGCTCAGAATAACTTGTTCTCCATGTCATTTAATATTAAAGAAAATGTTGAATGACTTAGGCCTAAAGAAAATTAAGGTAAGATCATGAGAAAACAAAGAAGAAAAAATTTGCATGGGCTCCTGGGCTATATTTGTCCAACTAAAAAAAGAATGCCTTTAATGTTCAAAACATGTTTAATTTGTTATACTTCACTTCAACACTAACATAACACAGCCTATATATAGACTATATCAAATATTGGCTACTGTATATATATACATAGGCCTATATACAGTGGGTACGGAAAGTATTCAGACCCCCTTAAATTTTTCACTCTTTTTTATATTGCAGCCATTTGCTAAAATCATTTAAGTTCATTTTTTCCCTCATTAATGTACACACAGCACCCCATATTGACAGAAAAACACAGAATTGTTGACATTTTTGCAGATTTATTAAAAAAGAAAAACTGAAATATCACATGGTCCTAAGTATTCAGACCCTTTGCTGTGACACTCATATATTTAACTCAGGTGCTGTCCATTTCTTCTGATCATCCTTGAGATGGTTCTACACCTTCATTTGAGTCCAGCTGTGTTTGATTATACTGATTGGACTTGATTAGGAAAGCCACACACCTGTCTATATAAGACCTTACAGCTCACAGTGCATGTCAGAGCAAATGAGAATCATGAGGTCAAAGGAACTGCCTGAAGAGCTCAGAGACAGAATTGTGGCAAGGCACAGATCTGGCCAAGGTTGCAAAAAAATTTCTGCTGCACTTAAGGTTCCTAAGAGCACAGTGGCCTCCATAATCCTTAAATGGAAGACGTTTGGGACGACCATAACCCTTCCTAGAGCTGGCCGTCCGGCCAAACTGAGCTATCGGAGGAGAAGAGCCTTGGTGAGAGAGGTAAAGAAGAACCCAAAGATCACTGTGGCTGAGCTCCAGAGATGCAGTCGGGAGATGGGAGAAAGTTGTAGAAAGTCAACCATCACTGCAGCCCTCCACCAGTCGGGGCTTTATGGCAGAGTGGCCCGACGGAAGCCTCTCCTCAGTGCAAGACACATGAAAAAACACCTGAAGGGCTCCAAGATGGTGAGAAATAAGATTCTCTGGTCTGATGAGACCAAGATAGAACTTTTTGGTCTTAATTCTAAGCGGTATGTGTGGAGAAAACCAGGCACTGCTCATCACCTGTCCAATACAGTCCCAACAGTGAAGCATGGTGGTGGCAACATCATGCTGTGGGGGTGTTTTTCAGCTGCAGGGACAGGACGACTGGTTGCAATCGAGGGAAAGATGAATGTGGCCAAGTACAGGGATATCCTGGACGAAAACCTTCTCCAGAGCGCTCAGGACCTCAGACTGGGCCGAAGGTTTACCTTCCAACAAGACAATGACCTTAAGCACACAGCTAAAATAACGAAGGAGTGGCTTCACAACAACTCTGTGACTGTTCTTGAATGGCCCAGCCAGAGCCCTGACTTAAACCCAAATGAGCATCTCTGGAGAGACCTAAAAATGGCTGTCCACCAACGTTTACCATCCAACCTGACAGAACTGGAGAGGATCTGCAAGGAGGAATGGCAGAGGATCCCCAAATCCTGGTGTGAAAAACTTGTTGCATCTTTCCCAAAAAGACTCATGGCTGTATTAGATCAAAAGGGTGCTTCAACTAAATACTGAGCAAAGGGTCTGAATACTTAGGACCATGTGATATTTCAGTTTTTCTTTTTTAATAAATCTGCAAAAATGTCAACAATTCTGTGTTTTTCTGTCAATATGGGGTGCTGTGTGTACATTAATGAGGAAAACAAATGAACTTAAATGATTTTAGCTGCAATATAACAAAGAGTGAAAAATTTAAGGGGGTCTGAATACTTTCCGTACCCACTGTATATTGCCACTTGTTGGGAAATAAGTTGGCTAATTACAGTAAAAGCAATAGCCTTTGGCAGTTTGATATGTGCTCCGAACCACTGATTCAAAACAAAAGATTTGCATCATGAAGCAGTGTTTTGAAATCGCCCATCACTAGATATTGTTGAAAAAAGTATTCTCGTCGCTTCATAACATTAAGGTTGAACCACTGTAGTCACATGAACTGTTTTAAATACGTCTTTAGTAGCTTTCTGGGCATTGAAAGTGTTAATTGTCTTGCTGGCAATGCAGGCCTCACTGAGCCATCGGATTTTAATATCTTAATTTGTGTTCTGAAGATTAACGAAGGTCTTACAGGTGTAGAACGACATGAGGGTGAGTAATTAATAACAGAATTTTCATTTTTGGGTGAACTAACCCTTTAAAATGTTGTTGTAGGAACCAGCAACAACACACGGCCTCTATATTTGAAAAATTAGTCTATATTTATCTACATTACTATTACCACTTTTATTCTTTCCAATATGTAACATTTACAGTGTTTTTACCAGGTGAGACTGAGTGTGTGTGTGTGTGTGTGTGTGTGTGTTTCAAGGCTTTGAGTGCATAGTTTGATCGCCTTTTTTCAAGAGTAAAACATATGGATGGAACAATTGAGCGTTTTCCTCTTGGTTTTGTACTTTGTAGACGGTTCCTATATGCTATTTTACATAAAATGTATAGATGCAAAATATATATATATATATATATATATATATATATATATATATATATATATATATATATATATATATATATAAGCAGATTAAACATAAACTACATTTTGTGTTCTCTCCTACATTTTAAAACAATTTGAACACAACCTGTTTTTTGTTCTTATGCTGAATCATTATTGATCTATTGAAGTGTTTTTCGAAACATCTGCTCAAATTGAACCCTTTAAGCTACAAAATATGCTTTATTTTATTCTTCTGTAATTGTTACTCTAATAAAAGGAGAGTTTTATAATAACGTGACAGGTAGAGATCCATCCGTGTTAGGTCCCGGTCACTAAAGACCTGAATATGCATTTAAGGGTTCAAACGAAATTTGTTGTCATATTTGCTTATTTTCTTTTACTGTATTTGCCATGTTTTGATCCATTTTCCTGTTGTATTGTTCTCTTGGGAGAAATTGATTCATTTTTATAATTTTATTTTGTCATAATTATTTAATTTAAGGAGGTAAATTATCCTTATAAACCTTGGTTGTCATAACAATATAATTCTATCACATTCTTTTGGCAGTTAATGTTTTGGGCTGGAAATCATTGATTCAATCTGGTAACACTGCCACTGTGGTAGTTCACTATTAGCTATTCAGTAACTACTTTTTTTTTTTTTTTTTTTATACCTCCCAGAGAACTACTAAGAACTATTATATACAGGTTCATAAATAATGTGAATAATGCTTAATGTATAATTAATTCTAAAGTGAAGGTCAGTATTACCAAATCCTTCAGAAGGAATTACTAATTATTTGGATCAGTATTCTAAAGTGAGAAACATGATAACTCTCTAGTAACTACTGAAGTCATTGTAAACTTGTCATTACAAATTGAGGTTTTTGTAAAGTATTGAATAGTAATGACTCAAGAGTTACTACATCCTTCTAAAGGAACTACTAATTATTTGGATCAGTATTCTAAAGTGAAGATCTTGGTAACCCACTAGTAATTACTTAAGTGTTACTTAAGTTACTCTACACTGTATAAAAGATACAAGTGAAATGGCTTTATGTCACATCTTGTTTTGGTGTTATGTTTCATGGTCATGCGTCATGTTTTATTTTCAAGTTCAGGTTAATGTTTCATTGCTTTGTTATGTTTAGCATGGGCTCCCATGTCATGTGATTCCCTTGCCCTCATGTGATCATGTCATGCGTTTCCCTAGTCTTATGTGTTATGTTCTCGTTGGTTGTTCTAGTCATGTCGTTATCAGTTCTGTTTTGTGATTGGGTCATTGTCTTGATTGTTCACAGGTGTTCCTTGTTTGTCATTACTCTCTTTGTGTTTATATAGCCCTCATGTTTCATTGTTCTCTGGTCTAGCTTTGTTTGTGTAATCCACTGTTTGGTGAGTTTGTTTCAAGTAGGGATGTGCCGAATGAGGCTTTTGAAGCAGTGAGGCGTTTACAACAAAACTTTGTCGGTGCTTCGAAGCTTTTGAAACAGTGCTCTACTTCGCCATCTGGTGGTCAATAAAAATTACTACACCACCTGTGTCATTCAGTTTTGTTCGTTGGGATCTCATTGTAAGGTTTATTTGTATATTTAATAACCATATTAGAAAGATGGCGGTGCGTGTGTGTGCAGCGAAATTTCATTGCATTTTGCATAATACATTGACAATACAGACTTTCTGTTCTTCATTTTTACTCGCATCGAACTTGTATCTTTTCACCTTCTAAATAGAATGTTTAGTATGCCAGTAAATTAGGTCTGTGATTTTTTTCATTGCACCTTTTTTGTGTGTTCCTTACAAAACAACACAAACATGGACATTGTTTAAAAAACAAAAGCACAAATACTAATGCAATTTCATATTTTTATTCCAGAATGTTATTTCACTGTGCTGGAAAATATTCGTTCATTTGAGCCCAACGTGACGTGTCAGTGAGGTAACGAAGCTTCATTTCCACAGGTCACGTGACAGTCTCATTTAAAGCAATGTTTCAGAGCACTAGTGTGTCGACACTGGGTGCCCATCCCTAGTTTCAAGTCATGAAGTCTGTTCAAGTTCGTGTATTCTAGTTTAGTCAAGTCAAGCCACGTTTATGTTTTGTATTCAGTTCATGTTTAATAAACTGCACATGAGTTCTCAAGATCGCCTTCAGTTGGACTTTACACTTTGTGTCCTGTCTACTGTCTTTGATGCCACAGCAGTGTTATTTTAGTATAATACTGTATATTTTAACAAGATATAGTTTATTATTTTTAGTTTTAGCGATTTTAGTACTTCTAAAATTAGAAATGTTTTCTTGGCAACTAACTGAAATAAAATGTTTATAGTTTCAGTTAATGTTTATTTCAAGTAGCTAAAGTGTTTTTTTTTTTTTTAAATGGTTTTACTTTGTTTATGATAACCCTTCGTCACAGCTCACGATAGTCACTATAGTGAAGGTTTGAGACTGTAGCTGCATCTGAAGTCGCATGTCAGAGTAGATACTTCTGAATTACTAATTAGCTACTTCACAACCATTGAAAAGGCATGTATAGTATGAATGTGTGTTACAGAGACTCAGACAGAGTGATATAATTGAACCCAAAAGAGTTTATAGAACAATATTGATGGAACATCACAGCATTAAGGAGAAAAGGTAACAGGTACGGTGTCAAAATATTTTTTCCCGGAAGAGAACGACTGTAAATTTGAAATGTAAAATGTCACAAAGCCACAGATTAAAACTCATTTTGATTTCATGGGGTCTCTAAAACATAACGCATAAGCTTTTTAAATGCCCAAGGAATGTAAACATTAATATTAAAAAGGCTTTTAATTATCTGATTAAAACAAAGTGTGTGCCATTTAAAAAAGAAAAAGAGAGAACAATGCAAATGTTTCCTTCATGCTTCATAATTTCTGCAGGTGAAGTTGAGTTGTTTTCAGGAAGGCTGATCCAGCGCTGATCTCCTCCAGACTGAACTGCTCCAGATCTCACTGCAGACACACAGTCCTCCTCGTCTGTGCCGTTCCCTGGAGCCCAGTTGTGATAGCACACGGTCTCTCCGCTCACCCAGAACCAGAGGCCCACAGTGCAGGAGTGACGTAAACCCAACCACACCGCCGCAGTAGACGCCCGTTTAACCACATTCATCACACGACGCTGCATCTCGTCTGAATGAACCGAGACCAGATCCACATGATTCCGTCTGCAGTATCTCAGAGCTTCAGACCACGTCAGAGTCTCATTGATCAGAATCAGTTTATCTGGACACAAAACAAACCACAAGCAAAAACTAGAGACTGATCAAAAACAACATGCAGAACAGACACTGGATGAATTTTTCATGTCAGACATGTAGCGTGAACTTTAAGATATCTGGAGGTGATGGATGGATTTTGTGTGTTTTGTGAGGATCTGCTCACCTTCATGACAAACAAAAGGAAACTTCTCTCTTGCAAGGGATGTCATTCCATTGTGCCTGAACAGTCTGGTTAACCACTGTACAGTTTTCACGACTCCCAGCATTATTAGGTTCACCAGTATTCCAGTATCTGAATGAGGAGTTACTCTGATCTGACCACTTCCATGAGTCTCTGATTCTGAACAGACCGATCCAGACATATGATGTAGAGAAGTGATGATCACTAATGATCTTCTGAATCTGTTGATTCTCATTCTGGTTCCTCACACTGACCAGATCAGTGCGATTCGGTCTGCAGTAACTCCGAGCATCTGTCCAGTTCATCGTCTGATTGACAAAGCGGAGTCCTGTGTTCGCTTTAAGAAAAATAATTGGAGAAAGATTCAGTGAGTTTCTTTATTATTCTTACTGCGCTTTATGGTTTGGATGTGAATAAGAGCAGCAGTGGAAACATCAGAAACACATGTCATTCAAAAATTGTTTCTACAGCTGATGATACATTAAATATTCAGAATATATTCATGATGATTTTGATGATATAACATGAAGTAACATTTGTGAACATGATTTCAAAGCACTTTCTATTTGTCCATTATGTTTCCTTACAGTCTCTCTGTTGGATTCAGACACAAAGAGCCAGATGAGAGAAATGTCAAACAGAGAAAGATGTTACACTGCAGCTAAATATGTTAGTTAACTGGTCCATAGAAACATTTACTAGGACTGTCGATTACCATTTTCTAAATTAATAGTTGCACTTGATGCTCTTTTTTTTTTTTTTTTTTTAATGGAATATTATTCCTACATGGACTGGACTAAAGTTAATGTACAAAACAAAAAGAAAACGAAATTTGTGTGGAGATCCTTAAGGCTGAAAATATCAAGCTATATCAGCTCTACTCACTGATGTATATATTGGCAGGTTCCCATTATGACAACGAGAGACTTTTTTTCTGGAAAATATTGTGAGTGACTATACAGAAATTGACTCAAGATTGTAATTGTGACAGATATCCACAGTCTCTTCTATAGTCACAATCAAATTAAAAAGTAATAGTTTTTAGTGTTGCATTAATGAATGGTTGTAATTTTAAATAGCTGCACTCACTGTTGTTGCAGATGAAGTATCATTACATGGCAAATCCTCCCATTGTCCCTTCATCATCATAGCACAATCATCTCTGCCTTCAGGTTGTCCAGGTCTCCAGTTCAGATAAAGTGCAGGTTTACCTGAAGACCACTGCTCCAGTCCAGGACTTGTTCACGTTTATAAAGTGATATTGACGCTGAACACATTCAGATTCGGAGTAGAGAGCTGTGAAAGAGCGCTTGCTTTAATGATTTTCATAACAGGGTCAAACCTGATGAAGCTATAAACCATAAATAATAAAACACTCAATGAGAAGAGTGAAATATAGAGTTTGGTCCATTACTGAGGAGGAAACGCACTGAAAAACTTAAATACTCTCATATTCATTTTATATTAAATCAATCATAAGCATAACTTGATACACAATTATTCAGACAACATTAACATCTCAAAGTCTAACTGTAGTTGAAGAATGAACATGTGAAGTTGTTCTTACTTTAGAGGTTGTGTGTTTCTGTCCTGAGTCTGATGTTTCTGTCTGCAGCTTTAAACTATGTGATTATTATATCTGCTCTCATCCCTTATTCAGCACAATTTGTGCATTTCTCAAAAAAAAAAAAATTACTGTTTTTGTATATTTGTCCACATCTCTTATCTCAAAGTAGAAAAATTTAGGTGCCAATCCTCCCCTCATTTGCATTTCTGACACCTGTGTCAGTATCAGTAAATCTCAGTGTATTAGACTTTCTGCAGCACATATAAGATGTTAGCAGATACAGCTATAATGTCATTACAGCTAATGTAATGACATTTCTTCAATAAATATCAAGCTGTCCAAGTTATCAATAACCAGATTTGTCCTCAATTTCCATTAAGGCCCCACATGGTTTCAACCAAATAAGTTTATGAAATGAACACTTAGTGTTTATATAATCTACACTACAGAGCGTTAAAGTGACACTGAAGTTGTGTTTAAGTTAATGAGATAATTAAGTGATTAATTAAGTAATGATTGAGCATTAGTGATGAAAGCTGTTAACGCGCAGAATCACTGGAAGGAAAGAGGAACAGAGTTCTTATGATAATGCTTCCAGTGTTTGTTAACAATGCTGTCTAGTGCTTCGTTGATAAGTGTTTAATTACGAGAGATTATAAACTGTCTGAAGTTTTTCATATTGTTTAGCCGATAAAACAGTGTTTTGCTGGCTTGGTGTTTATAGCCCTATTGCTACGAAAAGTGGCAGGGAAGGCTTTAAGTGTAGTCTTGACTTCTTGAATTAACTGTACTTTTAATAATTATAACAATTTTTTTTTTTTTAAAGGAAATGATTTTAGTTGTTTGCTCAGTTTATTTAAATAAAATAAGCTGAAACAACACAAATCTTTAGTTTTTCATTTAATTGTCATTTACACTCAATTTAATTACGTTAAATGAAATGAAGGGCCGGTTTCACAGACAGGGCTTAGACTAAGCCAGGATCAAGCCTTATTTCAATTAGGGTATTTAAGTAGCTTTTATAAACATACCATTGAAAAAAACATTACTGGTGTGCATCTTGAGACAAAACAATGGCAGTGACATATTTTAAGATATGTCAGTGCAAGTTGCTTTCAGTTAAAACAGCTCAAACATGCATTTTAGTCTAGAATTAGCTTAAGCCTTGTCTGTGAAACCAGGGGTAAATGTGTAAAATGTTAGGCTGAGACTACCTAGCTAGCAACTGTGGATGCCATCAGGACACAGCAGAGACATTTCAGACAGACTTTTAAATATAAAGATGAAGCCAGAAATGTATTTCTCTCTCGGCCAGTGCCATGAGGAACTGAGGACAAGACCATGGAAGTCTGGATAAATGTGTAATGTTATTTAACTGTGACATTTTGTTTCATATTTGAATAAGCAGTGGTAGAACACCTCTCTCCCCACACCTCATCCATCAGGATGAACCATGGCCCTATTGCAATAATGGATTGGCCTGTAAGGGAGTCACCATACCCAGCAGGTACATTTTT
The DNA here is from genome assembly GCA_037950675.1 of Hypophthalmichthys molitrix. Lineage (NCBI taxonomy): Eukaryota > Metazoa > Chordata > Actinopteri > Cypriniformes > Xenocyprididae > Hypophthalmichthys > Hypophthalmichthys molitrix. Next base: position 33,645,407 of record CM075498.1, on the reverse strand, counting down.
TGTTGTTGTCCAGAATCATCCTAAAACAAAATAAAAAAGAAACGCTTATGAAGCATGTGTTTAACTGAAATCGAATATGGGACGACTCCATTGTCATGTGCACACTGGCCTGACCAGGACATCTGCAACTTTTAAACCGTCCAGACTGCACTGTTATACTCGTCCCCAACAGCTGCTGATGTGATATATTGAAATTGAATACAAGTTCTGATCTGTTGAAGTTATGTTTATGTGGTACATTTTCTTTGAAACCATTAAAAAATTGTTAAATGTTATTTTTCTAATATTGCTAAATGGTGTTTAATTTTCTATTTGTGCATTATGTAGAACAAAAGTGTTATGTGCATTTATTGAATTATTTTCATTTGGCATACCTGCGTCATGACGTCATCGCACGCTTCAGTAGGTAGCGCGCCTGTGGTGAGCTTGCAGCGCTTCATTCAGAGTAAATACGCCATCACTGCAGCGCTCTTCTTAAATTTCTTTTATTCATCTTTATTATAGCCTACTTCTTTTCAGGTAATAGCTTGTTTGCAATCACGTGGTTCTGGTGACAAGCGAAATTAATGTGGAGGGCAAGCAGAGAAAATTAGAATGGAAGAGATGGGGGAAAGTCCGTACTGTGCTGGTTTAGAAAGGTATAAACAAAAAATCGCAACTTATTTTGGACGTGAACCTTATGTTATGAAGAGGAGCGATTTTTCTACTGAATAGAAAGACTTGACTGACATCGAGGAGCAGGGCCGCGTTATCCTAATGGGCAACATGGGCTGCAGTCCAGGGCCCCGAACACTGGGGGGCCCCCAAGACAATTCTCTTTTGCGTTTTAAAACGCATCGTCGTCACACACCCGAATCAAGAGTCACAGGCAGAGTGCACACGCACGCAGGAATACAACCAGGACAGTGGCGTAGGGTCTGGGTATGCAGGGTATGCATGTGCATATGAGCCCGGGTGGATTGGTGGCCCGCTATTACGGGCTTAACACCAAGGTATACTTTTTTTTTTTTTTTTTTTTTTTATTGTACAAATTTCACATATATTCAACAGATATAAATGTTTCACAAATAATGCTTTGATGAGTTACATATCATCATGAATCAATAACACTTTTAACCTTAGTTATTATATATTACGAACAATAACATTCATATCAAGAATATTAAAAAAAAATTATTTTCAGAAATTAAAGAGGAAAAAAAGAAAAAAAAAAAAAGAAAGGAAGGAAGAAAAGAAAAACAGAAAAGGGTATACATGTATATTTAAATTAAAGAAGAGGAATTTAAGTCTTTGTAAATGTCCATAGTTCTGATTGCTTTGCGGTTTGATAGTCCTTGTAAAGTTTCAAAATAAATCTTCATGTCAGCCTTGAAATGGGTGATATTGGGTATCCTTTCAGACCATTTACATTTGTGTATATGAAATTTACCAAGTAATATTATAAGATTTAACATAAACACATGACTCTTATCTATACCTTTTTTGTCATAATAAAAAATAACATCTCTTTTCTCTATATTAATTTGGGTTCCACTTAACATATTAAATAAATATTCCACATCAATCCAAAAGAATTTAACATACATACAATAAAAAAAAAAAGATGTAAAATAGTTTCAGTATCCATTTTACAGAATACACAATATTCAGAAAGATCATTTTTATATCTTTTTAGGAAATGGTTTGTTGGATAAATTTTATGAATTATTTTGAAATATATTTCATTAACTTTATTATTGATGCAGTATTTGTTGTTAAATGTCCAAATCAAACTCCAATTAATATTTTCAAAATGGTTATTCCAAAAGAATTTATGTCGAAATGTTGCAGGACAATGAATCAAACGTCTGAAAAATTTATTATTACATTTATTGTCTTTAATATCAACACCGTCCAACAAGACCTCTTTTTTAAACGTTGATTGCTTGTGAGATTCACTGATGCCTTTCAGAAGTCTCAAAAGACCTGTTGGTATTGCATCAAATATGATGCTATATTCTCGTGGAGATATTGGAATACAAAATGTCTGTAAAAATTCAGAATATGTAAATAAGTAGCCCTTGTCATTTATCAATTGTGAGACCATTAAGATACCATTTTTAAACCAATTGTTATAGAAGATTGATTTATTCTTATATTTAATGATTTTATTATTCCAAATTAACTGTTTGTGGGGGGAAAAATTATGTTTGTATATAAGAAGCCAACACAAAAGAGCCTGTCTATGAAAATTGGATAAGTGAATAGGGAGTTTGTTAACCTCAAAGTCGCATTTTAAGAGAAAATTTATACCACCAACTTTTTCAAAAATAAGGTTTGTAATTATATACCATAACTTATCTTTATGTTTAGTATAATGTTTAATCCAGTTCAACTTGAAAATTGTATTAGAAGTAGCAAAATCAAGCACGTTCAATCCTCCTTGATTATAAGAATTACATAAAATATTTCTATTTAAACAGTGAGGCTTATTTTTCCATATGAAATTGAATAAGGTTGAATCAATTTTTTTAAGAAAAGATTTTGGTACATCTAATACTTTCGCAGGATAGACTAAACGAGATAGCCCCTCAGATTTGGACAAAAGAACCCTTCCTTTGAGTGACAAATCCCTCATGAGCCACATATCAAATTTCTTTTTAATTTTCAACATAAGGGGATGGAAGTTTGATTGCACGCTGTCTGACTGATTTTTACAGATATTGATACCAAGATAAGTTACCTCCTCCCTAACTGGAATACCTTCAAATTCGGTCAAAGGAATACTATTGTCTTTGAGTGGAAAAAGAGTACATTTTTTTACATTTAAAGATAAACCTGAAGCTTCAGAAAATATATTGAGACACTCTATAACTTTTTTAACCTGTGATATATCTTTCAAAAAAATGGCTGTATCATCAGCAAGCTGACAACATTTAATTTCTTTTTCCCTAATTTTGATGCCTTGAAAAGAGTTATGATGTAAATGTAATGCCATTGTTTGCATGACCAAGAGAAATAGAAAGGGGGCTGCCGGATCGCCCTGTTTTATGCCCCGGGAGATGCTAAATCTACGAGTAGTTCCCCAAGGAAGTTTAATTGAACTATTACAGTCACTATATAAAGTTTGTATCGCCCTTTTAAAGTACTGACCAAAACCAAAAAAATCTAATAAATCAAATAAAAAGTCGTGTTTCACAGTATCAAAAGCTTTATATATATCTATAAATAGAATATAACTGTTATCTGTTATGTAATCCTTATAATCTATTAAATCTAAGATTAATCGAATATTATTACTAATATGTCGTCCTTGCATAAAGCCGGACTGACTATCATCTATAATTGTATCTAAACACAACTTTATTCTTTGTGCAAAAATATGAGCCATCAATTTTGCGTCATTATTAATTAAGGTTATAGGCCTCCAATTGTCAAGAAGCAAACAATCCTTATTGGGTTTAGGTAACAATGTAATTAAACCTTGACACATAGTTGGGGGAAGCCTACAAGTTTCTATAGCCTCCTTAAAAACCAATAATAAGAATTCAGAAATATAATCTTGAAATACCTTATAAAATTCACCTGTAAGGCCGTCATTCCCTGGGGATTTATTATCTTTTAACTTACTGATGTTCTTTTTTAGTTCGTCAATGGATATATCTTGATCACAGAAGTCCTTCTGAGTTTCATCAATACCTTGAGCCACATTTTTTATATAAGAGAGGAAGTATGAGCTCTGATTACTATTGTGTTCAGGGTATAGTTTCTTATAAAATTCTTCCACAAATTTTGAAATTTGTGGGGGATCTTCAGAGAGCTGTTCATTAATTTTAAGTTTATATATACTATTAACACTAACATTTCTTTTTTCTAAATTATGAAAATATTTCGTATTCCTTTCACCATGTTCTATCCATTTCCGTCTAGAACGAATAAAAGCTCCCTGTGCTAAATTTTGATAGATATTGTCCAATTCAGATTGTAATTCAATTAAAATATTGATATCGGCTGGTGATTGATCATTCTTTTCATAAATAGAAATTATTTCCTTCAGTATTCTATCTTGTCTCAGTCTTTTTTCCTTAGATAATTCTTTTCCCATTTTGATTGCCATATTACGTATCTGAAATTTGGTATATTCCCAATGTTTGCCATATATTTCTTCTTTTTTTGCTTTTATTAAATTTTCATTTATAATTTTTTTGGCTTTTTCTTTGAAGATTTTATCACTCAAAAGTGTATTATTTAATTTCCAATAATTTGGTTTATATTTTATTAATTGATTCCTTATACATAATACTAAGGTAACCAAATTATGATCAGAAAATACTGAGGGTTCTATTTTGGCTTCTTCCACGCTGTCTAGTAACTCATTTGAAATAAGCCAAAAATCAATCCTGGATCTCTTAGATAAATCTTTGTTATTCCAAGTAAACTGGATTTGATCTGGATTTTTTAGTCTCCATACATCACAACAGTTTAAGTGCAGACAGAGATTATTAAATTCTCCGTAAGTGCCTCTTAAGGATCTTTGAGGTTGACAGTCTTTGGTGGGGTCACTTATGCAGTTCCAGTCACCCCCAAAAATTAGTTTAGCATTAATGAAGGAATTCAATAAAGCATTTATCTGTTCTTCAAATTCAGCAAAAAGAAGTGTGTTTTTATGACTATTGTTATAACCATATATATTACCTATAATGAAAATATCCTCCATAAATTCAATAACTAAAATAATCCATCGTCCTGAATCATGAACTACATTTTTAAGGATTTTCCCCTGAAAGGATCCCTTTAATATGGCAACGCCAGCTGATTTACTGTTTCCATAAGCCATCCAGATATTATCTCCCCACTGATTTTTCCAGAAATTAAAATCTGAAGCTAAAGCGTGCGTTTCTTGTAGGAAATAAAAATCTGCCTTGAAAGTTTTACAAAATAAGAATACAGCTTTCCTCTTAATCTGTTCTCGTATACCCCTCACATTGAGTGAATAAAGTGACAAAGACAAGTAGAACAAAAGTTGACTCAGAAGAAAAACAAAAAAAACAAACCCCTGAGGTTTAGGTGTATTAGAGAAACAAAATGATTTTCTACACCTTTTAAATACTAATTTGAACAAGCAAACAAGAGTTTATAATTCTCTGATCTTTGAACTTTCAAACATGAGGTATAACAGCACATCACTAGTTGTAATTTAGAATACAACTGCATTTCTCAACGAAAGCAGTTTCCTTTAACATCAAGTCCGATCCATCATTTACATTCTAATTTCTTTACCCTCAATGATGGCTTTGGCTCCGACGAAGAAGGCTTTTTTCCCTTGCTTTCGTGCCTCTTCAATCTGTGGCCACAGTTTAGTGCCTGTCTCTTTGTCCTTTGTAGTTAAGTCTTCGCCGAACTTTAACTTGTTTGTTTTGAGGAATTCCGAATTCTTCGCACATTTCCATACCTTTTCTTTGGTTGATCTGGATATAAATCGTGTTATCACCGGCCGAATTTTGCCATCCTCTCTCCGTCCGATCCTATGGCTTACATCAATTTGGCAACGAAGATTCTCTTCGGGGTCTTGAATGACTGCCTTGCAGATGTCAATCACACGCTGTTTAACGTCTTCTCCTTCCTGCTCTGTTAGGCCATACAGCCTCAGGTTCCATCTTCTGTGATAACGTTCCATCTCATTCAATCTGTCTTCCAGGCCTGTTATTTTCTTCTGATGATCATCACTTGCCTTCTTAACCGTTGTTATTTCTGTTTTCATGTCTTGCAGTTCGTTGAAAAAAAAATCCGATGATTCCTTTAAAGCTTCGATGCTGTCTGCATTTTTCTTTATAAGACCTGCAAGACTGTCCGCATTTTCTTTTATTTTTTCAGCCACAAGCCTCACAATGTTATCTTGCAACTCGGAGAGTGCAGGTTCAGCTTTCCCTTTCTTTGCGGCCGGAGTGCATGGAGCTGAGTCAGGGATAGGGACAATTCCTCCGTCGGAAGTGTAAGAATGTATATCAGCTGCTTTAACAACTTCCATTACATCCTCAGTCAAATCTTTGTTTTCTCTGGTGAATGAAAGAGTCTTGTTTATCTTTTTACCTTGGTCTCTTGGTCTTTTCTCGGTCATTTTTGATTTTTTTTTTCCCTTTTCCTCAATGTGCTAATTAGTCTGTTTAACTCAAACACACTCCGAACAAATGTCCAAAATCGTCTTTGTACCAAGACAACAACATAAGCATATAATTCCAGTTGTTTGCACTGATTGAATTTAACGTTTAAGGTGAGAAAATCATTTATTTATCCTTAGCTTTGAAAATCGCCAACTGTTCCGGCCGCCATCTTGTTGGCCCCCCAAAAGTCCACTAGATAGTGCGCAGTGCACAAATTCGAACGCATCTTTCCGCAGCCAAATAGCCTACTTCTAAAGGCTCGCACGCGCGTCTGTGCGCGAGACAGAAGCCGTGTACATATGTTCATAAAAATGAAGTATAATAGAAATAATGCTGTCAGTAATTTGCTTAGGCCTATCTATGTTAAATGTAGCTACTAAAATCATTAAGAAGCTGAATAAATGGACATAGAAAGGCAGGGCCGCGTTATCCTAATGGGCAAGATTTAGGTAGCCTAATTTAACCCCCTTGTGCCTAAGTTATGCATTGTTTATCTTAATTAATCTTTCATGTGTCTTTATTGTATGAAATACATCAGATACAAAGGATTGAACAGCGTTTAAAAATGAGCATGTGGTTAATATCCCAGCTATATTGTTGTATCGTCAATTTAGTTATTGTTGAGAGTAAATATTAATTAATGTTATATATGTTTTGGTGCTTGTGTACATTTCTGAATATCCTATTCTTTTTGCAAAGAACATAAGATTTGAGTGTCACTGTGTTAGTTGTAAAAGCCACAAATGTCTTTTTAGGACTAGAGCATGTGAACTGTATAGAGAGAGTTTGTTAAATAGCCTGTTGATCATATTTTCTTAATTTTTCTATTGTGTGGAAAGTGTTTGAAGTCATTGAAGTGACGTGTTGATACTGTAATGTATTGAGCTTAATGTGCATATGCTTTCATCATTCATTCAGAGTAAATACGCCATCAAGGAAGCCATCACTGCAGCTCTTTTTTAATTTTTCTTTATTCATCTTTATTATACTTCTTTTCAGGAGTACTACACTGAAAGAGGTATGAATCAAACATTAAACAGCTTTAACTGTGCAAAGTTCTGCGTTATGTTCTACAATAGGTGTGTTCGACTTGAAGCGGCGCTGCGCAGACCGAACTGTGTATGACATCAATGTACCGCAAGAGCGATTCAAAACCATTCAACTCTGTCTGCTCTCTATGTGTATGTGTACTTCAAGAAAGACGTACTGCAGTTCTGTTTGAAGTTAAATCACAATACAAAGGTAAGTGCATTATCATTATTGTCATTCATATTTTGAACACAAATAAAACATTTTCAGCTTTTATGGTGTCACTACCCTTCTCCTCATTCATTTTTTAAAGTTAGACATCAGCATTCTTAGTATTCCTCAATCAATTCATTATAAACAATATAACAAGAAAAAAATTATAAAATAATGCCTGTTTTCCCATTTATTTATTTTTTTGTAAAAACAGTGTAGGTAGAGAGTGGGGTAAGATGAGCCAGTGGGTAAGTTGACCCACCCCCTGTATCTTGGCAACTGTACCCTTTTATTGCCATTTGACAATATATTTTGAAACTACCCATTATTTCTGCCAGACTGTGATGGGAGGAGTGGAAGGCACCAGCTTACTTTAAAAACAGTTTTTGGCTCATCAAAGCAAATTTGTCCATGTCTAAAAATATTTATGAATCATATTGGTGATTTCACAACGTATAAAACCATGCAAGTCATTTAGCTAAATATTATCCTGAATCGGTAAGCTAGCTTGTTTTTCCCAAAATGGCAGCTATGGGGCAAAGTGAGCCAAATGCTGTGGGGTAAATCGAGCCAGTTTTTACCCCATAAGGCACTGAATTTACAGTGTAAGTTAAATCTCTTAAGTACAGGTGCTGGTCATATAATTAGAATATCATCAAAAAGTTGATTTATTTCACTAATTCCATTCAAAAAGTGAAACTTGTATATTATATTCATTCATTACACACAGATTGATATATTTCAAATGTTTATTTCTTTTAATTTTGATGATTATAACTGACAACTAAGGAAAATCCCAAATTCAGTATCTCAGAAAATTAGAATATTACTTAAGACCAATACAAAGAAAGGATTTTTAGAAATCTTGGCCAACTAAAAAGTATGAACATGAAAAGTATGAGCATGTACAGCACTCAATACTTAGTTGGGGCTCCTTTCGCCTGAATTACTGCAGCAATGCGGCGTGGCATGGAGTCGATCAGTCTGTGGCACTGCTCAGGTGTTATAAGAGCCCAGGTTGCTCTGATAGTGGCCTTCAGCTCTTCTGCATTGTTGGGTCTGGCATATCGCAACTTCCTCTTCACAATACCCCATAGATTTTCTATGGGGTTAAGGTCAGGCGAGTTTGCTGGCCAATTAAGAACAGGGATACCATGGTCCTTAAACCAGGTACTGGTAGCTTTGGCACTGTGTGCAGGTGCCAAGTCCTGTTGGAAAATGAAATCTGCATCTCCATAAAGTTGGTCAGCAGCAGGAAGCATGAAGTGCTCTAAAACTTCCTGGTATACGGCTGCGTTGACCTTGGACCTCAGAAAACACAGTGGACCAACACCAGCAGATGACATGGCACCCCAGACCATCACTGACTGTGAAAACTTTACACTGGACCTCAAGCAACGTGGATTGTGTGCCTCTCCTCTCTTCCTCCAGACTCTGGGACCCTGATTTCCAAAGAAAATGCAAAATTTACTTTCATCAGAGAACATAACTTTGGACCACTCAGCAGCAGTCCAGTCCTTTTTGTCTTTAGCCCAGGCGAGACGCTGTCTGTTGTTCAAGATTGGCTTGACACAAGGAATGCGACAGCTGAAACCCATGTCTTGCATACGTCTGTGCGTAGTGGTTCTTGAAGCACTGACTCCAGCTGCAGTCCACTCTTTGTGAATCTCCCACACATTTTTGAATGGGTTTTGTTTCACAATCCTCTCCAGGGTGCGGTTATCCCTATTGCTTGTACACTTTTTTCTACCACATCTTTTAATTCCCTTCGCCTCTCTATTAATGTGCTTGGACACAGAGCTCTGTGAACAGCCAGCCTCTTTTGCAATGACCTTTTGTGTCTTGCCCTCCTTGTGCAAGGTGTCAATGGTCGTCTTATGGACAACTGTCAAGTCAGCAGTCTTCCCCATGATTGTGTAGCCTACAGAACTAGACTGAGAGACCATTTAAAGGCCTTTGCAGGTGTTTTGAGTTTATTAGCTGATTAGAGTGTGGCACCAGGTGTCTTCAATATTGAACCTTTTCACAATATTCTAATTTTCTGAGATACTGAATTTGGGATTTTCCTTAGTTGTCAGATATAATCATCAAAATTAAAAGAAATAAACACTTAAAATATATCAGTCTGTGTGTAATGAATTAATATAATATACAAGTTTCACTTTTTGAATGGAATTAGTGAAATAAATCAACTTTTTGATGATATTCTAATTATATGACCAGCACCTGTATAAACTGCTATAATTTCAATGTAATATTATGTAGCTGGGTTATTTTTCTTTCTTTTTTTTTTGAGTTTATTAGATAGAAACAGTGCATAAGTCCACCAAATCCTTCTCTGATATGAACCAGAAGATGTTTCATCATATATATCTTTTCACCAGTAGTCTCTAATGGCCTAACATGGTCAACATTGCAGAAAAACTACCAGACCAAGAATATTTTGACTAAAATATTTATTAGTTTCAGTAACATTTATTCATTCGAATTCAGTTTTTATTTAACTTTACTCAAATTCTCTGTTTAGTCTGTTTTTGGGAAGGTTACAACTTTGGTGTTCAACATATTGTTTCAGAAATGTGAACAATTAAAAATGTTGAAATTTCACCTTCATTTGGTTGGTTTTATGTTGTTTAAGGTAGCTTTAAGAAAAGAAATATAAATATTTGTAAACGGATATTTGATTATTAGTTTTCAATATTATTAATAATATTAATTAGTTTTCAAAAGAGGTAATTTTTTAAAAGAGGTTATCATCAAAATTTCACATGCGTTTGATTCAGATTCAGTTAGATGGTCAATTTACACCCACCTACTGACTCGGCTCAACTTACCCCTAACCTGGGGCAAATTGAGCCACAGGAACACTTTTTTTTATAAGAAGCCATATTTTTAGAGCCCTTTGTCATAGAACTATTCTGATCATTTAAAATGATAGAAAACATCCTAAAATTACTTTAAATACTTTCATTGTACTTCTGCCTCATTTTCCCTTATCGTGAGGACCACATAAGTTAAAAATGGCTCATCTTACCCCACACTCCCCTAAGTATATATATTTTTCTGCACAACAATTGAATCTTTGACTGAATAAGTGCAATTCACCTTTATTCCACAAGGTGGCAATGTCTGTGGTGGCACTTGTTGGTGTTCCCTTATAACATTTTCGTTGTGGTCTGTGCCAGTCCCTGCGCCAGGACAAACAATTTCGGGGGTAAAATTTTGCGTTAAAAAATATTATTAATAAATTATTAATAATAAATAATATATTTTTTAAATAATTTTTTGATTTTGTCTCAAATCCCAGTCAATTATTCACTGCAGAGAGTGAAACTAAAAACTCAGCGATGAGAGCTCTACTTCAACATGTTCTGATAACACTATTTAACCTTAATTTATTTCTTAATATTTCTCTTGTGGCCCATACGTATTGAAAAAATTGAGAAGAGATGTAGGTGTTAAACAATTTGTTTTTTTTAAAATGAGGAGATGGCTAATCTTATTACAGCGTGTCGGTTATGCATGATGCGCTATAAATTATTGTGGGCCAAATTAAAATATTAATTCTAAAAGTAGCCTAATCATCATCATCATCATTCAGATCATCCCAGAAGGGGCTTGAGATCGCAGGCCCTGGTATGTGCTATTTGCAGCGCATTTCTGTATTTGCCTGTGTTGTGAACTTTTGCAGCAAGTTTCTGTATTTGCATGTGTTGTCGACTTTTGCAACGCGCTTTTATATTTGCACGTGTTGTGAACTTTTGCAGCGCATGTGTTGTCAAACTGATGAAGATGTTTTCTTTATTTGCTGGTGTTTTTTTCTATTTGCATGTGTTTTCTTTAGTTGCAGCGTGTTGAGCTCTCTCGGCCACCGTAGTTTAGGCCAGATAGGGACCTTCTACAAGTATACATGATTTTTATTTCACTTAAAAGCAATTTGGTGAACACACACAACACTCACAGAATAAACAATTTCAATACTGTACACAAAATATGTAATTGGTTATTATTATATTATTGTTAATAATACAGTCTTTTTAGAATTTAAAAAAAGAATTACACACATTTCTCGTTTCATCTTGAATCTAAAGGATGCAGTAGGCCTGTTCCTATGGCAAAAAAAGGGTGTTATTAAAATTTAAACCCTTAAATAAAAAATTAAAAAAATTATCAGTTCAGTTCAATATCAGGATTGATGTAGCAGAGTTAATCAATTATGAAACAAATTTCAATAAGCTATTAATGCTCCTTTACTGATATTACTAAGCTAAACATAAGAATCTTTTAAAGGCGTCATGAATTGAGAAATCAACTTTTCCTTGAGCTTTAGAAATACGAGGTCATTGTACTATAAGAATATCCTGTAAGTTTCAGAACTGAAATTGTCCTTGTTAGTCCAATGAAAGCTTTTATTGACACCAGGCCCAGCGAACAACTGATCCTGAAATGTGCCTATCTACGACATAGATCGGTAAAACGCTGCCTCCGCAGAAGAATTGAACGCCTACTTCATCATTGCAACGTTAGCCCCGCCCACTGGCATGTTAGTGAGATGAGGAGGAGAGAAGAGTGATACAGGACTAAAAATAACATTACCTTTCAAAGGATCCTAATGCTAGGAATATGGTTATTTATTTTCTACAATGTGTTGAACACTCTCAGTTGAGCTTTTGTACATTTCACTGTGGATTCTTTGAATCAATCACATTTCGACGCAGGCTTTGCAAACAGACATTTACGATATGGACTCGACAGTAATGCAACAACATGTAAGTAACTGTGTTAATTCTGATATGTAATGATTCATGTACAGTCAAATGTTATTTGTCTATGTGTCACTAAATAAAACCAATGACTAAGAGTCAACTTCACGTTGTTTCTTTTAGTAGGATGAAAATAATCTGTTATTAAAACGGAGATTAAATTTAGAAAGCGATCAAAGAACGCTCCCTTTATAATCGCTAGAGCTGTCAATCAAGCAGTGCATGCTGGAGCTGTCAATCAAACAGCACAAGTTTATCAGTGACTGAGTTATGGACTGGCGCCAAAACTCCCGTTTTATTCAATCTCTTAGTAACATCGAGTTTGCACTGTTAGTTATGATGAAAGCATTCGTTAGTGTGCAGAAATTGAGTTGCAATGACGAGATCACAACATGTCTCTGATCGGCTACAATGTTCATCACTGCAACCTTTCGTGCCACGATCTAAATATAATGCCATAGATTTAAGTGTAATGGCATAATCAACGCTTTTCACGATTAGTTATCTGAATCTGTTGGGTCTCATTCTGGTTCCTCACACTGACCAGATCAGTGTGATTCTGTCTGCAGTAACTCCGAGCATCTGTCCAGTTCATCATCTGATTTACAAAGACAAGTCCTGTGTTCGCTTTAAGAAAAACATTTGGAGAAAGATTCACAAATGAGTTTATTATTCGTACGGTGCTTTATGGTTTGGATGTCAATAAGAGCAGCAGTGGAAACATCAGAAACACATGTCATTCAAAAATTGTTTCTACAGCAGGTGATACATGAAATATTCAGAATATATTCATGATGATTTTGATGATATAACATGAAGTAACATTTGTGAACATCATGTTTTCAAAGGACTTTCTATTTGTCCATTATGTTTCCTTACAGTCTCTCTGTTGGATTCAGACACAAAGAGCCAGATGAGAGAAATGTCAAACAGAGGAAGATGTTACACTGCAGCTAAATATGTTAGTTAACTGGTCCATAGAAACATTTACTAGGACGGTCTGACTGTCTCGGCAGGTTCCTATTATGACAACAAAAGGTGAATAGTCTTTTTTTTTTTCCTGGAAAATATTGTGACTATACAGAAATTGACTCCACATTGTAAGTGTGACAAATATCCACAGTCTCTTCTATATTCACAATCAAATTAAAAAGTAATACTTTTGGTATATTCTGCATCTATAAATGATTGGCTGTTGTAATTTTAAATAGCTGCACTCACTGTTGTTGCAGATGAAATGACGAGTATCACTACATGGCAAATCCTCCCATTGTCCCTTCATCATCATAGCACAATCATCTCTGCCTTCAGGTTGTCCAGGTCTCCAGTTCAGATAGAGCGCAGGTTCACCTGAAGGCCACTGCCATTTATCAACACCCGTCTTCTGCAGCCCGATCCAGACATACTGAACACCTTCACACTCTTCTTCAGCTCGTTCATGTTGTCAATGGTGGCCAGATCTGTGTATTTCTCTCTGCAGTATCTCTGAGCTTCAGTCCAGTTCTTGTTCACGTTTATAAAGTGATACTGACGCTGAACACATTCAGATACGGAGCAGAGAGCTGTGAAAGAGCGTTTGCTTTTATGATTTTCATAACAGGGTCAAACCTGATGAAACTATAAACCATAAATAAAACAACAAACACTCACCAATGAGAAGAAGAAATATAGAGTTTGGTCCATTACTGAGGAAGAAACACTAAAAAACTTAAACACACTCATATTCATCTAATATTAAAACAATAAGCATAACTAGATTGACAATTATTCAGACAATATTAACATCTCAAAGTCTAACTGTAGTTGAAGAATAAACATGTGAAGTTGTTCTTACTTTAAAGGTCGTGTGTTTCTGTCCTGAGTCTGAAGTTTCTGTATGCAGCTTTAAACTGTGATTATTATTATATTTGCTCTCATCCCTTATTCGGCACATAATTTGTGTATTTCTCAAAAAAAAAAAAAGCCTTTATCATTTTTCTTTCTTATTCACATGTGTGTTTGCATCTTTTCTCTGTGTTGGTCATTGTTGCTGTAATTCTGTGGAAACGTTAATTTGAATGTACTAGATCTGTACATATAGTGTATTTCCACAGCAGCTTCACAGGAAAAATCCACCTCATTGTTTACATTTTATTTTCTTATCATTTGTTTTCAAAGTTCTTTCAGCTTCAGTACTGTCATTGACCAATAGCATGTTTTTGCTTCCCAAACACAATATTTAAGACGCACTCTGTGTCTCCATTAGCACAGCATCTTTAATCATGGAAATCAGTAGCACAGAGAACGTTTTCATTATTTCACTATGTAGAATCACTCACTCTTGATATGATGCCAACTCACAGTCAACATTGTATCACAGTAACTTTCCTTCACTGGTGTTGCAAAACATTCTTGCATTTAATTTCAGTGCTAATTTTTACCTCTTTCTAACCTCTTTCTCTGTCTCACCTCTTTTTTTTTTTCTTTTTTTTTTGCATCTGTTCTTTTATCATCATGCATATGAAGACCTCCAGGCCTGCAGTGATTTTGATTAGACATGAAATGGGGTCAGATTAGGTAAAAAAAAAAAAAAAAAGGTCCTCTCATACTAAAACTCATGTTCATATTCACCCATGCCCTTTTTACACTGCAAAACAAGACAGAAGTGAAATGAATTATTTGTCCTCTCTCATCTTTGACATCACAGTAATGTTATTTTGAATTCGTTTTTAGGGCCCGAGCACCAGTGGTGTGAGGACCCTATTGTAATTGCTCTTCCTCTCTGAAATGAATCGCATTTTTGAGGGCCTAAACATGCTCGAAAACTCATGAAACTTTGCAAACGTGCCAGAAGTGGTGAAAATTGATAGTCTGATATGGGTTTCAGAATTAGGTGTGGCAAAATGGCGCCACCTACAAAATTTCAATTAAGCGCCCTTCGTGCTACATTTCACGTACAGTTATGAAATTCGGTAGACACATATAACAGCCCAATACCTACAAAAAAGTACAAAATCTGTAAACCCAAAAGGAAATTAGATATTTTGAATTTTTTTTTTTTTTTTTGCAGTTTTTGCCATTTCCAGACATTGTACTTTAACAAACTCCTCCTAGAAATTTTATCAGATAAATCATATTTGGTCAGTCTAATCTAAAGGCCTTTGAGACGTTAAATTGCGAAGATCTAGAGTTTTTACTGAAGGGTGTGTCCGTGGTGGCCTGACAAAGTTCGATGTTTCACCATGAAACAGGAAGTTGTAGTAACTCGGGCATACAATGTCCAACCTGCCCCAAACTTCACATGTTTGATAAGAGTCCTGGCCTGAAGATATCTACAATGCAAATATTTAGTTTCTCATAACGCCATCTGTTGGCATCAGGAAATAGCATGCTTTACACTGTAATTCACTGCCTGAAACACATTTAAATATGCCATAAAGTACCAAACATACTAGAAACACGTTAAATCATGCAGCACTTAAGTGCTAATGTATGTGATTAATGCCACAAAACAGGAAGTTGTTGTAACTGCTGTTTTCCTAAAGCCACCCGGTGCCGGTGGCACGGGTGCGAGGGCCTTTTCATCTCTTGCAGCTTTAATTATATTTAAAATTTGTTTTCATTTTAATTTTTAAGTTGTGTTAAGTTTAAACATGAATATAATTTTATTTTTGTTTAAGTTTTAGCTATTTTAATACTTCACCTTAAACATAAATTAGAAATGTATTCTTGGCAACAAACTGAAATGTAATTTTTATATTGTTTTTAAGGTTTATTTTATTTTTATGGCTTATTTTTTAGTTTACAATTATAACCCTGCGTCACAGCACAGGATTGTCACTTGCTGGGTCTGAAATCGCATACTGTATAGTATAAGGCACATAATTTGGTTTGAAACTTACTTTGCAACAGTTAAAAAAAAGAATGTTCTATATAGTAAGAATGTGTGTGTGAATGCAATTCGGGCGTAGCTACTACATCCACCATGTTGCATTGTTTGAGGCTGCATCCGAAATCACATAGGCTACTCTCTGTAGTATAACGTAATCTGGATGGAATTTGGCTCAATTCAGTTTTGTTCTCATCCAACAGTGTTAGTGCAAACCAATAATAGTTAATGAATAGAAACCCAACTAAGCAAGCCAAAGTCGACAGTGAGAGTAATAGAAGTAATAGTAACATTACCATAACCTAATAGACACAGTATTCATAAAAATGACATTGCTCTCAGCTCTTCAGGCTGACAGGCAGCTGTAAAGCGCATGCGGCGAGATCGGCGTAAGGTCGTGGCATCGCTCCTAGTTTATTCCAGCACTTTGCCTGAGGATCGTAACGGTGCACCCAGGGCGTATCACGGGCTGAATCAGCTGAAGACCCTCCCAAAACATACAGCTGTCCGTCAAGAGTGGCCGCTGCGGGTGAGAGGTGCGGTCGGGGCAGAAAGGGGAAAGAAGACCAGGAGTCATGAACGGGATCATACGACTCACACTGCAGCTGGTCTCCAAACCCCGCCCACATTGGCTGCAAGCCCCCAGCCACAACCAATCGGTGTCCTGCAACCAGCATCACATGACCAGCCCGTCCTGCTCCTACTGTCATGGGTGCGCGTTTTGAGCAGCCACGCACCGGGTCGTAGATCCACAGACATGGATAGCAGTACAGACGAGAGTCGCAACCGCCAGACACAAACATCTCTCCATTCAACACGGCTGCGGCGTGACCGCAGAGAGGCACGTCCAGAGGATGAGACAACCTGTGTGTTAACAGACAAAGGAAAATAGTCTTTTTAGGTTTGTCACAAAAAGAGTATTTGGTCACTTGAAATGTCACTGCAGATACAAAATATCAAAGCAAATGCCTTTTTTTTTTTTTTAATCAGAGACCCCATAATGAAATGCTAAAACAATAGATCTGATGTGAAATTGTAGACAGTATTGTGTTTGTCTTTGTTTGTGGTTAGTGATTATATTTTATGTTGTTGATGCTGCTTTGCTGCAAGTTCAGGTTAAAAGAAAAAAGTTACATTTTTTGGATGGGCTTCCTTGCTCATCAGTGTCAAAAAGGTTGAGATGGCCAATCAAATCAAAGAAGGAGGATTTACTTTCCACACAAGCCGAGTGGGAATTCAGTAGCTAAATATTTGATATTTGACAACTGTTTTCTGACAGAAATGAAAATGACTGACAAAATCCATTGGTGCATACTACTCAATTTTTTTTTTTTTTTTTTTTTTTTAGAGAATCATGTGATTCATAATTGATAGTGATGAAATACAAAACATTAACCAAGCTGTTTTCAACATATCTTGGTCAAAAAATTTGTTTGGTCCACTCAAAAATTCAAGACAGGGTTACAGCCTTGTGATAAACTACACTGTTGTCAATTTGCTAGTTCTCCTTTGTGAACTTGAGGAGAACTGACTTCACACATTCACTAAAAATCACCAAAACACCAGTTGATTCAAGTCAGAAATGACATTAGCGAAATGACCTGCAGCATTTGAGACATGCAAACACCGCACAGACACTTGCATTGATATTTATTTGCATATGTTATTTTTACTATCAAATTTTTGCATTTATAAGCCAGTGTACAGGAAACACCCAATCTGTTTCTATTATAGTCAACCAAACATCAATAGCGATACACAAGTTGAGAAGCGTCTCGCTGCAGCCTGCAGTGGACATCCAACCCGGAGCAGATCCAAGCAGGGGCGGATTTGGTGATTTGGGGGCCCCAGGCAAAATACAAGAATGGGGCCCTATTGCACACATTTACTACCTTGAGGTTCCTTTCACTGTTGTGATGCTCGCTGCTGCACGAGCGTGTCCCATAGTTGTGTCCAATTGTTAAATTTTTCATGTACATGTTATAAATAATGGCTTTCTTTCATGTTGTAGACCCCTTGTTCACGTGTAAACAGGTTATAACTATATTAGAGTAGGTTGGTACTTGGGGGTAATTTTCACTGCACAATTGTCTACACAACGCAAGGCTGTCTAATTCTAAACTTACTTTTTTTAAATTTTAATTACAAATTTAACCTAAACTGAAAGAAATTATACATTTAAACGCTGAAGGATTAAGTGTGATTAAGTGTGATTGTGTCTGGAAAGAAACTGTGCATGCGTCCTTTACTTTGGTCCTTCACAGAAATAAGTAAGCACCATATAATACACATTGTTGCTAAGTATTTACTAGCTTCAGATGCATGATATTTTCATTTGCAGGGCCCTATGTAATCTGTTTTTTTTTTTTTTTTTTTAATTCCGTTTCATTTGATTTTTTCCAAATTATTATTATTATTTTTTTCTTTTTCTGGATTAATTTTTTTTTTTTTTTTAATTAATTGAAATCATGAAACTTGTTTAATTTAACAGCAATTTATTAAAAGGTTAAACAAAAAACTACATTCTTAGGGCCCAAATTCTGTGCTTTATATTTTATTTTTCCTGTATTCCATTTTAATGGTTTAATCAAGAACATATCTAATTAATTTAATTCATAAAAACAACTTAATTTATTAATTTGTATACAATGATAGGGCACTATGAATTTTTTTTTAAAATAAATTATGTGTTGTGTATTTTAATTTTCCTGGTAATCAAATGAAGTCTTAAAACATGAATCTATCTTTTATTCCAATAAAAATTAAACAAACCCTTAAATTTTTGTACATTCAAAGTGCTACAGAACAGACAATAACATTAAGACATACATTAAACTGTTCAAGAATAATATAGCCAAACTTTTATTCTGAAGGGTTGCCCTGAAGACCTTTTCTGTGTGTATATGGTATGATGATGATAGTTTCTCTCAAATGAAACGGTAGAAAATGCAGACGGAATCATGGAATCTATTCATAAAAACGGAATTTACTATGTAACATGGAATGTCACGGAATTTGGACATTTTGGATTTATACATCAAATGCAAGTCAGTACACTTCAATCAAATCACGATATGGACTAGTGTATGTCAATATTAAATGGCAAAGATTCTATTTAAATATAAATTCTGCACGTTTTTTGTCTCTGTGTGAATGAATGGTGCAGACTAGCACTGCAAGCGTCGCACGTGCTTCAGTAGTAAATGAAACCGCGCATCTGCGTCATTCATTCCGTGACATTCTGTGTTACACAGTAAATTCCGTTTTTAGGAATGGATTCCTCAATTCCGTCCGCATTATCTGCATCGCAGAAATCACAGGGCCCTACATTTTCAACAAGAAGCATGTTCAGTGCTGACGAGCAGACGGTTGTCGTGGCTCGTGCATCCGCGCATCTCGTATATAAAAAGCATTTTGGGGGGCCCTTGGCTTTCGGGGGCCCAAGGTGATCGCTGACCTTGTGGCCTAATGGTTAAGTCCGCCTCTGCATCCAAGTGTGATGTCAGGAGCCACGACCATGTTCAAATACATCTCATTAGCGTGATTTCCCCCCCCCCCCAAACCAGTTCAGCAGACACTCCGCCCTGCAGCCAATTTTTAAGATTTTATTGGTCATGTCAATCACAGTACAGACTGCCTACACCAAACACAGATCCCTAAACTTAACTGTCACTGTAACCTAAATCAATTAAATTAGCTGCAGGGTGGAATTTCTGGTGAAATGGTTTGGGGGAAATAAAGTCACACATCCTTATCTAACCCCTCCTGTTCGAACCGCCCACTCTAGGCAGGACTCGAACCCGGGTCCGCCGGTATGGGAGTCGGGCGCTCTAACAAGGAGGCTAAAGACCACAGTCTCTAGAGTGCCTCTTAAGATCAGGGGAATGAGGTTTACATGCACAGCTCTTGTTGGCCTACATCCGTTACACTCACCCCCCTAAACCTCACTCCCATCCGGGTCACAGCACCAATGTAACCCCTCCTGTTCGAACCGCCCACTCTAAGCAGGACTCGAACCCGGGTCCGCCGGTATGGGAGTCGGGCGCTCTAACAAGGAGGTTAAAGACCACAGTCTCTAGAGCGCCTCTTAAGATCAGGGGAATCAGGTTTACATGCACAGCTCTTGTTGGCCTACGTCCGTTACACTCACCCCCCTAAACCTCACTCCCATCCGGGTCACGGCACCAATGTAACCCCTCCTGTTCGAACCGCCCACTCTAAGCGGGCCTCCAACCCAGGTCTGCCAGCATGGAAGTTGGGCGCTTTAACACGGAGGCAGCGACTGAGCCTCTTGAGATCAGGGGAGTGAGGTTTACACACACAGCCCTTACTGGCCTACCTTTGTTACACTTATGCCTAAAAACCCTTTTAATCTGGAACCTATACTGAAACCCACCTAAACCTACCCTTACAACTGAAACCCACTCAAAACCTACCCTTACTCCTAAAAACCTTTTCATTCAGAAATCTACATACAACAAATTGGCGGAATGGGGATTCACGAGGTGACGAATTTGAACATGGGTAGGCTTCTGACAGGTTGGATGTCCACTGCAGGATGCGGTGAGCCCTACTTGCACAAATTTGACGTGGACCTCCAGGTGTTGTCGTCAGGTGTGTAACACTCCACTGAGTCCAGACAGTTCATGTCATCGCTGTTTCCGCCCAGGACAAACACCTTTCCTCTGTAACACACAGCGGCGAAGTAATCCCTGGGGCTGGACATGTCAGGTAGACATTCCCATCTGCCCTGAGCTGGATCAAATCTGCACACAGACGCACAGGATGATTATTTTCTCATACGGCTGCATGCAAACACAAGTAGTAACTGGCTCGTGAAGCTTCAAAACCTTTGCAAATAATTTGTTTAAAACCAGAGATTTGGCACACATAATAATGCCAAAGTAGCATGATTTCAGTAAACCAGGCTTTGTTATGTCATAACTGTTTCGAAATGTGTCAAAATTTCAATGGATTGCCAATATGGTCTCTGTGAACCAGTTTCCTATGTGGTTTTTACCTGATCTTGGATCAGTTTTTATAAATTTGTAAACATTTAATGACACATTTGTATATTAAAAAGAAGAGTTGTAGTTAGAAGTCTAATAATTGGTCTAATTAACCAAGATGTCCATAAAACAAACAAAACAAGCCCTACAGTATAATAAAATAACATATATTATAAAGACATTTTATATTTAATGGTATTAAATTATTTGTTAATTGCATTTAATAGATTACACTTTGTTTTAGCTTTGTGTCTCCCATCACTAAACACAAGATGATCCAAAGAGTCCCACCTCAGCGCAGTCTTTAGTATGTCCAGGGCACCGTAGTACTTCCTGCCTCCCAGGATATAGAGCGTGTTATTGAGGACGCACACGCAGTGGCGGAAGCGTGGCGGCTCGGGGAGGTGGGCCAGAGGTCTCCACTCGATCGTACGGATGAGTCCCTCTCCACGCATGAAGCGACGGGCGAACCACAAGCACAGGTTTGGCTCTCGACGCTCGAAATTCTCATTCACACAATCTCCACCTACAAGAACCAACACCTATGCAGATTTAAAAGAAATGATTAAAGCAACACTACTACATTAAGTACACTATGTAACTTTTTTTGTTCAAAATTAACAAATTTTTTACATTACATTATCAATCCTTCTTCCAAAACGTGTTTTTGTCTTACCCTGATTCACTATGGTTAGCCTATTTTAAGTGTTTATATTTTAGACCTGATGCAATGGATTCCGCAGGAAGTTGCATATATACATCACTCATCCATGCGTGTCTCGTCATATCCGTAAACAGAGAAAAGTTGCTCTGGCTACTTTGACACTTGTATGGTGTGGGAGTGGCATAGGTTAGTTAACATGGAGCAGCTAAATCTCCAACCTCTGGAATCACCTGTTTCAAATGAACGACGAACAGAGGAGAGTCTGCTGACAAAAAGAGAAATTGACAGAGCTGAGATGGTGAGAACTGAGGGATCTGAAATGCTGTAAAAGCGACGCAGAGATGGCGTTTTTATTACTCAACAGTTGAGTTAGGTATTTTATTGAACAGGTGAATTGTCAAATCTCTCTAACAGAGTTCATTGTAAAGCATTATCTATTATGAAGGGTCATTTCGTTATGGTTGTTGTAGCGCTGTGATGGAATTTATTTTCAAGGAAGTACCTTGTCCATTAATGGTAAAGCTAACGTCTTCAGCTCAGCTTGAGATCTTCTCCATCTAAACTGGTTATATCTCTTAACGTTTTATGAGCAGTAGGATAACCACATTCATCCGCACAGTCACACAAAGCCGAAGCACAACCGAAACAATGTTCTTCCACAAAATGCATGCAGTTTTGTTTTTTTAACCGCTAGAGCACCAAAGTTACATAGTGTACCTTTAAGTCAAGTCAGGTTTAGTTGTACACAGGCTTACACTGAAAAGCTGCTCTATTGAAAATACTAAAACAATGCACTTACAATCAAACTTATGTTTGAGATGAGAACATAATTATATTATATATATTATTATATTATATAAAGTCGAAGTACACTTTCAACAGTCATCAAAAGTGACATGATCATGTTGCAATAAATTGTTCAAATTGATTCAGACCTCTAAAAAATGACATTCACCCAACATGGTTTGTGCTGCTCTTCAATTTACTTAATTAAAATGAACTAAAGCAACACAATTATTATGGGAAAAACAGAAATTATTAAATTGATGCACTGCAGCCACTTATTTACTCATGTATTGTTATTTGTATGAATGGTGTTTATTGTATTGTTATGTATTGATTTTATGTAGAACTGATGTGTATTGATGTGAGACCATAAACACTGTGGGATGCAAGGCAATTTTTGGAAGAAATTCCAACATTAAAATTGAAACTAAATTGAAATTGAAACAATTCTTTTGAACTTTGGTCTCAACTTAATTTCTTTGTGTACACTCCCTGAGTGAATAATATTTGTTGCATCAGTGTATTGGTGAAACTGCAAAAAAGGAGGATCTGTTAAAGGGTTAGTTCACCAAAAAATGAAAATAATGTAATTTATTACTCACCCTCATGTCATTCTACACCCCTAAGACCTTCGTTC
Organism: Hypophthalmichthys molitrix; assembly: GCA_037950675.1. Classification (NCBI taxonomy): domain Eukaryota; kingdom Metazoa; phylum Chordata; class Actinopteri; order Cypriniformes; family Xenocyprididae; genus Hypophthalmichthys; species Hypophthalmichthys molitrix. The sequence continues at coordinate 33,622,298 of CM075498.1, read as the reverse complement.
ATCAATTTTTTGTGTCGAATCAGTGATTCGGATCACATATCAAACCACCAAACTTCTGAAATCACATGACTTTGGCGCTCCGAACCACTGATTCGATTCGTAAAGCTCCGAAGCTTCATGAAGCAGTGTTTTGAAATCGCCCATCACTAGATATTGTTAAAAAGCCGTTATTTTGTTTTTTGGGAGCACAAAAAATTTTCTCATCGCTTTATAATATTAAGGTTGAACCACTGTACTCACATGATTTAAATATATTTTTAGTACCTTTATGGATCTTGAGAGAGGAAGTACCATTGCTGTCAATGGAGGTCTCGCTGAGCCATCGGATTTAATCAAAAATATCTTAATTTGTGTTCCGAAGATGAACGAAGGTCTTACGGGTGTAGAACGACATGAGGGTGAGTAATTAATGACAAAATTTTAAATTTTGGGTGAACTAACCCTTTAAAACATTATATTTATACAGTATAGTATTATGTATAGTTACAGTAAAGTTAACTAAAACTAGTTGCCAAAGCAACATTTCTCATTTTCATTTAACTTGATGTACTAAAATAACTACATAGACATATTCTTAATAAACATTAAAACAACAAAAATGACAAAAACTGTTATTTTAGTACTGAGTGTTATTTTAGCATAATTGATGTATACTATTATTTTTTATATACTATTAATTATTTTAATTTTAGTCATTTTGGTGTGTGTTTTTGTAATTTTATTAGTTAATTTTATTTTTCAGTTATTTTAGTGCATCAAGTTAAACTAAACAAAAATGAGAAATGTTGCTTTGGCAACTAGTTTTTTTATGTTAGGATAACAAACGTATTTTTATGGTTTTAGTTTTAGTTAATTATAATAACGCTGTTCTGAAGAAATTTCTTTTGCCTTTTTATTGATTATATTTATGTAATAATTTTCTTTTTCAGTAGGTTGTACCTGGTTTGGAGTGCGCGGCTTGCAGTCTGACGTTCTCCTATTACCATGTAAGAGATTATTCACAATTTCCAGAGCCGTTTTCCCTCCTGAACTCCGGACCAGCAGTTTACAGTCCTGCACCTGAAAAGAAGAGGCAAAAGTGGTCCTTATGAAGCTGTGAAGAAAGCTGCGGCTTCTCAGGTTCATTCTTATGTCAACAGTAATGTACCTCCAGCAGCTCCTCCGGTCTCATGAGAGGGAAACGAACGTCCTGCATCAGTCGGGAGAGATGACACAGCCTCTGGTCTTTATCATCCTCGACCCAGTTGACCACGGCTCTGAACACGTCCAGCTGTCAGGAGATAGAGAGAGTCTGAATATGCTAATGCTGCCCCCTGCTGCTCTGTTCATTGTGATACAGTAAAAAAGAGGGGTTTTTGAATGCATAGAAAGTGCTTAACCAGATAACCCATAATCTTAACTATAGTTAAACCTCATAATTATATAGTATTGTAACATCTAGTTTAACATGTTTGAGGAATATATATATATATAGTTTCTGCTTATTTCTCAGTAATATTTTAAAGAAAAATTTTCACTATTATTAATATCTATCTATCTATCTATCATTTATTTGGTTGGTTGGTTTCCGCCTATATGTCCTAAAATAATCTTTTTAAGCACTCCCACTAGGCATTTTCTTCTGATGCAATTTTAACTTTCATTTAAAAGTAGACTTTTATATTTTATAAAGAAATTGTAAGTGGCACCTGTCTGTGCAAAACTTGGCAACACAATGCTGCAGTGTTGTGAGTGATTGCCAGGGTGTTGCCATGTGGTTCTTATGGTTATTCCTGGTGGTTGCCAGGTGGATTCTCAGTCTCTGTGATATTCTGGTCTCTCGGGTCTCTCCTTCAACTGTGTCTGTGAGATTGTTTCAGTTGTTTTATCGTCCATCTGATCTTACCTCACTATCTGCATTCAGCGTATCTCTCTCCAGCAGACGCTGCAGCTGGACGCAAGGCAGATCCCTGAACTTCACCCCCTCCGCCACCCTCTGAAAGTGGGCTAAAACATAGTCCTCTGCCCTTCTGCGCAGATCCTCCAGACTGTGGGCTTCAGCAAAGGCCAGAACATCCAGGCAAGACGTTCCATCCATGTTGTCCTGTAAGAAGTTTAAGCACAGTGACAGCACCCCCTGCAGCTGAAACTGTGAAGCGGCTTCTGTCAGATCCCACACGTTCCTGCAGCTCAGTTTCAGTCGGCCAGAGTAAATGAAGTCCAGTAGGTTGCGCAGCACCCAGGACGCCACGCCACGCAGTAACACCACATCCTCGCCGGATTCACGTAACCCTCCGCAGAAGAGAGCCCGAAAGTAGTCCGCACCCGCTGCTAATATGACACGATGGGCTAGAAGAGAGTTTTCAAGATAAAATATACAACACAAATATGAAAGATGACTTTATGCACATTCATAATTGCTGCAGACAAAACTCAAAACAATAGTTCAGCCAAAAATCACCCTCATGTTGTTCCAAAACCAATTTTTCTTGGCTAACATAACATTTTTAATTAGGTTTTATTTATTTATATATTCCCATTTTTAATTCCAATTTTAGTTTAAGTTATAGTAATTTTATGTTTTTTTTTTCTTGTCATTGTCTTTTAAATACTTCTATTTAGCTTTATTTTCTTTCGGTTTTAGTCATTTTAGTGGTAACACTTTACAATAAGGTCTCATTTGTTAACAATAGTTAATGTATTAACTAACAGGAACTAACAATGAGCAATACATTTGTTACAATATTTCTTAATCTTTGTTAATATTAGTTAATAAAAATCCAGCTAATCCAAATACAACATTTGATTTTAATAATGTATTAGTAAATGTTGAAATTAACATTACCTAAGATTAATAAATGCTGTAGAAGTATTGTTCATTCTTAGTTCATGTTAAGTAATGTAGTTAACTAATGTTAAAGGCACACTATGTAAATTTTCGCTGCTAGAGGTCGCTTATTCAAAACAAAGGCCTAGCTTGATGACGCCTTGATTTTGTGGAATCATGGGAGATGTTGTCCTCACATCTACAGCCAGTGGAAAAGAATTGGGACGGCAGAGCAGGGCCGAGTGTTGTTTGAGCAGAAACAAGGCCGCTGGAGCGATTGCTAATAACGCAGTTAGCAATTTCTTTTGCCTTTTTATTGACGAGTGCGACACACGGCTCGAGAGCAGCAGAACTTTTATTATGCCGCATTTGCTGCTTCCGCTTCTTCCGGTCAAGCATAGGTGGGTATCTGTAACACTGTTTGTAGATACGGGAAGAAGGAGGCGGGAACCGGCAAACATTCAACATAACTTTAATATATAAAATAAACAAATACAAAACGAAAGTAATGCCGGCAGACCCTCACGGCCGTCTGCCAGCCACACAAACATAATAAAACCATAAAATAAAGTCCAGGCCTGGTCCTCTCTCGTCTTTCACTGTCGTCACTCCCCTTTTATGCTTCCGGAGCTCCTCCGTGAGAGATTCGAGGCCGGTGCAACGCGCCGTTCCCTCACGGCTCTCACCCGCCCTGCTCGTCACAGTAACGCAGCGCTGTTTTATCATATTACATACATTTGTGTGTTGAAAGTTGTTATAGTGCTACTCTGCGTTTGCTCGGCAGCTACTATGAGACACTTGCTGCACACTGCAGTAAGTTAGATCGATATTAGGCATGGTAAATCATGGTACTCGCTGTAAATCAAGAAAACGAGATTTAAACAAGACTTTCTGTGTTGAGCTATATAACAATGATTCATTTTCTGTCAATGAATGTTGCTCACTTGTCTAAAACACATAATATATTAAAGCATCTTTGGTGTTTCCATGGTTTCTACAAAATAAAACAGTAATTGATAGGCGACACACAGACACGGTCCTTGTTCTGGTTAAATTTGCATATTTCTCTGGATTTAAACATTCATTGAATCATTTAGGATAATGTAAGTACACAAGTCAACAAAATATATAACATTGTTCTAGTGGTTTTTAGATATTTTAATCCCAAAATCTTACATATTGTGCCTTTAAATAATGAAATGTAAAGACCCTGAGATCTCATAGTTACCAGGGAAACGGTCTCCGCTGTCTGCTTGTATGATGACATCACAGCCAATGTTTCCCTCCCACAGTGTCTGTATGATCTGCAGGCTTCTTTCCCTCTCTCTGCTCCCGAAGACCAGAACGTCTCCACCAAACAGTTGCTGGAGTCTTTCGGCCCCTAAACCCCTACAGGCTTCCAGCACTTCATCCGTTTCTCCTCTAACCACTTCTCCACTGTAGCTGAAGTCCAGTACAGCCTTCAGTCCTGCAGGAGTCATCAGTCTTCCATCCAGTTCCACTTCCTTAAGCCCCGCCTCTCCAGATAACAGCCACGCCTCTGCCTTTTGACTGACAGCAGCGAGCACCAGTCTGTGAGCTTTGTAGGAGTTGCCCTGGAGCTTTAAACTGCAGTCCAGTAGAAGTCCCTCCTCCTTGAGTCCTCGAAGCGAGGCGAAGAGGTCGTCACAGTGTGTGGAAAGCACAAAGGGACGGATCTCTGGGTCAACAAATGGATCTATAGGAGGATGTTTTCTGAAAGTGGGCGGGGAAAATGTTGAAGTGGGAGGAGATGTTGAAGTGGGAGGAGTAAGGATGATTGATTTTTTTTCTCTAACATCTCCTTTTAGACTTGAGGATGCAATGTGACTTCCAGCTTCCTTTTCTCTTTTTTCTTCACCTGCGCGTTTGCCTTTCACAGAAGAACCAGACTGGAGATGAATGGGCATATTTGCCTCCTTTTTCTTTAATTTCCCTCTGGTTTTGTGCTGAGATATTAATAACCTTTTAAAAGGGTGAAATAATGCAGATAATGAACTATTATCTGAACAAGATAAATAAATGGCATTTCTAAGTAAAACAATCCTACAGTATTGGCCAATGTTTGCTCTATTATAGAGGCCTATAATATTACTGCTGTCAAATCAATTATAATCTGTCTATCTATCTATCTATCTATATTAGACTTTAGACTTTGCTGTAATTTTACAGTTACTTACCGCAAAAAAGCCCAGTAAAATACCATATTTATAATTTACGGTTAACTACTGTAATATGCACTGCATTATGGGTAGTTTTCAGTAACTTACTGTATATGGGAATTTGCAGATTTCTTGAAGTGCAATATTATTTTTTTAATGTCATGGTAATAACAGTACAAGTGTGGTGATATATAATTTTTATATGAGAGAAAAAAAAAACTTTGCTTTCACCTTGCTAAATTTAAATTATTTCTCGCGTGCAAAGCCCACGTGAGGTTTGTGTCAAGTGCACGCATAACGGACGTCCCTGCTGAGTTGATCACCAGCTTTGATTTTTTTTTTTGAGGTGTGTACTTTTTACTTAACAAATTTTTAACAAATGTCTTTTATAATTTACTTTTACAATGTAAACCATTACCAGAATCAACTAAATACAGCTAAATATATGAAGAAAGTAAATAAGATGTAATTATAGGCTATTACTAAGAGGACAGTCTGATGAGCAAATTTAGATGAGAAACTCATGACCATTTCTCACACATTTTCTGAGACAAAACAGAACTCATTTGCAAATTTGCTCATGGACAGACGAAGTAACAACTTGTGCAACAGCAGTTATTCTTAGTTATTAATCTATCTGTCTGTCTAAGCCAGCAAAAGCACTGGTAACGTCATGCAGCTGGTTAGCAGAAGACCTTTCTCTCAATGCTGACCATCCAGTGGGTCGCAGACATCAGTGTAGTTTCAGATCAGCCACCAGTGGTGTACCAGTATGGAGGCCATCAAAGACCAACTATGATGTTTTGTTCATGCTTTTTGTTGCCATTTTGTCATGATCTCTGCTTTGATTTGTTGTTATGAATTTTGAATTGATTAAATTTAATAGCATTCATAAAATATTCAAAATAATAATTTTGTAAAATAAGTAAGGGTTATGTACTGTAAAAAGAAAATGCGATAAGGGCATCATACTGTAAAACACATGTACAGGTAAGCTACTGTAAAGAGGCAGTTACAGTAACTTACTGGCAATAGTGCTGCCAGTATGTTACCGCAAAAATACAATAAAATGTCTAACAGTGTATATATACACACAAACACACACATACACACAAACTATACAAAATATGTATACATTTTCAAACCTATGTTAGTGTATACATACATACATACACTACCAGTCAAAAGTTTGGACGCTGTAAGATTTTTAATGTTTTTAAAAGACGTTTCGTCTGCTCACCAAGGCTGCATTTATTTAATTAAAAATACAGTAAAAACAGTAATATTGTGAAATATTATTACAATTTAAAATAACTGTTTTCTGTTTGAATATATTTTATAAAGTAATTTATTCCTGTGATGGCAAAGCTGAATTTTCAGCATCATTACTCCAGTCTTCAGTGTCACATGATCCTTCAGAAATCATTCTAATATATAATTTGTTGTAAAAGATCATGTAAGCAAAAAAGGTCATGAAAACAGTGACACACAAACACTAGCCTATATATTGCATTTATATCAAATATATTTATTATTTTTTAAGAATGTTTTTTTTTTCCTGAAAACGTTTAATTTTAGAAAAAATTTATGATTTTATTTTAGATTTAAAGTTACAGTGATTTGAAATGCAACTAAATTTCAGTGTATGATTAATAGTTAAGTCAAAGGGGTCAAAATATGTCTAATTCTTGTATTTACAGTTGCATATTTTTAAGCACATGTGGCCCAACATACTTTATCTTTTACCAAGTTAATAAGTAATGTCTCTTGGCAATAATTTTAAAAAGAAAAGAAAAAAAACGAGGTGGCTTTCTTCATTGTCATTGTTATGAGGCCTGAACTTCCCTCAGTCTTGCTCTCATTATATCAGAGGTGACCCCGCTGAAATACAGGCATGTTGACACTGACTGGCACACGAAAGCTCTTAAACATGAATAATGACTCTACAATACTCCCTTGATTACAGTTTAACCTACTCCAACTCACCGTTATTTTGTCGTGAATATCGAGGAAAGTACTCGAAGCTCTCTGCACGTGTCCTTGAAACAGCTGCAGACCTGATAATGTGTTTACGGCTGCTTTCTGTAAATCGGACATGAAATAAAAATGTTACTGTAAAAAAAAAAATGTCGTTTTTATGTCTGTTTGTGGTTCTTCACATGACCCGAGCTACATCAAAATTAGACAGCTCGCCTGTATGTTTTTATTTGTGGCAAGATGTGCTTGTAACCAATGGACTAATAATAGATATTGGCTGCAGCGCGCGCAGTGTTATCATGATGCGCGTGACCTGAGAGAAATAAAGAATAAAGAGAAGAGCTTAGGCTAATATAGAGGGTTAATTTCATGAAAACGCGTCTGCATCATATTTTATCCCAAACTCAAAAGGGGAAAAAAAGGTATAAACAATATTTTGCATAAAACGAAAAGTCTATTTTAGGATCATTCGCATTAATTTAATGAAAAGTTTTATTTTTTTTTTAGTTTGCTAGTAATCCTCATTTCTCTTAATGATGATTCTCATTTTCATTTTGTAATTTTTTAATCAATAAGTAGATATGTGTAAATGTTGGCTATAGTTTATAAAAGAAGATTTGTAAATTATAATGTAGCCTGCTTGATCAGTTTCCAAAGAAGCATGTCGAAATTATTCAGGAAAATATGATTTTCTTATCAAAGTGATAAAATGTGTTGCACAAATGAGTAGGCTACACCCTCCTTTTTTCTGGTGTAAGTTTAAGGCAATTTTTGATCAACAGTTATGTATGTTGAACCAAAGTAAATTCTTCACAATTTAAAGTGTTATATTATAGCCCACTGAATCATTCTCAGATTTAATGCTGACAGCAATGGAACCACTTGGGAAAAACTGTAGACTGAAGGTGTGGGGGAGTTTTGTTTTATCAGTGCTATCATGAAATCACACACCACTGTGTTTTGTAATAGCCCACAAAAGAACAGAAGATGCTACCCTCTCCATATTCCCTGCGTTGTCAACTATTATTGAAATCCTGTGTCATTGGTTTCTTATAGCTACGAATATTTATTTTAAGGTAGCCTAAGTAATAATAAAGCATTTTATATGGCGTGATAAATGAAGTTCTCTCATGAAATCTCTGCAAAACATTAATCATGGACCATATATTCAGTGCTGTTTTTAATTCCAGGAATTATCTGAACAGTTTTGGCAACTTTAAGCCCTTTTACAGTCCTACAGATGAGTCGTACGCCCTCTTTTTAATGGAAAGTTCTGCCAGACAAACCCATGATTACCTCAGTCAGTCAGTAACGAGCGCTTAGCCAACAAATTATTCAAGATAAAGTTTTTATACAAATGTGTACGTGGACAAATCATGGCCTTTTCCACGCTATAAAGCTGCTTTGAACACCATATTTCCTATTTAAGATCACTAAATTTTTTACTCAAGTGAACTTGAGACCTCGAGGCCATAAAGTCTACAGAACGTTTGTTAAAGGAGTTTCTGCAAAAAGATCATAAACGCGGTGACAAAGCATAGCCTGCTACTGGTGTGTCATTTAGTGTACATTTCGGAAATTAAGGACCACTTGTGTATAGTGTAGCCTATATAAATTACTTCCAATGCAAACGTTTTAATCTCAGTACAATGTAACCAGAATAAGAAACTTTCAATCATATCATAAAATCAAAAGTCCGACTATTTTTTAAGCCCTTTTTACCACCCATCGCATTTATTGTCTCCTTCTGTGTAATGTAATGTCAGTCTCATATTTGATGTTATTATTTGGGTTAATGATTGATCATAGCCAGTTAACAGAGATACAGTTATCAGGATAATCCGAAGAGGAAACAGCGCGCTTGACATCTTTTATGTCATCAATTACGCAGAAACGCGTCTCAGAACTAGCTCGCGTCCACGTGGGATAAGGGGAGGTGTAACTTTTGCTATAAATTAAGAAAGCCGTGATGATAACGGAAGACAACAGGCTACTGCATAGCTGCTCAAAATAGGATGAAAGCTCTTTAGAATACTTTTGTTGGTGGTGTTGTGCCCTGTTCCATTTTTTTTCTCCGTTCATTCAGGAATTAAGTTTAAAAAGAAGAGGAGATCAGCTGTCAGCCATTACATAAAGTAAGTTCTTGAATATTTTGGAAAATATTTTCTCCCCCCTTAAAGCTTCTGGTTTGCCCAAAGCAAAATCTGTCCGCGCAACGAGTCCATGTCACACGTTTGACTGAAGTAGAATTAGATTAGAAGTAGTGCAGAATCTGAAAAAAAAGGATATTTAGTTATTAACCATTTACATTTAAAAATGGTCTTAAACAGGTCTTTACATTAAATAAGTCTTAAATAAGTCTTTACATTAAAACATTAGGTCTCAACATATTCTTAAATGCAATATAATTTCCTTTACAGATAAAGCAGTTCAGGAGCTTCAGGGTGCGCAAATGGGTCATCGCTTCTCCAAACGCAGGCTGGCGGGAGCAGACAACTTGCCCCCAGGTCGCTTTTCGGTCAGTGAAGAGGCTCCGCCGCATTACTCCTCTTACAGCAGTGGCAGTGAGACGGCCATCACCATGGAGACACCAGCAAGAAGGACGTCAGAAGTTCTGAACTCAAGGCAGGACAATAGGCGTCCTTCCATATACAGCACCATGGATGCAATGCCGCATCTAGAGTTTTATGCCAACGCTACTGCCACGGGCCGCATCAGGCGCAGCAGACCATCACTGGAGACTCTGCGCAAGGCTTATGATGTGGGTCGTTTGTTGGAACAACAGAGAAAGTACCAGAGGCTGCAGTTTCAGGACCGCATTTGTTAGACCCTTGTTTTATGTAACAGCGCCATCTAACCAGATCTACTCTATCCGATGAAACCGCATTTAAAAAAAGAAAACGAGCGCAAACACGATAGCTACGGAAATTATTAAATTTTTGACTTTTTATCTTTTCACCTTATTTTTAACGTAACATGTCCGCTGTTTTAAACTTAAATGTGCGAGGCTTCTCGTTAATTTAGTTGTGCAAAACACTTAATTGTGCTGCTTAATGTTGCAAATTGTTATTTTGTATATATATTATTTTAATGCATTATTGTAGGTAATTAATAAACACGTTTTACAGATTAATGTAAACCGTTTGACAGTTTCCGGCACTTTTTTAGAAGTCTAGACATCTTGACATCTTTTAAGCAGACAAAAATATAGGCCCTATAGGCCATGTCGTGGCCACAAAGGAAGAATTCTTCTCTAGTTTTAGTAAAATCACGGCTACGAATTAAATCGTTTATTTAATTTGTTCCCTCATTTTAGTAAATCGTGGCCTCCTTGAACAGATTCGTTCCCTCCTTTTGACTAAAACAAGGGAATTAATTATTACAATGTGGATCAAATTTAGTAGCCTATACCTAGGGGACGAATTATTATATCGTGCACACGATTTATTTAATGAGGGAACTATCAGTAAAACATGCTGACCTGGGAACGATTAATTCGTTGACAAGATTTTCACAGCCTGGTTGCCAGGTTTTACAACAAAACTCGCCCAATTGCTACCGGGGTACCCCTTTAAAAATGAAAAACATTCCGCGGCAACAGTGTTAAAGCAGCTCAATTCTGCGGGTAAACCGCGCGGACTTGGCAACACTGATGACTACATACAAGTGCAGGGCTCCGTACACAGCTTACTTCCGGGTTGAAAAAAAAATTATTTCCAAGAAAATTGAATTGATAACCAGAATAAAGAGGCTAATAGAATTAAACAAATTTGTTTAAAAAATGTCAAGAGGGTTGTCAGAGGTTATGTTTAGCCTTAGGAGTTGGTTAGGACAATATATCAATTAAGTCTTAATAATTAAAAAAGTAAAACACTAAATTAAATTGAATAGTGAGTGCTATAAAACACTGTATATAGAGTACGAGTTAGCCTACATACATACATACATACAAAAAAATGTCCTATAAATGCGGTCCTGAAACTGTAGCCTGAATTATTGAAAGATCATCTGCTGTAACATAGGCTACTTGATTCTGTATGTAAGCCTACTTAAATTTTGCAGTTTAAATGTGTGTGTATTTATGGTTAAGGATGGAGAATCTGGTAGTAACATGCGTGGCTCTAGTACGGGAAGCGTTTCAGCGCTTCAAGAGTGTGGAAAAGAGTCTGAGGAAAACGGCCCAGGAGAAAAGACCTACCAGCCAGTGCGCTTTGGATGGGTGACTGGGGTTATGGTGAGAACCAGTGAAAAATAGACACTCATGCTTGCAAAAGGTCGCGTGCTCATATGAATACACGCTCTGTTATTGTATTTCAGATTCGCTGTATGTTGAATATCTGGGGAGTCATTCTGTTCCTGCGATTGTCCTGGATAACATCTCAAGCAGGAATCCGTGAGCCTTTTTTTTTTATTAATATATAAAACAATTCCATAAAGTGGTTACTTTTTGGTTACTCTACTTGGTAAAAGACAGTCCAAGATAAACCTTCTGTGCAATACAATAAAAACAACTTCCTTTAATGAACCACAGGCCAGACAAGCTATTTACTTTAGTAAAGATAATGTTGCTCAAGAAATTCTCAATGAAAAACTTTTATAGAAGCACTTCCCAGAACTGTGTGTGTGTAATCTCTGATGGCCACTTATCTTTGATGTGTTTTGTCTATTCTCTGAACTGGAGCTCTGTAGAGACATTCTGTCCTATTCGTTTTTTATTTCCTCTACTTTAGTTCTTACATGGCTAATTATACTGATGTCAGTCCTTGTGACCTCCATAACGGCGCTGTCTGTATCTGCCATTTCCACCAATGGGAGAGTCTCTTCTGGTGAGTCACTTGACAAGAGCATGACATCAAACCGATGAGATTGCACTGATTTTGATTATAGTTGATGCTGATGCTTTATTTGCTGCGTAACTTGTACTTTGCTGTTTGTGCCGAGGTCATGTAATGATGTGGCTTATTGAAGAGAAGTGTGCTGTTGCTTTTTCTAAGCAATTGCGAAAATTGGGACCTAATAGAAGACAAGATCATATTTAAAGACAAAAAGTTGAATCTGGATCAGAATGATGGATTCGGTAATCAAGTTTCACTATCCAGAATCAGGCAGTCCATCTTAAATTTGTGCTGTTTTTCAAAGCAACATTGTGGATTTATACAAACTTTTCCAGATGACTTTGATGAATATACAGTGATTAAAACAGATTTTGCTTGCATAAAATAATCCCCAAAACATTACTGTACTGAAAAGCTTAGTATGTAACATAATGTTTACTTTATCACTGTAAAAGATAAACAGGTCAAGTGCAAAATATTAATAATTATGTATGCTGCATGATTCAGATTTTATATCATCTGACCTGGGATTAGGATTATTTGCAAAACACATGCACAAAAGTTAAAATTAAGCAAAAGTAAAATGTAAAAAAAGCAGGAAAGATATTCATTGAAGTAACCAGTATGTTTTCATTTGATTCATATTGATGGTGCGAATTGAGGAAAGAACTTCAAAGCGGACACCAATCCTACTAAGAAGTTTTCAACTGAAGGTTTGATCCAGATCAGAACCAAAAACCAAAATCTTTTTTCTTTTTCTTTTGAAGAACCCATTTTTAAGATTTGATCCAATCCAGTAGCTGAAATCTAATTACTTTTGAACAGCTAGGCTTTATTATTCTAACTTGGTAAAAAGAAAAACACTATCTTAAAGGAAAATTAAATTTTGTGACTGAAGTTCAATTACACGTTAATTACATACATAGCAAATTCTGGTCATTAGTGTATATATAAACAATGTGTAATTGATGGTAATAAAATTATGGCCACATGACGAAGTCATGAAATTACGAAAATAGTACGAATATAGTACTTAATTGGAATGTTCTTGGTTCTTGTTCTTGGAGATTGTACTGATGAGATGGTAATTTAATGGTAATGAAATTACAAGCATGCAACGTTGTAGTTACACTGTCAATTAGCAAGTTATGAAATGACCAAAAAGTACCAATAAATGACGTAACTGGCACGTCTTGTGTTAACTAGGTACTTCTTTGGCCAGTAGGCAACCACCCAGAATGCCCTAACAAACACATAGCAGCCCACTAGAAACTACTCAAAAGACTTTAGCATTCACATAGCAATAATGGCTCTCCATATGTCTCTCCTCCACCCGGCAGGTGGCGCGTACTTCATGATCTCCCGCACACTGGGTCCTGAGTTGGGAGGTCCCATCGGCGTGGTGTTTTCATTCGCCAACGCTCTCGCTTGCGCGCTCAACACGGTGGGATTCTCGGAGACAGTCAGAGATCTTCTCATTGTAAGACATGAACACAGTCATTTTGTTGCATGACATTATGTTGTGTTTATGCCGATTGTGATATGATGTTTGTTTATGATGCAACAGGAGTATAACTCCCAAATGGTGGATTCGATCAATGATGTCCGAATTATAGGATCCATCACAGTCACCGTGCTGCTTCTCATCTCATTGGCTGGGATGGAGTGGGAGTCAAAGGTACATTCCTCAAAATAAACATGCATTTTACAATACAGTCACTTCAGTTCAGTTCAGTGAGGGATATATATATATATATATATATATATATATATATATATATATAAATGTAAGATGTATGTATCTGAATTGCATATAAAATTACATCCATTTGGATTACACAGTTTTAACATAAACTAATAAACTAAATATAAAGCATATCTGTCAGTAACACAAAAATGAGCAGGTATGAAACACTTCACTTCATTAAGTGAGTTGTTGTGTATTTAAAACTCATTCAGTTTATTAGTACTACTACAGAAATCTGACCTGTTTCTTATTGAAAATCTGTTAGAATGTCCCTTTACTGAGTTCATGGGTTCCCGTCCTTTTTTGCCAGCTGAATTAATTTGATCTAATTTATTTGCCTGAGGTAAAGCCTGAGTAAAGCCAACCTTTTACCCTTTAAAAATGCTTGTATTATCACCTGTGGAATATTTATATTATTATTTTCTCTTTTTTTCACATTAATTAACATTTTTTGCACTAATTCTTTGAAAATTAAACAATTTAATTTTGATATTGAGCAGCTCTATCCTAATCTTTTGAACCTGCAGTTCCCTCCCTCTCCTCTAGAGGCTCACAAAGCCCTTGTTATGAAACTGAGCGTCTTCTCACAAACCATCAGCTCATAATCTAGCGTTTTTCTTTTATTCTTTCACAGACTCAAATCCTGTTCTTCTTGGTTCTCATGGTGTCCTTCATTAACTACTTTGTTGGCACTGTGATTCCAGCAACTCCCCAGAAACAGTCGATTGGTTTCTTCAGTTACCGCAGTGAGTGTCAAACACTTGTGTGTCTGTTTTTGCATGTGCAGCATCCCAAAAATAACTGTCTGTCAAGATCCAAATAGGTTTTTTGGCCACTTCCTAGAAGTTTGATTGATTTAGAAGTGCTTAACTTCTATAAAACAAGACAAGATCACTTAATACCATACAAATTGCTTTAAAGCTTCATGTAATAGTTGCTTGAAAATTTATGAATCACAAAAGTACAAAATTGTGAATTTGAATTTGTGACTTAAATTTTGGTCTTTTTCCTCACACAAAGCTATTGTATGACTTAAGAAGACATTAACTAATTTTATAGTGTCTTTTTGGTCAGTATAAAAAACTTTCCATGAAAAATATTACATTTTTAGTAAATTATCCATTAACAGCTTACAGGTTTGAAGCAACATGAGAATGAATTAATAATGACAGATGCTTCGTTTGTGCTGAACTTTTTCTTGAACTCGCTCCACAAATTATCTTGCAAAATTTTTTTTTTGCCAGGTGAGATCTTCTTGGAGAACCTCCTCCCAAACTGGAGAGGGCCAGACGGCGACTTCTTCCGGATGTTTGCCATCTTCTTCCCATCTGCCATTGGGATCCTTGCCGGTGCAAACATCTCAGGTGACCTGAAGGTAAAGAAATTTGCAAACATGTCAAAACCAAAGTGACGCTACTACACTTGAGATCTTTACACATGTACATAAATACATAAATGAATAAATAAACTTTACGTTTTGTCACAATGTTTTTGAAACAACAAATATGGTATTAATCAAATAATGTGTTGGTGAATGTTTCAGGAGCCTGAGATTGCCATTCCTAGAGGGACACTGATGGCCATATTCTGCACAACCATTAGTTATTTAGCCATATCTTCAACTGTGGGTGAGTGTTTAATCAAGCGTTCAACATAATTTACTGAGTTCATTACATAATTTTACTAAATTCATATGCCACTAGAGGCAGTGAGTATCAGAACCAATGTTCAATAAGTCAATTTATTTCTAATGAATACAGTTTAAGGGCCCTATTTTAACAATCTAAGTGTATTGTCTAAATGCATGGCACAAGTGCACTTAGGGCATGTCCAAATCCACTTTTGCTAGTTTAACGATGGGAAACGATGCCCGGTGCATGGTCTAAAAGGGTTGTCCCTATTCTCTTAATGAGTAATGGGTGTGTTTTGGGCGTAACGTGCAATAAAAAAATCAGAGTCTCATCTCCCATTCCCTTTAAAAGCCAGTTGCGCCCGCGCCATGGCGGATTGGCTATTTACATGGCGGAATTTGCAAGCGGAAAAAAATATCGCTTTCTCTTGCGAGGAAACGGATCTGCTCATGCACAAGGTTAAAGCGCAGGAGCAGACCATCTACGCAGGACAAGCCGGATTCCACCAAAGCATTTTGATATTTATGCACACAATAATAATCTTTTACACTGTAATCATTTTATTTTTAATATTTGGCATGTTTGTGTGCTGCTGCACATCCCTGTGTTTGTAATAAGTATATGCGCTTTGTGCACCCGCATAGAGGCGCATATTACTAACGTGCTCTTTAAATAACAAAAAAAAAAATATTGCACCATTGACTTCAGACCAGGTTTCAGTTGGTCAATGGTGCAGTCATTTTCAGTTGCCTCAAAATAGCAACGCGCCAACAATGTGCCTGAACACACCTCGTTTTCAGACCAGCACGCCCATGGGTGCACAAATGGGCGCAAATGCATTTGCTATTTAAACAACGTGGCGCAGGACATGAAAATGAGAACTGCGTCGGGCTGAAACTAGCAAAAAACGCTTGCGTCGCGCCTGGCGCCGCATTGCACCGGGTGTATGATAGGGCCCATAGTATGACACTGTGAGTTTTGATATTGTGTGTGGTGATATTCTTGGAGAAATAGTTGAATAAGCCTTGATTTTAGCCAAAAGTCGAACAAGCAATAGCCTCAAGGCCTGTTCACACCAAGGATGATAACTATAACGATACAACAAAGATATAGTTCTAAAAATCGTTTTAAATAAGAATAACAGAGTCCACACAACAACTATATAATGATAACAACACAGAGAAACAATATCGTTGGAATCACTTTCAGAAGGATTTTATTCCAGCTGATGAATGATAAAAACATTGACAGCCAATCAAAATCCATACCGCTTTAAAGACTTCAAGGATTTAAAGTGACAGATAACAAAACTGCTGCATGTACTTATAATAAACAGAACGATAATGTCCCTTGATGTGTACGCTAATATAGTTATTGTTATATAGTTATCTTAACAGTTATTGTTCTTGGTGTGAACGGGCCTTAAACAGTTAGTTCACCCAAAAATGAAAATTCTGTCAATAATTACTCACACTCATTGTTCCAAACCCGTAAGACTTTCGTTCATCTTCGGAACATTTTGTTCCTCCATAGACAGCTACGCAACTGCTACTTTGAAGCTTCAAAAAGTTCATAAAGAGATCGTAAACCTAATCCATATGAATTGAGCGGTTTAGTCCAAATCGACTTGATCACTTCATATGATGAACCGATTGAATTTAGGCTTTTATTCATATATATGCTTGCAGTGATAATAATGGCAGCATGAGAATTTCTGTTTTTATTCTAGAGCAGAAGTTCAGAAGTCTGTGTTTGTCCCACAGGAGCGTGTGTTCTGCGTGACGCCTCCGGAAACATGAACGACAGTTTGCCGCTGAACTTCACTGAGGCGTGTGACAGTTTGAGCTGCAGTCTGGGCTGGAACTTCACTGAGTGCGAGCAGAGTGGCACCTGCACCTTCGGCCTCTCCAACAACTTCCAGGTGACCAGCTTCACTTCTAATGAATTTATGATGGTGTATGACTGTAAGATGGGTTGGACTATTGGTTATAGATGATCTAATACAGGGGTCTCCAATCTAGGTCCTGGAGGGCCACTGTCCTGCAGAGTTTAGCTCCAACCTGTACCAGCTAGTCAAGTTCAAACTAGGCATACTAGAAACTTCCAGCCAGGTGTGTTGAGGCAAATTGGAGCTAAACTCTGCAGGACAGTGGCCCTCCAGGACCGAGTCTGGAGAACCCTGATCTAATATAAATAAACCAAAATGACACTCAACTAGACAGCCAGTAATCACCAGGAATTTCTATAGTATGGAGCAGGACAGAACAGGAAAAAAGAGTTTGGAGTGACAGAATTTATTTATTATGCAAATGTATTTATTTAAATGCATTTATTTATTACTTGGGTTAGTAGAGTTAATTAGCATTTATTTATGTATATATTCAAATGTATTTATTTTACTTTAATTACTTGAGTAAATTATCATTTTTTTATTAAATGTATGTATTTATTACTTAGGCTACTAGAGTTAATTATCACTTATTTGTTTATTTAGATGTATTTATTTATTTACATTTATTTATTTATAAGTTAGGTTACTAGAGTTAATCAGCATTTATTTTGTATATATTTAAATGTATTTATTTATTACTTTCATTACTAGAGTAAATTATCATTTATTTATTTATTACTTGGGTTAATAGAGTTAATTATCATTTTACTTATTTATTATCATTATTCATTATTTATATTTATTTATATATTTTTGTATTACTTTGGTTACTAGAGTTAATTATAATTTATTTATTTATTTTAATTATATATATATATTTAGATTTATTATATATATATATATATATATATATATATATATATATATATATATTATTTAGGTTACTGAAGTTAATAATAATTTATTTGTATTTATTTGAATGTATTTATTACTTTGGTTACAAGAGTTAATTATAATTTATTTATTTATTTCAATTCATGTATTATTTAGGTTACTGGAGCTAGTAATAATTTATTTTTGTATTAATTTAAATGTGTTTATTAATTCAGTTACTAGATTACTAGACTCTTTCATTCATTCATTCATTCATTCATTCATTTATTCATTCATTCTTTCATTCATTTATTAAGTTGCATTTCACTTGCCTCAAAATCTGAGGGGACAATTTTGGTTATGGTTTGCCTTGACAATAATAAATTAATTTCCTTAAAGTAGAGATTAGCTGGTAAAAATGTTCAATACTGTTCCGGATCACTATTTCCAACACTCCACTGGTCTGACAGATAAACTCTATTGAACTATTTTGCATTCATGTGGTTTTCTGTTCAAATCCGCAGGTTCTGATCCAGGTCTCCGGCTTTGGTCCATTGATCTATGCGGGCATATTTGCAGCCACCCTGTCGTCCGCCCTTGCGTTCCTTGTCTCCGCACCCAAAGTCTTCCAGGTGAAATACCACACCTTACACAGATAATAGCTAATATGTAACTTCATAAGATCATCAAAGTGAACATGGCCTGTCAAATTCAAAGATAAAAACACTCTTTTTTCTATCTCCTCTTGGTACAGTGTCTCTGTAAGGACAATATCTACCCGTACATTGGCTTCTTTGGAAAGGGTTATGGGAAAAACAATGAGCCACTGCGAGCTTATCTGCTGTGTTACATCATCGCCATGTGTTTCATTCTGATTGGTGAGTCAAAAATATATGTGATAAAGCTACATAATATTAATCTCAACTTGCATTATTTGAAGATAATACTATATACACATATGTTTTATATGCACATTTGTTGTTTATGCAGTTTCTGGGTAACTGGCATAAATTTCAAATTCGCAAGATAATTTCAAATGGACTAGTGAAGACAAAAAGTGTTTAAATAAGTGACCAGTTTCAAATATACATTCATATAACCCTAAAATCTCGATTTTAAATAGAATATGTCAACTACCATTTTATACTGCACAATATGGTATATATTTTATTGTATAAATAATATTTAATGTTTCCCTCTCATCTCGGTAGCTGAGCTGAACGTAATCGCTCCTCTGATCTCAAACTTCTTCCTCTGCTCTTATGCGCTGATCAACTTCAGCTGTTTTCACGCTTCGATCACCAATTCACCTGGTGAGTTCAAAATACCAAATGAAAATCAGTCTGATTATCTATTCTGTACATATTTTGATGAGTATGTCATAATCATGTGAAGTTGCATTGAGTTACATTACTTTTGAAAGCTTGTTCAGTCCAGATATAAATATTATGCTTTTTTTCTACCCTCTGCGATTTCTGGACATTTCTGCTGCTCACCACAGGATGGAGGCCATCGTTTCGGTATTACAGCCCCTGGACGGGTTTATTCGGGGCCGTTATTTCTGTTGTGCTGATGTTCTTGCTCACCTGGTGGGCCGCGCTCATCTCTTTAGGTTTAATCATCTTCTTGTTCGGCTACGTGACCTACAAGAAACCTGGTGAGCAGAACCATGTTGACACATCAGAGTAAAGGTTGCATTGAAACGGTGTGCTTTTACTGACAATGATGATATTTTTGTGTTGTTCAAGAGGTGAACTGGGGTTCGTCTGTCCAGGCCAGTACCTACAATATGGCTCTGTCCTACTCCGTGTCTCTGGCAGGAGTTGAAGATCATGTCAAAAACTACAGGTCAGATGCTAGAGGAGGTGTTAATGCGATGTGAATGAGAGACTGTAGATGCACAGTCCGTACTTAATGCATGTTCTTGGTTTTAATGTGAACGATTCATAATTATGACAAATTATGATCATGTCATAGTTGCGTTTTTTTATAATCTCATAAGTTTTATGTCATAATTTAGATTTTTCCATCTTGTAGTTCATGCACTACCTTTGAATTGAGCTCATGAGCTTGGTGTTGCTAGCATCATTATCTACTGCTTCACAGCAGTTTAACCCATCAAACAGCTTCATTTTCATTCACATTAAATAAAATGGTAAAGTACATGGTGTTTACCCATATATTCACTCCTTTGTTTCTTCTGATAAGGCCTCAGTGTCTGGTTCTGACAGGTCCTCCGACTCTGCGTCCAGCGCTGGTGGACTTTGTGGGCTCTTTCACCAAAAATGTCAGTTTGATGATTTGTGGAGACATTCTTATGGTAAGAACCAGCTGTATCATGTAGAAATGCTTTATTTTTCTTTCTTTGCCATTTAAAAGCACTTCTAAATGTTCTGCCGTAAGAGGAGCTAAATACTAATATTATGGATCTGTCTCTTCAGGATGAGAAGTCGGTTGTGTCCCAGCGCAACACTAATGACATGATAAAGTGGCTCAATCAGAGGAAGGTTCGTTCCTTCTACACATCCTTCAAAGCATCCAGTCTGAGAGACGGAGCCCGGCATCTTCTACAGGTTACAAATGCCACAATGCTTCTGCTTCAGTGAGCCTCGTGCATGAAACATGAGCGGAACAGATCACTGTGCAAATCTGTTTTTACAAGAATTATTACAGAAAAACAATTACTGTATGTAAAAGTGGCTTTGTTCATTGCACATAATGACTGCTTGTGTTTCATGCATAAAGCCCAGTGATATTTATTGTCTTTGGTGTTTATGATGCATTTACCCTAGTGAGTTTATGGTGTGTTTAATTTTAACGTAGAAAATGTGATAATTTTTCCCCTCTTAAGGCCTCTGGTTTGGGAAAGTTGAAACCGAATATACTAGTGGTGGGATTCAAAATGAACTGGCAGGAGAGCAGCGGTCAAGGCATAGAGGACTACATCAACACTATATAGTAAGAACTACCTCACAATCCCTAAGATCTGTCTAGAAAGAAATATCAAACTATATTTGATAATCACAATTAATCACGTGTCAAGCAATGCAAAATAAAAATAAATAAAAAATAAAAAAATAAAATAGACACCATAAAAGTTTTTGTTATACTACTTTAATTTATGCAGATTTTAATTAAAATACACAATGTAAAGTAGCCTTTTCTAAAGAGTAAAGAGTGATTGTAAGTCCGCTTGCATATTGAAAATTGACAAACACATGGCCAGAAATGCAAAAGAATATATAGTTCTCTTCATTGTAACGGAAAAAAAAAAAAAATTATTTTAATTGTAAATTGTTACACCATCAAAGTTTTTGTTATACTACTTTGTTTTTAATTAAAATCAGCATAAATTAAAGTAATATAACCTTTTCTAAACAGAATAAACAAAATTACAATTTGGAGGGAAAATATAAAATTTGGAGGGAAAATGTGAAAATTTGTTATTAGAAACATCAGAATCAGGATCCAAAGACGTCATCCAGATTATTGGAACCTGTCTATTATTCGAAACTAAATTATTGGAACCATTGTACTATATATAGTACAAAACAGTCATTTTAAATTGTAATAATATTTCACAATATTACTGGTTTTACTGTATTTTTAATTAAATAAATGCAGCCTTGGTGAGCAGACGAAACCTCTTTTAAAAACATTAAAAATCTTACCGTTTCCAAACTTTTGACCGGTAGTGTATATAGTACAATGATTATACACCATGGAAGCTTTTGTTCTATTACTTTAATTTATGCTGATATCTAATAATAAGATAAAACACTGTAAAATTATCCTTTTCTAGAGAGAATCTCCATTTACAGTTTAGAGGGAAAATGTGCATAACCCAAAAAGGCTTCATTTACTTTATGTAAAATTTTATGACTTGGACATGTATTTGTGAGATTCACTCTGCCGGAAGCAGAAATGAAGTATTTTTCTTTGGTCTCAGTGATTCTTTCGACTCCAACCACGGCGTGTGTGTTCTGCGCATGATGGAAGGACTGGACATCCGAGACGAGTTACAGACTGAGGGTATGTCCTGTTCATCAGTATGTGTGTTGGTTTTGTATATGTGGATTATTGTGGTAATTCTGTCCTGTTTATCTCACAGTCAATCAGGCCTTTGAGATAGACGAGGCCATCGAGTCTGATCAGCAGAATTCAGACGCCGATTCAGGTGAATCAACTCAAACCGATCGATGCGTCTTCTCTTTGTTCTTCAATCCTTATCTCACTTCTTTGATTTTACCCTCGTAGACGTCGACAACACAAAGAACATGGCGAGCGATCAGATCAAAACTGTGTTCCAGAACAAACAAGGGAAGAAGACCATCGATGTGTACTGGATATCTGATGATGGAGGTGAGATATGGACTGTAATCATTACTAGGCTTCAGTCGTCATAATTTGGCTTTGAAAACCCTTCAATTAACTCTAAACAATTGGATAATATGATCCTCGCTCTCTGTCTAAGGTTTGACTTTGTTAGTGCCATACCTGTTGACCAGAAGGAAACGCTGGAGACGATGCAAAGTCAGAGTGTTCATCATTGGAGAACAGCAAACCATGGAGAACGACCGCAAAGAGTGAGACTCGTGAATCATTAATCATCAGAATCATCTGAACCATTTGAATCATCACTTGTATGATAAAGGAGATTTGAAAATCTCAGTTACTTCTTCTAGACAGCAATTCGATTAAATGGAGAACTTTCTCCCACTTCCCGAATGTTTCTCCTGAGAAAACAAAAGACTCAAATAAGCAGAAGAGATCTTAGTAATGTCTCAAACTGTGCTCACATTTGCCAAGATTACCAAACGTATCATCAAAAAGGTCAGGCATCTCAAAACACTTATCAATCAAATTCTCCCAAGATCAAATGAACTCTTACTCTATAATCATTTGAATCAGCAGATTCATCAAGAACATTAGACCTCATTATTTCAAATCTTGCATCAGAATCATTAATATGAGACTCAAATCATCAAATTCAGACTCATTTGAATCATTCGTTATTAGAAACATCAGAATTAGGAGAGTCATTGAATCATTGGAATCAATAGAATCAGCATTACTGGAATACATGTGTAAACTACACAAATACAAGCTCCTTAAAACTTCAAAGCATAAATTTAAAAGCGAAGAGTGTCTTATATCATAAGTCTGCTTGTATATTGAATGTACATAAAAGCTGTCAGTAAGTTTAACTCTATCCATTTTTTTTCTCTCTTGAATATTGATTAACTAATTTATCAATAAAATGTCTTATATTTTGCTCAGAATGATGACTTTGCTCCAGCGTTTCCGACTGGACGTTCATGATGTCATTGTGATGACGGACAGCGAACGGCCATCACTTGCCAAAAAGTAGGTTTACCCCCAAACGGGGTTGTGTGAAATCAGATTCAAGTGAATTTTAACACCCAAACACAGTAACAGAACTTCTTTGTTGTCATTAGTACAAGGGTCTTTGAGGAAAAAGTCGCCCCCTTCAGGCTGAACGAGGCACAGCTGGATGAAAGGACAGCGCAACAGCAGAGGACAGAGTGTCCGTGGAAAATAACGGACAAAGTGATGGACGCCCTGAGACTTAAGGTGTGTGTGTGTGTGTGTGTGTGTGTGTGTGTGTGTTTGACCTCAATGTCATGCTACAATCATAAATCCCACTTGGCTGCTCAATTTTTCCATCCTCTTTTGATAGTCGGATAGAAAAGTGCGTCTGAACGAGATCATACGGAGAAATTCGAAGCATGCCGCACTGGTTCTAGTGTGAGTATTGACTGTAAGACCATTAACCATTACTGGCTGCTGGTCAATATGTGATTTATACACAAAGAAAGCACAATCTGATAATATTGGAGCCTCATAAATCATTTACATCTGAAATGTTAAGAATCATAATTGGAGGGTAAACACACCTGTTAATTATTAATAAACCTGTGTGTTTCAGGTCTCTCCCTGTACCGCAGGTGGACTGTCCCAGTTGTCTCTATATGGCCTGGTTGGACACGCTTAGCTGCGGTCTACACTGTCCCGTCCTGCTCATACGAGGAAACCAGCAGAACGTCTTGACCTTCTACTGCCAGTAAAACTCTCACGTGATTTACTCACTTATGCTGGCTTTTATAAGGCAAGACACTATAGGAAAAAAACAGTTTTTCTTTCATACACTGGTCAATTTTGAGATTTTTGGCTAGTTGGCTTTTCATAAAATGTCTTATTTCAGACTGGTAGGGAAAAAATACATCCAAAATACACTTTTTAGTGTTTGTTATTATATTTTGTCTATTTACGTCTGTAGATTTCATTTACAATACATATCTTTAAAAGCTGTTTTCTCAAAAAAAAGTTTTTTTCTCCACTTCATCAAAATGTACACTTTCATTCTTGTCTTTATTCTAAAGGTTTTTAAAGAAGGGTTTGTTCATATATCATTCATATAATTTTAAACAATTTATTACTACAAACATGATGATATATATATATATATTTTTTTTTTGTCTGTCTGTTGAGAGTATTTTCTGATTTATGGAGTGATTAAAAAAAGATATCCAAAATCCCTTCTATAAAAAAAAAAAAGATTAAATGGTAATATGTCAGCAAAATCAAGTAAGAATTTTGAGCCTGGCTTTATCCATTGTTCAGATTTATGTTCTGGAAATGTATGCAAATGTGTGCATATTTAATTACATATTGCCTCATATGCATATTTAACCATAACATTTCAGAAAATGTATAATACAAAAATGTTTGCAATTCTTAATGTAATGAGATCTATTATTTTTGATCATATTCACCTGTGGTGTCTTGCCTTAATGTGTCAACTCACTTGGCAATGTGAAGTTCATGGATTTTGCTTGTTGTTTTGTTGTAAAAAATAATTTAAAATAAGCTAAAGTGGCCTCAAACACTTTAAAATGTGTGCATGTAATTCTATTTTTTAAATATTATATTACATTTTTTTAATTAAAAATATTATATGAGTTCATGCATTCCCTGAGAACTGAACCCATGACTTTGGCATTGTATGAATCTAAATATATTTGAGACCACTGTAAATTTACCTGCGTAATATATTAACTCTTCAGTATATCAAATGTTTTTTTGTTTGTTTTTTTGCCTTATTTGTTTTGCAGATTTATCCTCCAAAGCTCATTATATGTATTATTGTATTTCTATTTTTTCTTTTTAGTGTGAACTCATGTCTGTGTCAAGGTCTTATATGGTGAAGGGCTGAAGTTGCTAGAGTTAAAATGTAATTTAAATATTTTGTCATTTTAATTATGTTAGTAAGAAATATTGTTATGTCTTCAATTATTATCATTTTTGAGCTTTGAAAGGAGGCCATGACACAGAAACACACAAACACTCCATGCAATGTTTATGTTTATTTCAGCTATAATATATTCTGTAAGTTGTAATGCTTAAAATTTCCATGTGATTGAACAGCTTTTATAACTTTTTTTTCTACTTGGTGTAATGAGACAATCAGTGTTCATCATTGTGCTAAATTGTATTTTTCACATTGAAAAGCAGATCAAGAACATACTTGTAATTCATAATAATCTAGTATTTATATTCGGTCAAAATGTACAACTTTCTGAAATATTCATTCTAATGTTTTGGTCTATGAAATGTAATTTTACAAAGCAAGAACAAATAAACATATTTTATAATATAATAATTTTGTCTTGTTTAAATTACATGAAATTCTACACTAAAACAAAGTTTCATTGCTTCCCTCCTCCAGCATAACTGCACTGTATTTCTACAGTATTTCTATTATATTCTTTCTAGTCGACTCTGTTTGACCTGACATCCTCAAAGATTATACAGACATGTTATATGAACATGATATAAATATACATTCGCAGTAATACAATCATTGTACAAGAGGATTAAGCAGCTCATTTCAGTTCAAAGGGTCTGATTCACAGCAGCACGTTTAACATCTTCACATTACTGAAACCGACAGCAGCTTCACGTGCAGTGATAAATGTGTTTAATGATGAACATTCACGTTAATGTGTGCGTTTTACTGGCAGTAGAAGGTCATGACGTTCTCTTGGTTTCCTCGTATGAGCAAGACGGGACAGTGGATGCCGTAGCTTAGCGCTTCCAGCCAGGCCATATAGAGAGAACTGGGACAGTTGACATCAGGGACTGGAAGAGAACTGAAGTACACACACACATTATTAATGAAGAGACAATAAACGCACACACTACCAGTCAAACACTTCCTTAAATGCTTCAGATGAAATGCTTCAATATTAAACAATTTATTTTTATTTTCTTTGTTACTCTAGTAATTTTTATTTTTACTTTAGTGTTTATTTCATTGATAATTTTATTTTAAATCTATACCCACATTACAACCAGAGCCGCGGGGATGGAGTTCTTCTTGATGATCTCGTTTAGTCTCACAGTCCTCTCCACCTGAAAATAAAAGACAGTCAAGTAGAGGAACTGATGGATCCGGGTTAACAGGGAACATTGTCAAAACTTTGCCTAACTTTCTGGCAAGGTTCTCTCAAAGTTATGAACAAACGTTCTTCCAGTAACAATATTAGAATGTTTGTTCAAAGTTATCTGGTCTTTAATAAAGTTCTCAAAACATTAGCACAAAAATACTGAATGAATGAATGAATGAATGAATGATATATTTATATAGCGCATTTCCTATGTACTACTGTACACCCAAAGCACTTTACAATCATATCAGGGGTCTCTCCTTGTCCACCACCAGTGTGCAACATTCACTTGGATGATGCGACAGCAGCCACAGTACAACGGCACCAGTGCGCTCACCACACACCAGCTGTAGGTGGAGAGAGAGTGATAGAGCCAATTCAAAGGTTGAGGATTATTAGGAGGCCATGATTGGTAATGGCCAATGGAGGGAATTTTGGCCAGGACACCGGGGTTACACCCCTACTCTTTACGAGAAGTGCCATGTGATTTTTAACGACCACAGAGAGTCAGGACCTCGTTTTAACGTCTCATCCGAAGGACGATATTATTTATACATCTTTCATGCAATGTTTTTATCCGAAACATTTTAGCTGAAATTTTTGTAAATGTTACTACTAGTTTTAGAAAATTCAAATATCATTCAAAAGTAACCTTACCATAATGTTTGAAGCATGATAAAATGGAATGTTCCCGGCTTAACATTTGTATAACCAAGAAAAAAAAAAGTTTTTAAAATATTTATAAAATGTTCAAAATATTTTAAATTTTTATTTAAAAATATTTAATATACACTACCGGTCAAAAGTTTGGAATCGGTACGATTTTTAATGTTTTAAAAAGAAGTTTCGTCTGCTCACCAAGGCTGCATTTATTTAATTAAAAATACAATAAAAACAGTAATATTGTGAAATATTATTACAATTTAAAATAACTGTTTTCTGATTGAATATATTTTATAAAGTAATTTATTCCTGTGATCAAAGCTGAATTTTCAGCATCATTACTCCAGTCTTCAGTGTCACATGATCCTTCAGAAATCATTCTAATATGCTGATTTGATGCTCAAGAAACATTTATTGTGTACAATTGTACAAAATATTTGTGTACAATAATTTTTCAGGATTCTTTGATGAATAGAAAGTTCAAAAGAACAGCATTTATTTGAAATATAATCTTTTGTAACATTATAAATGTCTTTACTGTCACTTTTGATCATTTTAATGCATCCTTGCTGAATAAAACTATTAATTTCTTTAATTTCTTTAAAAAAAAAAAATAATAATTCTTACTGACCCCAAACTTTTGAACGGTAGTGTATAATGTTACAAAAGCTTTGTATTTCAGATAAATGCTGTTCTTTTGAACTTTCTATTCATCAAGGAATCCTGAAAAAAAGTACACAACTGTATTCAACATTGATAATAATCATAAATGTTTCTTGAGCAGCAAATCATCATATTAGAATGATTTCTGAAGGATCATGTGACACTGAAGACTGAAGTAATGATGCTGAAAATTCAGATTTGATCACAGGAATAAATTACTTTATAAAATATATTCAAACAGAAAACAGTTATTTTAAATTGTAATAATATTTCACAATATTACTGTTTTTACTGTATTTTTAATTAAATAAATGCAGCCTTGGTGAGCAGATGAAACTTCTTTTAAAAACATAAAAAATTTTACCGATTCCAAACTTTTGACTGGTAGTGTATATATATATATATATATAATTCAGGAAACATTCAGAAACATTCACAAAATATATTTTTGTTAGCTGGGATTATACTCGTGTTCAACGCCACACACACACACACAAACAAACACCTTGGGTTTTATGGCCTCCAGGTCTTTGGCAGAAACTTTCCATGGACTCAGTCTCTTGAGCTCCTGTACGTCTCCTCCAGTCTGTTCTTCACTCAGCATGAAGGAAGCGATGGTTTCCTTGTAGCGCTGCATACTACAGGAACAGGGAGGTAGCAAACCAAGACAGTTACTATAAACTTGCATGTTTGTGTATGCATGTTTATTTGCGCATATATCTCACCTTTTAGCTAGAGGAGCTTTGTCTACATCTGTTATCACGACGATGTCGTCGATCTCCAGCCGGAATCTCTTTAACAGCATCTTCATGCTGAAATGAGAAACACATTGACTTGTCTGCATATCAAAACTATTTAGTTACAAAAATGATGATCATCAACTCTCTGACTCTTTACGGTCTTCCTTCATGGTCTCCTGATCTCCTAAGATAAACACTCTGATTTTGCTCTTTTTCCAGCGGTTTCTTCTAGTCAACAAATATGGCACTAAAAGAGTCAGACCTGAAAGAGAGCAAGAGCATTCAGAATAAGGAAAAGGGAATGCAAATGAATAGCACTGGAGGTTTGTTAGACCCCCTTGAGCTTTGGCCTGTAGCAGCTAGACAGTTAGACCAACACCAACCCAGAATGAACCAGATTGGAATTTTATGCTGTAATTATTTCCTCAGGGGGTTTAAAGGATTAGTTCACTTCAGAATTAAAATGTCCTGATAATTTACTCACCCTCATGTCATCCAAGATGTTTATGTCTTTCTTTCTTCAGTCGAAATAAAATTAGGGTTTTTAAGGAAAACACTGCAGGATTTTTCTCCATAGTGGACTTCAGTGGGGTACAACAGGTTGAAGGTCCAATTTGTAGTTTCAATGCAGCTTCAAAGAGCTCCACATGATCTCAGACGAGGAATAAGGGTCTTATCTAGTGAAACGATCTGCCATTTTCTAAAAACAAATAAAAATGTATATACTTTTTAACCACAAATGCTCATCTTGCCCTGCTCTGCGATGCACTACACATCACGTAATCACGTTAGAAAGGTCACGCGTGATGTAGGCATAAGTACCGCAGTAGGGCGAAAAAATCCATCTCATTTATTCCTCCAACTTCAAAATTGTCCGACATCATTGTTTTACCTTTTTTTTGTAAAGGACCTTTGACTTAGTCTTTGCACGTTCGCTTTGTAAAGACTGGATCGGCACTTCCGCCTACGTCACATTTGACCTTTCCAATGTGATCATCGCAGAGCTACAGCAAGATGAGAATTTGTGGTTAAAGAAAATGAAAATGACTGATAGTTTCGCTAGATAAGACCCTTATTCCTCGTCTGGGATCATGTAGAGCCCTTTGAAACTGCAATTTGGACCTTCAACCCGTTGGTAGCCATTGAAGTCCACTATATGGAGAAAAATCATGGAATGTTTTCCTCAAAAATCTTAATTTCTTTTCGACTGAAGAAAGAAAGACATAAACATCTTGGATGACATGGGGGTGAGTAAATTATCAGGAAATTTTAATTCTGAAGTGAACTAATCCTTTAAGTATCTTTCAGGCAGTCGTGTCTCACCTCCATCATCAGAGATCCAGTAGATGTCGATAGTCTTCCTGCCCTGTTTTGTCTGAAACACAGAT
The DNA here is from genome assembly GCA_037950675.1 of Hypophthalmichthys molitrix. NCBI lineage: Eukaryota > Metazoa > Chordata > Actinopteri > Cypriniformes > Xenocyprididae > Hypophthalmichthys > Hypophthalmichthys molitrix. The sequence goes on along the minus strand of CM075498.1, from coordinate 33,592,433 downwards.
CTGACCTGATCATTCGCACCATCGTCAGAAATATCTGGATGGGGAGTCAAAAAAAAAGAGGTTTATAATGGTCAGGGGTCAGATCTCACCAAATGAAGCTTGACTGAAACAACATAGCTTTGTTGAATATAATCGAAGCATTCTGATTGGCTGACTGAGTGATGACATCAGGACTTGAAGTGTTGATTATAACATACTGTTATTTATTGTTCTATAAGTTTATGATTATTTAAGGCCTGTTCACACCAAGAACAATAACTGTAAAGATAACGATAACCATTTTAGCATCCAGTCATCATTCTGTTTATTATAAGCGTGAGCTACATTTTTGTCATCTACCACTTTACAGTAAATGCTCAAGCTCTTTAAAGTCAAGCTGATTCTGCAGGAAAAAAAATCATTCTGAAATTGATTCCAATGATATCATTCCTTATCGTTATTGTTATTTGTGTTGTGGACTTTATGTGAATTATTTCACATTTAGAATGATTTTTCAAACTAAATCTTTATCATTATCATAATCATTATAGTTATTAACCTTGGTGTTAAATGTCCTCAGGTTTTGTCAAATTATATTTATGAGTGCAGAAAAAAGACTGGTCACCTGAATTTCGGTCGGTCTCATTGATTTCAGGTTGCTTGACTTCATCTGCGTCAAATGCCGGATTTTCAATTGCCAATGATCGGCCTTCAGCCAAAACAAACCCACATCAAAATTTATCTTACAACAAAACAAATTTTATCTTACAACTTAAACTTCAACATCAGTCCACTTTCAAGTCATTGTACTGTATAAAACACAGTACACACCTGAACTCTGCAAATCATCCGTTACATCCAATCCATCCATCATTCTCAGAATCGCAATGCCATAGCTGGAGTCAAACGCATCACTAAACGAGAAACATTAAACAATGTCAAAATAGAAAGAAATGCATGAAAAAAAACCCTGATATTTGTGAACAAAAGCAGCATCTGAACTCACCTGATGGTGTTGATGTAGTCCTGTACGCTCTCAGGTTCACATTCCTGCCAGTTTGTCTTGTATCCCATAACGAGTGTATTCGGCTTCAGTTTACCGAGACCTGAAGCCTAGAATCATTGAATCATTGATTATGACTGAATCATTGAGAAGCACGTAATGAGGAGAAGAAAAAGGTGTTCGAACAGATTAGCGACGGTCTTACCTGCATGAGATTGTGTGCGCCATCTCTCAGACAGTCGGCGTTAAAGGATGTGTAGAAAGAACGAACCTTCCTCTGATTCAGCCAGTCCACCAACATATCGGTGCTGTGCTGCGGAAAGCTGGACTTTTCGTCCTCCTGAAAGCATGAGAGCGCAATAAACCCACGACACCTTCACTTCACAAGTGCACACTGAATAAGCTTGGTGTTAAAATGCAAAGTGAAATTGGGATAATAAGCTAATGCATGTTTGTCATGTTTTCTGTAAATCATTTATGACCTTTCACCTATTAAAAACAATATATGAAGTCAAAATTAAACACTTTACAGTCCAATTTTACTTGCTTAATATCATGCATTTCTGACAAAAATGTAGGTTTTATCCATTGAAAATAGATTTGTTCAGGGATATCCAGTAATTGTATCTCAAACTATTGTGCAGAATCATTGAGTCCAGTTAAAGTGTAATGTACATGACTCTGTACATCACAAATGATTATTGCGATGTGCATTAAGTATGTGTCACAGATGGGATGTAGCAAAGGAGAGTTGAGGCAGGATCTAAATGCAGCAGTCAACTTTAATAAACAATAAATCAAAATAACAAACATTTAGAAGATCAAGATTATGCACAGGTGAAAGACAAACACTAGACACAGAGACAACTGAGAACACAAACTGAGAGCTGTAAATACACTGGTCAACTAAGGGAGGAAATGAGACAGGTGGGGCAAATCAATCAAACAATGAATCACCATGGAAACAAAAGAGAAACACAGGAAACACAGAGATACAAACTGAAGCCTCATTCAGACTGTCAGTCCAAATTCAAATTTTGTGCATATCCGATTGGAATCGGATCATATATAGCAAGTGTGAACGAAAAAAAAAAAAAAAATCACATAAAATGTGATTTTTATGAATCCACTTTGAGCTCCAATTCAAATCACATTTATGTAAATCCATTTCAGTCTGACTGCTCTGATCAAATTTTGCATGGTTTATGTGACTTTCTCATTTTCTGTTTACATCAAACGTAAACATGTTAGAAGTTGTTATAGGAAACATGCTGAAAGTCACTGCAGAAACAAGGTTGTGTTGGACAAGCAGAAAACGACAATATAATGGAGAATTATGAGACTGGCGGAGATGAAAGCCACTCATACCAGCCTCTTATGTTTCTGCTGCTGCCTCATAAGATGCAGAGGTCCAGCACAGCGGCTATACATTGTCATGTTTTAAATAAGAAAACATCTCTATTGCAAACCCCTCCATGTTGTGGTTGTTGTTTTTTGCGTATTTAACCAATACATTATTGTACATATTGTCTGCCAATCTGTGTAAGATTTTGCATAAAAAATGGCCCAGCTCCGGTTCTTACCATGATAATGTTCCCACAGATCATAAGGCTGATGTTTTTGGTGAAAGTGCCCACAAAGTCCACCAGGGCAGGACGGGTGTTTGGAGGGCCAGTCAGAACGAGACACTGAGGCCTAAGAAAGAGTTTATACATGAGCAGCTAGTGTATCGTTATCTGTCGCAGTCAGTTTGGTAATGTTTACTTTTACAGTCTCACCTGAAGTTTTTGACGTGATCATTCACACCAGTAAGAGACATCGAGAAGGACAAAGCCATATTGTAGAAACTGGCCTGATAAGATGTGCCCCAGTTAATCTCTGAACACACAATCAGACAACAGTCTGTGTTTAAATAACTGAACTTACAGTAAATGGTTTTGTTGATCACAATTTGAAAAGTCATAATCTGCATCGTATACTCACGAGGCTTTTTATAGGTGACGTAGCCTAAGAGGCAGAGGACAATAGCGGACGTGACAAGAGCGGCCCACCATGTGAACAGAAACATGAGGATGAAAGACAAGAAAGCAGCAAACAGAGACGTCCACGGGCTGAAGTAACGGTACTGTGGCCGCCAGCCTGTGAGAGACAGACGATGAACATGATTATTAGACACAGATAATGGACCAAATCACTGTACAGATATATTTTAAACCCCATTTTCAATCTCTCACAGAGCCAGGATTAACTTTATCTTTTAATTTCCATCAATTTATCAATAATCATATTATAATAAGATTAAAGTGTCTAAACTTGACTGGAGCGTAATTCTGAATGCTTGATTTATAAAAATATTGCCTTAGATGGCAAAACAAGATCTAAAAATAAATATAAATCTAAAAATAAATGTATAGTTCAAAAGGTGCTGGAAAACATTGAAATTACATTTATATTTATTTTTATAAATAAATCTTAATATTTATTTATTTATTTTTTCATTTATTTACAGTTTGTCTGTTAATCCAATCAGTCCTTTACAGAATGAAAAACTGCTGCTGATGATGAAGTTCTCACCAGGTGATTTGGTGACCGACGCATGGAAGCAGCTGAAGTTAATGAGGCCGTAAGAGCAGAGGAAGAAGTTGGAGATCAGAGGAGCGATTGTGTTCAGATCACCTGAAAAGATCAACATGACAGCAAACTTTAAAGCATCAATAGAGAGAATCACCTCAGTAAATTATCTGGGAGAGATCTAGGACTCACCTATTAGGATGAAAGCCAAAGCGATGGTGAACATGAGCATGTATCCTCGTAGAGGCTCATTGTTTTTCCCGTAACCTTTCCCAAAGAAGCCGATGTAGGGGTAGATGTTATCCTTACACAAACACTGTGTAAAAACACACATACAATGTTAATTGACTGCATGCAGGATAAACAATGTTATCATCAAAATAGTCGCATCATCTACCTGAAAAATTTTGGGTGCAGACACCAAGAATCCCAGCGCTGACGACAAGGTGGCGGCAAAAATCCCTATTGTAATCAAATGGCCAGATCCTGAAACAGTGGTAAGAATCTGGAGAAAAATAGCCTTAGTCAGTCCATCCATCCATCCATCCATTCAGCCATCTATCTATTCATACATCATCCATTCATCCATTCATCCATCCATCCATCCATCACACTAGACCATTATTATTTAGTAATTTTTTGTATGCTATTATAGTATTTGATATTTTGAATCAGCTTTTATTTTCATATTTTAAGTTTTCGTTTTTAGTCATTTTGTTGTGCTTTTGCCATTTTTATTCGATATAGCTTGAATGTTTTAAGTTTTTCATCTAATATTTACATTTTATTTTGTTTCAGTATTGTTTCACTTACCAAAAAAAAAATATATATTTTTAAATAATTTTATTTAACATTAACAACACTGCACTAGACTTCAATGCAACAAGTATGAGCAACAGCAACGCCAAATTCCCAAACAATGTACATTCTAATAAAACACCTTAAAATGTAGTGTCTCTAGTTATCGTGTTAAATGCACTGATGTGAATGTAAAATCTACTCCACTTTCCAGCAGTCAGAGTTCACTGAAAAAATGTACTAACAGGGCTGATGCGCTCACCTGGAAGTTGTTTGCTAGTCCAGAGCTGCATGTGTAGTTCTGTTCACATCGGTCAAAGTTCCAGCCAAATTTACATCCCAGACCGCTGCAGTGGATCGAAGAATTTGATAGTGCTAAACTATCATTCACAATGCCAGAAGCATCTCTTACAACAGTTGAAGCTGAGGGGGAAGAGAGTGAAGTACTTCAGGGAGGAGGACGGTTCACCAACAAGATGCACATTTCACTGATTTCACTAATAAATTCAAATGTCTAATCTCACCACATGTGACTGCGATAAATAAATAGCTCAAGGTGGTCCAGAATATGGCCAATAGGGTCCCTTTAGGAATCCCACCCGATGGATCCTGGAATAACGTGGACACACACACACACACACACAAATCATTTTAGTAGCGTTTTAAAGGCACACTGACTTTCTTTCATTAAATGTTCTGCCTGAAAAACAGTAAAATTACCTTGAGATCTCCACAGATGTTTACGCCAGACAGAATTCCTGTGGCAGAAGGGAAGAAGATGGAAAACATCCTGAAGAAAGATCCGTCTTTACCACGGAAGGAAGGCAGCAAATTTGATATGAAAATCTCAGCTGGAAGAATAAAAACTGTGGTTAGATTTAGCTGTTCCTTCACAAAACACTTTTGCAGTTACATATTGATGTTAACTGATGGTTTGACCAAAGAAGACCTTCAGAATTCAAGTATGAGTCTATTTTTGGATAATCAGTGGCATCACTGCTTTAAAGACGCCATTATGCCCTTTTACAAAGTCTTGATTTTGTTTTTGGGCTCTTCTAGAATAGGTTTTCATGCTTGAATATTAAAAATCAAATGATTTTTTTCCCATATTTGGCATTGTTGCAGCTCCTCTTTTCCCAGTCTGTCAGTAACACTCTGTTTAGTACCTGTCTCTATGAAGCCCCTAAATGTGGTTTATGCTGTTCTAGCTGATATACCACCATCACTTGATAATGTAAGTCATAATTATGGAATAAAAAGTCAAAATAACATAAAATGTCAAAATTGCCAAGTCATAATTATGAGATAAGTCATAATAAAGTCATGATTATGATAGTCTTTAAAAACTTTTTGTTGTAATTTTGTCACAATTATGACTTTTTAATCTCATAATTATGACTTCATTTAATCTCAAAATTTTAATATCTGTGTCAACTACCACTTTAATGCCTGCATTGGATCTAGATCTTGTTTACTCACCATGGTAGCCGAAAAATCCCACAGACTGCTTCTCTATGCTGGGGGGAATGATTGTCCCAACAAAATAATTAGCCAAGGAGAGCAAGAGCGCAATGAAGAACAGGATCTGAGCCTGTGGTGGAGCGAAAACCAAGAAGAACAAATGGCAGTCATGCCGTCAAAAGAGGCAGTATTGGAAAATGAGCAAAGACAGGAGCAGAGGACCATACCTTCGCCTCCCAACTCATGCCAGCGAATGTGATGCAGAGCAGGATGACGACAGTAATCGTCCCAATAATTCTCACGTCATTGACATCGTCCACCATCTGAGCTTTATTGTCCTGAAAAGAGAGAAAATGACTGTGAGTGAGATATAAACAGCTGCACTGAGAATGAGATTTTTTTTAAGAATGTCAAAATGCAAATATGCTTAATTTCCTTCATGCAAAAAGTAATTTATTGCATCTCTTTAAGCAAAATATTATTTTCTCTCATTAAAAAGACTGTAAATGCATATTATATTTACATAATACTTTCTTCATAGAAAATATGGACAGTGTCTCTCTCATAAATTTGTTTAGTAAAATATTGAAAGTGCTTGTATGGAATAAAATTTTTACTGCTTTTTCTTTCAAGCAGCTCTTTGAATTTCCTGAAACACAACAATAAATACAATTATTCATAAGTGTGTCTCACTTTGAGAACATCTCTGACGGTCTCAGCAAACCCCACTGTGTTGAGTGAACAGGCGAGAGCGTTGGCGAACGCAAAAAGCAAACCGATGGGCGCTCCAAGCTCTGGACCCAGACTCCGAGAGATCATGAAGTACGTGCCACCTGAAGCAAATATCACTGTAAAATCTCTCTACATTTGTTTAAAACAAATAAAAACAATGCATTTATTCCACACTATTATTCTCAGGAGGTAAAACAACACAATCCTATGGCAATTCATAACTATTTTACGTTTTGGCGAATTGGTGGCTTATTCGTATCTCTTTTGTATGATTTACTTATGCCCCAGTGACAAGTATGTTTAGGGGTGGACCTTCATGCTTACTTTTTTCTAATAATCATACAAATTCATACAGAATCCCGAACCCATGTTGTTGATGAATTTGTGTATTTGGGTTTCTGTAGATTCCCTTATTTAACTAATTTAGGCAGGTGTATTTGTGTCATGTGTGTTCCACCTAAAACTGTTGAGTAAGACAGACAAATGGCATTTGTTGTAGTCTGCCTCGTTAATGTACAACAGTTACATTTTCCCGTAAGATCAGGTTGAGTAAACTTATCTTGTTTTAGGCATGTTTATATATTTTTACTGGAAAACAAAATATAGATCCTGAATAAAACCAACATGAAATCAAACAGGTTTTGTTTACTTAAAACATGTTGCTTTATCATGGCAAATGATTCATTTGACTTACCAGAGTAGACCTTCCCATTGGTGGAGATTGCAGACACTGACGTCGCTGTGATTGTTGTGATGGTGACAGACATGAAGATAATGACGTAGGTCAGAACTACAAGCAAAAAAGGCAAAATTTTGGCATATTCCCTAAGGCACATATGTATTATTTTCAAAAATATTTGTAAAAATGCCCTATAGATCCTATCAATTCCCTGAGAGAGGAAAATATTACTGTTTAAAAGTCATTTTAGAATGTAAAGTGACTTTAACTGAGGTTTGGGTATCTGAATTAAATAAACCAGATGAAGGATTGACTCACTGATTCCGGCTTGAGACGTGATCCACGGCAGCCGCAGGAACATAATGACTCCCCAGATGTTCAACATACAGCGAATCTGAAATGCATTGCAAAAAAATTACAAAATTCAGATGCATTATGACCATTTGGGGGAAATGTACTTTATTATTTCGTTTGACAATAACGTGAAAAGTGATGTGAAATTCATTCAGTTTGGATGTTGGAAAATTTGATGACAAGTATTTGAGTTCTCCGAAGGAGGAATCTGGCTTTTGACTGCAGTTGTATTGACAAATCTGAGCACAGTTTGAGACTTTTAAGTTATATTTTTGGGGGATTTGCCTTTTTTATCTGATAGGACAATGTGAGAGAAGACATTGGGAGAGAATTGACCCTAAGCGCAAGCTTACGGCTCTAACAATGAGATGTCTTGAAAACCTAGGGGAAAAAATTCTGAGAAGTGGGAGACATAAGCATTAGATCACCATTTAACATCTAGGAGAAACAATTGATGTTAAAGAAATCAAATTTATGATTCCTCTTTTCTCACCATGACTCCCAGAACCCACCCAAAGCGAACGAGTTTGACTTTGGGCCGTCCATCATCCTCTGGTGGTGGAGGAAGATCATCAGGTTCCGGCTGTTGAACATACAGAGAATCAAATTGTGTTGCCATCTAAACAAAATTATGTACAATATTAATTTAGAATCAATTAGATGTTTTTTATTCACATAACCACTTACTGGTTTGCGCAGAACATCCAGTGATGGTCTGGTGCTTTTTATACGTCCCGTCCATGTGTCTTTAGCATAATATTCATATTTTGGCACGGGGTCAAGCGGATTGTAGAACGACATTTTTCTCTTGTCCTGCTCCTTCCCATAATCAAACTCTCCCATATCCACAGTAACACCTTGAGGCGGGACGTCCGGACGTTGCCGACCTGGGATTAAGTTTCTGATGTGATCAATATATCTGACCATCGTGGATTCTGTGGTACTTTTGCCTGTGAACTTCCTGTCCCCTCCTGCCTTAATCCTTGTGAAGATCACAAAATGATCTCTCAGATCCACAGAAATCACACCAGACAATCACAGTGCCGAGTCATTCCATGACTCTGGTGAGCCGAGTGGACATGAATTGACCTTCCTCTGCTGTCAGGAAATGAGTTGCATTTTCTTTTATACCTTAATTGACCCTACTTGCATACACCCACACAAACATGCATTATTATACACCCACAAACATTATTACAGAACCATGACTGGTGGTGTTTTTTCTTGCTATCTTTGAAATCTTGTTTGAAAATATCAACGGACTGGTTTCACATAGATCTGTCAATTAGAGACTGCCAAAAGCTAAACTCTTACTCAGTCATGTAGAAAAAAACTTGATTAATATAAAACTAGTCAACATTACAAGCAAGAAAAGTAAAACAAACACTGAAGTTTGGACATCTGAAGATCAGATCTCTTTCACCCAAAGTCACCATCATAAATGAAATGATTACAGATCACGTTGATGTGCAGACAGACACCTGATTGAGTTTCCTAGTCTGAATGACTTGCATTACCACATATTTGATAGGCCTGGAAATTTGTCATAAACCTGGTATCTTCCATGCTTTGAAGCAAGTTTAAAGTTTATCCATCTGTTATCATAGCAGCATGCAACATCTCAAACCTCCTTACACACCTCAAAGGAAAGAAAAAGACAGATGAGATCTTTTTAATACATCAATTGACAAAGACTGAATGAAAGACTCTTGCTCAGACATTGCTATTTCATATCTCGTCAACTTTGTCTCAAATGTTTCGCCTTAAGTAAAAACAGACCCAAATGAGTCAATAGTTGTCCAACAGTAAGTGCTATCGAATGATTTGATGGGAAATGTTTGAATTTATATTGAGATCGCTGACCTTTGATGGCAAACTTTGGTAGCCAATCTTGGCAGATCTGAACACAATCTGAGAATTTGTTGAGATCACTTTCGAAACTCTAGGAGACCAGCATAGGACCAGCATAAACCAGCTCAAACCAGCATACCAGCTCCAAAACCTACCTTAACCAGCATATGCTGTTTTCAGCAGGGTAGCATTGCCTGTCTGAGATATTACATTCTTTTGACAGAAATGAACAAAGCTGTGAGGGTTAGAGTGTGTTCTTTAACAACAAGGCAAGCTAATTGCTCAGATGACAAAACAACAAGTCAACAAAAACATAAAAAAAAAAAAAAAAAAAAAAAAAGTTTTGAAAATTACTTGTGATCATAATCTAGGACCTTTATACAGTGCATGCAATTGTAAGGACTGTCTATCTCTCATGTTCACTGAATAACAGGGCAGTGAGGCAACAAGTCAGCTGCCCTTTTTCGGACACAGCCAGACTGGCATGCTTCTCAGAATAGTAAATCATCTGAAACAGTTATTTCAACAGTGTTCACATTTAAAATAAGATCATTCAGAATTTGTAAAGGGTTGACCAAGCTTGGAAAATTAGCTTTAAAAGAGATCAGTAATGTGTCTCAAATTGTGTTCAGGGTTGTCTAGACCAGTGGTTCTCAAACCTTTTAGAATGGAGTACCCCCTGAAGAATTTAACATCTTTCTGCGTACCCCCTCTCTTCCACTTAGACTGCAGTCACACCTTTTCCATTATGGGGCAATAGTTGCCCCCTTAAATTGATTTTCCGGTGTAATTTTTTACCTTTATAAATTTACCTTTTTTAAAATAAATAATGTTTTAAATAAATAGGTTCAATAGAGAAATATGCAATGATAGTAAAAATGAAGTGATCCTTTTAAATATAAAACTAAAACCACCAGTAGGTGGCGGTAAGTCACTGTCTTAGTGAGTGAGTCATTGGGTCAGTCATTCATTCATTCAGTAAAGAAGCAAGTGGCTGCATTTATGAATGGGTCACAGAATCATTTACTCTAACGATTCACTCTCTTATTATTCATTCACGAATACCGCTGTGTGTTGCAGTTCTTCTGTGGCTTTCGTTGGAACCATTATTTCATTGCAAAATTGCACGAACAACACTGAAAATACTCCATTTAAAATGTTTATCACTTAATATTTCCCTTTTTTGTTGAACTGCTATATAAAATCAATGTCACATTTGCAATTGTATGGATATTTGAGGGAAAAATGCATTCTTGCTTGTATAATATATTATTAACATTAAAAACAAGAACTCACAGCGTTTTTGTATTGAAGAGAGTTTGAATCTTAAATTGATCTCTATCCACAGCCTATGTTTACAGGCAATTTGTTATTCATGCTAGTAAGTGCTAAATCCGCAGTTTTACACTGCGGTCAAGCCAGCTGCCACTGCGAAATGCACAGTCAATCTAGCCGCCACTATATTTTGCGGTTCGCGCATACACTGGCTATTACGGTAATGCTGGGTACACACTAAAAGATTTTTACAATCTTATAAGATTTTCAAAATGTGAGAGACCACAAACATGGGGACAAATAATCCTATATTTAACCGTTTTGCTCCTATAGTGTGTGGTGTGCCGTGATGTGACAAAGACAGCACACCACACACAAACAGATTTTCAACCAGAGTCCCGACTGTGAACACGGGAAATCTCGCAAAATCTCTCGAGATTTCAGAATAAAAATGACGGACGATAGGCAGGGAGAAATTGCATTGATAGTGTTGATTTTGGTAGGTTTTACAGGAAACTTTGTATAAATACTCGTGCTGCTACCACAAATCTACAAGCTGATCCTCAATCTCTGCTGTCCAATTCCATTTAACTTTGTGTTGCGCCATGACTGCGTTTGTTATGCTTCTGTCTTCTGTCAGCTCGCTTTCTGATTGGATATTGTTTCGTTTCAAGTCATAATCTCCAGAGCGTGCGCGCATTTGTTTTCCCCCCCACACTTCAGGATTTCTGATTGTAAATATTCAACATGTTGAATATTTACGATTCGTGATCGGGGCGCCTCCGACGTTCTTCCGAGCAGATTCAGTCACTCTTAACAAACCTCACACCACAGGAAAATCTGATAAGATAATCTGTAGAACCATCAAGATAATCGGGACATACCTAGGATCGTTGGAAGGGGAGAAATCGGCCCAAAATCAGCCCGATTATCTCGCAGTGTGAACCCAGCATAAAACCATTAGAGAACTGATCTGAAAACAAGAAATCTTCTGTCGAAGCGATTTCACATTGATTTATTCAGTCAGTCTGTCTGAATAAATGAAAATAACTAACTAAATAAATATTTTACAGCCCAATTTCACCTGAAAATGCACCCATAGACTGTAATAAAAATACACCACACAGCCTGTCACTGTATATGCTGAATTCCAAAATAAAAGTCTCCCCGGGAAAACGGAAGAAAGGCCTAAATAAATAAAGATAAATAAAAATTTCACAGGCCAAAGTCACCTGAAAATAATAGTACACCTCACAGTCTGACACTGTCTGCTGCTGAATTCCAAAATAAAAGCCCTCCAACACTCATATATACAATGTTTTGTCCATACATTCTAAAACTAAGAAAAGTCCTAGTTTCCACAGACCACATTCACCTCAGTTAGAGAGTACATCTTTTCATAGTGTCAACTACACCATTTCAGGACATTCTGATGTTGTATTCCAAAAATAAGAGCCCCCCAAAACTCATGTTTATGCTGTATTGTCTATACATTCAGATAATAATAAAAAGAAAAGTCCCAATTTCCACAAATATAAGGCAAATTCCTAAGCTGTGCCATTATTTATAAAAATAAGTTTACTGTATTAGAAGAACACAATAATGATGCCATTAGCACACTTCAAGTTTACAAACCAGTGTGCAACTTTAGTTGAACTTCCGCACTGCTTTTGGACAACTAAAATGCATTTAGTACAAAATTAGTTGTTCCAATTTAACAGACTTTAAGTATACCAATTTACAGTGAGCCACAAATACTTAGTTATACTTAAGTACATTCAAATACATTGTGCTTTATTATTTTTTCACTAGGGAAGGATTGACCAAAGCCAGCTTCCAGGCAAGTACAAGGCATGGTGTTACATTGTGTGGACAATGAAGCTGTGTGAAATCCACTGTCCACAGTAATTCAGGAAAATGGCTGGGCTTGCCTGTCTGGCTGCAAGGTGGGGCTCGCACAAGGGGAATGATCGGTGGGGCATGATAATGTTCTGAATAGGTTTGTGGAGATGTTGGAGGCACGCAGACAGGATACGAGTAGAGGACAGTGCCATCAGTGTCATCATGCAGCGGTGGGGGGAGACGTCCCTGGGTTAAAGGCGTGAACCGTCCCTGGGGTCCCCAGCTGATGACCCTGCAGCTGAGCTATAGCAAATAATGAGAGCATTAAGATCAAGAGATGCCAAGAAGGCCTGAATCTATCAAAAAAAAAAATCTCTTTTTCTTATGCTTACTTTTATTATGCTTCGGTTTTTCTTTTAAACCAGTCATGATCAAAAATAGCCTGTAACGTCATCCGTGACTCTCTGTCATGAAGGCGCTCGAAAAGATCCCGGCATTCTGTAAACGTTTTTTAGAAGAGATCTGATTAGTCATGTTTGATTGAGACATGTAGTTCATGTAAGTTAATGTTACCATGAAATACAATGCATTTGTTACTATGATTTTCTCTGAATGCCCACTAATAATTTTACTGTCATTCGTGTCAGGGCTTTATATGTTTTTCAAGCAATGTCATTTCCATTCTGTACTTGTTATTGGTCTCACCTTTGGACACACGTGGTCTTATCCAAAACCAACGACTTATTCTTGGGACCAGCACATCCAGTACTTTGCATATGTCGTCAACTGCTGCCCATTCAGCGTACTTTCTGATCGCCCCGATTAGTATAGGTTCGTCTTCTCCTGTAAGCAATGCATGCTCAGTGTTCAGTAAAACATCACCAATGAACTGTAGTAAATAAGTCATCAGTGAACTCTGCTGAAAAAGCCAACTCACGTCTTTCTTCGACGATCAGTGCGCCTCCGAAGTCCATCAACTTTACTTGCAGGGTTTTTGTGCAGACAAGTATGCTTTTCATATGCGTGTCATGATAAACACCCCGACCCATACAGTGCTGAAGAGCAGCAATGAGCTCCCGAATGATGTGTCTCACCGCGGTTTCAGTCAGGCTACCTCTGTTTCTTAGGACATACTCAAACAGGGTGATGTAGGAACGTGAATACTCCATAACCAAGATGTCTTGATCTTCCATGACAAAGTGATCATATAATTGTATGAGATGCTCGCTAGTTGGAGGCTTTTGCACCATCAACATTGCAGCTGCCTCTTGACTTAAAGGTTTGGAATACCCAGGCTAAAGAAGAGATTGACAAAAGGTTAGTTGACTCCTAACTAATCTCAAATTTCCTAACTAAAGGCCCGAGTATACTTCATTTTCCATGTTTAGCTCCTTTCAAAGTATACTTAGGGCTACCGAAGATAAAAGCAATGTACTTTACAACTGATGTTTTTAGGCTATTTCAATTATATCTTATAATGTCTACATACAGATTTATCAAATTACCAAATTACAATTTAATGAACCATTTTATGAAGAATAAAGACTTTTCAACTTACCAATTCCAATAGTTTCTCAGGCCGGTTCTTCTTAATAAATTTGATGATCACCTGAAAAATGAAGAAAATTTATTTTTGTTTGTGTACATGGTAATCTAACAATCTGTACCTTTTTGATCAAAACTGTAAACACTGACTAAAGACAGAAGGAAACAAGAGGAAAAAGGTTTGGTGTATACAGAAAGAGCAACATACTCGTTTGTCATCGGAGTTTCGAAATCCTACATGATAACTGACACCGTTTCTCGATTTCAGTTTCTTTCCCACATCATAAAGAGATTCAAAGGATCCTGAAAAATGCACAACAACATGTTAATATACAGCATGAGAACGAACTCCAGCAGCAGCTGCTTATGACGAAATACACCTGTGCAGATCAGGTGAGGAACCAGCAGAAGAGAAGGAAAAATGAAAACTAAACCCAGAAACATCAGGCTCACATGGACATGAATCAGAGTGGTAATATCTGGAGACTCACTTTCTGTTGGGTCGGACTCCAGAGGATCTGTGCCTGTCGGATCTACACTGGATGTGTGTGGAAGCTCATCTGATGGATCCTCAGGCACAAAAGCACACACTTGGGTTTCTTCCTGGGTTTGGATGGAGTCTTTCTTAGACTTCCATACTTTCCGGAGGCCAGCACAGAATTTCCACCCTTGTGTGTGCTTTTCTGCAAAAAAATCAGAATCAGAAAGAGCTTTAATGCCAGGTATGTTTACACATTCCAGGGTTGCTGCACATTTTTTAAAGTCAAATTTAAGGCTTTTAAAGACCTTTTTAAACACCTGAAGAAATAAAAATTAATACTATACATTAGGGGTGTGCAATATTGACAACATTTTTTTTTATCTCGATACTTTTAAAGTTGTTTCAAAAGCAATATTTGCCACCTTAAATTGATTTCCAGGGGCATTTTGACCTACATAAGGGCATTTTTCTAAACGTAATAGATGTATGCATCACCTTTTATGTCAAAATTCTAACATTCAAATTAAATTCAATTAGAGTAATAGTACAGTATAGGGCTGTTATTAACAATCAAATGAAATCATTATGAGAAGTGGCATTAATATATATACACAGCATTAACAATTTTTCTAAATAAATTGAATTCAATATTTAAATATTAAATTATTTCTAATTTTAACTTTTTAATTAAAATGTACTTTCAATATGAAACCAAACTGCCAGTAGGTAGCAGCAAGTCACTGTCTTAATGAGTGAGTCATTCATTCAACCGATTTGTTCAAACGACTGATTCATTCAGGAACGAAGCAAGTGACCGTCTTTATTGAATGGGTCATTGAATCATTAATTAAACCAATTTGTTCAAACCCCGGATTTGTTATATTTATTATTTACCATATGCTATATATTTATTATACGCTGTTGTAAATGCCGCGAGGCCCGCAAATTGTCATGTGAACAAGTAATTCCACAAAAAAAAAAAATAATAATAATAATAATATATATATATATATATATATATATATATATATATATATATATATATATATGCTAATAGATTTTTAATTTGGTAAATTATTTAGATATATCAAAATATCAAGTCAAAGGGTCATCTATAATTTAAGACCTCTCATAAGTAAAAATAAGGCCTTAAATTTTAAAAATCTAATTTAATACTTTTTAAGGATCTGTGGAAACCCTGCATCGAGACAGAATGACAGTGACAAGACACAGATAATAAAAATAGAATAAATAGGAAATAACATTATTAATATTTAATAAAGGTGTGCAATTGTGTTTTGTAAAGTCAAATGTGTATGTGTGTGTGCATGGTTGTGGGATAGGTAAAAAGAAATCTGATTGGCTTCTTTAGTTTTTAGTAATTGGGGCTTTTCCCACACACTAAAAATGACCTTACAGATCTTTTGGTGGTCTTTCAGGTGAGGAACCAGCAGATGAGAACGAAAAATGAAAACTAAACCCAGAAACATCAGGCTGACATGGACATGAACCAGAGTGGTAATATCTGGAGACTCACTGTCTGTTGGCTCAGACTCCAGAGGATCTGTGCCTGACGGATCTACACTGAATGTGTGTGGAAGCTCATCTGATGAGTCCTCAGGCACAAAAGCACACACTTGGGTTTCTTCCTGGGTATGGATGGAACCTTTTAAAGCCTTCCATACTCTCCGGAGGCCAGCAAGGAATTTCCACCCTTGTGTGTGCTTTTCTGCAAACAATCAGAATCAGAGTCAGAAAGAGCTCTTTACACATACGAAAATGACAGTGACAAGAAACAGATAATAAATTGGAAATAACAATATACAAAAAATATATTTAATGTAAAACATACATTTTGATATAAAACATATGCTAAATGGTTTACAAGTAAAACTGTTCTAATGCTTTGAGTTCATGTGAATAATTAGCAGGTTTTGCATTGTTTCTGGCCAATTTCCAAGAACATTTGAAAAATTACAAACACAGTGCTGATGCCTTGTTACATAGTCACACAAGTCACACCGTAATTTTTATATATATATGTGTGTGTGTGTCAGTTTTGATTTATTAACGTTGTCAGTTACCGGTTATCTCGTCCTCCCAAACGACTTTAGGGAGAGACGGTGGTGGTTGAGGCGCCTCCGTTGGGCGGCTACTGCTAGGCCTGTCAGCCGGCATCACAGCGCCACTCAACGGTTCAACTTGAGCGTCCTCAAACGAGTTAAAGCTGCTGCAGCTTTCCAACTCCAGTGGAAAGTTAGCAAACATGATGTCCATTGTAGTCGTCAGATTCTGCATCTCAACGAGCTGTGTGAACACTGTATTTGCCTATTGGTTATAGCGGTAGACTTGTACTTTTGTACACTTCGATCGCCAGTGACCATAGATAGCAGCTTCTAACAGCGATAACAGCTGGGCTGATTTATGTAGCTTCTGTGCGCACTGTGACGTCACAGAGCGTGCATTCGATTCCAAGCCTGGCGGTCTGGACTAAGGGGCGGGGCGTGTCACAATTTCATTGGTTTATAATACAGCAAATCTTATTGGCGTAGACGCTTTGAGCCTCAGTACGATTTTGTGAATGATTTTGGCCATATACAGAAATATTCTACACTGTAAAAAATAAAAACAGAAAATGTACTGGTAATTTTCTGCCAGGACTTTATCCGTAATTTTACAGAATTTTCCGTTAATCATTAAAACACAACCTAATGCAAACCTTAATTCAGAATACAGGTAAATCACCTGTAAAATACAAATACGGAAAATTCCTTCATATTTACACTTACATTTTTTTATTATTATTTATATTTACTATAAGTTAAATGTGTCTTGTTTAGGCTTATTCAAAATATAATTAAATAAAAACAAAGTCTTTTCAACATTATTCCTGCCTAACAAACACTCAAATTATTGGATATATAATAAAGAACAATATACTTGGATAAAAGTTTATATTTCAGATATAAACTGATGTCTACATAGCGATCAAAATTGAGTAGGCCTAAATCTTTTTGAAAGTAACTAGACGCTTCAAATAAAGATTGTATCAATTCCTATTGTTACCCCCAGTAGGTGGCGACAGGTGACTGTTAACATTTTTTTTAAATTTAATAATTTATTCAAGAGATTCATTCAAAAACACTTATTCATCCAGTAATGACACAATAAGTCTTTATGAGTTAATCCTTAAATCATTCATTCAAATATTTTTTTTAATTATTAATTCAATATATATATATATATATATATATATATATATATATATATATATATATATATATATATATATATAAAAAAAAGACAA
Organism: Hypophthalmichthys molitrix; assembly: GCA_037950675.1. Lineage (NCBI taxonomy): Eukaryota > Metazoa > Chordata > Actinopteri > Cypriniformes > Xenocyprididae > Hypophthalmichthys > Hypophthalmichthys molitrix. Next base: position 33,574,555 of record CM075498.1, on the reverse strand, counting down.
AAAGAGGCCCACCCACTTGAAGATTTCTGGCCTCGCCAATACTCTGCATGCAACATATTTGCATTCTTATGGATGCAGTTTTGACCGCAAAATTTGGATATCATGTATTTATGACATTTTCCCTGTTAGAAATACGTGCTCTGTTTTAATTATTTTAAGGTGGGGTAGAATTAAATGAATGGCAAAACTCAGCATTTTGTTTGCGTACCCCCTCTTGTCACCTCACATACCCCCGTTTGAGAATCACTGGTCTAGACACCAAAGTCTGTGATCAAAAGTCTCAAAATGAACTCAAACAAGTCTCATTAAATGATCTGAGCTGCATACTACATACATTTTAAAGCTCTAATTATTTAAAATCATGAGAATCATCAGAATCATTAAACCTTTCAAATCATCAAAATAGTCTTGAGAGTGCGGCCGAATGAGATCACATGGAAGAAATTGAACCATGCCGCGCTATAGTTCTAGTGTGAGTATTGACTGTAATACCATTAACCATTATAGCCTATGTGATTTTTTTTTTTTTTTTTTTTTTTGGAAGAGGCTCCTAGTCAATATGTAATTTATGTACAAAGCAAAATCTGATAATATTGGACTCATAAATCATTTACGTTTGAAATGTAAAAGAATCATAATTTGAGGTTAAACAAACACACTTGTTAATTATTAAACCCTGAGAGTGTGTTTCAGATTAGCAGCCCCAAAACACATAGTGACGCCGTCACACTTCAAAATGTGTGCATGTCATTTTATTAAATGCAAAACATCAAGTTCATTTTTCTTTTTTGAAGTCTCAGTGTCTTTGAATCAACTGATGTTTTACATTTACATTTATGCATTTGGCAGCCCTTTTATCTAAAGCAAATAATATATTCAGCTGTAATATATTCTGTTAAATACAGCATTAATGTAAAAGGTTTTTTTTTGTTTTTTTTTACTTGGTGTAATGAGACAATCAATGAAAATTGAGATGTTTGCCATAGTACGCAATTGTATTTTTCACATTGAAAAGCACATCAAGAACATATTTGTAATTTAACGTATTTGTAACAACTTAATGATCTACTATTCATATGCAGTAATGTATGTAACATAATGTAACATTGTTATAATATTATTGTTGTGTCTTGTTTAAATGGCATGAAACTGTTTTATTCTACATTAAAATGAAGGTCCTGAGATAAGTGACTTCCCTCCACCAGCATAACGCCACTGCATTTCTATTATATTCTTTCTAGTCGACACTTTGACTTGTATCATCCTCAAAGATTATACAGACATGTTATATGAACATGATATAAATATACATTCGCAGTAATACAATCATTGTACAAGAGGATTAAGCAGCTCATTTCAGTTCAAAGGGTCTGATTCACAGCAGCACGTTTAACATCTTCACATTACTGAAACCGACAGCAGCTTCACGTGCAGTAATAAATGTGTTTAATGATGAACAGTCACGTTAATGTGAGCGTTTTACTGGCAGTAGAAGGTCATGACGTTCTCTTGGTTTCCTCGTATGAGCAAGACGGGACAGTGGATGCCGTAGCTCAGCGCTTCCAGCCAGGCCATATAGAGAGAACTGGGACAGTTGACATCAGGGACTGGAAGAGAACTGAAGTACACACATTCTGTTTAGAGCTGGTATCAGGCTTAAATGAGCAATTAAATCTGGTCATATTAAGCAAGTTACAAAGCCTCAACTGGTTTAGCTTTAGTTTTCAAAGGCCCCAAAATATGCAAAAGTATGACCAATTGCTTGTTATGTCACCCATCTGTAAGTCACTTTGAATTAATAAATGTAAATTACATATTTGGGATAGGTCAACTGCTCTAACTATCAATACCCACATTACAACCAGAGCCGCAGGGATGGAGTTCTTCTTGATGATCTCGTTTAGTCTCACAGTCCTCTCCACCTGAAAATAAAAGACAGTCAGTTAGAGGAACTGATGTATTATACTCATGTTCAAAATGACACATACCAGCAAACACACACACACACACACACCTTGGGTTTTATGGCCTCCAGGTCTTTGTCGGAAACTTTCCATGGACTAAGTCTCTTGAGCTCCTGTATGTCTCCTCCAGTCTGTTCTCCACTCAGCATGAAGGGGGCGATGGTTTCCTCGTACCGCTGCATACTACAGGAACAGAGAGGAAGAAGACTTTTTAATATACTGTACATTATTACGGTTCCTCTATTCCCAGTATGTTTGAAACGTGCTGATTTCTCCTTCTGAGAAGCTCAGAGTGCTCTGACTGGCCAGCTGACCCATGTATCGGAAATGTAATGCCCCTTACCATTATCGCGAGCTTAAAGGATTAGTTCACTTTCAAATTAAAATTTCCTGATAATTTACTCACCCCCATGTCATCTAAGATGTGTATGTCTTTCTTTCTACAGTTGAAAAGAAATTAAGGTTTTTGATGAAAACATTCCAGGATTTTTCTCCTTATAGTGGACTTCAATGGACTCCAAATGGTTGAAGGTCAAAATTACAGTTTCAGTGCAGCTTCAAAGAACTCTACATGATCCCAGACGAGGAATAAGGGTCTTATCTAGTAAAACGATCTGTCATTTTCTAAAAAAAAAATTAAAATTATATACGTTTTAACCATAAACGCTCGTCTTGAACTAGCTCTCTTCTTCTTCTTCTCTATTAGAATTCCGGCGGTGTAGACGCTGCTAAGTGTATTACTACTCAAAGTATGAACTAAATTCACATATACAATATGCTTGTCCAAGTATATAACAATTAGTTCAAACTTTGACCTGTGGAGGGTAGTAATACACTTAGCAGCGTAAAAATTTTAATTTAAATTTTTTTTTTAGAAAATGACAGATCGTTTCGCTAGATCAGACCCTTATTCCTCGTCTGGGATCACGTAGAGCTCTTTGAAGCTGCACTGAAACTGTAATTTTGACCTTCAACCATTTGGAGTCCATTGAAGTCCACTATGAGGAGAATAATCCTGGAATGTTTTCATCAAAAACTTTAATTTCTTTTCAACTGAAGAAAGAAAGACATGAACATCTTGGATGACATAAGGGTGAGTAAATTATCAGGAAATTTTAATTTGAAAGTGGACTAATCCTTTAAGCTTCCAAGGCTTCTAAAGCATGTTATCACACAGCTAAAATTAACGTTGTTGGTTTTACCATATCAGTTCGAGCCTGAGTCAGATTCTGAAAATGAGGATGATCAAGCCGATCGATCAGCACGACTTGAGCAGAATGTTTCTCAGTAGTAAGTAGTCTTTGTATACAGCCGGCATCGTACTCTTCCAGGTTCAGGAAGCTGTCCTCTGTAAAATACGCTGTGGTTTTCCTTTCGCATCCGACACACAGTATTTCCATGACATGACGACAAGATTTCAATTCACCGAAACCTCACCTTCTTTCTTTGTGTATGCCTTTGGGTGGGAATTATGGTAATATTTTACATTGTGACATGGATGTTTGAGGAAGAGATATCTGGACTTCGATCAAGGCATTTTAGGCAGGTCTGGATCAGTGTTCTCTGTTAGAATAAATCACTTTGTGGGAGACTATAAGCTTTGTAACTTTGCAGATTATAGGCTATACATCCACAAACAGATAAATCGCAAACATCATATGACCCCTTGAATAAATACTATGATAGTATTTATTTACCAAACAGTGTTCAGAAGTGGTAAGTAGGATGTTTCCAATAGCACATGAAGCCACCATTACTACAAAGCTGCAAGTTTTTGTATGTGTGTTTATTTGCGAACATTTCTCACTTTTTAGGCAGAGGAGCTTTATCCACGTCTGTTATGATGACAATGTCCTCAAACTCCAGCCGGAATCTCTTCAACAGCATCTTCATGCTGAAATAAGAAAAATATTTAAAGAACCCCTATTTCTGCATATCAAAACTAGAAACAGATGATGATGATATAACGATCCACTGACTCTTTACGGTCTTCCTGCATGGTCTCCTTGTCTCCTAAGATATATACTCTGATTTTGCACTTTTTCCAGCGGTTTCTTCTGGTCAACAAATACGGCACTAAAAGAGTCAGACCTGAGAAAGAGCAAAAGTGTTCCGAATAAGAAAATGGGAATGCAATCGGATAGCACTGGAGGTTTGTTAGACCCCCTTGAGCTTTGGCCTGCTTTACCAGACCAAAACCATGTTGGTCTAGCAGCAAGACCAACACTAACCCAGACTGAACCAGTTTGGAATTTTATGCTGTGATTTTTTCCACAGTGAGTTTAAATATCTTTCAGGCAGTCGTGTCTCACCTCCATCATCAGAGATCCAGTAGATGTCGATAGTCTTCCTGCCCTGTTTTGTCTGAAACACAGATCTGACCTGATCATTTGGACCATCGTCAGAAATATCTGGATGGGGAGTCAAAAAAGGAGGTGAGATGTGCGTAAAAACAACTGACATCACACCAGCCAAATCTTGGTTGAGGAAAATTTAGTGCACCTTCACTAGCAGTGTCGATGGGGTAAAAGTGCACACGCACACAAAAAAAGACTTTAAATGTATTTGTAACCTGAATTCCCGTCGGTCTCGTCTTTTTCGGATTGCGGAACTTCGTCTGCGTCGAATGCCGGATTCTCAATTGCCGATAATCTGCCTGCTGCTCCATTCAGTCAAAACAGACCCATGTCAAACTTTGTTTTATGATGCAAACTGCAGCACCAATGCATTATCAAATCATTATACTGTATAAAACACACAGTACACACCTGAACTCTGCAAAACATCTGTAACGTCCAATCCATCCATCATTCTCAGAATTGCAAGGCCATAGCTGCAGTCAAATGCAGTGCTGAACAAGAAACATTAAACAACGTCAAAATAGAAAGAAATTCATGACAAATAAACTGATATTTGTGAACAAAAGCAGCATCTGAACTCACCTGATGGTGTTGACGTAATCCTGTACGCTCTCAGGATTACATTCCTGCCAGTTCGCCTTGTATCCCATAACGAGTGTATTCGGCTTAAGTTTACCGAGACCTGAAGCCTAGAAAGATGATTGATTGTTTGAGAAGCACGTAATGAGGAGAAGAAAAAGGTGTTAGAACAGATTAGCGACGGTCTTACCTGCATGAGATTGTGTGCTCCATCTCTCAGACAGTCGGCACTGAAGGACGTGTAGAAAGAACGAACCTTCCTCTGATTCAGCCAGTCCACCAGCATATCGGTGCTGTGCTGCGGAAAACTGGACTTTTCGTCCTCCTGAAAGCATGAGAGCGCAATAAACCCACGACACCTTCACTTCACAAGTGCACACTGAATAAGCCGTTTGGTGTTTTATCAATAAGTTTTTTTTGTAAATCATATTTCCTGAATAAATGATTTCTGAAGGATCATATGACACTAAAGATGGGACTAATGATGCTGAAAATTCAGCTTTGGCCACAGGAATGAATTACATTTTAAAACATTCAAATAACCAGTTCTTTTAAACTGTATAATATTACAGTTTTTATTTTTGATCAAATAAATGCAGCCTACTTTCAAAATCATTAATAATCTCACTGATCCCAGATTTTTCAATGGTAGTGCTTTTTTAAGTCGTCTGTGTAAGATTCTTACCATGATAATGTTCCCACAGATCATCAGACTGACGTTTTTGGTGAAAGTGCCCACAAAATCTACCAGGGCAGGACGAGAGAATGGAGGGCCGGTCAGAACGAGACACTGAGGCCTAAGAGAGAGTTTATATGTGAGCGGCTAGTGTATCGGTATCTGTCGTGGTCAGTTTGATAATATTTACTTTTACAGTCTCACCTGAAGTTTTTGACGTGATCATTCACACCAGTAAGAGACATCGAGAAGGACAAAGCCATATTGTAGAAACTGGCCTGATAAGACGAGCCCCAATTAATCTCTGAACACACAATCAGACAACAGTCAGTGTGTTTAAATAACAGAACATAAATTATGTTTTGATGATCATAATTTTTAAAATGGAAGTCATAATCTGCATCTCATTGGGTCATTGAAAGCAAAGCAGATAAACAATGAAGTTACTTACGAGGCTTTGTATAGGAAACATAGCCTAAGAGGAAGAGGACGATAATGGACGTGACAAGAGCGGCCCACCATGTGAACAGAAACATGAGGGCGAAAGACAAACAAGCAGCAAACAGAGACGTCCACGGACTGTAGAAACGGTACTGCGGCCGCCAGCCTATGAGAGACAGACAACAACATGAATATTAGACACACAGAGCAGCTGTTCTCAAAAAGGGCATCAAAACAGAGAAATCAAGATATTTTTATTTCTATTTTAATTCACCCCTCAACAACGGTTTGTTTTCTTTTTCTTTGAAGACCCAGAATTCACACAGTCTTGGAACACCAGGATATTAGATGAAATGTCATTTTAAAAGTGTGATTTCTAGACCTGGAAAAGTCATTCACAAAATCTTATGGGCATTTTATCATAATAAATTCATATTTTTATAGACATGCCAAGCTCTAAAATGTTTTATCAGGGAGAAATTGTGTGTAAAATATTTTTTTTTAGAAATCCTTATCAGGTAAACCAAGAATGACTGGAATAGTCATGTAAATTCATTGGTTAAATACATTTAGGACTTCTGAAATCCTAAAATTTAATTGTTTACATTTTAATTATATAATATTTATTGTTTTAGTTTTGTATACTTATATTTTATTTTAGTCAGTTTATAGAAACTGGGAGATTTCATAAAGTAAACTAAGTTTAAGAACTAAAGTAAATGGAAGCCTAATTTAAACCCTATTTTTAATCTCCCATGGAGCAACAACTAACTTTTAGCTTTTCGTTTCCATGCATTTATAAATAATCAAATTATAATGAATAAAGTTAGAGTCTGAATTTGACCAGATCATATTTCTGAATGTCTGTTTAATAAAAAATATTCACATTACATTATTGTTTATCTGTTAATAAAGTCACAATGCAAAACTGATGATGATGATGATGAAGTTCTCACCAGGTGACTTGGTGATCGACGCATGGAAGCAGCTGAAGTTAATGAGGCCGTAAGAGCAGAGGAAGAAGTTGGAGATCAGAGGAGCGATTGTGTTCAGATCACCTGAAAAGATCAACATGACACCAAATGTTAAAGCGTCCGCAGAGAGAAACACCTCAGTAACTGATCTGGAGGAGAACCAGGACTCACCGATGAGGATGAAAGCCATAGCAATGATGAATGTGAGACAGTAGCCACGTAGAGGCTCGTTGTTTTTCCCGTAACCTTTTGCGAAGAAGCCAATGAAGGGGTAGATGTTATCCTTACACAAACACTGCATGAAAACACACATACAGAAATGTTACAGTCAACTGTATGCAGCATAAACAACATTAAATCAAAATGGCTGCACCCTCTACCTGGAAAACTTTGGGTGCAGACACCAAGAAACCCAGTGCTGACGACAAGGTGGCAGCAAAGACCCCAATGGTGATCAAAATGCCAGATCCTGAAACAGTGGTAAGAATCTGGAGAAAAAACAGAAATAGCTATTAGTCAGTCTATCTATCCATGCATCCATCCACACAACAATCACTTAATATTCAGCAATATTATTGATCTGACTGTACTGATGCTACTGGATGAGAACTGAACTGAGCTGGACAATGACATCACTGTTTTCTGCAGAGCTGCTTTATAGATGAGATTAACTTATTTAATAATTGATGATCTTTACAACGGAACTGAATCAACACTGAAATGACTTTAGAGCTGAATAATGACACTATTTTCTTTTAAAGTAGCTTTACAGCCGAAATGAACTGTTTGCATTATTGAATCATTTTCCTGTTTATCACTTTGAAACAATCTGTACTGTATAAAGCACAATGTCTATGTATCAACAGGGCCGATGTTCTCACCCGGAAGTTGTTTGCCAGTCCCGAGGTACATGTGCGGTTCTGTTCACATCGGTCAAAATTATAGCCGAATTTACAGCCCAGACCGGTGCAGTGGGTCGTATAATTCGATAGCGCTAAACTATCATTCACATTTCCAGAAGCGTCTCTTACAACAGTTGCAGCTGAGAATGAAGAGAGGAAGTGCTTCAGTGAGAAGAATGGTTCACCAATTTCAATTCATTTCATAAGAGTTTATGATAAGGTGTGACAGAAAAATGTTTCATCTCACCACATGTGATTGAAATCAATAAATAGCTCAAGGTCGTCCACAATATGGCCAGCAGGGTCCCTTTAGGAATCCCACCAGTTGGATCCTGGAAAACCATGGACACACATAATTTCTGTAGTGTTGGTGACTTTCCTACTTTAGACACTCTGCCTGAAAAATGGTAATATTTACCTTGAGATCTCCACAGATGTTGACGCCAGACAGAATTCCTGTGGCAGCAGGGAAAAAGATGGCGAACATCCTGAAGAAATATCCATCTTTACCTCGGAAGGAAGGTAGCAAGTTATCCACGAAAATCTCAGCTGCAAGAAGAAAACTGTGGTTAGGTTTGGTTGCTCCACCAACCAACCAACATCAAGTTGAATGTTCATAATTTCATAGTTTTTTCAAGTTTCAGGTCTGGATTTCAACAAAGATGCATGGCAGAGCTACATGGTTAATGCATGATGCCATACACGAATCATATATGTTGTGTTAACGTTATATGTAGATGTACTGAGCTTGATAAACAAGAGCTTGTCATCTACTGTTTATTTGTCTTGTTGTAGCACATCAAAATATCATACTTGAAGGCCACATTAGATCCGGATCTTGTTTACTCACCACGGTAGCCGAAAAATCCTGCAGCTTGCTTATCTTGAGAGGGGGGAATGACCGTCCCAACAAAATAATTTATTAAGGAGAGCATGATTGCGATAAAGAACAGGATCTGAGCCTGTGGTGGAGCGAAAACCAAGAAGAACAATCGTGTTACAAGAGGCAGCATTGGGAAATGAGTGAAGACAGGAGCAGAGGACTGTATACCTTCGCTTCCCAACTCATGCCAGCGAACGTGATGCAGAGGAGGATGGCGACAGTAACTGCACCAATGATCCTCACGTCATTGACATCATCCACCATCTGAGATTTATAGTCCTGAGAATAAAGAAAACGATTGTGGAGGAGAATTAAACAGCTGTGCTGTCTGTTAACTCAAATGTATATGCTATACACATTTACAATGTACTTTTTACTTTCTGTCTTAAACTGACTGACCAACAATATGAAATGGGAGGCAAAAAACATATTTCAATTTTTGCATTCTCTCGCAAATGGTTTGAGTTCCTTCAAGAAGCTTTGCACTCGCTCTAAAATTAAATTTTTTTGGCTAACTTTTGAGTTCTTTGCAGATTTTGGTCCAATCAAATGCTCTCTGAACTGGCATTTGCAAGTTGCAAACACTACAAACATAAACTTTCTGTTTTAAAAGAAAAGATGTCAATGCAAGAAAATAAAATCACTGACATCCCATTTAATGATTCTTTGGATTACGAAAACATTTACAGTAGAAATAATAAAATTTACCCCTAAAAAGTTCAATACGGTGACATGTTTTTTCAAAAACGGATGTTTTACTGAGAGTTAAAATTCTCTGTAATCCTAATGGGGACAGATTTTTTTGACCTGGAATATTTACTTGAGTTTTTAAGTTAATATTTTAATAATTTAACAATATATTCAAATGTTCATGGATGTTTGTTAATAGTCACATGACCTGCAATTTGTGAAACCCTGCATTACAGTAATTAGAATGAGATGTTTTTTTAATAATGTCACAATGCAAATACGCTTTTTTTCTTATTTCTTTCTTTTCAGCATTAATAGTCTGTGAATGCACCTTAACTCTGCATATGCATGTTGACTGGATCATGTCAAATTTACTATGACTCAGGGCAACAGAGTTGAGTCATTCGCCATCTGCCTCATCAAGTTGCTCAGTAAAATTTTAAAAAGTTCTTGTATGGAATAAAATTAGAAATGCTTTTTTTTCTAAAAAAGCTGCCCTCTGAGTTTCCTTCAAGCCCTACAACGTGTGTATGTCTCACTTTCAGAAGATCTCTGACAGTTTCAGAAAACCCCACTGTGTGAAGCGCACAGGCGAGAGCGTTGGCGAACGCAAAGAGCAAACCGATGGGCGCTCCAAGCTCCGGACCCAGACTCCGAGAGATCATGAAGTACGTGCCACCTGGAGGAAGAATCGCAGATGAACAAGTTTGTTTTCACTCGTTTTGTCAAATTGACTTCACTTGTTTAAAAAAAATACACTTCACTAAATGTGTTTAAGACAAATAAAAACAATGCATTTCTTGGGCAATTTTACGAATCTCAGGTAAACTTATATTGTTTTAAGTATTAGAAAACAAGACACAGATTCTGATTAAACCCACATGAAATCAAATGTTCTTATTTTTATGGTAAACAATTAATTTGACTCACCAGAATAGATCTTCCCGTTGGTGGAGATTGCAGACACTGACGTTGCCGTGAGTGTTGTGACAGTGACAGACATGAAGATAATGACGTAGGTCAGAACTGCAAGCAAAAATGCACAAATGTGTGTCAAATGACTTTAAATAAGGTATAGATCCTTTCAGTTCTCTGAGGAAGGAAATAATTAAAGGTGGGGTAAGCCATTTTTCAAAAATGCTGTTGGACATTGTTGATATTTGAAATCAACCCAAACAAACCCACCCCTCTCTTCATTGTTCCGCCTCCAAAACTCACCCTCCAATCCAAACCACCCTGTTCTGAGTTGGTCTCGAACTTCGGCCTGATTGCTGCTGGCAGATGAGGCGAGAGCACTAACAATGACGCTAAACACCTCATTCTCTAACGGTCGTCAGTGTGCAGTGGTTTACCTGCACAACTCTCACTTGCTGGCCACTGTTACACACGCAATGAGAGAGTGGATGTCCGTTTATCACAGCTGACGTGCCACAAAATAATGCTTCATGAAAAATAAAGCACAGATGATGAACGAACGACAAGGAAGCACAAAAAAAAAATTAACGTACAGTACACAAGTGTAAATACAAACAAGAGTTTGTTGTTAGTCGCCAACAGCACAGCAGCTCCAGACAATCAATGACACTCAAACCCAGTGTTACTCATGTGTAAAGCGGAATCAAAGCAGCCTCCGCGTCTGTTTTCAGGCCTTCCCACTTAGCTCTCTATAGCGCTGGAAAGCTTTTCTAATACTAACGCGTGTCCTAAAGCACTTGCCCAGTCATAAACCTTAATTCCATTCCAAGCCTTCATCTCTTTCTGCATCTCTCTTTCTGTTTTTCTTCAAATCTCCCTCATGCTCGTTCTCTCTCCTCGACCGTCATACGACCCCTAATGTTGATTGGTTACACATTTGTTGTTGGTGTCGGCCCGAAACAGTGTTTTTGAAAAATTACTTACCCCACCTTTAACTGTTAAAAAGGCATTTGGGAAGTGACATTTTAACTGAATTCAGTAAACCAGGATCAACTCACTGAGTCCAGCTTGAGACGTGATCCATGGCAGCCGCAGGTACATAATGACTCCCCAGATGTTCAACATACAGCGAATCTGAAACAGAATCACAGCAAACTCATCAGTGGTGTGTGGATGTAAGAATTGTTTTATTGCAACATTATTTTGCAAACTGGTGAGACAATAACAGATCTAAAAAAATGCTTCACATGGAATTTCTTATGAAAGAATAAGCTTCAATTTCAATTTAGCTACTCTGATTAAAGAAATACGTGATATATTATTATGTAAAACGTAATAATACAATTATGACAATTATATACACTTTTATTTGAGAGTGTTACCTATATACGCTACCATTCAAAATATTGGACACGGTAAGATTTTTTATGTTTTTAAAAGAAGTTTCGTCTGCTCACCAAGGCTGCATTTATTTAATTAAAAATACAGTAAAAACAGTAATATTGTGAAATATTATTACAATTTAAAATAACTATTTTCTGTTTGAATATATTTTATAAAGTAATTTATTCCTGTGATCAAAGCTGAATTTCCAGCATCATTACTTCAGTCTTCAGTGTCTCATGATCCTTCAGAAATCATTCTAATATGATGATTTGATGCTCATGAAACATTTATTGTGTACAATTGTACAAAATATTTGTGTACAATATTTTTTTTTTCAGGATTCTTTGATGAATAGAAAGTTAAAAAAACAGCATTTATTTGAAATATATAATATTTTGTAACATTATAAATGTCTTTACTGTCACTTTTGATCGATTTAATGCATCCTTGCTGAATAAAAGTATTAATTTCGTTAATTTCTTTAAAAAATAAATAAATAAATAAATAAAATAAAATAAAAATTCTTACTGACCCCAAATTTTTGAATGGTAGTATATAATGTTACAAAAGCTTTCTATTTCAGATAAATGCTGTTCTTTTGAACTTTCTACTCATCAAGGAATCCTGAAAAAAAAAGTACACAACTGTTTTCAACATTGATAATAATCATAAATGTTTCTTGAGCAGCAAATATTAGAATGATTTCTGAAGGATCATGTGACACTGAAGACTGGAGTAATAATGCTGAAAATTCAGCTTTGCCATCACAGGAATAAATTACTTTATAAAATATATTCAAACAGAAAACATTTATTTTAAATTGTAATAATATTTCACAATATTACTGTTTTTACTGTATTTTTAATTAAATAAATGCAGCCTTGGTGAGCAGATGAAACTTCTTTTAAAAACATTAAAAATCTTACTGTGTCCAAACTTTTGACTGGTAGTGTATGTTTAACACAAAACAATAGGCTAATATTTATAATGACCTTACATAACATATATAAACATTATGATTTCACAAAGCTCTCACATTAGGAGGTTTTCTCGTTTTGCTTCATAGCTAACTTATATACAGCTTAATTTTGCTTCTGTATTTGTATCTTTAAAAAATTACTAATGTATGCACAGAGGGAAAGGCCGCAATAATTAGCAAAACCTGCCGAACTCCTGCATCGACACAGAATACTTTTGCACGCGCTGCTGAGGTCAGTCACGCGATTGGCCGCTGCTGAAGTCAGTCAGACACGCTCTTGTCCCTCACGCGACTGGCCGCTGCTCTTCTCAGAAGCGCGAATATAAGACTTGTGATTGGCTACCGCTGGAGCCAGCCACACGATTAGCCGCTAATGTAGTCAAGCGAAAGCCGCGCAAAACGAACGTTTACAAAATGTGTTCGCGCCACAAACCCACCAAACAAAAACTCTTCGGTTCTGCAAGAATCAAGTAGGTGACAAATTTTACACTCAAAACGGCGAATTAACTTAAAAGTGAGCAGTTTACATCCCTGTTAAGCACATTGTACTTCCAGTTCTCATTACTGTCTGTAATGAGAATCAAATAGGCTATTTTATATATAATTTTATTTCACTTTATTATTTATTTAATTTGGCTATGGGGAGAAATGTGACCTGAAATGCACAGACATATAAAATAAATGTGGACAGCAGCTCAGACCATTTGCTCTAGGGTGAATTTGAGATCACTGAGAGAGACATCTGACTTTGGACTGCTTTATCTTGACAAATATGAGTAGAGACACATTTTTTAAAGTTATATTTTTGGCCTTTTTTATGAGATAGGACAGTATGAGAGGAGACATTGGGAGAGTACAGACAAGAACAGGACTGAGAAAAAAGACCTCAAGCTGAGATTTGAACTTGGGTCACCCAAAGCACTCTGATCTTGAAATCTCTCTTTTGTAGCCCTAAAGAGGAGAAAAATTGGGTCTTTTTCTTAGGAGAAAAATCTGAGAAGCTGGAGAATTAAACATTAGCTTGCCTAGTAGAAACTGCTTGAGATGTTAAAGAGATCAAATATGATTGCTTCTTTCTCACCATAACTCCCAGAACCCATCCAAAGCGAACTAGCTTGACTTTGGGCCGTCCATCATCCTCTGGTGGTGGAGGAAGATCATCAGGTTCTGGCTGTTCCGGCAGCAACATACATAGAATCAAAACCAAATTTTAAAGTGTTGCCATCCAAACAATATTCTTCAGGTACAACATTCAGTAGACTAAAATGTATACATTTAATTAGACAATTATTTTCATTTAAATAACCATTTGATTCAAATTTACTTACTGGATTGCGCAGAACATCCAGTGACGGTCTGCTATTTTTTATACGTCCAGAGAATGTGTCTTTGGCATAAAATTCATATTTTGGCACTGGGTCAAGCGGATTGTAGAACGACATTTTGGTCTTATCCTTCTCCTTCCCATAATCAACCTCTCCCATATCCACGGTAACATCTTGAGGTGGGACATTGTCGTCCGGGCGGCGCAGACCCGGGATTAAGTTTCTGATGCTATCAATAAATTTGACCATTGTGAATTCTGTAGGACTTGTCGACCTTTCCTGCTTTAATCCTTATGGAAATTACAGAAATGATCCAACACATCCACGGCGCCGAAATTACAGCGCCGAAGCCGAATCGAGACGAACTGACCTTCCTCTGCTGTCAGCAAATGAGTTGCGTTTTCTTTTATACCTTAATTGAGCCTACTTACACACCCATTATTAGACGTACACAAACACTGTTGCAGAACCATGACTGGCAGTTCTTTGTATTGTGTTCTCTTGCTATCTTTGAAGTCTTCTTCAGAAATATCTACAAACTGGTTTCCCAAGATGTCACATCTGTCAAATAGAGTTTGTCTAGCAACAGTTTGAATGTGTGAACATCATCTTTCTCCCAAAGTGAGCATCATAAATGAAATTATTACAAATTATTATTATTGTTCTAAATGACTTGTATGACCCCATATGACTTACTTGGTTAGCTGGATGGGCCTGGAAACTCGCAATAAACCTATGATTTTTCCATGCTTTGAAGCAATGCTTCTGTTGTCAGAGAAGCAACATCTCAAACCTGCTCACAAAATCTGCCGGAAATAAAGAGACACAAATGAGATCTTTTTAATACATTATGGCCTGGTTTCACAGACAGGGCTTAGATTAAGCCAGGGTTAGGTCTAAGTTCAATTAGGACATTTAAGTACGTTTTACAAATGAACTGTACCTTAGACAAAAAAAAACAACAACAACAACAAAAAAAAACTTACTGGTGTCCATCGTAAGATAAAATAATAGCACTGACATATTTTAAGATATGTCAGTGCAAGCTGCTTTCAGTTAAAACAGCTCAAACATGCATTTTAGTCAGGGACTAGGCTTAAGCCTTGTCTGTGAAACCAGGTGTAACTGTTTCTCCTAACAATAATATTAAATAGGGAGACTTTTGCTCAGATGTTGGTCTTTTATAGCTCAGCAACTCAATCTTACATAGTTCTCCTGAAATTAAACAAACCCAAATGAGACACTAATTGTCATCCAGTAAGAGTATAATGCTATAAACTGAATGCAGAAAGCAGCTCAGATCATTTGATTTGAAATTTTTGATGGCAGACTTTAGTATCTTTGCAAACCTGAGCAAAATTGTTGAGATCTCTTTTGAAACTCTTGAGGTTACTGGCATCTCTTTCTCAGGAGAAACATCTAATCAGGAAACTTTAAAAAGTCACAATTTGCTTTTTAATTTCACTGCTGAGATATTAAAGAGGCATTGTTTCCAAATAATAAAAAACATTCTTCAGTTGCTTCAGATGGACTCAATAACTATATTTACTTTTTTATTTTGCCTAAGACATGTTTGGTTTAAACATGTTAAATGAGTCATTGCTAAGGTTTCTTCCTTCTAAAACACTGAAGGGGATTTTTCCGCTGCTATCTTCCCTCTGTAAACCTGCTTGCATTGTGAAAAGCACTAAATGTAATTGAATTTAAACTTTGCATTTAAAATTGGTTATTATGACAATCATCAATGATGACAACACATAAAACTTAGTAGCAAGATAATGAACGTCATGAAAATGAATCCATAATGTTCTTATTTTTATTGAATGTAATTATAAAAGAGCCTTGTTGTTTTCATGGGAAAGACAATGATTTTAACCTGCAGTACCAGCACATGTGTATTGTCTGATATCTGCTACTTTCGTTTAGTGTTCCTATTCATTTGTTGTGAGTACTAACATGAAAATGTTTTGTTGATGTGGGTGTTCTTTGGGAATGTATACCAGATTCGTGATGATTGTTCCAACTATCTATACAGGAGTATTTGGTAAACACACCCACATCCCCATCTAACCAATCAGATCTTATTATGCAGGTTGTGTTTACTGGAACCATCATGCTTTTCATGA
This sequence comes from Hypophthalmichthys molitrix, assembly GCA_037950675.1. Lineage (NCBI taxonomy): Eukaryota > Metazoa > Chordata > Actinopteri > Cypriniformes > Xenocyprididae > Hypophthalmichthys > Hypophthalmichthys molitrix. The sequence goes on along the minus strand of CM075498.1, from coordinate 33,558,355 downwards.
GGGCAAAATATGGATGGCCAAAGGATATGTAATTTATAGAGTGGACATTAGTCAATCAGTTAGTGTTTTTGTCCATTCCTAGAATTTTGATTTCAAAGAGCACTTGAGTCAACAATCAGAATGGGCCAAAAGAACACCATAAACCTTTTCCACTGTTAATACAAGTTTCGTGGAACCGCATGCCATAAAGAAGTTCATAAAAGTTTATTTTTATGAACAGTAAAACGTATTACTGTGGCTTTTTTTGTCATTTATTGGGCACGTCATTTAAAACTGAGCCCATTTTGGTGTAAGTGACCTTGGGTCTCAAAGCGTCATCTCTGTTAACAAATAAAAGTACAAACAAGAAATTATGTGTTGATGTACAGTATATATGTACAGAACATTTTCATAAATTATTCAATGACTGGAAAAAAAAATCTGAGTAAAATGCTTGTGATTAAATGCTCATTTGGTGAGTCTCAGATACTATTATCCAGCATGTGTAATGCTTCTTCATCTTCTTTTCTGTGCAAATATAAAAATATTAGGTTGATGCATGATGATTTTTTTTCTTAATTTTATGAGATCTTTAATGTTACATGAATAAGTACAATGATTTTTCACATGGTCACATTGGTGTACATAGAGTTCACTTCGGTCAGATGACTATTTTTGTTTGATTTGATGTGATTTTCAACAGTGTGTTCTTCCTGAATTTCACCCCAAACAGAAACACTATGACTGTGCTAAATAAGAATCAGTTTTCTGAAAAGTGCACATATACTTTGTGGTAAACAGAGGAAAAAATGTCATGAATATTAGTCTGCTGTGTTACTGGTATAGCACCGGTGTTTCCGGAAGGGCAAACCACCAACTCTTATGAAAACATGTTTAATAACCTAAAGTTTGATTCTGAGCAACATGGTTCTTCTAAGTATAACAAAATAGTGTTAATTATCGTTACATGTAATTAAATAACATTATTATTCATTACTATAAATAATTTTTAACATTCTTGAATAATTACACGTACAGTTTTATGAACTCTTTACTATATTAGAGAGTACATGGAAAAGTTTGACTATTGAAAAGATTTAAAAATGATTCAAATAAACATAACCAACAAACTTGTTTTAAAAAGTGCATGATGTTAATATTAAAAAAGCACATGCTATTTGATTTGTCAACTATAGCAAATTAATAAGTCTGGCAAATTAAATTTCAATCAGTGGCTATAAGAAACACAAACGATAAGAATGACATAAGAACATAACATAAGAATGAGTTACTGCTCTCTATTTTCTTTAAAATGTGAAATGACACACTAGATAATATCTGTAAACGCTGTGACAGGTATGAACTGGCCTGTAAAATTAAACATTATGAATACAGAGTTTAAAAATGAAAAAAGAACACCTACACAACATAGTTCACGCTGCATTAGCGAACAGCACAAATCTACCAGCTCTCATTAGGGACGGTTCTGTCTGTACTGTGATAAACCTTTAACTTTTGCCGCAAATCCCTTTAATGTAGCAAATGATAACGTCAAACAGGCGGATCCAGTTGAGCTTTTGGAAATGTGTTTTGCTGTTGTTCTGCTTGACTTCAAACTGATCTGCTTCTTTCTACATCTGATCAGTTTCTGATCTGTCAAACCAAAATGTAAATGTCTCTGATGATTTTTCCTTGAAATATCTCATTTATTACCGAACAGAATTTCTGCTCTTTTTTGTTTTCAAAATTTTACCAAAAACATGACTAAATTATTGAGAATTGAGATATCATTTCATATTTTCTTTTAACTATGACATAAAGATCATATTAAACAACATAAAAAAAAAAAAACAGAATATCTGTTTTCATATTTTTCACATTTCACCAAAAATATTTTTAAAATATATTTTTTAAACTTTCACCCCAAAAAAAAGGAAAACATGATTACACTGTTGAGAATTGAGATATTATTTAATATTTTCTTTTAAAGCTGCAGTCCGTAACTTTTTTTGGTTAAAAATTACATATCCAGCCAGTGTTCAAAACTATCTCCTTATCTTAGCTCAATTCACAAAGGTAAGCTTGTAATAATGTTTTATAATAAGAGTGACCTGGTGGATTTCCGCGGGAAATTCGAGCATGCAGCAGTTTGTCTTTGCGTCATTACGTCACGTCTGTAAACAGAAAGAAGGAGTCCAGGCTAGTCGGCTTTATCATGTGAGGATGCTGCTTGTAGCGGATCATTTATAGCCTGTTCTCACAGCAGCTGAAATAATTAAACGTATCATTTTGATGGTGGATTGTAATCCAGAAAGATCCAAATGACAATCATCAATGACAACTGGAGATTCACCCGTAGTCAAAAGCAAAAGGTTTCGGACTGTGGAGTGGCTACAGAAATTGAAATCTACAGGTAACGCTAATACACACTAAATACACATAGTCACGCAATGCTGATGTTGTTCACATTAACAATTTGAGAACAAAGTATAACAGTAATAATAATTTGCATGGTTTGGCATGATCTGAGCTAAGCGTGAGCTAACCTATTTTGGTCATACAGTACAGTATCCACAACAGCAATTGATTGACAGCAAACATTAGATTAATCCACTGAGGAGCCATGCCGATGCACAACGCACGTAACGATAACAATTCCGCAATGACTGCAATTGCAGGTTTCAAACAGAGATGGCGACAAAGAGGAAAAATGCCGGACTGCAGCTTTAACTAACAATAATTATCATATCAAACAAGATTTTAAAAAAATCTAGTTTTCTAGTTTGAGAACTGAGATATATTTTAATAGATTCCTGATAATCATCAACAGACTTTACAAGATTAAAAAAAAAAAAAACTTTTAACACTATCTTTGATTGAGAATAATTTTAAAATAATTTTGACCCCTCTGTAAAAGCTGCAGGCCTATCGAAATGAGATCTACTGACTCAGAACCTATAATTAGCATGTTGACTTCAGGGAAATACAGCATACATGAGCGCCGACAAGAGTGAGTGCTGTGAACAGAGAACGACAGTAAGGAGAAGCATTGCTAAAACAAGAATAAAACCGAGATAAGATCACCAAAACATCTGTGGGTTTTCATGGAATTTACAAGAAAATATCTGCCCATGGAATGGGAGGAACGATGGAGAAGAGAGAAAGAGCGCAGGAAAAGGATGATAGAAGAAGGAGGAGAGAAGTTTGAGGAAGAGAACAAGAAGCTAAAATGGATCATGTCCTACAACGACACCAGGATAGGAATGAAACAGAGGGCAGTAAAGGACAACAAGACCGATAATATGGAGGAAAATGAACTGGTGCAAAGTTATCATAGACAAAGTTACCCAAGCGAAATCTTCCAGACTCTGGGGGAAATGAAGATGGAGAACCTCCTCACGGATCTGATCCTGAGCACTGAGGATGGGCTGAGCTTCCATGTTCACTCGCTTGTCTTGGCTGCGGTGAGCTCCCTCATCCAGCAAAAGCTCCAGGAGAGGGATGGAAATGAGAAGGAGATCTCGCTGAGATTGTGTCCTGAGGTTCACGGTTCGGGTTTGGCTGCAGTGGTTGAGTTTGCCTACACTGGAGCCATCAGCAATCTGAACAAAGACAACATGCTGCAGATTCAGACTGCAGCTCTTAGTCTGGGAGCTCCAAGAGTCCTGGAGCTCTTCAAAGAGGAGGAAGATGGAGGTAACAGGGAAGAAAAACTCTCAGCAGAAAAGCAAATGAAAGTTGGCCTGCAGTCCATGAAGGACTTATGGACCAAGAGAGTGGGATGTGATGTTGAACTGGTTGCAGAAGGAACAGTTTTCCATGGTAAGACATCTAGACACAGTGACATCCAAAATATGATTAGATGACCCACACAAATCGAGACCATTTGTGCAAGAAAGAGTGATGCTTGGCCATGAGTCATCACAATGATTCGTTGCCAGGATGTTGCCATATGGTTGCTTATTTGTTTCTACGGCACTGCTAGGTGGCTGTTTCAGCATTTGGGTGTTTGCTTATGAGCTTGGGTGAAAAGAGTCTACCCTCAAGTCTCTGTGATATTCTGGTCTCTAGACGTGTCTCCAGTTCCTCCTTTAAAATTAGATTTGTTTACCAGTTATGTTAATGACTTCACAAACCTTTTGATTCCATTTCATCCATTCCACAGTTATGTCAGTGACCATTCAAATTGAATGTTTTAAAATTTCGAAATTTTAACAGGACAAGAAAATGACGTTTCAGTATTGTCCTTAAACAGTGTTGATAAAGTAGTATCTTTAAAACACTCAATTCTTTGCCTTCATGAAGCTCACAGGGTGCTACTGGCAGCCAGCAGTGACTACTTCAGAGGCATGTTTACCAGTGGTATGAAGGAGAGCCAGCAGGAGTCTGTGTCTATGCTGTTAATCGGAGCCGCTGAGCTTGAGGCTCTCCTGCACTGCGCCTACAGCGGCACTCTGGTGCTCGGATGGGGCTGTGTGTTTGAACTCACCTGTACTTCCCTCCAGTTTCAGTTTCAGCCTGCAATTTCACTCTGCCTGAAGTTCCTGGAGCAAGAAATGGATGCCCACAACTGCCTGGACGTGGCGTCTTTCGCAGAGGCCTACGGGATGGCTGAGCTGATGGAGCTGGCTGAGGATTTTGTCCTGAGACACTTCCAAGAAGTATCTGCCACCCCAAAGTTTCAGGACCTCCCAGCCGAGAAGCTTCTGGCGTTCCTCCGATGCGACGCACTGTCCACTCCATCGGAGCTGGCTGTTTTCCGAGCAGTTGTCACTTGGGTGGAGGCAGATCCTGCTGAACGGCTCCCGCAGGCTGAAGAGCTAATGCAAGCGGTGCGTTTTCCATTCATGACCTTCAGAGAATTTCAAGAAGTTCGCGCTGTAAACCTGAGCATGGAATGCAGTGGAGAAGTCGAGGTTGAACTCTACAAATCAGCGCTAAAGGAGTTTGGATTTGGCAACTCTGACCGCATAGTGCAGCAACGTGTACGTCACCCAAAAGATACACTGGTTTTGGTTGGAGGCGATCAGCTGAATCCAGACATGGATCAACGGCTTCCCAGCAAGCAGCTCTGGTTTGCGAACTCTCTGAGAAGTGGAACAGGCCTTGTGAAGGAGATAGAGTGGAGAATGCTGGGAGAAATGCCAGATCAGGCCAGATTTAGACATGGTGTTGGGGTCCTTGATGGTCAACTATATGTAGCAGGAGGTTGCTACTTTTACGCAAAGTATGATGTCATGAAATCTGTTTACAGGTAATACAAGTTATATTTAAAGACCCCACATCCAAATCCAAAGTGCAGTTTTGTGACTTGATTCATCAAACAATTTAATGAAGTCTTTACTATTAATTTAGCTAAAAACATATATAAAACCCAGAATTTGCATTGCATTACAGTTTTTCTGTGGTCATGTCAGCCTGAATTTGTTCCACTGTTCTTTCACCTGTTCTCACTTTTTCTTTCTCTAACAACACCTGCACAACTGCATAAACAGGTACGACCCTGTGCAAGACCATTGGAAAAGGCTGGCAGACCTTCTGGAACTAAGGAGTAACTTTACGCTGGTGGCGAGAGGAGACGCACTGTATGCTGTCGGAGGAGACAAAGACATCAACACAAATCTTGACAGTGTGGAAAAATACTCACTAGAAACAGATTCCTGGAGGTAGGAGAAAAAATGAAAACAGGATAAAAGAGCAAGCTAAGCATTTCTAAAAGATTCCTTAGTAATAATTAACTAAATTCTTCCTGTTAACACATGTAAACACAGAATGCATAAAATCAATAAACTTACTGACATCTAGTGGCTCTCAGAAGCACAACAACATACCTGTAAATGATGGAGAATCTTCTGATTTTCCAAAGGAAAATTTTTTGTATCTTGGTCTCAACTATAATTAATTTGGAGAACATAGACAGAACATATTCATGAAACATAGACAAAAATGAGTCATTTGTAAGAGTATAGAGCTATTAAATATTGAGTTTTCTGTCCTATGGAACAGCTTTACCCATCCTTTGGACCAGGCCTTAAGTGGTCATGCTGCCACCGTCTGGGGAGGTGAAATCTTCATCTCTGGAGGCTTCAACTGCAAGTATCAATGCCTGCTGTCGATGTTCCACTACCACCCAGTGAGAGGAACCACATACCTTGCTGACATGACCCATGACCGGGCCCAGCACTGTATGGAGAGCATGAGAAACCATTTCTACGTAGCTGGCGGGGTGTGCAACCTCCATAAGTACTACACCAACCAGCTGGTCTGCGAGATGTACGACCCCATGCACGACACCTGGACGGTGTTCACTCCTCTTCCCATTCCCCACGTTGGCGCGGCCTCTGCTGTTCTAGAGGAGAGGATGTATATTCTAGGCGGTTATTGTCAGGAGGACTATAGCGAGGCAAGGCTCACGCATCGCTATGACCCTGTGACTCAGAGATGGGACACCATGGGAAAGATGCCGGGTCCCGTCACAGACGTGCGTGCATGCCTCCTTCATCTTCCTGATCACATCAGAAAATGAAAAAAATATGTGTTGCTTTTATTTGTATAGCCTAGGGAGCTGCCTTGGGAGGGAGCATTTTCTCTCAAATGAAAACTCATGAGTGACTGATTTGCAACGCTCAGTATGAGCAGCAAGTCTGATTGTCATACCATTAAAAAAAAATTTTTTTTTTTTTTGTTACTTGAAATAAAATAGCCTAACTTTTAAAATATAAAATATAAATAATATCCAATTAAACCTTTTAAAATAAAAAATAAAAACGACATTAAAAATACTAATAAAAATGACAAAAAAACAACAAAAATAATAAAACTTAAAATAAAAACTAATTCAAACAAAAGAAATAATATAATACTAAAATATCACAATAAATAATAATAATTACTAAAAAAATTCATTTCTTAAAATAAACAAATGATTTTTAAAGGGGTCATGAATTGAAAAATCAACTTTTCCTTGAGCTTTTGATATACAAGAGGTCATTGTCCTATAAGGATACCTGTTTCAGAGCTGAAAACTTACTTGTTAGTCCAATAGAGAATGAGAAGGTGACATCACAGCGTTTTCACTCGCGTTGCACTACGGGAAAGCATTGCCATATTAGAAGGATACATTATCCGTTGCCATGGTTACTTCGACAGTGAGACCGAGAAAAATAATGTGATATTTGTTTGCATTTTTACGATACGCCATAGTTTCTTGGAAAGAAATGGAGAAGAAGGAAGCGAAAAAAAGGGACTCTATCGGGAGAGACTAAATAACACTGCCAAGCTGCGTTATTTAGATTTTTTTTTTTTTTTTTTTTTTTTTACAATAATAACAATTATAACTGTAATAAAAGAGTGCAACCTTACCATAGCAAGTATGACTGAGCTCTCACAGTTTACAGGTTTGTAACAACGTGTCTACACCAAGCGGCAACCTCCCCCAGTTTCATGGGTGAATTTTTTTATAACTCATCTGTTTAAATTACATTAAGCCTTAAAGTTCTGCATAATTAAGGGCGTGGTCACTTGAGTGACAGGTAGATTGCTGCTGCTGCTGTCTGTGAGCCGTCATGCCACCTCAGCTAATGAACTGAACTTGGTATCTCTGCCATGTTTGTGCTTTTTTTTTTGGGGATTATTTTATACAATTATAAAATACTACTATATACAATTATAAAATTATAAAATACTAATATATACAATTATAAAATAATATGGCTTGCTGCGTTAATGGTCGAGACTCGAGACAGATGTGCATCTCTGTACATGTGCAAGCATCCAGAAGATAAACAGAACACACGTTGTTGGATCGATCGTGGCATTGGCTAAAAGTTTTGTTCGTTTGATTTACTAGTTATAAAACTAAAACTGCTGCATTTTGAAAAATTATACTTTGGATGCGGGCTCATTTGTTTGTGAGATGTACACGATCATATACAGTTTTACAACATAAATGCTGCTTAGGTTGCATAATTTCTTGAAGAGGGATGCAAGCAATGGATAATATATCAATATTTCATGGATTTAACGCTTTTGTGGACAAAAAGTAGTGTTTTTTGTTTTTCAATGGACACTCATGGACATTTTACCCAAGTACCACAGATTGGATTCATCTCGCTATCGCTATTTCATTATAAAGGTATGAAGTCCCGTTCGGTTTTTCATGTTATTTGCACACCCCACACAAATTACAATTACTGGTGCTGGAGCATCTATATCGTAAAAAGACACCGTATATTGACAGTAAACATTTAGAACTTTCAAATGATATAACTTGTTATCTTTATTAATCTTTTAGATAGTATCTTAGATAGATAGCTCCTTTGCCTGCTTACATGATCATGTCGAGCTAGGCCTCTAGGCCCATTTTCAGTTATCCGGGAGTGAAGTGTGGTGACGCGCTGCTAAGATGGCAGCGGCCTAATTTTTGCTTCAAAAATGCTCTTCAGAAATCTATGGGTGACGTCACGGACACTACGTCCATATTTTTTTACAGTCTATGGTCTACACATCAGTGATATCATTATTGTCTACAATGGATGCAGCGCGACGCGACACAACAAATTCCCGGCAGTAAACAGATTCCCTGTTCTATTTCTGACGTAGTCCAAGTGCTTTGCAACGGTCTGTTTGTCGTTCAGTGTAGAGAGCTTTTAGCTGTTGTGGCGTGATGCGGTCGCATCTGCTGTAGACACGGTGTAAGTCTTGCAACCAGCCACAGCAGAATTGTTCATAAGCTTCTAATGACTTAAAGCGTCTGAACTCTTGCATTGTGGAGGCACCAATACCATATAAACCAGATAATTGCCAGGGTATGTGACAGGTGGTGCTTCTGGGTCTTTCATCCATTATGTTACTGGCAGGCCGTATGGTTCAATGCTGTTGATGTCATGCAGTTTCTCTAAAAAATGTTATTTAGTCTCTCCTGATAGAGGAGAGTCTCTCCCTTTCCTTTTGCTTCCTTCTTCATTTCTTTCCAAGAAACTGCGCCATTTCGCAAAAATGCAAACAAATATCAAGCTGTTTCGCTATTTCTCTCAGTCTCACTGTCGAAGGTATCATGGTAACGGATAGCGTATCCTTCTAAAATGGCGATGCTTTCCCGAAATGTAATGCGGAGTGAAAACATTGTGACGTAACTCCTCATTCTCTATAAAAGCTTTTATTAAATTATTAAAGCCAATTTAATTTATTAAAGCCCATCTAACAACTGATCCTGGAATGTGCCTCCATAGTAGAAATCAACACCTACTTCACTACTCACTGGCGTGTTAGTGAGATGAAGAGGAGAGAATAACAATACACCACGACAAAAATAACATTACCTTTCAAAGGATCCTTATGCTAGGAATATGGTTATTTATTTTCAACAATGTTAATGTCTCAGTTGAGCTTTACTTATTAGTATTCAGTATTTCACTTTGGGTTCTTTGGTAAATCAATCGCATTTCGGCGCAGGCTTTCCAAACAGACTTTTACATATGGACTCAACAGTAATGAAACAACATGTAAGTAACTGTGTTAATTCTAATGCCTGATCTGATATGTAATGATGCATGTAAAGTCAGATGTTCTTTGACTATGTGTCAGTAATCGACTGTTCATCACTGCTACCTTTCATGCCACTATCTAAATATAATGCCATAGATCTAAATGTAATGTAACACTTTTCACGATTAGTTAACCTTTAGAGCAAGCGTGCCACACGAGTCCTGAAAAGTGAAGCCAAAGCATCTTGATCGGCCCCAGATGGCTGGAAGCAGTATAGGTCATAAACCCCGCCCTCTCCATGTAATCCAGTGGGACATAAGACAAACTATACAATTAAATTACACTTCAAATATTTTTTTTCCAAAGACAATTTCTGTCATATTAGGCAGTTTTTATCACAGTGGTGTTAATTCAAGTGTTTGTTCTTTAAATAAGTTTGGTTTTAGTTAGTTATTTGATGTTATAAAAACGGGGGTGTGATGTCATGATTGACAGCTGAGGTTGACAGCTTCTCTGAGTGAAGTCTTTGAGGCGCCAACAGACTTTTTTCTGGATCTTTGCGAGGTGACTGGAGCTTTAACTTTAATTTCTTCATTTCCATAACTATTTATTTCACACTGAAATAATAAGTTATTCTGAATTTGGGCGGGACCTTGATATTGCGGCTCCACTTCGTGCTCACTACTGCGCAGACTCGGGTTTCAAGTTCACTATGCGCAGACTCGAGACTCAAGATGTCAGTGCCATTTGGGCTGCATTCCACTCCACTTTTAGACACGCACTCACGAACTTCCCTAAGCACTTCCCCTCGGGGGAATCCCTGCCGCCATTTTGAAGTGTGGGAAGTTTATATGGACATGTTCCCCTCCAGTGTATTTCTTATAGTAATATGACACGTTGCGCTCTGTCTCACTGCCTGTATCCACTTTTGTGTCCTTAAACATTCGTTTTTTGGGGTCGACAGCTTATAAAAACTTAGTTCTGGGTTTTTTAGCTTGTTTTCTGTACACCATGTCACATAGCAGCTTTTAGACATTGTTCTGTTTTTTGTTATAAGCCAGAAATGGCAAGAAGGCAGCCTCGCGCTATAAAAAGTCAATGGGGACTGTTCGATTGCCGATTGCAAGATGGCGTCATGAGAGGACAGTTTTGTTGTGGCTCTTAAAAACTTTGCTCAAATCCCAGTTTAATTTCTAATCTGTTAATGTTCAAAACTAATTCGAAGGTGATGTCTGTCTTATGAGTTAAACAGCTGCACTTAAACGTATATTTTTTTCTTTGCACATTTTTGTTAAGTTCTGCAGACGCACTTTCTGCTAGCTAATCGTTAGCTGTCAATCACGTGCTTTTGCCACAAACTGCTTTGCCGACTTGAGAATGTGGATGAAAAAGAAGAAACACACTTTGCGATGCACAGCTATGCAAGGAGAAAGAATGGATGCTGTTGCTGGACAGCCTGGTGGTTTCGTGCCTTTACCCGATACACCTGAACCCAATCCTGCCAAAAAAAACAAAAAAACAAACCGAATTCTGATAGCCCAGCAGTGAGTGATATTATGCTAATGGGATTCATGCAGAGAATGGAGGCCATGCACGAAGAAACTTTGCGCCGAATTCAAGGAGTTGAAAAGACGGCAGTTGAGAATTCGAACTCTATTAAACAGATAATTAGCTCTCTCGAATTCCACAGTGAACAGGTGAAGTGTTTGAAACAAAAAAACTGATGAAATGGAAAGGAAAATCGGAAAATTGGAGAAAGAAAATGTCGAACTTCGAGACAAATGTGATGATTTGGATGCTTAGAAGAGAAGGTGGAATCTGCGTGTCGCTGGTATTGCGGAGAAATCAGGAGAGAACGTGAAGCAGATGATCATCGACCTCTTCAGCCAGGTCTCCCCAAGCATCGCTGCTGATCTGCACCGCGGAGTTGACATCGCTCATTGGCTGGGGCCTTGTCCTGCTGCGGAAAAATCCTCCCGTCGTATAATAGTCCTGTTTTCGTCGCGTTCCCAGCGGGACAAAGTTTGGAAAGATGCCAAAACCACCAACTTAGGGAGAAGAAGATTAAGGTATTCGAGGATCTTTCGCAGAAAGACAAGGATGCAAGGACTCTTCTGTGGCCGATGGTGGAGAAGGCAAGAAGGGAAGGGAAGAGGGCTATCTTTCACGGTCCCTTCGCTGTCATAATTAATTAATTAATTAATTTTATTTTTCCTTTAAAAAATAGGCATGGATGCTTAAAGTTAAATCTTTGTTTTCCTAGTAACACACGCTTTAATATCTTAATGGTATTAAGCATATTATTTCATATTAATGTCAATAATTAGTTTTATATAGATAAATTTTATTTTTATTGAAAGGCTATTAGTTAAATATTGGTTTAATTTTACTTAAACTTTTTATTTATTTATTATTATTTATTTTATTTATTTATTATTATTATTATTTTTTTTTTTTTACTTTGGGCATTAAAACAGTTACTACTTGAATACAGAAATTTAAGTTTAGTCTTTATTATTTGAACTTAAATCTAAGCACTTTAGTACCAGGTGGGCATTTTCTGTGGTTGTTTTTTGATCCTTTTGAGGAAAGTGAGTTGAACGGGTGTACTCTTTTAGTTCATTCAGTTACTTAGTTGTAATTGTTTTTTTTTGTTTTGTTTTGGTTTTTTTTTTTTTTTTTTTTTTTTCTTCTTTCCTTGCATTGTTCACTGTTCATGTCATTGTCATTAATATCTTTTAACGCCAGGGGGCTCAGGGATAGTGTCAAACGGAGAGCTCTTTTTTTTTTTTTTTTTTTTGTTAAAAAACACAAGTCAGATTTTTGTTTCCTTCAGGAGTGTCATTCTACTAAAGATGATAACAAATGGTGGAAATCTCAAGTGGGATAATGATATTTGGAGTTCACATGGCACTGATCACTCTGCTGGGGTTAGCATTTTCAGAAATACATGGGGATATATTAGGATCAGATTCAGATTGGGCCGCTTTCATTTATTAGTGATTTCACTTAACCAACAAACAAATTCTGGGAAATATATATGGGTACAATACTTCTTTGGATAATAAAATTTTCTTTGACAAGTTAGATGAGAAACTCACATATTGGTCGAATAAATTCCCTTTTTTTATTTTTATTCTAGGAGGAAACTTTAATGTATCAATTAATAATTCTCTGGATAGGTATCCACCAAAGAGGACAGCGTGTTTTAGCCCAGCATTGCTAGGGCTAATAGATAAATTTGAATTGGTGGACATTTGGAGACTATTAAAAATTTTGTCAGAAATTTGTAATATTCATGTTAGAGATCAGGTATCATATTTAGGTATTATTATAACAAAAAATGAATTAGGAAGATGCTCCGTAAATTTTAATCCACTGATTGAGAGTACACAGAAAAAACTTTGTATACGGCTCCAAAGAGATCTGTCTGCCAAAGCTGAGGGCTTGTCAAGATTAACATACGCCACTCTTTCTTTGAGTGTCGACAGCGCCATTCTTAAAAAAAATTGATACAATGCTCCTCAACTTTGTTTGGAAGAATAAAACTCATTTTGTCAGGAAATCGGTACTTATGAACACCATTGAGAAGGGGGTTTAAATTTTCTTGATTTTACCACTTTAAACAACACCTTTAAAATAAATTGGATAAAAAACTTTATAAATAAGCCTGCATCTATCTGGAATTTGATCCCTAATGTTATTTTTTCAAAATTAGGTGGTTTAAAATTCCTGTTAACCTGTAATTAGAGCATAATGAAAATCCCTATCAAATTATCCCTTTTTCATAGGCAAATGTTATTAGCGTGGTCCCTCATTTTTAAACACAATTTTACACCTCACTCATATATCATTTGGAATAATAAGGATCTACTGTATAAACATAAATCTCTTTTCTTTGATAGTTGGTTTAAAAATGGAATTATTTTTGTATCTCAGCTTTTCAATCAGAATGGTTCAATTTGTAATTATTCTGAGTTCTTAGTAAAGCATGGAATTCCTGTTACTCCAAAAGAATTTGCAATTCTGGCTGATGCAGTGCCACAAGGAGTTCTTATGCTTTTTAAAGGGTTTTCTTTCTCATCCTTTTGTCACTCAGTGGATCTATGTAACACATTTGTAGGTAAACAGTGCCTTTCTTCATCTAAATCAAAAAACAATAAGAAAATTAGAGTCTTGTTTCAGGAGGAATCTGTTTCTATGCCATATGTAATTTCTTACTGGAATGGACTTGTAAGTGACATTCCCTGGAAAAAAGTTTGGACATTACCTAACAAGTATCTGATAACTAACAAAATGAGAGAAATAACCTTTAAGTTAATTCATAGGTTTTACCCAGATAAGTGCTCTCTCAGAAGACTTAAGAATGATATTGATACCCTCTGTTCTTTTTGTTTAGAGAAACCTGAAACTACTTTACATTTGTTTTGGAATTGCTCTCACACACTGACATTTTGGTGTGACATTTGTGACTTTATTAAATGTTGTGTGAATCCAAATTTTAAATTTACATACAGAAATGTAATTTTTGGCTTTCATGAATGTGAAAAGGAAAATTATATTTATTTTATAAACCTTATTTTTCTGTTAGCCAAATATCACATTCATAAATGTAAATTTTCAAAGTGCAAACCTCTTTTTTTAAGATTTAAACATGAGATGAAAATGTATTTTGACTCTATTGAATTCTCTAAAAACCTGAAAGCTTTTTTTTTTTTACAGTCTATGGTAAAAACGCGCTAAAAGAGAGAGTAATACTTAGCTATTTCAAATGGAAAGATGTTAGCCAGTCACAGCAGTGGGCATTTACACTGAAGTCTCACAGCGGACACGCCCCTTAAAACAGCATTCAAATATGAGGACTAAAATCAGGGTAGGAAAAATGCCTTTTATTTCTAAATTATGGCAACTTTTGATGTAAAAAGCATACTAACATTATAAGTGCACCCCAGGAAACATTATAAAACAATAAAACTACCCAGTTCATGATCCCTTTAAAGAATTAAATTATTATGACGGATCTATATTTCGATCCTGCTACGAGCTCCAGATTTATTTAAAATTTCACTTCACAGATAAAACTTTGTCTGACAAGGGGAACTACCCTACACTAACAGATAAGCATATTTCATATTCGTGTGTCTCTTTACTGTAGACTGTTTAGAAGCACTTTACACACGCTATAATATAATATGTGAAAACAGTAATCGTATCTCAAAGTACCATGACATTCTCCCCTCCCTCTAAATGGTCTTGTTCTGTGTCTTTTAGAGGTGATTTGAAACCCAATAGAACTGGAAATGTAAAATGTTGCTCACCCGTTTTGAACGCTAAGTGTTTTTACTAGGCCTACAGCATTTCCTTTCAAAATAAGGGTACTCTGTTTTACTTGAAGGGAGGCCTTTGACCAGTATTTTAACTGTCTATTTATAAAACTATAGCATGCTCTACATATGTTAATTTGGTATTTGTGTGTGTTGTATGAGGTTCCAAAAGTATCCACACATGCCAAACTGTAAAATCTGCCTCAAAAGTCAAAAAAAAAGAAAAAAAAAAAAAGTCCAATGTCACTGTATGTTTTGAATTTGTGCAATACAGGTTTGAAATGAGTTCAAAACAGGTTCTTGCTTATATTGTGAGTTCACAAAACATATTTTATTGTTCTTATAGCCTAAATAAAAATATGCATGATAAACTTATATGTACTGTTTATGAACTGCATTTGTTGAAAGACATTTGTTGCATTTGTTGGAAGCTACGGTAGTTATCTATGAGATTTTAGCATGTCATGCACATCCAGGTGTTCTACAGTGTCTGCAAATCGCCAAAGAGATGGTTTCACCTCTAAAAAACATTCAAATTTAAGGAAATGAAAGGACATATCATATGCAAGTGAGATGGGCAGTTTTTAGGCCCGGTTTGTTGACTGGTTAATTTCCACTATTAACTAGTACATGCCTGCAGTACACCTGAGCTTTATGTGGACAGAAATCATGTTTTTTTCACTTAATGGCTGTTCAAAAGTAGCAGTGTATTCTGATGAAAATTTTTTTTTTTTTTTTTTGGGGCTAAAATTTCAACCAAACCATTGATTTATTTTGTATTTGGGTAATTTATTATTTGCAGGGAGTTTTAGTTTGTTGCATATGCTGAATAAAAGATAAATAAAAAAATAGTTTTGTTCCTTAGACTGGAGGTGAACTTGAATAAAGCCGGAGGAAAGGTATTAGGAAAGAACTTATGTCTAAGAATTTCATTAAAACACTCCTGCTATCATCGCAGGATTTTTGTAGGGGGCTACAGCACATATACATCTCTTACACCAATATAGCAATAAATTAATCTGCTTCTATAAAATTTGAACATAGGACTAGTGAAATTAGTTAAGCAGTTTGTAGCTTACAACATAATGGAAATTCACTTGTGCAATTCCAGAAAGTTTTCGTATTGATTAGTCAAATTTGAGTACTTGTGTTTATGTGTTTTTTCGTAAGCAGTAAATCTTATCACCGATCTAAAAAGTCCAAAGTCTTAATCATTAACCAAGAGTAGCTCTATACAAAAAAGCACGGTGACTGTAGCACTTTGCTCCTCTCTTTACCACCAGAGAAACAGTCGTAATGGCTTTATTTCAGATCTTCTTAATCTCGATACTAAGTTCCTGCATAGCACAGGATGAGGATATTATGATTCCTGCTGTGAATATATTCTGAAACAGCTTAAAGCTTCCCTTGATGGACTGACAACGGATCTGAACGCTGCTAAAAATGAACTAGAAGAGCAGAAAAGCTTGATTCAGGACCTGCAGAAACAGATCAAGGGTAAATTCTCTAAATAGTTTTGGTCTGGATACTGTATTTTGGATACTAACATTATTGTAAATTTGCAGCCATTACCATTTAGCATGAACAAGCATTATTCACATTTCCTTGGGGAAATGTAATGGTTTTATTAATTGTATTAAGCAAACTAACCTGTCTTCTCCACAAACAGAGAGTCCAAGAGTGGCATTCACTGCATCCATGTCAGCAACAGAGAGTACAAGCCGAGGGCCTTTCAGTGCAGAGACCAAACTCATCTTTGATAAAGTCCTAACCAACGTTGGCAACGCATACGACCCTGTCACAGGTTTCTGCATATTCAGTTTGACTGACTATGGTTTAAAATCCTCAAAAATTGTGCTTGGTTTAATTTGTGATGAGATCCTTGCTTTGTTCTGCTCTATATAGCATTTAAAACCAGAACGTACTCTATGCAAGTATGCAAACATACATGCAGAGTATTTTTTTATGCTCCAGTTTTGGTTTAGTTCATTAGTCATTGTGCTGCTTTATTCTATATGTGATTAAAATGTGACTTTAAATATCTGTTGCAGGAGTCTTCACAGCACCTGTTAAAGGTGTTTATTACTTCAGGTACTCAGGCTCTGCCTTTGCCTCCCATGATATGGGTCTGAGCATCTTTAAAGGCATGGCGCGATTTGTGTCTTCATACGAATATAATTCTGGGGAGCGCAACGACCAAATGTCCAATGGAGCTGTGATGGAGCTGGATGTTGGCGAGGAGGTTCACGTGAGGCTGTGGGTCAGATGCTGGATCTTTGTGGATCGACGGTACAACTATTCCACTTTCACAGGCTACCTACTTTACCCACAGGATTCTGCTTCTGTATAATTTAATCAGGGTGAATTATTTAGCAAAATGTCAAAAAGTAATTGTTTAACAGTCCTGAAAATATATCTCATGTTTCTGCAATCTGAATGAATGTAATTAAAACTCCTAAAGCATTAGGTGTAGCCTCAGGTGACTTATATCGTTGGAATCCTTGGCTCAAGATGGACAAAATGCATATATATGTAATAATAATATTTATATAATAATATTTGAGAAAACTTTGTAAATTTTTCATCACTTTTGGCCACTATTGTACATCTCTAGATAGGAGGATTTCTCATATTTAACAAGTTTGTCCCCAAAAAATAGTTAAAGGGATAGTTCACCCAAAAAATTGATTTAAATTTTTTAGTCCAAATTTTCCGAAGAGACTTAATCACTTTGTGTGATGAACCGATTTAATTTAGGTTTTTATTCACATATAAACATTGATCAGCGAACATAAACAGAAGCTTAACCGAACATGCTTGACACGTTGGAACAAACTTTTTGCAGAAACTCAAACATGCTGCATAACACATGCTTGAGCTTCCGTTTACCACAACTGATGTATGAGTTGATGAATGTTTATATGTGAATAAAAGCCTAAATGCAAGTCTAGTCTAAATTAGTTTTACGATCTCTTTATGAACTTTTTGAAGCATTGAAGTGGTAGTTGCGTAGCTGTCTATGAAGGGACAGAAAGCTCTGAGAATTCATCAAAAAAGATCTTCATTCGTGTTCTGAAGATGAATGGAAGTCTTACTGGTTTGGAACGACATAAGGGTGAGTAATTAATGACAGAATTTTCATTTTTGGATGAACTATCCCTTTAAGTAAACCCACAAACACAAAACACCTGTCAAATAAATATTCTGGATTAAATACAAACTAAGCTTGGTTGACTGTATTTGTGACACACTGTTGATTAATTGATAAAATTGGCCCTCGATTTGTAAAAAATTAAGTACATGTTGACAATAATGTACTATTTAACATAAATTTTCTTTGTCATCCAATCCCAAAAACACATCTGAGATTTCTTCTTAACAAACACTGAGATTTTGATTTGTTAAGGTAAAGACAATGGTGCATTTTGATGAATTATACTGTAATATATCACAATATTGAAGAATGGAAATATTTTATTTGAATAAACAAATATAAAATCTGGCATAAAGCTTCAGAAAATGTAATATTCATTTAACCATTGAAGTGATCAGCAAATTTGATGCCACTTTTTTTTTTTTCTCAAGGAATGTATCATTGCATATGCATAACTGTTTTATTTTAGTGGGTTTTTTCTTTGAAAAGCCCTATTCGGACAAGAGTAGTTTTATATGGGGAGTTGGTGTAATGTCATAATAACCAAAGCTTCTCTATGAGTTTAATCCCGTGCAAACTGGCCATGTCAGTAATCTTAATTTTAATGGACTGTACATTCCCTTGCTTGTAAAATTTGTAGTATTTTAATAATGTATACTGTGAATTTTTCCCTGATCAAATTATTTTTGAAAGTGTCTTTTGCACAAGTCGAAATTCAGCTCCAATCCTTCTTATGGTTTGTTTTAAATATGCCATTGTTTTTTTTTGTTTTTTTTTATCTTGCCATGTGGTGGAGATCATGTATGATGCAGTAACTAAAGACATTGTGTATCTTGTACAAATTGATGACAAATGTTACTTACAATAACCACTCAACTAATCCCATCCAAATATGGATAAAGACTCTCAACAACCGAGAGCCTGATGCAATGGATCTACTCTTCATTCTCCAATCTGCATTGTTGTTAGCTTGATATATCTACACAAACATCCTCGCAATCTGATGGATTGACTCTACGACTGGTTTGATATCAGGCCATAGTGACAGGACTCCAATGAATACACTTACACATAGGCTGCTTTGATTCATGACTGTTTACTGTTGTTAAATGAAATAAAGCATCCTCTTAATGGCTGTGTTGCACTGCATAATTTATCCACAGCATACACTACTCATTTTGACTGCTCTGGGGTGCGTTTCCCAAAGCGAACTATGGTCGCAAGTTCCGTCATTACCAATAGATTTCAATGTGACTTACGACCATAGTTGGCTAACGATGCTTTCGGGAAATGCACCCCTGTGCAGTTAGATACAAAGTAAAAATAGATAACAGAACAAAATGTATAACAGAACAGTATTAACGTCACAAACCACGCTTTACATGAAGCCTATCGTAATAAATACAAAAATATACAAAAAGACATACATGTTAAATGAAATAAAGCATGCTCTTAATGGCTGTGTTGCACTGCACACATAACTCATCTAAATAAAGACTCGGTTACAAGCCTAACCTCGGTTTCCTGAAATAACGGGAACGAGCATTTCATTAGTTGTTAACGCTGTGGAGGGAAATTCCATTTCTCTGAAACAGTGAAGCTTGATTGAATCACGTTTCTGTGTCTGCGCAAACAAATGTCATTTCAGCCCAAAACGGGCGGGCCATTTGCCTATATAAGTCGACTCAGAATGCTATTTTCCTTAGAATCTTTTGACTAAAGAGTGGCAAGCAAAGCATGTAGGCACAGTAGTACAGCAAGCTACGCAATGCTTGTTTCTGTTATCTCAGGGAACCAAGGTTATGCTAGTAACTGAGACGTTCCCTTTCAATACGGTTCACTCGAATTGTGTTAGTTGCTAACCATATGGGCAACGCAATCCAATAGTGCCCTGCTTCTAGCTCAGAATAAAGAACCCGTCCTGTGAACCCAGCCTATGGGCATTCAGGAATGAGGGCCCAAGTTAGTCTGCAAAGATCCCCAACTAGGACAGGATTTCTTAGTCAGGTTTCAGGCTGACAAGCTGAAACTCCTGAGTCACTCCGGATAGACCTTGAGGGGTCAAAAATGGCTAAGCAGACAAAATCTGTGCCTGAAGAGCAGGGATGTCTAAATTATAGAACCTGGTGGACGGCGATGACCAGCTGGCCAACCTGCAGATGTCACCAATGGATACCCCTCTTGACCATGTCCAGGAGGAGGCTATTCCCCTGGTGGAGTCGGCCCTCACACTGATAGGACATTGCAGACCCAAGGAGGCATAGGTCAGCACTATTGTGTCATGGGATAATCTCTGCTTCATAACTGGCAGCCTTTAATGCAGCCTTCGAAGCACACAACGAACTGCTCTGATTGCCTGAATTGGCTAGAACGCTTAACATACATTCCAAACCGGGCAGAGTAGCTGCAAAGACTCCTCATCTTTAGAAACAGGAAGAACAGAGAGAGTTATTACCTGTCCCTTGAACATAGTGGAAAGCACCTTAGGCACCTTGGTTTGAGGATGACCTTACGGTCACTGGGCCCAAACTCAAGGCAGGAAGCATCCACAGAGAGCACTTGCAAGTATCCTACTGACTTGAGCAATGGCAGAGCCAACAGGAGGGCGTTCTTGAGCGAAAGGGGCCTCAACTTGGCCGTCTGAAGCGGTTTGAACGGGGGGCCTCTGAGGGCCCCTTAGGACCATAGACAGGTCCCAGGCTGGGACTGTGTGGGGGCAAGGCGGGTTCAGCCTTCCAGTCCCCCACAGGAACGTGACTATTAAGTCAGCCCTTCCGACCGATTTGCCAGCTACCGGAGCATGGTGGGCTGCGATAGCACCACATATACCTTGAGCGTGGATGGACTGAAGTTTGGGGGTCTGCAAGCAAACTGTAGTGAGTAACTTTATTCAATTTGTTCCAAGACCCATTCTGACACACCCAGAACAGCAAGGAGTGCCACAAGCAGCAGGTTGCCACACTGGGGTGAGGGACCAATGCTTGAGCAAGAAGTTGCGCATAATTTGCGACAAATTCTGGGCTGCAGTGAAGCATTACGCAAAGCCATCTGAAAGAAACTGAAAGAAACTGGGGAGTCGAGGAAAACTGTTTTGTCCACGTCCTTGATCTCTGTTAAATTTAACCACAGGTGGTGCTCCAGCACCACCAAATTGGGCCATCATATGGCTGAATGCCTGAGCCATTGTCTTAGAAGCTTCACAGCTCCTTGAAAGCAGCAGGGTCTGGGCTGGACTCATCCATAGCAAGGAGGAGTTTGGCTTGAAACATTTGAAGGACCGCCATCATGTTAAGAGCGGATCCAGCTTGATAGGCTCTGGCCATTAAGGCAGACACTGCTTAGAGGGGTGAACAGCCTTGTTTTTCCATCCCAGGGCCGTGGGCAGGCAGAGGTGCATCGCTGGGCCTCCCCTATAGAGGAAGCTTTCCGTAGACTTTTTCCTCTGTACCATCAACAATGGTGGACAATGGTGGACAATGGTGGATGCTGGCCGAGTAGGGGGTGTGCCACAGTCTGGTAAGTTCATCATGAATGAACAGGGCAGGTCCCTGGCGGGGGGCTCACTGATGGTGCCCCAGCTGCAGTTGCTAACGGTATCTATATTGGTACTAACATTACAAATTCAGACCAGGCCAATATCACCTGGCTCCTTAGGCAGTAGGGGGAAGAATAAATAACATAGTGTAATTGGCAAATTCCTTCCTCTCGGACTCCTGAGAGGAAGAGAATGGTGAAGCACGAGGGGCTGAGCCGTTTTCTTTAGAGACTCATGCTCTTGCAGTAAGAACGATTCATCACGATGAACATGGCTTCAGTGTGGGAACGGCCCAGAGTGCTCATCCGAAGTGCAGGGAAGCCCTGCATGTGCCACATTCATGCCACGGCATTTTGAAACAAACGTTACCAAAAATATGCTCTTCTGGAGTTAAATATGCTAATTTTCACCGGATAGCTGTAGGGGAGAATTGCCGTTCTCAGCTGCCAAACTGTCAGCGCTGTTCTCAGCTGCAATGCTGTCAACGCTGTTCTTAGCTGCCGAGGTGTCAGCGCTGTTAATCTGCTACTGAGGCTTTTTCCACAGTGAGCAAGAAGGTATTCTGAGCCGGCTTATATAGGCAAATGGTCCTGCCCATTTTGGCGGGCTGAAATGCCATTTGTTTGTGCAGGTGCACAAATACGATTCAATCAGGCTTCAGTATTTCAGAGAAATGTCATTTCCCCCTATAGCGTTAGCAACTAATGCAATGCGAGTGAACCCTACTAAAAGGGAAAGTACAATTAACAACCTCGTGGCCTTGCTAATGAAAGTGCTATCCAACAAAAGTTCACAAAAGGCCTTATAACTAATAAAATATACATTAATACTCAAATTAGATGGTCAAAATTTCAACTAAACTAAATCATAAACATAAAAAACTCAAACTCTACTTAATTTACATAAAAATCAAATAAATATTACTAAATTTAGATGGACATGCATCCCATCTAAGCAGATTAGAACATGTAGTTAATAACCGCTGTTGAATTCAAAAGGATTCACAATAAAATTAAAATCCAAGTTGTTACACTGACAATGTAATACCAAGTAATACATGCCAGATTCTATGTACTTTTTAACTCTTTCCCCACCAGTTTTGTTTTGTTTTTTGTTTTTTTAATTGCCAGCCACCACCAGCATTTTTGATAATTTTCACAAAACTTTTGTGACCCCCAAATATTTTGTTGTATGAATATTTCAACATGCAATATATCAAAAGAAAGAACAGAGCCTCTGCTTTTAAAGAACAACAACAAAAAAATTTTATTCTAGCTTCATGCATTCTTTTTTATCAACACTTGAATGTGGATGTTTCATGTTTCAAAGCAACCCCTAGTGGAAAAAAAAACCTATACCAAAATGTATTTAAAATACATTTATTTTATACTAAGTATACTACAAAGGTAACATATTTACTGACATATTGCTTGAGATTTACTGTTATAAATATTTTAATTAAACTTTATTTGGAGTACTTCTTTATAGCACAATGCACATTTCTTAATATTAAGCCTAAAATGTGTTTAATATCACTATTAGTAAGGATAGTATGATCACTGTATAATAGCAGTCTTTAAATGCAAGATATTTAAAGACACCTAAAATATACTTATATTTGGGGGCTTGAGCACCCACAGAAATGGTCGAGCACCCACGGAAAATACGAGATATTCTCCATTCATTTTTTTTTACCAATAAAAAATTGATTGCACCTTTCAGACACTTCTTTCTTCTCATTTTTATAGTTCATTTGAGGCAGTTTCTATGTTGTTATTTTAATGACAAAATGTGTAGAGCACATTATTGTAACGCGAGAGCGCATCCATGTAATGTGCAAGTACGAATCTCTTTCACTCTCACACAAAACTGGACACGCTCTCTCATATATACAGTGGTCACAAGATATTGCGTGTGCACGCTCAAACATTGTCCTGTGCCCTCACAAATCTCTCTACGTGCTCTTGGGTTAAAAGCTTATTGTAAACAGGTATTTATTAAATTATTTTATTTAGTGAACCGCTACTAATCATCAGGTAGGCCTATATCAAGTGAGAGAGTGACTCATGACAACACTCATGGAAAGAAAGTGTTTTTGTTTGGTTGGTTGGTTTTGTTATTTCAAATATTTGCAGTCTGTGCATTTATCTTCACGAGACATGATTATCTTTTGCGTAATGAATTCATCAAATGCGCCGTCAGAAAATAAGATAGTACTCTTGAAAAATTTAAACGGATTATGGAGTGTGGGCACCCACCGGCAGAAACATAAATTGGCGCCTATGCTTGTAATATTTCCATTTTAGCACAATGAAATATACTTAAGTATATCTTTAGTTGGACATCAGCACTACTTCCGGATAACTAAAGTGCATTAAGTACAAAATAAGTTGTTCCAATTAGCAGACTTTAAGTATATCAATTTAGTATATCAAAAGTACAATTGCAGGGTATTTATATCAAGTGCATAAAAATGTAAATGTATTTGTAGTATACTTATCTTAAAACAAGTTTATTTCAAATACACGGAAAGCCAGAAAATTCCATCAGTGGCGGGGAAAGAGTTAATACTCAACCCTTAAATTGCTGTGTGTATTGACAATTTATTGTATTTAGGATATTCTCCTCTTACTGTCTAAGGTGAGTAGGTATGGGGAGCACACAGGCAGCTATGAATGTGTTCGGGCCTGGTGTCATGCTCATGTTCTCCCAATGTTCTGTTGCAGGATCATAGCGGTGCACTGCTTTGGTATCACTGTAGTCCTCATTGCAGTAGCCTCCAATTACGTAGACCTTCCCTTCTAAGACTGCTGATGCTGCCCCTACATGTGGCACTAGAAATGGCATAATGGCACTCCAGGAGTTGGACACAGGGTCATAAACCTCACAGGCTAATTGATCTACCAGACTGCCATCAGCATCGCATGAAACCCCACCAGCCACGTACAGATGGTCACCCAGGGTCTCCATGCAGTGCAGGGCTCTGTGATTTCTCATCTCAGCCAGGTAAGTGGATCTTCGTTCTGGATGGTAAAGGATCATAGACGATAGGCACTGGTACTGGCTGTTAAAGCCTCCGGATAGGAAGATTGTGCCATTCCATACACTGGCTGCATGACAGCATAGAGCTTGGTCTAATGGGCAGACAAAACTGGAGAAATAGAGAATTAAAAAGAAAAGCTTTGAAGAGAGGGGCCAGGTTTACCAACATCACATAACCAAGCTATTAGGAATAGAATGACTTTTGCAATATATTTGCAATATGTTCTATGATATTTAAATCTACCTTATTCTTACTCCGAATGAAGTTTAGTGAAGTAGGACATGATCCTGAATCAGCGTCGTTATTGGTCCTGAAACAACAATCCTCACTAATCAGGGTAAATGCCAAATGTGGATATGAGGGATAGACGTACAATATGTTGTAATGTTATGAACCTGGCTGTCGGTCAATTCCTAGTGACATAAACCTCTGGAAAACATTTTGTGAAAATTAGACCTTAAGACAATACAGTACAAAGGTACATCTGTCCCTCACAAACTCGTTTTCATTTTCTTAAAGTTAAATATGGCACCTACCCTTATCCATAAACAAATCAAATATTAGGGTAAGTGTTTGATCTGGGGTTTGGTTCTTGAACAACATTCAGACATATGTTAGAGTTTGCAGTTATGTTTGGCCTCTGATTACTTGCTAGACATGTTGTTTCAGGAGCAACAGCTGATTTTTTTGGTTGTGTGTGCTATTTATTTACTGTACTAACCTCCAAGAATTTGCGTTGGGGCAGTAGACCTCTACGCTCTCCATGTTGACCTCTGAGTCTTTCTCTCCTCCAATAGCATATAGTTTACCATTCAGGACGACTAAAGTGAAGCTGCCTCTTCTCTCATGCATATCAGCCAACCTTTGCCAAGTGCTTTGGATGGGATCGTACCTAGATCAGAGATTGAACAAGTAGTCCATAGTATGAGGTGGTAAACTTGGACAAGTTTAGACAGAAGAAGCCTCATATTTCATCTTACATGTAGGTGCATTTCATGGTATCAGCTTTTCCATAATAATGCCGTCCACCAACTACGTAAAGCTTCCCCCTCATCACCCCAACTCCATGACTGAATCTTGGTTTCTCAGGTAAAGTTCCCAGCATTCTCCACTCTACTTTCTTTACCAATCCGACGTGGTTCTGCAAAGAATTGCTAAACCACATTTCCCTGCAGGGTCTACGTTTGTCAAAATTATCAGTGATTCTCTCACCCCCAACAAGGACTAGAGTGTCTTTAGGCATGTAGACCCTGAAATTTGACTGGACATCTGAAGAACTGTTGAAGAACTCATCAATGACAGACTTGTAGAGTTTTCTGGCACCAATTCTCAGCCAAGACGTTATAGACTTGACTTCTTTGAACTCCATAAAGGTCATGAGGGGAAACCGGATGGTTCTCATCAGCTCCCTGGCGAGTTTCACACGTTGTCTGGGAAAGGCTTTGATCCAAGACATGACTGCTTTGAACACGGGCAACTCCGATTGAACGCAGAGGGAATTGCTTTGAAGGTACTTCTTCAATTTTTCTACAGGAAGATCGTGGAACTTTGGAGTGACGGACACGTCTTGGAAGTGCCTCAAGACGAAGTCATTGGCAAGTGAAAGTAAGTCAGCCATCCCATAGGCCTCTGCGAAAGATACAACGTCCAGGCATCTGTAGGCATCTATTTCTTGTTGCATGAAGTTAAGGCATAGTGAGAAGGCAGTTTGAAACTGTAATTGAAGAGATGTACAGGTGAGATCAAACACGCAGCCCCATCCAAGAGCAAGAGCCCCACTATAGCTGTAGTGGAGGAGGGCCTCAAACCTGGCAGCACTGACTAACAGCAGAGACACCAATTCCTGCCTGCTCTCCTTCATACCGGTGGTAAACATGCCTCTGAAGTAGTCACTGTTGGCAACCAGGAGCACCCGGTGAGCTTCATGAGGGTGGGAAATAAATAAATGTTTACAAGCAGTTTTGCAAATGCAGAGGGCATCAAATTAATACTGTGATATCTACATATCTATGATATGGAGGCATCATCTAGATTTATGTGTAGGAAACTCAAACCTCTATCATATTTACAAGTCTCTTACCATGGAACACTCTTCCCTCTGCTTCCAGCTCCACGTCACATCCCACTCTCTGTGCCCACAGCTGTCTGATATGCTGTAGACTATCATTCATATGTTCCTTAGCAGAAATCCTTTTTCTGTCTTCTTTCTTCCCTCTTGCCTTGTCCTGTTCTCTTTGTTCTTCTTCAGTGCAGAGTTCCAGAACTCTCTGAGCTTCCAGGCTGACAGCTGCAGTCCAGACCATCTCCATATTGTCTTTGTTCAGAATGCTGATGCTCCCTGTATAGGCAAACTCCACCACTGCTGCCAACCCCGAACTATGAACCTCGGGCCCCAAACACATTGCAATAATCCGTTCGTGTTTGGGCTTCTGTCTGAGCCTCGTCTCAATAAGGTAACTGACTGCAGCCAGGACAATAGAATGAACCTGGAATTGATGTCCGTCCTCTGTGTAGATGGTCAAGTCAGTGAGGACCGAATACAACATCATGTTCTCCAGAGCCTCGAAGACCGAACCTGGGTATACTGGATCAGAGTATAGCTTCTTAGGATACATGTCACAATCAGACTCTTCAAAACTGAAATGTCCTTCATATTCATCCTCCTCTTCTTCCTCCTCCTCCTCCTCCTCTAACTCTTGATTTAGCATTCCCTGTTCTGAGCTGGAGTCTGTCATTTGCTGCTCTTCATCTCTAAATGTTAAACCTCTAAAAGTTAAGTCCTTCTCAGAACCATCAATGTCATCAGTACTGATGGAGGCAGCAGCAAAACAGTCATCTTCATCATCATCATCATATTTATCATAATCTTTATCAGTGCCTTTATCTTTATGTTTACACGCAGCAACTAAACAGTCACCATTTGTAGACCCAACAGGTAAACTGTTACTATATTCTTTATCATTATTTTTACCATATTTATCAGTATTCTCTACACTACTGTTGTCATATTTATTGGCATCCTCTTCATCACTGGCATTATCATTATTTGTACACATAACATCAACACTGTCACTGTTTGCAGGCATAAAAGGAAAACTAACACTACATGCTTCATCGTCATCAACAGCCTTCTCACTTTCCTGTGTTTGTACTTGTAGCTCCTCTACTTCTGACCGCTCATATTCCTCCTCTGGATTCTCCTCCTCTTCATCGCTCACATCCATCCATCCATTTTCAGCATTCACATTTTCATCCTCTCTGGCTGTTCTCCATGAATTTCTCCACCCTCTCTGAAGACACTGCTGATCCATTGCCATTGTGTCTTCAGATTTCTGTAAAGAGATATCTGTCAAAATGCCAACTATATCCTTACTTCTATTCAAAAACCAGGACAAGTTGCATCAAATCTGTTTCTTAACTTCTGATGAATCTCTCTGTTGATGTGAGATCTTGTGCTGTAGTCAGGTATGCAAAAAAGACCCGTGTCTCATGAGCTCACACCGTTATCATCATAACGCTATTTTTACCTCAAGCATTCAATAAGATCACATCTCAAGCCATCTAATGTAATAACTTGCTCTGCCATTTCTTTTCGAATAATGTCACCAATTCATCTTACTTTTCAGCCCATATCACTCAGTGAGATTACAAGGAAAACCACCATTTTGTGTTGACTTCGAAGAACATCATGGCAGAGATTATCTTCCAAATCTAAAATATCATTTTAATAAATGTTACTCTTGCTTTACTGTGATGAAATCTGCAGTTCAGTCACATTACACATAAAGCATCTAAAAAGAAATGACCTTTTGCATTGATCCTGGACCAGTGACCTTTCCACAACTCAACACTGTGCTGAGATGATTTTAAAAGAGCAACATTGTGATCTTGCCTGCGTGAGAACACTGTGACTGCAGTGTTCTGACTCAGTTATATTAAGTGACATGAATTGAAGGCCAAACATATATAATGGTTAAAAAAAAAGAAAGTTTTTGTTGTCCTTCATCCTCTTTTTTTTAACAATTTAAAATCTCTTTTAAATGGATGCCATTTGCTTTGATATTTGTCCTCTAGGCAAATGCAATTCCAACAGGTGTAAGAGTGGTTTCAATTTCCAGACACCAAGTATGGTAACCCATACTTGGAATTTGTCAGATGCATTTAACACATCCAAGTTAGTGCACACACATTAGAAGCAGTAAGTAGCGAACATAAACACTGAAAACCGTGGACACACAATGGGCAGCCATTTTGCTGTGGCGCCCGGGGAGTCATTCTGGGCCATAAGAAACTTTGGAGAAGGTTCTGGGAGCATGTGATGGCTTAAGGCTTTAGATTCTAATCGAGTCAGGAGAATCATGTTTCTCCTCCACAGCCTAGGAATGCTATCTGGGTCAAGGAGCCCAGGGCAGATAGAAACAAGCAATTTATAGACTTGGAGGTTGATATTTTTCTTTTTTAAAATGCTTTAACTGAAACATCACATGACAAAACATTTTACAGTTTTAAAGGTTTTTATTTTAATACTTTAAAATTCCATATGACAATTCTGTTATTAATAATAATGATAATAATAATAATAATAATAATAATGTTATTATATGGCTTAGCTATATTCTTCTAATATATATATATATACACACATAGCCCGGATCATTAGGCTTCTCCATGTCTTTTGTATGTTAATGTATGGAAAGCGAGACAGCAGATGGAAACCCATGGCTATTTAAGAGCTACAAACAGAGGAGCAAATGTCACTGTCAGCCTTGGACTGGAAACCTGCCGGAGATGCCAAGAGGCCACGGGGAGACAGACAGAGAGAATATGCTCATGTTTAGGCTCTAGCAATGCCTAATTGCCTTTTTAATTAATACAGTGACCAAAAGTGTCTGGAAATTGAAGCCACTCTCACACCTGTTGGAATTGTATTTGCCTAAAAAAAAAAAAAAAAAAAAAAAAAAAGGATGAAGGACAGCAAAAACATTTTTTTTTATTAACCATTATATAAGTTTGCAAATTGTTACTATGCCAATGACCTCTGAAAATCAACAAAGACTTTTGCTTTCCTGTTCCAACCCCCTCTTTTCCATTTGGAATTCCTAAAGTTGCTGATGTGCTGTAGGCCAAGATGTGCTTACATCAGGGGACTGCTAGCTCTCACACCTTTAGTATGGTGGGGGATGGTGTAATCTGCTGATCTATCAGTCACATGGTCAAGGAAGGGATAAAAGTAGAATGTAACTGTTGCTCTGTCTCTTCTTTTTCCACTGGGTCCCTTTCTTGGGTCACTTTTTTCTTGACTCCTCTCTTCTTTGTCTCTTGATGGTGGCCTTTCACTTCCTCTCTATCTGAGCTAATTGTACATGCATACAGTTTTATACATCTAATTTGTAACAAACTGAAGTGTAACCACAACCAAATACTGTTATTAAACCTACTCAATTATAACCTATATGCTAACTAGTTTTGATTCAGTATTAACATTAAAGCTGCAGTAGGTAAGGTTTGCCTCTTTGTCGCCATCTCTATTTGAAACCTGCAATTGCAGTTATTTGTGGAGGTATCAACTATATGTGGGTTGTGCATCGGCACGGCTCCTCAGTGTGGATGAATCTATGTTTTGAGGTGTATGTGTGGGCTGTGAGTTACCGCACCAGTGTGGATATTCACTGTACTTTGATACTGTACTACAGATACTATGTCTTGGAAGTATGTCCAAAATAATAAGTTTCACCGGAAAATGTCATCTGAACAAGTAACATGTCTGCCACTTTTGTTCTGATCAACTGAAAAAAAAAGAAAAAAGTTTTACAATAAATCTGCCAATGGTGATTAAATCTAACGATCACAAAGTTAGCTCATATCACGTGCAAATTATTATTATTGTTATACTTTGTTCTCAAATTATTAATGTTAACAACATTGCATGACTATGAGTATTTAGTGTATTTACTTACTTACCTGTCCAGCAGAAAAAAAGTAATTTCTGCATTCATTTTAAACCCGTTCAAAACACAGAGTTCATGCCACCTTTCAAAAGTCCTGCCAATACTGCATTCCCTTTTTTGCTGTAGCCACTCCGCAGTCCGATGTCTTTTGCTTTTTACTACTGGTGATTCACCAGTTGTCAATGATGATGGTCGTTTTTATCTTTCTTGATTACAATCCGCCATCAAAATGACGTTTAATTATTCCAGCTACTGTCAAAAGAGGCTACAAATGACCGCCACCTGAAGCATCCGGGAATCCTTCTTTATGTATAGACTATTTTTTTAAAAAATGGACGATGCACCTTCAGTCTCTTCCAATGTAGTAAGTGAAGCTGCCAGTGTGCCAATATGGTGATAACATCTTGAGTCTCGAGACTGTGCAGTAGTGAACTTGGAGCCCGAGTCTGCGCAGTAGTGAGCGCGAAGTGGAGCCTTGATATCAAGGTCCCGCCCACACTCCTGCAGAATTGGTTAATACAGTTTACTGCAGAACAACTCATTATTTCGGTGTGAAATAAACAGCTCTGGAAATGTAGAAATTAATGTTAAAGCTATCAATCTCTAGAAAAAAAGTCAGTTGGTGCTTCACTGACTACTTCGCTCAGAGAAGCTGTCAATCTCAGCTGTCAAAATCTGCATTTTATAGCATCAAATAACTAACTAAAACTTATTTAACGAACGAACACTTGAACTAACATCAGCATGATAAAAACTGCCTAAAATGACAGAAACCGTCTTTGGAAATAATATTTGATGTGTAAGATTGTTTAGTTTGTCTCACATCCCATTACATTACATGGAGAGGGTGGGGTTTATGACCTATACTGCATCCAGCCACCTGGGGGCGATTGAGATGCTTTGGCTTCACTTTTCAGGACTCATGTGGCATGCTTGATGTGTACAGTAATGACGCAAAGGCAAACTTGTATTTACCATGTAAAACTACCAGTACCATACAAATAAAAAAAAAAACATTATTACAAGCTTACCGTTGTGAATCGGGCTAAGGTAAAGAGATAACTTTGAACACTGACTGTTTATGTACTTGCTCAATAATTGATTTGTGAAGTTGAAGTTACAGACTGCAGCTTTAATGTGCTACCTATTGCAATTCAATCCCGTCACACTATAGCAATGCTCTCCCACATATTATGATATTATAACTGCACTTATTTTCGTGATTGGTATAAGTAGCATTGGGTGGTAATAGACAAGAAATTTACAGTTTTACACCATCTCGCTGATAACGTTTCTTTAGTCTTCCAGCAATCCTGCAGCCTTAAGCACTGCAGGGAATCCACCCTTACACCTCCATATGAGCCTCTTTGAAATGTCACACTCATAACGACTCTACTATTGGCCCAGAGAGCTGTCAGTCAAGCAGCCCTGAGGACATGCCCCTTCTGTTCCAGTGGCACTTGAGTGATTCATTCTTTCTCACTCTCAGTGCAAGGACGAGTGCTTATATATTTCGTTAATGACAAACAAACCTTTTTCAAAGCCACAGCAACACCTACAGTCCATGAGTGGACTGTGTGCTGCAACTCAACAAAAAAACAGAGAAAATTAACTTCATTATGAGCTTCAATTTGTCCATGTTTTAACTTGTGTTGCCTTGTTTGATTACATTTGTTTACATTTACGGCTTGTTTTTACCTTTAAAATTAATCTCTCTCTCTCTGTATAGTATTTGTTAAATACTTTATTGTGTAAAGAAAATCAGACACTTAAGACTTGTTGTCAAACTATAATTTTAATTCTCTTAAATTCTAGACATAGACTCATTTTACAATACCATTTTCACAGGGAAAAATATATAAAATAAAAAGGAAAATATGCAGTAAGCAAATATGAATAATTGTGAGATCTAACATAAGCTGGATTGAGATACAGATGCACACCGGTAGTAAATTGTTGTAGCGTTAACACTCATAAACATGCAGCTGATAACTTAAGAGGAAAACTGTGAATGTTCACACTCAGATAATGAATTAATGCAGAGGGACTATGGGAAATGTTTGTCTGAACTCATTTGACCTGACTTACGCTTGTGCTTCTGTCAGTGAATATTGCATCTCAAGACGTTCAAATGAGTCAGTCGCTGTGAAACACTGCAGTAAAGCCTTTACAGTGAGACAAACAACAGCCCTTTACACGGAGGAATCAATCCATGAACACAAACGAAGATTCAGGAACAGATGAAAGACAGAAGAAGCCAGAGGAACTGAAACTCTTAAGAGCATATTTACACAAAAAAGAGTTTGTAAAATGATTGATGCTTGCATAGATTCAGCCCACATGTGGCGGTGGGCCTTTGGCCCCGATGTGCTTCTCTCCCACACATGAAGAATTAGATAACAGCTCTATTTCTGATGACACTGAGAGACGGTGCAATGATTCACTTCATGAAGATGATGTTAAAGTCAACATGAAAGCAGCTTTCCTCATAAATGTTGTGCATGATTTAAAAAATGTTTGTTTTCGTAATCTTACATTAAAGTACTGTGAAATGTCTTTCTTTTGCACTCAGCAGCTGTTGTAGGTGACAGCCTTTCTAAAATCTTTCTTAAGTAATTTAATGCTGGTTAATGTACTAAAGGTTATGGCAATAATAGCAAATGAGGATAGATCTTGCTCTTGAGGGTAAACTTGACCTTCATCCTCCATGTCCGGGTCAAAAACCCCAAAGAAAAAACTAATCCACATTTCAAAGAACCAAGTACATGTTTCACAGGTCATTACTTAAATCTTTTGTATTATATAAAAATATAGGCCTATATATATTTAATCTACTAAGCTGCTGAGTCAATCAATTTGAGCTCCGGTGCTTTTTTATTATTATTATTTACATCTAATGAAATCCATTTCAATGTGAAATGTAATTGGCCACAATTACCGTCATTTTTCCATGTGAAGAGATGCCTTCGTTACAAAGTACTTTATACTTAAACACAAAGTGTGGAAACATTTTCGCTCTTGTGTTTTTGACTATACTTGGACGTTTTGACACAGTACTTTCACTTCATTACATTATCGCTGTAATTTCACATCGCTGATCATGTTGTGCATCCAAATGTGCTTTTTGTTAAATGAACTGGATGTCTTTGGTGTCCGATAACTATGGAAGCCCATTTCAACCACATAAGAAAAAAAAAATCATGCTTAAATCACAAAATATCATAATTATGACATAAAAAGTTTAAATTATGACATACTAAGCCATAATTATGATTAAATAAAGTCATAATTATAACATAAAAAGTCAAAATGACCTAAAAAATTCTATTTGTCATAATTGACTTTTATCTAAGAATTATTAGTATGTTATAATTTTGAATTTCAACATTTTATCTCATAATTATAACAATTTTCATAGTTCCAAAATTATGATTTTTATGTCACAAAATTATGATTGTCATAATCTTGACTTTAATTTTTTGTCACGACTTTTACAAAAACTCATAATTCTGACTTTTTATCCCATAATCATGACATTTTATGTCATAATTATAACAATTTATAATTGTTTATAATTTATAATTATAACCTTTTATGACACAATTATGACTTTTTTTGTCATAATTATGACATAATTTTTAATAGTTTCATAATTATAACTTAGTATGTCATAATTTTGACTTTTTCTCATGTTCATGACAGAATTTTCATAGTTTCAAAATTATAGTTTAGTATGTCATCATTTTGACATTTTATCTCATAACTGTCTTTTTTGTCATGACTTTTATGTCATAATTTTGACTTTTTTTCTCATAATCATTTTCATAGTTTCATAATTATAACTTAGGATGTCATGATTTTGACTTTTGCCCCATAATTATGGCTTTGTGTCAATTGTTTTGACATTTTATGCCATAATAATGACAGAATTTAGTTTCATAATTATAACTTAGTATATCATAATTTTGACTATTTATCATAATTACTATTTATCATAATTATGACTTAGTATTGGCATAGTTTCTCAATTATGTGACTTAGTATGTCATAGTTTGGACTTTTTATCTCAAAATTGTGACTTTTTATGTCACAATTTTGACTTTCTATCTCATAATTAAGATTTACCAAAGCATTTTATTTTATTATGTTACAGAAATGGGCTTTCATAGATAACACTGTACAGAAGGGTTCAAAAAGAAATGTCTTCTAAGCGTATGATCTAATATACTGTACATGTGGACAAAACTAGAGAAAAATGAATTGATTCATATAGTGAAGAGAATTATACAGTGATGTTGTAAGGCAATGTCAAGTATCTGTGAGCGGTAAGAGGAATGACATGAGAATGATGATAATGGATATGGACAGAGGGACGATGAGCAGATAGCAGGATACGGGGAGGGAAAGAGTTACAGGGAACGCTGTCAGGGGCCATTTCCCCCCATCTGGTTTGTCATCCGTCACGGCTTGAGTCTCTCGCGCTGCACAGCGGCAGATGACCAACGGCCGCACCTGAGACACGCTCTCCTGTGGGACAGAGAGAATGAATCAAGAGGAATCTACAGTCTGGGGTCTGCTTTAATAATTTGGTTCAAAACTCTGATTCAACTAGTCATTTACTTCATATTAATTTTAGTCCATATGTGATATCTTACATATTTTTATATTAATAATTACAAATGTAAGTCATTTCAGATCAGAATAATTAAGACATATATTCCAGCAATGTCATCTAGATACAGTTGTTTAATGTCATGCACCTCCAGTATCGTTCTGTTGTGTGTGCGATGAGGACTGAGTCGTAGACTCCAGCGGTGAGTCCTCTGGCTCCGCCCACCATCGTCTTCGCTCTCAGTGGTATCCTGCCGCGTGATTCGCTGCCGCTTTCTCTTTCGGGAGCTGATTCGCTGGAGGGAACCCACAATCTGAAGCCTGAATGAATCACAATGCAGATAAATAGTTGTAGAAGTGGATGCAGTGCAGTGCATGTGTGTGTACGTCAGTCACACACCTGTTGTCCGTGTCCTCGATGTCTGCATCTGCATCACTGTCTCCCTGAGGATGAGACTGGACACACTCCTCCTGACACATGAGTCACACATTGAAACACACACACATGCACTTATACATTCAGAGACATGCAGATGCTGCGCTCACCTCTGTGCCATAACCCTCGGAGTATCTAGTGATCATGGGTCTGTTCTTACCGCACTGGACACACTTCACACTGGAGTCCTGATGAGAGACAAAACACGCTGTTTCACACTAAGACATGACCATTTTTAAATCATTTACTTTTATTTATTTGAAGTTCTTGCTACACAAAACAGATAATAAAATGGTGGTATTTAAATGGCTAAAAAAATCCCATAAATTTACATTAAAAAGAGTGACTGGAGCCACATATTGAGACCAAAATATTGGGTATTTAATATAGTAAAAACAGTAATATTGTGAAATATTATTACAATTTAAAATGGCTGTTTTCTACGTGAATATATTTAAAATGTAATTTATTCCTGTGATCAAAGCTGAATTTTCAGCATCATTACTCCAGCCTTCAGTGTGTCATAGATGGTGCTGGGTTTTGTTTCATGGTTTATTTTCTAGTTCGTGTTTCATGTTTGCATTGCCTTGTTTGCTATTGTTTGCCAAGTGCACCCTGTTATCATGTGTTCCTTTGTCCCCATGTGATCATGTCATGTGATTCCCTTGTTCTCATGTGTTATGTTTTCATTGGTTCATTGGTTGAGTGTGCACAGTTGTCTCTTGTCTAGTGATTAGTCCTTGTGTATTTAAGTCCTCATGTTTGCCATGTGTCTTGGTGAAGTATTGTCCCTGTACCACTGTTAGTGAGTTTTATGTAAGCCAAGCCAAGCCATTCACATTTCTGGAGTTAAATAAACTGCACAGTGGATCCTTGTTACAGAATACTTCACCTGTAAAGATGCAGTTGCCCTCCTGCGTCTTCGCATGATAGAGGACTATGTTAAGGAGTTTATTGGACTGTCTTATCATGTGGATTTTAATGACGTTGCCTTTAAAGGGATAGTTCACCCAAAAATGAAAATTTTATGTTTATCTGCTTACCCCCAGGGCATCCAAGATGTAGGTGGGTTTGTTTCTTCAGTAGAACACAAATGATGATTTTTAACTCCAACCGTTGGGGTCTGTCAGTCGTATAATGCATATCAATGGAAACTCCATCTATAAGAGTAAAAAAAACAAGGACAGACAAATCCAAATTAAACCCTGCGGCTCATGACGACACATTGATGTCCTAAGACATGAAACGATAGGTTTGTGCGAGAAACCGAACAGTATTTATGTCATATTTTACCTCTAAAACACCACTATGTCCAACTGCCTTGAGCATCCGGTGTGTGAGGTCTGAACGCGTTCTGACAACGTAAGTGATCTCTTGCACTCATTGACCATACGCGCGAGAGATCACTTCCGGCATCAGAGCGAGTTTTTAGACCTCACGCACCGGATGCTCAAGGCAGTTGGACATATTGGTATATTAGAGGTAAAAAAATTATATAAATACTGTTCGGTTTCTCGCACAAACCGATCGTTTCGTGTCTTAGGACATCAATGTGTCATCACGAGCCACAGGGTTTAATTTGGATTTGTCTGTGCGTGTTTTTTTTTTTACTCTTATAGATGGAGTTACCATTGACATGCATTATACGACTGACAGACGGCAATGGTTGGCGTTAAAAATCATCATTTGTGTTCTACTGAAGAAACAAAGTCACCTACATCTTGGATGCCCTGGGGGTAAGCAGATAAACATCAAATTTTCATTTTTGGGTGAACTATCCCTTTAAGGACCTTTTTCGTGTGGGCTTAAATGAACCCACTTGCTCTAGGCTACCTGGGGGGAAAATCCACTGGTCTCTGGCACAATATATTGATCATGCCCTGTTGATAAGCAGATCATCATTCACCGTATTGCAGAGGAGGAACCCAGCAATTCCACGTTGCCTGTCCAGCCAGAGACTCTTCACGTCATACCTGCCCAGATAGAAGACTCTTCACGTCATGCCTGCCAAGCCTGAGTCTCTTCAAGTCATGCCTGCCACAGCTGCCATGCCTGTGCCCTCAGATAAGATGGCCGCCATGCTAGAATCTTCAGAGAATTTAGCACTGACCATTATGGCCACGGCCATTTGGTGTGTGTGGGCTGCACACACGTTGGCTCCAGGCCCTGACCAGCGTCCAGAGGGGACTCCAGCCCCTGACTAGAGTCCAGTGATGGCTCCAGCCCCTGACCAGAGTCCAGTGATGGCTCCAGCCCCTGACCAGTGTCCAGTGATGGCTCCAGCTCCTGACCAGAGTCCAGTGATGGCTCCAGCCCCTGACCAGAATCCAGTGATGGCTCCAGCCACTGACCAGTGTCCAGTGATGGCTCCAGCCCCTGACCAGTGTCCAGTGATGGCTCCAGCTCCTGACCAGAGTCCAGTGATGGCACCAGCCCCTGACCAGAGTCCAGTGATGGCACCAGCCCCTGACCGGGGGGTGGGGTACCTGGTTCGTACCCCACCCCCCTTTTTTGCTATTGTTTACCAAGTGGTTAAGGCCCCCTGAACTACCTGCACCACAATGGTCCCCTGAACTGCTCGCACCACCATGGCCCCCTGAGCTACCGGCACTGCCCTGGGGGTGTCCTAGCCTGCTTTTCTTTCATGTTTTATTTTGATGTCAATGCTTCTGTTTCATGGTTTATTTTCTAGTTCATGTTTCATGTTTGCATTGCCTTGTTTGCTATTGTTTACCAAGTGATCCCTGTTATTATGTGTTCTTTTGTCCCCATGTGATCATGTCATGAGATTCCCTTGTTCTCATGTGTTATATCTTTAATTGGTTCATTGGTTGAGTGTGCACAGGTGTCTCTTGTCTAGTGATTAGTCCTTGTGTATTTAGGGGTGCGTTCACGCCATATCGTAATTACTGTAATTACGAGATTCTGGCTCGCAAAAAGTGTTCACTCACGTCCTCGTAGACCTCGTAATTACAGCTTGTAAGCTGGGAGTTTTCTGAAAGCTCCCACATGTACCACGTTGCCACTGTACCACCTGACCGATGTAGATTCATTTAGGCATTGATGGTGGTGCCATATAAACGCATAATGAACAGCTCCAAATATAACGTCCCGTGTTGTCATCTCAAGATTCCGGTAAATACAAGGTGGCGTGAACACAGCATAAGCCTTCATGTTTGCCATGCGTCTTAGTGCAGTATTGTCCCTGTACCACTGTTGGTGAGTTTTATGTTGTTTATGCCAAACCTGCCAAGTCTGTTTTGTATTTTGTTCATGTTTTTGGAGTTAAATTAACTGCACCATGGGTTCTCCAAGACTTGCCTACAGTGGATCCTTGTTACACAATGTCAAATGATCCTTCATTCTAATATGATGATTTGCTGCTCAAGGAACATTTCTGATTATCATCAAAGTTCAAATCAGTTGTGCTGGTTAATATTTTTGTAATACATGTATATTCATGATTCTTTGAAGAACAGAATGTTCAAAAGATCAATGTTTCTTTGAAATCTGTATAATAACAAACGGTTTTGCTGCCACTTTTGTTCAATTTTAATCTCTCTCTCTCTCTCTCTATATATATATATAAAAACACTTACCTCCTGTGGGTGCTGATCACAGAAGGTGGTGTTTTCACACAAACACACACCTGTACTCTGTCCACAAGCCCCCATGTCCTACAGAGAGACAAATTGAACGTGTATTTCCAATTATGACACTCACAGATTGTCTCTGACACACACAGACATGAGACATTCATACCTCACAGTCATTGTCCGAGTTGTCTGAGAACAGGCCGTTTGAGTCGGAGTCTTTTCTTCTCATCACCTCCATCTCTTCCTGACTCATTCACACTTCCACCTACACCGGGTGAGAGATAAATAAAGAAACAGCACCAACAGAACCACTTCCAATGAAACTGCATTGCCAGTATATGCTCTACAGCAGGGAAAGATTAGGCTGAATGCAAATGAAAACTGCTAATATAATTAAATGCAACCATATAATCATACATAGTTAAGACTTTTTAAAAGGAGAAGATATTCATACCACAGGCTGTTAAATCTGTTGTTTGCAATTATAACATGCATTTACAAAAATTGTATATTTTCTATTTCAGTGTCCATTTAAGCTAATTTTGGCCTATGCACTTCATGATAATTACATTTTTGTACATTACAATGCACAAAATACACTGCAATGTTTCAACAGAGACATTATTGGATGATGATTCTGGCACTGAACTGACAGTGACAGTGATGTGCGCGTGACAAGTGTTTTGAAGTGGTTGCACCATCAGTTTGAAGCATCATGCAGCTGTCTGAAACTGAAACCGTCTTGGTTTAGATCATATTACGAAATGCATGTAGCCTATAAAATTATATATGCATACTGTTTTCTTTCTCTTCTAATCATCTTTTATAAGGAACTGCGTTTTTAAGAAAGCCTAGATGAATTCAGCTCAATCCCACGCGCATCTGTCCCGCGCGCTCATTACGTAATAGAGGCGCACATATTTTATTCGCGTAGTTATTTAAAACAAATGTTTTCTCCGTATCATCTTTCGCGAACACTTTAAATAACATTGCACAACACCTCCGCTTCATAACATATGCAGCTTGGGGGTGATGTCAATCATTTAAAGTAATTATAAACACAAGAAACAAACTAAAAACTAAGAGTTTCATATGAAACAAGCGCGTGACAATATAACAATCGCGTCAAATTGTTCGTTATCAGCGCAACAAAAACCACTGCGGTAGCTATGTGAACTTCTTAAAGCGTTCACTCGTCACTTACCTTTTCTGAAAGATGATACATCCTCTCAATCTTTTGCGTCCAGAAATATCATTTGATCGCTCGTAGATTTTGCGCGTGTAATAACAAATCACGACGGGTCCTTCCCGGCTCTCGTGAACACGGAAGCGTTCGGTATCCCGAAAATGTTTGACATTGTAGTTTCGGTGTCAGTCGCTCGTCGAATAATAACGGTGCAGTCCGCGGGACCGCGCCTGCCATAAATAACATTCCGGAGCAGGGCAAAGGAACGTGCGCGCTCCCGACGTTGAGAGCGGAGATGACGTATGGTGTTTCGAAGTGCCAATGAAATGTTGTCGTGACGTTGACAGCTTCTACAGCTTCGTCACTGGAAGTACAAGGTTCAGAGCAGGTAAAAAAAAAAAAAAAAAAAAAAAAAAAAAAAGATAGCCTAATAGAATACATTTTCAAATAGTTTTATTATATTTATATTTTATAATTTATATAAAATGTATAAATGTACATGAAACATGAAACATAAAACCACATTTAAACATAAATATAAATTCTAAAGGAATATTAATGGAATTTATATTATAATTTGTAGCTCATCCTAAATACTCTAAACCAAGAATCTTCTAAGAATCAATTCTAGGATTCTAATGTACAAAATTAAAAGAATTAGAATTCGCTTTTGAATAACCACTGGGTTCAAAGAAAGGAGAGAAAGAGAAAAACTGAAAGACATTTATAACTAGCTGTTAAGGTCTAGCAGTGAATAGCTTCATTCAAGGACGCACATTTAACACTGCTGGAGCTCAACAGCAGCCCCTCTGACTCATGTGTCTCTTTCACATCATAAAGAGAATGAATATGAATAACGTTTCACTGATTCTAATCAGAGGTCATTACCTTTGGACCAAAGTCTGGGAATGCCCTCTCGAAGCCTCTAGCTAATTAAACATCATTAAACACAATTATGGACAACATTCAGTCCTGTAATCACTTCCCCTGAGTTTACAAACAAACATAAACAGCTTTTGGAGACAGAGCCATATGGGAGACGTCATTTTGAACAGCCCAGTGTTCACTTTGAAAAAGTAACAGATTCTGTATTGTGCCATTCAAAGCATGTTATTTATAGTATACTATTAGGCTTATAAATGTAAAAAAAAATAAATTCAGCCCAACAAATATTTTTTGAATGTCTCTATATCTGTGCTACAAATGCAGCCTACCTTATTGCAGTAAAATACAAATAAAAAAAATCTTCTTCACTACTTCAAGCCAAATGGTTGTTAAGAGCTGAAGAGCTGAAGCTGAAACAAACAGCAAAGACTTTTGAATGTGTTTATAGGAGCTGAACTGGAAAATTCTGCTGCATAATACTTTTTTTTTTTTTTCACACAAGCAGGCACTTTGGTTCTTATAGCAACTTAAATTGAGTTCTTCAGTTCTTTTAGTTTATTTAGTTGACTTTTTTAAAGGGTTAGTTCACACAAAAATGAAATTTCTGTCATTAATTACTCACCCTCATGTCATCCCAAACCCATAAGACCTTTGTTCATCTTCGGAACACGAATTGAGATATTTTTTTGGTTTCTGAACCAGCAACGTCATTGCACATTTTGGCGTACAGAAAGGTAGTAAAGACATCGTTAAAATAGTCAACGTGACTACAGTGGTTCAACCTTAATGTTATGAAGCGACAAGAATATTTTCGTACGTAAAAACAAAACAAAAATAATGACTTTATTTAACAATTTGGACTGTTGTGATACGCATTTGAACTGTTGTGTCACGTTGACTGTTTTAACAATGTCTTTACTACCTTTCTGAACCTCAAAAGGTCCAGTGACATTGCTGCCTATGTGTGGTTCAGAAACCCTCGTATTTCATCAAAAATATCTTAATTTGTGTTCTGAAGATGAATGAAGGTCTTGGGACGACATTAGGGTGCGTACGTAATGACAAATTTCATTTTTGGGTGAACTAACCCTTTAAGAAATCAATTCATATTCTGGCAGATAGAGAGCAACCTAAAAACACTTTTAATTACCATGGAATATACTATGCAATAGAGTTAGATGGACGTTCAGATTCCAAACAACCAAGTATAAGTAACAGTTATAGTGATGGTTGACAAAAAATCTATATGCAGTCTAAATCCGAGCATGGATTGACTCTATAGAGGGATATCATCATAACCTGGGAAAACTGGGAGAGACTGAAAAAGAGGGAAGGAGAGCAAAAGGGTGGTGACAGAGAGATAGTGAAGTAGTGTGAAGCAGCAATATAAACAGGAGATGCTGGAGAGATAAGGAAATTAAGGGAAAGGGCGCAACTCAAATAAACACTCAAAAACACACATACTCTTTTCCATCTAAACGACCCCTCATAATGTCTGGGACACAGACGGAGTGTAACGTCTCTATCACACATACGGGTCACCAAAAGAGCTTCAACGCAACAGAGTGCTTCAAATGAAGACAATGGCGTGATGTGGGAGAATGTGCAAAAATCTTTCCTTTAGCATTTGAGTTGTCGTAGATGCTTGAAACGCAACAACTACATCTGGATTCACTGAAGAGCTGGGCCTTCTGAAATATACATTACATGATGTGCTCATTTGATTTGACCCATCAGACAGATGCTGGAGAAGCTCGAATTCAATGCTGACTGATTTTTGCGGCTGAATCTACTGTGGAGATTTTCAGAGGAACTGCATTATCTGCTGCAAAAAGTGTGCTGCATGTTCTGGGGATTTTTTTTTACTTTGAAAAACATCGAAACAAGTTTCTTTATTTTTGGTACAAGGCAAATCTCATAACATTGGAGGATCATTTGCAAAGCTGCATGTTCATGATGCAACAATGAATGGACACTGATTAAGGTAAACCATTCCTCTAAAGTAGCTATATTAAGACTGGATATTTGGTCGTTGTTTTTATTTGGAGAAGAAGAAGATCAAGGTTCACCACCTAAGCCTCATTTTGAACAACATTCAATTACTTTCTAGTTTTTAAAAAATAAATCACCAAGAAGACCAAATGAAACAAGCCGAATCCTTTCTTCTTGACACCTCCGGGATGTCCCTCATGAACCACGCCCCCTTGCTCCGCCTCAATGCTCTCGACTTCTCCGACCTATGGGATGACGAGGATCTTGAGTTGGACAGTATTGATGAATACTCCTCCCTCACTTCGGCCAATCAGATTGCAGCCTCACCCGTCCCTCCGCCCCCTCCCCCTTCAGCCCCTCCTCTTCCTGTAGCCAGTGAGTCGCCGCGGCTGTCAGGCTGTCGTACTCTGAGGCTCCACTGGAGCGCGCTGTTGAGTCTGCAGCCTTTGCCAAGAGTGGGCCGTTTCGGGCCTCATTCGATCTGGGCCGGTCTGGAACCGGTTAATCTAGACACCAATAGATTGGAATACTTGTTTGAGAATAAAAGCAGCAGCAACAGCGCCCTCTGCAGTCTGATGGAGCGACGACGGGTAAGACTTTAACGTTTGCATAGACATCCAAAAGTAAACCTTTCAGTAAAGGCTGGAATACACTACACAAATTTTAAATGGAACAGATTCTAAAACATGGGCATCGTACACTTGCCGACTTTGTAAATGGTTACAGATAAAAAACTGAGCATCATACACTAAACCAAGCTTTTCACCCCAGGAGCCACAAATGAGTGCTACACTCTTAAAATAAAGGTTCTTTATTGGCTTTAATCGCTCTGT
Source organism: Hypophthalmichthys molitrix (assembly GCA_037950675.1). Lineage (NCBI taxonomy): Eukaryota > Metazoa > Chordata > Actinopteri > Cypriniformes > Xenocyprididae > Hypophthalmichthys > Hypophthalmichthys molitrix. Next base: position 33,514,347 of record CM075498.1, on the reverse strand, counting down.
GAAGAACCTTAAACATCCATTGAATCTTTTCATTCTACAAAAGGTTCTTTAGATTTGTTTAATAATGTTTTTCACACTAAGAAAAAAAATATTACTTTTAAGAACTTAAAAATCTTTCAATGAAAGATTCTTTGGGAAACCAAAAAAAAAAAAAAAAATGGTTGTATTACTGCAAAAAAGTTTAGGGGGTTTGTAAAAAAAGAAATTACAGTGTAAAAATGTCAAAATAAATAATTTGATTTAAAAAATAAATAATACATATAAATAAATAATACATCTACAGTATAGCATAGTAATTATAGTGAGTAGAAAAAAATACAGTTATGTAACATAATAGAAACTAAATATTTTCCAAATAATATTTAAGCATATTTATAATATTAATTTCCAAGGTATAAATTTGGTCTTTTTACATGAAAACATATAGCTGTCTTTTAAATTTTAGGATAGTAGGCCCTCGTACCAGAATGATCATATTTGCAGGTCCATGGCATCTAAAAGACTGAAAACCCTGCACTAAACCAACTAAACGACTGAGAATCACACGAATAACAGGCGTTCCAAAAACAACAACAAATGTCCTTGTTGCTATGAGACGCATGACAAATGTAAACAACACGTGTTCTAAAGTCGGTTCAAAATATCAAACATGTTTGATCTCTTCAGACCGAATGGAATCAAAATCAGAGTCTGTGCCCGATTTTCTGTGAAATCTGTCAACTCCGGCTGCACAAAATCTGCAGACTGGCTCTGACTTTAGGCAACTATAGCTTTGACTCATTCAGACTGCAAATCAGGTCTTCCAGCCTTAAGTCTCTATCGAACCTTTCAGCGTCTGTGCTCCACATCTCTCTTTGTTTCGTTTGTGCAGCAGAAGCAGCCGTGTGTGTGTGTGTTGGGTGTGAAGCGCAGTAACATCATCACTATAGCCCTGAGCAGTCTGCCACCGGCCCACCTGCTTCCTCCTGCTATATTCAGTATGGACAATACTGTACTAGACAGAGAAGACATCCAGGTGTGCTCCCTACAGTGATGTTCACTTTAAAGTCATGAAATCAAAATTCTGTCACTTTGCTTTCTAAATACATGGTCTTATTTTGCAAGTTTCATCAAAGCAAAAAAAAAAAGTACTATGCAAATGTAAAAAAACCTGCTTAGATATGATGTAGTCTATTATGAAAGCAGGAGCATTTGGTAACATGCATTTCTTATGGTTCAGAGGTTGCAGATGTTGGTTCCCACTGAAGACGAGCTGAATCTGATAAAGGAGGCGAAAGCTCAGGCCCCGCGCTCACCTCTGGGCCCCGCAGAGCAGTGTCTCCTGACCCTGGAGAACATTCCTCATCTGAGCGCCAGACTGCAGCTCTGGGCCTTCACTCTGGACCATGACAACCTGGAGAGAGTGAGAGAGAAAAGAGAAAAACAGTTCTACATTTGCATTAGAAAAACTGAGGAGTGTTCGTCAGTGAGCGCATTCTTAACGCAACAATGCTTAATAAGCTGATGATACTTGTGGTCATGTAATCATGCATTAACACGTTTTTCTTTATCGGAGTAAAGGCTTAATTATAAACCGGTCGACACTGCTAGATTTTTGCCCCTTACCACAATTTCGCCTGCCATGTAAACACATTAACATGCGTTCTGTGGGCTCATTCACTCTTAAAAATAAGGGTTCTTTATTGGCATTTATGGTCCCTAACCTTTATTATCCATGGAACCTACCATTGTACAAAAGGTTGTTTATAATGAAAAAAGGGTCTTATGATTATAGAAATGTTCTTCACAATATAGTGAAAAATGTTTTTTTCATTGAAATGTTCTTTAGGGAACCCTTTTTCTCATTTACATTTACATTTACATTTATTCATTTGGCAGACGCTTTTATCCAAAGCGCCTTACAAGTGAGGAATACAATAAGCGAGTCGTCATGATGAGGCAAATAGGGACAAGAAGTGCTCACAATACAAGTTTTAGGCAGTTCTCAGAGTATCATAAGCTACAATAGAGAGGGATTAAAGGAAGTGAAGGGATAGATATAGGAATTATTATTATTTTTTTTTTCATCTGGGTAGGCTGTTTCTTTGTTTGTTTTTATAGCAACAAAAAAGATTATGCAACGCACACAACGCCTCTGCACTCCCTATTTCTCTCAGCATGGGGACAGGAGAGGTGTCAGTTAATAAATGGGAAAATAAATTAAGTTGCGTTACTTAGTTAATGAGATATTTTGCTGTAAATTTAAAAGTAATGTGTTACTTGAAAAAGTAATCTGATTACCTAACTCAAGTTACCCCCAACACTGGACATAACATATGAAATACTTCGAATCAGATACACAAATGGTTAGGTTTATGTCCATGTGACGAGCAGGGCGGGCGAGAGCCGTGAGGGAACGGCACGAGGCCGGTGACGCGAGTGATAACGAGCGTCAGCTGCGCGTTGCACCGGCCTGGTCCTCTCTCGTCTTTCACTGTCGTCGCTCCCCTTTTATGCTTCCGGAGCTCCTCCGTGAGAGATTCGAGGCCGGTGCAACGCGCAGCTGACGCTCGTTATCACTCGCGTCACCGGCCTCGTGCCGTTCCCTCACGGCTCTCGCCCGCCCTGCTCGTCACAGTCCACTACTGGGGAATAACCGCATTTTTAAAAACAGTCTTGTAAACATGGTTTACTTGCGTTGCCAGGTTATTGATTTGCATGTAAACCATGACAACAGGTTAATGCAATAATTTTTTGGAGTTATCTGAATATCGGTGTGCATGTAAACGTGTTCATTGTAAACTTTTACAGCAATTTTCAAGCAACCACCCAGAACACCCTACTCAGCTATAGGCACGATATAGGCTTGAGGTATGGGCCCTACATGGGTTTGTCAATCTGAATTGGCCCTACAATGCAATGTCCATGCAGTAATATGCTAAAAACAAACAAAGAAACAAACAAAAAACACTTAGAACACCTTAGCAATGCCCACAAGGCTCCTGCATTCTGGCATTTAGTCAAAAACACCACTCACCATTTTTCAGGAACTTAAACTCTGTCTAATATCACATTTTACAGCACACCTTGTGCTTTAGTCTCAAACATCAGGGTTTGTTTTCTGCAGCTGTTTCAAGTGGAAAAATAAATATCGTCAAAGTGATTCATAATTGATTATCCAACACTCTCATGGCAATTAGTAACTGTTTTAAGTTTTGGCGAATTGGTGGCTAATTCGTAGGTTATAAATTTCTATGGATCTCATACATACGCTTTTGTATGATCTTCTAATGCCCCAATGATTGTAAGGTTACTTTTTTTCCCTAAAAATCACTTGTTTCCATAATAACAACATTGTAGGAATTCTTACGAAATCACTACCTCATAAAATAATTACGTTTTCTCATGAGATCGGGTCGGATCCCAGCTAACAGGGAATGTTCTCATAACTTTGGCTAATGTTCTGGCAAGGTTCTCTCAAAGTTATGAACAAACATTCTTGCAGTAACTTTAATAAAATGTTTGTTCAAAGTTATCTGGCCTTTAATAATGTTCTCAAAACATTAGCACAAAAACATTCTTTATACATCATTCATGGAACTTTTTTTTTCTGAAACATTTTAGTTGGACATTCATCTAATGTTTTTTAAATTTTACTACTTGTTTCAGAATGTTTAGAGAACATTCAAAAGTAACATTTGCATAATTATAAAATGGAATGTTAACTTAACATTTGTATAACCAAGATGTTTTGAACATTCAGGGAACATTGAGAAATCATTCAGGACTAACATTTTCATAATGTAATGGGAATGTTAGCAAAATATTATAAATATTTTTGTTAGCTGATTATCCATTATTGTTTGAAATAATGTCAAATCTGTATTGATGTGAATATAAAGCATCAACCAAAGAGCATTGATTTCTGTCGTCATGATGTCTGCTCATTTGTAGTGTTTGTTTTTGTGCTCCTCTGTTCCATGCTCGGCTTATATGTGTGTGTAAACAGGAAATCGCAGAGCCGCTCTTCCATCTGAAGCTTGCCATGGAGCACCTAGCGGCCAATCAGACGTTCCGCTGCATACTTGCTACTGTGCTGGCCATCGGCAACTTTCTAAATGGCTGTAAGGTGAGAATGCCTGTATAAAGATGTGCGCACAGTGACACCTAATTGCTTGTAACCTTCACATTGCATGATAGTGTGTTTTTGTTATAGGCGAAGGGGTTTGAGTTGAGTTACCTGGGCAAGCTCTCACAGGTGAGAGACACACACGGCCGGCAGCCTCTTCTTCATCACATGTGCGTGTTATTGCTCCAGCTTTACCCACAATCCTCTGATCTATATTCTGACATCACTGCTGTCACAAAAGCCAGCAAGGTATGTAACTGTTTTGTACTAAGAATATTGTGCGTACTGAATGTGAATGTATGTAAAACATGCATTGCAAACGGTAAACATTTCAAATCACAGTATATATTGTGTATATTACTTCACATGTTTACTTCAGCCAGTAGCATACAGTTATCAGCTCAGAAATAAATGATTGAATTGCATTTTAATTCAGTGCTGTGTAAAAATGCCTCTAATGTTGGCATTCTAAGCAAATAATGACCCAGGAAGATGATAAAAACTGATATGACCCCATTTACTAATGGAAAGTTCGGTGCATTGCATTGTGGGTAACACATGCAACAAAACAAAGAGATTGCTTAAAGTTAATGCTGTCACCACCATACCTGTTTCTCAACAGCTATGTAATTCTTTTCTTCGGTTCTTCAACTCTCAAACTGATAATTCGCAAATAAATCTCTGCAGCATCTGCTTCCACAGCTTCACTACTCTGTCCACCTTTGTTTATCGATACTTCTCTCACTATTTTCCCACATCTCTGAGGCTCTCAAAAGGGAGGTATCTAGCATAAAATCTACCACTAGTTTGATCCTATCCCCACAAGCTTATTTAAATCTTGCTTCGATGTTTTGAGCCCTGCTGTCCTCTTATAAATGACTCATTGAAGACTGGGGTTGTTTCAGCAACATTAAAGATTGCTGCTGTAACAAGAAAAAAAAGAAAAGAAAAAGAAAATGCTGCCCTGGACGATTTTAATAATTTTCGTTCTATCTCTAATCTTCTGTTCTTGGCAAAAACACTTGAGTGTGTTGTTGCCTCTCAATTGTGTAACCATCTTACAATTAATAACCTCTTTGAACCCCATCAGTCAAGTTTTTGTAAATTCCACAGTACTGAAACAGCTTTGGTAAAAGTTACCAATGATTTGTTGGCTTCTGACTCTGGTGCAATTTCTATTCTCATCCTTCTTCATCTAAGAGCCCCTTATGATACTGTTGATCATAGTCTATTACTCATCTGCCTTGAAAGAGCTTTTGGTGTGTCTGGGACAGCTTTGAAGTGGTTTAAATCCTATTTTACTGACTGTTCTCAGTTCATTTCTGTGGGTTTTTACAAGTCTGAGATTTCACTGGTGTTCCCTAGGGCTCAGTCTTAGGCCCTTTACTTTTTAATATTTATCTGTCACTACTGGCCATCTGATGCGATCGCTTGGCCTCCATTATCAAAAAAAGAAAGTATAATCTTAGTTAATTCAGATAGGTGTTTAAATGATATCAGTCCATTTGAAGCCTGTTATTTGTTTTGGACATGTTTCCTAGTGACTGTGTTTCCTTCTCTTTTCTCATTTTATCCCTCTTTTCCTGTCTCTGATGATCAATTGCACACTAGTGTGACTACACACAAGTGCAAGTGAATCTCTCCCAGCTTGAATCTCTTTGTAAAGCATCCTGGGATCAACTAAGACTTCTTGAGAAGGATGGAAAGAAGAAGAAAGGTGGAGGAAGAAAAGAGGAAGGTGGAGAAGAGGCAACGCTCCATCATCGGCTTCACCAGTTTCTGAAAGACTGCGAGGAGAGGCTGAAGGTGCTACGAGCAGTTCACCGCAGAGTCATGAACAGGTAAAACCGAGTTGGTTACCAACTAAACAGCAACATATGTGAGGCATTTTCATGGACAAATTTGCACTGATCCACATGCAAAAAGTTATTATGCTCTCATATATTAGTCTGCTTATGAAAATCTGTCTACAAAATCTTGACTGGTATAGATAATTTATTGAATATTATTTATTATGCTTTCAGATAGTGCTTACTAGTGTTTAAATCCATTCCACAAAATTCCTCTGACAATGCAAACAAAGTCTACAGGTCCATCTTGTTCATTTTCCTTGCACTCAGATTCCACTCGTTCCTGCTCTTCCTCGGTTACTCACGTTCCATGGTGAGAGAAACAAGTGCAGAGGCATTTTGTAAGACCGTCAGTGACTTCGCTCTGGAGTACAGAGCCACTCGCAATGCAATCCTTCAACAGAGGGAGAAAGAGAAGGAGAAAGAGAGGGAGAAGGACAGCCAAAACACACCTAAACTCAAAATTAGACACCAACAAAGTCTATCTGATGTAAGCAATGGGCTCTAACTCACAAATAAGGGCCCAAAACTCCTTTTACAATTTTTAACAGTTTATAAGTACACAGTCTCACTTCTCACAACAAAGTAAGCCTATGCATGGAACGCTTTTTATTTGATGCTATATTTATATTTTGGAGAGAGAATAAGGAATCAGTTTTAATTAGAAAGCTAGATAATGAAATGACTTTTTCACTGTAGGAGAATCAGGACCAGGTGAAACTTGAGGAGGTTTTGAAGACTCCTGAATCATCATCATCTTTTCACTTTGACTTCACTCTTCCACGACAGCGCAGCAAGACGACCGACAAGAGAGGTATAGTAATCACTGTCGCATTCAGTTGCATTCAAGTAAAGCTGAAAATATTCACAAATATATTTAATATAAAAATTATTTTATTTTATTTATTTATTTATTTTTCTTGCAGGTTATCACTCCCGAAGGCTGAAATGGTGAACTCCAGTCCTCATTCCTTTAAAAGTATTGCCTGTTGGTGTGTTAGCTTGTCAGCTTCATATTTTTGAGTATGGAAACAAAACTTGAAATAACATCTCTTTTCTGTGATTTCTTTTGCATTGCTACTACTTTGTTTATACAGTACAGTTATGTTTTAGTACATTAATGGTACAGTGGTGTAATAAAAAGTCTTTTAGCTTTCTTTGCCATAATTTCCTGTAATGATTCTGAATTTGAAATATGAGTAAATGAGTACATTTCCAAATGTTGACAAGACTAAGTTTTATATAACATCTGTTTAACTTATAACATGAAAGTAAGGTTAATAATATAACTTAGAGAACAAAATTTTCAGTTTTACTCAAATTAGGGTGATGCAACAATGAGTACACCCCACTGAAAGTCTCTGGTGCAAAGCTAAATTTTAGACTAAATGTCTAATTTAACAAGAATTCAACCACAGGTGAGCCTAATTATTCATTAAACAGGTGTCCAGCAGACAGTTGACTATAAAAGGATGTTAAAACCCCTTCCCATTTCATGCTGTCAGCAATAGCACCACATGGAAGAGAAATGTCACAAGACCTGAGAAAGAAAATAATTTCTTTACACCAGAAAGGTGAAGGCTACAAGATCAGCAAAGCTTTACTTATCAGTCAGAATACTGTAGCAAAAGTAGTACAAAAATTTAAAAAAGATGGAACTGCAATCATTTCACAGAGATGTCCAGGTCGTCCACGGAAGTTAACACCTCGACAGGAGCATCTTCTGATGAGAAGGGTTGAAGAAAATTGGCATGCAGGTTCACTGCAGTTATCTAAAGAAGTAGAAAGCCAAACTGGGGTGACTATTTCCCATGACACAATACAGCGTACACTGCAGAGGAATGGCATGCATGGGTGCCGTCCAAGAAAGAAGACTTTCCTAAAGCCCAGGCACAAAAAAGCCCGTCTAGAGTTTGCCAGGGCCCATGCTGACAAAGATGAAGACTACTGGGACTCTATACTCTGGAGTGATGAGACCAAGATAAATGTTTTTGGAACTGATGGCTTCAAAACTGTATGGCGTCACAAAGATGAGGAATACAAAGAAAAATGCATGGTGCCTACAGTGAAACATGGTGGTGGCAGTGACCTTATATGGAGCTGCATGAGTGCTGCTGGTGTCGGGGAGCTGCATTTCATTGATGGCATCATGAATTCACAGATGTACTGCTCTACACTGAAAGAGAAGATGCTACCATCACTCCATGCCCTTGGCCGTTGTGCACTTTTCCAACATGACAATGATCCTAAACACACATCTAAGGCCACTGTTGGATTTCTGAAGAAGAACAGGGTGAAAGTGATTCAGTGGCTCCTGATCTGAACCCAATTGAACACCTATGGGGAATTCTGAAGAGACAAGTTGAGTATCACTCTCCATCCAGCATCCAGTCTCTAAAAGAGGTCATTCTTGAAGAATGGAAAAAGATAGATGTTGCAAAATGTCACCAACTTGTTCATTCCATGCCTAGAAGACTTGGTGCTGTCATTAAAAATCATGGAGGCCATACAAAGTACTAGATGTAGTAGTTTTGTTGTGGGGTGTACTCATTTTTGTATCACTCTAATTTGAGTAAAACTGAAAAATGTGTAATCTAAGTTATATTATTAACCTTACTTTCATGTTATAAGTTAAACAGATGTTATATTAAACTTAGTCTTGTCAACATTTTGGAAATTGTTTTTCTGTTCATTGAGATATTGTTTAAAATGTTACTTTTCAAAGGGGGTGTACTCATTTACACTGAGCACTGTATTTGTAAGATAGCTTGATTAGCATATCTTGATTAGCCAGGCTTTGTTTTAATTAACTTTAATTTCTTCGTTAAGTTTAATTCTTTAATACTAACAACAGTCATGGTGCTAATGGTTTACAGATGCTTGAAACAGTTCAATATCAAATACCATAATTACAATTATTGTTCATTAGCTATATAAAACAATAATAAATGAATAAAGGATTTCCTTGTTCAGAACATTTCTTTCACTTAATTTATTTACAATGAATTTACTACATTTTACTGTAGTAGAAATAACTATTTTGTCAGGAAATGTGGTTTACCATAGTACATGTTTGTATTTTTGTTTTGTGAAGAACCTTTTTTTTTTTTTTTTTTTTCAAATTTAACGCCCTGTTAACTGTATTGATGGGATGAAAAGCTTTTGTAAAGCGATTACTCCGGGGGAGGATGCTGCTAACAAAATCCTGCATCCACCAATCGAACGTGCACTTAAAAAAAAAGAGAAAAGAAACGCGTACAAAAGAAGGACGCGTAAATCCACCAATCGATGTCATCTGTTTCTTCAGCGCGTTGAAATGCAGCCAATGAGATTAGAAGATATGTAGAGCGGGGCGGGGTTTATTTTCAGTGAGCATTTGCTCGACGCCATTTCGTGTACTCGTCTGTTGGTCGGTGTCTACTGAACGAGCTGGTACGGACTGTATCCACAAAACAGTACAGCACCGAATTTTAATCATTTTTAGTCTTAAACTCCCGGTGAGTATTTTGATTCGAGAGATTTTTTGTCACTTTTTATTTTTGACTGACTTTGAACTATCTTTGGAGAATTTTTGTGTTTTTATTTTTAATGCATTTTTCTGGTCATTTTCTGCTTGGCTTTGGTGGCGTACATTTTGTGATGCCGTGGTAGAGCAGTGAAAAAAAAAACATATATGCTTTGAGAGGATCGCACCATTTTATTTTTATTTTTCAAAGTAGGAGTTATTTTTCACCCCATTTTTTTGCAGGACTACTGCTAGAGCAGCTGGTTTATTTGATTTTTGAAGTTATTGTGGAGGAAATTTCTCATGGACCGGTGGTTGTGTTTTCAAGATGGGGTCGTTTTTCCCTCCATGTCCGGATTTCAGAATATAAACGCGTTTTAAGTCCATTTTTAAGATGACAGACTGTTTTCCCCAACATGAGTAGACTATTTTTATTCAGCTGTAGACATTTGGACGGAGCATGTCCTTTTTAATACGGTTATTTGGGCGTTATTTTTGCTCCTATTTTTGAGGGTCGTTGTTTTCCGAAGCGTTCCAGTCGGAATCGTGTCAATTGAATTTTCAGGCGACGTTTTTGCAGGTTTTGAATTTTCAGCACTTTTAATGGACTGAGAAAACACGTTTTCTGTCTCATACAGTAATCTATAACAACGCATGGACCATTTAACACTTTTTACATTTGCATCCCAGGTCTATGCGAAATCATGTAAACGGTCAATCTTTCCATTAAAAGTACATCAATAATGTTGAATTGAGCTGGTTGCATTACTATGAAATAAATGTTTCAAGAAAGCCCAGTGGGCCAAGAACAGTATTATTGCCTTCGCTCATGTGCTCAACTGCCCCATGCTGCATCTATTCAATTAGATATTACATCATATTTGTGTGTGTAATCCAAGAGTTTAGCCCATGTTGAAGTTCTTCTAGTTGCCTTGTAGAATGTCTTGATGATATGAAAATGCCCCACCCCCACAAACAAACAAACACCACACACATATAAGACTTGGAACAAAATTTTCAATGCAATATCACATTTTAAAGTGGTTTAATTTTGCTGTCTTCTTTCTGTGCTTGATATAGATTATACAAGTATTTATTTTGTTTTTGTTAAAAAAGGTATCGAATGAGAATGTGGAGTGCACCAAATCATATTCCCCACACAATTCCCCATTAGGCACACATCAGCATCATACTCCAGCTACAACCTGTCAAGACCAGTTTGTGGTTTTGTTTTTATCTGTAATATATGTGTAGATCAGGGGTTCCTAAATATGAGAATCATACACACCCCAACATATTGGGTATGTATAACCCACCACTTTCATTACATATAGTACATTTTATGATTTCAATGTTTTATGATTACTCATAGGAATATTTTGTACAATCATATATTTCTTTTAATTATAGAATGTGGGGTGGGGGAGGAATTATAAACATACTGTAATTGAATCAGTTTCTCTGCTTTTGCAAGTGTTGCAATGTGTCTGTCATTACCATTTTAATCTACAAAGCTACAAAAGACAGCATCTCTATGGCTGTGAACAATGTTGTTTAATGAAATGGGATTGATCCAGTGTTGTCGCATTGCAATACTCTTATTTTCATTTGATTGCATTAGATTTTTCACAGAACTTCACGCTTTGGGAAACCCTGGTCTAGACTAAGCACCACATGCTGATGATGTTTTTGTATACAAAATACACATTCTGCTTTTTAAAGTCATGGAGGTCACACTTTCATTATCAAGTCTATATTTTACACCAAATTTATCATGAAGACTTCTGGTCTGTCAGCCCAGTGCACTCAATTAGTTGTGTTTAAAAAAAAAAAAAAAAAAATTCCCTTCTTTAGTGAGCTAAAAGGGACACATCTCAGATGTTCATTTCTGATTTTATTCATTTTGCTTTTTTTGTAGTTTTTGAGGCATCTTTTTTGACCCACGTCAATCCGTAAGTTGGTTTTACTTTTATTCTCCACTTCCGCACCAGTCTTCCTGAAAAGTGTGCAGACTAGACTCCCGTTTGTTGTGTGTAGCCTTTACTTCCTTTCGTCACCTTTACAACTGCCATAGAGTTAAAAATACTTTATAAATAGTGTATAGACTTGTGCATTTTGTTGTTTATTTAGTGGAATTAGGGAAATGTTCTTAGTCTGAATTTGCTTTGCAAACAGGCTAGCAGAACACTAATCCAAAGACACGCTATATTTTTCTGAGCTGCTCCTTGAGAGAATCCCGACATTTGATACTGAGGTCTTATTTTTGAATTGGTGGTGTACTATATACTTCATTTTATGTCATTTAAACACATTTTCTGCTTTTCCCCAACCCATAAAGTTGAATTCACGTACAAAGATGAGTCTTCAGCACGTTGGCTGCCATGACAGATTGTTGTAGACAAATTTCTAGAACTTTGTGGTACAATGTCTAAATTTCACATTTAAAATTAATTGATTTTCCCATGAACTTTCATTCAAATTATTCTAAAATACCCACATTTACACCATCGAATCTTCATTTGCAGGGGTGAAAACATTGTTAACTGTAATATAATTTAGTCTTGACTTTATAGAGTAATACTGTGCAATTGAAATATTGATACATTAAATTGTCTTAATTAATCCAAATACCCACCTTTATACCATTGGGAAAAGAGTGTTGTTTTTAGCACATTTTAGTATTGACTTTATAGAGTAATGCTGTACAATTTAATATTGAGACATTGGAATAGCCTTCATTTTCAAATTATGTGAGGAAAGACAAGGGAGCATTTCTACACTAAGATCATTATGCAACTTATTACCAATTATAGAAACTTGGAGGTCCTAATTTCCCTAAATTCATGTTTATTGTGCTACTATCTATCATGGAGCCTGAGGAGATTTTGCGTTTTTAATTTGCTCAGACCTCTGACTTGCTTTGTAATTGGCCTTAAACTTTCATCTCTATAATACTGAGATTTCCTACAGACACACTGATAACTATCTCTTTTTGTTCAGTGGGCTGTAATACAGATCAATGGTGTGTCTTAAGCTGTGCCGAGGGCATCACTTGATAGGCCTTTTTAATCTCTCTTGGTGGCAGTTTTTTTTTTTTTCGTTAGTGCAGGATTTGATGCGTCATTTCATCATGTGGCTAAGAAACGTCACTCTATTTGACACTTTTTGACATTTCTCCCCTAAATTAAAAGGGTTTTAGTTTGGGATCATGTGACATTGAATGGGTTTAAATAACATTATGGTGACATGGCTGTTCTGTTTCACTTGGGATATCTGGATTTCATTTTCTTTGCCTCAAGTTTTGTACACCAACCACTGGGTGGCAGCAGCCAAACACTAATCTGCGTGTTTGACCTTGGGAAAGTGTTAAAATTGATGTGACGTCTGTTAAAGTGCGGTGGGTTACATCACCCACCCACACAATACGACCTTCACCCACAATGCACTGGTGAGCGGCAGCTCAACGGTGTCCAATAACGACCCTCTTCTCTCCAACAGAATCAGGCAGACAGACGACTCGACCTGAATTACAGACAGAATGGAGTGAGTTTTGAATATTCAACCCCCAACATCCCCCTCAGCACACTTAAATATCTCAATGTGCACGTTATGTGGCGATCTAAGCGTCCAAAGATATTTCCAAACAACAGCACACTGCCAAAACACTGCCCAGTCCAGCTCAAACATACCAGTTTACCGCTCAAATGTGTTGTAAGCACAGAAAATGATCCGCACACATAGTGTCATAGTACTTCATAAAACCAGATACATTTTAAGTTTATTTCCACCCCATTTTACTCTTCATCAAACCCATAAACAAAGCAAAGTTGATGCTACAACACCTCTATACTTTAACTTGATAGCAGCTGATGATTGGTTTCACTTCTGTATTTTTAGTTTGTATGCGATATCTCAGCAGCCCATACATCACATTACCCATCCAGTCCTGGTGTGTGCAGATATGAACACTGTCGCCCAACAAAATGCATAAACTACAATGTACACGCCCTTCTAGTTGATGTGTGAATCTTCTGATTTCAAATGTATATCTAAGCACATTATAGTACAGGAAAACTTCATATATGACTGCTGTGGCTCTGAGTTTAAACATACTAGATATAACTTAAGAAACTAATGTGAATTATGAAGCTTAAACACTTAATCTTGATTGATACAAACTGTATATATATCTTGAAAATGTTTGTTCTTACCCCAAATGTCTTGTTTTCGGGTAATGTTCATAATAATGGACTAATTGAAAATGTGTATGTATAGATTTGGACTGTAATCTTCATGTGGTTCTTTTTAAATCTGTAAGAATTCGTTTAAAGTCAACATGAAACCAGAATCGACCCCATTTACTCAATAATACATGTTTCTGGTGGGTTTTTTTGAGCAATTCGTAAGTGCATGTTATTATAGAAGTAAAATGGGTTGTGAATGCTGTTTCATGTTGACTTGAACACTATATTTCCAGAACCGGTCTCACTAGCTAGTTTCCATCCACATATTTTTATGTGAATTATGAAAATAAATATAAAATCTTAAAATATGCATAAAGTAAACTATACACTCCAATGAATTTTTGTATCTGATAAAAAGACATGCGCATGAACTGTTATGGAAACGCATTTATATATTCTTTAATGCGCAACAACAGACTGCCTCAATGGGTCATGTGATTGAGTAACTGGACTAATCAGCAGACAAATTGCATCGCACAGCATCTCAAATGTTGTTTTAGTCATTCTGAAATGCCTGAGCTAAAGTCCGTCATAAATATGATTTGGTGTAATTATCTCCCAGAACTGTCTCACACAGTAGCGTTCCCAAACATCAGGCATCTGAACACAAGATAACATAACGGCGCTTGTTTGTGCAAAGTCATTTATTGTGCAGGAAAAAAGCCAAAGGCTTCCCCAGTTGCAGCCACTTAATTTTTATTATTGTTACTTTGTATAAGTTCCCTGAGAAGTAGTGATTTTGTTCTCTTGAACACATGGGATGAAAGTGTATTATGCAGTATTCCGATTTTTTCCAGTTAAATTCGCAACTTTGGATGGAAACAGCTACTGAGACCGGTAGTGTTATCAACAAGCTGATTTCTCATTTTTCTTTCCTGTCTTTGTCAATCTTGTGCACCCCTTCCATTCCTCTCTTTTTGCTCAGTCATTCCCCCACAACCAGCAGCCTGATGGCCAGTAACGTCACCAACAAGACGGATCCGCGTTCGCTGAACTCCCGGGTCTTCATCGGGAACCTCAACACCATGCTGGTGACCAAGGCTGATGTGGAAGCCATCTTCAGTAAGTACGGGAAGATCGTGGGCTGCTCCGTGCACAAAGGCTTCGCATTCGTCCAGTATGCCAACGAGAGGAACGCCAGATCGGCAGTTGCTGGTGAAGATGGGAGGATGATCGTTGGACAGGTGCTTGGTAAGTAGAGTGACGTCCCACTGTGAAGATGTCATTAGCTATGTTTCCATCCACCCATTTTTATACGCATTTTGGGATACTGCTTAAAAAAATGCTGGATGGAAACGACAAGATGCGCATAAATTCTAAAAATGCGCATACAAAACTTATGCGTTCAACTGAGTTGGATAAATTTATGCAATACAAAAACATGCACGTAAACTATTATGTAAACTTTTACTGAATAAATTCCTTGATGCGCATCAAAAAAGACATGTGACTTTGCGATGGGACGGCACAACTGGACCAACCAGCGGACCGATCTTGTTGCATAGCATCTGAAATGCTGTTTTGGTCATTCTGTAATATCTAGGCGAAGTATGTCGTTAAAGTGGTTCGGTATAATTCCTTTCCAGAAGGGCCTCGCACTATTGTGTTCACAAACACCAGGCATCTGAACTTGACAGCATTTGTGTTTCGTCTGCACGCTCTGAGGGTGGCACAAGTAATTTATTATACTAAAATTATAATATATAGTGGCTTCTACTGCAGCAACTTTTTCTGATATTTAGTGCCAGTTTATCAGGAAGATGACGATTTTGTTCGACTCACTGGATGGAAACAGTGCAGTTGTTGGAATATCGCAAATGTTTTATGCAATATTCCAAACTGCGCACAAGTTAAATTTGCATTTGCATTTTGATGGAAACATGGCTATTGTAGATGTCAGGTTCATTTCTTACCTTTATTATTTGAGGACATTTTAGTCATTTTTAAGTTAATCCTAAGTCCCTTTCAAAGACAGTCAATGCACTCGGTGGCCATATTTGCAAAGACCTTTAGGCATGCAAGTCCAACTTGTATGTACTTGAATGCGGAAATACTGAAATCTCAAAAACAGCTTGCCAAATTCACATTTAAATGACATTTTGACATATATTTTAGATTGGACCAGCCAATGCGTATGCGCATGAGCAAAGACTATAGAATAACACAAGACTCGTCACTCGTATTATCATGAATGGGAGAAAGTGCAATATGGCGGAATAAGTCCCGCCTTCTAAATAAGAGGCAATCGCCTATTGGTAAAGTCATTGCGTCACTGCAGCGGCCGTTAGAAGCTCTGGTTTTTATAGAAACAGTCAGAAGCGCGCCTCCGAAATGAGGCACGAGAAGTGTATTTAGGACTGTGCATTAGGTTGATCCAGCCTGAAAAATACCGTTTTATTGTCATGATTCGATCATTTAGAAACAAAATTTATGAGATTGTTGTTGTCAGATTTTATTGGTGATTTCAAATATGAAATTTAATCGAAAGCTTGGCAAACAGCTTTAGAGAATTTGATGTTTCCCCATTCAAAAAGATAGGAGCTGCACTTGGATGCCCGAGAGGCATTTCAAAGATGGCCGCCGAGTGAAATGACTTGTTTTAAAGGGACTTTGGTGTGAGTCTCAGGACTGTTTCTATAGCAACTGGAGCTTCTATAGGCAGCTGCAGTGATGCAATGACTTGACAATTGGTGATTGGCTCTTTTAATTTGAAGGCGGGATTTATTACTTATTTATTAAAGGGTTAGTTCACCAAAAAATGAAAATAATGTAATTTATTACTCACCCTCATGTCGATCCATACCCGTAAGACCTTCGTTCATCTTCGGAACACAAATTAAGATATTGTTGATGAAATCCGATGGCTCAGTGAGGCCTCCATTGCCAGCAATGTTACTGCACCTCTCAAGGTCCATACAGGTACTAAAAACATATTTGAAACAGTTCATGTGAGTTCAGTGGTTCTATCTTATTATTATAAAGCGACAAGAATACTTTTTGTGCGCCAAAAAAAAAAAAAAAAAAATAACGACTTTTCAACAATATCTATATGGGCTGAGTTCAAAACACTGCTTCAGAGCTTTATGAATTGAATCAGTGAATCGGAGCGCCAAAGTCACGTGATTTCAGCAGTTTAGCCATTTCATAGGAGATCCGAATCACTCATTCGAAACAAAAGATTCATAAAGCTCAGAAGCTTCATGAAGCAGTGTTTTGAAATCGGCCCATATAGATATTGTTGAAAAGTCGTTATTTTATTTTTTTTTGGTGCAAAAAAAGTATTCTTGTCACATGAACTGTTTGAGATATGTTTTTAGTAACTTTATGGATCTTGAGAGGTGCAGTAACATTGCTGGCAATGGAGGCCTCACTGAGCCTCACTGATTTAATCAAAAATATCTTAATTTGTGTTCCGAAGATGAACGAAGGTCTTACGGGTGTGGAACGACATGAGGGTGAGTAATAAATCACATTATTTTCATTTTTGGGTGAACTAACACTTTAAAGTTCACTTTTCTTGTCCATGTTACACTTCCGTCTCGAAACGCGCACACAAAGCCATTTGGGGGAACAATATATCTTTCGCAGTTTAATGCAGACTGTATTTTATGGCAATCACTGATCTAGCTGATTTGGATGTTAAGTTTGGGCTTTTAGAGTGGAACGAAAGCGCACCGCTGTGAAAGAAAGGAAATGCACTAAAATTGCACAGCCCTAGTTTCTAGCTGTTGGTGCTGTAGGGTTGCTGTTGTTGCAATGTCTCTGCAGTTGTCTTTTTCAGACACCTGGTAGAACTACCAGACCAGTATATGTAGTGTAGCAATTTTAGCTGCACATACAAAAATAGTCTTGCGAGCTTTGCGTCATCTGATTGGCTCTTCTGATCGGCCTTTGTAGAGGCCACTGATCAAACTATATAAAGTTATTATCGGCTGATAAGGATCGGTGCCGGATCAATTGGAGCACCCTTAAAAATGATTAAATTATGTTAAGTAGTATTGTCACAATGCAAAAATCTTAATGGCCCTAGAATAGGCTTTAAGCATGCAAAATGTATTTATTTGTTTAATGTTGAGATGGAAGCTATGGAAATGGCATATTTTACAATAGCAGTAGTAGACAAACAAAATTATAATCCCTCTTGTTTTTTTTTTAAAAAATATATTATTTTGCAAAGTCTAACCAATAATGCATAAAGCATATAATTATTGCAAAATAATGCTGCCCCTCCCAAGTTTTCGAAATGCCCCCCCCCCCCCCAGTCACGCAAACCTCTGTGGTGACTGCTCCTATAAGCCCCTCATATTTACATTTACATTCATTCATTTAGCAGACGCTCTCATCCAAAGTGACTTGTCTAATGACCACTAGGCTACATGTTAGTTTTTTTTTGAATATTCAATCTTTCTGCTTTTTTAGATATTAATCTGGCTGGTGAGCCAAAACCTCATCGGTCAAAGACTATTAAACGCTCTGCAGGAGATATGTACAGGTTTGCATTTTATATTATATATTATTTTATTCTGTTTTATATAGTTATAAAATTGAATTATAATGTTATGTAGAAATATTTTCCCCTTTTAATTCTTTGCCTTCTCCCACAGTTCTTCGTTTGATCTGGACTATGACTTTCAGAGGGATTACTATGACAGGTGAGCGCTCGCTATTGAAAAATTCACTCACGTTTAAACTGATCAAACGGTTTGCAAAGAGCTTTTTTTTATTATTCATTAAAGGCTTTTAATGTCTGTCTGAACTCGGATTTGACGGACTGCACGATTCCCGGAACGTGTGTGTTAATCTGAGCTCGTGTGTTTTCAGGATGTACTCGTACCCGTCGCGCGTCCCCCCGCCCCCTCCTCCCCCGCTGTCGCGAGCTGTGATCCCATCCAAGCGCGCGCGTGTGAGCGTGAGCGGTGGCGGCAGCCGCAGGACCAAGAGCAGCTTCTCCTCCAAGAGCAGCCAGCGCACCTCCCGCACCAGTGAGAGCTTTCTCATGCTGTATTGTCCGTTTTACACTCCCCCCTCTATTTCTCAGGGTTCCTATGCAGTTTGAAAAAGTATGGAATTTTATTTGAGGAATATCCAGGTCTGGATAAGTATGGAAAAACATTTGTTTCCAGACTATTGCCTCTATTCAGTTTTCTAAAATATAAAATTAAGAATTTCTAAGAAAATAAATTTATGTATAAGCAGAGTGTTTTCATTGCAAAAGTTTAGTGATCCTTTAGTGGTTGTTGAACACAATTGATTAAATTCAAGGTGCACATTTTCATTACGCAAAGC
Source organism: Hypophthalmichthys molitrix (assembly GCA_037950675.1). NCBI lineage: Eukaryota > Metazoa > Chordata > Actinopteri > Cypriniformes > Xenocyprididae > Hypophthalmichthys > Hypophthalmichthys molitrix. Next base: position 33,495,354 of record CM075498.1, on the reverse strand, counting down.
CTTTTGTCTTTTACCTTAAGCGTGTCTCTTTTGAACTTTACTAACTGAATGTGCATGTGCCACTCTCACCAGCAACCGATTAAGGAGCAAACAATTATTTAATTCAGACCCTACCATGATCAAACTACGATATCGGTATCAAACCGATGTGTCAGGTGAATATATGCAGGTTAATGCATTTTAGGTTTCTTCTCTTTATGTAAGCGCATCTTATAACTTTGAGAAAACCAATGAAAAAAAGTGAGATAAGAATATCTACAGGTGACTGTTCTATATACCAAATATAATTCTGAGAATAATGCTGTATGAACCATTTGTTAAATATGGTTAAAAATCTAGAGTGGTTTGTAAATTTTAGTCTGGAAAAGTATGGAATTTTGAAATGGAAAACGTATAGGAACCCTGATTCTTTGTTCTAATTTAAATCCATTTTCTATGTTCACTACTACAATGTGTGTGTGTGTGTGTGTGTGTGTGTAAAAGGGAAGTTGCACATACTCTTCATTTAGGCTGCATTTATTTGATAAAAAGTAACATTGTGAATAGGGATGTAACAGTACACAGAAGTCATGGTTCGGTACTTGCCTCGGATTTGGGGTCACGTTTGGGTACGATTTCAGTAGAATAACGAATAACAATTTCATGAAGAATAAGGCATTAATCTGCTTTATAAGTACTAATAAACAGCCAATATCCTAGTAATATGCATGCTAATAAGCAACTATTTAATAGTGTAGGTCATAGTCATAGGTCATATTTTTTTGCAGGGCTTATTAAAAACAAAAGGTATTTAGTCACAATCAGCTACAAAACTGAAAAGCATCTTGTGTTATAAAAGTACAGAAAATAAATAGAATAATGAAAAATAAAACTTGTGCATTAGGAGTGATACAATTTGCTCAACTTAATCTATATTTAAAAAAAACAAAGCTTAAGCTTTTTTTTTTTTTTTTTGCGTTCAGCTCCATTTTTAAAGCATTCTTCTTTGTCCACAAGTGCAGAAAGACGCATTCGACGCATGTGCGCTACTAGTGGACTTTCCTAGGCTGTGTCCGAAATCGCCCCCTATACCCTTAAATAGGGTACTATTTGAGGGGACAGCCATTTGTAGTGGTGTCCGAAACCATAGTGGATGATGTTGAGTGCACTCATTCAATCTCACAATGCACTGCAATAACGAGTGTACAACCGATGCACGCTCACCAGCTAGAGAATACCCATAATGCACTGTGAGTCACGCGCTGAATGAATTCCCACGTCTCGCCAGGTGATGGCGCCCGCAGCTGAATCAATCATCATTTTCCAAACCACACTGGTCCAGTATAATATCATACAGGTATAATTTCCTTTTTAATTCATCACTAAATCGTTTAATTAAGGTTTGTACATGCTAGTTTTCATGGCAGAGTTTAACATAAATATTCATTACTACTGGAGCTGCCAGTTTGCTACATTTCAAATGATTAAACAGCAAGCACAAACTAGGTGAAATCGACAGCCCTTCTGGCGCACTCAGTGTCCGAATTCACTCACTCGTTTCATTCACTCCTTGAAGTGGACTATATTAGTGGAGTAATGTAGGGAATAGTGAATGAGGGTGTAGGGGGCGATTTCGAACACAGTGTTTTCAAACACTCAAGTCTTGCACTGTTTTTCTGCTCTTTTTCCTGTGGCGGTTAGCAAACAGCGTTGTATTACTGCGCACGCCCCCTTCTGGATTGGAGTGTGGATCGCCCATGACTGACTGTATTCGTTGTACGGTTCGGGACGAATACATGCACCGTTACACCCCTAATTGTGAATAATGATTACAGTTTTTAAAATAACTGTGTCCTGTGTGAATATATTGTAAAATGTAATTTATTCCTGAGATGCAAAGCTGAATTTTCAACATCATTATTCCAGTCTTTAGTGTTACGTGATCCTTCAGAAATCATTCAAATATAATGATTTGCATCAGCTTTGCATAACAGGAATAAATTACATTTTACAATATATTCACATAGAAAAAACAGCTATAATAATAATTCACAATATTACAGTTTTTACTGTATTTTTAGTCAAATAAATACAGCCTTGGTGAGCAGAAGAGACTTTAAAGAAAACATTTCAGCAATCTTACTGACCACAAACAGTAGTGTACATTTGGGCTAATAAGCAACTCTATGTGTGCATGTGTAGTGAGAGCTGATGATCTACAAACCATCAAGAAGGAACTGACTCAGATTAAACACAAAGTGGACTATCTGCTGGAGAGCCTTGAGCGCATGGAGAGAGACCACAGCAAGAAATCAGGTACATGCCACACAGATAAAACTATACCAACCAAAGCCAGTATATCTAGTAATTTCTAATGACACTAAACTAGAACGTTTATATTTACAGTTCTGTTTGGTGGCACAAAAATGACCACCTTTACACAATCACTGATTATTTCTGTGTCTGCACAGATGTGAAGGGTGCTAAACCAGAGGAGGTGTCGCCCCAGCACTCCGGCGGGAAGAAAGAGCGCGAGAGCACAGAAATGAATGACTACGAGGACGAGGGAGACCTGCTGGAGGAGGAAGAGGTGAGAGAAAGAGAAACAACAGTGTGAGAAATTATATCGCCTTGCTCATATTCACTCTGCACATTTGATTTGTGCAGATCAAGAGTCGAGGAAGGGAGGATGATGATGAGGAGGAGGAGGAGGGTGAGCAAGAGGAAGGAGAGGACGATGGAGACAGCGCCAACGGAGACCATTCTTAAACGCGACAGCCACGGACACACATGCATGCTCACCGTGAGATATAGAGTAGATCCTCTGACCCTTAATTCACAGTTAATGTTTTATTTCGTAAGTCCAGAACAATAAGACTCCTGTGGATCATGATAACGAATCTCTGCTTGACAAATGAAGTTTTTAGACTGATCAAATGCATGAAACCCTGATTATAACCACCTGACTATGAGATCTCAGAATTATTGCATAAAAAAAAAAACAGCCAAATGGTAAGTTTTCTGCTTTAGAATTGATGCTTTTGGCTGTAGTGAAATCTCTCTCATTATTGTGACATTATTGCACAAGTTTGCAGTGAACTTACCATGTTAAGCTGTTTTAAGACTGCCGTTCTGAAAGCTTGAATGTGTTTGCATAAGATTTTGAGGAGGAACTACTAAGCTAGATGTGTTATGATTGGATTTTACCAAAACAGTTGGTTATAGGTTGTGCGTAGCTGAAGGTTAGCGCAAAAAAACTAGTTTTGTTAAACAGCTGGCAAACCCTTTTTGTCAATAAAAAAAAAAAAAAAATCAACGTCCTATACAAGTAATGTTAGTCTACTGGGTGGTTTAGTGATTGACAAATTGATAGGGCCAATCAGAATGCATCACATTTAGATATTGGAGATCTTAAAGAGACACTAATGTGCATTTTGTACCTTGTCAATTGGTTTGCACCAACCGTATTCTGCCAGTACAAACAAGTTGGATTGTCAAGCCTTAAACAGTTGCTTTCCCACTTCAGACACGTTCAGGTCCTTCTGTTTTGTTGTTTTTAAAGTTTTCGACCGCTGCGTTAGTTACGGTGATGATAACGTTGGCTGGAGTTTGAGGTCATTCACATTTTAAACCAGCCTGTGCAGAAAGAATCAAATACCAATGAATATCTTTCTTCACCAGTGCTTTTGATGTTTCTTGTGGTTACGAAACCCTTCTGTGCAGATCCTAAAAGCACTGTTCATTGTGGTCCTCTTCACCAACACATACTAGACAATTATTAGATTGGTTTGGCTCATAACAGTCTCAAATGACTCTCAAAAGGAGTCTTGAAACTCTTGATGGACCCTGAACTAACTGAACTCATGCAGTAGGTGAAGTTGAGTTCATTCGTATGTGTGTGTTGGTTCAAGCGCAACAATGTTCCTTTAGGACTCATTTTGGGAATAAATGTACTACTTGTCCTGACCAGTGGGTGGCAGTGTGGCCCAGTTGTGTTATTTAACCTCTCAGAAAAACTGTATGATTGATTGGACTGAACCTTTTTATATTCCAAAAGGGGTCACTGAGTGTGTGAGAATAAGTTTGGATTGTACAGTCAATGTAATTTTACCAGTTTATCAGTTTGTATTTGTGTTCAGTCAGTGACACTAAGAGGTGAGTTTGCTTCTGTTAAATACAAGATGTGTTTGTAGCCGTTTTTTCTTCATTTGTTTTGTTTGTCTTTTGTTTGGTCTGTATTAAGTTTCAATAAAACTACAAATGTTCATGACATGTTTGCTGTTATTGTAACTTATTAGATGAAATAAGACTGCTTTTTAAAGTTGAGTGAAGTAGCCGTTTCCAAATATTAGTTTTACCAATGTCATTTTACCATTTGTTGTGAAAACCTGGCAACCCTGCCATGTAGTAACAAAATGCCATTTTTTTTTTTTTGGGATGTAATTGCATGCAGCCTTAGAACAAGTTGATATTTGAGAGGCATTTGATGAGACTGAATCACTTTAGGGAAACAATTTGCTTCATTTCAATGAACTAACTAAAATTAACTGATTAATTTGATTCATTCAATAGCGCTCCCAGTAGATGCTGAACTTTATGTAATCTTTCTGGATGGTGAATATTACTGCTGTTCACCGCTGATTTCTTTAGGGCTTTTTTTCTTGTTTTATTAGATTTGGTGCAATTTTGTGTTTGTTGGTATTATCCCAAATGAAAGCCCATTGTTTTAAGGCCTGCAACAAGCTACTTTTCAGAAGAACCTGAGGCCCTGTTCACATCTGTTATTAAGGTGCGTTTTGTTCGATTGGATCACAAGTGGACACTAAATACAGGTGTAAACTGTCTAAAACATTTTGAGCTTGTCCACTTTCGACCACTTCCAGAGGTAGTCGAAAACGCGTTCGACCGGATTGCTTTGGTAGTGTAAACACTTGTGGTCGAATGCATTTGAAAAGCCACAAAAGACTGCATACTCTCCTCCGATTGAACTAACACGTAAACATAATCAGAAGCACGCTAGCCAGATGGGATATAAACCTTGTTGGCTGAAGACTCGAGTTTGGTTTGAAGTCGGAAAACGTACCAAGCAAAATGTTCTCTCACCATTCCTGATTTCTAACACAGTTTTTGCCATGGACTTATGGATATCAGAGCAGAAATGAAAGCTGCTGCTCTCCTTTTGTTTTTTGGTCATCTACGTTTATATGTAAATTGTGTGAGCTTATTCTGCCCATTAGATCGAAAGATCTGAAAAAGCTTATACATTTACCTGCCCATAGACCCTCTCCTTGAAGAAATCAGGACAGAAGTGGTTGAAAGTGGACAAAAGAGATGGATTAAAACACCAGGTGTAAATGAGGTCTCCCTCGTCGACCAAAATGCATCTTAATACCAGGTGTAAACAGGGCCCTGACTGTAGTTAAACTACTGTAAATTGAGTAGCTTGTAGCTCGGCTTTACAGTTTCAAAGCTGCTTTAGTGTTGCAATTGATTTTAGTTCTCCTTTGAGAACACTGAATGCTGTTGCATGCAATTGAATGTATGTGTAGGACAGATGTGATATGAATAATGAAGTTAAGTGTTTTTTTTTTTTTTTTTTTGAGAATAATATTTGAATGTTTTTTTTAGCCTTTCACCACCTTTTACATTCATGTGTCGATATGTCTGTCGCTGCAAAATTAGAGGACCTGTTAAAACAACCCAAACCACTCGAAACACTTTCAGTTTAGGCCTCGGGAGCCTGTGAACCTGTTGACCCAAAATATTCATGGATGATGTACAAACACATTATCAGATGGATTACCATGGTATTTACATGGTACTCCAATGTTCTTTCATGAACACAAGCACTGATTGTATCTTTTGGATTTCTTGTTCTCCATCTCAAATTCTGCAGGTGTCAATTGTTCAAAGTTGGTTATGGTAATGGTTGACCATTGTTTAATATTTGCCATATTTACGCCATTCTCAACCAATTCGCATATTGCATAAAGTGTGTCCAATCTTTAGGTCGTTTTTAGGCCAATTCTCAAATTAGACATTATTTACTTTTGTTCTTTATTTTATATTTTATAACATTGAATTATTTGGTTTGAGCAATTGTTGGGTGAATAATGTACGTATTCGATTTGTTTTCCGAAAATAAGAAAAATCAATTGAGGATGCCAAACAGAAGTGAGGTTGTATCTCAATGCTGTTCTGTATTTGTCATTTCCACACTTAGGGTTTGTGCAAAATTTAAAGTGAACACAAACATTTTCAGCTCAGATCTATTCAACGTGTGTTTGAACCTGTAAATAATGAGTTCAGTTTCATTAGTAGTTTTGTCTTCTTGTTTCACTTTATTTTTTTCTAAATTGCATCAAAGGATTTTTATGATCTGAGACCATAATCACAGAATGACATTTGATGGCAGGTCATTTAAATGAATTTGCATTTGCACATTATTTTATGACCTTCTACCTGTTAGATCACAGCAAAATTGAGCAACGTGAAATACTCATATGAAATGAACTTACAGTTCAATTTAATTAAATGGGGATTATTTCAAATGAATTAAATGACTCCATGTCATTCTCCTGGCGCTTTGGAAGCAGGCGAACACAGGAACAATCAAATGAATTGAATTTGTGACACATCTGCTCGATTTCAGATGCAGCGAGATCCAATGAAATGATGATGAAGAGAACAATTACTGCGTGAAACATGCCACAGATGGCAGAACGGCACGCCAGCCGGACACAAATATTCATTAATGAAGCTCTGTGTTTGTGTGTGTGTGTGTGTGTGTGTGACGGGCAGCGCTGCACATCTGACGCCTCACTGCTCACGATCATTCCAGTGCAGTGAACACTCGCCCTCTCATGCGTTCACCCGATCTGTCATCTCTCTCTCCTGTTGGACTTTCTGCCTTATCTCTTCTTTCTCCATCCTTTCTTCTCCATCCTTTTGCTTCACTCCATTTCTTTTCCTCTGATGGGAAGCATGTGTCCTTCTCTACTCACACACACTGTCTGTCTGTCTGTATATCTATCTATGTATCTGTCTGCCTGTCCATATCTATCTTTTGTTCTACCTATTATTGTTCTACCCACCGTTTGATCTATCTATCTGTCTGTCTGTCATTTGTCTTTCTGCCTGTCTGTCCATATCTATCTCTTTTGTTATATCTATCTGTCATCGTTCTATTTGCCGTTCGATCGATCTATCTTTCCTGTCATTTTATCATTCTATCTGCCTGTCTGTCGTTCTATTAATCATTCTATCTACCTACTGTTCTATCAATCTATTGATCTTCTATTCACCGTTTTATCCATCTTTCTATCTGTCATTCTATCATTTTATCTTTCTATCAGTCTGTCTTTCTGTCGTTCAATTAATCATTCTATCTATCTGTTTATCTGTCGATCGATCTTACTATCTATTGTTCTATTTTATCTGTCGGTCGTTCTATCACATTATTTATTGTTCTATCTGTCTTTATATGTGTATCTGTCTATCTGTCAATCGATCTTCCTATCTATTAATCTGTCGGTTGTTCTATCGTATGATATATCATTCTATCTGTCGTTCTGTATTATGTCTATGTTTCTGTCTGACTTTCTGTCTTTTGATATATTCCATCTATCATTCTATTTATTGTTCTATCTGTCTTTACAGTATTTATCTGTCTTTGACATTCTACTGTTTGTTATATCGTTCTTTCTATTTATTGTTTTGTCTATCTATCTATCTGTCTGTCTTTAAATAACTGCTCACGTGTGTTTTATACAATTCAGACTGTTTCAAATCAGCTTTACAGTGATAACAGGAAAATAATGATTCAAAGATGCAAACAGAATTCAGTTCTGTGGTAAAGCAGCTCTGAAAACACAATAGTAAAGTCATTATTCAGTTGAAATCAGTTCAGTGCTGCTGTCCAGTTGTCAACACACACACACATATGCTACAAAAACAAATAAGACACCTGCAAATTTACTTCCTTATAACCAAAGGTAAACACACACACAAGTACACACTTTTACAAACAGTTACACAAGTTTCCGCAATCACACTGTTTGCCTAAGCACAGTTCTCACGGTTCAGCAAACAAAAGTCCATGCAAACACACACACAGACTCTCATACATGCGTGATGTGACATGCATTTCATGCAGAAATGCTTCAGGCTGACAGGCAAACAGACACACTAATGGACTAACCTAACCAGAAACGCAACAACACACACAAAACACAACCACCTTGGTGATATAATGCACAAACACTGATGCAGCATGGAAGATCCTTCAGGATGTTTGGGCCACAAGGTGATTCATAGCTTTGCTGTAGTGAATCTGGCTCGTCCACAGTGTGAGTGTGTTGAAATACCTGTGTGTTTCTTTGAGAAGGTCATGTTTGCAGTGCTGTTGCCAAGACAATATTTGTTCCTGACAGAGTGTGCGTGTGTGTTCAGTGGTGTTGGATAACATGATCTTTAGGAAGTGTGACTGTGCAGTGTGTGTCTGTACAGTGTGACCCTCTGCATTGTGCCGCTGCTGGTCTACGGATGACTCGCTAGAATGTAAATGAGAGCGAACAAAGCGAGCCGTGAGTGATGTGAGAACTTTAGTAAACAAAACAGAGAGAGAAACCCTTACTAGGGCACTAGGAAAACTGCTGAGTAGCACACTAAGTGTTTACAGTGTGAGACAGTGAGTTGATCACTAAATTTATGATGATTATCACCATTATTGGCACGTTAAATCTTTTTTTTTTTTTTTTTGTAGTTTATTCCTCATAACTACACTTACTTAATCTTAAGTTACTTATTCTTTTGCAATTTTTTTTTATTTATATTTCTAGTTTAATTGCATTTTAATTCTGTTAATTTTATTTAAATTATTTAATTCAATTGTAATTTTGAATTTTAATGAACTATCTTGCATTATTGTTATCTAACTTGTCAATATTTGCATTTAATTTTATTTGTTAATATTACTGGTTTACTGTATTTGCACCATTTATATTTATTTTATTGAATATTTTACTATTTCATGGTTTACTCATTTGCATTTTCTTTAATTTTATAATTTTCTTTAATTTTTTTGTTAATATAATTGGTTTTCTATATTTGCTCTAGTGAGATTTAGATAAACCAATTCTAATTATTGGTTAATATTACTGGTTTACTCAATTAAATATTTAATAAATTAAATGTTTAATAAATTACATTAAATTAAATTGCAAACGTTTTGGCAAACATGTTGCTTTACTAAAGCACATGAATCTTAAACTAAATTCTAGAGAACATTTATGCATTCTTAAGTCAGTTGACAACTGAACTCCTTATTATAACCGACTTCTTTACATTTTTAGGACTCACAATTGTGTTTTTGGTAAACCTGTGACTAGGCGACTAGCTACGCTCAACATGTATGTCTTTCGTGTGTTACGTGTTTTATTGAGGGATTCTGGTGACTCACAAATGCCTGTCATCCGAAGGGATTAAACGTATGTAAAGCACATGAGTGTGTTTTATGCGAGAGATTAAAGGACGGGAGAAACAGAAACCCGATCTGTGAACGCGAGGAAGACAAAGAAAACAGTGTGAGATTAAAGCTCTGTGGAGATGAAACTGGATCTCTGCCACACCTCTCCCTGTTTATCCATCCTCTACCAGCTCCATCCACCCAGTTCACTTCAGTTTATGTCAGTTTATTCCAAATGTGAAAAATACAAAATATAAATCAGATCTTTCATAGCTCAAACACTGAAAGATGAAATGCAGCTAAGATACTTTTCACAGAGAGGTTTTTGCTGTCTAGTTGAATATTAAGAGATCTCAGTTGTGATTTCTCTTCTCCATGTGATGTATGCGTTGGTTTCTCCAGCGGTGAAGATGTTTGAGGTCATCAGGAGGTCGAGAACTTTTCACAATGTTTGGAATGTTTAGAATGTTCACAGGACAGATCGCAGAACCTTCAGTCTACCATCAGAACTTTCCACACAGTTCTAGTGCTTTCCAGATGTATTCATAAAAACAATAAAACACATTCATTATTCTTTCTAGACATCCTCCCTATATGTGCTCAAAGATAAAAAATTGTTTATATTAATAAATCACAACAACAATTGAATTGCAGTGCTTAGGGATAGGTTAATAATATTAATAATAAATAAATTGTTATTATGACACACATTTAAAATTATTATTATATTACATGTCTCCATCATGTCTTAATACATTGGATAAAGTAATGATAATATTATTTTAATTTTATAAATATTTCAATTAAAACAATAAATTCGAAATAATTATATATGTAATATATATTACTTTGTTTTATTAAAAATAACGAGGGTGAAATCATGTTTTGAGTGGGTTCATTTTTGTCATGTCTTCTACAAATAAAAATAGTAATAGTAATAAACTGCATTTTATTAAGAAAAATTATTAAAAATTTCAGGTGTTCATTTTCTTTTCAACTTGTTTCAAATGTTTCAAACAAAACATTTATTTATTATTAAATATTTATTTAGTTTAGAATCAATTTGTGTCCTCAATGTTACTTTGCATCTTGTTAAACTCCCTTTAACAAACAAAAGTCAGTTCCTGTATGACATCATCCTACAGAAAGTGACATCACTTTGGAGGGAACCCAGCAACATAAACATGAGTATTACCAGTGAGTGCGATGACTGATATTCTGTCAGGACCACTATCATCAAAGATGATTGACAATTACCGTACAGTTTGGATTGGCGGTATGGTTCTGTTCTGGGCAAGAACTCCCTGTCCATCCATCCAGTCTAGCATGGATAAGAGCAGAGAGAGCAGCGATAACCCCCCTTAGGGTAAACAGAGCAGAACCAACAAAAATGGCTGATATCATTAATGTTCAATAATTTAATGCACAACATAATTCGAAAAAAAGAAAAATAAGTCTGATTCGAAGGGGAATCAGAAGGCTAAGGCTGACTGGATGACAGGAGGAGCTGGGGATGGAGGAGGGTAATAAGGTCCTGAGGAACACGATAAAGCTGCTGATAATAATGAATGTATCTTACATTTATGGATGCTGTGATAGTGGTTGTATTCTAATAGGTAGACGTGGATCAGCTAAGAGTCAGCTGATGCGAGTTTATCTAATGTGACCTGCCAGAACTAATGGGCAGAGCTGGGTATATTCCTTATGAATTGTAATCAGTTACTGATTACAAATTACATGACAAAATTTGTAATCAGTAATATAATCTCTTAGATTACACATTTTTGGTAACGTATCTGAATACTTTTGGATTACATTTAGATTACTTTTGTGCTAACCCTTATTTGATGTCACATATATTGTAGGATAATCTTGTACTATTTTGACAGATACAAAGAAAAAATATAGTCCAAAAAAATAGGTTCTATTCACCAACAAGAGCCTCAACAGATTCTTTTTAAAGTGCAGTGTATGCACAGTTAATACTTGTTATTAACTACCTGTTAGTGTTTGCTGATAGTAACACTGAATAAAACAAAATCACATCTTATGATTTTAAAACATATTTACTTAAAATTAAGTAAATTTAGAAACGGCAACATTACAAAAACAAATATCCTTGTTGTTGCTAATTTCTGTGCACGATTCCACAACCCTCCCCCTCACCACCGGAAAAACTTGAAGAATCACAAACATATATAAGCAGCAGGTTTATTATGAAAAAAATAAACGTTAAAAAATGAAAAATTTAGGATAATCAATGAATTTTGAACAACTGATAATAATATGTAAATAAATGTAAATATGTAATTATGTAATCCATAAAAAAGTAACTGTATTCTGATTACGAGTATTTTAAAAAGTAGTTTACTGTCCACTAAGTCCAATCAAAATGATACTTACTTGCGCTTATCCAGATTGTTCAAACTAAAACTAAAAGATTTACGTTCTCTCACGCGAACTCATTCAGGAGTGGTGACTTTCCACGTATTCCCAACTTCTGAGCCTGCTCGCCTGAAGTTATGGTTGATTGCTCTTCGGCTGGATATCAACACACCCATTAACGTACTAAAATTGTTGAGGGTCTGCAGCGATCATTTTTCCCCTGATGATTTTACATACCCAGGAGAGGATCACGTACGACTTAAACCATCAGCTGTGCCAAAGGTTTTTCCACATCCAACTGAGGTATGTGTCCTTTTTATTTGTAAAGCTGCCCTTATGAAAAGTAACAAAATAAAATGAATTTTTGATGTAATAAAACCATGTTTTTTAGTGGTTTACTTCTATTTGTATAACAACTGTTGTACTACAAGCACCATGTTTAAACTACACCAGAGCACGTACACATTTCACGCACCGGATGCCGTGTGCGCGCTCAAGGCAGTTGGACATAGTGGAGTATTAGAGGTAAAAAATTATATAAATACTGTTCGGTTTCTCGCACAAACCGATCGTTTCGTGTCTTAGGACATCAATGTGTCGTCACAAGCTGCAGGGTTTAATTTGGATTTGTCTGTGCATGTTTTTTTTACTCTCATAGATTTTGTTCCCATTGACATGCATTATACGACTGACAGACTGCAACGGTTGGAGTGAAAAATCATCATTTGTGTTCTACTGAAGAAACAAAGTCACCTACATCTTGGATGCCCTGGAGGAAGCAGATAAACATCAAATTTTCATTTTTGGGTGAACAATCCCTTTAACGGTTATCTTATTTCAAGTAATAGTATTTTTTTATGGTTTAAGATTTAGTTAAACATAACCCTGAGTACATCATCTAGGTATTTTGTTAATATGGAAAACTCAAATTCTCTGCACAATGTACATATACTGCAGAAATAGGCTAGTCTGCTCTTCTGAACACAGTATGCATTTTGGGCCTTTTCAGCAGTAATAGTTCTTTATGAAATAGCTATTTTGTCAATATCTGCCCGTCTTTGTGATTTCCTGGTCATTTTCTCTGTTGTTGATGCTAGATAATGCAGTAGTTTTCTCTGATGATCTCCAAATGCGACGCAATCATTCATGACAGTAACCCTGTGTGTGCGAGAGCATCTGCTTCTCTGCGTTTTACAGATTCAATGTGATTTGGAGAGATTTTCAAATCTCAGGAGATTAGACAGAGTTTGAAGATGTCGTGTCCTATTTCAGGAGATTCTGCTGCAGTTAGTCTGCGTGAATAAACCGTGCTGACTAAGTGTGTGTGAGACGGTGCTGCTGATGTCACAGTCACTGCTGTACTAATGTAGGTCAGCCGCTACTGTGATGTCACCACCAGCAAAATCACAAAGCAGCCAATCAGACGAGAGAAACATTCCCTCAATCTGTACAGCAGGAAAACAGACTTCCCTTTTCCACAGCAGTGCAGCTGTTCAGAAACACACATGATATCAGCTGCTAATCTATTGCTAATGTCATAAAGTACCTTGTAACCAATCATGTCAATGTGCCGGCGGGTTTTATTATTAACAGCAAACTAGCAGGGGAGTCTTGAGAGAATCCAGGTTATCCCGGTATATTTTTCTGTTGATGTGAAAAATTGTGTAGATTTAGCAATATGGTGGGTGTTTGATGTACATTTCGACGAACTATGTGCCTTTCTTCACCGACGTTCTGAACATTTGTAAGGATACTGATTGTTAGAAGGCAGCTGTCTGACTCCGACATGGTGAACGGGAACTTGGTTTGTGTAACATTAGCAACACATTATTATCTGTTTGATAACATAGTCAAGCAAAAGGCTAATCATATTAATTACCATTATGTGTCTGATGTTGTAAAGAGCGTTACCATCGTGCAGCGTTTACCTCAGTAAGTTGAGCAAATGGATCTCTGAGCTGGTGTGAGCGAGCAACAGTTGGGTTCCAGAAGTAAAAATCCCATTCGTTTTCTCCATATGGGAACTGATTTTGAACGATAACTTATAAACCGTTAAACACAGACCTACTGTGAACTCCAAGGTTGTTAATCAATGGTAAATGTTTTTGTTGAAGCCATCAGTGCACAATAATTTTTTAATTAATCATGTTTACCAGTGGATTTTCCGGTGAAAGACTACATTACTCATGATTCTGCAGAGAAATCTCTACCAGTCAGAGAATTGCAACCAGTATATTGCACCAAAAGAGCTCCGCCCACTCCCATAAAGCACTGCAAATTATGTAATCAGTCGCTTTCAAACAACTTTAATGTTAAACGTAAAATATATTGTTTACACATAATCAACATCTTTAAATCACTACTTTTATATTTATAGTCAAATTACAAACAATCGAATCATAAACAGTGCATAGTTTGTAATTTAATTGTCATTCTCAGTGCTTTATGTGATTGCAGTTCTTTTCCTCACTAAAGTCAATAAAGGGTTAGTTCACCCAAAAATAAAAATTCTTTCATTTATTACTCACCATCATGTCGTTCCACACCCGTAAGACCTTCGTTCATCTTCAGAGCACAAATTAAGATATTTTTCCTAAAATCTGATGCCTCAGTGAGGCCTGCATTGCCAGCGAGACAATTAACACTTACATTGCCCAGAAAGCTACTAAAGAAGTATTTAAAACAGTTCATGTGACTACAGTGGTTCAACCTTAATATTGTAAAGCAATGAGAATAATTTTTGTGCGCTAAAAAACAAAATAATGACTTTATTCAACAATATCTAGTAATGGACGATTTCAAAACACTGCTTCATGAAGCTTCGAAGCTTAACGGATCTTTTGTTTCGAATCAGTGGTTCGGAGCGTGAATCAAACTGCCAAATTCACGCGAACCAATGAAATTTCGAAACACTTATGACATAATGAAGCCTCGTTTACTGAAATCACGTGACTTTCACGCTCTGAACCACTGATTCGGAAACAAAAGATTCGTGTTTTTTGCTTCAAGTCAAAGTTTGTAATGTTGTGGTTCACCTTGTAGCTGGCTGGTTTGGTTCATGACTTATAGCTCTTTTTAATGAAGACTTTTCTTAACATCCTTATGGGAAAAACAAATGGACAAAATACTTCCAGAGTATACTTCAAGAGTTCCAACTCTTAAAGTGACAGTTCACCCAAAAATTTCACCTTCATCTCATTCCAAACCTGAATGACTTTCTTTCTTTTGAGGAACATAAAATAAGATATTTTGTCAAATATCTCAGTGTTTTCTTCTTTTTTGTGTCTGTTCCACAGAAGGGAAAAAAAAAAAAGTCATAGAGGTTTGGAATGATGGATGTGAGTTTGTTATTTTTTTTGAGTGAACTTTCCCTTTAACTATCATTTCAAAAGCACATTTAGTCTAAAGCAACTTTTACTGCACAACCTGTGTGTCTTTGGTAGATAAGTGTGACCTAAGATACCCTGAGAGGTCTCCCCGCCTTACAAAGACAAATCCTTATCAAAATCAAAATAAAACTCCCTTTCCGGCCAAACGTCTGACTGCTGTGCTTCAAACACAACAGCATTGAAACTAAATGTTTTCCTGAGTCCAGACCAGAGCTGTGAGTTCACTCCCGTGTGTGTGTTTGTGTGTTCATGCATTGTTTTGTGTGTAATTTTAGCCGGTGTACACTGTGGGTCACATTGTTTGGTACTTTCTATAGGTCACTTTTATTTCTAGCAAACGCTCTGTAAGACTGAAATAGTGCCACGTTGTAAACAGTCTTCATATTTATATACTGTGTAGTTGAGAGGTATTTATATGTCTGCAGGTTTGTGTCATCTGTCTACAGTTCATTTCAAGTCATTTAGCCACTTTCTTTCTCCTTAAAGGGATAGTTCACCCAAAAATTAAAATTTGATGTTTATCTGCTTACCCCCAGGGCATCCGAAATGTAGGTGACTTTGTTTCTTCAGTAGAAAACAAATGATGATTTTTAACTCCAACCGTTGCAGTCTGTCAGTCATATAATGCATGTCAATGGTAACGTTTAGGTTACTATTATAACCCCCGTTCCCTGAAGGAGGGAACGGAGACGTTACGTCCATACTAACATAATGGGGTCTCGCTTGGGAGCCCAAATACCTCCAAGTGGTACAAAACGAGCCAATGGGAATTGGCCAGTGAGATTTACATGCTGGACCACACCCCCGGCATCCAGGTATAAATAGGACCGGCCTACTCACTTCCATTCATATTTTGCTGAGGAGCCGAGCCAGGGCACCCGGCCATTCAGCGGTGACTCAGGGCTATGGCAAGGGGACGTAACGTCTCCGTTCCCTCCTTCAGGAAACGGGGGTTACAATAGTAACCTAGACATTCCCATTCAGTCAGTCACGTTCGACGTTACGTCGATACTGATGTAATGGGGTCCAATGGAAAATGCCATAGCAACTGAGCCACGTTACGAGTGTCAGGGAAGCAGATGCTGGCAAGCCGTAGCGTGCCCAAATGCAAGTGCTACCACAGAGTCGTAACACTCCAGCGTCTGGAGTAGGCCCGAGGAGGTCTTCCATACCAGTGGGATAGAGAGGACAGGGCGTTACTCAGGGGATGGTCGAAGCTGCTGTTCCTTACCCCCGGGGAAGAGTGCTTCGGGACTCGATTCCCACATTTCTCAGCCACGACCAAAACGCCAGGAAAGCGTTCCTAGTCCAAAGGAGGGGAAAGCTACAGAGACCACACCCTGCCCGAAGGGAGGTAACGTGTGTAAGACACATATGGACAGACCCGTGGGGCAGAAACGCATATGGAAGATCTCTGAAGTAGGTCCTACTTCCAGGGAGGAAGTCTATTGCTTAGAGACAGGGCAGAGCAGAGCTGCCCAGGGAAAGACACAGGTTTACCATCAGGGAAACCGTACCGTGGACAGACACATATGGGATTACCCGAGGGGAATCACATCATATGGGCATCTAGCCCAGTACAATGGCTGACCAACCGGGCATGCAAACGAGTACTGGACCTGGCGCCGGACGCCTCCGCCTCGTCTGGCTGCCGCAGGATGCAGGAGGAACTCCACAGGGTTCACCAAGTGGGGAACTGAACTGAGGAGCAGGAAAAGTGCTCGCATTCCCTCGTCAGAGGGAAATGACACAAGCAAGCGAACACCTGTGGCTATCTACGAGTAGACAGCACACAGGTGGACACCGGGTCCACTCTGAGATTATAAAATCTCGCGAATGTGTGTGGTGTCGCCCAGCCTGCAGCTCTGTAGATGTCTGCTACAGAGGCGCCATGCGCCAACGCCCAGAAGGAGGCAACACCCCGAGTGGAGTGAGCTCGCAACCCGAGGGTGCACGGCTCGCCTTGGGAGGGTACACCAAGGTGATGGCATCCACTATCCAGTGGGCCAACCTCTGTTTGGAGACAGCCTTTCCCTTCTGCTGACTCCAAAGCAAACAAAGAGCTGCTCAGAGCTTCTGAAGCTCTGCGTGCGGTCCACGTAAATGCGCAGGGCACGAACGGGACACAGCAACAGTAGGGCTGGGTCTGCCTCCTTCAGGGGCAGCTCTTGCAAGTTCACCACCTGGTCCCGGAAGGGAGTGGTGGGAACTTTGGGCACATAACCAAGCCGGGGTCTCAGGACAACGTAAGAGGAAGCCGGCCCGAATTCTAGGCACGATTCATTGACTGAAAATGCTTGCAGGTTCCTGACCCTCTTAATGAAGTGAGAGCGGTCAGGATCACTGTCTTAACAACAGATATTTCAGCTTGACTGACTCAAGAGGCTCGAAGGGAGCTCTCTGTTGACCCGCCAGAGCGACAGAGAGGTCCCGAAAGGGAATGAGACGAGGCCTAGAAGGGTGGAGTCTCCATTTTCCCGGGAGCGTGAGCTGTCGTGAGAGTGCGTCAGCTGCACGATTATATCCCGGGCAAGCTCAAATGGCGCGTAGGAACCTGAGTCGGCGCTGACTCCAGAGTAGGAGATGGCGGGCGAGTTGCGACATGCGACGAGAGCATAGACCACCCTGGCGGTTGATGTACGCTGCGGTCGATGTGTTGTCCGTCCGGACCAGTACATGCTTGACGTGCAGCAACGGTCAAAACCGGTGCAGGGCAAGGAGTACTGCTAGCAACTCGAGGCAGTTGATATGCCACTGTCGTTGGGGTCCTGTCCAGGAGCCCGACGCAGCATGCTCACTGCATACGGCACCCCAGCCAGTGGTGGAGGCATCTGTTGTGACAACAACATGCCTGGACACTTGTACTAGGGGCACTCCGGCCCATAGAAAAGCAAGGTCCGACCACGGGCTGAATGTACGGCGACAACTCGGTGTGATGATCACACGGAGAGTGCCCTGGTGCCATGCCCACCTCGGGACTCGGTTGTGTAGCCAGTGCTGAAGCGGTCTCATATGCAGCAATCCGAGCGGCGTGACCAAGGCAGCGGATGCCATATGCCCCAGGAGCCTCTGAAAAGCTTCAGTGGAACCATTGTTTTCTGCAGTTCAGCACCGACTGTGCATGCTCGCTGGTGAGACGCACAGTCACACTTGACCTAGTCTGACTCCACACTGAGAAAAGTGGTGCTCTGTACAGAGAAGAGCTTGCTCTTTTCTCAGTTGACCCGAAACCCCAGATGGCTGTGGTGCCTGAGCACCAGGTCCCTGTGTTCACATGACTGATCTCAAGAGTGAGCCAGAATGGGTCAGTCCTCAAGATAGTTCAAGATGCGAATGCCCACCTCCCTGAGCGGGGTAAGGGCAGCTTCCACGGCTTTGGAAAGACGTGGGTAGGCAGGGACAGCCTAATGGGGAGGACCTAGTACTGGTATGCTCGACCCTCGAAGCAGAGCGTAAAACGGTCTGTCGAGGTGAAACGAGAGTACATGTCCTTCAGGTCAATCGCTGCAAACCAATCATGGGGTGAATGCACACGAGGATGCATTCTTGCGTGAGCAACTTGAACGGAAGCCTGTAAGGGACCCGATTCAAGACACGCAAATCCAAGACCGGCCATAAACCATCGCTATCTTGGGTACGATGAAGGACGCTTGCTGTATAACCTTCATCTCGGCTGGAGGGACAGGCTTTATTAATGTAATCTCCACTCAGGGACAGGCTTTTTTAACGCAATCTCCACTCACAGGACAGGGGTGTGCTTGTCTGCCATGAGGCAAGCAAGACACCGCTAAACCTGGGAGACCGCCCGGCGAACTGAATCACGCAGCCGAGTCTGACTGTCCGAATGGGTCAGCGGGACGGGCTGGGAAGCTCTAGTGAGGCTCCCAAGGTCTGTACGAGTGGCACTAAAGGGACAACAGGCGGGGGGCAGCGAGGGTGCTTGGGCCTAACCCGGGAAGCACAGCGTCCCAAAGTAGAGGTGAGTGTGGTGCACCTGGATTTATGGGTCCCATGAGAGACTGGCTAGGGAGGTGTGAGGAAGCAGCGTGTCCTCTAATGCACACTCCCTGCCTGTGGTGAAAAAACATGGGCTGGGAAGGAGGAAGCAGAGCGTTGCTCACTGCCCACGCACACCCTGTATGACCAGAGAGTCAGGAAACCGCTCTTTCTTTAGAATTTGGGACCACTGGCCATTGAGCCCATGGCAGAACAGTAGTAAAATTCTCCACCCGGCCCTCCTCTGGGGCAAGGAGTGGTGCGTGCACCAGCTCCTGAGAAAGAGCCATTCCCTGCAACTCCAGGTCACCCATCCCAGGGCCGCCTCGCTAACCATTTAGGTTTAGCTGCCATCACCTCACAGGCCCTGGATGGGAGACACAGGTAATTCCACCAGGTGGCAGCACTCTGCGGGCATAAATGCACCGCAGTTGCACAGTCCACTCGAGGAACCCCCCATGAACCCCCTGACGAGGGTAGTGAGAAAGGAAAAATTTTGAACAGATTTTGGCACTAATGTGCCTCCATACTGCCAAAGCTCTTCATGCACTTCTGGGAAGAAAGGCATGGGGGCAGGGCGAGGCGATCTTTCGCGTCGCGCTCCGAGCCCAGAACCAATCATCCAGCCACAATCGTTCAGAACAAGTCTGAGCGTGCGGTGGCCCGGGAAAGCATGGCTGTCAACTCTGAATCCGATTCAGCACAAGCAAACACAACTGAAGCGGGAAGCTCAGCTTCATCTTCCTCTCCAGAGAACGATAGCCCTCTCACCGATGCAGCTATCGACATCTGATCCTCATCCGGAGCGCCAAATGATGCGCTGAGTTGCCGTGGCAACACGCGCTGTCAGCAGGCAGCTCACCGGCACACGACACGCTGAGGAGCGGGAGATCCGCGGGGGTTCTCCCGGCGGAAGGCTCTCGCTGTAATCCTCCGTCCCCCAAAAGTGTTGAACAGACCCACGGGTGTGCTATTACACACACAAGCGGCGGCTGGGCAACAATGACTTGCGTGTCATGACTTGCGTGTCGACATGATCATGTTCCCTTGAGAACCTGAATCACCCACGAACGCTGTACCCACATGCTGGGCATGTGAGACAGCGACCGTGGCCGTCAGATGAAACCAGGAAATGACCGCATGCAGGAATGCACGGACAGAGAGGCATCTTTAAAAAGACGCTCGCTGCCGTGCTTGCTCTTTTAGGGAAATACTCTTAGCCGAAGCGCCCATGGGTGAATGCTGCCCTGTGTAAACAGCAAGCTGGATGCAAACACCGCCAGAATGCGCCGTCACACCTGCAGAGCGATCCCTCAATGAGCTGCAAGCAAATTAGCAGTTAAAATTTCTGTTTTCGAAGTGTTTTCCTGATAGCAATTAAAATTGCTGTTATTTGCTCAGAAATTTACTGTTGGAAGAGCGATCGCTGTACAACCGCTTGGCTCTGAAGCAAAAGTATGAATGGAAGTGAGTAGGCCGGTCCTATTTATACCTGGATGCTGGGGGTGTGGTCCGGCATGTAAATCTCACTGGCCAATTCCCATTGGCTCATTTTGTACCACTTGGAGGTGATTGGGCTCCCAAGCGAGACCCCATTACGTCAGTATGAGAGTAAAAAAAACATGCACAGACAAATCCAAATTAAACCCTGCGGCTAATGACGACACATTGATGTCCTAAGACACGAAACGATCGGTTTGTGTGAGAAATGTATATCATTTTTTACCTCTTATACACCACTATGTCCAACTGCCTTGAGCGCGCGCACGGCATCCGGTGCATGAGGTGTGTACGCGCTCTGGCGTAGTTTAAACATGGTGCCTGTAGTACAACAGTTGTAATACAAATAGAAGTAAACCACTAAAAAACATGGTTTTATTACATCTAAACTTCATTTTATTTTGTTACTTTTCATAAGGGCAGCTTTACAAATAAAAAGGACACATACCTCAGTTGGATGTGGAAAAAACATAGGCAAAGCTGATGGTTTAAGTCGTACGTGATCCTCTCCTGGGTATGTAAAATCATCAGGGGAAAAATGATCGCTGCAGACCCTCAACAACTTTAGTACGCTAATGGGTGTGTTGATATCCAGCCGAAGAGCAATCAACCATAACTTCAGACGAGCAGGCTCAGAAGTTGGGAATACGTGGAAAGTCACCACTTCTGAAAGAGTTTGCGTGAGAGAACGTAAATCTTTTAGTTTTAAGTCAGTTTGAACAAACTGGATAAGCGCAAGTACCATTTTGATTAGCTGTCGTACCTACAATGTTTGTGCACTGTGCAAACAATGAGTGATGTATACACGTGAGAGATCACTTCCAGCGCTTGCGTAAACTACGCCAGAGCACGTACACACCTCACACACCGAATGCCGTGCACACGCTCAAGGAAGTTGGACATAGTGGTGTATTAGAGGTAAAAAATTATATAAATACTGTTTGGTTTCTCGCACAAACAGATCGTTTCGTGTCTTAGGACATCAATGTGTCATCACAAGCCGCAGGGTTTATTTTAGATTTGTCTGTGCATGTTTTTTTTACTCGCATAGATTTTGTTACCATTGATATGCATTATACGACTGACAGACTACAACAGTTGGAGTTAAAATCATCATTTGTGTTCTACTGAAGAAACAGTCACCTACATCTTGGATGCCCTGGGGGTAAGTAGATAAACATCAAATTTTCATTTTTGGGTGAGCTATCCCTTTAATACCGGATTGTTAACATGAAGTGAAAAGTATATATAAGATAAATTAATAAAGGGCACATACGTTTTAATCAATGGGTGCTGCTGGTTTCAAACTCTGCTGTGTAACATCCACTTTTCACAATCCAATCAGTTCTTGCAGGATAAAAGCAAGTCCCACCCTGAAATGTGTTTTTAGTTGAATCACCTATTCAGGGTGCCTCACACTGCCTTTACAACTCGACTGATTTCAAAACGAATGGTATATTGTGAGGACATTGATGATGCATGACACTGACCTTGGCATTCTTTGATCAAAGATCATGTCAGCGGGGTCCAGTTGTTCTTTTCAGAAACCCAGTTTACTGCATTTGATAGACTGTTCACTCCCTTAAAGTGAATCACAATTCTGTCCATCATGTGCTGCTCCATCAGAGATTTCTAGAGCGCAGACAGTCTGAATGGGAAATACACCATGTTTTAGAAATAAAACAGGTTTCATGTTGACTTGAAATGTGAAATTTTGAAACAGCAGAAAAGCTTTGCTAGTCAAGATAAAAGGTAATCTTATTGATATGTTTAAGGTGGAACAACAGCTTTTTCTTATCAGGTTTAGCATGAGTGTACAGACGCTCATAAGTCATGGAGAAAAGGCACATGGTGTTGTTTTTCAGCACTAATTCTGAGGTCAGTTAAGTGTTATCTTCTGTAAAGGTTCAAGTTGTGCAACAGGGATCTGAAACTTCCCATAGTTCAGTTAAAGGGGGCCGGTGAGACCCTGAATATTTCCCAACATGTTCCTGGACTGAATGAACCCACTGAACTGGGCTTTACACGTGGCTCAGTGCTTTTTTGGGGGGAGACTGGCTATGTTATAGGCTGCAAATGAATATAAAAGTTTACCATGGTTTGACTATAGTAACACACAGCTTGCGTAACATGTACATGAGTGAAATGGACAGCATTTCTATGAAAAATAAGGTGATTTCTGGGTTATTGCATTGAGAAGGCCTATTAGGCTACCATTGATGACAGCCATTTTAATGCTTATCATGAGTTTGTTATTGAGAACAATTACAAACTTGATCATCTAATTTACATTTACATCCAAATGGTAATTGATCTACACTGAACCCAAACCCCAAATTATAGCTTTAAACTTCTTAAAGGGACGGTTCATTCAAAAATGTTGTTTACACCTGATGCTGCCACCAAAACTGGTAGGCCTACTTTATAGAACACAGAAGATATTTTGAAAAATCTTGTTTATTCAATGAAAATCAATGGACTCCCTAAAATTCTTTCAAAAATATCTGTGCTTTGCAGAAGTAAGAAAGTCAAATGATGATAGAATTTTTTTTGTGTTACTTTTCCAGTAATCATCTGGGTTCAGTCAGTGTGAATGCTGCAAGCTGTTACTATAACCGCCAAAACAAATAGTACTATGTGAAACAGACCTAAGCTGAGTGAGGAAATTTGCATTTTAACCTGGCAGCTAGCTGTAATGTTTCTGAGATAGGCTACTTTTACTAATTGTATGCTGTTTTTGAGCTTAATTTTAGTCTTACTACAAATGCCACAGTAGTTACCGTGGTAACTTTAGTCTGGCAGAGAAACAGCTCTGATAAAGTGTCTTGTACATATGTTTTAATTATTTTGTGTCTTAATTGAGAATGTGTACTAATTTACCCCATCAATAGCTCTTCAGGACTGACTGAAGCGAGCTTTTATGAGGAGCGTGACGCGTCCCCTTTTCATTCGTTTTTCTAAATCATTCGTCTACCCAATTTGCATATCCTATACATTTCTGCAAGAAATTAGAGATTCGTGTATTTATATCTTCTGACGCACCCCAAATCACACGAACCTCTTGCTTAAGACTGCAGCGCAGCTGTAACCAGAACCTTGGAATGCGAACGCGTTTTGTTCCACCAGGCGATTCAACAACGGGCGCGAACCATTCCTGAAAACAGGGGGGAGCCGTTTTTAAAGAACGGGGTTTCTTTGACATTCAGCGTCTGAGTATGGGTATGTTGGAGGGTTCGTTCCAGGAATAGCTTTTCACAACACATACGCCACATATCTGTCCTCAAACACATCAGCACTGACGCCTCGAGCTCGATGCCTAATTTCTTGCTCCCCCATCCATAACTCAAGTCGACTTATTTGATTGACGGCTCCATATTTTTTTGTACGATTTTTTTTCTTCTTCTGTGGCTTCAGAAAGGACAAAAACGGGGTAATACAGAGCGAGGAAAAGAGGGAGAAGAAAATAACAAACGCTGCTGGAAAGAACGTGCGAGCTCAAGAGCACTGGGAGCGACCCAGGGTCAAGACTGTGAAAAATACACATATTTCAAAGACAAAGGAGTGTCGACTTTTGCTTATTTCTGTATTTTAGGGAAATTGGGCACGCCGACATCATAATTATTTTACATTAGAGGTAAGTGCAATTTCCTGAGATACGCTTTTTCTTATAACAGCTCATGCCTATACATATGCAATTAGACTAGCCGATTTAATGTTTTTAAATGCATGCAACAAAATCCCCATAACGAACGGTCACGATTTGTTGTGCATAATGGAATAAAATGTAAATATTCGTAGACCGTAATCGTGCCGAAAATATCCGTTTTAAACGACACATGATACGTGACCCTAATCTGTTCCAGCGGCTGGAAACTTGTAAACATAAATCTGCATTAAAATAAGCTTGCTTAATATGAACCATGACTGTGTAACCTTAAGGTTGCAAGTATTACAGAAACCCACATTTTTTCCAAGAGTTGTTGATGGATTTATGGGCACTGAGTGCACAAACGTCACTTAACATGTCAGTTTACTACTGAGTTATTTGATGATGGTCTTTGTTCATGCATTTGCGCAGGAGTGATGCATACGTGTTGTTGTTTTTTGTTGATGTTAACTTGAATTTTAAAAGGAAAACATAGGCTCACACTGCGGGCTGCAGCTCCAGTTGTGGGCTTTTCAGCAGTTCTGCAGAGCTCTGTTCACTTACGCGCCGTGGCTGTGGAGAATGTGTGTCAATGTCAAAGGGAGGTGTGTCACGGGCCCAGACAAACCCGCAAAGGCCTTTTCCAGCCACGACTGCATGCAACACAAACACGCACAAAGACCGTATTCTGGAAATGCTGCTGGACTCACTGAGATACACTGAAGCGGCGGTTTATCAAGTCAGCTTGTGGTTTATCTGGGGTCTTAAGTGAGTCATACAACCTTTAAAGAGATAGTTCAGCCCCCCCCCCCCAAAAAAAACACACAATTTATTCAACGTAATGTTTTTTTTTTTTTTTTAAATATTATTATTATTATTTTATGTAACGCAAAAGATTTTTACGCAATATTAACACTCCATAGGCCTACTACAAAAATGAACTGTACTTAACACTGTCGAGTTTCAAAAAATTCTATCCCAGCTAGAACGTTTTGCTGATGTTAACCCTGTTGAAAACAAAACAAAACAAAAAAAAAACAGTATATGCTGGTTATGTATGTTTTGAAGCATGGAAGCTGGTTTGAGCTGGTTTTTGCTGGTCCTTAGCTGGCCATGAGCTGGTCAAGTGCTGGTCCTAAGCTGGTCCTGAGCTGGAGCTAGTTGCTTAGGACCAGCACTTGACCAGCTTAAACCAGCGAAGGACCAGATTAAACCAGCTCAAACCAGCTTCCATCCTTCAAAACATTAGACATTCAACTAAGATGTTCCATTAATAGTGTTTGTGCTAATGCTTTGATGACGTTATTAAAGACCAGATAACTTAGAATGAACATTCTATTAAAGTTACTAGAAGAATGTTTGTTCATAACTTTGAGAGAACCTTGCCAGAACATTCTGAGAATGTTCCCTGTTAGCTGGGATAAAATTAGTCTATATGACTATATTCCTAGTCTTCTGAAGTCATACGATAGCTTTGTGTGAGTAACATCAATTTTAAGTAGCCTAACAAGTTTGGAGAAAATTTCCACCACAGCACTCAAATTTCCACCTTCAAAACTCACATTATGACTGGTTATGTTAAAATGCCTTTTTGAAGATTTGATGTAAACAGAATATCATAATGGACTCTTGTAGTCCCTTAATACATGTTCCTGTTGTTATTGTGAATGTTTTATCAGTGTTTGTCTTAATCTTTCATCAAAACTGAGCAACAGTTTAGTTTTTTTATAGTCCTCTAATTTGATTGGTCTGAGCTCCAGACAGGCTGTCAGATTGTGTGTTGCTTGGTGACACACGACACATGATCCTGCTGATTTTAAATGTAACAGCACTCTTTCTGGTGTGATAATGTTTACATAATAACTTGCTCCGCCTCTGAAACGATTTTTCTTTTCAGTTGATGTCATCAATCCCTCTTAGTTTGCAACCCCTCCCCGTCCAACTACCTTCAGAGAGCAACCGTTGGGGTTCCAGAAGTAAAAATCCTATTAAGGATTTATTAAGGTTATTAAGGTTGGAACATATATTAACGAAGTAACAGGGTTCATGTAAATTTTATGTTGACTTTTAAGTTGTGACATGTGAAGGCCAAGTATGATAACCCATACTCGGAATTTGTCCTCTGCATTTAACCCATCCAAGTTAGTGTAAACACGTTACTTAGAATTAGTGAGTAGTGAACACACACACACCTGGAGCAGTGGGCAGCCATTTTGCTGTGGCACCCAGGAAGCGATTGGGGATTGGGTGCCTTGCTCAAGGGCACCTCAGTCATTTCCTGCCGGTATTGAGAATCAAACCAGCAACCATCAACTTACCAGTCTGACTCTCTAACCATTAGGCCCTATAGCTTCAGAATGTAGTGAACAAGTTGTGTTATTGAGCTTGACAGTGGCTATGTTTACATGCACCAATTTTCGTCAATCCGAATGAATTAAATCCAATTGCAGATCTGTTTACATGTACTCTAAACATTGTAATCTGATTCAAATATCCGTTTATATGCGTTCTATATACATTCCGATTAAAACTTTTGCGCACGCAATATGACGTCATATCAATCACACTTGTGGTAACCCGGGTTGCGTCAACAGACGATGATCATGTATTAACGATAGCCAGAGATATTGTCAAAAGCATCAAATCTTGGCAATATTAACACAAAATACTATTATTCTCATTTGTTTCACTAGCCTATATGTACGGCCACAAGAGAAATAATGGAATAAATTAAGACAGTTATAACTCTTGCGCAAAGTTTGCACGTTGCTTCTTGTGTGATATCAATTGGCTCCCCTTCTTGTTTTAAAACGGAAAGATTTCAAATATTATGACGAAGGGATACAGCTACGCCACTGCCTGTTGGCATACATCTTTACAACTAAAGACGTGAATGTGAGCTTGCGCACTGCGTAATGCGTGTCAACATTGCACTGCGCATGTGCCCCAGAGACTTCTGAATACTTAGAAAAGGAATAAACCACCCCTTCCAATCCGATCGAAATTTAATTCGGATCGAGCTCAATCGGATCGATTAAGGTGTTTACATGAACGTTTTTCAATCCGATTGAGCCGTCAATCCGATTACAAATGGATAATTTGGGTGCATGTAAACTTAGCCAGTGTGACTCATCTTCCATTTCAGTCTCCTTTCATGCTAAAATAAGATTAGAGTGAGTAAATTACATAATTTTTAGATGAACTGTCCCTTTAAAGACCCTTAATGTGATGTCCGTTCACAACATCACAGCTGCTCATGATGTAAGAGCAGCTGGTCTCAGGACTCTGGTCACTGTTTGGGTTCTATTCATGGTTTGGGCATGTAAGGGTAAAGAGAGTTTCAGCTCCTCCTTCACAGGCTGCAGAAGACACCAGTGTTGTGCTCTGTGAAGTATTAGAAGAGAAGTAAAAGAGAAATTTTTAGACTGACTCAGTAGTGCAATGACAGTAGGGAAACTATCCATCTATTAGGAATCTTTCATTTATTGGTGGTATGAGAATCTGTCTGTCTATCTATCTATTTATCTATCGATTGTTCGTTCCTTCATTTGTTCTATCATTTATTGTTTGTCTGTCTGTCTGTGTTTTTACACAGTACATTTACGTTCAGTAGATAGAACGACTGAAATGACAGAACGATGGATGGATGGATGGATGGATGGATGGACGGACAGACAGATATATAGAGAAATAGATAAATATCTGTACGTCTGTCCCTCCTTCCGTCATTTGTTTGTTCATTCTGTCTTTTTGTCTGTCTGTCCATCTGTCCGACCGCCCATCCGTCTGTCATTTGTTCATTCTGTCTGTCTGTTGTTTGTTCATTCTATCATTCTGTCTGTCTGTCTGTCCATCCGTCTAATGTTCGTTTGTTCATTCTGTCTATCTGTCCGAGTCTGTCTGTCTAACCAAGTATCAATCTCATCAAGTTAGTGTTTTAAGCATTTTTACATTTATTCCAAAATAATAACTAAAGGCAGTAACAATTTAAACAATATATCTTATTTGTGAGCTGATGTTCAGCTGTTCTTTTTAATAGTCAACTTATTTTTGGAGCATCAGTCAACAAGTTTGGTAAACACTGGTCACAGACACTAAGCTGATTGCTCGCTAAATACTCAGTCATCATGTTTTCAGGCCATTTCAGGTTTGATTTTAACGTGACACAAAGTGATGATATCTAAGTGGCTGAGCTGTTTACTTACTTTTTTAATTAGTCTTCACAGTAACGCTTTCATTTTGTTCATTCAGACTGATTCGCGAACGTGGAACACTCATGACAACAAGAGATGGGATTTATCGCGTTAACCAATCATAACCAATTGCATCCAATCATAGCATGATGGAGGTATTGCCTCCTCTTGCGTGATTTCCCCCATTCTTTCTCAGTTACCCCCCACTACCCCCCGCTAAACCCCTGCCCATCTGTCCATTTATTCATTTGTTCTGTCTGTCGTTCAGTCGTTCCTTCTATTGAACGTAAATGTACCATGTAAAAGTTAGTTGATTTTTGCAGTGTAGTTTAATATTCCCAGGTGACAATGCAATACAGTGTTAGACTGAACCTGTGACTGGGATTAGAATAGTAAGGGTGAAACAGATCAGTGAACAGTCAGAGAGTCACAGAGGTGACTTCAGGTCACTGCGGACTTGTGTTTTGTGGATCTGCTCATGGTGGTACAAAGCTCTCTCTGTTCCCCCGCATCCTCCAACCATTAAATTCCAGCTATTTTTGCTCTCTGTGGGTTTCTCTCCCCATTCATTTCCTCACCTCGCTCTGCCCTCTTTAGCTTGTGTACATCTAAAAGATGAGAATAAATATGTGGGTGATTTGAATCTAGATTTGTAAAACAAGAATCTCCTGTGTAGTGGGATAAAATGTTTTACTAGTTGATAATTAAGTTTCCTAAAGATCATGCCATAAAACTAGTTTTGTGATCCTTCCTTGACTTGTGACTTTAAGATATTTAAGACTAAGGTGATTTAATAGCATCTCTGATATAAACTCAAGTAGCAGAAATAGAGTTAGAGTTTGTAAGTTTCATTAATTTGTGAAACACTTCAAACTGCTCATTTCAATTAATCAACTCAACGATTCAATAATTTGTTTATGTCACCATTCAGAAAGTGCACTGAAGTCTCAGTGTGGCATTTTTTAAAATTAATTTTTTTTTTTTTTTTTTTTATATATTTGGATAATGTTTTACTAAACATATTAGGACAATCATTTTCAACCAGGGGACTGGCACACTATGTCACAAAAGGTTTAATTAATTTAATATACGTATCAATGTACTCCCAGTTTCTGTTAATAAAAAAGTTTGAAACCAAAATAAATAGCCAGTTTGTAGGACCTTCAAATATTATGTTGGACAATGGGGGTCTTTGATTCAAAAAGGTTGAGAATATCCTTCTTCTTTTTGTTGATTTAGTGAAAAACTGTGGAATACACTTTGATTTTTACCATATTTTGAGTCTAATTTGTTACAGTGTCTGTTTAGTTGAAATAATAGACCCTAATTGACCCACCACCATTTTAAGTCAGTTCAGAACAAATATAAATATTGAGATATATGTGGTGTATGGCCCTGTTGACAGAACAAGCCATTCTCATGCAGGCTTGTTGTAACCAGTCGTAATAAGTGCAAAGAATAACCATGTTGCCATGTGCTAGTTATTTGACTCCGCCCACATGTTGCTTTTGGCTATAGAGTTGTTTCGTGACTGTGATGCTGTGAAAGTAATCACAGAATCATTTTAATGCAATTTTTGCTTGAAAACACTTTCTTGTTTTGTCTTGTTGCACTGAATGATGTTACGCTATGAAACATTGAACTGGTGCAGAATTCTGGGTAAACTGAGAGGGTTTACATAAGCGAAGGAGTTTAAGGCATTTCAGTGATGTCATGTCCTCATGGCCGTGGTCGTAGATTACATCTGCTTAATAAGATCTGGAGAGTTTTTTTTTTGTGTGTCGCTTCCAAATGGTGACGATCCTCCAGCGCGAAGGTCGTTCCAGGAACAAGTGTATGTTGGAGAGAGAACATCTTGTCTTTCAGTGATGTGGCTCTTTAATGATGCACATCAGTTACGCAAGGACACTTAATCACATCGAATGTTTGATTCTCTGTAATAAACAGAGTCACTGAGCTTTACTGAAAATTTGCAAGTACACACTGAGATGTAATGATTTGAGGAAATTTAAACTGCTGGAGAAAAAGATATCAATAAAGAGCAGAACAGGTGTGAGAGGAATGGATGGATGGATGGATGAATGGATAGATAGATAGATAGATAGATAGATAGATAGATAGATAGATGCACACAAACAGATAGTGAGTGTGAGTAATAGTGAGTAGTCAGTGGTAGTAATCCATCAGGGTGTTGGCTGCTCTTTTCCAGCTGAAGTGATGTATGCGGCACCATCGCTGTGGGAAACACAGGAGTGAAGGATCAGGAAAACAACACTGAGCGTTTTGGCATCTCTCAGTGTCTCCATGGTGGCTGCAGTGCCTCATTTTCTTTTCTTTTGTCATCTAAACTTTCTAGATAAACAACCACAGGGACAAAGCCAAGAGCAGACGGACAAACATGTACCCACCCAGATCCGGTGTGTGCTGTTGTTGTGAATAGATTGGTTACTTTTAATACTTTGCTCATTTCAAAATTTGTTTATTACTAGTTCCATCATGCTCACTGTGTGTGTGTGTATGTGTGTGTGTGTTTGACCATTAATTCCTCTGCAAGCAACACAATCGCACAGGTGTCACATTTATTTTCCTTCGACACACGGACTTAATACAAATCAACACTGTAATGCACAAAGAAATGCAATTACCAACATTATGGCATATTTTGTCCCATAGAGAAATCATACATTTTGAAAATGTATTAAGTCGTTTTTTAAAGTCCCAAGTGGGAATATTTGAAGGCAAATCAGAGAGCTGAACAGATTTAAGGAAGAAAACGAATGCTTTGTCTGATTCACGGAGGTCAAGGCTTTAAACTCTGGTGATATACAGTACATGTAGTATCCATGGCTAAACTGTGGTATTTGTTTGTGGTAAGGTGTCAAATGGCTGGTCCAGAGGTTTAGTTTTGTCGAGTAGTGCTGTTCTGAAGTTATTCACTCTTGATGTTTCTCATACACACCCTAAAATGGCAGTATGTCATTAAAACAAGTGGGGCATTTTTAAAGTCCAACTGCTAACAATATTTAATTCACCCTTAATAATAAATGTTCTTTTTTGGCATCAATGGTTCCATAAAGAACCTTTAACATCAATCTTTCCTTTGCACAAAAGAGTCTTTATAGAGGAAAAAACGTTTTTTAGATTATAAAATGTTCTTTATTCTAAGAAAAATATTGGTTCTTTAAAGAACTGTTCCAACAAAGACTCTTTGGGAAACCAAAAATGGTTCTTCTATGACATCGCTGCAAAACACAAGTTTGTTTTTATACTTTCGATTTAGACAGTTGCAATTATTTAAGTTCAAGTCTATTAAATTTTTAAATTTAATCTACATTTCACTTACCACTAAAAGAAAACTTGTTTCTATTTATTTTTGCATTATTTACTTTGTTTATTAATTTATTTTTTTACTTATTTATTTGAGGTGGTTTTTGTCAGATTTAGCTAAAGTTCAGTTAATGCTGAATAAACTCTCACCTAACACAAACATGCACTATTTCTAATGATTTTTTGCTGATCAGCCCAGTAAACTCTAGATTAGAGCTCTTCACACAAACACTTTCAAGGTGTTTTGTGAAACAGCTCGAGGTCTCTCAGGGCGTCTCTGCCCAACATGGCTGAACTCTTGAAATAGCTCTCAGTTAACACACACTTACCAGTAACGTCACACTACACCGTCCTCAACTCTGGGTCACTACTACAAGGACGTTTCTCCAGTCGCTCATGAGATTGACTCAGGTTTTTTTCTGTTCGCTTTATTTCATGTTCAGTGGTCTGCGTTCTTGATTGACAGCAGTATGATGTTTGTAACCTTAAAGTATGAAAAACGTAATGTTTTTGTATCATTTCCAAACGTTACTTGAGGTTTGCACAAGTACCAGGCAGTCACATGTGGTCTAATGTCTTCAGGAACGTAATCCACACCGATATACAACTGCTTGCCTGAGAATAGCCTGGCCGCGACATATCCCAGTGTCCTTTATCATAACGCCTAAAAATACCGTCAAGCCTCTAAACGTGTCATGCCCTACTACTACCATACTGAAAATCAACCTCCAGATTTCTAGAGCATTCTGGTGCAGTAGGTCTGTTTTGTTTTTCAGTACAAATATCTAAATATTCTTAAATTAACGTACATTTACTTATGAAGCAAAATGACAACATATAAAGTTTAGTTGTCTGAATAATGCATCAAAAATAAGTGAGTTTATGCTTTAAACAAGGGCAAAGTATCTGCCAATGTTGTCAGACAAATAAACTTGTCTTCTTTTTGAATTAACTTTATTTTCTGACCACATTGGCAGATATTTGTCTTTGTTTTTAACACAAAATCTCACATAATTTTAATTTCACTTAAAAAATGTGAGTCATAAACTCATTTATGTTTTTAACACTAATCAAGACTTAATATCTTGCCATTTTGCTTTTCAAATATAAATTGATTATTGCAAAAATTATTAGAGAAAATATTATTTTAGTTTTTCTGCTTTGAAATTTCATGCTTAAGTCAGTGTTACTTGTTGTTTCTTGGTCATTGTTTGTGAAATGTGCTATTTCTGAGTAAAAATTGTTTCTTCACCATTTGATTAAGTGTAAATGTTTCTTGTTTTAAAAATGTTTAGATATTTTTACTGGAAAACAAGACAAAAAACTGAACAAAATAAGTCTTTTTGGAAGCATCAAGTTTATTTTTCTGATCCCATTGACAGATATTTTTTTCTTGTTTTGAGTATAACTCAAATCTTCAAGTATTACTCTTATAACTTCAAGACTTAATACCATAAGTCATTTTGCTTCTCAAGTAAATGTATCTTGATTTAAAGGATTAGTTCACTTGATAATTTACTCACGCCCATGTCATCCAAGATGTTTGTCTTTCTTCAGTCGAAAAGAAATTAAGGTTTTTAAGGAAAACATTCTAAGATTTTTGTCCATAGTGGACTTTTTGGACTTGAAAATTTGCAAAACCAAAACTTATCTTAGTTATTTTGCATCTCCAGTAAATGTATCTTGATTTAAGAATGTTTAGATATTTGTACTGGAAAACAAGTCAAAAATACTCAGCACATTTTTATAGTGCAATCTGGATAAACGGAAGAAAAAAACTTGCATTCAGTATTTTTGTAATAAAAAGTAGCAAATGTATTCAGTATTGAGATGATCCAACTTCATTTGGCACTCAGCCTTTGCAGAACCGAGGGTGAAATTGTGTTGACCCAGTCTCATCTTTAGCAATTCTCATTTTTCTATGCTATTATGCCTGTAATCAAATGACACACACCCTGCTCATATCGGTGTAATCCTTTAAATATTAAAGTTACTAATACACATAAACACAAAGCATCCTCTTCATCTCTCGCTGAATCATTGTTTGGGTTGACGACACACAGTCCCCTTCCAACTTTCTGTCCTCTGCTTTGATTTAAACCCTCAATATCCTGCTACAGTCAGTCAGCCGCAGGCGTCAAACTTCTCTCATCTATTCTGTACCCAAAGCATTTCAATGACAATATGAAGCTCAAAACTGATCCCAGATCAGCAAAAAATGACGGTTGAGCACACGTGCCATCACTGACATTTGAGATTTTATTGGTAAGGAAGGCTTTGAGAATCTCTCTGTGTTGCAGTATTCACTGTACTTCATGTTTCATTAGCTTTAGTTTAATTTTATAACTCTGTGTGCTCTATACTGTATTTCAGCTATTGACTTATTAGTGTTTGTTAAATCAAGCATTGTTATATTACTAAATGTGAACGTCACAAGATACATTTACTTGAGAAGAAAAATGCCTTGAGATATTAAGTCCTGTTTTCTGAAAAAATATATTAATATTACGTTTAAAACAAGAACAAATATCTGTCAGTGAGTTCTTGTTTTCCTTTTGGATTAAAGGATTAGTTCACTTCTGAATGAAAATTTCCTGGTAATTTACTCACCCCATGTCATCCAAGATCCAAGACATTACTTTTTGCAGTGTAACTCATTCTGCATATTTGTACTCAGACGTTGAGCAATGAAAGAGCATTTGCTGAGCAATAACATTTTCATGTGGGAAATGAAGAAATGTGTGGATGTGATAAATCAGAGGTGTCTCTGTGTGTGTAAAATTTGCAAAAACTGGAGTATTTTTGGTGTAGGTCTTACTGGAGCTTTACAGTTTCCTCAGGCATTTCTGCAGTTATTGGCATGCAGGAGAGAAGGAGGGATGGGCTGGCACTGAACAGACAGAGAGAGACATGAAAACAGCTGCATGTTTGCCCGTGGAGCTGTTTATCAGTTAACACTGGAGCTGTTTTTGATGTCTCATACTAAGCAGGCCATAAGAGAGAGACAGACAGACAGACAGAGAGACAGTTCAGTAACTGGGGCCAGGGATTGTGTAACTCTTGTGATCTTTGCATTTATCTTTTTTCTGTAAATGCATCACTATAAAGTGTCTCTATAATGTTTTGTGCTTTTCTAAACTCCAGCATTGCTAGTTGATGACATTTGCAGCCTTAAAGGCACAATATAAGATGTAAATATGTAAGATTTTTGGTGTAAATATGTAAGATATAACAATGTTATATATTTTGTTAAATTGAGTACTTGCATTATCCCAAATGTTTACAAGAATGTTTAAATCCAGAGAAATAAGCAGTTTTAACCAGGACACGGACCATGTCCATGTGTCGCCTATCAATGACATACGCGCGTTACCCTCGGTTTCCGGTTTTATTTTGTAGAAACCATGGAAACACCAAAGACGCTTTAAAATATTATGTGTTTTATTAGACAGGCGAGCAACTGTTTGGATACATTTATCGACAGAAAACTAATCATGTTATATAGCTAAACACAGTAAGTCTTAATGCGTAAATCTTGTTTTCTTGATTTACCACGAGTACCATATTTTACCATGCCTAATATCGATCTAACTTATTGCAGTGTGCAACAAGTGTCTCATAGTAGCCACCGAGCGAAAGCAGAGTAGCACTATAACAACTTTCAACACACAAATGTCTAATATAAAACAGGGCCGCGTTACCCCACATATGTTTGACCGGAAGAAGCGGAAGTGGTCGTCTGTGGCATAATAAAAGTTCTGCTGCTCTCGAGCCGTGTGTCACGCTGACGCGCTTGAGTCTCATTAGCAATCAATCCAGTGGCCTCGTTCAGCTCCAATGGCTTTCAGCCTCACCTTGCTTCATACTACAGTAATGTTAATAAATCTTTAATACATTAGCTCATCCATGAACATGATTTCTGCCCGAGCCCTGTCGGATTCTTTTCCACCGGCTGTAGACGTGAAGACAACACCTCCCATGATTCCGCGAAATCAAGGCGTCATTAAGCTACGCCTTTGTTTTGAATAAGCGACCTCTAGTGGCAAAAAACTACATACTGTGCCTTTAACGTGGAGTGAAAATACATTTTGAGTTAAACTACCATTCAGAAGTTTGGAGTGTAAGTTTTGTTAATGTTTCTAAAAAGAAGACTCTTCTGCTCACCAAGTCTGCATTTATTTGATAAAATAAATAAGATAGTTAAATATTATTACAATTTAAAATAACTTTTTTAAAAATGTAATTTATTTCTGTGATCAAAGGTCTTCAGTGTCACATGATCCTTCAGAAATCATTCTAATATGCTGATTTGCTGCTCAATAAATATTTCTGATTATCATCAATGTTGAAAATAGTTGTGATGCTTCATATTTGTGTAAATATTTTTTACAGGATTCTTTGTTGAATAGAAAGTTCAAAAGAACAGCATTTATTTAAAATAGAAATATTTTGTAAAATAATGTCTTTACTGTCACTATTGATCAATTTAATGCCTTCTTGCTGGATAAAAGTATAAAAGTATTTGAAAAAATCTCCCCAAACCTTTAAACAGTATATGCACATGAATGACCAAAATTTTCAATTTCACTGCTGTATTTCAATAATATGACAAAGTTTAATTACTTTTTGCATGCAGTGTAATAATTGCACAATCCAACATTGATTTTCAGTTGACATACTGATATTCACAACATATATTCAAACATGTGTATAATATAATATCGTATTTAGTATGAATCTGTCAAAATACCTATGGTTCCCCGCAGCTTATGTGGATTGATCAGCCTTATTTTTGTTTGTTTTTGGCAGAAAGTTTTGTGCTGTTTTCCTAGTCGATGCTGTTTAGGATGTTTGGGCTTTTTAATATGGTTTCAACTAGCTTCATCACGTCATTTGGGTCTCATAGGGGTTTGTAACAGAGAAATCTTTGTCAAATTCAAATGGGTTGCACAACTTCCCACTGCTTTGGGCAGTGCAGTCAAATCCAGAGGAAATGAACTCACTCACTAGTCGATTTCACCATGTTGTCCATTGGTTTGTGAAGATAAATGCATGCCTATCTTATATGCGATTAGTCTAATATTGAAGTCCCCTTTTGAATATCCTGTTTCGGTCAAAAATACAGTACACATTATATAATTAAAATATATGCACAAAGATGTTCTTTTAGCTAATCCTACTGTCATGTTTCAGCTGAGCAAGACAAACCTTTTTTTTTCAGCTTGAGAAATGTTCAGCGTCGAGATTCTAGACAAGATGATTGTCTTTTACAGTGCAAGGCGTGATTTGAATATATCTGCATATTCAGAGCATATTAGCATAGTCTCATATGCATTCATACCAGAGGAGAGATGGGTCGTGTGTCGTAACCGAGTGTGTGCTGGTCGGTCGGCTGTTCGTATCGATCCGTCCACTCCTGCGCAGAATGCATTAGAGTCTGTCAATAGACTCGTGGCCTGTTTTAACTTCGCTTTCACTCTCAATACCAATATTCCTCTGAAATAACTCCATCACTCTCTTCAGAAGCAAATTAAAATTTCATTTTTATGCTGTTTTCGTCACTGCTGATTGGAGTCATGTGACACTATAATATTTCTTAGGTTGGATTGAAATTTCTGGCTGTATTAGAGATACACAGTGTATGTTTGTGTGTGTATTTATATATGTGTGTGTATGTTAATTTTAACTATGATTTATGGCCTCGAGGGGTGAATCTCACGAAAACATGTTCAAGTTACATTTTACTGCAAAAACGCATAAGAAAAATAGCTAATGATATTTCGCAATGATATATTAAAATGATTTAAAATAATAAAAAATAAAAAAACTGACATTTTTTAATGACAATTAAACCACATTTTCACCCCAATTCTCCATGGTTTATTGGTTCTGAATATTATATTTGTGATTTTTTTTTTTTTTTTTTTTTGCATTATTCCTAATGTGATAACAGACTTCCAACATATTATATTGAATGAATTAAAATAGTCATCTATTTTATATTTTGAGTATAAATTATTATTTAAATAATTTCAAATTTTCTGTCTTTTAATTTTGTCATTAGATGTGACCTGGAAATGTTCTTGACAGGTCCAGGTAATATTTCACCACAAAAACACAAGAGAAAAATAGGAAATTATATTTTGCAATTATATATGAAAATAATTTAAAGTTAAAATAATAAATATTTAATATTGTGACATTTTTTCATGACCATTAAACTGCATTCAGCACTCAAATTCTCATTGGTTTACTGTGTGTGAATATTTTATTTCTGACTTTTTTTTTTCTCTTAATTATTTTTATCTGAAAAATAGGCTTCAATTTCTTTGAGATAATTGTTTTATTTAATAATTTAAACATTTACATATTAAAATATTTTAAATATGAATGATTATTTAAATAATTTCTACTTTTTTTTCATTTGAGTTTGTCACTAGATGTGACCTGGATATGTTCTCAACAGGTTTTAGTGAGATTCATCTCAATCCTCCTATGCTGCTTTTTTTTTCTTTCACACATTTTCTGTCTTTCAATTCCATTTCATCCTCTACACTTCTTTTTCTGTTATCCTGCCTCGTGACAGACTGTCTCCCATTGGTTTAGCCGTTATTATGTGCTGTGAAGTATAAGTGACTCACTGGAGAGAGAGAGAGAGGCAGACGAGAGGATAACGAGCGCTGAAGAGATGAACAGGGCTGGACGTTAACGATGTTAACGGCTCTCCGGTCACGATTAATCGCAATCTCGGCTCGTTTATGACATGTCATCCGTCTGCGGCAGCAGCTTGACACTAATCAATAAGCACGACACGATCAATGAATGCTTTCTGAAAACACAGCATGAACTCTATTGACGTCTTACAGAATCATGGTTTCGAAAGTTCATGCTGAAAAAGAAGTACACTTTAGCATACTTTTTTTTTTTTTTTTAAAAAAGTACTTGTTATGGAAATAATATACTTTAAAATATGTAATGTTTTCAGACACTTAATTTCATGTAAATTACAATTAAATGAAAATATATTATAGTTTCAATTTATACTAAAGACAGTTGAGTTTTGTTGTACCCACTTAAGTATGTCTTTATGTCTAATTTCATAAATACTTCTATTGTCTAATGAAACAGTTAAATTGTACTGGTCGAATAGTACTGATAGGCTTTTATGGTAACTAAAATATACTTTAAATGGTTATTTAAATGGCATCCGAGCTTTACAATGGCAGTGAACAGGGGTCACGACTATGAGCTGAAAAAAGTGTGGCTTGTGCGGAAGCGAGATATACTTCATAACTTCACAAACGCATAATTTTGCTTCAGAAGGCTTTATTAACCCCCAGGAGCTGTGTGGAGCACGTGTTTATGATGGATGGATGTGGATGGTGGCACTTTCTTCAGCTCGTACTCATTGATCCCTATCACTGCCATTATAAAGCTCGGACACGTCAGGATATTTATTAATATTTCTGCGATTATGTTCATCAGAAAGCAGAAAGTCATATACATCTAGGATGGCTTGAGGGTGAGTAAAGCTTGGGCTAATTTTCTTTTCAAAGTGAACTAATCCTTTAATTATTCACCCTCATGTCGTTCCACATCTTTAAGACCTTCGTTCATCTTCGGAACACAAATTAAGATATTTTTGATAAAATCCAAGATTTATATTACTTGTCCATAGACAGCCATATAATCACCACTTTCAAGGTCCAGAAAGATACTAAAGACATCATTAAAACAGTTGACGTGACTACAGTGGTTCAACCTTAATTTTATGAAGTGACAAGAATACTTTTTGTGCACAAAAACAAAACAAAAATAATGACTTTATTCAACAATATCTTCTCTTCTGTGTCATTCTCATACGTTGTCTCATATAGTCTCATTACGTCCAGAGCTTCCATGTTCCAGGTCAGAACGCCGACTCATTATTGGCCAGCTCCTGCGTCAGCATAACACACATTTGTCACGCTGCTCACATCATCAGCTGCAGCCAATACTGAGCCGGCATTCAAACATAAACACGGAAGCCTTCACCGTGCTTACTGCATCACCTGCGTAAGGATAATGACAGGTAAGAGAAGAGATTGTTAAATAAAGTCATCATTTTTGTTTTGTTTTTACACACAAAAAGTATTCCCGTCACTTCATAACGTTAAGGTTGAACAACAGCAGTTACGTTGACTGTTTTAACAATGTCTTTAGTACCTTTCTGGACCTTGAAAGTGGTGAATATATTGCTGTCTATGGACGAGTCATATACCTCTCGGATTTCATCAAAAATATCTTTTATAATGTACTTTGAAATTTGATATTTTACAAAGTGCACTTTTTAAAAGTAAGAAATATTGTCAGGAACTCTCAAGTTCACGTAAGTGTCTTTTATTTCATTAACACGTTTTTTGCAAAATTAAAAATATACCTAATATTTTAAGTACACTACAGGCCACATTCAGTACAATTAAACACTTCTTTTTCACATGGGCAGTAATGCCAGTGTTTGGGTTTTTTGTTTTATTTTTATTAATTCTAAACATATTTTAAGTCATATTTGAAGTAGTTGTAAGGGGTTAAAACACATCAATACCATGGTAAAATCCCTGTACCATATGGTATCTCATGTTTTTTTTTTGTTTTTTTTTTTTACTGTATTTCATTCCAGCATTTGTTAATGGATTGCAATGGATTTTTCTCTTTGGAGACCATAATTGGTCTCCGTTCTCACTGTGGAGTTGGTGAATCACACTGTTGTGATTGTGAAAGTTCTGTGGTGGCTGTCATTCCCAGTCAGGATTATTTTTAGTTTGTGGATGATGCATCCGTGTGATTCCACTGACCAGCTGCAGATGAGAGTCAGCGATTGGGTCGATGTCCGAGAGGGAGACGGAGGTTGCTGTGGTGACTGATCGTTCATGGTTGAACCACAGAGAAGAAATGGCCCCCTGAGGCCTGAACACACACACGCGCACACACACACACACACACACACACACACACACACACACACTGATGCTACGTCAGAACAAACATGCAGCTTCACAGGCCGCTAATGCATAAAGATGCAACATTACGCAACCTAAATGACCCACAAAAAAAGTTGGTCACAATTTTCTTTCCGATATTGATGAATTGCACACCAGGCAGATCGCCTGAAGGTAAAGCAATATCCAGGAGATGCTGTGCACAGGTTTATATTAATCTATAAAATCATGTTTAAAAGGTTCAGGGCTGATGGTTTGAACACTTGAACTAATCACTGGATTGGTCTGATTTTTACTAGAATTGTGTTTCAAACCTTTGAAATAGAGTTTGTTTGAGGCACTCAGTATCAGGTAAAGTAGATCTTCATAAGAAGAAGTGTGTTTTGATTTGTTTTCTGTCATATTACTTTTGGATAGACTGTAATTCTGCTCATATTAAACATTTGTGAGAACTCTGTGGTGTATTTTATGATTAGTTCTCTTCCATTCCAGTCTATTATTGTGGTATAAACGGTTTTATAACCACAAATCACTTTGTTTTCTTAGGGTCAGTTTACAATTTGCATATTGATTCAGATGGCCTCTTCCTGTTTCTTAGTGGGCAGCTCTGGTCCAGAACATGTTTCAATGAGAACCAAATGTCTGTGAGATATATCATTTAAAAAAAAAAAAAAATGCCACAAGTCTTGAGTTTGCATTAGTTACTCCACGTGGTTCATTGAAGATCTGCTCCAGCTGATTCAGTGAGTCATTAGATTGATTCAAAGCAATTACACACTATTATAAGAGTTCCAAATTGAATCATTAAATATTCTAATGCATTCAAAGAATTATCAGTCATTCGTTTATTGAATCACGCTGTGTTCTTGTCTGCAATTATTTAGCATGTTGCCCATATGTGTTTGTATTTTTGGCACCTAGTTTGTCTCGCATCCAGTTTAGGTATTCTGTCCACAGCAGATGAATGCAGATGTTTGAAAAATGTTACCGGAAAAGAACGTTATGAACATTCCAGAATTCCAGCATTTGATTAAAAAATGGAACCCGGTCACAATAAGAACCAGTTCGTTATTTCCAGCTCTGCAGGAGAATTTATTAACAGCCTCTCTCTCTCTGTGTTAATTTGTTCTTGCTGTAATTTCTAATTAAGATGAGTAAAACCCAGCAGAGTCGTGATGGTCCCAGCGGAATACTGGCACACACGTGTGTCTGTGTGCATGTGCATGTGTGTGTTCTCATTATTGTTAAGTGGCCGTTTTTGTCGCAGTGTTTATGATGCATTCTTCTGTTTTGCATTTCAGGACAGCGTAACCGATCACCATGACGACAGAAATGCAGGAGATCGCCATCACGGAGGAGAAGCCTTTACTGCCGGGTCAATCGGACCCTGTGAAGGTCACCAAACACACATTTATGTCATTAGATTACAGTTTTGCTGCCACCTGCTGCACATTTAAAGAACTTCAACATACACAAATATAACATAAGCTATTGTTTATGCATTGGATAATGAGTATAATGGATAATTCAGACTAATTGTATGAGCATCAGTTGTAAAACACAGTGAGCTCAACACCTCTCGAGTTCTGCATTAACGCACCAAACTGCGACATTGCCTGGCAACCAGAGAGCCTGCAATTAGATTAATTAACAGTGTTATTTATTTGTTAATGGTGTTTACTAAGTCAAAGCACTGTTACTGTTTCACACATTTAAAATGAGTGATTTGACCAAACTCTCAGAATTTAACAGATGCACCATTTTCACCTGCCAAACCAAAAGGGGAAGACGGGTGAAAAAATGTCACAAAAAACACATGGTGAAGAATGAGGGTTAAAGATTGGGATCTTTCACCTGTTTTATCATAAGTTAGGATTGTGTCAGTGAGCTTTCCTTGAACAAACAGCACTTACTTTTGCTTCAAAGATTGTATTTTATCCTATCGTATCGCTCTTGCCACAATTTTATAAAAATTAGTTTGCCAGTTAAGGCTGCGTGATATTGTGGTTTTACCATAGCTGCACTAAATTGCACCTCCCAAATTGTGGTAAAATCACTTCAATGCACAACCTAAGTGGCTTATTGCTTCATTTTATACTTTGTCATACTGTATCATTTTATTTATTTATTTTTATTTGTTTTAATTAATTTTAAATATATTTTTATCCTACTTTTTAATGTTTTTTTCTTATTGTACCTTTTTATGATTACAGCTTTATAAAAACATTTATGTAAAGCACATTTAAATACCATTTTGTATATGAAATGTGCTAACTGATAAATAAGTTAAATACGGTACAGTCATGCTGTGTTTTAACTCTTTGTATACGTCAACCTAATCACTGTAGATTCAGTAGGCTATAAACTGTTTGTTTGAACTCAGGCTTGAGATATTTTTACACATGTGTTGTAAACAGAGATATTGGTTGTTTCTGCTGATATCAAGATTGTGTGGTTTGAGATTGGTGTGTTATTTCTGTGCAGGATTGTGCAGAGGTTGCGGCCCGAATACTACTGGATCAAGGCCAGGTGGGTTAAAAGTGTGCGGGGCATTCATGATGCACTCATTGTGTGTTTGGGTAGTTGACAGATAAATGGTCAATCAATGTTTTTCAGCATCATTCACAATTTTTTACTATCTTTAGAGTGAATTTGCATGCATAATAATGATCAGATTGTTGTTAAGATTCGGTTCATATCTAGTCATATCACTGCTTGAAGTGTCATGTCAGCTACCCATTATTGCTTGCCATTATCTTTCATTATAAACGCATGAGCATTGTTGTATCAAGCGTTTACCTCTTTCTTTGTGTTTGTACAGGAACACAGTGTGGAGACGCCTCATGGCGTGCTACACGTGACGGTTCATGGTGCCGGAAACGCACGCAGACCGGCTATACTGACCATCCATGATGTGGGAATGGACAGTAAGTCACTCACACTCACACTGACGGGGGTAACACATTACAAGTAACGCGAGTTACGTAATCAGATTACTTTTTTTGAAGTAACTAGTAAAGTAATGCATTACTTTTAAATTTACAACAAAATATCTGAAATACTTTTTAAAATAGTTTGTTTTCATATTTATTGACTGACACCTCTCCTGTCCCCATGTTGAGAGAAATCACAAGTAAGTGCAGAGGTTTTGTGTGTGCTAGGTAAACATGATGGTTATTGTGGTTCTAGACTAAATGTGAGCATGCATTTTCTCATCTCACTTGCACAAAAACAGATTCAGTATTCCTCAAAATGAATAAAAACAGTGAAATGAAAACTCAGAATTTTACGCAAACCTGCAATAATTAAATATGTTAAATAACACAAATATACTTTATGTATTTAATCTCACTTTATTAACTAATGTCTTTGCTGCTGACCTTCAATGTTGCAATTCAACCATACTAATTAGCAAAAATGACTTTAGATAAACATCACATTTGTTTTTTGTTTTTTTCCCTTTTGTTTGTTTGTTTTATTGCTGAACTAAGGGGCCGTTTACACAACACCATTTTCAGT
Source organism: Hypophthalmichthys molitrix (assembly GCA_037950675.1). Classification (NCBI taxonomy): domain Eukaryota; kingdom Metazoa; phylum Chordata; class Actinopteri; order Cypriniformes; family Xenocyprididae; genus Hypophthalmichthys; species Hypophthalmichthys molitrix. The sequence continues at coordinate 33,450,976 of CM075498.1, read as the reverse complement.
TAAAAATTGCACATTTTTGAAATCAGGTTTTTGAAAACGATACCGTTATTGTCTCCATGTAATCTACAAAAACATGTTCAGTCTATAGGTGCATCTAGTGTTTCTTTACAACGTGACATTGCCAACTACTGGGCTGGCAGCAGAATACATTTTTAGTCATTTTTGCAGATCCGTGTGAACAGGGATCTGTACGCGAAAAACATAAAGGAAAAACTTTTCTGTTTTTAGTATGTCATTGTTGTGTAAATGTACACTTAGAGTGTTTAACTTTTCTCTCATGCATCTTATTCTTCTGTAATCCAGAATAACAGCACAGCTGAAAGGTTTGTTTGAACTGTGCATTTCATTCAGCCTGAGACTTATTCATTTCACTTTGGGTGTGAAAGGGCTTTTATATTTGCCAAAAATAGAACTTGTTTTTTTTTTGTTGTTGTTGTTATTAAAAACAACAAGCAAGCCTCAGCCAGGTGAGAAAAAGTAACACAAATGTAACATATTGTATTACTTTCCATAAAACTAAGTAACACAGTTAGTTACGTTTTTAGGGAGTAATGCAATACTGTAATGCATTACTTTTAAAAGTAACTTTCCCCAACACTGCTGACAGAAAGTAACACATTTTATTTTTTAGCACAAATAACACAACTTTGGTTTTGCAAAACACACCTTTTCCAAAGTTGTACATTTAAAGAATATAAAAGAGCTTGGAAAAAAAATTAGTTCTCTCAATTACACTTGCAAACAGCAATCATTTTTTCAAACAAGCAAACATAGATTTCAGGGAACCTTTATGAAACATGACAAAAACAAATGATGCCACTGACCCCTAAATATGATGTTCCCTTTGCGATTCTTTAAGCAGAATAAAACTGTAACAGTGAAAAATTCTGTGAATATTATATGTATTCTGGTGTAAATGAAACGATGTAAAAAAGAATGGCTAAAAGCAGATGTAGATGTGACGTTAGATGATAGAAATGAAGCATATAAACGTGTTTGTTTTTGATTTGGATTTGATTTTTTAATGATGCTTTTCCTCTAGATATGAAGTAGAGCTAACTAGTTAGTTCTTCAGGAATTGCCTCCTAACTTTGCACTGCTGACCGTGTTGTGATGGTGCCGTGTAAATTATTCCTGAGAAGTAAACAGGGACACAATGGATATTAAGAATGGACTCACAAGCAATGATCACGTGAGCGATCTCAGTCTGGAGCTGAACTTCACACCGTCCATTTCGCCAAACGCTCTGAACAATGAACACTCTGAACTTCCTCATGCTGACACACAAGTTTTGTGAATCTCTGATGCCTCCTCCGTTACAGACGTCTATAATGCTTTTGGAGTCGTCCTTATGTAGAAAAGACTGGTGAGAATTTACACCACAAAGATGTGTTTTAATTAGATAATCTACCCAGATGCGTGACTGCGTCGTGTCAAAATTAATTTGGAGAACATGTTTGCTCATAAAGACAATAAATGCGTTTTGATTCGACGTTTTCTGACAGGGAGCTGGCCAGTTAGAAAACATCTCAGGTTGATCATCGCTGGAAGTGATGTTATTCAATCCATCACCGAACACCAGAGTCACGAAGAGTGCGTGAAGAACCGTCAGTCTCATCCTGAAAATTGCAACAGATGTTTAGAGATTTACAGTTAGTTGAAACAGTTCATAAGATAATGAACACAAATTTCTTCTAAAATATAATAAAACTAGCAGCAATTACGTGTATTTAGGAATGATTACTTCAAAGACTATGATGATGTTCAACGTTATTTATAGCTTTATAACTTTTGAAAAATAACCTGATTCAGTTTCGTCAAAGATTGGACAGACTTTGTTATAAGTAAGTATGTGAATCAGTTCAAAATTGCAGTATTTTTATGATTGACCTTGAAAAAAAAAAAAAAGTAATATTAAACAATTTTAATAACTTTAGGTAAGTTAATAACTTTATTAGTATTTTTACCAGATCCAAATGTGTTAAAAATCAGATTAAAACTTTAGGACGAGTTTGAAAAAGTACATTTTCAATAGAATTTAACTGTATATGTCATAGTTCAGATTTAGTAGACTTTCTGAAAGCTACAATGTCAGTTATTTACCTTTTTAGTTCCTGAGAACTTAAACACTGCAACCCCTCAACTGTTTAACGAGTATCACTTCCCTATTCAGTAATGGTTGGATATTTTGTGCTGTCAAAGAAAAAATGTGTCAAACTGTTTTACCAGGTTTTCTTCCCTTGTTTTTGACATCAGCATTTGCTGCAATGTAACATACACCATGTTTGGGGTCAGAAAGTGTTTTGATGTTTCTGAAAGAAGTCTCTTCTGCTCACCAAGGCAGCATTTATTTGATCAATTTACAGTGAAATATTATTACAATTTAAAATAGCTGTTTTCTATTTCAATATAAATTAAAATGTAATTTATTCCTGTGATCAAAGCTGAATTTTCAGCATCAGTTTTCAGTGTCACATAATCCTTCAGAAATCATTCTAATATGCTGATTTGATGCTCAAGAAACATTTGGTTATTGGTGAGCATTTATTTGAAATTGAAAACTTTTTTAACATTACTGTCACTTTAAATTTAATGTATCCTTGATTAAAAAAAGTATGCATTTAATTAAAAAAAAAAAAATCACACAGACCCCAACATTTTGAACAGTAGTGTAGCATATATAATACTTCAAACCTCTATTTTGAACAAATAAAAGAAGCATCAAAGCGGATGCAATAGAAGATCCTTCAGTATCTAAACTTTGTTTTACATTTTGCACCGTATATGAAAAAGATACAGATTTACCTTTGTGTCATTCTGAGCTTGTGCAAATGAAAGAGTCTCGTTGAGTCTGAGCTGAAGTAGAAAGTGTCACTGGTCTGATATTTATTGGGTAGAAAAGAGACAAGTGTGAAAATCCGCCCATTTCTTGGAAAAGCACTGCAAACGTGTTTTGTTTTTTTGTTTTTTTGCAATTAAGCAGAATTTTGGTAATTAAGTTGCAGTTTTTACTCTTTTGAGACCCTGTTCTTTAGAAATTTAGATTTTACTACATTACTACATTGTATCAGAACATGTTGATATACAGTTAAAGGGTTAGTTCACCCAAAAATGAAAATTCTGTCATTTATTTCTCACCCTCGTGTCGTTCCACACCTGTAAGACTTTCGTTCATCTTCGGAACACAAATTACGATATTTTTGATGAAATCTGAGAGGTATATGACTCATCCATAGACAGCAATATAATCACCACTTTCAAGGTCCAGAACAGTAGTAAAAACATTAAAACGGTCGACGTGACCGCAGTGGTTCAACCTTCATTTTATGAAGTGACGAGAATACTTTTTGTGCGCAAAAACAAAACAAAAATAACGACTTTATTCAACAATCTGTTCTCTTCCCCGTCATTATCCTTACGCAGCTGACACAGTAAGCATACCCTGCAAACATGCCCCTGCGGGGGCCATGCTGGCTTTTTGCGGGCACAGTGGGCTAGGGCCAGCCCACAACAAACCTAAACAGGCCCAGTGCGGGCTTGCCCAGGTGAGGCCTACAGCTCTGGGCTCACTGCGGGCTCTCTGTGAGTAGCTCACACTAGCAGACTGCCCACATTAAGCCCATGATGGCCCAGTGTAGGCCAGCCCGTTCGGGCCCAGAGCAACTTTTGTACCTTTGGGCCCATGCAGGTTTTGTGTAGGCAGCCCACTTTCGTTTCCCATGCTCTGTTTGGCTGTATTTTTATACAGTATTTTCTGTTTTCTTAAATTACATACAAATGTATGTAAAATTACAAATAATCTGTATTTAATACAGTAACAAAACAGATGATAAAACGGTCAAAAGACTGGCAGTAAAGTAAAATCTCCTTATTTAAATAAGCTGAAAACACTGTCACATGACCAGCAGCAACAGAACATTAAACACTAACTGATCTGTCTAGATCTCAGCATCTTTACTTATTACAATCCTAATTGTCTATTTCTTTCATACAAAACTTTTAGATGTTGATGTTTTATTGAAAATAGTACATTTTGAAGTCACCGTTATGGAGGTGAGCGTTTGCTTTAGTTGGGCTCTTGACCCTTGACTTTTCAGCATCAGTTGTTCTCTGACTGCTATAACTGTGTGTTTCTAAAGCACATTTGTGTAAGCAAAAATTGCAAGAGAAATTCTGGTTAGATGAAGTTGATTACTTATTGATGATTCAATCATCATGTAGTGGTCAGAATCAAAGAGCTTTATATTTTACAGAGTATGATTTAAGGAATATTTGAGTGGCAGATGCCCCTGCCAGTCATTGACCATTTCTCTTTTAACGATCATTAACCATTATTTTCATTAATTGTAAACGTTTGGCACCCTGTGCTGCCAGATTTATTGTTGTTGATTAATAGTGCGGGCCCTGTGTGGGCCTAGTGAGGGATTCCTGGGGGCTAAGTGAGGGCTGCCCGTGCAGGGCCAGCGCTAAGGGGCCAAGGTTTTGCCAATGAGCAAATTTTCAGGGGCCCTGCGCTAGCAGCCTGCTGGGGGCCCTTACGCTAGCCCTAAGTGGGCCCGTAAAGGGCCAGTGCAGGCTTGTTTGCAGGGTAGTGAAGGCTTCCATGTTTACGTCCAAATTCTGGCTTAGTATTGGCCAAAGCTGATCACATGAGCAGCACGACGCATGCGTGTGATGCTGGCACAGGAGCCGGCCAATAATGAGTCTGCGTTCTGACGTAGAACCTGGAAGCACTGGACATAAACAATGTACAAGAATGACAAAGAAGAGAAGATATTGTTGAATAAAGTCGTTATTTTTGTTTTGTTTTTGCGCACAAAAAGTATTCTCATCGCTTCATAAAATTAAGGTTGAATCACTGCAGTCACGTCGGCTGTTTTATTGATGTCTTTAGTATCTTTCTGGACCTTGAAAGTGGTGATTATATTGCTGTCTATGGACGAGTCATATACCTCACAGATTTTATCAAATATATCTTAATTTGTGTTCTGAAGATGAACGAAGGTCTTACGGGTGTGGAACAGCATGAGGGTGAGTAATAAATGACAGAAATTTCATTTTTGAAACACACTCAGACAAAGGACAGAGATAATACCAAGCTTTGCTCAGGCAGCTTTTATTGAAATTATATCAAATTTACACATTCATGTGGCACAGCAACTTTTTAATGTAGATTTTTTTTTTTTTAAGTACAGCAATATCTCATGCCCCATATATATCTTTAAACCCCAATCAAATAAAAAAGAGCTTGAAAAACAATTTTGTTTCTAATTGCTGTAATTGAAAATGGTAATAAACAGCAATAATTTCTTCAAACAAGCAAGCAAAGACTTCAGGGAACATTTTGAAACAGACAATAATGAATGACTGATCACTTCTGGAACTGATTCACTAATACCAACACATTCACCAAGGGACATTTTATAAATGAATGACAAACTCTGACCTCAAAGGACTAAAGGCAGCTTGTATTGAGCAGCTGTAGACCTGATGTTAGATAATAGAATTGACACGTATGAACATATTTGCATTTGTCTTGGATAATGACGCTTTTGGTAAAACGTCCTCTAGAGATTAAGTAGAACTTACATGCTACTAACATTCTACTTACCACTTCTGCAGATCTGACCATGTTCTGGTGGTGCTGTGTCAGTTTGTCCTGCATGGTGAACAGGCAAACAAACTGTTTCAATGGCCTCACAAGCAATAATCACGTGTGCAATCTCAAACTGAAGTTGAAATTTACACTCTCCAATTGTTGAACTGCTTTTAACAATGAACACTAAGAACTTTTCCCTACTGATGCACAGGTTATTTCTGTATCTGATGCCTTCTCCATTGCAGACTCTCATAATGCTTCTGATGTTGTTTTTATGATGGAAGGATTGGTTTAAAGTTCTGCCACAAAGTCCCATTACTGCAAGATAATATCCCCAATAAGACAGCTGTGTCGTGTCGAAGTCAAGTAAGAGGATGTGTCTGCTTATAAAAGTATTAAATGCGTTTTTATTCTGATATTTCTGACAGGGAGTTGACCAGTTAGAAAAAAGGTTGATTTTAGGTTGAACATCGCTGGAAATGCTGTTATTCCGTCCATCACTGAACACCAGAGTGATGAAAAGCAAGATGAGAACCGCTGATTTCATCCTGAAAACGTACAAGGAACAGATGTTTACAGCTGCAAAGATAGTTTAAATAGTTAATAAGATAATGATCACAAGCTAATGAACAACTTTTACAATATAATGAAGCTGTATTCAGCAATAATGTTGCCAAGCTCATCAACATAAGTTTGCTCATTGTACCTTGGGTTTTAGGAACGATTGCTTCAAAGACTATGAGATTCACCTTTATTTATAGCTTCATAAATGCCTAATGTCATGTTTTTATCCTTAGCCTGATGATGATTTCGACCAGCACAGCCTGGAGAGGATTTGAATTGAATTTATGACAGATAATATTAAAGCCGCTTTGATCAGTTCATTTTCAACAAATGTGGAGAATTTGATTCCTGCTTAATTTGGCTCAGAGGTTATTGGGTAAAAATTGCCAGTGCTTGGCTGCTAAACATACAATTTATGTGCTGTAATTGCAAAACACAGACCTCTTGATACTGCATGTTATTGTCCGAAATAAAGTTTACAGCATACACCATAATACAGATGTGTCTGAATACATTGACACACTTTCTGAATTCATTATAATATACAACTGAGCCAAAAAATGCTGCTAGTTTACCTGTTTAATTCCTGAGAAGTTGATTATAGCACTTATTTAGGGTCTGCTTTTCGAGGCCCACTTTCCTCCTCAGTATTTTGTGCTGTGAAAGAATAAAAATGTGTGAAATTGTTTTAACAAGGTTTCTTCTCATGCAAAGCATTTATTTGACGTCAGCATTTCCTACAATGTAATATGCAGAATGTGATCATTCAGACCTATACCTGTGCTGTTTTTGAGCTTGTGTCTCGTTGAATCTGATCTGAAGGACTGCCAGAGACACTCAGTTGACTGTGATATTTATTGGGTTGAAAAGGGGCAGGTGTGAAAATGCATCACAAACACATTTTTTCAGTACAAGTGATACTGTCTCTAATAATAATGTAGATTGTTTAAAGGTAGCTGTGCATATCAAACTGAAAAAGATCAGCTCTTCACACTTGGTCCATGTGGTTAACACTTGAATGTGTTTAACTAGCCAAACAGAGTTGATAAAGTGCATGTACAAAAATAAACGCATGGGAAAAACTGTTGTTTTCACTAGAAGTTTCTGTTGTTGCATGTGCAGGGGTTAAGAACTGGAAAGTTTGCCAGAAGCCAAAAGAAAGAAACAGATCTCAGTTTAATGAGTAGAGAATCAATGTAATACAAATGTAGAATCACTTGGATTGCTGTTGTACATTTCAGTTTGCAAATTACTCATTCAAGCTAGTTTTGTGAGTTCAAATGATTTGTTGAAAAGATTTGACTCAAAAGAAAGATTTTGTAAAGTAAAGTTAAGTTGCTGCCTATCTCCTAAGTTGTTGCAAGTCATATTTGTGCTCTGTAGCATTTTAATTTTCTTTTTAATGATTGTTTTTTATTGCTTTATCCTTTTTGTTTGTGTTATTTTGAGCACTTCGTGGCTACTGTGTAGTTTTGAATATGCAGTTTGAATGGAATGAAAAATGCATGTATGAATGTAAACATAAGAAGCTGTCATATGAGTGTTGGTGTATGTAGCTTTTTGTGTGCTAAAATATGTTCTTGTATCCCAGCTTAACCATTAACTGTAAAAGTGAAAGTAGTTCTGATTGCTATTCATGAACCCTCAACATTGTGCTATTTAGCAAGACACTTTAAAGTGCTCTAATTATGCTATTTTAAAGGCTCTTAATCAGTGTTGCCAAGTCTGCGGTTTGCCCGTGGAATTGGGCTACTTTTACACTGTTGCCGGGGGTTGTTTTTCATGTCCGTGGGTTGAATCGACCCAAAATAATGTGATATTTAGCCCCTGGAATGCGAATTTTACCAGGGGAGCCCCGCCAAAAACTCAAATTTTGCCCCCCGGAAAGCGATTTGTACCGTAGAATGCGATTGGGCTAGTTTTGAGGAGCAGTTGGGCGGGTTTTGTTGTGAAAACCTGGCAACCCTGCTCTTAATGTTTTGTTTTGAAGCCACTTACAATATGTTTACATGATCCCAAAGTAAAAACAAAAACAAAAAAACACACACTTTAATATCCATAATATCCATTGCAGCATCACCTCATTTCTCAGAGTCTGAAAACAGTTTGTTTGAAGATTCAGTTTTTCTAAACTCCTCCTTTCCACAAGCCTGCTCTGCTCTGATTGGTCAGATGACCCAGTCTGTTGTGATTGGTCGACCGTTTACAGCACATGTTGGAAAACGAACATCCATTACCATATCTGAATTTAAACTCCGGAAGCTTCCTCAGCACTTGATACACAGTGACACGAACAGTAACAATGGTGTCAATTTTTACATTCACAAACAGCTGTATTACACACGACATGGAGGGTAATATTCGAAAAAGCATAACGGGGCACTTTAACCTTGGGCCCTATCATACACCTGGCGCAATGCGGCGTCAGGCGCAATGCAAGTGTTTTTTGCTAGTTTCAGCCCGACACAATTATCATTTTCACGTCCTGCACCATGTTGTTTAAATAGCAAATGCATTTGCGCCCATTTGTGCACCCATGGGCGTGCTGGTCTGAAAACGAGGTGTGTTCAGGCACATTGTTGGAGCTTTGCTATTTTGAGGCAACTGAAAACGACTGCGCCATTGACCAACTGAAACCTGGTCTAAAGTCAATGGTGCAATATTTTTTTATTTTTATTATTTAAAGAGCGCGTTAGTAATATGCGGCTATATGCGGGTGCACAACGCGCGTACACTCTGCTTATTAGACACACAGGGATGTGCAGCAGCACACAAACAATATTAAAAATAAAAGGATTACAAAGTAAAAGATTATTATTGTGTGCATAAAGATAAAAATGCTTTGGTGGAATCCGGCTTGCCCCGTATATGGTCTTTAACCTCACGCGCTAGCAGATCCTTTTCCTCACTAGAGAAGCGTTCAGTTTTTCCGCTTGCAAATTCCGCCATGTAAATAGCGAATCCACCATGACGCGAGCGCAACTGGCTTTTAAAGGGACTGGGAGATGAAACTCTGGTTGGTTTATTGCACGTTACGCTCAAAACACACCCATGAATCATTAAGAGAATAGAGACAACTCTTTTAGACCATGCGCCGGGCACGCCGACCATTTTTCCCATCCTTAAACTAGCAAAAGTGGATTTGGACACACCCTAAGCGTACTTGTGCCATGCGCTTTAGACCATGCGCTTAGATTGTTAAAATATGGCCCATAAAATTAAATGATTTTTTTACTGTCTGTCTCTCTCAGGTAAGAGCTGCTTCTCCACCCTGTTTAAGTTTGAGGAGATGCAGGAGATCGTCAAGAACTTCACTGTGGTCCATGTTGATGCTCCGGGACAGGAAGAAGGCGCGGACATTTATCCTGCTGGGTATGTGATGTTTATATATATAAAGTGTGAAAAATTTATATACCTGGCGTTTGACACCTGTCAAACCATCTTCAGATCCTCAGAAAGTGTTAGTGGTTTTACATCCTCCGTGATTTATGCACATTGTGACTCAGCGTCTATTTTTATGCTTTCACATGTCCTCAGGCCACTGTGTCTCATGTTAGACGTGTTAACAGTCCTAAAATGTTTTTATTTCCTCTGACAGATACCAGTACGCAACCATGGATCAGATCTCTGAGATGCTTCCTGCTGTCCTGCAGTACTTTAAGTGAGTCACAACAAGTCATTGCATGTTTAAATCTTTATTAGTGACACCTGCAAATGCCACATGATGTACTTGACAACATGATTCAATGCATTACGGCTGATTATTTTCATCTGGTTTAGTTTCCGCACAGTTATCGGTGTTGGAGTCGGAGCTGGCGCTTACATACTGTCCCGATTCACTGTGAGTGTCACGTCTAATGCCTGCATTATTACTGATGTTTCATTTATTTAATATGGATAAAGTTTTTGTTCAGTAATATACAGAAATGACCTATGTAAACACCATGACTTATGAATATGGTAATTATTCAAATTCACGGTTTAGTATATATACAGTACAAGTACCATGAATATGATACGTCACCATATAAATACACACAATACACATAAATATTGGATGAAATAGCACAGTATTCTAATAAAATTAAACTATTTATATCAACAGTTTTCAGTTAAGTGCCCAGAATTCTAAAATGAAAACTATTTGTAGGTCTCCATATAGTGTATTTTCATTTTAACCTTTTTATTGCTTTCTGGTCAATAATGGTAATATGATAAAATTTCACCACTTTTTTTGTTTTTTTTTATTCAGTTTAACCCTTTAGTGAATGTTGGGCCACTTTCTGGTATGTTTTGAGTTAATCTTTGAGTTTAGTTCAAATTTAGTTGCAACATTAATATGTTAAAATACAACATATACTGTATAACACAAGCAGATGCTGAAAGGCTGAATGAAGCCCTCTGCTGGTCAAAAAAAAAAAAAAAAAACACCACAGACTGAGACATTAAATATTATTTCACTCTGTTTAAATAGACTGTAGAAAATTAGAAACATTAAAAATAAAATCATCAACCAGCTTATCACAATGCATTATAGTATTGCCTTATTTGCAAAGGAAACATGCACTGATGCCTTAGATTTTGACCAGAAAGGAAGGTAGCATCTTTTTGCCAGTGTTTTGAACAGAAAAATGCCAGTCATGCCTTCAAATATAGACGTTCACTGGGGTTTGAAATGGAGCTGCAGCATCTTTACATTCACTGAACGCTGATTTACATCTGCTTTTTTTCTCTCTCACACACAGTTGTCAAACCCTGAAGCTGTGGAGGGGCTCGTGTTAATCAACGTGGACACAAACGCACGAGGCTGGATGGACTGGGCTGCCCAGAAGGTCTGTCTGCTGTATATGATGCTGCTGATTAATAATAACGGGCAATATGTACCTGAAAATTACTTGAACAGCTTGTGTTTCTTCTGCAGCTCTCCAATCTGACGTCTTCCCTCACAGACCAAATCCTGAGTCACCTCTTCAGTCAGGTGTGTGTGTGAGTGTGTTTGTGCTTCAATAACAAGAACATTAGTTTAGACTGAGTGTGTGTGTTCTTGTCTTATTCTTGCTGATATAGATGAATGTTTTGCACAATTTATCCTCCTTATCATACAGATATTCTGATCAAATTAAAAAATACATGGACGCAGGGTTATTATAGTTAACTAAAACTAAAACCATAAAAGATTTTTTTGTTGCTTTAAATAAAATATATGTTAACTGAAAAAAATATATAAAAACTTGATGTACTAAAATAACTAAAATTAAAAATAAGAAAACTTTATTGACAAAAAATGCCATAAACTCAAAAAATTATTAAAACTTTAACTTAAATTAAAATAAAAATGGATATAAATGGAATATACAGAACATAAATTATAAACATTAAATTATTCAAAATATGAATAAAAACTATAATATCATCTCAATGATACTAAAATAACAATTCATGGATGTAAAATAATGGTTCAAAAATAAATTACTTTATTATGTGACAGAATGTACAGAGCCCCTAAAGGGCCATGATGATGGAAAAATATGGGAGAAAAAATAATATTTCAAAGCTTTTGCATTCTCTTGCAAAAGTTTTGCCTTCCCCTGAGAAACTTCACATTTGCTCGCAAAGAACTCAAAAGTTTTGTGAGCTAAAGCAAAGTTTCTTGGTTGAATGCAAATATTTGCAAGAGAACACAAAGCATTAACATATACTTTTTCCTCCTGTCTATTTTTTTTTCATCACCATGTCCCTTTAGGGGCTCTATAAGAATGAGACTGTGAGATGGAAAATATACAGTTTATACAGTTTAGCAGCATCATACAGAAATATTTGTCCACAGAATGATGCAGTTGACCAATCATTTCCATTTATGCATTTAACAGACGCTTTTATCCAAAGCGACTCACATTACATCAATGCATTCTATGCAGTATACAGTTTATATTTATTTTTGAACTTATGCATTCTCAGGGAATTGAACCCATTGCTAGTGCCAGGTTGTACTGTTTGAGCTACAGGAATCAAAATCAGTTTATTCAGAGAGATGTATGATCATTATGCTATCTATTATGAAGGTGTGTAAAACAGTGAAACACTTACTTTGGTGTGTGTGTTTTCAGGAAGAGTTGTCGGCAAACACAGAGCTCATTCAAACTCACAGAGAGAGAATCTCTAAAGCACCGAACCTCATCAACGTCGAACTCTTCTGGAAGAGCTACCTGGGGTAAAATCACCTGATTAACAGCACAGAATATGGAATTAATCACAACAACGTGGTCATATTGTTAGCATTATTATGAAATATTTAATCACAAAAGACCAAACGTATCTTAATGTTTTATTTCACTTGAAAACACAAATATAATCAACCTTTTTCTTTTTTTCAAAATCAGTTACACATTTGTCCACTGCATTAGAAGATGAGAACAGATGTTCCAAAGGGTTATTATCTGCATTGTTGATTTATGTTGCTGTAAATAAATAAAAAAATACAATGACATATAAAGTGGACAGTTATGTAGAATTATGAATAAGGGTCAAGGATGGTCAAACATGGTGGTTTGGATGTATGAACACATCCTGAATGGTTAAAAAAATGGGTTTTATTGATCGGACCACTGAAGCAGATGATGACAGTTGAATTATATATATATCAATGCTGTGCATGTTTAATTTTGCATTAAAAAGTTATTTATGTGATGTAAAATATGTGCAGTACCTTTCATATATGATACGCAACATGCATGCAATCAGCAATCAAGTTTACATGTTATACAAAGCAATGAAAAACAAATGCAGTTTGGGTGACTTTATAATCATCAATTATAATCATCAATCAATTTTCTTTTTGCCCTACAGTCGCAGAGATCTAAGCATCGAAAGGAACAACACTTTCAAGTAAGAATGATGAAAAGCATACCCAGAATGCATCTGTCTCTTCCGTTTGTTCCGTCTGGTCACGTGTCTGTGTGTTTCAGATGTCCTGTGATGCTGGTGGTTGGTGATCAGGCTCCATATGAGGAAGCGGCTGTAAGTCTTTATGCAAATAAACACCATTCATCCACAAATACCCATGAAACCCACTGCACGTCTGTTTCTGTCCACTAGGTGGAGTGCAACAGCAAACTAGATCCAACTACCACCTCATTCCTCAAGGTTAGGACTTCACCTGTGTTTTATGCATGATTTTGTTCTTTTATCAATGATAAATGTATTTGTGTTGTTTATGCGAATATCAGTCCATAAAGTGATTGTTGTCACAAAATCACGTAGATTTTGTTCTTGAACTCTCTGCGTTGTTTTTATTCAGATGGCTGACGCCGGCGGGATGCCACAGCTGACTCAGGTACATCACATCAATTTAAAATAGAGTATTTGTCAATACAATTAATTTATACTGGTGAAAACTGTGTGTGTGTAAATGAAATGTGTTTCGTTACAGCCCAGCAAACTGACAGAAGCGTTTAAGTACTTCATTCAAGGCATGGGATACAGTAAGTCACCTAAGAGGGGTTTTATTATTGAGAAATATCACAAAAAATTGATGAAATTGGGGCTTTTATTTCAATCACAAGTACTAACACTACAATTCATAGTTTTTAAAGAAATTAGTACTTTTATTCAGCAAGAAGGCATTGAATTGATAAAAAGTGACATTAAATTCATTTATAATGTCACAGAAGATTTCTATTTTAAAAAAAATGCTGTCCATTGAACTTTCTATTCATCATGCAGCAGCAGCACAACTGTTTTTAACATTGATAATAATCAGAAATGTTTCTTAAGCTGCAAATCAGCATATTAGAATGATTTCTGAAGGATCATGTGACACTGAAGACTGGAGTAATGATGCTGAAAATTCAGCTTTGATCACAGGAATAAATTACATTTTACAGTATATTCACATAGAAAACAGTTAATTTAAATTGTAATAATATCTCACAATTTTGCTGTTTTTGCTGTATTTTTGATCAAATAAATGCAGCTTTGCTGAGCAAAAGAAACTTTCTAAAACTCTTACAGAAAAAAATCTTACAGATACAAAACTTTTGAAGGCTAATGTAATATACACAGCTTCTCATGTCAGTAAACAAGAAGTTTAACCCAACTGTTTTACCTATTTTTGACCAAATTAACTGGAGCAAATGGAAACTTATCTTTAGTAAATAATAGTTAACAGAAGCCCCAAATATGGTTTATGCTGTTGTTTTTAAATAGCAAGGTCTGGACCGTAATGTCAGAGTTCCTGAGATCGAGAGATCAATTATATACTTTTTCATAAAATGTTTGACTGGGTTGAATGTATTAATAAGCTGCTTCTCTTCTTCCTTCAGTGGCATCCTCCTGCATGACGCGTCTCTCTCGCTCGCGCACCACCTCTCTCTCTTCCTCCTACTCCATGGAGGGCTCGCGCTCCCGATCCCGTACGCTGTCCCAGGGCTCGCAGGGTGGACAGCTCCCGCCGAGCCCGTCCCATACCATGGAGGTGTCATGCTGAGGAGCGCCAGAGAGGGGGAGAGAGATGGACGGATGAAACGTTTGGGTCCTGTGGGCGGTGGAAAGTGAGTTTCGTGCGTGACGACGGACGGGCGGATGACGACTCTCTCCCTCCCTTCACCGACCCGTCAGGCAAACGATAGCGACATGGGCGGGGCCTTTAGTGAGACCCAAATGTAGTGTTAACCAATAGTAATACTTCTAATATGAATATTGATTATGATATTAATATTAATAACGACAAGCGTCACTGAAAAAAATAAATAACAATGTTTCTCTTAAATATTACATGTTGAATTTCTAAACAAAAGAATAGAGAAAAGAGTATATAAGCTCATAATGTGTGTCTGTCAACTTCTATGTGATTTTTTTGGTGTGCTTTTTTCTTTCGTTTTTGTATTTTGTATTATTATTTTTTCTCTTATACAATCCTGCTGCTGTGAGAGGGGTACAGTATTTTCGGAGACGTTGGTGACAGTTTTAGGCCGAACGAAGTACTCGTCTCTGTAGTTGACAGCCAGCTCATGTCTTCCATTTGATCCTTTGCGAAAAAAGCTATATACATAAAAAGCGAGAAAGAAAAATACTGTAATTATATTTTACTTTGATTTGTTTGGTTGAGGGGTCAGGGCCTTTGGGGTCTTTGCCTGTTCTGAATTGCATGCCGGAATATTCTTGACCACGTCCGTCTCTGTGTTTTTTTTTTTTTTTTTTCTTGTAGTTGTTTTTTACGTCCGTTTTATTTTGGTGAGAGTGTGTGTGTGTGTGCGGTCTTGGTTCAGTAGGAAATAAAAACACGACAGTCACAGGAGTTGTTGTTTTGAAGTCAACAGGAAATGACTTTCACATGTAACTTCTGAAAGCTAATGTATTTTCATTGAAACAGGAAATTCAATGAGAATAAATGTAAGACGGGATTAACTGTGAGGAACTGATTGGATGGTGAAAAGTGTCTCTGTAAGATGGTGGTTGAGAAGTAAAATAAATTAAGGACGGCAGTCGAAAAGAAAAGTTGTTTCAGAGGTGGAGCGAGTTTGATGATTTTCACCAATTAATCGTTCACAGTAAGGGCAGAAACATGAACTAAGAAAGTAAATAAAGTCGATTTCAAGTTGACGTTTAGGTGAAAGGATATATAGAGGGGTCAGACAAGTGCTTCCATCAATGAGTGTGTTTACATGTACAACGAAACTATCAAATTCAGCTCATTGTGAAAACTCACCTCTAGAATTTACCAGCGAATCAATAAATCAAAGAAAACTGTTTACATGCGATTTTGACATTATCCATTTTTCCCGTTGAAATCACAAATGCGCATGTCAGCCTGCAGGGCAAGAGTCATTTCTTTAGAAATCTATTCTAGTTGCATAAACAAAAAACTAGAAATGTGTCGCTTGTGTGTGTGTCATGAATGAGCTGACAGAGCGCTTATAAAGGCATTTCAACCTTATCTCATGAGAATGTGTAACTATCTTATGTTTTTGCATATTGGTGGTGAATTAGTAAGATGTGATTCCTACAAAAGCGTGAGATTTTTAGGAAAAGTAAGCATGAAGTTCCACCCTTTAAATTGTACAGAACGTACTAATGAGAATTCATACCATTCGCCACCAATGTAAAATAGTTACGAATTGCCACAAGAGTGTGTTGGTTGTGGTATATTATGTACCTCCGCTACATCATTTACCATACATACATACTGATGATTTGGCATTTAAAGGCTTTTCCCAATAAAAGCCCACTGTTTAAGGCATTATTAATTATAATCGGTGTAAGGGCATGCATGCGAACACACTCATTCAGTCCCGTTATAAAGCAATCACAGCTGGTACTCTGATGTAGTTTGAGAAAAAAACTGCAGGATGAATATTAGCCAGTGTGATGGTGAATTTTAGGAATAATGATTTTTATTCAAGCAGATTCTGACCTGCAAGCAGGAATTCATCTACAGTCTGTCTTCTTCCTTGACTTTTCAACCTGATCTCATGAGAAAACGCAACTATTTTACGAGGTGATTTCGTATGAATTTGTAAGATATGGTTCCATTTTTACAAAAACGCAAGCATGAAGGTCCACGCCTTAACCTAAGCATCAGAGGGGTGTAAAGAGATCATATAAAAACATACGAATGGGATCAGTCACTGTGATTTTGCCAAGTAAGACATATTTTGTTGATCCTGGAACTGCATTCATGTCTGAAAATTTTGTCCTAACTCTACCCATAAGTTATCCCTTAAATCAGAGGGAAATGATAGGTGAATAACACTGATAAAGAAGCACCTAACCCTGTTTGTAAACTTAAACTTGACATAAACTGTAAACTTCTCCCTCAAATCTGATTGGTTGATTGGAATGTTGTTCCAGGATCAATAAAGATGTTGGTCCAGTGAAATCACATTCACTTGAATTGGGTCCATACAAATTAGCCACCAATTTGTCGAAATGTAAAATAGTTATGAATTGCCATAAGTTGTGAGTTTTTGAGTGTGTACCATGGCAGTACCAGATTTGTGGACATGTACTATCATTGTACCATGGTATTTTTTTAAAGGGTTAGAAAATTCTGTCATTAATTACTCACCCTCATGTCGTTCCACACCTGTAAAACCTTCGTTCATCTTTAGAACACAAATTAAGATATTTTTGATCAAATCCGATGGCTCAGTGTGGCCTCCAAGCTTTACGAATCTTGTTTCAAATCAGCGGTTCGAAGCTCATATCAAACTGCCAAAGTCACGTGATTTCAGTAAAAGAGGCTTTGTTGCATCATATGTGTTTTGAAGTGTTTTGAAATTTCAGTGCTTCACGTGACTTTGGCAGATTGATACATGCTACGAACCACTGATTTGAAACAAAAGATTTGTAAAGCTTCGAAGGTTCATGAAGAAGTGTTTTGTAATCGCCGATCATTAGATATTGTTGAATGAAGTCGTTATTTTGTTTTTTTGCCACACAAAAAGTATTCTTGTCAACATTAAGGTTGAACCACTGTAGTCATATGAACTGTTTTAAATATGTCTTTAGTACTTTTCTGGGCGTTGAAAGTGTTAATTTTCTTGCTGGCAATGGAGGCCTCACTGAGCCATGGAATTTTATCAAAAATATCTTAATTTGTGTTCCGAAGATGAACAAAGGTCTTACGAGTGTGAGGGTAAGTATGACAGAATTTTAATTTTTGGGTGAACTAACCCATTAAACTACAGTGGAGTACATTATCATAGTACAGTATATGACTATGGTATTCATCTAGTACTGTGGTATAAAAATACCATGGTACTGCCACAGTACTGTATCCCAGTTAGTCGGAAGTGTTTCAATGGAAATGTTAAGGGTTGGCTCATGGTGATACACATTTGTTTTGTTATTTTGAATGGTTGTCCCTGGATTTAACGTAACTTGAGAGCACTAGTTTTGGTTTAAAGTGTACTTAAAGCCATTGAGGCATCTAATGCTTAACCATAGTGACTTGTACACAGAGTAAAAACAGCGCGTGTCGAAATGTGCGTCAACGCATTCTGACATGTCTGAGCGTGTATGAGGTGCTTAAACTCTCTAAAGCACAATAAGATAATCTGTGTGAGTTTGTTTAGAAGAATAGTGACGATTCAAAGCACTTGTGTTAAATTTAGCTTTCTGACTAACCAGCCCCTTCACTGCCAACAGGGTTTAGCCATGTTAGTAACCCATTAGCTCCAAGAGCTCTTCCAATCATCAAGCCATTGAGATTAGTAAGTTAGCATAGATGCAATGTACAAATTGTAAAAGACTTTATGACCTCTGTACCAGTGAAGCGACATATAGAGTGCTCAAAAGAATACCGAAATCACTGCGGGTTTTTGCGATATTTTTGACACGATTGCTAACACTTGCCAATAACAACATAGACCAAAACTGTTCTCACATCTGCAAATGCATCGCAACAATCACGTTCAGCAAAACACTGCCCTGCAAATAACGATAAATCATTAAATGATTATACAACGTTAACTGGAAAGTTCTTCCAGTAGTGCCGTGCGCATTAATGTTTGCGCGTTCACAAGCATCAGAGCTGCAGCACTTTGTTCGTAGAGATTCTCAAATCACATTTCACTTGTCTTCATGCTGTTTTAGAGATGTTTTACTTTGTTTACGAATAAGTGGGATGTGTAAGAAGAAAACTTGGTATTTTTCTTCTTTCTTTCTAATGGAAAGCTCACGTTGGAATCAGCGTGGGATGTTGTTAATGTTATGTTAATGATCGCGATCAACATGTTGACTGAAACATCATCCCAGATTCACATGAGCCTTTACCAAAAATAGAAATAGTTCAAATCTGAAATGTTTACCAAATACATAGAGAAATAACCATAAAAATTTGAGAATTAAAATGAAAATAATGAGGGAATAGGATGGATTAGCTCATTGTGTGTGTTAAGACGGTGTGAATGTAAATGTGTGTCCATTTTCTTTCTTTCTTTTTTATTTTTTGACTCTCCTCAATGAAACCCTTTTCACCTTTTATTTTCTGTGAAGTAGATTTGTGTCTCAATGCCCTAATGGGTTAGACATCAGTGTGCTAGTTCTTGTGTAACTTTTTTAGCTTTAGCACTAAAAAAGGAAATAATGTAATTAACAAAAAAAAAATTAAAAAGTAAAATGTCATGAATAACAGAATGCAATCAAAATTAATTGTGTGGCTAATTTCTCTGTGTAATACTATGAACAACTGGAAAAAAAAGTAATTAAAGGGATCAAAATGACACTTGTAATTTGAGTCTTATTTTCATATACATACTTTTGGGTCATGGAAAAATATATTTATGTGGTCTTGTTGATCTTTTTTTAATTGGTCAGACTCTTGAGAATCTTTGAAAATATAACTCGTCAGGAATAGATACATTAAAAAATGTGATTTTAAATTTGCATTTGTTTGTGTTATGATCATATAAACTAATCTTTTCATAAGATCTAAAACTATACACATATACACATTTTTAATCTGAAATATGTTTTATTATTAAAATTTTGGTTCAGATCAGAATAAAACAAAAAGTTATTTAAAAGTTATTCAATTCAATTTTATTTATAAAGCACAATTAAAAACAACAACAGCTGACCAATGTGTTTAACATAGTAGACCTACTAATGAATTATAAACACATTAAAACCAACCATAAGCCATAATGGATGTAAAACAGGGCATAAAAGACAACAGGCAACAAAGGACATCATAAGGTAAGGCTAAAGAGAAAAGATACGTTTTTAACTTGGATTTCAAAATATGCACTGTTGGTGCATTTCAAACAGAAACTCTTCCAAAGTTAAGGTGCAGCTATGGCGAAAGCTTGAGCACCCCTAGATTTTTACATTTTACTTTGTTTTAGAAGTGGCAAGGCCATTTTAGGCCCTGTTTAAACCTGGTATAGAGGGTATGCATTGACATCACTTTCCTGCCGGAACACGCCCCCTCAGCCAGACTGAGTGGCAAAAGAGCCTGCCGCATGGCTGGATTTAATAGGTGAAACTGCAAAAACACGAGTAAAACAAACGATTATCAGTTTAAACTAAAAGTTGGACTCAATATAGTGTTCCTTACAACTTACCAAAGACCCATGGATATTGACATGCAGCCAGGAACCGTGTTTCCTGACATTTATATGTGCCTGATTTCGACGCCGGGGAAATACATCAAACAAATTTGCCTGAAAACGCTTTATATAAATACAATATATAGGTAGGTGTAAATCTGGGTGATCACTTATAACAATGTTATATATATCGTCATATCGTCCAGCCCTAAAACTTGTAAAGCTTTTTTCAGTGTTTATTGAAAAACATCCAATTGTGCAAAATATAAGATGGTAAATATTTAATTGATGAGTTGTCAATATGATGTAGGGTATGATATTACTTCAAAATTCAACACATTGACACAAAATGATAACTGCAAATCCATGTTTCGCTGCCTGGAATCCAGTTGTTTCTGTGTGTTAGAAATCAGAAATGGTAAGAGAACATTGTGCTTGGTAGGTTTTTTTCGACCAAATGCATCGTAATACCAGGTGTAAACAGGGCTTTAAAGTTTTAACGACAAATAAAAGCACTTTGAAGTCAATTTTAAAATTGACCGGGAGCCAGTGTACAGTAAAGACCCTTAAACAGGAGTGAAGAAATAAAAGCATGAAACACTGTTTTAAAGTGCTTGAAGAAAAAAAAGATTTTACTTTAGCCATAGCTCTTAACTGATAAAAACTGGATTTGACAAGTACGGTAATTTTCTTATCAAATTTAAGGGCACTTTCAAATAAAACACCCAAGTTTTTCCTCACATGATTTAACTGAAGAAGATAAAACACCAAAATTTATGTGAAAAATTTCTGAAATGCAAAACACAATGAAGTTTAACATCAGAAAGGCAGGCAATGAGAGAGTCTAAGCCATTTTTGTGCTTCAGGGGCAGATAAATTTGTGTATCATCCATATAGCAATGATAATACAAGCCACACTCTAAAAAATAATGGGTTAAAACAACCCAAGTTGGGTTGAAAATTGACAAACCCAGCAATTGGGTTGTTTTACAGTTGGGTTAAATGTTAGCCACTATAAAGCTGGCTTAAAATGAACCCAAAATAGGTTGGGGATTAAAGATCAGACACATAATTACTAGAGGCAACAATAATAATCAAAAGGTGGACATTTATTAAAAAGCAATTTAACAAATGTTTATTGTTTCATTGTTATTCATGTAGCAAATTAGCTCAAAAGAAATATGAATAATTAATCATAACTAGTTATAATTAATTATAAATATTTGGATCAGTTAATAAAATTAACTTAATGTAATAAAATTAATATTACAATCAATTAACCTGTTATCCAATGAACACACAGTGTTAATTGTTTATTAATTCTAAGAAATGTTAATTTCCAGGTTATGGGAAATAACAATCTTATGTACAGCACTACTCAGAGCATGTAGTCAGGATCTGCATGAATAGGGACTCCAGTATGAGCATGAAACATGGACAACTTTATGTGTGACATGGACAAGACTTTATTAACTAGACTAAACACTTAACTGCTCTAACATTCACACACATACATGCATACAGTTTACCAAGAGAAAGAGAGAGCTGAAGCAGAATACAGGAAAGCAAGAAGTTACAGCATTGTTTGAAATTCAGCAGATCAACAGCCTTGAGCAAACCATCAGTTTAGTTCTAACACGGCCTTCTTTAAAAGGGGTAAGGATACTTAATGTATCGAATAATGAGACTAAGTTTGATACTTGCATGTCTTGCCCAATTGAATTAAACTGTCATGATGCAATTTGTGGAGGCTCCCGTTGAATCTTTGCTGATATTGTCATGATGAAAGAGAACCAGTTGGATTCAGAGGATCTTTGGGGAATAGAAGGTCTAGGCCGAAGCCTGGCACAAGCTTGGGGTTCCTTAGAAGCTTCTAGCTTCTTAGCATCATCTTCACATCAGCATTTCTCAGTAAAAGAGAAGAAGAAGAGAGCTTGATCTTGTGATCAGTGATTTTAAGGGGCGAAGATGTCACACCCACTTGAGATGTCTGAGCCAATAAGGAGTTGTCCCCTCGGAGGGAACTTTATGAGTCTTTGTGCCTTTGGCAAGATATTAGCATAAGACACTGGATTGGATGAATGAGAGAACCTTCTAGATTCTTATAATACTAATGTGTCACAGAGTTAGTAACATGTAACATAAATTACCAAATAGTAAACGAAAGTTGGAGTCCATAGATACCAAACATGCTACCCATGTGATTTCAGTTAAATTTACAACTCTGGAACATTAATACCAAAATAGTTCAAAAGAGAGAATTAATACATAGAATAAAGCCTATAAAAGGAAAGTCATGAGATGAGAAAATTGGATACATGTTTATACAATTCCCAAGTGCTTATATAGAGAATATATAAGATTAAGAGGGTTTATTTGTCCTTCTCAGAAAGAATGAAGTCAGAGTCAATAGTAATTCTTTCTGATCGTAAAAGTTCTTATCAGTTTTCCTGTGTCCTGTAACAGGACACCTAGTTCTTCCTGTGTGTTAGCTATGTTTGGAATGCTAGTTGCAGTTTTAGGGGGATGGGTTCACAGAACTTTGATAGAGTGAGTTTATGGGTAATTCATTAAATATAATGAATAATTGTGTGTCTGATTGGTCCAGACACTACATTCATTAAACTTATTAATAAATGTTCATTTATTAAACATAATTTCCAACATAATTTGGGTTCATTTTAAGCAAGCAATGCAGTAATTTTTAACTAGTTAGGTTAAATAAAACTACCCAGCAGGTTGGGCAAATATTTAACCCAACCGCTGTTTTTTTTTTTTTTTTTTTTTTTTTTTTTTTAACCCAGCATTTTTTAGAGTGCATGCTTTTCAAATATAGAGCCTAAGGGAGACACAAAGAGAAAACAAAATGGGGGACAAAATTGAGCCTTGTGGGACACCACAAGCCAGGGGAACAACACCTAAATGATTTAATAAATGATTGAAACCAACTTAGAGCAGTTCCTCTAATGCCCACAGCTTGCTCTAACCAAGACAGAAGAACATCATGATCAACTATATTTAGAAGATTCTCAGAAACCTGTAATGGTTTGTGTTTTATTTTCTCTATATATAGAAATCCGGACAATGGTTACTTTGTTAAATGTGCATTGCTCAGGTCAGTGTTGATATATGGCTCTATCTGTTGCTAGAGGGCTGAAATAAATTCTAACATAAGAACAATAAGATATTAGCGGAAGCACTGAAACACAATCCTGTCCTTCATTGCCAAATGTACAATTATCAAACTGACAAGAAAGAGGTTACCACAGCGATTACAGATCTGACTGCTCACAAACACTTATAAAACTCAGAAACCGGCCAACCAACGACACAGACGACTGCAGGTATGTGAACCTTCATGATCTTTTCTATTATTGTAAGCAGTTTAATGTGATTGAAAGACTATTGAAAAAGACTGCCACAGGTAATTGCCAATACACATGTAATTCATGTTTATTAAACCTAATGGTCCGAGTTTTATTAATGGATTATGCATTTATCCAGATTAATAATTGATTATCTGGATTACTACATTTTTATAATTTTTACTCATAATTTATTTATAAATTAAATATTTTGGGGCAAAAGTGATTTATCTGTGGACAACTAACACATTATTTTGTGGAACCGTTTAATCAGAAGAAAGAAGACATTAAAAAAAACTGTGGTAATTAATATTCTAAAATAATTACATAATTACATAACATAAATTTTAAGCTAAAAAAGCTAAAAAAAAAAAAAAAACCACAATCCAAAATGTTATGATTCATAATATGTGGTTATTTTATATTTCCATATTTGTTTTTTACTCATATTAATTTTTGTATTTTATATTATACTAATGTATTTGTACAGTATATGAAAAACATATTTTAACTACTTCCAGCTGTGTGCAAAGTAAAACATGTAAACTATGAATATGTGAGTATTCCTTGTATTTCTGTATGACTGTATTTAGTGTGATTAAAATCTAGCACTATGATTCAATAATATCAGCAGTAGAATCAAATAATCTATATCATCTTAAATATTTGCCTTTTCAGTGTGGTACAGCAAATGTTTATTTCCCAAAGGAAGATGAAGCATTTGGGTCTTTTTGCTGTAACTGCTATTCTGCTCTTCAACGGTTGTCACTGCAACTCAACAGCAATGTCTACAACAATCACTGAAAACCCAATCACTCTGCCTACAACCACTGGAAACACATTTACTGGAAACACAGCTACTGGAATCACAACCTCTGGAATCACAATCACTGGAACCACAACCACTGGACTCACAACCACTGGACTCACAACTACTGGAACTACAACCACTCCGCCTACAACCACTGGAACCACAACTACTGAAACCACATCCACTGGACTCACAACTACTGGAACTACAATCACTCCGCCTACAACCACTGGAACCACAACTACTGAAACCACAACCACTGGACTCACAACCACTCCTCCTAAAACCACTGGAACCACAACCACTCAGCCTACAACAACTGGAACTACAACCACTGGAACAGTTACTGGAACCACAACCACTTTGCCTACAACCACTGGAACTACAACCACTGGAACAGTTACTGGAACCACAACCACTTCGCCTACAACCATTGGAACTACAACCACTGGAACCACAGCTACTGGAACCACAACCACTGGAACCACAACCACTGGAACCACAATCACTGGAACCACAACCACTGGAACCACAAACACTGCGACTACAACCACTGGAACCACAACTACTGGAAATACAACCACTGGAAATACAACCACAGCAGCAGCTACAACAGTGATCACAAAGATCAAGGTTTCAACTACAAGTGGAGCAACAGTTGCAGCTTCATCTTCAGTCTATCAGCTTCTCTGTGCAGGTAGAATAACATTTACCATATTAAATCTTTGAAGTTTTAAAGAGCAGTTCTTACTACTTGTTGTAGACAAACAAACAAACAAAAAAGAAAAGAAAAACAAACAAACAAACAAACAAAAAGGATTATCTGGTATAAAAAAAGATAGAATACCAACTATAATACACTACGATTTCAAAGTGGAATGATTTCACTTAGTTAGTCTTTGGATTTCGAAAAAAGTACATCCTAACTCATTGAAATGGACTGGTCAATCACATTAAGGCAACAAACTTACTCAAATTTTATGAGCATGTTCAGTTTGTTATGAATTTCATTTGTACACGTTATTCTCAAGAGAATATTGTTTAACATTATCTAGTAGTCCACATGGTTTAAATAAAAGAACAGTAGTTTCAGTTAAGTTTTGATAAAAGATTAGGATTTTATTTTTATTTATTTATTGGAATAATGTGCACTTACTGTATTACTTTATTGTTTTAATGGGTTCCTAAACAAAATGCATGCAATGTGTGTTGTTTCTCTGCAGGTGTTCTTACCTGGACGCTGTCGCTTGTTCATTGGAGAAGTTAGCAGATATGGAGAGACCTGAACATGAACTAAGAATCTGGCCAGGAGCAGCGGATAACTTAATATCAATTGTTTATTTTATGTTATTGTAAGATTTTATTTTATTTATTTATATATTTTTTGGTGTTCAGTTTGGCCATGTTAATAAATATTCTTCATTATGCTTTATTTGTGAAGTATTATCATCATATGTACACCAATCTATTAACACATCACAATCACATGTATCTCAAATAAAATTTCCATCAATTTGGATTACATAGTTTTAACATAAATGAATAATCTGAATGTGTTCATATTTGTCAGTCATACATAAATGAAACGAGTAAGATTTATGTAATTGTATTAATAAACTAAATGGGATACATATTTGTCAGTCATGCGTAATTGAAACGGGTAAGATTTATGTAATAGTATACAGCAAAAAGCCCATGTTAAATTAACCCTGCCTAGTGTTAATTTTATATACACACTACAGAGTGTACCATTGAAGCAGTGTTGAAGTTAATGAGATAATTAAGTAACGATTAAACATTAGTGATGAACACCTGCTGTTAACAAGAATCACTGAAGGAAAGAGAAACAAGAACAGGAGAGAGAGAGAAAAGATGACCAGGGGCCGTATTCACTAAACATCTTAAGGCTAAAAGTAGCTCCTAACTTGCCGATTTAGGAGAAACTCTTAAAAATAATGGGCGTGTAAGTCCTAATTTTAGGACTCCTAAATTTTTGCTCTAAGAGTATTTTACAAAGCATTTTAGTGCTAAAACTAGCTCCTAAATCTGTGAACTTTAGGAGTAGTCCAGAGGCCTTCTAAGTCACTAAAGCCCGGGATACACTGCACAATTTTAGCAATCATATATGATCATTACAAATCACACTGTGCGACATGGATCTATTAAACTTGGGTATGACATGCATGTAAACTGTACGATGATGACACCTGTTGACTCGTAGGCTACGATGCAAGTTTCTATTGAAGAACAAAACATCATCAGCATGTGCTAGTGGTAAACAAAAAGACAATGTTGAATTACACTTTGGCAGTGGTAGTTTTTATATGTGCTGAAAAAAAATGAAGCGGCGAAAGAAGAAAAGAAAAGAGCTTGAGGTAAGCAGTTTTAAGTTTTAGCGCCATGTTACGTTGATTTCATGTCGCATTTTTATTGGCTGGTCAGTAGACGTAGGGTCGTAGCAGCAGACACTGTGCGTTGATCATGCTGAATTTCTGACATTGTCAGAAAATGATCGTAGACTATCTTTGGTTGCAAGACCAGGAAAACAGCAGTCTTTGAACCTCTCTCACTGTACGACATAGGACCACCGATTAAGAGCCACGATCACAGAAATCGCCACGATTGTTTCACGATGGCAATCTTTAGTCTGGGACAGCCAAAAATCGTGCAGTTTATCCTGGGTTTAAAACCAAATCACAAACAATCCTAATGGCCGTTGCTGCCAATATGCCTCAGCAATCTACCCCAAAACACTGTACACCATTGAGGCAATAGCGATAGAGCCTTGGGTGAGGCTAGATCGAGGGCTCCAAGCTTGGAATTTAGCCCAAACCCAGAGTTCTCCCCAGCCGAGAGTGAGGAACGGGTGGCGGAGGGACACAGAAAACTGTTGAGGTAACTATAGGTGAGTTGGCTCTCGTCTCTGTATATATACCTCCTCTCAAGCTGATTAGATAGACCGTTTGAACGTGCTCCTCCCAAACTTTTTTATAAAACATAATTTGTCACTTGAATTCTGCATTCTCTCGAGATGCAGACATGTAAGAGGCTGACAATTAGCTGAACATATACTAGTTTTATTAGTGACACTTTCCTACATTTTAAAACCTTTATTTGAATATGGCAACATAATACCTCATTCTACAATATTTCTATGAATAAATCACTGACAGAGACCTATCCTCCATCAGCCAGTCGCTGTGGTCATAATTAGTAAGCATGTTGACATAATCCGTAGCAAGAGGTCAACCCTGCCCTTATTCTTAGCTTAAGACTTTTCTCTTTTCCTTAGTAAAAGTTGGTCTCAGCAGCTTTGTGAATAGGTTTTAAGAGAAAACTCTTAACTAAGAACTTTTACTGCCATTTAGAAGAACTCTTAGTGGTGAGATAAAATGTTTTGTGAATACGAAGAAGAACTACAACTAACTTCAGCCACAGCCTTAGATGAAATCAACTGAAGATAAAAGAAGACATTAAATCTCTCAAGAGCTCAGCAGAGGAGGATTAAACAAACATTACCAACTTTTATTACTATAATTTATTACTATCCAGATTGACTTAATTTCTGTAATTTCTGTTTTAACGAAAATAATAGTCTAATTTGAAGTCACCATGATGGAGATCAGCATTTGCTTTAGTTGGGCTCTTGACCCTTGACTTTTTAACATTAGCTTTCTCTGCCTGCTGTAACTGTGTGTTTATGAAGCACATTTGTTATGGCAAGGAATGCTAGATGTGTTCAGGTGACGTTGATTATGTATTGATGATGACATAATTATCATGTAGTGGCCTAAATCAATGATCTCATTCTGAATCTAATGCTCTGGTTATATAGTACTTTACAGAACAAAAATATATGGGAATATACTGCAAAATTTAATGCGATATACATGTATTACATAATACATTTCCATATAAGGGAAACTAGTCCTTACATTTTTTCAATACACTGCAATATATGCATTGACCATGTATGGCTATATATCGATACATATAAAATGTTTAGAAATGAAGACAAAAATAGTATTACATGTAATATTCATAAACTGTTTTATCCTTTATTGTATACATATTTTGCACATACATGTTCCCATATAAATGTGAATGCTTTGTACACACATATATACATAAATTCACAGAATGTGTTACGAGTGGTAACAACAGATTTTTTGTTCCCAGTATGCTTTGTAAATAATTATAAAATATAAGAAATATATTACATATATTATATATATATTATATTACATATAATATATTACATTATATATTTCTCTATATATGTGTGATTACTGCATGTGATTTACTGCAGTAAATATATCTGCAATATTTTACACATGCAGTACCACATATATATTATATATATAATGAAGTGTATTATTGAATATAAAATTACATACATTATGATATATTAGTAAATATATTTTTTAATATATGAAAAGCGGCAATTCCTTATGTATTATTCAATATATTGTAATTGACACAATATATTAATCTGTATATTTGCAAATATACCGTTAAATCATTTAATATATTGAGCATTCATATACTGTATAGGGAAATATATTTTATTTGTGTAAGGGTAGTGTGTTATTCATTTTGTAGTATTCATAATAGTAGCCATGTGATTCCACAGTATGAGATCCATCAGTGCTGTTTCAGTGTACATCTTCACACCACTTTTTTGAGCGATAAAATAAGAGATTTCAAGTGGTCAGTAATTCATAATGATACTTTTGTAAGTGAATAATTTTTTCTGTGATGGATCAGCATCTATTCTGCATTTTCATCTTGAATATTTTCATTTGTTGTATTTATTATTTTTTACCAGTTAAAAAACCCATCACATGACTTAAAGCCCCCTTATTTTTCTGCTGTTCTCCAGCTTTCCTCAGATCCTCCAGGTTCTTCATCCATTCATCTTTTCCCTCCTCATTCAGTCTGGGAATCAAGAAATCCAGATGTTGAAGAGTGAAAGCGCTGTCTGCTTTTAATGCGATCTTAGACAGACTCATGATGATGGTATAAGCTTCGTGCAGAAGGTCGGACTTTTGTTTTTTATTCATCTCCAGTTCATGGCTCAGTTTTTTTCTATTTCTGTTTTATTCTTAGAGTCTTCAATGATACTTTCATGTTCCTTTTTATTATTTTCATATTAATTTTTGTCAAAGCTGGTTTCAGGTCGGTCACCTTTGCTTTCATACTCCTTTTTGAGCTCATCAAATGTCACAATGACTTCCTCTGTCTTCATCACATATTTTTTGTTCTCTTTGACGTGTTTGCTGTAATGACAATTCCCTCTACACACAGTGCAGAAGTTGTTTTTCATGACAGAACACTTTGAGAGTTCATTGCTGTTGACCCACCAGCAGCCCTTCACATGACAATTTTCCTCACAGATGGAGCAGCAAGTTGCTTCAGTGTTCCTCCATGATTCATTTTTAATGAGGACTTTTTCTTTGAAACTTCTTTTGACTTTAAATTGAAAGTTTTCACATCTCTTAATCTTGTCTCTGTTCTGTCTTGCAACTTTCTGAATCTCAGTAAGTTCTTTCATTTTTTCCTCCTCCTCAGAGATTCGCTGCTTCAGATTAGAGACACGGGCCTCAAGTCGTCTTTGCTCTTCTTGAACATCTAATGTCATCTGAAGACTTTTTTCTTCCATGAGTGTCAAGAACTCATTCATGCTTCTCTCTCCCATTTCCCAGTATGTTCTGAAACTTTGATCATACAGTCTGTCTCTTTTCTCTTTCTGCCGGTTGTTGAATAAGAAGTGAACTGGTTCATTGTCTTCATCTCTTCTCAGAGTATTTCTGCTTTTTTAATGGCATTGAGGGCATCTGTTGGAGGTCCTCCATCTGATTGTGTGAGTAGAAACACTATGTTATTCTCTATATCTTGACCAAACAGAGACAGAACTGAGTGAAATATGAAAAGCTCTTTTCCACAGAAACGATTCTGAGATGCCTTCATCACAAAACACTGCATCAATGTAATGAATCCCATCCTCGTCTGAAAATAATCTGCTCAGATACTCAGAAATCTCTTTGACTTTCTCGTATCCTTCAGTGTCTCCATATCCTGGAGTGTCAATCAATGATGGTCAGAGATGTTGGGTTTCCTTCAACAAACACCTCGTAAACAGTGATCTCAGATGTCTGGGATTGTGATTGATCTTTATGTTTTTCTTCTTCATCTGTGATTTGATAAAACTCTTCATTCTCAAACTTCACTCCCAGTAAGTAGTTGATCATGGTGTTGATGACGGTGGTTTTCCCAGCTCCGACTTTGTTCTGCTTGTTTCCGTTTCTTCTTCCATATGTCCATTGTCTAACCTTTTTATTAGTCCCATCAATATATATTTTTTTCTGTCTTCAGTTGGTAAAGCGCTGGAAGTCCTGTTTTTTTAGGATGGCATCATAACGTGATCTGCAAGAGATAGAAGCGATTTAGCATTACTGTGTTTTGATTTCAATCGGCAACAATATACAGGGGCATGACAGATGATTTGTAGTGACATGATGGCTATTGTTTATGACTGCTAATAGTGTTACATTTTATGTTACAAGAGAACATATTATTATTCATATTCTCATTTATCTACATACTCTGACTCCTTAAGCCAAACTATTTATGGTTGTTGGTTCACTCAACTAGTAATGGCTGTACACAAACCAGTGCTGCACTTATAAACACTACTTTATTAGGCATTACATAAAGGGAAGATGAAAATCAAATGCCACTGAAACTTTTCTCAAGGCAGTCAGTTCCCTTCAGATGTCACGGACAGAAGAGTAGGAGACAACAGACTGGTAAAGGTGAGAGAGTTTATTGACAAACAGCATGGCAATAACAGATGATTATCAACAGATGGAGATGTGGATTATTTAGAAGGTTAACTGAATTGGTAATACTGTCCTTTTCTTGCAGGTGGATGACTCGTGGACGATGGCGGGTGCAGGGATGGCTGTAACACACAGGAACGGTAGGGATACACTCACGCAGACAATAAGCACGAAGACGAGGAAGATCACTGGAGTGGAGTAGGTAAGTATTCACACGATGCTGGAACATAGGAGAAAGAGGAGAAAGTCCTCCTCGCCAGGCTCTGTGGGAACAGAAACAGAAGGGTGGTGAGACTTAAGTAGTGATACATGGAATGTGGGGTGAATTCTGTATTGTGGTGGAAGTTGGAGCTGGTAGGTGACAGGGTTGATTTGCTTCACGATGGTGAAGGGACCAATGAATCTGGGACTGAGCTTCTTGCAGGGCACGCGCATTCTGATTTCCCGGGTTGACAGCCATACCTTTTGTCCTGGTTGGTAAACAGGAGAGGTGGAGCGTCTTAGGTCAGCTGCCATCTTGCGCCTGCAGAGAGCTCGTTGCAGCTGATGGTGTGCTGCGTCCCAGACCCTCTCACTCACTGCTGGAACATCAGACGGTTCCCCGGACCAGGGGAACAGAGGGGGTTGGTAACCAAATACGCACTGGAAGGGAGTGAGTCCAGTGGCAGGTTGACGTAGAGAGTTCTGGGCGTACACGGCCCAACCCAGGAACTGGTTCCAGGAGTTCTGGTGGCCATGGCAGAAGGTACACAGGAATCTGCCGATCTCCTGGATCTTCCTTTCCATCTGCCCGTTCGACTGCAGCTGGTACCCAGATGAGAGGCTTATGGTCACACCTAGGAGATGGTCCATGGTCCGACACAATATCCTCAGGAATCCCATAGTACCTGAAGATGTGGTTAAACATGATTTCAGCAGTGTCCATGGCTGTGGGTAGACCCTTGAGGGGTTTCAGCCGGCAGGATTTGGAGAATCTGTCGACGACCACCTGTATACAGGTACAGTTATCGGAGGGAGGTTGATCGGTAATGAAATCTACTCCTAGGTGTGACCATGGTCTGTTGGGAATGGGCAGAGGAAGGAGTTTGCCGGATGGAAGATGGCGAGGGCTCTTCGAGATGGCGCAGTCCTTACATCCCTGCACTTACCTTCTCACATCCCTAGCCATGTTCAGCCACCAGAAGCGCTCTTTCAACAGTGAGAGGGTTTCATTGGCCCCTGGGTGGCCAGTGCCCAGAGATGTGTGGGAAGAATAGATGAGCGGAGAGTTGGGTTCTGTTGACATACTGTAATGTGCTGGTGGAGGCATTGGAAGAGGGAACTGAATTCTCCGACCATTGGATGGGACTCACGATATCTTCAGGGAGCATGGTTTCAGGAGTTTCGTTGGTCTCTTCTGGAGCATAGAGACGGGAAAGAGCGTCAGCCTTTACATTTGTGGAGGCAGCTTGGAGGCTCTCTTCGGGCAGAATACATCACTGAAGGGGGTGTAACACGGAGGAATATCAACTGACTGCTTTTCTACTGGACTCTCGATGGAGGTGGAACACACAGGAAGAGACTCAGGAGGAGGAACAGAAGGCTGAAGTCGTTGTGGAAAACAGTCAGGGAAACGGGTGTCGCCCCACTTCAGGATTTCTCCGGTTCTCCATGAGATGATAGGGTTGTGCTGCTCCAACCATGGGCGCCCTAAGATCACATCAGCGGTGGAATCCTCCAGAACCAGTAGATGAAGTTCTTCCATGTGAAGTATCCCCACATGAAGTTTCACTGGTCCAGCACACTTATGAACGGGTTTCCGACCGAGTGGTTTGCCAGTTACTGAATGGATCTAGTAGACTGACGGCGTTGAGGTTGTCTTGAGCTTGAGCTGATGGCAGAGGGGCCCAGAGATAAAGTTGCCGGCTGTCCCGGAATCGAGGAGAGCATAGACTGGAATGGAGACATTGACAGCAGTAAGTGTTACGATTGTGGTGAGTGGCTTCATATTCTTAATGGAATGTATAACGGCAGTCACCATGGGACGAGGTGGACGAGTGGGACATGTAGAAATCACATGTCCAGATGCACCACAGTATAAGCACAATCCTCAGGTCAGCCATCTCTGCCGTTCAGTGGAAGTTAGACGATTGTTCTCCAGTAGCATGGGTTCTATTACTGGTTCTGGAGGGTTGATGGACTCTGGCTGACAGAGTGATGATGTACGTAACAGCTGGCCCTGGTGTTCTTCAAGACACGACTGCATACAAGTGGCGAATCTGATGGATAGTTGGATGAATAGTTCGAGCCAGATGGAATCCTCGTATGCAGCGAGATGCAGCCGCACCCTGGGATCCAGACCCTGACGATAGGTGGTGAGCAAAGCTTGTTCGTTCCATCCACTGGCAGTGGCAAGAGTCCTAAACTTGAGGGCATAATCGATAACAGACATGGATCCTTGTTTTAATTGATAAAGTTGCTCACCCACTGCTGAATCACCAACAGGTCTTCCGAAAACCTCTTTGAAATGGGTGAGGAAATTCGCCAGAGACTGGGTTACTGGTCCATTCTGCGACCAGATGGTTTCTGCCCACTGTAAAGCACCTCTGTTTAACTGGGAGATGATGAACGCCACCTTGG
Organism: Hypophthalmichthys molitrix; assembly: GCA_037950675.1. Taxonomy (NCBI): domain Eukaryota; kingdom Metazoa; phylum Chordata; class Actinopteri; order Cypriniformes; family Xenocyprididae; genus Hypophthalmichthys; species Hypophthalmichthys molitrix. The sequence continues at coordinate 33,417,125 of CM075498.1, read as the reverse complement.
AGCTATCATCAGGGTATAATTGCGGCTGCATCTCCAGGACCAGCAAGCATTGCAAGATGAAGCCGTTGCAGTCCTCCGCCGAGCCAGAGAAGGGTGCTGGTTTGGCCATGGGACTGGCGTATACCAGTGACGAAGGAATGACGGCAGTGTTTGCGGAAGTGAGAGCAGGTGCAGAAGTGCCTGGAGTTCCTGAAATCCACGAGTTCCTGAAATGGATCTGGTGAGCTCATGCTGTTTGCTGTACGGTGTTGGTCCGGTCTTCTGTCACGGACAGAAGAGTAGGAGACATCAGATTGGTAAAGGTGAGAGAGTTTATTGACAAACAGAGTGGCAATGACAGATGATCAGGTGAGTAACGGAGATGTGGATTATTTAGAAGGTTAACTGAATTGGTAATACTCTGGGGTTGCATGTATAATTGTTACTTTGACTTTTAGCTATGTGTAGTTCAATATATAATAATTAATTAATAAGATAACATCTAAGACGTCCGTTCAAATTTAATTTTGGAACTATTTTTCAACCATGATGGGACGTGTCAGAAGGACATCTTTTCAATTGTCATTAAACATCCAAATGTTTGCTGGGAACAATCTAACATTATGCTGCCTTCACGTGCTCTCGGAATTATTGTTCCCCGGAATTAGTAATTCCCACTTCTGAAGTTGTGATTACGAGCTCATTGCATTCAACTTTTGAAACTGGAGAGCGTTCATGTGCAAATCATATGTAAAATTACTGCATAGATTTATTTTAATATAAATTATTAAGTTACAAAAGTTATTCAGTCAAGATTAGTGAGTGATTTTCTTCTTTTGTTGTGTGATTAACATTAATGACACATACGGCAGCAGGTTTATTAGGTTGCTGTCACTTTAAGACTTAATGCACGAATCCATTATACTGTTACACATGCATTCTCTTTCATGTCTTTTTGCGTCTGAATGGTTTAAAACCACATAAAAAATGCACACACTGGAATTGATTAGTGGAATCGAAAATATAATTTTATAACAAGTATCCAATTCCTGACCTTAAGTATCCGATTCCAACTCTAGTGGTGGGACAGGTTTGAGAAACACTCGACTCATCTAACCAATTAGAAATTAGCTATATGGGTCACATACACTGTGAGTCATTTTAAATTGTTAGTGTAGTTTATGTATTTGAACAATAATTTAAAATTTTTTTTTTTTTTTTTTGATGAAATAGTCAATAGAGCATTATACTGGTCGTATTTGTCCGAATAGCGTCAGTGAGGAAATTTAACTATTTTAAAAAGTGGTGATTTACATACATGACATACATTTTCACCTTAAATGTCTCCACCGCACAGAAGACCTTCACAACTGTCCAGTTATCTGCTAAACACAAAATAATTAATTACATTTACTCAGAATATGTTTTTTTTTTTTTTTTTCTCAGACTTCCAGTATTTGTGTATTTAAACAACTGGATGTGAGAGTATTATGTCCTTTCAAAACATTTCAGTACAGACATGTATTTGTTTAATACCAAATTCTTTTTGAGCAATAGTCCACACATTGCCTAAAACCTTTGATTTACGATTCAGTTATTGACAAAATTCATCAAAAATACTCACATTTCAGCTGATTGAATTTACATGATTTCTGTACAATTCATCTGGACAATTACATTTTTCCTCATCTGTAAGAATTATTTTCCTCGGACACAACCCTTTGTGTAATTTTATGGAGAGAAAAAAAAATATTCTGAGGAGAATTCGTTGGTCTAAAGTACTGTAAGTGTGTGGAACAAACATCTTTATTGTGATCATAAAACTTTGATGGTGGGGTAGCAAATGAACAATGAATCAAGATCAAAGTGCAAGGTTTTATGTTTCACATATACACAGAGGTAAAGGCTGTGTTTTACCCTCTCCCATAATTTGAAGGATTAAGATATATAGCACAAAAACCTACTGTAAGAGTTACAGGTGGAAGGCAGAAGACAGTCCTAAAGTTTACTGAATGTACTAGTATCTATAAATCCTATGGGACACCATACTTGACCATGTCACGTCACTTACTAACAGAAGTATTGTTCATTTTTAGTTCATGTTAACTAATGTACTAATGTTAACTAATGAAACCGTATAGTTAAGTGTTAACGTTTTTTTTTTTTTTTTTTTTTTAATTAGACAAAGGATATGTAAGGTTAATTTATATTTCCACTTCATATTTCTTACTTCTTTTTATATTTTTATATTGTATGATAAAATATTCTGATATTTGTATGTTTATGAAAAAAAATCTTTTAACTACAACCAGTTGTTTGCAAAGTAATAACAGTAAACATGTCAACTGTATAGTTGTAGACAATCACATTAAATATCAACATGACTGACTAACCACAAATACAATACTGACTGGCTTTATTTTCAGTCGCATCAGTTTTAGTATTGAGAAGCATCTATGATAGGGCTCTATAAACATATTCAGTCAAACCAAAAATTATTCAGACATTTTTTATATATTTTTACTAGTGGGTGCAGGACACTATAGTTAATTTATGTAAGTGAGGATAGCAAAATAAAGTAAATTAAAAAGTAAACATATTATACCCAAACATATAGTAACATATTATACCCAAAAATTCTTCATACAGTGGACTACCAGTAAAATTGATAAAAATTTGGAACCAAAAATTATTCAGACACTTTGACCTGACCATGTTTTGCTTAAGTGTTATCTGACATAATTAAGATTTTTTTTTCTGACACAGTTTAACTCTGAGATCTTGTCATATTTTATTACCATTTTTTAAACTATAGTGAATAAACTGTATTAATGAATGAAATGTTCAAGGTGTCTGAATACATTTTGGTTTGACTCTATGTGGCCTTTGCCTTTTGGAGGCACATTTCATAACAGAAAGTGATATTAAGTAGTTACTATAAGACTTTGCTTTGCTATTGTGTGTGTGTGTGTGTGTGTGTGTGGTGAGATCCTTTTAATTGCAAGACTGCTTGTGGTAAAAACTAGTTACATACTTAGAGGATAAAATCAGCAGAGGGTTGAAGAAAAAGAAAACCACTCATTGCTCTTGATTGAATAACTTTAGTAGCTTTAATAATAATAATACATTACTTGAATGCTGCTGTTGAATGCTCCGGTGGTGATAAACATGGCGGACTGTGCACAGCTCACTCAGGAGAGGAGCTAAGATAAAAGTCACTAAGCAGGAGTTATTTCGTGTTAACTTTTGACCTTAGACTGGTTGAGTTTCCTGCGTGAAAACATTTGTCTTGCTCACACAGGTTTCACCAGTTTGGTGTTATTCCAGGAAGGCAAAAGTCAAATGTGGAAGTGAAAGCATGAAGTTATCTTTTACTGTCCTTCAAAGACTACAAGAAATCAACATTAACTATTATTTTTCTTAATGCACGTAAGGGAATGTTTCCATTTCAATATTTTCATTGTCACAGGCTGTGAAGAAGTACTTTTCCATTGACTTTTTTTTTTTATTGAAGAACTTAAATTAAAAGTGCAATTTACATGCAAAATTTGTGATTATGCATGTATGCACAGTATGTGGCTTTGTACTTCCCCTTACCGCACCTCCAGCAATACCAACAGGGCACTGGACATAAGTGTGTACAACTATAAATGTCATCAGTTAATATAATCATAAAATATATACCTATGAATGGAATGAAAGCAATAAAAAAAGTCATAACACTCCCTGATTTCCTCCAAAATTGGCATTTTCCAAATATTAGTGTTAACGTATTTTTATTAATATTACTAACTAGAATACACTACATGACTTTTGCCCCGATTTTTCTCCCGATTTACAGTCTGAAAAAGCTGACGCTAGTTGCCAAAAGTCAGAGCCAGTCTGCAGATTTGAGCCGACAGATTTCATGGAAAATCGCTTAGTATATCATGGTCAAAGACTCAGATTTTTTAGCTTCAGACTTTGATTCCATCCAGTCGGAGGATTTAAAACATGTTTGATACTTTGAGCTGATTTTATAACACATATCAGTGTATGATATGCGTTGCTAATAAATACAGTAACTACACGGTACAGTCATACGCTGCCCAGACAATGGAAATCAAGGGTGTGAAGTCACAAAGATCGAGAAAAAATAGAGATGACTGTACAAGATCGGGTAAAAAGAAAAAACTTACCATTATCCAGCTCACGGATCACTTGCCACTTGACGAGTGATCATGTTGTGACACTATAATACCGCTTACAACCGCTAGATGGAGCCCCGAGCTCGCGCATGACATGCATATAGTAAACATCTGCCGTTTATTTAGTAATTTAGTTTTGCGGCAGTTTCGTCAGTGGGGTCTCACATCGCTCCCAGGTTGAAAAATACGGAAATTCTCATAAATACAGAAAAATCACAGAAGAATACTAAGTGGAGCTCCACCATGAAGGAAAAATTGCTTCAGTAAGTACTGTACTGTTAGCTTTGTCTTGAGAAAGTTACCAAACCACATTCTGAGGCAAATCCGGATTCATTCATTATTTGCTATGTTAATATTCATCATTATCCAGGGCTCGACATTTACACGTTATCCTGGATATGTATTAAAATGTCAATAGCTGCGAATTATTGATTATATTACATTAAATGTAAATAGCGACTGATAATGGATTATATTAAAGATAACAACATAGATAAAACTACACCATTTACCTCTAACTCCTGTTGTAATCTGTCTATACTGACTGTGTATACCCACCCCTGTCCATCTCCAAACGCACCTGGCTCGCATCTTCCACTACTGCGGGTCATCTCATCTCCTGCATTTGTTTCGCCTGTCTGTCATGCGTCTCCTGGCAACGTGGCGCATGTTTCTGTTTGTGTTCGGAAGGATTTTAAAGACTGGTAGTGTGTGATCCTCAGTCGTGTAGTGTATGATGCCCAGCTTTTCTCTGTAACCATTTACAAAGTCGGCAAGTTTATGAAGCCTGCTGTTTAAAAATCCGTTCAGATTTTAAAAGTCGTGTAGTGTATTCCAGCCTTAAGTTGTTGTAGTAAAGGTTTCATTTTTTAAAATTTAAGTTTGTTTCACTAAGCTGCACAGCAGCTCTTAAAGAATATTGTCAATGCCGGCAGATCAAAGCACTGTTTAATATCAAATGTCAAGTCAAATGTCAAGTGTCCCCAACTAAGCAAGCCAAAGGCGACAGCGGCAAGGAACCCAAACTCCAACAGGTGACATCAGATGGCAAACAGGTGGCAAATAGACTTCTGTGTTAAAATGGAGAAAAAAACCTTGGGAGAAACCAGGCTTAGTCGGGGGGCCAGTTCTCCTCTGGCGAACAGTGCTTTGTTACGATTCAGGTTGCTATCATATGTCCGATAGGATCGCAATATTCAAAGTATTTATGCCAGTTCAGTCCAGTTGAGGATCGTATTCATCACACCGGTATGGACGGTTTGTTGAGGAGCTGTGCCACTGGCTGTCGTGTTGATGAGGCCTTCACAATGGATGATCTAGTTGACTCAATCTCTGCTGATACTTCAGGGCTGCGTTGTGGTTGTGTCAAGGCGCCGGTGGGGACTCACACTGAAGGGAGGTCTGTAAAGCCTACTACCCTATAGCAAGTCTAGTAGCAAAGATAGTGAATAAACAGCGCCTAAGCCTGGGACCTATCACATTGCTTACAAGCAGTGCACTCAGTAAATAGCGTCTCAGGTTACGTATGTAACCATGGTTCCCTTGAGAACAGGGAATGAGACACTGCGTTTACCGCATATGGGGAACGTCACTTGTGAACCGGTGTCTGACAGCAAAGTATCAAATCTCTCCAATCCTATTGGTCGGTGACAGCTGATGATGTCATCAAGACGAGGCCCGGAAGTATAAAGGAGCCGCCAGTGAAGCAGTCAGTATCTTATCGTCTGAAGGGACTGTTCAGCAGGCAGCCCCGATGCATGGCAAGGAATGCAGTGTCTCGTTCCCTGTTCTCAGGGAACCATGGTTACATACGTAACCTGAAACGTTCCCTTTCGAAAGGGAACTCAACACTGCGTTTACTGCATATGGGGAACAAAATACCCACGCCGCCATGCTTGAGGGGAGTGCATGCCAAGAAGATGGCTAGACAAATGTCAAGCTGCAATTTCAAATGAAACGCCAGAGCAACTCCCCCTCGGGTCAAACAAAGGCTGTCAGTGACAGCATTCCCTGCGGCCAACAGCCCAAGCTATAAGCCTCAAAGAGGCCTTCCGCAGAAGGCCTACCAAGGCCGCTCCAAGGCTTCTGGGACTGAACTTTCCGGGGAAAGAGGGTCCCTCTAAGGGAATGTAGCCAGGGGGCCAGAAGGAACCCCAGCCAGTCACTAGAAGGGGAACACAGTCACCCCAAATGCCACCAGGGAGGCCGACCCGGTCCGATAGCAACCTAGTCTTGGCCAGCAACCTGTCTGAACACAGAGCCTCAACAACGCATTCTTCAGAGAAGATATCCAGTAAGAGTGACTGCAAAGGGGCAGTAAGCAACTCAGACCAGAGCGTAGAGATGGGCATCCAGGAGAGCAGGACTCAGCTAAGTGCTCTTAACCCTACAAATGAGGGAAGTAAATTCTGCTCAATCCTAGGATCTACTCAGCGCCTGATTATTTGCACTGAGGAGGCTGTGCACTCTAAAGAAACCCAACAAGGGGAGTACATTACCAGCCTGGGGGCTGATCCTCAATAGGGAGGCCTCGGAGAGGCCTTCAACCACTGACCAGCTTAGGGAGCTAAGTACTATGCAGGACAACCCTCAAACGAGGGGAGTAAAGAGCTCAACTTAACAGATAGACTGTACTGTAGGCACAAAATCATGGAGGCCCAAGAAGGGGCCTACAACATGACAACAGTTCTACACAGTGTAGAAAAATATAAATAACACAGCAGCCTCGCTAATGGCCAACATGTGAAGCTACAAGTTTAATCTGCTTAAGTTTCAACACAGAGATGTAGGGGTGGGAAAGCTTCAAGGGCGGCCTGTTAAGGCCACACACCTTGAACAGCTAGCTTGCTGAAAGCAAGAACCCATAAACATGTAACACGTTCAGAATGAAACCGAGTTAAACCAGCAGATAAGACTGTAGAGTGCCCACATAACAGTCCACCTAACACAATCCGACAAGCAGTGTATTCAGTAAAAGCACCTTTTACTCTTAAAGCAAGAGGAGTACAACATACGCCATCATGTTCTGTAGAAGGCCCAAAGCGATAGACATGTAGCGTCAGCTCGTGGCAGTGTTTCAAGCACTACGGAGCAAACATAAGAAAACCGAACCAAAGTGAGGTTAACTAGATAAACTCAACCTGAGCCAACGGCCACTCAGCAATGTACTCAGTAAAACACCTTTTACTCTTTAAGCAAGAGGAGTACAAAGACATACGCCAATGTGCTCTCAAAGGAGGCCCAGAGGGCCTACAACTCACAGACACGTGGCGCCAGCTAGTGGCAACTAAAAGTTCTAGGAGCCATAATAGAATAGACTTACTGAGTGAGGTAAATATTTAGCTCGACTAGAGCAAATAAATCCAACACAAACCAACAGGCCATGTACTCAGTAAAACACCTTTTACTCTTAAAGCAAGAGGAGTACACACTCCACCAGCATGCTCTGAGAGAGGCCCAAACCAGGCCTACTATAGCAGACACGGGTGTAGCCAGCGGCAGTGATAGCAAAACCAACACAGAACTGTGCCAGCATGTTGATTGAAGGAGGCCCAAGCAGGGCCTGCGACTCCAAAAGACACATGGCGTCAGCTAGTGGTTTCGAAGGTGACCAAGCTCAAAGGGAACCAGCTCTAAAACCCAACAAACAATTAAGTCTACACATTCCAACAGGCAATGTACTCAAACACACTAAACCCTAACAGAAAGGGGAGCACAACAACATATGCTACCATGGTCTGAAGGAGGCCTGAAGTGGCCTACTACTTCAGACAGACACGGGCATAAACCTGTGGCAGGGCTAAATTAAGTGAGCAAATCTGATGAACATCTACCAACAACACTTGTGAAACCACAAGCTATCGTGCTAGAAGGAGGCTCAGATTCACCTGAGCCTTCAACTCCACAGACACAATAAGCTGTTGTGGCAGAGATTAACTCTAAAGGGAGCTAAAAAGAACCAAACTGAAAGTGAGGTTCCTTACTACTCAACCTGAGCTACTCAATCCATCAGGTCATGTACTCAGTAAAACACCAAAAACCCTAAAAGCAAGGGGAGTACAAATAGTCACCCTGCTCTAACAGAGGCTAGAAACAGGCCTACTTCTCAAAAGAACAGGTGCTAACCTGTGGCAGCAAGGAGTTAAGCTCACACGTGTAGCGCAAAACTAGAACCCAAAGCAAACACAATGCTTTGCTATTCATACATACCATTCTGAAAAGAATGGATGCTTTCACCAAACAGAAATAACACATCTTTACTGAACCCTAGAGAACGGGAGCTAACCAAGCTAACACCGTAACCTCAAGCTTGAATGCTAATTCAAGGGCCTCAGGGGAAAGACAAATTCAGTATGAATGAAGTTCTAGAAAAGTGGGGCCTAAGCAACATAGCATACACTTATCTAAACAAAGATAAGGGCCTATCACCTGAGACAACGGCACCAGGGAGGCTAGTGACAGCCTACTACCTTAGCTGCCATCTAACTAGCACCTACACCAAAAGGGTAATGGGCATTTGGCCTGACAACTCAAAAAAGAGGAGGCCAGAACTAGGAACTATACAATCTGACAAGGGATAGTAGCAATAAAGGGTAAATGCTTTAGTAAATCACCTAGCCCTAGTTCTAGCCTAGGCCGGCTAAGCTGTAGGCCTATTGGGCCGCATGAAGCACAAATCTGCCTGGGGCTAAAACTCAACCTCTAAACTCAACCAGAGAAGAGGAAACTTAAGTAAAGCAAAGCAAACAATGTCAGGCAGCCCAGGAGGCAGACACTAGACATTAGATCTATCTGAAGTAAAGAATGCTAACTCAAACATACTCTAGCTAAAACCAGAGGAGAAGCTACTACCAGCCAACCTAATGGAACTTCAGTGCCCAAAAACCCCTATCCTTTTCCAGCTACATGCTCAGGAAAAACTATACACGAAAAACAAGGTTGACATATTTTAAAACATAAATATAGACCCAGCTTACCTTCCTGCGGCTCGAAGACCGAAGACTCCTCATTTTCCACATGGAAGGATGGAATTTAGGGTTCTTTTAAGCCTAAAATCGAGATGGGCCGGGATCTCCTGTCTGTCTGGGCCCAGATTCAGATCTGAGCGGTATGAAGGTCTTAAATTCTGCCGAGCGTGCCTTCGCCTCCCTGAATTTTCCCACCACCGCCTCAACAGAGGTGCCGAAAAGTTCGGAAGGCGAAACCGGTGCATCAAGGAGAAAGCCCTCTCCGTGGTCACCATCGCCGCCATCGATCTTCCGATCAACCGCTGCGGTTTTTGCTTGGTGGTCCGGAGAGCGAGATCCGTGGTGCGGCGGAGCTCTTCTACCGCCTCAGGGGACAGACTCTGATCCAGATCTTTCAGCAGGTCGGCCTGGTAGGCCTGTAACATCGCCATGGTGTGTAAGGCCGCCCTGGCCTGACCTGCTGCTGCGTATGTCCTGCCATTTAAGCGAGAGGTGGTTTTAAGGGGCTTAGAAGGCAGGACTGGAGCTTTCAGAGTCGGTGCCTGCCCCGTGACGAGATAGTTCGCAAATGTCTCGTCAATAGGAGGCATCGATACATACCCATGCTGGCTCAATCCCTCAACATCAGCGAAATTCGCCCACTGATGTCAATGAATACGAGCCAAATATGGGTTCTTCCATGCCTTTTCGATCTCAACATGGAGATCAGGAAGGAATGGAAGACTCACGGGGGCTGCTGGGCTATGGTCAGAAAGGAATAGCCAATAGGATTGGAGAGATTTGATACTTTGCTTTCAGACACCGGTTCACGAGTGATGTTCCCCATATGTGGTAAATGCAGTGTTGAGTTCCCTTTCGAAAGGGAACACCTTTTATCCTCTAAGCGAAGGGAGTACAACATACGCCAGATGTCTTGCAGGAGGCCCAATTGGGCCAAGTACTCCAGACGAACACAGACCAGCCTGAAATGAAGGGCGAATACTGCTCAACCTGAGCCACAATGGTGAAGGGCAGACAAAAATCAGAGCTATAAGCGAAGGACTCATATAAAACCTTGCATTTAACAAGGTAGTACGGTTCACAGGACCCTGAGAATGCTACAGGGTAAAGGCATACCATAGCGACTCCAAACATGACAGAAATAGTATCTGCGCTCAGCCCTAGGGGAATGGGGGCCTGTTTCCTAGAAACGGCCACACACGATCAACCCAACGCTTCAACGTCAGTTCAGCGGGCTTAGAAGAGTCAAGCTAGGGCCTAACAGTAACTAGCTTCTGAAAAACAGGGCCAAAACAAAGAGCAATTATTTCTATTTGCAAATAAAAAGGCCTGAACTTCCTATTCTGACTCTAAACCAGCCTGCATTAAGGAACCCCACTGCAGGACGGGGCGAGCCTTGGCCGAACGACTCTCACTGAGAGGAGGCCAGCACTAGGGATGCACCAAAGGCAGAAAAGCATAGCAGACTGCCCAAAAATTCCTAGCACTAGGCCTAGGCCAGCTACCAAGGCCCTAATAAGGGCCAGCCCACAGCATAGATCTACCTGGCACTCTACAGAGCAGCAGCCTCACAGAATAACTGGAGGGGAGAGGAGGCACAATCACTAGCTGAAACCGCTGAGGTGGCAGTTTAAACTCCCTTACAACTTTAACTATTCTAGATAATGTAGGAGTGACGCTAACCAGATAACAATGTCAGGCGGCCCCGAGGGCCGACACTGTACATTTAATCTATCTGAAGTCAAGCGCTTATCTCAGTATACAAAAAACTAGTTTGTAAAAAAGGAGACAAACTACTCTAATCTGAGGTGGCTACCAAGGCGGCCAGCCTGCAACAGAGCAGCGGCTTCAGATCTACCCCAAAAATAAGTAATTTGGAGGAAGCCAGCATACTCCCAAAAGAGAACAGAGTAGCGGTCTCACCAGAGAGCCCATATTATTTTTATTTGCAACCAGCAAGACCAGCAAAGTCTCTTAAACATATATGCATCTATGTATATATACATATATACAGTGGGTACGGAAAGTATTCAGACCCCCTTAAATTTTTCACTCTTTGTTATATTACAGCCATTTGCTAAAATCATTTAAGTTCATTTTTTTTCCTCATTAATGTACACACAGCACCCCATATTGACAGAAAAACACAGAATTTTTGACATTTTTGCAGATTTATTAAAAAAGAAAAACTGAAATATCACATGGTCCTAAGTATTCAGACCCTTTGCTGTGACACTCATATATTTAACTCAGGTGCTGTCCATTTCTTCTGATCATCCTCGAGATGGTTCTACACCTTAATTTGAGTTCAGCTGTGTTTGATTATACTAATTGGACTTGATTAGGAAAGCCACACACCTGTCTATATAAGACTTTACAGTTTACAGTGCATGTCAGAGCAAATGAGAATCATAAGGTCAAAGGAACTGCCTGAAGAGCTCAGAGACAGAATTGTGGCAAGGCACAGATCTGGCCAAGGTTACAAAAAAATTTCTGCTGCACTTAAGGTTCCTAAGAGCACAGTGGCCTCCATAATCCTTAAATAGAAGACGTTTGGGATGACCAGAACCCTTCCTAGAGCTGGCCGTCCGGCCAAACTGAGCTACTGGGGGAAAAGAGCCTTGGTTAGAGAGGTAAAGAAGAACCCAAAGATCACTGTGGCTGAGCTCCAGAGATGCAGTCGGGAGATGGGAGAAAGTTGTAGAAAGTCAACCATCACTGCAGCCCTCCACCAGTCGGGGCTTTATGGCAGAGTGGCCCGACGGAAGCCTCTCCTCAGTGCAAGACACATGAAAAAACACCTGAAGGACTCCAAGATGGTGAGAAATAAGATTCTCTGGTCTGATGAGACCAAGATAGAACTTTTTGGCCTTAATTCTAAGTGGTATGTGTGGAGAAAACCAGGCACTGCTCATCACCTGTCCAATACAGTCCCAACAGTGAAGCATGGTGGTGGCAGCATCATGCTGTGGGGGTGTTTTTCAGCTGCAGGGACAGGACGACTGGTTGCAATCGAGGGAAATATGAATGCGGCCAAGTACAGGGATATCCTGGACGAAAACCTTCTCCAGAGTGCTCAGGACCTCAGACTGGGTCGAAGGTTTATCTTCCAACAAGACAATGACTCTAAGCACACAGCTAAAATAACGAAGGAGTGGCTTCACAACAACTCCTTGACTGTTCGTGAATGGCCCAGCCAGAGCCCTGACTTAAACCCAATTGAGCATCTCTGGAGAGACCTAAAAATGGCTGTCCACCAACGTTTACCATCCAACCTGACAGAACTGGAGAGGATCTGCAAGGAGGAATGGCAGAGGATCCCCAAATCCAGGTGTGAAAAACTTGTTGCATCTTTCCCAAAAAGACTCATGGCTGTATTAGATCAAAAGGGTGCTTCTACTAAATACTGAGCAAATGGTCTGAATACTTAGGACCATGTGATATTTCAGTTTTTCTTTTTTAATAAATCTGCAAAAATGTCAACAATTCTGTGTTTTTCTGTCAATATGGGGTGCTGTGTGTACATTAATGAGGAAAAAAAATGAACTTAAATGATTTTAGCAAATGGCTGCAATATAACAAAGAGTGAAAAATTTAAGGGGGTCTGAATACTTTCCGTACCCACTGTATATACTGTCACAGGTGAGGCTCCCTCTCCGCTTCCTCCGGATCATCAGAGGGAGCTCTCGCCAGAATATTGACTGTTGCTTTTGGACTACATTTCCCATAAGCCCTCATACCTGGGACTGATTGCGCACATACCTGCAGCTAATCACACACGCTATTTAAGCAAGACACACACACACCACCATCGTGAAGTCTTGATTTGCTATGGTGGTCATTTCTGAGTGTTTCTTTGTGGATTGTTATACTGGACACTTTAAAATTGCTGTTCAGAAGAGGATTAAGTCTGGAACTCCAAGCAGAACTAGCGTGCCGTAACGAGGGAAGATCCTGAATAAGTTTATTGATCTGACGATCCAAATTGACAATTTGATCTGCACACGACGCCCTGTTCGCACCATGTTTACTAGCACGCAAGCACCTGACATCACTACAGAGCCTAAGTAACTTGGCTACACTCATTTAACCCCTGAAGAATGGGAACGTCGAATTCAACACCATATGTGCATGTACTGCGGTCAAGCTGGACACCTGAAGACGTCATGTCCCATACGACCCACTTCTTACAATTCCAAATCGGTGAGTGTTCGTGCGCAACTCCGTTATTCCTCCTCATGTGTAAAAATTCCATTGGAGTTAATTGTTCAAGGCAAGACTGTTACTACCTCTGCTCTATTAGACTCAGGAGCTGCTGGCAACTTTATGTCACATGATTTTGCTCGACTGCATAAACTCGCTCTAACAGTGGAGCGAGCAGTGGAGGCACTAGATGGTCGCCCCATTGGAGAAGGAAAAGTCACACACATCACAGAAGTTTAATACCTCTAAAACCCCTCGACGACTACCTGCCGGTTTACTTCAACCCCTGCCTACTCCCCAACGCCCATGGTCCCCATATCGCTATCGACTTCATTACTGACTTTCCCAACTCTCAGGGCAACATTACCATCCTAACAGTCATTGACTGCTTCTCCAAAGCCTGTCGGCTTGTTCCTCTGTCTAAACTCCCCACTGCATTTGAGACTGCTGAGGTATTATATAATTACGTCTTTCGCTTCTATGGATTACCTGAAGACACTGTGTCAGACTGAGGCCCTCAGTTTACCTCTAGAGTATGGTCAGCATTCTTCCAAAAGCTCAATGTAAACATTGGTCTCACTTCTGGTTACCATACACAATCTAATGGCCAAACTGAATGATTAAATCAAGAACTCACATGTTTTCTCAGATCTTACTGCCAACAGAACCAGTCTGATTGGAGTAGATATTTAATGTGGGTGGAATATGCACAGAATTCTCTTCAGAAACCTGCCACTGGTCTGACTCACTTCAAATGCATTCTGGGCTATCAACCACCCTTGTTTCCCTGGTCCGGCGAACCATCCGATCTCCCCTCTGTCACTGAGTGGCTTCAGCGCAGCGAAGAGACCTGGAACAGAGCACACACCCATCTACTACGTGCAGACAAGAACAGCAGGCCAATCGTCCAAGTCCAGAGTATGCTCCAGGGCAGTGGGTTTGGCTATCCACAAGGGACCTACGCCTCAAGCTTCCTTGCAGAAAACTCAGTCCTAGGTATGTGGGTCCTTTCAAAATTCTTAGACAGATTACTCCAGTTTCATTTAATTTAGATTTACCTACTAACTACCGTATTTCTCCCACTTTTCATGTTTCACTTCTAAAACCCGCTGCTGGTCCGAGAGGAGAGTCAGAGAGTGGAGCCGAGATTCAGGAGGCCATACGATTTTATGTAATTCACTCTCCCCATAACCCCATCATTCTGGGTTTGCCTTGGCTGCGCCGACACAATCCTCACATCTCCTGGAAGGAGGAACAAATTGTTCAGTGGGACCCAGCCTGCCATGATCTTTGTTTGACTCACGTTAACCCCTTACCTTTGCATGCTGTAACCATCAATGAACAAACCCCCAAAGCAGCCCAACTGCCACCTCATCGCTCTAGTGACTGTGCTATCGATTTGCTCCCAGGTGCAGCTCCCCCTAGAGGCAGAATATTCCCTCTCTCACAACCTGAGTCAGAAGCTATGAAGGCTTACATTGAGGAAGAACTGGTAAAAGGCTTCATCAGACCCTCTATATCTCCTGCATCAGCTGGATTCTTTTTTGTTAAGAAGAAAGATGGCGGCTTAAGACTCTGCATTGACTACCGCGGTCTTAACGACTTCACAATTAAATTCCGATACCCCCTGCCATTGGTACCCGCTGCACTTGAACAACTCCGTTAAGCCAAGTACTTCACTAAACTCGATCTACGCAGTGCATACAACTTAATCCGTATCAGAGAAGGGGATGAATGGAAGACCACTTTTTCAACCTTGTCTGGGCACTACGAATACTTGGTTATGCCGTTCAGCCTGGCGAACAGTCCCTCCGTGTTCCAGTCATTCATCAGTGATGTCTTCCGTGACATGCTCGACAGATGGGTAATAGTGTATATAGACGATATCTTGATCTACTCCAATTCCCTCAAGGAATACATCCAACACGTAAGATCCGTACTCAAATGCCTAATCCAGTATCAACTTTATGCCAAAGCAGAGAAATGTGAATTCCACCAGACATCCACATCCTTCCTGGGGTACATCATCAGTCAAGAGGGGGTAGCAATGGATGAAGGGAAGGTAAGGGCAGTGCTTGATTGACCACAACCACGCACAGTGAAGGAGCTACAGCGATTTCTTGGGTTCGCCAACTTCTACAGAAGATTCATAAGAGACTTCAGCACAGTCGCTGCTCCTCTAACTGCCATGACCAGATGCTCCACTTCACGCCTCCTTTGGTCACCTGAGGCCCAACAGGCATTCAAGAATCTTAAAGCTATGCTTCACTTCTGCGCCCATTCTCCATCATCCTGACCCAGACCTCCCCATTAT
The DNA here is from genome assembly GCA_037950675.1 of Hypophthalmichthys molitrix. NCBI lineage: Eukaryota > Metazoa > Chordata > Actinopteri > Cypriniformes > Xenocyprididae > Hypophthalmichthys > Hypophthalmichthys molitrix. Next base: position 33,401,475 of record CM075498.1, on the reverse strand, counting down.
TGTGGAAGTGGATGCTTCCAATACAGGCATAGGGGCTATACTTTCTCAGCGTCATGGATCTCCAGCATGTTCCCATGCGCATTCTTCTCCAGGAAACTATCTTCTGCAGAGAGGAATTATGATGTCGGCAATCCTGAACTTTTGGCCATGAAAGCAGCACTAGAGGAATGGCGTCAGGCAAGATGGACCATGTTTTTCCCTCGGTTTAACTTTATTGTCACCTATAGACCTGGTTCCAAGAATACCAAGGCCGAATCACTCTCACGACAGCTTGAAGGCCCATCCTGAAAGTGTTGAGAGTATCATCCCAGAGACTTTGCTTGTTGCACCAGTACAGTGGGACATCATGACGGAGATTGACCAATCCAACACCCAGAATCCTCCACCATCTGACTGTCCACACAACCTGCTACCTGCTGGTTTACTTCAACCCCTGCCTACTCCTCATTACTGACCTTCCCAACTGTCAGGGCAACACTACCATCCTAACAGTAATTGACCGCTTCTCCAAAGCCTGTCGGCTTGTTCCTCTGTCTAAACTCCCCACTGCATTTGAGACTGCTGAGGTATTATATAATTACGTCTTTCGCGTCTATGGATTACCTGAAGACATTGTGTCAGACTGAGGCCCTCGGTTTACCTCTAGAGTATGGTCAGCATTCTTCCAACAGCTTAATGTAAACATCAGTCTCACTTCTGGTTACCATCTGCAATCCAATGGCCAAACTGAATGATTAAATCAAGAACTCACACGTTTTCTCAGATCTTACTGCCAAAAGAACCAGTTGTAACAACAAATCAGACACAATTATTTGTTATAGTTAACCAATAATTGGTTAAAGCTCACTCTGGGGTCTGTTCCCCATCTCCCGAGAAGTTCTCTGTTACAAGTTTTATTGCACTAAAGAATGTGGTTGCCACATGGAAGAGCAGAGAAGAGACACAGAAACGTGCATCTTTCCTGCATTTTCCCCACAGAACACAGACTTTCCTGCATTAATTTATAGACAGACCATTCTATAAATGAACATGCACATCCCTAGGAAAAGGTATCCATTATTACTGTTGTTGTATTGAACTCTTTGTATTTGCTTGTTTTATGATACATTTAAGGTAACTTCAATTATGCCATGTTTAGTGTCTATGGGTTCGTATGGAGAAGATTTAAATGCTTGTGTAAGTGGTATGTCCATACCTGTGCAACACCGCAGTATTACAAGAATCTTTAATAGTTCTTCTTCAAAAACTCAGCCAGTTAATCTTGCTCGGTCATAAAAGCCCTGACAGGAGGGGTGTTTTCACCCAGAAATACAACATTTTCATTGGTCATATATACCCTAAGAGGTGGGACTTTGACCAGAGGTTAAAAGCCAGTGCACAACGCCCCTCCCTCTCTCTTTTCCTTGCTTTTTGGACGACTGAAGAGACCCCTTGTTGCTGCAGGCCTCTTCAGGCCAAGGCCTGTAGGCCTGCAGGCCTCGGCCTACAACACAGCCATGTGCTCATCTATGACAGAGAAACGGAACTTTGTTCCCCATTAAGAGTCAAATTAACAGTTTAAGTTGTTTCTTAGTACTTCATCCAACGCAGAAGATACTGGCAACAATTTCGGAGCGAATCATCAAGATTTCTACTCAGCCTGCAGACCCGATGCTCCAAAGCCTAAAGGCATCTTGCAAGTATCATACATTTGAACACTAAACAGCGATTTAGTATTTATTTGTAGAACTTACCTTGTCAGAAAAGGTGTTTTATTACTGAGGAAACTGATGATTCTTTTCCAGATTGTCTTTGACTTTTTCCTATAGCTCCATTTCCGGTTCCACTTCCTGTTCAACTCTATCATTGCTCATTCTTACCTACGTATGTGTGTGACCTGCGTGTATGTTATGTGTTTGTTAGTTTAGTTATGTGTTTGTGAGTTAGTTAATAAAGATTGTGCACAATACATGTTTGGTTCTGACTCCGTCTGCTAATAAATTGCCTCTTAAGTGATTTAGATCCTGACTACATGCTCTGAGTAGTACGGTACAATAAGAATGTTGTTTTTCCATAACCTGGAAATGAACATTTCTTAGAATTAATAAACAATAATCTTAATGTAGCTACATCCAGCTAATCTGATTAACTGATTTACATATTCATAATTAATCATAATTAATAATCATAATGAGTTATGAATAATTATTAATATTTCCCCTTTGAGTTAATTTGCTACACAGTCTGATTGGAGTAGACATTTAATGTGGGCGGAATATGCTCAGAATTCTCTTCAGAAACCTGCCACTGGTCTGACTCCCTTCAAATGCATTCTGGGCTATCAACCACCCTTGGCTGTCACAGGTGAGGCTCCCTCTCCGCTTCCCCGGATCATCAGAGGGAGCTCTCCCCAGAATATTGACTGTTGCTTTTGGACTACATTTCCCATAATCCCTCATACCTGGGACTGATTGCGCATACACCTGCAACTCATCACACACATGCTATTTAAGCAAGACACACACACACCACCATCTTGATTGCGAAGTCTTGATTTGCTACGGTGGTCATTTCTGAGCGTTTCTTTTTGGATTGTTATACTGTGTTTGATCTTGGACTGTTTTTCCTGTTGCCTGATTCTCTGCTGCCTGCCCCAACTATTGCCTGTTCTTTGGATTGTGATTGTATTCTGCCTGCTCTAACCCTTTGCCTGTTTTCCTGGACTGTGTATGTTTGCCGCCTGCCTCGACCTAAGCCTGCCCCTGTTTACGATTCAGTTTTGTTTCTGCTATTGCCATTGCTGTGTTACAACCCTGTACTGTTTGACTCTGGTTATAATAAAGCTGCAGATGGATCTTCACTCCACTGACTCTGCATTATATATATCTTTTAAGGAATCGTTCTAGCCAACCTGCAGGGACTTCAGGGCCCTAAACTATCCTCTTTTTTTTTTTTTTTTTTTTTTTTTAAATTGACCAAATTTCTCCCGATGTCAGCCAAGTTTACCCACAAATGGCGCTCCGTGGCCACCATTGCCGCCATCGATCGGCCGATCACAGCAGCAGTCTGTTTAGTGCCCCTGAGCGCGAGATCAGTGGTGTGGCGCAGCTCTATAACTACGTCAGGAGAAAAACCCTGCCCCTGGTCCTGGTCCCCCAGCAGGTCAGCCTGGTACACTTGCAGCGCTGCCATCGTTTGCAGAGCCGCACCAGCCTGACCCGCCGCCTCGTATGCCCTGCCATTTAGACGAGATGTAACTTTTAAAGGTCTAGATGGCAGGGTTGGAGCCTTCAGTGTTGATGTCCTACCAGATACGAGATAATTCGCAAAAGTCTCGTCAATTGGGGGCATCGACACTTACCCGTGTTCTGCCAATCCCTCGACATCAGTGAAATTAGCACCCTGATTTCAATGGATTCGCCCTGAATATGAGCTTTTCCATGCCTTCTTGACCTCAACATGCAGGTCTGGAAGGAATGGAAGACTCACCAGATTTGGGGGCTTATGGACCGAGAGAAAACGATCGTCAAGCCTGCCGCGCTCGGTCTCTCTCCTAATGCGCTGCTATGGCAACTGTAACCTGCCTGCAGCGCGTTCCATAACCTCCAAAAGCTCTGCATACGCGGGGCAGGGTAGCTATCTCACCTTCTCTATCCTTCTCAGCCATCTCCTGCTCTACAGGAAAAGCACCAGCTGATGGACCTGAGGATGCAGATGAAAGCACATCCTCTTCCAGCAGCCTTGTCTCGTGAGCCGCCAAACAACCCGAGAGGTCCACATCCCTCTCAAATTGTTCAGCAAGGTCCAACTGAGAACCCCATGTCCTGAGTCTCCGCTCTGCCTCAGCAAAAGCGGGACCAGAGCCACCGGGCACCGATGCTGCTCTCTCCTCCCTCGAGAAGAGAGCTAGACAAGACCTGAGGGTTCTCAAAGGAAAATGCTCACAATTTGCACAGGCAGCTCCCTCAAGAACCTCCCGTGCATGCTCCTCACCCAGACAGAAAACGCACAGCTTATGTGTGTCTCCCGGTGCCAGATAACGTGGACACGGATCCACACACTTAACAAATCTCCTAGATTTCTCCGTGCTTTTCATTGCCAGACAGTGCTTCAAACATAACAGTCCCTGAGGACGATAAGAGGATGACATGTTATCTGGGCACCCCTTATATACTATCGGGTCACATTGTTATGATGCCATGGGCTGTCGCCGGTCAATATGATATTGCAGAGATTGGATATGTGTTTCAGACACCGGTTCACATGGAGGCGTTCCCCTAGCGTGTTTTACACAGCGTTGAGTTCCCTTTCAAATGGGAATCATAACACTCCCTGATTTCCTCCAAAATTGCCATTTTTTTTAAATATTAGTGTTAACGTATTTTTATTAATATTACTATAAGTTGCTATAGTAAAGGTTTGATGTTTTAAAATTTAAGTTTGTTTCACTAAACAGGAGTTATTTCGTGTTAACTTTTGACCTTAGACTGGTTGAGTTTCCTCAACCAGTCGTGAAAACATTTGTCTTGCTCACACAGGTTTCACCAGTTTGGTGTCATTCCAGGAAGGCAAAAGTCAAATGTGGAAGTGAAAGCATGAAGTTATCTTTTACTGTCCTTCAAAGACTACAAGAAATCAACATTAACTATTATTTTTCTTAATGCATGTAATGGAATGTTTCCATTTCAATATTTTCATTGTCACAGGCTGTGAAGAAGTACTTTTTCATTGAAGAACTTAAATTAAAAGTGCAATTTACATGCAAAGTTTGTGATTATGCATGTATGCACAGTATGTGGCTTTGTACTTCCCCTTACCGCACCTCCAGCAATACCAACAGGGCACTGGACATAGATGTGTACAACTATAAACGTCATCAGTTAATAAAATCATAAAATATATCCCTATGAATGGAGTGAAAGCAATACAAAGTCATAAAACTCCTTGATTTCCTCCAAAATTGGCATTTTCAAAATATTAGTGTTAACGTATTTTTATTAATATTACTAACTATAAGTTGCTATAGTAAAGGTTTGATGTTTTAAAATTTAAGTTTGTTTCACTAAACAGGAGTTATTTCGTGTTAACTTTTGACCTTAGACTGGTTGAGTTTCCTCAACCAGTCGTGAAAACATTTGTCTTGCTCACACAGGTTTCACCAGTTTGGTGTTATTCCAGGAAGGCAAAAGTCAAATGTGGAAGTGAAAGCATGAAGTTATCTTTTACTGTCCTTCAAAGACTACAAGAAATCAACATTAACGATTATTTTTCTTAATGCATGTAAGGGAATGTTTCCATTTCAATATTTTCATTGTCACAGGCTGTGAAGAAGTACTTTTCCATTGACTTTTTCATCGAGTGAAAGCAATACAAAGCGTCTCAGGTCTCATGCTAGGGGAACTATATACCCACGCCGCCATGCTGAGGGGAGAGCATGCCAATGCAGTGACAGTGACAACTGTCAGAATCTGGCCAATTCAAGTGAAACGCCAGACCCACTCACCCTACGGGTCACATCTGGGCTGTCAGTGACAGCGCTCCCAGCCGTCAAAGCCTCAGCTATAGGCCTAAAAGAGGCCTTCATATTTACATATGAATATCTGCCAAGGCTGCACAAAGGTCTGGAACCAACAGAATAGAAAAGGGCACAAAGCATACAGCGTGTGCTCTTACCACACACATGGATTTTAAAAAGAGCACAAAGCACTCTGTGCATGCTCTTACCATAGACATGGAATTAGAAAGGGCAAAAGCACTCCTTTTACCGTGCAAATGGATTTTAGAAAGGGTACGAAGCACTTGGCGCGTGCTCTCTTCTCCACAACATTTACTTCATACAGAAGGGGTTCCTTTAAGGGAGCATGGCTAGGGGCCCGACGGACCCCCAGCCAGTCACTTCTCAGGCGGTCACCCTGAATACCACCAGGGAGGCTGACCCAGTTTCTAGCTGTACTAGTAACTTACCAACTCAGACCGGATCTTAGAGATGGGCATCCTGGAGAGCAGGACTCAGCAAAGCGCTATCAACCCTTGCAATCGAGGGGAGTATATCTGCTTGATCCTAGGATCTACAAAGCACCTATGTTTCAAGGCGCTAAGGAGGCTGTGCACTCTAAAAAATGGGGACCCTGTGAGGGGAATGCTCACAGCCTAGGGGCTGATCTAACTGGGAGGCCTCAAGAGAAGCCTTCGACCTATGACCAGCTTAGGGAGCTAAGTACTCAAATCTACTCTCAGAATGAGAGGAGACCCAAGCTCGACCTATGAGGTCAACCAGGCTATAGACTAGGAAAACAAAGGTGAACAATATTAGCCAAGTCAGCGACACATAATAACGTGCGGTCTCAGGAAGGCCAGTTTTATCAGAAGGCCAGTCATCACACTGCCAGCAAGCAGAGTACTTCAGTAAAGCACCCTTTTTACAAACATGCGGCAACATACCCTGAGGAGGCCCACTTGGGCCTACTACTCTAGATTAACACGGCCATAGCTCATGACACCCACTAACAATAAGACCTTGCTGACCGATACCCAACCGCAGGGGACTCGCATCAGGGCGGCCTACAGCGGCCAGCTACCTGGTATCAAGTCTTAACTGGCAGAGAAGACACCCGCATCGTGGAATTTCGGTTCCAGGGGACCCTAAGGTTCACCCACCTCACACACACTGGCTGAAAAAAGGTTGATGCTAGCTGCCATGCACCCGCTTAATGGGGGCTGGTCCTCAGGGAGGCCTGTAAAGGCTAACAACCTGATACCTAGTTGTCTGAGGCCTGCCACACTGGGGCTCGCCCACATGGAGACCTGCTAACGCACAGGGAGGCCTGTTAGGGCCAACTACCTGATAGCAAGACTAGCTAGCTGTCCAAAGGCCTGTAACCCTGGGGTTCTCTCACAGGAAGGCCTGCTAATACACAGGGAAGCCCGCTAGGGCCATCCATCTAATAGCAGACTCGCTAGCTGACCAAAGCTTCTCTCTTCTTCTTTTTTTCTTTTTTTTTTTTTTTTTTTTTTTTTTTTTTGCTGCCAGTTACCCAGGTTGCTGGGGGCTCGCCATAGAGAGGCCTGCTAAGGCCTACTATCTGAAAGCAAACCTACGCGCTTCTACCAGGGAACCCATACTGCTGGGAACTAGCCTCCAAGGTGGCCCGCCAGGGCCAACTACCTGGCAGCCAGTTCAACACGGCTAAATGCAGCAACATAGATGGAGCACATCTCCAGGGAGGCCCGTCTAAGGCCAACGACCTGATAGCAAGACGTTGCTCTAAATACCCATAGGGGACTCGCCTGCAGGGGCCTGCTGAGGCCACAACCAGCGGCAAGTCTTGCTGCTGGCACACGACTGGGGACTCTCTCGCAAGAGGCCTGTTAAGGCCTGCTTGTCTAACAGCAAGTCTAGCTAGCTGCCAATGCTCGGGCAACAAGGGAGCGTATTAAATGACCAGCCCGAAATGAAGGGCGAATACTGCTCAACCTGAGCCACAACGGTGAAGGGCAGACAAAAATCAGAGCTATAAGCGAAGGACTCATATAAAACCTTGTATTTAACAAGGGAGTACGGTTCGCACGACCCTGAGAATGCTACAGGGTAAAGGCATACCATAGCGACTCCAAACTCGTCAGAAACAGTATCTGCGCTCAGCCCTAGGGGAATGGGGGCCTGTTTCCTAGAAACGGCCACACACGATCAACCCAACGCTTGAACGTCAGTTCAGCGGGCTTAGAAGAGTCAAGCTAGGGCCTAACAGTAACTACCTTCTGAAAAACAGGGCCAAAACAAAGAGCAATTATTTCGTGTTAACTTTTGACCTTAGACTGGTTGAGTTTCCTCAACCAGTCGTAAAAACATTTGAAAACATCGGCGCAGCTCTATAACTGCGTCAGGGGAAAAACCCTGCCCCTGGTCCAGGTCCCCCAGCAGGTCAGCCATCGTGTGCAGAGCCGCACCAGCATGACCCGCCGCCACGTATGCCCTGCCATTTAGATGAGATGTAACTTTTAAAGGTCTGGATGGCAGGGTTGGAGCCTTCAGTGTCGATGTCCTACCAGATACAAGATAATTCGCAAAAGTCTCGTCAGTCAGAGGCATCGACACATACCCGTGTTCTGCCAATCCCTCGACATCAGCGAAATTAGCACGCTGATTTTGATGGGTTCGCCCTGAATATATGCCTTCTCGACCACAACATGCAGGTCTGGAAGGAATGGAAGACTTACCAGATTTCAGGGCTTATGGCTGGAGAGAAAACGATCGTCAAGCCTGCCGCGCTCAGTCTCTCTCCTAACGCGCTGCCATGGCAACTGTAACCTGCCTGCAGCGCGTTCCATAACCTCCAAAAGCTCTGCATACGCGGGGCAGAGTGGCTGAGAGGATTCAGCTATCTCACCTTCTCTATCCTCCTCAGCAATCTTCTGCTCTACAGGAAGATCACCAGCTGATGGACCTGAGGATGCAGATGAAAGCACGTCCTCTTCCAGCAGCCTTGTCTCGTGAGCCGCCAAACAATCCGAGAGGTCCACATCCCTCTCAAATTGTTCAGCGAGGTCCATCTGAGAACCCCAAGACCTGATTCTCCACTCTGCCTCAGCAAAAGCGGGACGAGAGCCACCGGGCACTGATGTTGCACTCTCCTCCCTCGAGAAGAGAGCCAGACGAGACCTGAGCATTCTCAAAGGAAAACACTCACAATTTGCACAGGCAGCTCCCTCAAGAACCTCCCGTGCGTGCTTCTCGCCCAGACAGAAAACACACAGCTCATGTGTGTCTCCCGGTGCCAGATAAAGTGGACACGGATCCACACACTTAACAAATCTCCTAGATTTCTCCGTGCGTTTTATTGCCAGACAGTGCTTCAAACATAATAGTCCCTGAAGACGATGAGGATAACATGTTATCTGGGCACCCCTTATATACTATCGGGTCACACTGTTATGATGCCATGGGCTGTCGCCAGTCAATATGATATTGCTGAGATTGGATATGTGTTTCAGACACCGGTTCACGTGGAGGTGTTCCCCTAGCGTGTTTTACGCAGCGTTGAGTTCCCTTTCGAAAGGGAATCATAACACTCCCTGATTTCCTCCAAAATTGGCATTTTTAAAATATTAGTGTACACATTAACGTATTTTTATTAATATTACTAACTATAAGTTGTTATAGTAATTTTTTAAGTTGTAAGTTTGTTTCACTAAGCAGGAGTTATTTCGTGTTATCTTTTGACCTTAGACTGGTTGAGTTTCCTGCATGAAAACATTTGTCTTGCTCACACAGGTTTCACCTGTTTGGTGTTATTCCAGGAAGGCAAAAGTCAAATGTGGAAGTGAAAGCATGAAGTTGTCTGTTACTGTCCTTCAAAGACTACAAGAAATCAACATTAACTATTATTTTTCTTAATGCATGTAATGGAATGTTTCCATTTCAATATTTTCATTGTCACAGGCTGTGAAGAAGTACTTTTCCATTGACTTTTTCAATGAAGAACTTAAATTAAAAGTGCAATTTACATGCAAAATTTGTGGTATAAAAAATAAAATATATCCCTATGAATGGAGTGGTTAAATTAAGTTTGATTAAACTGCTAAATTCATATAAATTCATTTTTGGACGTCAAAACCATCATTGTGATGGAAAGAGAGGTTCAGCACTGCTAGATGTAGTTTTTCTAGAAATTGAGGCTGGGTCCAACATTTGTGGTATATCCTCAAAGTTTCTCTTGGTATTACTGAGATTCAGATTTGTGTCAGGTCTGATTTATTTTCCCCCAAAATATCACTAAAAACAAATTTAATACTTAATACCTTAATTTTTGCTTTAATTGTAATCGAGAAAACCTAATCCATAACCAAACCTACCAGTTGTTTATGGAAAACAGAAAAACTGTTTAGTTCAATTTTTCTTCATGACAGGTTAATACATTTAGTCCATTTAACACTATATGAATAAATGCTATATGAAGTACATTTATGACAACATACACACATGAAAGTGTTGTTCCTGTCATTTTATTCAGACTGTAAAGATGCCAAATTACACTGAAGACACATTTGGTTGGGAGGGACTTGATTTAAATACTGATTGTTAGATCAGTATTTAAATCAAAGCTTTTTGTTCAACCAAACACTCGACACAAAGGCTGGTGTGTAAGAATATTCATTTATATTGACATTTAATAGCAAAATTGCATCTCTCAGTGTTTAATGTATAATTAAATATAGTACAGTATAGTAGTTTTAAAAAAAACAGTGTTTTTGCAGTAAAGTAAATTATTTTGCTGTAAGCAGACTGAAGAGTGACAGTGAAGGTCGACACATTCAGTGCAGCGATTACCATGAGTTTTGGGTGAGTTGAAATTTCTGTGCTTTAAATATGATGATGTATTTTAAGGGTTAATCCACGGCTTGGTGTGCACAACTCTATTTTAATGCACAACATTGAGGAAAAACCACCTGATTTGCACCTCCGCAATGTGCTTTAAAATCATTTAATAATGCACATTATCGTTGGATTATCCTGGTTATACCCTGATCACTTGTCAGCACTAAAATGTTAAAGCTGTTATGAATGTTTGCAACAGCAGGGTAAAAATGATGGTTATTTTCTGACAGATACTGTTTGTTAGATTTAGCATTCTGCCCACTTTAAATCAGTCACAGAGATAAAGTAGTGTGGTAAGATTACATTTATTAGAATGAATTACAACATTTATTTGAATTAATTATAGAGTGGGGGGGGGGGGGGGGGGGGGGTTAATAGGCTGAAGGCCGTGGATTAATATAGAACAGCGATTAAACTGACTGGAACTACCTGTATTGAACGCACACCTTCCAGACAGTTAGAATAGAGTAGACATAGCTACTCTCAATTTAAAAGTAATTAACTTTGCATAGCCTTTCAAAGTATAGTCTATTAATGTGCACAAACACAGGCAGTCTGCATGATGTAATCTGTGCTCCGTCTGTCCATGCTCATGGTCAATAGTATACTCTGAATGGCTTGCATGCTTAACTGCGCAAGATGGAGCGGAACTCGAAAAATGAAGTACAATGCTGAGCAATGCTGATGTCCAAATGTAAGTCACAGGCAGTTTTCACATATGTTAAGCATTCACATCAAAACAGAAAATGGTTTTTGGGCTTAACTGCACTTGCATCCAACCATTTTTAAAAGTTGTAGGGGTGGGAGTTGAGAAAAATTTGAAATTTTATTTCACAATGACGATATACACAAATCAGGCATAAACAAGTGTGCTGTGGTATCTGGAACCAAGATATTAGCAAGTCCTGTAAGTTGCGAGGTGGAGCCTCCATGGATCAAACTTGTTTGTTCAGCACATTCCACAGATGCTCAATTGGATTGAGATCTGGGGAATTTGGAGGCCAAGTTAACACAAGTTAAGTTCAATTGCTGCCTAATATATCCCACTCACTAACAGGTGCCGCGATGAAGAGATAATCAGCGTTATTCACTTCACCTGTCAGTGGTCATAATGTTATGCCTGATCGGTGTATATCACAATATTGTTAGGGGTTCAAGCACGTAGTGCTCAATTTGGGGAGAACCTCACAAGAGATGACCCCAAACGGCCAGTAGGGGGCACTACAGCAACCAAAAGCTGTATAACTCCTAGACCATTTGTCCTAGAATCAAGTGTCTTATATAATTGGAATCCTATATATCTCCGATTTCATTTCTGCCAGGAAAATTTTCCTTCATTTTGAATTTTGTCAATAATTATCAAAAAAAAAAAGTTGAAATTTTGATTCACGGTCACTAAGGGGTGCCAAAATGTATGATGTGGGCAGAGCCACTTTTACTAAAATGTCTATAACTCGAGAACGAAATGAGATATTTGCTCCAAACTTGGTACACCTGTGTATGGGCTCAATCTTGGGTCAAGATAAAAAAAATCGTGTCGATTGGACACTAGGTGGCGCTATAACTAATCAAATATGCATTGATAGGAAGTGGCAAAAAATCCAATCAAAGATGTTCTTGGGTCATTTTTTATGCTGTCATATATATAAGTATCTATAACTTCAAAACAAAATGAGATATTTTTACCAAAATTAACACACATTAACATATATGGGCACACTCTGAGGACACCCCAAAAAAAAAAAAAAAAAGGTGGAGATCGGGCAATAGGTGGCGCTGTAACTTTCAAGAAACCTTTAAAAACCATATTTTACCTTGCTAAATTGCCTCTTTTGGCTGTAAATGGTCTTTTCCATCTATGATCTAAGTGTTTACATGCTCTGCTAAATAAAATATAATACCTTTTTATGTGCTTAAAAGCCTAAATGCATGAACCCCGGTAAATGCTGCTTGCAGCTTTAATTATTTTAACATTTACTGTCACTTTTTTTTTGTCAAAATTTATCACATTTCAATTAGAGTATTAGTTTTAACAGTTATGCCACATTATGAGTAAAATGAAACCTGAAAATGATGTTTTACTGAGATTTGCAGAAAACATCTTTACCTATCATATATATCAAATACTAAATCTTCAAGAAAATATGTGTGTGTCTGTGTTTGTGTGTGTCTGTGTTTGTGTGTGTGTGTGTGTGTGTGTAAGCATGCTTAGTATGTACCAAGTATTATTGTTTAAGCCTTTTCTTTCTCTGTGTTTGTTTTAGCATATATCATAGCTGTACCTCTATAATTTCAGTGGAGACATATTTGCTAAATAAAACAATTCCTTTTTACGCATATGTGCTTAAAGGCCTTAAAGTGCTTGAACCCTGGTAAATGCTGCTTGCAGCTTTAATTATTTTTTTCTTATGCAAACCGTAAGGCCTAGAGACTTGAAATTTTGTCAAATGGTAGTAGTCTTGCTCGCTACTCGTCAAAATCGGACAATAGGTGGTGTTACAGCGATCAAATGCGCGAAATGGCTCATAACTCCTAAACCGTTTGTCCCAGACTCTTATATCATTGGAAAGCTGAGTCCATGATGAACAAAACGTTCATTTCCAGTATGGAAATTTGTCCGCCATTTTGAATTTTGCGAACTAGTCCTAGGTTTTTCGCCTGATCGGAACCAAACCAGTGCAGAAATGTTCTCTGGAGTCTGAATAATTCTAAAAAAAAAGTTGAAATTTTGATTCACGGTCGCTAAGGGGTGTAAAAATCTCTGTAATGGGAGGAGCCACTTTTACTAAAATGGCTATAACTCAGAAAGAAATTAGATATTTGCACCAAACTCGGCACACGTGTAGGAGCTCAATCTTTGGTCACGATAAAAAAATTGCGTCGATTGGACACTAGGTGGTGCTATAACTTGACAAAAACATGAAAACAGCTGTAACTATGCAACCGTTTGTCTGATTGGCTTGAAATTTGGCATGCAGTGTCTTGGTCCAAGGGGGCATGATAGTCTATGAGGACATTGGCGTATCTCAAAAAACATAACTCTAAAGAAGCATGCCAATTTTTGTGCAGATCGGACCATAGGTGGCGCTATAATTGTTAAAAAAAAATTTAAAAACAAATGTTTTTAATGGTTTTAGCTGAAAATATATATAACTTTGGCTGTGGTTGACTTATTTTCACGGAGTCAAGTCTTTAGACTCCAAACATGTTAGGTTTCGCCTTATGGTTTGTGCTACGTTGTGATTTAGCGCTTAAAAAACTTTTGCAAATATCTTCAGAACCGTTAGTCTGATCAAGACCAGCGTAGGAACCACCGTAGGAAACACGGAACCTAAGCTGATTAACTAAACATGAGAGCCCAAATGTCAAAATTTCATAGTTTATTCCGCTTAAAGGGTTAGTTCACTTAAAATGAAATGTCTGTCATTAAGTACTCACCCTCATGTCGTTCTAGTTCCAAACCCGTAAGACCTTTGTTCATCTTCAGAACACAAATTAAGATATTTTTGATGAAATCCGAGAGGTTTTTTATCTCCCATAGAAAGCAACAAAATTACCACATTCAAGGTCTAGAAAAGTAGTAAAGACATCATTAAAATAGTCATCGTGTGACTGACAGGGTAAAGAAGAAATTGTTGAATAAAGTCGTTATTTTTGTTTTGTTTTCGCGCACAAAAAGTATTCTCGTCTCTTCAGAACATTAAGGTTGAACCACTGTAGTCATGCTGACTATTTTAACGATGTCTTTACTATTTCTCTGGACCTTGAATGTGGTGATTTCGTTGGGAGATAAAAAAAAAAAAAACTCAAGGATTTCATCAAAAATATCTTAATTTGTGTTCTGAAGATGAACGAAGTTCTTGTGTGTTTGGAACGACTTGAGGGTGAGTAATTAATGACATTTTAATTTCTGGGTGACAAATTTAATTTCTGGGTGAACTAGCCAGAGCCTTTTAGATTCTTTTTAAGCACGTCCCAAATTCATGATCGCCTTCTGAGAGAGGCAACTTTTTGTGCGTGCACTTTGCCAATGTGCCAATTCTTTATTATGACTTATTGCACTTAATGACTATTTTTAACATCAGTCGGTTCCCGCTCTATTGTCTCATTTTCATCACTATCAGTGCTGTGCTACACGTATATATTTACATAACGTGATGTACATAATATAGCAAAATCTATAACAATAGACATTTTATACCATCGCCATGATATATACTGTCATAATGGCCAGTCCTAGTTGCATGACAGCATGCCATGAGAAAACCATTGTGTGACAAGCAGGGCAGGGCGAGAGCCGTGAGGGAACAGCGCGAGGCCGGTGGAGTGATTGCTAAAGAGCGTCACCTGTGCTTGGCACCAGTCTCGTATTTCTCACGGAGAAATTTTTTTTTAGCATTCAAACACTTTAATATATAAAATAAACAAATACAAAACAAAAGTAAAATGGCGGCAGTTCCTTACGGACGACTGCCGGCCACACAAACATAATAAATCATAACGCAAAGTCCAGGCCTGGTCCTCTCTCGTCCTTCACTGTCGTCACTCCTCCCTTTATGCTTCCGGAGCTCCTCCGTGAGAGATACGAGACTGGTGCTAGCCTGGCTCTGCCACCTGTAGATCGTGGTTATTCATGGTTATGACAGCCAATCACGTTCCCGGCTGCAACCAAGCGCAGGTGACACTCTTTAGCAATCACGCCACCGGCCTCGCGCCGTTCCCTCACGGCTCTCGCCCCGCCCTGCTTGTCACACACTGACCTTGGGGTAAAGATGAATATCTTTTTTTTTTTTTTATAAATACCATCTGTATTTGAAATGTTTTCCTAATATTTTGTTTGAAGATGTATGTAACATTATGTCTGTATATTAATAGATACTACTTGTCTAAAATTCTAACTACATAAATATTCTGAGAAACTTTTGACATATTTTACAGACAGCCAAGTCTTCCGCCAAGCAGATCAACTCTTATTCATCAAGGTCCTCCAAAACGATTTTGTCTAGGCACAGAGAGAAAAGTGCTTGATGATAATGGAAAAGTCAGAAAATGGACTTATGGGACAAAAGACACCAGAAAACAAAACAAAATTGTTTTACTGGTGGGAGAAACCGGCGTTGGCAAGACAACTCTCATTAACACCTTGGTCAACTGCTTACTGGGAGTGAAGTTTGAAGATGAAATATGGTATGAAATCACAGAAGAAGAAGCAGGAGATCAATCACAATCACAAACCTCTGAAATCACCATGTATGAAGTCTGTCCTGTAGAGAATCCTGTATCTCTCACCATCATTGATACTCCAGGCTATGGAGACACTAGAGGACTGGAAAGAGATCTGGAAGTTGCTGAGAATTTATCCTTTCTTTTTCAGAGCAATGACGGAGTTCGTGAAATTGACGCTGTGTGTTTTGTAATTCAAGCATCTAAGAATCGTCTCTCAGACAGACAGCATTACATTATCAGTTCAGTTCTGTCTTTATTCGGAAAGGACATTGTGAACAACATTGTGTTTCTGATCACACACTCTGATGGTTTGCCACCCAAAAACGTCCTCGGTGCCATTAACAAAGCTAGAATCCCCTGCAGACGAGACCACAGTGGCCAACCTGTTTATTTCTTATTCAACAATAGGCAGGATGAAGCCCACCACAATGAGAAACGTTACCTTCGTGCTCAAAGAGATGCTTGGGAAAACAGCATGGAAGAGACAAAGCAATTCCTTCAGTCTCTGAATGAAAAGAACAGAAAAAATTTAGAGTTGACGTCAGATGTCCTGATAGAGCGCATTCAATTTGAAGCGTTTATCTGCAACTTACAGCTGCTAATTCAAGAGAAAGAGTCTAAGAAATCTGAAAAAGTTCAGATTCAGCAGGCAATAAGGCAAAACAAGGAAAAGATTGAAAGGCGTACAAACTTTAGCATTAGAGTCAAAAAGACTCTCAAAGAGAAGGTGCCCATTGAGAGCAAGTCATGGAAGAACAGGAAGGCTACAACCTGCACCGTCTGTGAGGAAAATTGCCATGAGTTTGACTGCTGGTGGGTTGCTAATCCCAGCAAATGTGAAGTCATGAAAAACGGCTACTGTACCGTGTGCACAGGGAAGTGCCACTACAGCAAACACGTCAAGGAAAACAAGAAATATGTCATCAGCACCTCGAACGTTGTGATGACATTTGACGAATTAAAAAAGGAATATGAAAAAGCTCAAACTAAGAGGTTTTCAGTTGTAATGGATGATCTTGACAAAGATCTGCAGACGATTGAGGACCAAAAGCAAATTCTTCTGTTCAATGCTTACAAGACCATCAAGTCTCTTTCTAAGATCGCATTAAAGCCAGACTCTGCTTTCACTCTTCAGCATCTCGACTTCTTCATCCCCAGAGTGAGGGAGGCTGGGAAAGAAAACTGGGCCAAAGAGCTGGAGGAATTGAAAAGGAGCGCTGAGTCTGAAGAAGCAAATAAAGATGCTCTGAGTTATCTAAAAGCTGGTCTGACAAAACTTTTCCTTGGTGCAGTGAACAAATGCAGAGAAGACAAGAAATGAATCAATGAAAATGAAGATTGCTTACAATGAGAAATCAATGTAGGTGGTGTTCTGTAGATCTAAAAATAAGAAATATTAAGCTATAAATAAGAGTATCGAGCTGTTTTAGTGCTTATTTAAAAGGCAAGACACTCCAATACAATCTCTTAGTTTATGAAGTGTAATAATAACTGTAATATTTTGGGAAACTGGATCAAAGTTTTAACATAAAATGTTGCATCCATGAACATTGATGTGTTTACTCTTGTGTTAAAGGTGCAGGAAGTGATTTCAGAGAAACACTGTTGATATTTGAAATCACCAAAACAAACACGCCACTACCCAAAAGGATCATACCCCAGTCTTGATAGCCCCGCCTCCAAATTCAGGAACATGCTATGCAACACAGGCACCTCCCCCATCATGAGTGTATTCACCCCTTACTGCTGATTGGCTACAAGTGTGTTTTGGCGCTCAGTCCGATCTACTATCAACAGCATTTCTCAGAAATCGCTTACTGCACCTGAACTCTTATACATTTATCTCCATTTTTTTTTTTTTTTTGATGAACTTTTTTTATTTGTTTTTATTTTACAAGACAAATATAATCCATTGTAATACATATCAGAGCATATAAAACAAAAAGTACTAACAATAACTAAAATACAAAAAGAAAATGTATACAAAAAAAATAACAATAATAAAAAAAGAAAAAATAATAGGATAAGAATTGCTCCATTTTATTAGGGCAGTTACATGAATTTGAAAAGCTTTAGAATTTGTATTGTTTTTTTTTTTTTGTTCTGTGATCTCATGTTTGAAAGAGTTTCAAAATATATTGTGAGATCTGTGTTATAAAAGGTAATATATGAGGGTTTCTTTTGAGTTATTTTTGTCTTATGAATATAAAACTTAAAATAATTAAAAGATTAATAACATAATTTTGTTTTTGAGAAAAATATGGGTTTTGAAAACAAAGTAAAATGTCATGGGGTTCTAAATTAAGTGTTCTGTTTAATTTTTTTGTCACGTGTATTTTAAAGTCAGTCCAAAAAGAAATAGAAAAAGGGCAATAAAGAAATAAATGTTCAATATCCTCAAATAATGTGTTACAAAAAGTACATTTATCACAGACACTATGGATATATCTACTAATGGCTGCATTTACAGGATAACATCTATGAATAATTTTGTAAATGATTTCTTTTAGTTTATTAGAAATTATATATTTATATTGTAAAGTCCAAATGCTATGCCAAGATATACAATGAGGTTTAAGCCATTTTGATTGATATAAAGGAATGGATCCAACATTAAAGGAATTTCTTATAAAATTGTTATTAAAATGTTTATCAAAAAAGGAGAGACCATTTACAAAAAGCTGAGGATTTTGTAAGGTTGTATTATTAACATCTACGTCTGAGAATTTGGTTAACATTATTATGCCACTGGGGATAGCCTTAATTACTTTGTTAAATTCTTTTTCATTCCCAAAAAAAAAAAAAAAAAAAAAAAAAAAAAAACATATTTTGGAATAAAGTTAGGGTATGTATATAATTGCCCATTTTTGTCAATAAGCTGGTTAACAATTAAAATGTTGTGTTGAACCCAATTATCCATGTAGAATGATTTCTTATTATGAATGATATTACCATTGTTCCATATAAAGCACCTGCTAGGAGAAAAATTGTGTTTGTACAAAAGTGACCAGAAGAGTAATGCTTGTTTGTGATAATATGCCAAAGCAATAGGTTTTATTATATAAGGATATTGCAACAAAAAATTTAAACTCCCAAGTTTTTCAAGTAAAAAATATGGGACTATATTGAAAATACTTGTTTGAATTTTTAAAAAGTTTTTAAGCCAATTAATTTTTAGAATTTGGTTGAAAATAGTAAAATTAAGAACATTTAACCCACCATCAGATAATTTATTAACAAGGGTTTTTTTTTTTTAATTTTATGAGGTTTGTTTCTCCAGATGAAATTAAAGAGTAATTTATCCATTTGTGAGCATATATCCTTTGGAGCACTAAGAGAAGAAAAAGGTATGCTGCTCTCCTTCTGCCTTACTCAATACAATTCTCCCTTGAATAGAAAGATCTCTTGTTAACCATGAGTTATATTTCTTTTGCATTTTTTCAATAACAGACATAAAGTTAGAGTTGACTATTACATCAGTATTTTTAGGAATTTTAATTCCCAAATAGGTTACTATACTTTTAACAGGAATATTACACACATTGGATAGGTTGTTGTTTTTAAGTTGTAGGATCTCACATTTAGACAAATTTAAATTCAAATCAGAGAACTTTGAGAAGCTATTAATTATATTCAGAGCCAAAGGTACCCCAGTACTATCACCAAGAAAAATTGTTGTGTCATCAGCATTTGCGATATTTTAATTTGCCTTTCATGAATTTAAATTCCTTTAAAGGGGTGTTGGTTTATCATATTACTTAACATTTGAGCTACAACTAAAAAAAGAAATTCAGAAATTGGACATCCCTGATGGATGCCTCGGTTTATTTCAAATCTGGGAGATGTTCCATTAGCAAGTTTAATAGAGCTATTACTTCCATAGTACATAGTTTTTACACTTTTGATGAAATATTGTCCAAAACCAAAGAGTTTTAGGGAATCAAATATAAACTTATGGCTTACTGTATCAAAAGCTTTTCTAAAATCTAGAAAAAGTATTATTATCTATCTAGAACATTATCATGAACCATATTGAAGTCTCCACCAATAATTATCTTTGCCATTGGAAGTTTAGTTGAGAGAATATTGACATTTTCTTCTATAGTTTCTAACAAATCAGAATTCAAAGAAGAGGAATTGTATCCATAAACATTACATAATATAAACAAATTACTGCTAGTTTCAAAAACCAAAATAACCCAATGCTCTTTGACATCACATTTGTTATAAAGAATTTTCCCTCTAAAGTTGCCTTTTAAAGTGCTCACACCGGCTGAGTAATTATTTCCATGTGCTAACCAAAGATCATCACCCCAGTGGTTCTTCCAACATCTTCTGCACTTGAGTGGGATTCTTGTAAAAAAATAAAATCTGCCTTCATCTCTTTACAAAACAAAAATATTGCTTTTCTTTTTACAATATCTCGAATGCCCTTTACATTAAGTGATATAAGTGATAACTCTGTTATGAAATATCAACAGGAGAAAAAAGAACAGAAGTATGAAGAGGGTTTAGTCCATCCTCAACTTCAAGAGCAGAACAGACTTGAAACAAACTCGATAAAAAATAACTAGGCCACAATATGAACTCAATATGAAAAGTATATATATGTTATATACAAACATAAATTATGAACAAAGAAACGTTGTTAGGTTTAAACATGATAAAACAGTAAAACGTGTTTGTGGCCATGCATCTAAAGGGTCTGCAGAATCCCAGCTTAGCCGTATAATGTTCAATCTATCTTTTGGCCCTCCGCGTCGAGCTTGATTTCAATACCTTCAATGAACGCCTTGGATCCGACATAGTAGGCTTTTCTGTTGTCTTCACGTGCTTTCTTCACATGTGGCCATAGAAGCGATCGCCTGTCCTTTTCCTCTTTGGTTAGATCTTCCACGAAGCGAAGCTTGTGTTGTTTCAGGAATTCGTTGTTTTTGGCATTCTTCCAGATGGCATCCCGCACAGATTCCAAAGCGAATAGAACAATGACGGCACGAATTCTGCCTGATTGCGGTTTGCCAAGCCTGTGAGCAATGTCAATTACTTCAAAACTTCTCTTGCAAGACTCAGGGGCAACAACTTTTTCCTGTACCTCAGACAGGGAGGGCTCACCTCTGTTTTTCTTTGGCATGGGGCTGCTCAGTGGAGTATCAGGAGTGGGAGGAAGAATTACTGGTACGTCTCCTGAAGATGAATCCATTGGAGAGGTGATTGTGTGATCAGCTGAGTAGAAGTGGTCTGAGATCGCTTTCTTTCGTTTGTCTTTGTTATGAGCCACGCAGTTACGGTTATCTTGATCCAAAAAATATCAGTTTTTCTATGACAGTTTTTTTTACACGGTGGTTTCAAGTTAGTTATCTTGATCCAAAAAATATCAGTTTTTCTATGACAGTTTTTTTTACACGGTGGTTTCAAGTTAGTTATTTGTTTTTTGCTTTTAAGATTTAACACATGACAAGTCGTTTCAAAGAGGATAGAAGCAAAACCCTACAAAGCGTTTCAACATACATCTGTCTTGGGCACCATCTTGTCTCTACCCATTTATCTCCATGCAAACTGCAATATAGAGAAGCTACGGTGGCCAACACAGGACAAAGATGTCGTCGTCTAAGACAGCAGAGAGTAGCCAGTCAAGCAAACACGCTCTGTAGAGCAGTTTGTCCATTTAGGGCTACTGTAGAAACATGTTGGCGCAAAATGGCGACTTAAAATGTAAGGGGACCCGTGGTGTATGTAGATATAAATGGCTTATTCTAAGGTAATAAAAAATAATGGTTCATTGTGTAAGGTCTTTATACACCACTGAAACCATAGTTATGTATATTATATTGCATTTCTGTCAATAGATCCTCCTAAAATTTACACATTGCACCCTTAAATAAAATAACTACAATTTCCAAATCGAAACCATTGTCATGCACTCAACTTAAAAAAATTAAGGTAGCACGAACACTTACTTTTTTAAGTTGAAACAACTTTTTTTTTTCTTTTTTTTTAACAGTGCTGTTGCCTTTCTATTAGCTCAAAACCCTAAAAATGGTTGTGCATGAAAACCCCTGAAATACTCCAGCTCGTCGGGCACCAAAACCATGCAATGTTCAAAGTCACTTAAATCACCTTTCCTTCCTATTCTGATGCTTACTTTGAACTTCAGCAGATTGTCTTGACCATGTCTACATGCCTAAATGCATTGAGTTGCTGCCATATGATTGGCTCATTAGATATTTACATTAATGAGCAGTTGAACAAGTGTATCTAATAAAATGGCCAGTGAGGTTAGAATTAGTATGAAAAACTGTCTGTATTCTTAAATCTGCTTTACATTTATTCATTTAGCAAATGTTTTTATCTAAATTGATATACAAATTAGGAGCAACATTAAATAAAGCTATAGTGATAAAATGTTATATTTAAAAAAAAAAAAAAAAAAAAAAAAAAAAAAAAAAAAAAAATATATATATATATATATATATATATATATATATATATATATATATATATATAGTAGTCAAAGACTGGTTTCCACTTACACCCACTTGTGTCCCAAATAAGTATATGGACTGTACTTTAATACTGTAAATTTTAATTAATTATTTTTATTAGAAATCAACAAGGGCAACAGTTTAAAGAGAAAGTGGGCTGGGTGTGTGGGGGTCCAAAGTGATTTAAAGATCTTGGAGGTTGAGAGTGTCCCATTTCAGGTCCTGAAAGATGGTGGTGCCAGGAACCTGAATGATTCCACTGCTTCCACAGTGCTGTCCATGATGGTGAATGGGAGGAGTGCAGGGGGGTTTCTCCTGAAGTCCATAATCATCTCCACTGTTTTGAGTGTGTTCAGCTCAAGGTTGTTGTGACTGCACCTCACAGCCAGCTGTTAGCTCCAGCTCCATAGATTGGGGTTGGCATGGAGAGCTGGGTCAGTTTGGTTGTGAGAAGATCAGGCATGATGGTATTGAAGGCCAAACTGAAGTTCACAAAAAAACAAAACAAACAAACAAAAAAAACAATCCTTGCGTAAGTCCCAGGTCTGTCAAGATGTTTCTGGATGTAGTGCAGTCCTATGTTCACTGCATCATCCACGGACCTGTTTGCTCTATATGCAAACTGCAGGGAGTCCAGCTAGGGTCCAGTGATGTTCTTCAGGCAGGCCAGCACCAGTCTTTCAAATGACTTCATGACCACAGATGTAAGAGTGACAGGTCTGTAGTCATTAGTGCCAGTGATTTGGGTTTTTTAGGGACCGGAATGATAGTGTGGAACTTTTGAAGCAGCTAGGGACTTCACACTGCTTCAGTGAACTGTTGAACATCTGAGTGAAGATTGGGGCCAGTTGGACAGCAAAGGCTTTTAAACAAGCAAGTGAGACACCACCTGGGCGTGGTTACTTGTACTTTTTGATGTTCCTCAGACCTGTCCAGACGACGCCGGATCGTTGGCTGAAAACTGTTTTTTCATCTTTTCAGAGTAGCTTCTTTTAGCCACTCTGATCTCCTTTGTTAGTCTGTTTCTGGCATGGTTCCCAGGTAAAACCATGGCTTATTATTAGTGAATGATAAGAATGTCCATGTATGATGTTACAGTCTACAGTACTGATTTGGGTGTTTTTGATGCAGCACCTTCAAAAACACTCCAATCAGTGCAATCAAGCAGGCTTGTAAATTCCCTTTTGCTTCATTAGTCCAACTTTTAACAGTCCTTATTACAGGTTTAGCTAAAGTCAGACTTCAGATGACTCTGAATGAATCACGAGACATATGAGTAACAATGTACCAGTCTTGGAAGCAGGCCAGCAAGTTCAATTTAGTTTGGGTAGTGCACAATTTTTTGTGGTTTCTCACTTCTTTAAACTGTAATGCTATACTTTAGGAGATAGAGAACAAAAAGAATGCTGGATGAAGTGGAATTTTTACCTACAATCAATTAAAACAAACCTGCAAATACAACAAATCGCTGGTCAGTGATGATAGATGTCTTTATTAAGATCTACACCTGTAGCCAACTCTGGGAAACCAAAAGAGTACATGAAAGCAACTAAAGCACTGCAGAGATGTAGTCAAGACCAGACTTCCAAGATCAAGACCATTTAAGAGTCACACAGCAAAATCCAGTGTTGGAGTCAATTAAGTGATTAATTGAGTGATGACTGAGCATTAATGGCAAAGTCAATAATTTCATTTAGATTTCAGAATAGACTTCTAGTCAAGAAACAGAGGAGCTGTTGTAAATCAACATTGTTGTAGTAAAATAAACAGATATTTTCTCTGAAAATGATTTTGCATGGAAAAAATGTAAGCACACAAATACACAGCAAACTCAACAATGGTGACAATCAACAAAACAAAAGATTCATGCCACAGTGCATGCTGGGTTCTAGTATAGTGCCAACTCAACAATGGCACCCAGCATGCATTGCAGCATGGATCTTTTTATTTGAAAATCTTTGAGCATGTTACATACAGAGGAGGTCGGAGACACAGGTAATGTTTGTGAGTTTATTAGAGACAACCAGAGCAGTGCACAGGTGAGTAGAGCCAGATATAGTTAATGGTATACGTTGACAGGATGACTGATACTTGGTTTGTTTGCAGATGGCGTGGATGACGAATGGATCTTGGAGCTAGGAGATTCCCGAGGACACACACTGGAGACTGGAGAACACAAGGAGACAAGGAACACACTGGAGACTGGTAAGTAGGTGATTGAGGAGTCCGTGAAGGTAAGCATCAATGTAGGTATGCGTAACGAGACTGGACAGTGACTGAATGTGATGCTGTGGGTTTTATAGTGCTGGTGATGACGGTGCTGATGAGTGTCAGGTGTGCGTGGTTAGAACTCTGGTGAGGGAGTGCGTCGTGATTGGGTGAGTGAAGAGCCTGGCGTGTCTGTGACAGAGCACCACTATGGTTGAGATTTGTATGATGGGTGCTGGTGTCTAAGCATGTGTAACAGACTAAAAATCTGGCAAAATGTTTTTTCCATCCAGTATCTGATTACCTTGTTACAACAGTATTTCATCACTGCAGTTGCACAATATTGTCACAAAATCTATTGCTACAATAATCTTAGATACAAAACTACAATCTGACCTATATTTATGTTTAAAACATGCTCTATTTTATTCTTTTCCTTGGTACAGTGTTACTTTGTAACACTGATGTGGAAGATAATAACTTTAATATTAATCAAAGTCCAAGTACCAACCAAATGAACACTAATCACCATAATGGTGACTTCAAACGAAATATAAATGAAACAAAATGAGCAACACTCAATAAAGCTAAAACTCTACTAATCATATTAAGAGTTTTAATTAGTTACATCTAATAATGTATTTTAAAATGCAGTTAATTTCATTCTAAGTCTGTGTGGCTGTAAGCCTATGTTCAGACTGCAGGCAATTTTTCTCACATCAGATCTTTTCAGGCAGACTGTCTGAACTATTAATTGCAAGTGATCAAATAATATTTGTGTGTTCAGACATAATGTAACATACCCCAAAACCAAGTCAGAGTCAGGATCAGATTTTAATTTTTTTTTTTTTTTTTTTTTTTTGCTGTCTCACAAATCAGTCTGAATAAAATCTTGATATGCAAAATAATAATAATAATAATAATAAAAATTGCACAGAATTTTGCTGGCAGTCTAAAGTTTGAACAAGTTTGAACAGTTTGCTTGAACAAGTTTGCTTTAGAATAATTAGTTAGAGTAATTAGTTCTCTTTTTTTCTGTTCTTGTTCTTTATCTTTTCTTCAGTTGACTGTTCATTAACAGCAGGTGTCTTCTTCACTAATGGCCATTCATCACTTGTAAAATGAGCCTAACGAATTAATTAACCGTATAAATACAGAAAAATCTACGCTGCTTCAGTGTTAGATTTTAACACCTGTGAGTGAGATTCATATACACCTAGTACATTTAATACTGGTGATTTTGCTGCATGTCCATGCCTTTGGTTTCAATCTGTTTGATATAGTGACAAGTCTACAAGTCAGTTATTAAATAATGATTAAAAAAGACAAAAGTTAAAGGTGGACTCAGTAAAGGTGGACTCAGTATTATTTCAAATACACTGTTTAGAAGTTAGTCGGGCCAATACCAACAACAAACGTGTAACCAATCAGCATTAGGGGCGTATGACGGTCAAGGAGAGCAGACGAGCAAGAGGGAGATTTGAAAATAATAAAAAAATTAAAAAATGCAGAACGAGAGATGGGACACAATACAAAAGAGCTCAAAAGAATATCACTGCAATGAAGATTTATGACTGGGCAAGCGCTTTAGGACCTGCGCTTCTATTAGAAAAGCTTTCCAACGTTGATGAGAGCTAAGAGGGAAGGCCTGAAAAGAGGCGCGGACGCTGCTTTGATTCCTTATCATGTAAGTAACACTGGGTTTTGATTGTCTGGAGCTGCTGTTCTGTTGGCGATTAACAACAAACTCTTGTTGTATTTACTCTTGTGTACTGTACGTTCATTTTTTGTGCTTCCTTGTTCTTCATTCATCATCTGTGCTTTATTTTTCGTGAAGCATTTTGTTGTGCATCAGCTGTGATAAACAGACAGTGGCCAGATAGTGAGAGTTTTGAAACTACTGCACACTGACAACTGCTAGAGAATGAGGTGCTTAGCGCCATTGTCAGTGCACTCGCCTCGCATTCCAGCAGCGATTGGGCCGGGGTCAAAAACCGACTTGGAGCAGGGTGGTTAGTATTGGAGTGTGAGTTTTGGAGGCGGAGCAATGAAGGTTTGTTTGGGTTAATTTCAAATATTGACAGTGTTCAACAATGAATTTGAGAAATTGCATACAACACCTTTAACCAGAAATCCCAACCTGCAGCTAATTTCATTGGTTAAGGTTACAGTGAGGGGTAGGTTTAGAGATCAGTGTTTGTTGTAGGCAATCTGTACTGTGATTGACATGACCAATAAAATCTTAAGAATCTGCTGCAGGGCAAAGTTTCCACTGAACTGGTTTGGGGAGAAAAAAATCACACACATCATCGATATTATATTGAATATTATTTACACTTTGTGGAGATAAGTATAATGAACAAAAATAAATTAACCAAGAGTTAAGTCCATGATTTTTCCAAAACATTTAGGGATATTCAGATCAACAGCACTCTACTCATATAATATGGATTAAATACTGGAAACATGATGACTGTAAAAGATGAAACCCCCTCGATCCAGACCAACAGGTGTAACGTTTACTGACTATCGAACGGTAAGATTCTCAGAGAGGAATAAATATGAAAGAATGGAAAGACTGTGTCAGTGAATGTGGTTGTGAATGTGTGTATAAGAGTGCTAGTTACAGGATCAGAGAATGACACCGTTCCTCCGTCATAGTCCAGATGAACTCTCACACACTCAAGCTTTTGTTTAACAGGAAAACCAAATGGTTTAGACAGTACGTACCACACACACCAGACATCAGTGTTAAAGAAATCACATCCCTTCCTCTGGTTTGATGCTGTAGTTACTCCAAGTCTCCAGGATCGACTCTCTTTAACCTCCACATCCCAGCAGTGTGTTCCTGAGTTAAAACCCTCTGAACCCAGAACACATGAAAAATCATTAAATCGCTCTGGATGATCAGGAAGTGGTTGACTGTTCCAGCTAAATCTCACACTGGTCAGATCATCAGACAGGATGAGACGTGGATTTGCAGTGTTTGGATCCAGAATCACAGGAGCTGATGAGACACAATCATCAAGGGCTTTTAATCATTTTCTCCTGCAGAGACAGTGAATTCAACTTCACCGTCTCCTACCATCCTGGAACCAAGAATTGCAAGGCTGACGCCTTATCTTGTCTGTATCAATCCGATCCTGAGAACCCCGATTCCGAACCTGTCCTCCCTCCAGCCATGATTGTCAGTCCTATCCAGTGGTCCATCAACCAACGTATTTCCCAAGCTAACCACTCCGAACCAGCTCCGCCGGGAGGTCCTGAGGGGCTTATCTATGTTCCACCGGCCCACCGTCAGCCCCTCATGGACTTAGCTCACTCCTCTCCGGGCTCTGGACAACCAGGCAGTGCACGTACCATCTCACTTCAGCGGCAACACTACTGGTGGCCCTCCATGACTCAGGATGTCTCCCTTTACATCAGAGGTTGCTCAGTCTGTGCCGTTGCCAACACTTCTAGGAAGCTCCCTGAAGGAAAACTGGTTCCCTTACCCATACCGCATAGACCATGGTCACACCTAGGAAATGACTTCATGATGGACTTACCGCCATCAAATGACTTCAACTGTGTGCTGGTAATTGTGGACCGTTTCTCAAAGGCCTGCAAACTCATACCCCTCAAGGGCCTTCCCACAGCATTTGAAGCCGCCAAAGCCCTGTTCAACAATGTATTCCGATATTTCGGCCTTCCGGAGGACATCGTCTCTGACTGTGGACCTCAGTTCATTTCCCGTGTGTGGCAAGCCTTCTTTAAGCTCCTAGAAGTGTCAGTCAGCCTGTCGTCAGGATAGCACCCACAGACCATTGGCCAGACTGAGGAGATCGGGAGATTCCTGAGAATGTACTGCCACCGGAACCAGGACAGCTGGAGCCAGTTCCTACCCAGGGCGGAGTATGCCCAGAATTCCCTCCGGCAGACCACCACTGGGCTCACCCCGTTCCAATGCATCCTGGGCTACCAACCACCTCTCTTCCTTTGGTTGGGTGAGCCCTTGGAGGTTCCAGTTGTCAACCACTGGTTCCAGCAGAGCGAGAGAGTGTGGGACTCAGCTCATGTCCATCTCCAGCAGGCAGTTCGGAGACACAAGAGGCATGCTGATGCCAGAAGAGGCCCCACTCCTCGTTACCAATCTGGCCAGAAGGTGTGGCTCTCGACGTGAGTCCCCGGTACATAGGTCCATTCACCATTCAGAGGCAGCTCAACGAGGTCACCTACCGTCTCAATCTCCCAGCACAGTATCGCATCTCACCTTCATTCCCCCTGTTGAAACCCCACACTGATCCCATGTCCTCTCCTTCCACAGATCCTGGTGACGACGCGGTACCTCCTCCTCCCGAGCTCGCTGAAGAGGAGACCATCTACCGGGTGCGGGTGATCCTCGACTCCCAACGACGGGGTCCACAGCTGGAATACCTCGTTGACTGGAAGGACTATGGCCCAGAAGAACATTCCTGGGTCAACCATCACGACATCCTCGACCCCTCGCTCCTCACGCAATTCCATGCCGAACATCCGGACCGCCCTGCTCCCCGGGGTCGAGGTAGACTCCGTCGTCGCCGCCCCATCCGGTCATCAGGAGCCGCCCGTGGAGGTGGAGGGGTACTGTCACAGCCAACTCCCACCAATGCATCGTCACCGGATCTCCACGCTCTACCCACTCGTTCACAGTCTCCCAAATACTGATCACCTGCACCTGCACCTCATCATCCATGAACACTATAAAGACTCTCACTTCCCTCACTCATTTGTCTGGTCTCGTCTAATGTACCTGAACTCCTTACCTGCTACTCACCTGAGGTTACCGTGTTCCCATCCTGTCTTCTTCCGTCTCCAGTTTTCTGTTCTCTGTGTTCACCTGCATTTACAAAAGACATTACTCTGTTATTCACCCAGCTAAGTTACTAATCTATAGTGCTTGTTCATTGACTCACCTGCATCCACCTTCTGCCTGTGTTCGTGCTTTTGTTCAATAAACTTGTGTGTTTCATTTACCTCTCTGCCTCCGTTTGTGTCCTGACACATGGACATATTTAAGATCTTGTATTATCATATGGCCTGTCAATTTGCAATATTGTAATAGATGATGTGGCCTTTTCGGATCATAAATCAGTCACTTTTGAGATGTCTTTCAATCATGAGATAAGTAAGGCTTGTGTTTCTACTGGCTGTGTTCGGAAAATAGACTCTATAGTTGTTGAACATTTTGAAAATGTATTTATTAGTGTTCCTTGTATGACAACTCTGGAGAATCCCCATTTCCACCTGGATGTGGAGTTTTTGCTGAATGAATTTAATTCCTCTTAATTCCTCTAAAATCTGTGATCAGTCCAAGTGAGAGAGTTTTTATTGATGAGTCTTTTCAAGACGTGCATGCCGCTGAGGTCTGAGTCCTCAACCAGACAGGTTGGGCCTGGCCTGTCCCGACCCAAGCGCTGCGGACAGGGCCAGAAGGCTAGTGTTGCCTCTTGTGCGCCCCTTCGGGGAGGGATAGGACACAGAGAAGGTGAGACTCTAGGAAGAAGAAGAAGGATCTGAGTGAGGTGATCCTTCAAAAATACGGTCAGCATCTGTGATGGATCTCCTAACTCTGAGGCTGATCAGAACTACCCTCTCTGTTGTTCTTTAACCCTGGTGAGACCACTGCCCTTTATGTTCTCTTTTTAATGAGTAAAAAAAAAAAAAAAAAAAAAAAAATTGGGTGTGGATTTGAGGCCATTGCTCTGGTGCAGGCTGGCCCTCTGCTGGCCGCCTTGGTAGCCACCTCAGAGTAGAGTAGTTTGTCTCCTCTCCTACAAGGTTTGGAGAGTGGTTTTGTATACAGACACGAGCGCTTTGACTTCAGATAGATTAAATGTCCAGCGTTGGCCTAATATTGTTACCTGATTACACTTCCTATATTATTTAGGATAGCTGAGGCTTTAAATGTAGATTTCTGCCACCTTAGCGGTTTCAGTTAGTGATTGTACCTCCTCTCGCCTGTGAAAGTTGTTCTGTGAGGCTGCTGCTCTGAAGAGGCAGAATAGGTGGTTTAGGCCCTTTCATTCTGCGAGTAGTAAAAATGCTCTTTGCTGTGGCCCCGCATTTCAGAAGCTAGATATGTTAGGCCCTAGCTTGACTCCCCTAAGCCCGCTCAACAAACGTTCAAGCATTGGGTTGATTATGGGTGGCCGTTTCAATGAAATAGGCCCCCATTCCCCTAGGGCTGAGCGCAGATACTGTTTTTGTCGTGTTTGAGTTGCTATGGTATGCCTTTACCCTGTAGCATTCTCAGGGTCATTTGAACCGTACTCCCTTGTTTAATACAAGGTTTTATATGAGTCCTTCGCTTATAGCTCTGGTTTTTGTCTGCCCTTCACCATTGTGGCTCAGGTCGAGTAGTATTCTGACCTTTACTTGGTCAGAATACTGACCAAGTTAAGGTTTGGTCATTTAGTATGCTCCCTTGTAGCCCGAGCATTGCCACGAGCAGACGCCTGTGTTCGTTTGGAGTAGTAGGCCCAAACAGGCCTCCTCCAGCGTATGTTTGTACTTCCCTTGCTTAAAGGGTAAAAGGTGCTTTTACTGAGTACACTGCTTGTCGGCGATGTAATAGGTCCCAGGCTTAGGCGCTGTTTATACAGTCTATTTTTGCTACTAGACTTTAGGGTAGTGGGCTTAACAGACCTCCCTTCAGTGTCCCCACCATGTGGGCTCCTAGCAGCCAGCATATGCGCTCTCAGGTAGCTGACCTTAGCAAGCCTCCCTGTGTACAGCCCCCATTAAAATGGGTTCCTGGTAGCTATGGGGTATTTTTGTCAGATAGTAGGCCTTAGCAGACCTCTCTGTGGTGAGCCCTCATCAGGGTGGATGTGTAGCAATAAGACATGCTCCGAATAGTTGGACTTAGACAGGCCTTCTTGTGAGTAGTGCTATGGGGTTTTGTGAGGTAGTCAGGCCTTGGTAGGTGTTCTTGTTAGCTAGCCTCAGTTTTTTTGGGAGAGTTCTCTGGTAGATGTGCATAGATTTGCTTCAAATAGTAGGCCGTAGCAGGCCTCTCTGAGGGTGAGTCCCCAGCAATGTGGGTAACTGGCAGCTATTAGGCTTTGGTCAGCTAACGAGTTTGCTATTAGGTGGATTGCCTTAGCAGGCCCCCTTGTGTATTAGCAGGCCTCCCTGTGGGTGAACCCTAGTGCTGCAGGCACCAGCAATATGGGTAACTGGCAGCTATTAGGCTTTGGACAGCTAGCTAGTCTTGCTATGAGGTAGTTGGCCCTAACAGGCCTCCCTGTGAATTAGCAGGCTTTAGCGAGCCCCAGTGTTGCAGGCCTTAGACAGCTAGCTATCAGGTAGCTGGCCTTTACAGGCCTCCCTGAGGGCCAGCCCCCATTAAGCAGGTGCATTGCAGCTAGCGACTAAACGACTATTTTCATCCAGTGCGTTTGAGGTGTTGGCCTTAGGGGGCCCCTCTGAAAGTGCATTCCCCACAGTGTGGGTATTTTCTCTGCCAATTAAGACTCGATACCAGGTAGCTGGCCGCTGTAGGCCGCCCTGAAGTTGCTGGCGATGTGATGGTCGGCCTTTTAATCTGGCCAACCTGAGACCGCACGTTACTACGTGTCGCTGACTTGGCTAATCCTGTTCACTTTCATTTTCCTAGCCTATA
This sequence comes from Hypophthalmichthys molitrix, assembly GCA_037950675.1. NCBI lineage: Eukaryota > Metazoa > Chordata > Actinopteri > Cypriniformes > Xenocyprididae > Hypophthalmichthys > Hypophthalmichthys molitrix. Next base: position 33,369,560 of record CM075498.1, on the reverse strand, counting down.
GCCTGGTATAGGTCAAGCTTGGGACTCCTCTCATTCTGAGAGTAGATTTGAGTACTTAGCTCCCTAAGTCTGGTCATAGGTCAAAGGCTTCTCTTGAGGCCTCCCAGTTAGATCAGCCCCTAGGCTGTGAGCATTCCCCTCACAAGGGTCCCCTTTTTTAGAGTGCACAGCCTCCTTAGCGCCTTAAAACACAGGTGCTTTGTAGATCCTAGGATAGAGCAGATATACTCCCCTCAATTGCAAGGGTCGATAGCGCTTTTGCTGAGTCCTGCTCTCCAGGATGCCAGTCTCTATGATCCGGTCTGAGTTGGTTACGGCCCTCTCGCAGTCCCTCTTTCTGGATGTCTCTTCATGAAACTTTCTGTATCGGAGACTCTGTTTCTGTACAAATCCATGTACATGGTAGAATGAGTGCTTATGCCCTTTCTAAAATCCATGTGTATGGTAAGAGCACACACAGAGTGCTTTGTGCCCTTTCTAAAATCCATGCGGCCTTGACAGGCCTTCATATGCAGAATATGGAGGCTGCTTTTGTGGCCTATAGCTGAGGCTTTGACCGCTGGAAGCGCTGTCACTGACAGCTCAGTTGTGACCCATAGAGTGAGTGGGTCTGGCATTTCAGTTAAATTTGCCTGATTCTGACAGTTGTCACTGCCATACGTTGGCATGCATTCCCCTCAGAATGGCAGCGTGGGTATATCATTCCCAGAGATGGAAAATTGAGTCTGCGACTCGAGTTGCACTTAAGGCAAAAATAAACGACTTGCGACTTGACTTGGACTCGTGAACTACTAACTCGATACTTGACTTGGACTCGTGAACAAATACCCAAGACTTGACTCGAGACTTGACTTGGACTTGAAGACAGAGACTTGTTGTGAAAAATACAAGTCTTTTGGCGTGACATTCCCGATTATGTTCTTTATTTACTACCCCACACGATGGCATGAAACACCACATTTTACTATCCATTCATTCCCAAATATGTGCTCCAGCAGCGAATATCACAAATCATCTCTAAACACACCAAGCCATCGAGCGCATGACGCATCTGAAGGCACGCAAATTCATCACCCATTAGAAAACTTGTTAAATTAGCAACAAATAATAACAATATAGCCAAGCCTTACCTTGCGATAAACTTTGTCATTTCATTTGAAAAGCAATCAATTAATCCGAAGGGAAGCTGCGGTGTTGCACAGCTGCAGAGGCTTGCTTGTAGTCCATTTTCAAGAAGCACATGTCCTATTCATTTTTTTAATTTATTTTTGCCCAAGTATTTGATAATGCATATAATATCCAGATTTACCATGTTAAATTGTATTTGGATTGAACGAGCACTTCCATGCGCATTTTATAACCCTGTCCGTCCGACTCATTTCCACAGATCGGTTTGTTAAGTCGCAGCGCGTTATTATATCGTCTTATCACAAAAGAGACACACAGATGGAAATGTTGTTCCTTGTGTTTACTGTACGGCAACTCATATAGCTCAAAATACACAGCACTTTTTACCTTGCAGTGGTTCTAAATGGTATAATTTTGTACAAAGTTAGAAAGTAATAAAAATGATTTAAGTAGTATTTTGTGTGCTTTATTAGACAATTTTAAAGTAAAAGTAATCTGTTTTGATATTTAAATACACTGTTAATTACAATAACAACTAGCTGAAAAAAATAAAATAGAACAAAGACTTGACTTGAGACTTGACTTGGACCCCTAAAGACTGGAAACTTGACTTGGACTTGACTTGACTTGGTCCTCAAAGACTTGAGACTTGACATGGACTTGACCGCAGGGACTTGTGAACATCTCTGATTATTCCCCTAGCGCTCTGACACAGCGCAAATTCCCTTTCGAAAGAGAACGTCTCAGGTTATGAATGTAACCATGTTTCCCTGAGAACAGGGAACGAGACGCTGCGTCTCTTAGCCATGCCTCGGGGCCTGCCTGCACAGTCCCTTCAGACGATAAGCGGATGACATGTTATCTGGGCGCCCCTTTTATACTTTCGGGTCGCATGGTTATGACGTCATGGGCTGTCGCCTGTCAATATGATATTGCAGAGACTGGATGTGTTTCAGACACCAGTTCCGGCGGAGGTGGTTCCCCTAGCGCTCTGAAAACATGAAAGAAAACATGAAGAAAAAGATTGTCTTAAATTTCTCAAGGATATTTTACTCAAGGTTGTATGTTGCTGATATAAAGGCATACAAAAGAGTATTGATACAATGATAGACTGTGCATTTATTTGTAGCAGAGAAGGATTAAACAACAAAAACAGCATTACCAGCTTCACTAATTGCCAACCAGTTTGACATTATATTTCAGTCATATGTCTACAAAAGTTCTTATTGAGAATTAACAGAGGTTAAACTTTTGATTTTCTCCATTGTTGAGATCCATACACCAATTGTTGATGTCTGTTTGTGTCTAAGTGATGCAGGAGTTCAAAATGTTTTATACACTATATATTTTTAATATCCTTCAAAATAACTGAAACATTGCTTGATCTCATGCCGTAGAATCACAGAGCTACTATAATATAAAATTAAATATTAAATATAAAATTAATAAAACACCATATAATCAAAGATCACACACAGAACGAGAACAGTAAATCAGATGATGAACCCATGATGAGTGACATCATCAACACATAGCCAACAACACTCAAACTACTACTTCTCAGTTTCTTCTTGCCATAACAATTGTGTTTTAAAAAGACACACAGCTAGAGCAGCCAGAGAAAAAATAATGGTAAAAAGTCGATGGTCAAGAGCCCAACTAAAGTAAACACTGATGGTAATTACAAACTTTATTATTTTCAATAAAACATAAACATCTATACCTGTCAATTCTCATCAAGAACTCTTCATACAAACACACCAACTTTCTGCAGTTTCACTCTCAGAGACAGAGGGATCAGCATGGGCTCTATAATCATCTCGTTCCACAGAGCCACAGTCCAGAATCCATATTGAGGACGTGCTGTAATCAGTCCCTTCCTGCTAATAGATTCACTGGCCACTCCTATATCCCACCCAGTCTTTCCTTTCACCTGCACCTCAAAATAAAATCTACCAGAGGACAATCCATCTTTTCCCAGGACACAAACACAGTTATCAAACCTCTTTGGGTTATTTGGGAGGTCATGCTCACTGTCTCCATGACTCACTTGTTTCCCATCATCAGACAGGATGAGATATGGATGAGCTGTATTAGGATCCAGAGTCACATCCACTGAGAGAGAGATGAGAATATAAATCACATCTTCGCAATACAAATATCTCCATGTTTTTATTGTGAATGCTTATGAAACTATTATTGTGTGAGAGAACACATTATACATTGTACCTGCATACTGCTGCATCCTCCTCAACACTGTAAAGACAAATAATAAAAATAAAGTTGACATCAAACATTGACATAAGAAGGGTTTGTAATTATCAAAACAAATAACTTGGGACTAAGTCAGTTATTTTTGATTATTTGTGTAACCGGGTGGAAGAAAAGACACACACACCGGAAGCAAAATTATGCTTTTCAAAATTGGGGTTTGTTTAATCTGACTGCTGTTCAAAAAACGACAACGGTCGATGGGAGCAAAACTTGAATAAGCAAGCTTACAGAAATAGATTTTGGATAGTTGAAGATTTCACTAATTACACCATACAAAAATAAAAAAAATACTCTTATCCACAGTTTAAGAGATCAAAATCTGAGAAATGACAATCAATTGTTGCAAAGATAAGTTAAGACAATAACTAGTGTCACTTCCAATCAACTAGATGTAATTCAAACGAGGACATGCAACCCCTGAAGTACAGTAAAATGCAAGGTAATAGACTAACAAAAAAACGCACCGGAGTCCACCGGAAATAACCAAATTATTTGAAAAAAAAAAAACCTTAAATGTTAATACAGACTGGAATACGGCAGTGGCTGAGGTACAGAAGAAAAATAAAAGCACATTAGCAAAGCCACATTTCCTTTGTTTCACATATTAACCATGAACCATAAGAAAAATAAATCAGAATCAATCACAAAATAGCTGCTTTCTGCTTCTGCTCCATCATCTCCAGCAGCTCAGCCTGACATCTCTCAATGGAGCGCATCAGAGCGCTGAAGAGCTCAACATTTGCTGCTTTTTCTTGCTCTCTGCTTTTCTAAAAATACATTTTCATCTTTACATATTCATCTTTATAGACCATTTCAAAGACATAAACCAAAACAAAAGAATTAAGCATATAAAGCATTTGTTGTAGGGCAGAACCATCAAAACAAAATGAGTGGTGCATACTTTTGAGACTAAAACAGATAAAAAAAAAAAAAAATCTATATATATACGAAAAACAGAAAATAAAAATATCATTACAAAATCTTTTAATAATCCATAAGGTTTTCTAACTGTCCAGATGTACACTATATGCCAAATGTATTGGGACACCCCTCCAAATCATTGAATTCATGTGTTCCAATCACTTCTATGGCCACAGGTGTATAAAATCAAGTACCTAGGCATGCAGACTGCTTCTATAATCATTTGTGAAAGAATGGGTCGCTCTCAGGAGCTCAGTGAATTCAAGCGTGGTACCGTGATAGGTTGCCACCTGTGCAATAAGTCCATTTGTGAAATTTCCTCACTACTAAATATTCCACAGTCAATTGTTAGTGGTATCATAACAAAGTGGAAGCAATTGGGAACAACAGCAACTCAGCCAAAAGGTGGTAGGCCACGTAAAATCACAGATTTTACATCACCAAGTGCAATACAAACCGTTGGATGCAGTGCTGTAAAGCATGCCGGCACTGGACTCTAGAGCAGTGGAGACGTTCTCTGGAGTGACGAATCACGTTTCTCTGTCTGGCAATCTGATGGAGGAGTCTGGGTTTGGCGGTTGCCAGGAGAACGGTACTTGCCTGACTGCATTGTGCCAAGTGTAAAGTTTGGTAGAGGGGGGATTATGGTGTGGGGTTGTTTTTCAGGGGTTGGGCTAGTTCCAGTGAAAGGAACTCTTAATGCTTCAGCATACCAAGACATTTTGGAGAATTTCATGCTCCCAACTTTGTGGGAACAGTTTGGGGATGGCTCCTTCCTGTTCAAACATGACTGCGCACCAGTGCACAAAGCAAGGTCCATAAAGACATGGATGAGTGAGTTTGATGTGGAGGAACTTGATTGGCCTGCACAGAGTCTTGACCTCAACCCGACAGAACACCTTTGGGATGAATTAGAGCAGAGATTGTGAGCCAGGCCTTCTCGTCCAACATCAGTGCCTGACCTCACAAATGAGCTTGTAGAAGAATGGTCAAAAATTCCCATAAACACACTCCTAAACCTTGTGGAAAGCCTTCCCAGAAAAGTTGAAGCTGTTATAGCTGCAAAGGGTGGGTCAACTCCATGTTAAACCCTACGGATTAAGAATGGGATGTCATTAAATTTCATGTGCACGTAAAGGCAGGCGTCCCAAAACCTTTGGCAATGTAGTGTATATAGTGTATATCAACACATGATGCAAATGTACTGTATCAGTTTATATGCTTATTTTCTCAAGAATATTTATTCACTCACATTATAATTCATGAAGCTGTTGACAGTGAAACTGTGTGACATTATAGTGAAACTTCTTTTCAATATAATGGGAGCAATCTAAAAGTTACCTTTAATACCCTGTCTATACTCTGGCGCAATGCAACTAAAACCCATAGAACCCATTATAATCAGTGAAATCAGTGAAAACACTTGTTTAGTCACCTGGACACTTGTCATTTGTTCGCGATTTCATTTTTTTTTTTTTTTTTTTTTTTGTCTGTTTTTTCAAGTCGAGGTCATTATTTGGTAAATATAGACTACGAAGGTAAATTACTATAGACCTAAGTCAAATAATGAAACGCAACATAAATTATTCATAAATGATCTTGTGCAAGGGCACCACCTAAGGAAGAGTGCGGTTAGTTTTATATTAGACATTTCAACGCTATCTCATGACCAATTTATACGTATTTTAACCCCCAGTGACGGGTAGGTTTAGGGGCGGGGTTAGGGGTAAGTTATTCGTACGAATTCATACGAATTAGCCACCTCGTAAAATACGTAGAATTGCTGTGAGATTGGGTTGGACATTCGCAAAAATGCCCATTATATTCTCAGTTTTTGTCACATACTCAAGCCAAACCAGCTTGAAAATCAATATGTTTTCTTTGCATAGCAAAAAGCGTAAATAAAAAAAGAATAATATACATTTTATTATCCCTATAAATCAATTAAACAATTTAATCCTCATTTTGACATCACACTAAATGTGAAATGTTGGTGAATATATATATATATATATATAATTCTTTATAAACCACAAAGCTTGTAGGGGAGCAAAATACTCCAGTGACTTTACAGGTATGATGGTGGAAATATTCCTCTATAAATCAGTAAGCTTAAATTAAGTATAAGATATTATGAACATTTTATGACCATGAGAGCATATATGTGCCCATTCTGTGGTTGTACCAACAATACCTCCTTGGCTTTTCAGTTTCAGTGGGTAGAAGACATACAGTCAATACAATTGCAGGACTTTAAACTTAACCAATTTTATCAAGTTCTGAAAAGCACAGCACATCTACACATCCACAGCATGAAAAGAAATACTTGAAGTCATACACTGTCTATTCAGAATAAGGCAATTATTATTAATGGTAAACTATTTTTGGGTGCCAGGACATGTAAGTGTGAAGGGGAAATAGCGAGGTAGACCATTTGGCTCAGGTCCTGAAGCATGCACAAACTGACATTAAGCTGTCAATGGATAAAACAGAAGCTAGGGTTCATTGCAATTGGTGTAAGAAATAATTGGCAGAAGCTAAGAGGCATCATATACTGAAGGTGTACTCCCCAAAACAAGCCATGTGCTATATGAAGAATAATGTTCTGAGTGTTTTAAAGTTGATTTCATGTCTCTATAGGTCAAACTGTCACAGTTTAATGGAATTAGAATATTACAAACGTATTTATTTAAAAACAAATATAATGTAAATTCCACAAACAGAGCCTTGCATCATGGAAGGGATATTTTACCAACATTTCACATTTAGCATGATGTCATATTGAGAAAGGGTTAAATTGTTTACTTTTGCAAAGAAAGCCTATTCATGCATATCCAATTTGGTTTGGCTTGAGTATGTAATAGAAATGGAGAATATAGGCTAATGATCATTTTGTAAACAAGCCCTAACTTAACCGCACTGAGTGAAAGAAAACATCATTCAATAAGCTACTTGATGTGAAAAAACTTTTTAAACTTTTTAAAGAAGTGTATTGTTTACTTTATGGTTAACATGACAGTAATTGGGGTATCCTTTCTTAAAATCTGAAGCAAAGCGTAAATGTGTACAATAACCAGTACAAATTGTTAAGGTTAGATAATTGGTAGACTTTCTACATCCCTACAGCCAAACAAAAAACATGAAAAATTCAAATTCGATAAAATAGTTAAGTATTTAACTCATGCTTTAACTTGATTTTGCCCAAGTTAAACAAACTCTGCTGCAACCATACAAATTAACATTATAAAATGTTCTGACCTGTGAATGAATAACAGCTGTGTTCACATGTTTATTTGAACGCTTTAATAAGGAGCTGTTTTTCAAAAGACATTATTAAAGGTGTTTGCCATTAGCTGCACTTTCACTGAATCTCACTGACCTTCAGTCATGTCACAGTTCCTCCAGTATTTTCTGGAACACATCAGAATTCGACCTTGTATTGGGTGTGTTTAAGTAGTACAGTATGTGCAGTTTTATGGTGTGTAATAGAGCTCTAATACCTCTATCTCAGCAAGGCATTATAATTAAAGTACTCATTCTAAAAGTTCCATGTGAATCTTTAAATATGACCCATGATTATGAATTATTTGGAGCCCCATATCTCCGTGATTTTAAAGCTTCAATATTTAGTATGTTGTCTCCATCTTGTGGACAAAGAATAAACTTAAAGAAAGTATAACTGAAAATTACAGTCTGCATACTCTGTAAATTATCCACAATAAAAAAATGTTTATTTGCTTAATTTATTCTATAATACATTATTACATATTTGTTTATACTCAATAATAATATTATTATACTGCTGAAGTAACTGTGTGCATATTATTATGCATTTGAGATAGGTTTTTATAAAGTAAGGGAACAAGAAAAGGAATGTTACACAGAAGAGAAAACACACTCAATTAATTGACACCGATCCTGATTGGATTTTTCATGTAAAAATGCTTTGTTGGCCAGAAGCTCTAAAAGACTGTTCACACTGACAGTGATTTGCAGCAAAGGGACTTAATGCAAATGAGCCGTGATTGAAAGTAAAACCCACTCATCTAACTTAACTATCCCCTATAGTAAATCATCTAGAGACAACATACTGTTTGCAAGTTGAGACAAAGTACAGTAGTAATCTTTTTAACAGCAAGATTGCCCCGGGTTACTTCACTGTAACCCTGTTCCCTGAAAAGGCGGGAACGAGAAGCTGTGCTTAGCGCTATGGGAACGTCTTTAGTCGTGACCAGCTGTGAATATATGTAAAACAACGTCAATTAAATTTATAGCCTGCTTGACGTCATTGGAATGCGTCGTAGGCGAGGCTATAATTAGATGAACCGCAGGTGTATCTGCAGATATTTTGTCTGAAGAGCAGTCCTGGGACATCCCAGTGCGGCAAAGAAGCGCAGCTTCCCGTTCCCGCCTTTTCAGGGAACAGGGTTACAGTAAAGTAACCCGGGGCATTCCCTTTCAAAGGCTACACTCAAAGCTGCGCTTAGCGCTATGGGAACGAGAATACCCACGCCGCCGCACTGTGTGTCTGGACCCCCAGGCTGTGAAGTGTGTCACAAAGCGCAAAGAGTCTCAGACACTAGCTTGCGATGTTGACTCAAGGACGCAAGAGCCCGGAGTAACATGAACATCCAAACTATAAAACCTTATGAATGTGTGCGGAGAGGACCAACCTGCCGCATCACAAACATTTTGTAAGGGGGCGCCCCCGCCAAAGCTCTAGAAGAGGCAACCCCCCTGGTGGAATGAGCCCTGATGCCTGTTGGCGAAGTGTGACCACACACCTCATAGGCAAGGGCAATAGCATCTCTCACCCAATGCAACAGTCTGTTTTGTGGCGGCCACACCTCTGTTACGACTGCCATGACAAACAAACAGTTGCTCTGACTTACGCCACTGGCTAGTGCGGTGGACGTAGGTCTGAAGAGCACGGACTGGACACAGTCTGTGAAGTCTCTCCTGATCCGGCGTTGTGAACGGCGGAGGGCAGAAGGCTTTGAGAGTGACTGGATGCAAGGTTGAGAAAGGTACCTTTGGCAGATAGTCAGGATGAGGATGCAAAATAGCTTTCACCATTCCTGGGGCAAAATCTAAGCAGGATGGCACAATGGACAGAGCCTGCAAGTCCCCAATTCTCCTTAGAGAAGTTATAGTCATTAGGAAAACCATTTTCAGAGTTAACAGCTTGTCAGAAACTGACTCTAACGGTTCAAAGGGGCCTCAAACCAGGCCCTCTAAGACTATTGCTAGGTCCCATGAAGGGATCCTGGTTCTAGAAGGAGGCTTAAGCCGTCTAGCTCCTCGAATGAAGCGAGAGAGCAGGACATGCTTGCCCAAAGGCACCCCGTCAATCAGAGCGTGGCAAGCCGAAAGAGCGGCCACATAAACCCTGAGAGTGGCGGGGCATGTGCCTGTTGATAATTTTCCCTGCAGAAAATCCAGAACTGTAGTAATCTGGCAGTTAACCGGATCTGCATTGTGTGCAATACACCATCTTTCAAAGACACCCCATTTGTTGGCATAACTTGATCTAGTGGAGGGAGCCCTAGCATTTAAAATGGTCTCAATAACATCAGGTGAAAGCCCTGTGTCCCTCAGTTGGTTCCCCTCAGGGGCCAAACATGAAGGTTTACACATCTCCGTCAGGGGATGAAATATTGTCCCCTGCACCTGAGACAGAAGGTCCCTCCTCTTCGGTATCACCATTGGCGAGCCGTCGATGAGAGATATTATCTCTGAGAACCATATTCCATTCAGCCAACGCGGCGCTATCAGTAAGAGGCAAGTCCCTTGTTGGCTAGAACTCCTGGGAGCATAGAAACCGGAGGAAATGCATACAGGCGCATTCTGGGCCATGTATGCGCATCACATCCAGACCCAGGGGGAGCTGGGTGACTCCAAAAGAAGTAGACTGGATATTGCGCTGCCTGTTGGGGGGGGCGAAGAGGTTCATCTCTGTTTCATAAAATCTTTACCAGATTTGTTTCACTACCTCGGGTGGAGTTTCTACTCCCCCGTCGGTGTGCTCTGTCTGGACAGATATCTGGGGATACAAATCTCCCTGAGGGACAGGAACTTGTCCAGAGCCCAGAGCAGAATGCGCTGCACTAGCCTGTCTAGACGCAGTCCACCCTGGCAATTTGTATTAGAGGCTGACGCAGTAACGTCCACCCGCACTAGGACATGGTAACCCCTTAACTGGTGGAGAAAGTACTTCAGGGCCAAAAATACAGCCATCAATTCGAGGCAATTGATGTGCCAATCCCCAGCCCGTATAGGAAGCATCTGTTGTTGGCATCTTGCAACATCAATGCATATAGAGTGGGACCCAAGGTGAAGAACCAGGCTCTAAGCCACATAGAAAGGGAACGAAGCCGCAGCACATAACCCTTATCATAAACATGGATTTTTAAAAGTGCACGAAGCATTAGCGCATGACTTACCATAAACATGGATTTTAGAAAGGGCACGAAGCACTCAGCAAGTGCCCTTGCCCTTATTTGCCGTGGGGGAATTGCTTGGACAAAACCTCCCGGGCTTTGAGCCACAACTGAAATGGTCTCATATGCAAGAGGCCCATAGGAATCACCGAGGACGCTGACGCCATGAGACCTAACATTTCTTGATACTGCAGAACAGTGCAATCTTGGCCTAGCCTGACATTGTTCAGGGTGGTTAGAATGGTCTCGACTCGAGCAGGAGACAATTGTGCCCGCATCGTGGTCGAATCCCATACAACTCCTAAATATGTCGCTCTCTGGGTAGGACAGAGAACACTTTTCTTCTTGTTTAGTCTCAACCCTAGAGAAACTAGATGAGCTAGTACGACATCTGTGTTGTAACGCCATCTCTTGTGACTGTGCTAGTATTAGCTAGTCGTCTATGTAATTCAAAATGCAAATGCCCTGGAGTCACAATGGAGCCAGTGCTGCATCCATGCATTTTGTGTATGTGCGGGGTGATAGGGCTAGGCCAAATGGAAGAACCCGATATTGGTAAGCTTCGCCCCCGAAAGCGAACCTCAGGAACCTCCTGTGTGTGGCAATATTTCTATGTGAAAATATGCGTCCTTGAGATTGATCGTGACGAACCAATCGTGATGTTGGATAAATGTTAATAATTGTAAATATTAATAATAATGAAAGAATAATAATTGTTTTTATCTTGTACATTCTTCATATTTGTACACAGAGACTTGTGTATTACAGCGATATTGTTGTAATTGTGAGTCAGGTAATCTTGTTTCAAATATTCTGCAGATATGAAACATTCTAAAACTGTGCAAATGTTTACAATTTTCTGTTGTAACGTGAAAATAATTATATTGAAAATGAAATTAAACTTTCCCCAGATTTTACAGACAGGATTTTTGAGGTGTCAAAAACAACATACTATGCTAACATATGATGCTTGTCTGTAACTTTAAATGCTCAAGCTCATACAGCAGAATGGATTCTTGGCTGTCAATGTTTTTCTCGTTCATCAGCTGGATAAAATCGTGCTGAAAGTGATTCCAATGATATCGTTTCTCTGTGCCGTTGTCGTTATAGCTGTGGTGTGAACTCTGCTATTCTTTAATATTGAGAAGAACGATTTTATAACTATATCTTTATCTTTATCGTTATCTGTATAATTGACCCTTCGCCAGGAGTTTGATTGACAGGCGATCTAACCAATCATAACGCCGAATCCAACATTTTGTCCACCAAAGCAGTCAGGGGAGTTAACGTAGATGGACTTGAACTTGAAAAATGGTGTGTACTAACGTCTTTCCGCGGTTGATCGGTTCACGAGATGCTTGAACTGAGACACTACAGCGATCTGTCACATTAAAGAGCCACAAAATGGTATTTATTGTTTAAATTTCTTTAAAAATGACAAAATTTAAAATTTGAGACTTTGTTTCATATCAAAAGTAACTCTGTCTTGTCTGTCGACATGTTGTCAGTGTCCTCTGCACCGCAATGTATTTTTCACTGCATGAGAACATGAAGTGTGACGAGAGATCAGATGTAGCAACAGTAACTAAAGGGGGCGGGTCTTTCAAACGGTCAATTATCGTCCTTGGTGTGAACGGGCCTTAAGGCCTCACAATCTACTTTGTTACAGAAAATGCATGAACAATGAAATGTTTTTTTTTTTTATGACTGAATATATGGGTGTGACACCCTATACAAGGCCTCTTAAACAAGGCACTTGGACTATGAGGGCTCCCTGCCACTCCTCTTACTGTTTGGGCCCTATATGAAGGCCACCAAACCTCTTGTAGAACTATTGTCCCATCCTGTTTCAAATTATATTTGTTTCAACCACTCTTTCTTTGTGTGAAAGGTATCAGAAAAAGCATAATTGAAAAAATAATCTTAAAGCAACACCATCAAACATTCGCTCACAGTTCCCCCATGTGGTTGATAAGCGCAATTGTCTGTTACCAGTGTCGTAAATACTCTCGCTGTATAAGCTTCCCCATGGGCAGCGCAATACATGTGAATTTGTTGACTAAGCTGACGGAACCGGTGAATGCAGAAATCTCGTTTGGAAACCATGGCTGCATCCGAAAACTGTAAAATGCTGCCTTCGGAGGACACATTTCAAGGTAGGAGGGCATCAAGGCATGTCCAAATTCAATGTTAGCTTCACTTCCTGTTTCCTGAGATACCTTCCTCTGATCGATTTTTGAAGATAGATGTGTCCTTCGCCAAAGCCACTGGAAGGCAAGCCTGCAACCTTTAGCCAAAAAAGCATAACGGCTAATGCTAACGCTCCAGCTCTGGCGGTACGGGAGGTACACATAGGCAGTACAATTCTGACAACCGTATTCTGCTGCTGTGTGAACGTGGCCACAGACAGTGTTTCAGGCGCTACTGTAAGTTGCTGTGTGAACGAGACATTTCAAGACTCACACCTGTAAGTAAATGCGGTTGTCAATCCCAAAAACTGACAGTGTGAACATGGCCACTATGTTCTACAAATATCATTACATAGTTTTATTTATTTTTACTCCAGAATTGAAAAGTACAATGACAAAAAGAACGGTAGTATGTTAGCCTAGTATTTTTGCTCGCATAGTTTGTATGTAGCATTGTTTGCAAAGGGTGTAATTTGCATAATAGAATAAAAATGTTGTCCACATGGTTTTGAGAATTGCATATTAGATCGTTTTGTCTTTTTTAGTTAGCTGTTGGCTAACTCTGCCCAGGCTATGAGTAAAATTTGTGACGTATGCTGTAAAGCAGGTCGCGAGGGGATGGGCGCGACTGTCGGTGCGTTCCAAACAGGATATATTGCCCTCCAAAGGGCACTTCAGAGTGAAAATAATCATGGCCGCCATATTGAAGGGTCGTTCCAAACCGAAGTGCTCAAAATTGGCCACTTCAAAGGGCCCTTCGGAATGAAGGATTTTGCAGGGTAGGAACTGATGGACACTTTGGGCCCCCGTGATCCTTTGCACAGGGAAGTTGTTTATCGTCACAGAATGGATATACAGAATGGAGGCTTGGAGTTCGATTTTACCTATTAATGTTTGTATAGTATTTTTCTATACTACTGTAATATTTATACGAGTTAGATTTGGTAGATTATTATGGTCAAAATGACATTGTACTTCAACAAAAATACTTTACAGCTCCCTTTATCAGTCCATTCAAATGTTTCAAATACATAGACACAATATACAATATGGTGCGATAAACCAAATATAAATAAATAAATAAGCTAACGTTTATTTATTGAAGAGCCCTGAATGGAATGCAGGGATTGTGTACCGACCCGAAACTTGCAGAGTATAGTTGTAGCCGCTAGGAGTCTGCTCAGGTAGCAGCGGCTGTAGAATTCGACCCCATAGCAGAGTTGTTCTACCACTGAAATAATTTTGACGTTATTTTAAGGTTGAAAAACTACATAGTGTTGCTTTAATAGATTTTTTTTTTTTTTTTTCCTGCTGAAAAACTTCAAACTGAAAATTAGTTTTTTGGTCATAAAATCTAGTGTTGCTCACAGTCACATGCCACTTCTCCTGTGTACTCAAAAAGGTGATGGGAGTGTATGATATTGATGATATCGCCACAGCTCTTTTCTGACTTGTCAAACTGTGTTACAACTGAGCCCATGTTACAACACTCCCCCTATTGTTTTATTATTTTTATCTTGTCATTCAGCATAAAAAATTCAATATTTCAATGCTGCAAATTCTTCTGCCAAGTAAGGTAGTTCCATAACCTTTTTTTCAGGCAACTTAACCATCAGAATGACCAGAACTTGGCACAATAATACATAATTCTATTTATGTGTGGTGGTCATATGTGTGTATATCGGCTATATTGGCAACATCATATAGAAGTTTAAGGGATAAAATATTCTGCAATTCCAGATGCATCCTCTTCATGCTTCTTTAATTCAACTGATTAAAAAAAAAAAAAAATTAAGTTAATTTGATCTATAGACATTTTCTGTTTTCTTTTTAAAAATAGCTATATCTATTGTGGGCTTATATTTCTAAGAGAGTAACTATAAACAAACTTTGTTTATAGTTATAGGGTGGAACCCCTATGAAGGTGTCTTATCCAATCAGATTTTAGAGCCAAACGTTTTGTAATCACTTCCATACCTTTGCTTAGAACAGAGTAACAGACACATATTGCAGGAATATTTAATAAGTAGCTTGGAAAATAAGTGCATTGCAAAAACTGTACAGTCATAGATAAACAACATTATGAAGACTTCAAACGATTCGGTGCAGTTTGAGTGACAATGTAGGCCTATAAAACAGCACCTGAAAAAATATTATAGTTCAAACACACCTTTGTCTTTTGTCAGCAGATGGCGCTGGAGTGTAGTTTATATGCTGAACTGCAAACCATAGTAAACTCACTTTTTTATGTGAACACTGGTTCTGTCTTACCTAGAAAGTTAGCGTTAGCATCTGTTTCTCTCAAACCATTAATTTTTTTAAATTTTTTATATGCATTTTGAATTCACAAAAAAATATCTAAGATAGGGCAAGCATGAAATTAAATTTACATATATTTAAATATCATGAAATTTTAAAATTTGATATGCTACTAGTTAAGTGTTGAACTACTGCAGTTATAACAATCATTATTTATTCATTGTAATCCCAACAGAAACATTAACACAGTTCATGCACTGGATAGTTTATGATTTTCAAAATAGAATAATTTGTGTTGGGGTATCAAGGCCTAATTTTTGTTGGGGTATCAAGCGCTTTGACATTATTATTGGCTGTTTAATAATGCAGTGGAAAATACTGCGCGTTGACAGCATGTGCTCTTCTCTATAAGGCTACAGTACTTTAACTGAAGAGCACTATGCTTAACTTACCTGAGAGTTCATCTACCATTAGAATTGAAGAACCCTGCAACTACACACGCATACACACTCACACAAACAGCTATAGCAGCAGCTCACACACATGGCTGCGCTTGGAGTGAATTAAAATAGTGAGGACGCAGCATTATGTAAATGCAGGCCCATTCCCCTCTCCAGCTCTCGGAAAATTGGATGATGTGTTACAATGATACCGGAGTGAATGGAAGGGCACAGTCTCAGGTTCCCATCAGCAGCATTTCCTGCTCTTCTGCCATCTTACTATCCTCTTCTCTCTTCCCCTATGCTTTCCTTTATTAGATGTGCTTGCCAAACCACACTGTAAGTATTAGCACTTGCACAAGAGAGAAGGCTCTGACTGAGCATTTGACAAACCGAGATGTGTAAGATGCGTTTTAAGGGTATGGAAAGTGCCAGGTCAGTTAAAAATTAAAGTCAGCTAGGGGAAGAAAAAAAAAGTATTTACTTTCTTTATGCATTTTTATCTGCGATTAGAGTACGTCATTTTCTTGCCATCCTAAATGTCGTCTGAGTACATTCAATACAATACAAGTTATGTGCTAATAAGTTTTGCAGCAAAGGCAATGTTTACACTTATAATGCTAATGGACAATGATTAATTTGTAAGGATAATGATTAGTTTAGTTTTATTAGTCCATAGAGAGATTCATAAATTGATCAGTGTCTAGGCACCCTTAAAATTTGGTACCTTAAATTACACAGTTTGTTAAAAAATATGAAAATTCTGTCATTTACTCACACTCATGTAGTTCCAGACCTGTATGACTTACTTCTGTGGAACACAAAAGAAGATAGTAAACTAATAAAGGGGGAATTGATGAGGGCTGCATTCAAAATCATATACTTCCCTTACTATATATTAGGCAGAAAATAGTATGTGGCAAATGATGTATGTCCGAATTCACAGTATTAATAAAAGAGTAGGCAAAAAGTACCCCGATGACCGATGATGATTGGCAGAGAAGCAATGTAACTGACGCTGGTAGTTCACATGATAATGACAACATGGCAAATGTAGTACATTCATACTACACACACTCATACTATATAGAACATACTTTTTTAGCAGTTGTGAAGTGACTACATATTCAAAATAAGTACCTAGAGAGAGTATGTGATTTCAGACCCAGCCTTAGTCTACATTGAGAGTGTACGGCTCAAGTATCAATCAGCTCCCTAACCCCCTTAGGCTGTGAATCAGTATGTTGTGCACACGAATTTGTGCACTGATTAGGACAGTTCACTACACATTGGTACACTGATGGTGACATGACAACAACCTCGTTGTACAACGTCACTACTGGTATTTATGAACAACAGCAGCACTGATATTTTTCTATTTATTTTTCTATACACTTATTTAAAATACAATATGATAAATATTTTGATTGTTACATATTCCTGCAACATTTCAGCCATAAATTAAGTATAAATGTTAAGCTAGATTATGTTCAGTAGTGATAGCCATTTATGCTGAAATATAATTAAATAATGTTTGTTTGTTTTTTGTTTTTTCAAAATATCTATAACGTGTCATTATGTGTAGAAAGCTGGCTCACATGATTTAGGGTGCTTTCATACCTGCCTTATTTAGTTCGGTTGAATCACACTAGAGTTCGTTATTTCCTTTGGTGCGGTTCGTTCGGGCAGGTGTGAATACAGTAATCGCACTCTTTCACCAACTTGACTTGCGTACGTCCTTCTAGTGCACTGAAACTTCCCCTCCCTAAAAAGTCCCACAGTACAATGTGAAAACTAGGGAGCATCAATGCTCACATAAATGACAGCAGACAGGAAAACAATACAAAAACATAAAAGGCATAACATAACATCATACAGTCAGAGGTCAGAGAAGCAAGAAACAAAAAGATAAGTTTTAAGGTGGGTTTTGAAATCATGTAAATATGATAGATCTTGAATGTGCTTGGGTATGGAGCTCCAGAGTGTGGGGGCAGAGATGTAAAATGCCCGACCACCAAATGATGCTAGTTTGTGACGTGGAATCAACAACAGACCAGTATCAGAAGATCTTAATGTGCGGATAGGAGATTAGGTTTGAATGAGATCAGAAATATACTGGGGGGCAAGACCATGAAGTGCTTTGAATGTGATGAGGAGTATTTTGTACTGAATTCGAAAACGAACAGGTAGCCAATGAAGTCTGTGTAGAATGGGAGAAATGTGAGAAGATTTCTTTGAATAAGTGAGAACCCTAGCTGCAGAGTTTTGAATGTACTGGAGCTTATTAATTGTTGTGTTTGGTAGACCATAGAAATGAGAATTACAATAGTCGAGTCGGGAAGTAATGAAGGCGTGAACTAGTGTCTCAGCATCATTGGTATGTAAGAAGGGACGTAAACGTGTAATATTACGGAGGTGAAAGAAGGCAGACTTAGTGAGTGAAGAGATGTGTGGAAGGAAGGAGAGTGATGAGTCAAAGATTATACCTAGGTTTTTAACGGAGGTGGAAAATTGAACCAAGACTCCAGCAATGTTAACACTATCAAGACAGAAACGAGATACAGATTTCGGTGAACCAACAATTAGTAAATCTGTTTTATCCGTGTTGAGTTTGAGAAAGTTACTGGTCATCCAAGCATTAATATCATTAATACAAGCAGATATGGAGTTGATGAGAAAAGGAGAATTGTGTTGAAAACTAATGTAGAGTTGGGTGTCGTCTGCATAGCAGTGGAAGTTGAAGCCATGATGACGAATAATGTTACCTAATGGGAGCATGTAGATGATGAACAGTAAAGGCCCAAGAACAGAACCCTGGGGAACACCGTGAGAAACAGGGGCAGTAGTGGACTTGGCTTGGCGAGGCGAAATACTCTGACATTTCTCTTTAAAAATTCTTATTTTAGACTTCTAATTCGTGACCGGTGTTTTGTTTTGCTCTATCCTCTGCGCTTCCGCGTTCATCAATCCATCATATATAGGGTCAGAGGTCACTCAACTAGACTCACGTACGTCTGTTACTGGAAGCCAGTGATTAATGTTTATAAAGTTATAAATATGGATATTTCTCTTACAAAAATGCATCATTTCACTTCAGAAGGCCTTTATTAACCCTCCTGGAGTCGTATGGATTACTTTTATGATGGATGGATGTGCTTTTTTGGGTTTCAAAGTCTTGGTTACCATTCACTCCCATTATAAAGCTTGCAAGACCCAGGATATTTTTTTAATATAACTCTGATTGTGTTTGGCTGAAAGAAGAAAGTTATATACACCTAGGATGGCTTGAGGGTGAGTAAATTATGGGATAATTTTCATTTTTGGGTGAACTAACCCTTTAAAATGGCCAACTCCCTGATCAGTGCCTTGACTGTTGATTGAGACGCTCCCTCTATCAATGTAGACTAAATCTATTTTATTTTTGCATCTGTTAGATGAAAATTGTGAGTCTGTCAGGTGTCAGGTGAAAGTCTTGGCATTGGGTATGTTGGGCTGGCCTTTTACCCATGACAGCATCTTGGTGGTGAGTTTTTGCATAGGCAATCATCACTCAAATTTTCTTCATTTTCTCAATTCCTCAAATTCTCCTTTTTCTCTAATTTAGACCCTTCTTTTCAAGACCCCTTTAAGTTCAGTACCATCATCTCCTTTTGATCAGCCATTCAGATGTGAATGAGAGAGGTGCACTTCTCCAAGCACGTGCCTCTCTGCACAATCCTATTGTTCTAAATTGGCTACACTGGGAAGGCAGTGCAATGAAGTTATGAGAGTAAGTGAGGTCAAAATCCTGGCAATAAACAAGAACTTAATCCGGTTATCTATAGAGGGCATGGTTAGAGGAAGAGAGGTACAATATAGTAGAAAGAGAGCCACTTGCTTTTATACGTACACACATACACACACTTGGGCTTTGTTCTGTGGTGGCCGGTCATACATCTAACAGCCCCCAGTTTCCATTTACCTCCAGATTGCTGGCGACCGCTGACCCGGCGACCCCAATCCGCAGAGGGCCCTGAGGAGGGCCCATCAATACTGGCAGCAGCTTGTTTTTGTCTGCCCTGCTGGATAAATGATGCCATTGGCTGGCACACACACTCACACACATCATCTCGACTCACAGACTTGATAGAGTGGGGCCTTGTGGTAAAGAGGCCTTGCATTCGGGACGTTGGCCAATTTTGCAGACCTTGCTCCAGTGTGGCGAGATCCCATAGAGGGCTCTGGAGGACAAACCCCCTCCCTCTCCGTTTCTCTCTCGCTCTCTCCCTCTCTACATGCTCTGTGCCCTCTCCTCCCTCGGCCCTCCTTGTTACAGATGCAGCAGATTTAGTTAAGGGCGCCCTGGATCTTGAACCACACTGACCCAGGTCCCCCATCGCTGTCTGAGTAATGTATTCATCTCATCCTCCGGCCGGCCCTTGGGTCGCAGCCTTATCTATCCAGCGTTTGTACCGCTGTCATCTTGCTGGCCAGAACCCATAAGTTCTCACTCTGCCGAGGGAGGAAAAGAGATGAGGGTAGTGGAGAAAGCAAGTGGGTGTTGTTCATGTAAGCTCCTCTAGGGGTCGATTTTTCTGAGTACAAGGAAGGATCTTATTGAAGAGTCTGTAAAGTCTTTGGAGTAGCTGGTTATGTTTCAAATGACACAATACCATACTAGTCTTGTTATATCCCCCTACTTGTTCTTGTTTAGTTTCATGCACTGGCTGACTTGTATTTTTGGTTCTCTGAAGTCACTTCCTTGAAGCTTGTTTTTGTGGCTTCTTCCTGTTTTAGAAAATTTACTATGATTATAACATGAGTAAATAGACTTATAGTCGTTTGATTTAAATGAGTCTGAGTTTTGAATCTCTATGACTCTAAGGTCCTGTTTACACCTGGTATTAAGAAGTGTTTTGGTCGATTGGATCACAAGTGGACGACGGTAAATACAGGTGTAAACAGGGTCTAAAACGTTTTGAGCTTGTCCACTTTCAACCACTTCTAGAGGTAGTCGAAAACCAGTGTTGCCAATTTAGGGATTTTGTCACTAGATTTAGTGACTTCCCCGACTTTTTTTTTAAAGTTTAGGGACAAATCTAGCAGCTTCTTGGACAAACATTATCTAGATTCTTATTTTGCCCACTGATCTATATTCATATTTATATAGATCAATGAATTTGCTATCATGATGCCATCTAGTGACATTTAGCTACCAGTTTTAGCTACTTTTAATTGAAAGCAGTTGGCAACACTGTCGAAAACGCATTTGAACAGATTGCTTTTGTAGTGTAAAAGCTCATGTGGTCAAATGCGTTTCAACAGCCACAAAAGACCGCCTACTCTCTGACAACTGACCTAATGTGTAAACATTATGGGAAGCTCGCTAGCCAGACGGGATTTAAACTTTGTCGGCTGAAGACTGAAAGTTTGGTTTGAAGAGGAAAAACGTACCAAGCACAATATTCTCATCATTCCTGATTTCTAACACGCACTCACCTCGTTTGCCGTGATCTTGCAGCTATCAGAGCAGAAACAAAAGCTGCTGCTTTATGTTTTCTGGCGTCTCCAGTCATGTTAATATGTAAATTGCATGAGCTTATTTCATCTATTAGATTGAAAGATCCAAAAAAAGCCCATACATTTACCCATCCATATGTAACCCCTCTACCCAGGTCCTACTCGCCCGCTCTGTGTGGGCTTTGAACCTGGGTCTCCGGCATGGGAGTCGGACGCTCTAACAAGGAGGGTAAATGCCACAATCTCTAGCATCAGTCGCTAGAGCATCTCTTGAGATCAGAGGAGTGAGGTTTACTCGCACAGTGACTACTAGCCGGCCTCCAGTACACTCACCCTCCTAAACCTCACTCCCATCCGGGTCACAGCACCAATGTAACCCCTCTACCCAGGTCCTACTCGCCCCGCTCTGCATGGGCGTCGGACGCTCTAACAAGGAGGCTAAAGGCTGCAACCCCTAGCATCAGTCACTAGAGCATCTCTTGAGATCAGAGGAGTGATGTTTACTCACACAGCGACTACTAGCTGGCCTCCGTTACACATAGACCCTCTCCTCGAAGAAATCAGGACAGAAGTGGTTGAAAATGGACAATAGAGACAGATTAAAACACTAGGTTTAATGTGTCTCCCTCATCTACTTGTGATCCGATCGACCAAAACGCATCTTAATACCAGGTGTAAACAGGGCCTAAGGGTGTTTTCACACCTTGCTTGTTTGGATCATTTGTTTTGGAGCCTGCCACTTTCCCCCTTAGTTCAGATTATTTAGTCATATCTTAAAAATAAAGGTTAGTTTTTGGCATCTATGTTTTCATGAAGTTCTTTAAAAAGGTTCTTCAGATGTTTAAAATTTTTAGAAAAAAAGGTTCTTTAGAACTGTTGCCTGAAAGGTTCTTCTCTAGCATCGCTGCAAAAACTCTTTTCTGGGATCTTTATTGTTAAAAGTGTATATGAGCATGGCATTGCTAAGAGTGGATAAAAGCCTCTTCAGTGGCAGTGAACAAACTGAGACTTGTCAGATTTGTGACCCAACTAGGCTTTTTGAGGTAGCGCATTTAAAAAAAAAAAAAAAAAAAAAAAAGTTTACTGTTGCATAACGTTCTGTTTTACATACTATACTAAACTTTGTAGGTAGTATACACTGAATTCTGTGCAATGGTATTTCATTTTGAACATAGTTTAGTTGAGATTTTTAGTTTTGACAAGGAATAATTGGTCTAGAGCAGAGATTAAGTTAGTGTTTCAATAGTTAAATACATTTGCATATGAACGGTTCTCTGATATTGGCTAGCAGTCACATGAGATGCAGGTAAACAAATAAAATTTGCCTAAAAAAATGTTTATTTGTTGTTATTTTAGTATGATTTATTTTAAGTTTACATTTTTAGAGTTGGATCCACATGCAGTCAGGGTTTTATTAATTAAATACACAAGGGCTAACAATATAACAAGACACACCTGGGAACAATTCAAGACTAATGAACAAAAGGACTACAAAGAACTCCAAAACCCAGAAACTGAACATAGGAACAAAAGGAACAGAATTAGACTTCAAAATAAGAGCCTAAGCCAAAGACCAATCCAGCCCAAGACAAAGTTACACAGGCTGGGATCATGACAATTCGGACACAGGGAGATTGTCAAAATTTGTGAATTTATCTAGACTCGTTCCCCTTTCCTTCCTTCTGATGCGTATGGATTTGTACACACAATGTGGATTTAATGTTGACTTGATGTCTATATTTTGTAAATTTGGTTGTAGAATGTGTCTGTCAATCATGCAAATGACCAAATTCTGTGTGTAAAGAACGAGATTAAAATCGCAGTGGTGGATTGACAAACATTAATTTTTTGTAAGTTTATGTTTGTCAATCCTCCACTTTGTATGTGGCCAATGATGAAATCCATGTGCTTTTAATGTGATTGTTAGGACATTTTCATATTGTCATACATGTACAGCAGTCAAATGTCACTTTCCGTCTTGCAATAAGAAAATATACTCAAAGCAATAGTGAAAGAAGTCAAAATGTGTCTACAATTAGACACTAACACAAATCCCTTTACCTCACCTGCACTGCTCCTTATGCCCTCACCTTTCACTGTCAGGTGTACTACAATGCCTCTGTCAGTTGTAGCAGAATGGACTGCAGTTAATTAAGCACATGAGTCCCTTAATATAATCAATTTTAATTAAACTGAATTTTAATCGGAATGGGGGGAGGCTGGGTGGCGTCCGGCAAGGGAGGTTGTTAGCGCAGTGTTATCCTTGTGCTGTCAGTGCAGCATCTCTCCTTCTTTTTTTCCTCCATCCCCCCCATCCATTCTCTCTATCCTTTTCTTTTTTCGTTTGGATTTGCTGGTGCCTAATTAATATGGATAGGGCATTAAGCCTTTTGGACTCTGGTGACTCTCATTTCATGACTATTAATGATTTTAATGAACTGCACTAATAAGACAGTTTTTCTCGGCCATGCTTTCAAGAGCAATCCACTGTGTATTCAGAGAGGAATGGGGTTTATTGGAATGAAATGATCAGAATAAATCATTTTGTACACATATAGGGACATACTTGCACACAAATATACAGCCTCCTGACACAATAGAAAAGAAATTGCTAATAAACAGTAATTTGATGAGATTCAACATAAGGAGAATTTAAATAGCACATTATGGGGGAGACCGGGGCTAGTTGTCACATGGGAAGTTGTCAGAAGGGATATATAAGAAACCCTCTTAAATTAGAATACTGTGTGTGTGTTCTGTCCTCCAAAATCCATCCACATTTTCTGTTACTGTTGGTTAAAAAAAGTGAACAAAGTAAAAACAAAACAAAGACTGAACTTTTTTTTTTTTTTAGATCTTTAGTGATCACATCTTTATATCTTGTCATCTTATACCATTTATTAATTACAATTTCTGTTGGGAAAAACAATGTTTTTTTTTTTTGTTTTTTTTTTTTTTTTGACTGTTTCATAATCTTTTCTGTAAAATTTCCTGAAAGGCATACTGTGACTATATATATATATATATATATATATATATATATATATATATATATACGGGGATCATTTTGACAACATTTTGACAACATGTCCGTATGTGAAAAACGCAAAGGAAAAACTTTTCAGTTTTTAGTACATCATTGTAGTACATATATATATATATATATATATATATGTACTACAATGATGTACTAAAAACTGAAAAGTTTTTGAAAACTGAAAAGTTTTTGACAACATTGTTGTCCGTACGTGAAAAACGCAAAGGAAAAACTTTTCAGTTTTTAGTACATCATTGTAGTACATATATATGTATGCCTCATGGACAGGCATACATGAGGGAGCAAAGATTTTTCCTCAAAACTATCAAGAGCCTTCACTCATTCAATTTCATTTTTAAAGCTATTCAAATCAAGGTTTTTTGTGGTAAAGACTTTATTTTAATTACCAATGTCAGTTGACTTTAAAGCAGCCCATCAACCTTCGTTTTGAAAGATATTCATTAGTTTTTAAATACATTCTGTATTTTAGGGTCTGTTTGCATGAGAGCATTTTCAACTAAAAACTGAACGTTTTAATGCGTTTTGTCCGTTCTTGTACACAAGTTTTGGGGCCTGAAAACAGATTTTTAAAATGCAAGTTTTTGATATATATACATATGTACTACAATGATGTACTAAAAACTGAAAAGTTTTTCCTTTGCGTTTTTCACGTACGGACAACAATGTTGTCAAAATGATCCCCGTTGACACAGATCTGTGAAAACGCTGTATTCTGCTGCCAGGCCAGTAGTTGGCGATGTCACTGTGTAAAGAAAAGCTACACACCAATGGAATGAACACATAACACGCATGCGCATGACGTCGTTTTCAAAACTTCACGTTTTTGTAGTTTACACAGAGACAATAACAGTAGTTTTCAAAAACGTGCATTTTAAAAACCTGTTTTCAGGCCCCAAAACTTGTGTACAAGAACGGACAAAACACATTAAAACGTTCAGATTTTAGTTGAAAATGCTCTCGTGCAAACAGACCCTAAAATACAGAATGTATTTAAAAACTAATGAATATCTTTCAAAACGAAGGTTGATGGGCTGCATTAAAGTCAACTGACATTGGTAATTAAAATAAAGTCTTTACCACAAAAAACCTTGATTTGAATAGCTTTAAAAATGAAATTGAATGAGTGAAGGCTCTTGATAGTTTTGAGGAAAAATCTTTGCTCCCTCATGTATGCCTGTCCATGAGGCAGTGAATGCTGTAGTAATGCTACAGCCGCTCTTCTGTTTCTTTAGTCGGGACAATCATTAGGCTAATCATTTGAACAGAATAGCTAGCTATCTTCCTGACCTGGGATTGGAGGTACGCACACTCTTTTATGGTTACACACATTTCTTTGTGCGATATCAAAATGCATGTATTGGGAAGGAAAAGCAATGCACTATAAAAGCTGAGTCAGGAAATGTTTGAGTCTGTTTTTTTGTTGTTGTTATTGTTTTAATTTTCCTTTTTAAATTTCGCATTGAATTTGATTTTCTTAATTATGGAGTTAATAAAAGCAAACATCCACACAAAGACGGTGGGTCGCAGCCCAGCGTTGTAGACCAAGGACACCCATGAGTGGCTAACTCAAGGATGTGATGGGGTTATAACTTTTACTGAAATATTCAGAGTAACATTTGCCATGGGTTAATGATTTATTGAAGGAAATACAACTTAATTATACTTAAATTATATGTTTGAGGAAATAGCTTTCACTGTGAGCTAAAGGTTAATAACTGAAAAGAGTTGTTTCTGCATCATGCACTTGGAAAAAGCACTTAAAAACAGCCAAAAGCACATCATTGCCTAATCGAGAGCTTTCATAATGTCAATACTGTCCAACTCTTGACAAACTCTCCTCAGAAATGAGGTCTAATGTTATATGGTTAACAATAGAGACAATATTACAGTGAGAAAATGTTAAAACAACTTTAGTAAACAGCTGGAGAACTTGGTACCAATTTTGAAAAAGATTGTACTTGTTAACATTAGTTAGTGTAGTAGTTATCCTTAATATTTAACTTTTAATATTTATATATACACTACCATTCAGTTGGTAAGATGGTCGGTAAGGTTTAGTTTTTAAAGTCCCCCTTTAGTCAATAATTGTATCCTTTAAAACTCATATTTGATCACCAAAATGACACATATCTTCATACCTTAAAATAGCTTGAATATAACTCTACACCCTTGCCTCTTTTATTATACGCAGATATATGAATATGATAATTAGCCCCGCCTCCACTCACTCACACTTCTGGATCATGTTCACATATGGCTTCTTTTTTGCATGATAGAGCTTTAGTTGGCATCTGCAGATGGCACGGCGGATTGTGTTTATGGCAGTGGTTTCTGGAAGTATTCCTGGGCCCATTTAGTAATGTCATTGACACAATCATGCCGATGAGTTATGCAGTGTCGTCTGAGGGCCCGAAGACCACGGGCATCCAATAAAGGTCTTCGGCCTTGTCCCTTACGCACAAAGATTTCTCCAGTTTCTCTGAATCTTTTGATGATGTTATGCACTGTAGATGATGAGATTTGCTTTGCAATTTGACATTAATTAACTTAATTAGTTGCTAGATGTTCTCCCAGCTTTCTTGCTTTTTCAGTCATTTGTTGCCCCCTTGCCAACTTTTTTGAGACCTGTAGCAGGCATCAAATTTGAAAAGAGCTCATTTAGTGGATAAAAGTGTAAAATTTCTCAGTTTAAACATGCATGTTATCTATGTTCTATTGTGAATAAAATATTGGCTCATGTGATTTGAAAGTCTTTTAGTTTTCATTTTATTCAAATTTAAAAAATGTCCCAACATTTCCGGAATTCTCAGCAATGGTTGACTTATGAATTTGCACATGGTTTGTCTTAAAGCATATTAAAAACACCACATAGACATATAAACACCATTAAAAACTTGATTTTCACCACAGGGGGACTTTAAGTTTTAAGGGTTTTTTTTAAGTCTCTTATGTTCACCTAATTTGTTCCTTTTAATTGCAAAAATATATAATTTAAGGATTCTTTGATGAATAGAAAAGAATAGATGCATATTCTATAGCAATTTAGTATATATGTTAGAAGATTAATAATGTTGTAACATTTTGTTCATTGCTTTTTCATGATATCTAATGTATTAATTAATGTGAACGAATTGAACTTTATTGTATACTGTTACCAATTAATTTACTTCCATAGAAAGTTTTTTGGGCTTATCTGACTTACAGTATGAATATTCAGTCCTGAATATCTTATTTCTGTGTGCAGTAGGCATCAGTTGGTCAATGAACGGACCGTGGGCATCCCATCTGAGGATAAAAGTGTAATATGAACATTAGTCATAGTGAACTATTGTTTACTATCTGAGGACACAGACCATGACATATCTGCACCTTGACTGCAATATCAATGTTGTATCTCAGCAATCAGATGAAAGATGAGAATAAAACTGCATCTGTTCACTCATCCTTGACTCCTTCATCTCCTCCTCAGTTTCTCCACATCACACCACTGTTGGCCTTGTGGGAAAATTTATAGCTGTGTTGCATCTGTTGCATTAAAGAGACATTGTTAAGCTGAATCACTTATCAGCATATGCGTGTAGAAAGCAGAAACATGACAGCCCCAGATGTAGCATTCATGAAGTATTCATGCATAATAGCATTTGCATGGCACCCAGAATTTATTGCATGCATTCAGATGAGGTACATTGCAGCCCCTTTGAGTAAACACCACATAATGGAAAGCTTATGCAAAAGTATGTATATAAACAACTAGTATTTGTTTCTCAGCTTGCCATGTTCAAGATTCCAAATTATTAATGTTATTTTTCTCTTTGTTACAACAGAATTTTCATATAACATTTGATGATGAGACTGCTTACAGGATTTGAGGTTCTGCACCAAGTATACAGCTGGCAAACACATCGGTGGTATTTCTTTTCACCTTGTGAAGTGTCTAAGCAGTGTCTTATGACTTTGCCAGGGAGTACAAATGTGTTCCTGTAAACCTTTATTGCACAATTTTTATTTTCGTTTGTGCCTCAGAAGCTTTCATGCTTTTCTTTTAATGAAAATTAAATTGCCAGCCGATGTTACACTGTGGAAATATTTTCTACCTTTTGGAGTCATTGCAGGTTCTTCTGCCTGCGGTTTCAACTATTGTTATAATTGCTTGTAGACCTCTGTTGAATGAGTGGTCAAGTGGAGGCGAGCAGTTCAGATCCTGAGTCTGTGTCACGGATGCTTTACACAGGGAGTATCTGAGTCACTGTGTTACTGTAACTTATATATATATATATACAAGTCTTTTTAATTACAGCAGATTTCATAATCACTGTAAAAAAGAATTGTTGGTTTAACTTAAAAAAGTTATTTACTTAAAATTTTGAGTTAATTGAAATAAAAAATTTGAGTTAATACAATGAAGGCAATTGGTTTAATCAACAGAAACTCAAAATATTATGTTATCTGAACTACATTAATTATCTAAGTAGATTTGACTAAAGACAAAATGTTATGATAACAAATCATGAAAATAATTTTTTACAGTGTAGAGTGGTGAAGGTATGACGTCTGAACCCGGAAGACTAATTCGCTGCTGGTCCCTTGAGATGGAGTTTTATAATGGGGTTTTTCGATTTATGTGTAAAATAAAGCCTGTGGTAAAAAATAACTTGACTAGTTTGACATTTTGTTCTACAAGTCACTAGTTTTGTGCGTACCTTGAGATAAAATCCCACAGGCGCCCCTGGCTGTGTTTGCCAGAAATTAACCGTAAAAAAAAATATGGTAACAACAAATTACGTTTTACAGATTTAACTTAAATTAAAAAAAAAAACAAAAAAAAAAAAAAACATTCCATTAACTGATATAATGTTAATATACCAACCTATTGAAGTACTAATATCTGTTTTGTACCTTTGTCTCACAACCACCAAAAACAGGTGGTGATGAGAGTCACATGATGAATCAAAGATCATCAAAAGCACCTTTTCCACAAGCTGAGAAGGCAAATACTAACATATAAAAGGTGCACAGTGTCATTCACACAAACACAAAACACTGACATGGTGACACACATGACACTAAAGTAATGTAATAAACATTAATTTAAAGGGTTAGTTCACCCAAAAATGAAAATTATCTCATTAATTACTTGCCCTCATGTTGTTCCACACCTGTATGACCTTCGCTCATCTTCAGAACACAAATTAAGATATTTTTGATGAAATCCGATGGCTCAGTGAGGCCTGCATTGCCGGCAAGAGAATTAACACTTTCAGATGACCAGAAAGCTACTAAAGACATATTTAAAACAGTTCATGTGTTCCGAACAGTAATTTGTGTTCCGAAGATAGACAAATGTCTTTACGGGTTTGGAACGACATGAGAGTGAGTAATAAATAACAGAATTTTCAATACCCAATTTCAAGCAAATTGATGTAGGTAAGATACACAAATTGGGAAAACGTCTGTCTTACACAAGGCAAAAGCATGGATGTTGGCAGAATATTTGCATATTTTATGCAAACAAATCACTACTCACTTTCAACTATACTTGTTTTTTTTTTGTTTGTTTTTTTTAAATCAAATAATCAGATTTAAAGTTAAAAAAATAATAATTGAAAACTCAAGCATCTTTTAGAAGAGTCCATAGTTATGAGTATGCCATTTCTGGTTTGTGCTCAAAAGTCAAAGCTTGTATATTATTGGTCAGCAAGTTTTCATTGCCAAACAAAGAAAAAAATGTATCATATTATTCACAGAGTAAACAAACTTTCGGACGATTTTTTAGCTCCATAAGAATGCATTGTTTCTATTCAAAATCTTGTCTGCACTGAATATTTGTGGCACCCACTGAATTTGTGTGTGTGTGTTTGGTGTGAATAGGCCTTTATTCTACTAATTTGAATAAATCTGTACATCATTAAAATATTTGCAATACCTCCCTAAAATAAAATTTTCCAATTTTCTTTATTTTAACAAAGCTTAAACTGATAATAAGTAACCTTAGCATAGTGCATAGTGTTGAGCACAATAAAGCCTAATGTGACCTACAGTTATTCAGTTCAGCGAAGAAGCTAAATTGTTGTTTCTAACTGTCTTTTAACAGAGATTTTTCCTTCAGTCTGACATTCAGTTCTTGAATTGCAAAGGCATCAAAACCTCATTTAATGCAGCCTTGGGGTTAAGTGTGTTATTCAAGGGCATACAGTAATTTCAACTTTCCCAGTTCATGGGTCTGTCAGTGTGGGACTAAATCTGAAATGTTTGTGCTATCAGCCCCAGAGTGTTAACTGCTATACCACCATCGCTGATGTTTAGAGTGCTTGCGTCGTTCTGCATGTAATTCTCTTGCTTTGCTATGTTAATCCTCAACAAACCTGCTTTAGGGATGCAGAACAGGCTCTGAGGACTTAAAATGCTGCCTAACAGGTAAGCTCATGGTGGAATGGTATTAAATCCATTTGCGCTCCACCCAAGCAGTAAGCCCACTCAAACCAGCTCCAGCTCTCTCTGTGTGCTGAATTAGTGACGGCTGTGTTCAGGGCTTAATACAGGCCAAACGGCATTTAGCTGAAAATGGGATGGAAATAGAAAATGCCAATGAGGTGAGACAGGGAGAGGCAGAGAAATCGCTAACCTGCCTCCCATGCTACAGGGGAGAAATGCTATCGATTTGCTTTAAATTGTCTCCTGCCCAAGGAAAGAGTGTCAAGGGAGACAGCTGGAGGTGATGAGGTGCCATGTGTGACTGCTTACATTTTGAATGCTGCCTGAAGTATAGGATGTTGGGCTTGTTTGAAATGATATACTACCATACTTCTGCTTGGAATGCAGTCTGCAGTATATTTGGATTAAAATTTGGATCTAAAAAAAAGAATCAAATTCGTACTTTTTTCTAAAATAATTATTGGAAAATGTGTAAACAACACTGGGATATTACAACATCTGTTGGTCAAAGCAATAGTTTTATACTTTTGTTTGTACAACAGTTCTGGTTCTTTAATCTTTTCCAGCCATGTGATATTCTATCACATGGAAACCGTTTCACAATTTGTATCACTCCGCTTCTTTCTGCTGGATCTATACTGGCAGCATTTCCTACAGTGAGTATCAATGGCAGAGGAGCCTCATTCCTATGGCCTAATCACAGCCGTGCTGATGATATACAGCCATATTGCTCAATTATGAGTGTGATATTGCTCATATATTGCCTTTTCATTTTTACAGTTTCATTAATTTTTTTTGTTGTTGTTGTTGTCGCATAATTGTGACCCTGGACCACAAAACCAGTCATAAGTCGCACGGGTATATTTGTAGCAATAGCCAACAATACATTGTATGGGTCAAAATTATCGATTTTTCATTTATGCCAAAAATCATTAGGATATTAAGTAAAGATCATGTTCCATGAAGATATTTTGTAAATTTCCTACCATAAATATATCAAAAATTTATTTTTGTGAGTGGATATGCATTGCTAAGGACTTCATTTAGACAACTTTAAAGGTGCTTTTCTCAATATTTTGATTCTCTGCCAAATATTGTCCTATCCTAACAAACCATACATCAATGGAAAGCTTATTTGTATAAATCTTAATTTAAAAAAATTGACCCTTATGACTGGTTTTGTGGTCCATGGTCACAATTGTATTAATACTGTTTTAAAAAGCCACTGAATAGCGTATATTTTAAAAAAGAAAATGTGTTGTATGTATCTTGTTATTTAGGTGAAGTGTGTAATTTCTGGACCACTATCAGCAGCAAACTGAATTGCAAAGGAATGACAAATTCTGCTCCTGTCCTCCATTGTTTGGACAAACAGGTATTGCCACCCCAAATTCATGCCATTCACTGAATTATGTCTAGTCGTGCCATGCAAACAAACAGTTATGCAAGTTTATTTCTGCTAGTGGCATAAAAATGACTAATTTCTCATTAAACTTT
This sequence comes from Hypophthalmichthys molitrix, assembly GCA_037950675.1. Lineage (NCBI taxonomy): Eukaryota > Metazoa > Chordata > Actinopteri > Cypriniformes > Xenocyprididae > Hypophthalmichthys > Hypophthalmichthys molitrix. The sequence continues at coordinate 33,337,423 of CM075498.1, read as the reverse complement.
TTACTTTAGTATTTAATAATAGTGTATTTTTGAATGTTACATTTTATTTTTTTACAGTTCAATAATTGTTTTTTGTTTGAAAGGTGATTTTGAAAAGAAATTCTTTTCAAAACTGTTCAAGTAACCCAAGGTTCCCATCTTGACAACTTGCCCCAATAGCAGGCATGTTGTCATAAAAGGTCTGTGTGTTAAATGAATAAAGTGGAAACATTCACTGACCTTTTGTAACCAAGACTTTAAGGTTTATACATTTACAAAAATACATTAGAAAAAAAGTGTGACAACTAGCCATATTGTCTGTCTCAACGGCGCAGCACACAAACACGATTGTTAGTCTGAAGTTGTCCAGGATGTCATTTGGAACAGGCGTGCTACACATATATCTACCCATATCAAGTTGGTCTAAACATAATATTGAGCATCATCAAATGCATGATGTGGTTTCATTGCATCCTTGCTCTTCTGCCCTCAGGGTTTTCAGATGTGCTTCATTTGTGAGCAGACTGTCAGTAACAACCTTGTGGACACCATTTCATCACTTGTGTCCATCTTATTCCCCATTTCTGCCATCAGCATGACTCCAGAGACGACTGCAGGACCCCCATCTGCCAGCTGTTCCTGGGCCTGGCAAGAGATCCCCTTTTACTGGGTAATCTTCTCTACCAGCCCCTTTTGATCCAGCTGATAGAGCAGAAGGAGGCCTGCAGCAGCGCTGGAAAATGAAGAGGACCTCAGTTAGAGCCTTGAGGGATTCCAGTCAGCTTGCTTCATGGTACACAATAGAGGTCAAACGATTTAGCGTTTTTGCTGATTAATTGACTCTTATATTAGCTTTTGTAACTATTCAGTGCTGACTAAACAAACAGCCATAGTTTAAACTAGAATACAACCACAAAGATCCAGCTAAAGTTCATTTAAACTACAGTATGCAAGCAGTTTTCTGCCTCAATTTGGAAAGACTGAAATCAGTGTTACTGTTTGTTGAAATTACTTTTCAAGAAAACATTTCAAATGAGGAATAAAATCTGAGAACAATGGTATTGTGAATGGTGTTTAAAGAGATACTCCACCCAAAAATGAAAAATCTTTCATTATTTACTCACCCTCATGCCTTCCCAGTTGTATATGACTTTCTTTCTTCAGATGAGCACCAAAAAAAAAGATTTTTAGAAAAATAATCCACATAATGCAAGTTTATAGGACTTCCGAAGTTGATGCTTAAAAAAACAACACATAGTGAACACAATAGTAATCCATACGACCCCAATAGATGATTCAGTGTCTTCTGAAAGTGAAATGATAGGCTTGTGTAAAATATGAATATTTGAAGCTTTTATAAACCATCGCTTTGTGTGGTTTTTGAAGCATCAACTTTGCAGGTCCCGTACAATTGCATTATATGGAGTCACAGACATGGATTATTTTTCAAAAAATCTTCCAAAGAATTTTCATTTTTGAGTGGATTATCCCTTAATGCTCAAATCGGGCCAAAAATATTTTTTATTCTAGACTAAACAAAGAGGCAATTGACTTCAGTTCATATAGCTGCCATTTTGAGTGTTGTGGTGCCTCTATAATGAAGACGACTGGCTCATTTAAGTGTAAGGTGAGACACAGTAACCATATTCAAGGTCAAGGTAGTCCACACTGACACATTAGTTCTTGTATTTGCAAAATGTATTATCAGTTGACTTCAGGCTATTAGGCTGCCTATCCTAATATGGTGGCTGAAGGGTGATTGAGACATCCAACTTGAAACATATAAGTTCATGGATAAAATTACTCCTATGTTTTTTGATGGCAAACAGATCAGACTTGAGTGCAATGATTTTTTGTGAAAATGAGAGTAGGATTATGTTTTCTGTTCGCTTACTCAAAGAGAAATATTCATTAGCGCTGCTTTGGAAGTAGGCTTGCAAGATGGTGAATGTAGGTCAAGAAACTCCTGAAATGTTTTCAGCAGTGTCTCAGTTTCTCCCTCCAAAAGCAGGTTGTAATAAAACCAGCATACAAAGATCAGCCTTTTACAGCACTGATAGTGTTCAGGCAAGGGATAAAGCTAGTTGTGGGATGTTTATAGCAGATCCATTAAACTTTACAACATTAGATTAATAATGTCATATAGTGGGAAGCCTAAGATGCAGTGATATACTGTATATATCATGTCATATCTAGGTATTAACATCAGAATGATTCCTAGATTAATGGATGTGTCGCTCTCTTATCATTTAAATGCCTAGTCTCCCATTCTCTCTACACCAATGAAAAACACCTGTGTACTCATTACTTGCAGCTGTATTGAGGTACCGGGGAAGGTTTAAAAGGTCCTGCTTTAGATCAGTGTGAGGCCCTGTCCCAAGTGGCACCATAAACACTCATGGTCTTCCTACGAGTCTGCACTTTCATGATGTAACACCGCTTTGACTGTCAGGTAGATGTCTGCTGCAGAGCTCGCTTCCATGTGGGCTTGCAAAAAGTGTGCAATGAGGGCGCATATCAACCACAAACTGGGTGCTCGCGAACACACTTCTGAAACATAAAATGTCAAATGGGACACCCTGAGGTCTTGTGGACTTAACGATCATGCGCTCACAGCAGCCATTGTAAGTCCACAAGACCGTAAGTGCATATGAAATGTGCCATTTTGGGACAGGGCCTGAGAATCAGAAAGGCTTTTCACACTGCGTAAAACTTGTACAGTGTGAAAAAATACGTGTTAGAATGTTACAGCTAGATGCTTAGCAACAGACACCCAAATGTGTGCCTCATATTCATGTGCTTTGGACAGTCAAACAAACACAGCATGTTGTATAAATAGTAGTTTTAACGTTTGAGGGGAAAAATGATGATGGAAAATGTTTCATTCTTATAGCCCGAAAAGTCCAGGCAGGAAAAACATAATAGTCGCCAATAGATTTGTCAAAAGTTTTGAGCACTGTTGAGCGGATTCATAAACACCTCTGATTCGCCATTGTGTTCACGAGCTCATCAGATATGTCTGTGATTGGCTACAATGATCAACGCACAGGGCACGGAAGTGTTTGAATTTGAAAGCAGGAGCATTTGAAAGCAGACATCTATCAGCAGTCTGTATCTGTGTAAGCGCTCGATGAAGAGTGTCATTGATGACTATTTACAATGTTTTTGAAGCGTTAATCATTGAAGTCAATCACAGACATCAGATGAGCGCATCAACACAATGGCCAATCAGAGGTGTTTACGAATCTGCTCAACAGCTCGCAAAGCATCACATTTTTAAAATTTCAGTACCGACTATGTACTTTGGACAAAAGTCGGCAATGTATAATATGAAGATGTGCAATGCTAAAGGCTTTATGTAAACAGGTCGCTTGCTGCAATCGACCAATCAGTGACACCGACACTGCAAATATGCAAATAAGAACATTAACCTAAGGTTTAGAAATGTATTGTACAGTGTAAGGCCCTGTCCACACGAACACAGGTATTTTCAAAACCACATATGCAGTTTGGCCATTCGTCCACATGCAAACACAGTATCCAGTCACTGAAACCGAACATTTTTGAAAACTCCTGCCTGGATGAATTTTTAGAAACTCCGGTTACAGTGTTGTCGTGTAAATGGTGAAACCATAGATTTTGGCTTGTGACGTCGGAACCGGTAATAACCTTTTTTCCATGCTTCTGATTGGCCAATATAGCTTTACGGTTAGGGTTATATCGCCACCTGTTGGTTTTGCATAATCTTGCGCTCTATAGCGTGTTTTTGCATTTGTGGACACATTTTTTTTTAACGGAAAAACTCAGTTTATAAAAATACCCGTGTACGTGTGGACTAGGCCTAAAACATCAGTGTGAATACCCAGGATTAATTGTTAACACCAGGTAAATTGTGAGCAGTGTGAAATGTGAAGCAAGATAACCCAGGATTCTGTTTACCCCTGGTTTATAATGACCCAGGGTTAACTACAGTATTTCAAGTGTGAAAACCCCTAAAGATGGTTAGAACGCAGATGATGCTGTCTGTATTTGGAAAGACACATTTATTTCTTAAAAAAAAAAAAAAAAATTCTTCCTCCCTGCTGTTACAGTACAGATGGCGCGGAGACAGGAAGTGAAGCAAGATGGTTTATTATAACATACAGCAGAGTAAATAGTGCAGCAGATGAGTAAGTGAGGTTGAGTTGATGGTATTTGGATGAGGATGATGATATAGTCTTTGATATAGTTACAGGCAGTCGCTGGAGAATGGAGACGCTGAAGAATGGAGACACTGGAGAATTGAGATGCTCACACACAAGGAGGTTGGTAGACGCTGGAGACAGGTAAGTACACAGGTAAGGAGTCCTTGAGAGAAGCATTAGCATGACTTTACTCAAACGAGACCGGACAGTGAGTGAGGGTGTGTGAGTGTCTTTTAAAGTGTGTTGATGAGTGAGTAGATGAGGTGCAGGTGTCGGTGATCAGTATTCTGGGGATTGAGTGCGCTGTGATTGGATGGAACCTGGCGTGTCTGTGACACCTGCAGTATGGTAATTTAAGTCTTAGATCTCTAATTTCTTCTGTGGGTGTTCTTGTTTTCTTTATTAGTTTGTAACCTGTTTTTGGCTTGTAGTGGGTGTTGTGTGCTAATACTTTAAGCTGTTTTGTTACTTGTTTATTTTGCAGATTTCATCCTTGTTCTGTCCACCTTAGGTATTTGTTTGTTTATTTGTTTAATTTATTATTATTATCACTATTTTCTTAATTCACAGAAATGAATGGAGATGTGTATTAAGTTCCAATTCAGTTCCTGAATTCAGTTGAGCTGGCATACAGGTTGCTGGATTTTTTGCACATTTTGCTGAATTTTTAGCAAACATCATGCAAACTGAATCTAAGGAAGTATAGAATTAAAATGAATGAATTCAAAGAAATTCCTGTAACTGTAATTGAAGTAGAAAGGGTTGTATTCAAGCTATGATTGTTGGCTTGATAAAGCCTTGTTTGAAAGTTTTGAGAGAAGTTTATAGGTCTATATGAGGACTGTATGTCAACATCTGCCTTTTTTCTCATCGCGAGTAAACTTGCATTTGTATTCCACTGAGATTTCATAGCATTGCCTAATTCAAGCTGGCAAACAACTAGTTTGACTCTAAGACACTGTGCTGTATCCTGGCAGTCATAGACTTTGGCTTTCAAACATTCCACCTCATTGCTTTAGTGTCACAGCTTTTGACCATATCAAAGAATTCCGGATGGGCTCTGGAGGTCCCTGAAGGGCTGTCTGCAGTGCTTCCAAAAGCACAGAGATGCCCACACACACACGAATGGAGCAGTGGGAATTACTAAGGGGAGACAGGCCTCAATAACCTCTACTTCCAGACTCATCTGACAGGGCAGACTGCTTCTGTGCATCCCCAGAGACGCTCGCTGCCGCTGGGTCACCTCTACCGAACCTCTCCCTGCCGACTTTCATCGATATGCTCTCGGCGATTGCCAGTCAGACGCATCTGAGACCGTGGTGGTCTTGCAGTCACCCTCTCTTTCTCCTTCTGTCCCACCCTTCAATCTTCATCCCTGCTTTCCTGCTCTATTGATTTTCTATTCTCTTCTTTTCCCCCTTCTCTCTCTATCTCTCGCTCGCTCTCCTCTACTCTCTCATGTTCTTGGCTTGTTTTTACTTGCGCCCCTGTCAGGGAGGGCAAATGCCAGGATCTCTTTCTGTCCAATGAAGTTGGAGTCTTGGCAGCGCGCGTCGGTCCTTAACCTACACAAATGTAGATGTAATTTAATTGAGAAGAGGGTAATGGAATCTATGAGCAGTGGACTTGATCTTGTTAGAAGGGCAAGTTCTGGACAGGCTCCATGAGGAGAAAAAATCAAAGGTGCAGCTTTGTTTGAATTGAAGCAGAGGCTTTTAGTGGAGCCCTTTCTTTCTCTATCTCTCTTTTCCTCTCCCTCTCTCTCTCTCTGTGTCTCTCTCAACCCCTGTCAATATGTGCATTCTGTAAACTGAGAACAGTGTTTAGATATTTGTAGTATCATAACAATAGCTCATGTATTGACTTGAGGTTTGCATAGTTGGTAAAATTGGATTGTTACGTATTGAAGATGTATGTTGAAATCACTCTGTTTTGACAAAATCTAAATATATTTTGAAATGTAATTTATTCCTGTGATCAAAGCTGAATTTTCAGCATCATTACTCCAGTTTTCAATGTCACATGATCCTTTAAAAATCATTCTAATATGCTGATTTTGCTGCTCAAATAATATTTCTTATTATTGTCAATGTTTAAATCATTTGTGCTGCTTAACACTTTTTTGTGGAAACAGATACATTTTTCAGGATACTTTGATGAATAGAAAGTTCAATAGCATTTATTTAAAATTTAAACATTTTAAAACATTATAAATGGCCTTTACTGTCACTTTGCAAATTTAACTTGATCCTTGCTGAATAAATGTAACCTCTATTATGCCTATTATGCCCCTTTTAACAAGGTGTAATATAAGTCTCAGGTGTCTCCAGAATGTGTCTGTGAAGTTTCAGCTCAAAATACCCCACAGATAATTTATTATACCATGTTGTTAATGCCCATTTTTGAGTGGAAGGAAAAACATGCTGTTTTCGTGCATGTATCTTTAAATGCAAACGAGCTGCTGCTCCCCACCCCGCTTTCCAAAAGAGGGTGGAGCCTGTATAACTCATGCCTCAGATACTCTGCCAAAAACTAACAAAACATCTGTTTGCTTTTGATTATGCTCACGGCCATGCTCACGTGACATTGCAGTTCTTCATCATCATAAAAGTTAATTATTTGCATGCGTTTTAAACAGCATGACAGTTTAAACTTCTGGTATGATTTTCTGAACGCACACATCCGAAGAACACACAGGCCCTGTTTACACTAGTGCATTTTTGTTTTAAAACTGTGTTTTAAAATGAAAACGATTGTCTACACTAGCATTGTCTATACTAGCATTTCCACAGCGTTTCAGAAACGATCTCCGTCTACACTACATGACAAGAAACGCATGTCACATGACCGTTCATGCACACTGGGCATGTGCGTACAAGTGTAAACAGTTGCCTCTTGCGCATAGGCAACTGCAGTATTTAAAAAATGCAGAGTTTAACTGCACAATGGCTGCTAAAAATTACAACAAAACCAGCAAAGATTGCAGTTCAGTCTCCATGTTATAGTTTACATGGAGTGGGCAGCCACGCCATCGTTTTCAAAAGTCTCAGTTTTGGTCCGTTTATACTGAAATGCAACCCTGGCATTTTCAAACTAAAACAGGGTCTGCAGCATTTTCGAAAGTCTCCATTTTCAAGGTTCGAAAATGCTGGTGTAGTGAAAATGACAGGCGTAACTGTAGAAAAATGTATGCGTTTTAAAACAAAAACGGACTAGTGTAAACGGGGCCGCAGAGAGCTGCCTATCAGATGGCACGTTGCATGAACTGATTTCTCTATCACGTCTTATTGCACTTAAACTGTCAGATACACACAAGGTTATGTCAAAAACACACAACACAGCTGTTCACAAACACAGTTGATTATGTCTGTGAATGTAAACAGCAGGGAAAGAAATTGCATGTGTATATTAGATCTGTGTATTAAAGTGAAAGCAGCATAAACAAAAAAAAACAGAAAATCATTCAGTGCTCTAGATTAAATAACATTAGTAGCTTTAATACATTTCTTACTGCCGTTAAATGCTTTGGTGAGGAGAAAAACATGGCGGACTGCGCACAGCTCACTCAGGGGAGGAGCTAAGCTAATAGGGCAGATTCCATCACCAGGCGTGGGCGGGGCTTCTGGAACCATTTGTTTGGAGAGAATGTTTATGATTTATGCCGATTATGAACAAAGGAGTGGGTATTTTTTTTACTATTATTAGCTGGTTGTTTACGCACACTGTGGACACAAATCTGTGTTCAAACAGTGAATTTTGCATAAAAGGTCCCCTTTAAGTGAATTGGGTTGAAAGAAAGGTTCAGTGGTTCCTATATCCCATCCATCATATCATATTATATATCTTAAAATGTTTCATTAAAAATGCATATAGTCACATATTGCTGTTCATTATTGATTTTTAATTGGGTTTTATTAATAAAAGTGTTTATTGTAATTTAAGGTGTCCGAGTTGTTGAAGTGATTCAGCCATTATTAAAACAAACTCTATTTCATATATGTGTTGATGTAAACTGACATCCAATTGATTTGTAAACCTATTTCTATTATGTTTTATTTGTAACATTTAATTTTTAAACATAAAATCCTCGAATCACTTCAAACACTTCCTATCAGCTCACAGGTCAGAGTTGAGAGTCAGTCTGTTGTTAGTTCAGACTGATTCTGTGAATGATGTATTATATGATGCATTCAGACTCAAAAGAACAATTTATAACACTAATAAACAATTTGTTGATCTACTAAGACAAATCAGACATTGCACATTCAAGTCAAGTCAAGTCAAGTCACCTTTATTTATATAGCGCTTTTTACAATGCAGATTGTGTCAAAGCAGCTTTACATTGATAACTGGTATATAATTTTGGCTGCACAGCAGCTCTTAAAGAATAGTGTCAATGCAGGCAGATCAAAGCACTGTTGAATATCAAATGTCAAGTGTCCCCAACTAAGCAAGCCAAAGGCGACAGCCTTCCTACTGATACTACTAGGTTAGTCCCTAACCTTCATTTGGTGCATAACTGATGCTGTTGTGTGATGGATATGTGAAATATGTAATTTCACTTTTCTACCTGACTTGACAGTTGATTGGTTTGATTAAAAAATCTTGTAGACATAGAGACCAGAATTTCAGACATTGTCTTCAAACATAAGTTTGTGAATTTTACTTTTGTTTCATTGCATTCAGATCTCACATGTCATGCTTTACTGAATTATAAACTGAGTTATCCTCATAGATATTAACAGGTGAAGAGCCACTTTGTTAAATTGTGACATTATAGATAGTGACATTGTGACAATGTTTATAATGAATTTAGAAAGGAATATGAGGAGAAATCTTTTTTTTTTTTGTAATTGCATGGAATAACATCATTGTTATAAAACTTCAATATATGCCTTTAGGTCATCTGTAAATACAGCATTGGAAGTCTTATGTCTTTAAGTCTTCATTTTCAGTAATAAGCAAAGTTTTGATCATTTTGTTTTCTGTCTCTCTCGCTCTCTCTCTTTTATATCCATTAGTCTTTTTCTCCATCTGCCCTTGATCCTGATTCCTCTCCACTCATCACTCATACCTTATTGACTCTCTTCCCTCCCCCTCATTTTCCATCTCTATTGCTTTTATCCTCTCATTCGTTCTCCAAATTAATCAAATCAGGTCCTGACATCTTCCTACTGCTTTAGAAAAAACATCTTTCACTCTCTTGCTCTTGTACTTTACCTCTCTGTCTATTAAACTTTTGGACTTCCTTGAATAGGCAAAAGAAAGATTTTCAGTGTGGTTGGCCATCTGGGCAAGTATAAAGTCCCAAAGGCCAAATCAGACAAGGATAGACTGTTTGGCTTGGAATGGAGAAGAGTTGCATTATCATTATTAATCTAATGCGTCATGTCCTCGATGCACCAAGTGCTTCTCACTCTCAAACCCATTTAGTCTCTATACTACATAAATACATGGTGTTCTGAAGGAACAGACCGTAGTAAGACAGAAAAAGGTTAAGTTGGGATGTCATATTGTCCCCTCAGGGGTACCTACCCAAGATGAATCCCCCACTAACCCTAGATCTATTCTCAACAGTGACCTTCAACACATGCACACCCCAATCCAACACCCACCCTTTCCTTCCTGCTAAGCAAAGCAAGGGCACTGGTGCACCCTATCTATCAGCCAAATAAACGGCCATTTCTTCTACAAGTGACGCCGGTATACATCAACACCAACACAGAGCTTTTTTTCCAGTCTTTTTTCATACATATATGGCAGCAGGTGCAGGTGTACACACTCATACTGTAAAGATACATGATCAAATTGAACCACACTTACACACTGACCTGACCAGAGTTGTGCGCCATTCAGAACTGAATGGATAATTAAATTCTTCAATGTTCTTAATTAATTTCATTTTTCAGTATGAATTACCCATAAACATGAAATACACAAATATCAAATACACAACATATGGCATGTTTCAACAAACATAAGATGATATTTTTAATCCGTGATTGAAATGTCACTTCAAACAAAATTTACACTACCATTCAAAAGTCTCTTATGTTCACCAAGGCTACACTGGTTTGATCAAAAAAGCATCTTTGCTGAATAAATGCATTTCTTTCAAAGCAAATCTTACTTTTGAATATTAAGTGAAAGTGAAAGTGACATGTAAAGGCCAAGTATGGTAACCTATACTTGGAATTTGTCCACTGCACTTAACAAATCCAAGTTACACATTAGGAGTAGCGAACACAGACACACCCGGAGCAGTGGGCAGCCATTTTGCTGTGACGCCCGGTGAGCGAGTGGGGGTTAGGTGCCTTGCTCAACGGCACCTCAGTAATTTCCTGCTGGTACTGAGACTCGAACCCCCAGCCTTTGGGTTACCAGTCTGACTCCCTAAGCATTAGGCCACAACTGTTCCCAAATATTAGTATATTAATACAACAAAATATTCTGGGTGGCATGAAAGTTTTGTAAAAATGATCAAAAATGCTGGTGCTGACTGGCAACTTAAAAAAAAACAACAACAAAAAAAAAACACTGGAGTGAAAAGAATTAATTTATCAACTCTTTCCCTGCCAGTGTTTTTTTTTTTTTTAAGTTGGCAATAATGCAAGATAAAAATAATGAAAGAAAGCCATTTATTTTAGCTTCGTGCATTTTTTATCAACACTTGAATGTGGGAGTCATAAAAAAGCATTTTGAACAAAAAGATCATTTTGATCTCCCGTTCAAAACACAGGCAAAAAAGGAGCATAAACAAGCGATAAAACGTGATTTTCTCACTTGTTTATGGTCCTTTTTTGCCTGTGTTTTGATCGGGAGATTCTCTACTCTTTTAGAAGTTGCGAAATATCACCCCCTATGGTATAACAGTGAAAGCCGGAAAATTCCATCAATGGCGGGAAAACATTGTCTCATAAATTACAGGAAAAGTCCATCAATGGCAGGGAAAAAGTTAAAAAAAATATTTAATTTCTATTTAATAAAATAAATTTCATCTCAGTGATCATAGAGGGTGAATACATCACTTCAAAATAGAGTAGACATAGACCTAAAACACTTAATGCAATTCTCATAGTTGGCGTTATAGCGAAAATTAACGTAAACAACTTCTTTTATGGTCCCTTTTTTCTTTCAGGTCAAGCATGTTCAACCAATACCGAGTTGGTAGTGAGTTGGCCAAGCGCACATATCTGCATGCTTGTGTAAAGCATATTTCTGGCCAAGTGATCTGCTCTTGCCAATTTTGTTGAACTAATGAAATGCAGTTGGTATTTCTATGAATTCCAATTGAGTACATTTCAATTTTACGTGGGTGTTCGATTCAACTTCCACAACAGTTAAATTTAGAACCAATGTCAAACCCTCCACTTCTGCTTGACCCGTTCACACCCCTGTTTTTGCTTTTGATAAACTTCCCCAGACAGCTCAGATGATTAATGATAGTTAACAGAATTGAATCAAGGTTAAGAAAGACAGGGGCAGGACGGAGAGCGACAAGGAAAAGGGCCAGGTTGGTGTTGGAGAAGGCACGGTAAATAACTTCTTTACAGAAATATACGACAGGGGCCCTCCCCTTCGCCATGCCCAGTAATTACTCGCCCAGGCCCTCTGTAATAATTCCTATTACAAGCAGAACGGAAAAAGTCGGTAACTCACAGCGCTGGGACAAGGTGAAGGCAAGGCCACGGAGCAGCGGATCAATATTTCATTTACTCGCCCCTTACTTCCACACCCGGACCTGTATCAAATTCTTCACAGCCAGCCACGGAAGAAGGGAGAGAGGCCGAGCGCAAGACAAGATGTAGAGGGAGAAAAGAAACAAGGTTCACGAAAACAACGACACAAGGCCTCTAATTTCCTTGGGGTGTTTGCTGAGGTGGTGTGTGATTGTGTTGGTGAGCGTGCAAGGTCATTCATTACGCACTACTGTCAAATGGAAACGTACTGACCCATTAGAACCGCATTGGCAAACGCACGTCAATCAACTCTCGACAATAAAATGAGCCTTTTCACTTCTTCTGTTCCAGCTGGAAAATGAAAAGGCCCATGTCAGCTTCATTATGAGTCTGTGAGAGCAAGGTTGGTCCAGCAATTGTTCCATATAGGTGTTGAAGCTAGTGTGTAGCGCTACAGTATGTGTTTACCTGAGCTGAGTGGACGTTGTGGAGTATAATTAAAGTCGGCATGAAACAGAAGTTGTGATAGTCTTCTCTTCCTTATTGTGATGTATATCCATGTAAAACAGCTTTGCAAACAAGAAAAAAATTTGGGCAGGACTTGATTTTGTCAATCAGGAATTGATTGGATGGTTGTGGTTTGTTATTGGTCGATGTCATGTGAGTGACAGGTTGTCCCACCGTCACATCAGTAAACGTGTCATCAGAGAAGAGAAGAGAAGAGATGTTGCTGCAAAACTTCTTCTTAGGCCTATTCAAAACAAAGGCGTAGCTTGATGATGCCAAGTTTGAACGTAGAATCTTGGGACATGTGGTCTTCACCTCACAGCCTGTGGAAAACAATCGGGATAGGATTTAGGAAGAAATCATGTCAATGGATGCGATTATTAACATTACTGTAGCATGAAGCAGAGCAGGACCAAGTGTTGTGGGAGCTGAACGAGGTCGCTGGAGCGATTGCGCAACACACACCTCGCGAGCAGCAGAACTTTTATTATGCCACAGTCGCCGGCGCCACTTTTCGGGTCATGAGTATGAGGTAACACAGCTCTGTTTATCATATTAGATACACTTGAGTGTGTTGAAAATGTTATAGCGTTACTCTGTGCGTTCGCTCAGTGGCTGCTGTGAGACACTTGTTGCACACTGCAGTAAGATAGATCGATTTTAGAATATCATATTAGATGTTGGATGGCTTGTGTTGATAAATGGCATGCAATTAATTTTGAAACGTATTGTATGATGGAGAAAATACTGTATTACTGTTACTAAAAATAAAGCTGCATCTGATTATGGTATGTTAGCTACTTGACAAAATGGTGTTTTTCTCTGAGGCATGGTAAAGCATGGTACTCGCAAAAAATCAAGAAAATTAGATTTAAACAATAAGACTAAACGTGTTGAGCTATATAACAATAATTAGTTTTCTGTCTATAAATATATCAAAACAGTTGTTACCTTGTCTATTAAAACATGTATATTAAAGCGTCTTTGGTGTTTCCATGGTTTCCGAGGGTAATGCGGGTATGACGCCATTGACAGGCGACTCCTCACGCGTCCCGGAGCCTTGGTTAAAATTGAATTTTTTTCACAATTTACAAATAGTTGCAAACATTTGGGATATTGTAAGTACTCAAGTGAACAAAATATATAACACTGACCTAGTGGTTTTTGGATATTTTACTGCAAAATATTACATATTGCACCTTTAACAAGGAAGATATTTCAGAGACTGAGAAAGGTCTCAGTGTTTGCTTTTATATATATATATATATATATATATATATATATATATATATATATATATATACATACAATCCATGCAATGGAAATCAATGGGCTCCACTGTTGTGTGGTTCAAAATATTCTTTCCTTTGTGAAAAGAAAGTCATACAGGTATGGAACGACATGAGTGTGAGTAAATGATGACAGAATTTCTTTTTGGTTGAGCTATCCCTTTAATATTGTTCACTGTTCTGTGTTTACCCATAATCAGGGACAACAGAGGCCAAAATGGCAGACTTGAAATGATGTGGTCACATGACCTTTTTTGTCTGTTCAATAGAAGATGTTTTTCCACTGGATATTGTTGGAAATGTGTATTTGCAATGTTTGTTTGACTGAGACTTAGAGCACTGTGTATGGGTCGTGACTAGTTTACTCTTGTAACTCAGCATTGCAACATTGCTGACTCGTTAATGATGGATTGCTTGTTATGTTACTGATTTGTAAATATTTGCTCAGTGATTAAATGACTAGCTTCTTTTCAACCACTTTACATTTAAAGGTAGCATTCAATGTCTAAACACTTTTTAGAAAAATTTGGGGTCAGTAAGAATTCAGCAAGAATACATTCAGTTGATCAAAAGTGACAGTAAAGACATTTACAATGTCTACAACAAAGATTTCTTTTTCTGTTCTTTTGAACTTCATTTATCAAAGAACCCTGAAAAAATGTATCACAGTTTTCACAAAAATATTAAGCAGCACAACTGACTTCAACATTGATAATAATAAGAAATGTTTATTGAGCAGCAAATCAGCATATTAGAATGATTTCTGAAAGATCATGTGACACTGAAGACTGGAGTAATGATTTAGCCATTACTAAATTACGTTTTATAATATATTAAATTATTTTAAAATATAATAATATGTCACAATATTATTGTTTTACTGTATTTTTTTAACAAATAAATGCAGCTTTGGGCTTTGAGAGTGCTATCAAAGCACCCAGGCCAAATTAACTTCAGTAGCCGTAGGAGTTTGACTTTAATAAATAAATATCTCTGCTTCTCCTCTGAGCTTTGCTTTGTGCTTAATTGCACAGTATTGATTTTCTGTTTGTAGTCAGGGCTGAAGTGCATGTTGCTAGGGTCTCATTCTCAATACAATCAGGAGCACAAAGTGGACCTTGGTACCTCTCGGTCCCCTTGATTTCACTTCCTTCTTCCCTATAATGCATCAGAAAAGAGGACAAACCAATTTGGTTCAGGGCCAATAGGCTGTGTCGGCCAGGGTTATGCCATCAAGCCAGCAAATACCTCTGAAAAGGTTTTAAACTTTTACATGGTTCTAAAATTAAGTACTAGAAATCATTCTGAGAAAACACTCTAAAGTTTAAATGGTTTTATGCCAAATCTTGAAGAAAAAAAAAGTTTGGTTTGTATATAATTGATGGATAATTTATCATGTGGGAATAACTTTATAGTTCCAAAAATATAAGACACCAGTGAAAATTCTTCAGTTTAGCATTTTTGTAATTCAGTGCAAAAATTTGCATTTTAAATTATTATCTGCATAACCACTTGAGTGTTTAAGGTGTTTAATTGACAGTGTCTCTAGGGCCAGATTTACCTCATATTGTGACATATAGGCAAAACAAATTTTTGGATCCCAACCCCCCTAACCCCTCTAGTGAATTATGACCAGCGAATGTGGGACATACGCGTTTTGTCCGTCATTAGATCTGCCACATCTGAGGCAACTTGCAAGCTGAGGCAACTTGCAAGTTATAAAGTTTATTGTAGCTATGTGGACGCTCAATTTTTTGCTGTCAAAATCTCATGTTATAAAATATATATTATATATTATATCACTGTTGGATTTACATATAGGCAAATGCTTAAGAGTCTATTCGATTATTGTTGTAGTGATTATGTTTCTAGCATGTTATATGTTTGGCAACATTTCTTCTAACCCAAACTGATGAAGTGTGTAGTGTTGTGAAGTTATTTCCATCAAGAGGTGCATCAATTTTTGGTCAAGATCTTGTATTGACGATGCAAGAGGTGAGCACTCTGTAAAGTCTACTCTAGCACATCCCAAAGACTTTTAATTAATTTAAGGTCTGGAGGTGCCAATTCATGTGTGAAAATAATTCTTCATGCTCCCTCCCAACCATTCTTTCACAGTTTGAGCCTGATGAATCTTGACATTGTCATTGAATATGGCCATAATGTGTCTTCCTACATGGTTGTTTAAGAAATGAAAGCTACATACTCCATCAATTAGGGTTAAATGAACTGTTCCCAAACATACGCTAGAAACATAATAATCGCTGCAATAATGATCCAGTCATAGACTCTTAAGCATTTGCCTATTTAAATCCAAACAGCGACTTTCTTTTTGGCCAGGCAGTATATAATATATAGAGTTTCTTTAGTAGAGAAAATGCTGTACTTCACACAACCAGTTTCATTGACCCTTGCATTGCAAACAAGTAGAGATGGCCCAAAATGTGTGCGGCACTTACGAAGTTATGAGATTTTACAGACAGTTTGAGTATCCAGTGGAGTTACAAGGTTTTGTCACAAGCACTTTTAATACTTTCATTGGTTAAATATTTAGAAAAATCCACAAACGTAAAGGGTGATCAATAGGAATGATTAATGAAAAAAATATTAAGAGGTTTCTGCCCGACAGAATTTTAATTTTTTCCTAATTTATATAGCAATTGTCTTACAATGTTTTAGCATTAGCGTGAAATAATAATAATTAATAATAATAATAATAAATTTAAAACATATTTGTCATTGTGGGTGGTATGGGCCCAAAATACTATATATATATATATATATATATATATATATATATATATACACACACACACACAGGTGCATCTCAATAAATTAGAATGTCATGGAAAAGTTCATTTATTTCAGTAGTTTAACTCAAATTGTGGAACTCGTGTATTAAATAAATTCAGTGCACACAGACTGAAGTACTTTAAGTCTTTGGTTCTTTTAATTGTGATGATTTTGGCTTACATTTAACAAAAACCCACCAATTCACTCTCAATAAATTAGAATACTTCATAAGACCAATAAAAAAATTAAAAAAAAAGGATATTTTAAACAGAAATGTCAGGCTTCTGAAAAGTATGTTCATTTCTGTGCACTCAATACTTGGTTGGGCCTCCTTTTGCATGAATTACTGCATCAATGCGGCGTGGCATGGAGGCAATCAGCCTGTGGCAGATAGATTCTCTATGGGGTTCAGATCAGGCGAGTTTGCTGGCCAATCAAGCACAGTAACACCATGGTCATTGAACCAGCTTTTGGTACCTTTGGCTGTGTGGGCAAGTGCCAAATCCTGCTGGAAAATGAAATCAGCATCTCCATAAAGCTTGTCAGCAGAAGGAAGCATGAAGGGTTCTAAAATTTCCTGGTATACGGCTGCGTGGACTGTGGACTTCAGAAAACACAGTTGACCAACACCAGCAGATGACATGGCAGCCCAAATCATCACTGACTGTGGAAACTTCACAATGGACTTCAAGCAACATGGTTTCTGTGCTTCTCCTCTCTTCCTCCAGACTCTGGGACCTTGATTTCCAAATGAAATGTAAAATTTACTTTCATCTGAAAAGAGGACTTTGGACCACTGAGCAACAGTCCAGTTCTTTTTCTCCTTAGCCCAGGTAAGACGCTTCTGACGTTGTCTTTGGTTCAGAAGTGGCATGGTATGTGGAATATGACAGTTGTAGCCCATTTCCTGAAGATGTCTGTGTGCGGTGGCTCTTGATGCACTGACTCCAGCTTCAGTCCACTCCGTTTGAAGCTCTCCTAAGTTCTTAAATCGGCTTCGCCTGACAATCTTCTCAAGCCTGTCGTCATTCCTTTCACTTGTATACCTTTTCCTACCACACTTTTTCCTTCCAGTCAACTTTCCATGAACATGCTTTGGCACAGCACTCTGCGAACAGCCAGCTCTTTCAGCAATGACCCTCTGTGGCTTACCCTCATTGTAGAGGGTCTTGATGAAGTCAGCAGACTTCCCCATGACTGCTGTTGGGATTACTGACCTAAACCAAGTATTTATATCCTGAGAATGGTCATTTAATACAACTTGAAATTAAATATTCTAATAATTTGAGATACTGATTTTTTTTTTATTTTGATGACAAATGAAAACAAAAAAATATTTTACTTTATGTCTAATAAATCTAGAATATATTTAAGTTTTACTTTTTGAACTAAACTACAGAAAAAAAAAACTTTTTCATGACATTCTAATTTATGGAGATGCACCTGTTTATATATAGAATAGAAAGCTTTTGTAACATTATCACTACCGTTCAAGTTTGGAGTCAGTAAGAATTTCTTTTATTTTTTTTGGAAAGACATTAAAGAAATTGATACTTTTATTCAGCAAGGATGCATGAATTGATCAAAAGTGACAGTATAGACATTTATAATGTTTCAAAATTGTACGCAACTGTTTTCAACATTGATAATAATCATAAATGTTTCTTGAGCAGCAAATCAGCATATTATAATGATTTCTGAAGGATCATGTGACACTGAAGACTGGAGTAATGATGCTGAAAATTCAGATTTGCCAAAACAGAAATAGATTTCTATTTAAATATATTTTAAAATGCACAGAGTTATTTTAAATAGTAAAATATTTCACAATATTACACAATACATGATCACATAAATGAAGCCTTGGTGAGCAGAAGAGACTTCTTTTAAATCTTACCGTCCAAAAACTTTTGACCGGCAGTGTAAATGTATAAAAACATATACAGTGGGTACGGAAAGTATTCAGACCCCATTAAATTTTTCACTCCTTGTTATATTGCAGCCATTTGCTAAAATCATTTAAGTTCATTTTTTTTCCTCATTAATGTACACACAGCACCCCATATTGACAGAAAAAACACAGAATTGTTGACATTTTTGCAGATTTATTAAAAAAGAAAAACTGAAATATCACATGGTCCTAAGTATTCAGACCCTTTGCTCAGTATTTAGTAGCACCCTTTTGATCTAATACAGCCATGAGTCTTTTTGGGAAAGATGCAACAAGTTTTTCACACCTGGATTTGGGGATCCTCTGCCATTCCTCCTTGCAGATCCTCTCCAGTTCTGTCAGGTTGGATGGTAAACGTTGGTGGACAGCCATTTTTAGGTCTCTCCAGAGATGCTCAATTGGGTTTAAGTCAGGGCTCTGGCTGGGCCATTCAAGAACAGTCACGGAGTTATTGTGAAGCCACTCCTCCGTTATTTTAGCTGTGTGCTTAGGGTCATTGTCTTGCTGGAAGGTAAACCTTCGGCCCAGTCTGAGGTCCTGAGCACTCTGGAGAAGGTTTTTGTCCAGGATATCCCTGTACTTGGCCGCATTCATCAAGGATGATCAGAAGAAATGGACAGCACCTGAGTTAAATATATGAGTGTCACAGCAAAGGGTCTGAATACTTAGGACCAGTTTTTCTTTTTTAATAAATCTGCAAAAATGTCAACAATTCTGTGTTTTTCTGTCAATATGGGGTGCTGTGTGTACATTAATGAGGAAAAAAAATGAACTTAAATGATTTTAGCAAATGGCTGCAATATAACAAAGAGTGAAAAATTTAAGGGGGTCTGAATACTTTCCGTACCCACTGTATATTATGCATCTTTTGTCTGATTGTATTCAGCTTTAAAATATTTTCTCATTTTCCCATTTTTATAAACCAAATTACAGCTTTTATTGTTCCAGTATTTTGAAAGGTTTCAAAGGTTTCAAAACACAAATGCGAACTTCACAAATGACATTTTACTCTCAAATGATGTCCTTCACCTTTCACTGAGACGGTGGAGAAAATGATGGGTTGTACTAAGACTTTGCATACCACAGCATAATTAAATATGATGAATGCAAAGTAATAAGGCTTAACACAATCTTGAAAATGGCAGTGGGGATCTCCAGTGACAACACGGGCATACCTTTCTTTCTTCCCCTTTCCAGGGGGAAACGCATGTGTATTTTCATGTGAAAAGGCAAACAATTGTGACGAACCCCTACTCTGGTTGGGGACTTGACATTTCCTGTCATTACTGACACAATGCACTCCATTAGTGAATGAATGGCAATTACTCACAATGAAAAATGTCAAGAGAATTACACCACGCTGGCCTGTTTGGCGCTCTGAGAGTTTGTCTATCGCTGCACTCTCTCTCTCTCTTCTCTGACACTTCCTATTGCTCTATGAACGATTGTGGGAATGTAAGACCACACATCATTAGTTTACCAACTGTCTACTTCGAATAATTAACAAATACAAATATTATTTTTATAAGTGGCTGGATTTCCTCTAGCTTTATATTTGGAAGGAGTGACCTAAGCCATATCTAGAGACCAGAAATACCATTTGCATGCTTCTGTTATCACAATATTTGATAATACTAATGTTTTACATAGATTATAACATACATGAAGACTTCAGATGCAAAAGCCTCTAAGTGTCGTCTGAAATTTTCTTCTAAAATGAGCATTTTTATCAAGCTTGTATGTTTAGGTTTAGTTATTTCACTTTAATGACAATTGATTGGTCCTTTTCATTGCAGCTAAAGTGAAATAACTGAACATAATCATACAAGCTTGATAAAAATGCTCATTTTAGAAGAAAATTTCAAATGGTACTTAGAGGCTTTTGAATCTGAAGTCTTCAATAATATTTTAACAAGATGGACAAGGGGAACTATAATGCCCCTTTTACAAGATGTAATATAAGTCTCTGGTTTCCTCAGAATGTGTCTGTGAAGTTTCAGCTCAAAATACCCCACAGATCATTTTTTTATAGCTTGAAAATTTGCCCCTATTTGGGTGTGAGCAAAAACATGCTGTTTTTGTGTGTGTCCCTTTAAATGCAAATGAGCTGCTGCTCCCGGCCCCCTTTTATAAAAAAGGGGGTGGAGCTTTAACAGCTTGCGCTTCGGTTGCTCAACAACAACAAAGCTGGAGAATTTCACGTAGCCAAAATGAGGTCAGTAACGGTGTTCAGCCTTAAATTGTTCAAACCGGAGTCGGACACTGATGGAGAGACTCAGGAAGAAGTTACAACTTTTAGAATGAAACTGGACGTTTCTGAATGGTTAGTGGATACATTTATGTAGTTGCTGTGGAGTTGATTCAACTCATCGACTAGCATGTGCCATCATGTTAATCTTTTGTGCAAATCCAGTGTTGAATTGACCCTCGTTTGTGAAGCAGTCCAGCTTAAAATGACGGCATGGCAACAACACTCTACTACAACAACTCTTCCTCTTCTCTAAAGCAGCCCAACATGGCCTCACACTCTTTTTTGCGTGTTCTCGGGGACAGGGTTTATGTAAATTTTGGTGTTTGTAATGTCACCAACCCAGGAAGAAGCTCGTTGTAGTCCCTACCAGCCATTTGTTGTAGTCCTTAAACAGCGATTTCTGTAAAAGAAAATATCTCCCTTTGCATTGAACTTTGAGCGTCGTAACTTTGCAGATGTTGTTTATGCTCTAACAGCAACATTGCACTAACTAAAGTTAAAAAGTGAAATCATAATCAAGGTCCCCTTTAACAAACAAAAAAAAAAAGTCAGAGAACCAGCGCAGGTGAATTCATCATTGTCTTATATTACTGCCATATCCCAGAAACCATTTTGTCCACCAATATTATCCAGCTGTGACGAGCAGGGCGGGTGAGAGCCGTGAGGGAACGGCGCGAGTGTTAACGAGTTAACTGTGAATTGTATGTTATGTTTTATTATGTTTGTGTGGCTGGCAGACGTCCGTGAGGGTCTGCCGGCATTTACTTTCGTTTTGTATTTGTTTATTTTATATATTAAATCTGTCTTAAACGTTCGCCGGTTCCCGCCTCAACTAACCTTACTACACCAGCCATTGTGTCCTCAAGGTTTTTCTTGGCAGGCAGTTTGGTGCGCCGGTGAAGAGCTGAAGGCTTTAGTGCTGTTGCTCTGCACCTGTGTCCCTCTCGAAAGTGACCTCACCCCTAAGCATGTAATTTCCCAGGTTGCAGTTTTTCTTCAGATGTATTTTAGGCCTCTTACCTCATGGCCATTGAACCCTGCGCCACTCAACAACAACGCGTTTTGATTATCAGAAGGCAATAAGTGCTTTTCCAATGTCAGAGGTCAGAGGTTAAGCCTTTTAGGGTCGGCAGGGGTCAAGATACTTGTGTGGACAAAACACATGTGATGTACTCTATCATTTTCCCTTCGAGGTCGTTATCTACAGTCATCGGATGGTAAAGTCTAGAGGTCAACATAGAAAAAAAGCTTTTAGTTTCTTCAGTTCATGAGTTCAAGTTATTGTATTCATCTTGTGCAAACCTATTATGGTTTAACCTTGTCCGCGGTAAAAAGAAAGTATGCTGTCTTAACTGTTACAGTATATTAACAATGAATGTGTGCTTGCCAAGTATACATCACATTCATAGTGGGTTCATTTGTTTTAAAATGCATCAGGTTTAGTGTGCTCAATATATTTTTTGGCTTTGCTGAGCAACATTAAATGCATTTAAAATGTTCTTGATGTTTTCAGCACTTTCAGCAAAGGAAAATATCGCTTTGAGTCCAAAACTTTCTTCTGTCATCCATCTTTGGTAGCCAAAACAAATCACATGCATTGCCCTGGCATCTTCCTCTAGATGAAGTTTATTTTAAAATTTAAGCAGCCAGATCTTTTATCTGCTCTGGTTTGATGTTTATTAACATTTGTATCAGTCTCCCACTGTATTGTGCTGTTTTTCTTTTAACCATATTGAGATCTTCTACCTCAGTTTAAAAGACCAATGGACTAGTGGACTATGTAGTAGACTTCATGTGTTTTACTTCATTACTGTAATAAATTCTAGCAGTTTGGTTATCCATACAGTACACAAATCCAATACAATTTGTTCACAAATCCGCTTAATTTTTTTTTTTTTTTTTTTTTTTACAGTATTTTGGTTCCAGCATATTTCACAATCTGGTATTTGGAAGATTTGGTAACACTTTACAATAAGATTCCATTTATTAACAATAAACTATATTAGTTAACATGAACTTACAATGAATAATACTTCTACATCATTTATTAATCTTTGTTCATGTTAATTTCAAGATTTACTAATATAGTTTTTCAGATCAAAAGTTTATCTTTGAACGTTCGTAATGCACTGTGAACTAACATGAATAAACAGTTGCATTTACATTAATATTACATTAACCCTTTTGTGGCAGTCAAAAAATGACCTTTTTTTTCAATGAAGTGAATGTACTATATTTTAGTTTTTTTATTTTAGTGGATTTTATGGTACTAAATTATATTTATGCCATAGTTATAATCCATTTATTTATTTTTTGAGCATAGACCTGAAAATGAAATTTCCAACCTAAACTGTACTGAAGTGAACTTGAAGTTATAGAATTTTATGTTTAATATAATGAAAAATGCACAAAAATACTATTTTCAATTTTTATGTAAAATATACAGTACTGTGCAAAAGTCTTAGGCCACCTCCAGCTTTGTTGTTTTAGCAATGTTTTAATGACATCCATATTTATCTTTTAGTCTCTTTATTACGATACAAACAGAAAATACAGAAAATATGTACACAAAATGTAAAAAAAAAAAAAAAGAAAAAAAAATCTGAACAAAATTGTTTCTTTAAGCAAATATCAGTATTTAGTGTGAGCTCCTGGACTTCTTCCATTTTCTCAAAGCTGAAACTCTGAGAAACTTCTCATCAGAATTTGAAAGTTTTCTTGGCCTTCCAGCCATTTAGGTTTAGGAGAGCGGCTCCCTGCTATTGCTCAAGTGTAAGGGTCACTAAATACTTGCCACTTTAGCCTATAAAAGCAATTTTTTTTTTCTGATTTTTCTTCTGTTTTTTAATACTGCATACAAATTTACTGTATTTTCTGGTTATATTCTAATAAACAGACTGAGAAATAATTATATATGGTTTATATATATGGTTTATATTATATATAAAATGAGTTTTCAGTAAGATTTTGTTTGGGTGTTGTACCAAACGTGTCCACTAGATGAAATTTGTTTCATATTCATTTCTAATGCAATCAATTTAACCTTTTTTAGCTTTTAGTATGAATATGTTAGCCTTAAGGTTATGAATAAGCTGGTGTGTTCCAAAACAATGACAAAATTCGCATTTAGGAGATATAAGCATTCAAAACTTACAGTGTCTCACTTCCGCTAAAATGGATCACGGATTTTCATGACATCACATTGCACTTCAGCTTCTCATCACATCTTCTGTTCAATCAAATACTCTCTTGAATCTGAAGTCCTGCCCCCTCCTACACTGAAGCTGCAGCTGAAATTGGTCATCTGTTCACATATTTACTAGTTTATACATGGTGAATGGCACATAGTGCACCATGTAGAGGATAAGGAATGATTCAGAGCGACTCATGCTTTCCATGGACGCGAATGAAGTCCGCTTTCGCGTTAGCTTCACGTGAACCGCCGCAGCGCAAGCACTCTGCTCTGGCCTAGGGACACGAGAGCACAGAACGGATCATATCCGCGAGTCGACTCAGACCACGAAAGGTATCGGACCCATTTAAATTTTGCACAGAATGCTGTATTTTAAAGTGATATAGAGGAGATTAGGAGGATAAATGGTTAGAGATTAGAAGGAAACGTTTCGTTTACGTATGTAACCCTTGTTCCCTGAAGGAGGGAACAGAGACGTACGTCAGAAGTGAACTGACGAATTGGGATATCGCTAGAGAGCCCTATCACCTTCGAGTGTGACTAAACGAGCCAATGGAATTGGCGTGCAATATTTGCATAACGCGCACCGCCCCCGCAAGGCGGGTATATATATGAAAGCGGTTTTTCACTGAGGAGACAACTTGAGTCTGCACTACAGCGAAGGCACGGGAACAGTGGCGATGGGACGTACGTCTCAGTTCCCTCCTTCAGGGAACGAGGGTTACATACGTAACCTAGTTGTTCCCTTTCAGTCGGTCACGTTCAACGTACGTCAGAAGTAAACCGACGATTTGGGATCCCAAATAAAACGACACAATTAATGATCCCTTCCAGTGGCCAGCGTAAGCTCCAGAAGTGAGCTCTTAACCTGAGTGGGCAAGGCACGCCTTGGGACTGACAAGCCAAGGCGATGGCATCCACTATCCAGTGGGCCATCCTCTGCTTGGAGACAGCCTTTCCCTTCTGCTGGCCTCCATAATAAAGGAAGAGCTGGTCTGAGGTTCTAAAGCTTCGCGTTCTGTCCATGTATAGGCACAGAGCACAAATGGCACAGAGCAAATCCAGGACTGGGTCTGCCTCCTCCGATGGCAGCGCTTGCAGATTCACTACCTGATCTCTGAAGGGAGTGGTAGAAACCTTGGGAACATATCCGGGCTAGGGTCTCAGGATAACATGAGAGTCACCGGGACCGAACTCCAGGCACGATTCGTCGACCGAAAATGAGTGCAGTTCTCCTACCCTCTTAACTGAGGCCAATGCAACCAGGAGGACGGTCTTAAAGGACAGTTCTTGTAACTCAGCTGATTGCAAAGGCTTGAAGGGAGGACAGGTCCCAAGAGGGTATGCAGGGAGGGCAAGGCGGATTCAGTCTCCTTGCCCCCCTCAGGAACCCTGATGATCAGGTCATGCTTCCCCAAGGACTTGCCATCAACTGCATCGTGATGTGTGGCAATAGTGGCAACATACACCTTAAGAGTGGAGGGAGACAGCCTTCACTCCAAGCCCTCTTGCAGGAAGTAAAGCACTGACCTGATCGAACATGTTCGGAGGTCCTCTTGGTGAGAGGAACACCACTCGACGAACAGGTTCCACTTCAGGGCATAGAGGTTCCTCGTAGAACGAGCTCTAGCGGAAGTGATGGTGTCTACAACCGACTGGGGTAGATCACTTAGAACTTCCTCGTCCTGTCCAGAGACCAGACATGGAGTTTCCAGAGGTCCGGACCCGGGTGCCATTGGGTGCCCCGTCTCTGAGTCAGGAGGTCCTTCCTCAGAGGAATGGGCCAAGGAGGTGCTGTCGCAAGGAGCGTCAGTTCTGGAAACCAGGTCTGAGTGGGCCAATATGGAGCCACTAACAAGACCTGCTCCTCGTCCTCCCTGACTTTGCACAGTAACTGTGCGAGTAGGCTCACTGGGGGAAACGCATACTTGTGTACATCTTGAAAAAGACGCAGTGTCCGTCTGTGAAGCTCTTTTAGAAGGGGGAAAAACAGCTCTTTGTTTTTGTGCTGAAGTACACAAGGATCAGCCGCAGTGTGACTGCAGGTACACAATGATCGGTCACACAAAGAGAGGAACCGGCCCAAATCGCAAACCAACCGGCAGAAGCAGCTCTGTTTCGCTGTAGGGTGCCTTAACACCAGCACAGATGAACAAAGGCTCTTCAAAGGCTTGAGTAGCACACTCAAAGAAGTCTTGCAGGAACACACAAGTTGTCTCCGAAGCGAAAGACAGAATGCGACTGCATCCACTTCCGTATTTATACCTGCCTTGTGGGGGCAGTGCGCTTTATGCAAATATTGCACACCAATTCCATTGGCTCATTTAGTTACACTCGAAGGTGATAGAGCTCTCTAGCGATATCCCAGTTCGTCGGTTCACTTCTGACGTACGTCGAACGTGACCGACTGAAAGGGAACGGAGGTTTTACTGAGTTTAATGGCTCTGGCCGAGCTGTGATATAAACAAAACGCTATTGGCTCTTTTAAAAAAGGGGCGGGGCTGTTCGATATATTGCCCTGTCTTCCTGTTTCAGTTGAAATTACGTCAACACACTGAATAATGCTGTACGTTCCAAGACACTTCAGCGGGCCTTTAACAACGATTAATTAATGTTGTAAGAAATCTATTACTCATCATTAGTTCATGATAGCTAATGTACTAACTAATGTTCACAAATGTGATCTTTTTATAAAGTATTACTGAAGATTTTATATACAGTACCAGTATATTTGGAAGTGTGTGTATACAGTTTCACAGTATTTTTAACATATTAAAAAAATTACCATGGTATTTTTTGTTTATATTATTTTTATTTTAAAATGATTTTTTACAGTGTTGTTTACATCATTTCCTATTTCCCGTAACTCTCAGTTGGTTTCCTGTTGGTCTCCATTGTGCTGTCCCATGAAAAAGTCCTAAATCAGTCTCTTATACAGTTCCATACGCATGCTCACTGTGTTTGACTGCTCTGGTGGTATGTTGGGATGTCATATGAACAGTCATTGGTTGGTAGGGTATCACCTTGAGGTCACACAATGTTCAGCAGCTACTGGTAGTGACGTGGACATATCCTAGTGGGTTGTCTAATCTAGGTGGTCATCGTCCTTGACTAACTGGTTTTGATAATAATTGTGGTGGTTTCTGGGGGGGGTTCAGGAGACATATGTGCACAGATGCTCCCCCCCGCAGTGACTCGACTTACTCTCCTGACCTCATACAAGCCTCAGCCCAAACACATCTGATCATGAGTCCAACATAACCTGCTGCGTGCCACGACCAACCCAAACACATCCTGCGGCTCATTAATCCTTTCTGTTGTCAGACAACAGGCCGCAAGAACAGGATTAAGCTTGTTTTTGTCCATCTCTTTTATCCAGCTTCACTGAAACGATGAGTGCTAAAAAAACGAGAAAGAAGTGAATGAACATGATCATACAGTTGGAAATATCTAGTCATTTAGTAAACTCTTTTTCCACTGCACATTACACTTACAAAGACAATCCACTCAGAGCAACCTGAGATTAAGTACCTTACTCAAGAGCACAATGGTTCTTATAGGGCTCGAACCAGCAACCTTACATCTCAGTTGCTAAGTGGAAAAATTTGTCCCAATGCACTTGAGATGACTGACTTGATCATTTTCAAACTGAAGAAAATGGGATCTTGAACAATGGCCAAAATCGAACCCATGTATCCCACACAAGCTCCACAGTTTGATGTTTCTAGAGCATGTGTGCCAGTTGCTTGACCACTGCTGGCAAGTTTAAGTTTACATTTACATTACATTTTATTTATTTATTTGTTTGTCTAATTGTTTGTTCAAGCATTTACACATTTTTTTTCTAGCTATCTAGCTTTTTTTATGCATTTATTCAATCATTTATTTATTTGTTTATTTAAGCATTTATTTTGTTCATTTGTATATTTAAGCATTTATTTATTATGAACTGGTGTATATTTTTAAGCATTTATTTATTTGTGCATCTGTTTAAGCATTTATTCATTTAATCATGTATTTTTTGTTTGTTTGTTTGTTTATGCATTTAAGCATTTATTTATGCAATTTTTACTTATATATTATTGTTTTTATTCCTTTTATTTTGTTCATTTTTCATTTATGCATTTGTTTAATAATTTATTTATTATGAATTTGTGTATTTAAGCATTTATTTATGCATTTTATTTATTTATTTATTTATTTGTATTCATTTATTTTGTTCAATTGTTTATGCATTCAAGCATTTATTTATTATGAATTTGTGTATTTAAGCATTTATTTATTGTGCATCTATTTATGCGTTAATTTAAGCATTTATTTTGTTTGTTTATGAATTAGTTTATTTAAGCATTTATTTATGCACATTATTATTTGTTTATGTATTTTTATGCATTTGCGTATTTATTTATGTGCTCATTTAATTTAAAATGTATTAATTTTCATTTGACAGTTAATGAAGGCGATCAGGCTGTTTCTTGTCACTGACACTCCACTTTATGTCCCTTACACAAGCAGCACATGCAAAGTATGTGTGCACAGCTCACAACTACCCTCAGGTGCGTAGCTTTATAAACACACACGCACATCATACTCACACCTGTAGACCTCATAAATCCTTACAAAAATATTTAATTACTTGTTGTAGCACCTAGTTGCCCTTGATGATGTGAAACTATCACAAAAAAGACTCTTCTTACCTGCAGCCAATCAGAGTCTGCGCCTGACAAGTGTCCTTGCTGCTGAGCAGCTGATTGGCCATGTCAGAACTGTCAATCACTTCAAGAATCTGACAGGATAACCAGAGCAGAGTCACAAACAAAAGAGATGCAGGAGGTATGTGAGTGAAAGGAAACATAAAGAGAAAAAAGGTGGAAAGGCATTCAAGTAGTCTGTCTGTCTGTCTGTCTATCTGTCTATCTAATCATTTATTTATTAAATATTACCTTCAAGAAAAACAAAACACAAAATAAGAATTATATCCTAAACTAACAGATAATTAAGAAATTAGTATGCCCACCATAACCATTCAATCATAATCATTGATCTCAAGTGTAAATGTATCTTTACCTCATAATAATCGTTTTATAGAATTTGACCAAAATGGATATAACCTCTCAATCTCTGCCCAAACTAGAAATGCTGACTTACGGCCTGTTGCAAATAAACAGCAGATCATAGCTTGATATTTTGGTGTGAAGACGTTCAGAGAGATGGAATGTTAGTGGTGTTAAATAAAGCAAGCATCACTGTTATTATTAGCCATATACTTTAATAAATAAAGCTTTAAAAGCAACTCATCCTGCAGCACTTGTAGACATTTCAGTGGAATCTTTGTGCCCTTTCATTTACTATTCTTTAGTCTTTTTTTTTTTTTTTTTTGTCGTCATATATTAATTGTGTATTTGTGCTTTATTTTGCTGTGCATTAATGTTTAGCAGAAGACAGGAAGAGAAGTATTCGTTCCCCAGGTCGTTATTTGTATGGGTGAGTCATATCCATTCTGCTTTTATTCTGGTCATGCCCATCACGCAGGAAGCAGAGCACATGGTAGCAGGAAGTGCCCCATGGGCAGCTAAAAGTGTCACAGCATGAGTCAAACACACACACACACACACACACACAATGAGCATGAGAGCACCAGATGCTATTCAGGATAGGTTTGCAGACATACTGAGAGTTGTCATTGCTAAATTCAAGACTGAATGAGTACTTATGCACCATCATATTTAGCTTGCATTGTATGAATCCCTTTTAGATAGACAGACAGTATTTTAGTTGAAAGTTGAATATATATATATATATATATATATATATATATATATAAAATGGTTAGTTCCTGTCCTTGATTCTGATTGGTCAATAGCTGTGTTTTATTCATGATAAAACATGGCTATGACCGCTTCACCCAACAGTTCTGTGTACACAACACCCTTAGCAACCACTCTTAGCAACGTAAACTGTATGTTCTAAATTGATATTGTTCATTGAAGCTTACTGTATTATGTACAAGAGTATCGTGAGAAAGAGATCGATTGAGCGAGTTTATTACCTGCATTAAGATTTAGCATTTTCCTTCAGGTCAGTCCCATGTTCATAATACAAAATCTGTTTAAATGTCCGATGTATTATCTTGTCCTTTTAATATTTAAGGAGTTTTCCCGTGACTGACAGCGCTAGTCAAAGTATTTGTCAGTTGCGTCTTGTTCTGTGTTCACAACAATTCAGTCTTTTCAATGTAAAAGTCTTCGCTACTGACTGACACACTCATAAAGACAGTCTTTGCCGCCATCTAATGACGTAATAATGTAACTTCTGTTGCTGTTCACAGTCAGGGACTATTTTTTCCAGTGGAAGGAAGGGTTTTAGTAAGAGTTTACTTCATGAAAGTAATGCTTCGCATTGTGCCTAACAGCTCCCTTCAGCTGTGACTTATTCACGATACAGCACAGGAAAAATGGGCGAGCAGAAGAATTTGAGCGAGTTTGACAAGGTCCAAAATGTGATGGCTAGACGACTGGGTCAGAGCATCTCCTAAACTGCAGCTCTTGTGGGGCGTTCCCGGTCTACAGTGGTCAGTATCTATCAAAAATGGTTCAAGGAAGGAACAGTGGTGAAGCAGCGACAGGGTCATGGGCGGCCAAGGCTCATTGATGCACGTGGGGAGCGAAGGCTGGCCCGTGTGGTCCGATCCAACAGACAAAGCTACTGTAGCTCAAATTGTTCAAGAAGTTAATGCTGGTTCTAATAGAAAGGAATACACAGTGCATTGCAATTTGTTGCGTATGAGGCTGCACAGCAGCAGACCAGTCAGGGTGCCCATGCTGACCCCTGTCCACCGCCTAAAGCACCAACAGTGGACACGTGAGCATCAGAACTGGACCACGGAGCAATGGAAGAAGGTGGCCTAATCTGATGAATCATGTTTTCTTTTACATCACATGGATAGTCGGGTGTGTGTGCGTCGCTTACCTGGGGAACACATAACACCAGGAAGCACTATTTAAAGAAGGCAAGCCGACGAAGGAAGTGTGATGCTTTGGGCAATGTTCTGCTGGGAAACCTTGGGTTCTGCCATCCATGTAGATGTTACTTTGACACGTACCCCCTTCCTAAGCATTGTTGCAGACCATGTTCACCCTTTCATGGAAACGGTATTTCCTGGTGGCTTTCCTTTCAGCAGGATAATGCGCCCTGCCACAAAGCAAAAATGGTTCAGGAATGGTTTGAGGTGCACAACAATGAGTTTGAAGTGTTGACTTGGCCACCAAATTCCCCAGATCTCAATCCAAACAAGTCCGATCCATGGAGACCCCACCTTGCAACTTACAGGACTTAAAGGATCTGCTGCTAACATCTTGGTGCCAGATTCCACAGCACATCTTCAGGGGTCTAGTGAAGTCCATGCCTTGGCGGGTCAGGGCTGTTTTGGTAGCAAAATGGCGACCGACACAATATTAGGAAGGTGGTCATAGTGTTATGCCTGATCAGTGTGTCTTTATATATATTATACTATAATATATTTTCACTTGATAGTGCAAAGATTTTGAAAATGGCAAAATTTGGTGGAATTACAAAAAAATGTTTATTTAAATAAGTGAACAGTAGATCTTTTGCTGTTTTCAGTGTCAAATGGGACCTCAGAGTTTGACCTTTGTGTTTCAGGCTCAGATTAAACATTGACTCTTTCACGTCCTCCTCAAACCCATTGACCTTTACTGATGTCATTTCAACCTCTTACCTCACCCCTATTATTGCTGTGGTTTAATTTTAGATGTAAGACAAAACTTGCCTTTCTGTCTAGAGCACTTAATAAATTACCCCCACTTTTCTGTTTTCTCTTCAGTCTCTGGCCTTTTCTTTTTTTCCCCCAGTCTTGAATATTGCTTTTGAGACTTGAAGTATTTTAAAAGGCTTGAAGGGAGATGTCTGTGCAGATGTTCTGAAGCAACAGCGTGGACGGTCCATAAAGGAACTGCCATTTTAGTCACTTATTGTAAGCGGAGAAACACGTCAATACCAGAACTGAAAAGGCCTGCCTGCCTACTTAACCTCAGAGCTTTCATGAAAAATTCTCATAAATTACAGGCTGCCACTAGCATTAAGGCAGGTAATTTTCCTTTGTGATTTTTTTCTTCTTCTTTTCTCTTTCCCTGACACACAAAAAGTCCTGTGACCTCTTCTGCAAAAGAACTGGTAGACAACGAAAAGATTTTCTTCTTCTTTTTATTTCGCAAAATGAAAGAACATCAAATCTTTATTAAATGTGTTATTTATGCAGTCTTTGGAGGAATTTGCTGTCACTGCATGTGTTAACTATCATTTTTTAATGCATATCATAACACAATTCCTTAATGTCCAGAAATAATGTAATTTTAACGTGGCACTGCACATCAACTAAAACACTTGTCAGATGTTCTCAACTCCACCTGCATATTTCCAAACATAATCCTTTGTTCTGGCCTTGGAATTTACATTTGGAGTGACGGCAGTGCTGTTTTGGCTCACACGTACGAGAGGTTGGATGAATGGGGATGGGTGGTAAGCGACGGCAGAGGACGGATGGGTTGGTGAACAGAACAGGAACAGAGACGAAGGAGATTTGCAGTGCATTGCAAAACAGCAAAGAGCAGCGGCAGACACAGGGGGTTATAAATAGATCTCCATATATAGAGCCAGAGGCTACTTGGCTGGTGAGGGCGAGCGCTCGCTACAGTAATCACGGATGATTTATACCTGGTCCGGTGAGGTGCCGCGGTTCTACACCTGAGTTCTGCCACACGTGGTGTCAATTATGTGATTAAAGATCAGACGGTGGCTGTGTTTACATAGATGGCAGTAATATGACCACAGACAATATTTGGGATAAGAAAATTGCTGTAAGTAAGGCATGTGGAACATTTTTCGAATTTTGTCATGTTATTTAAGACATGTTGACACTTTAATCGGTCTATAACTCTCTATTTAGTTTGTGAACAACTGGCAGTCACAGCACTTTACTGCACGTGCTTTACATTCCTTATATGCAGTCATTAATCAGACCATAGCATGAGAGTTAATGGGGAATTTGAATGAAACAGTTGTATATACAACCCATGTAAACAAATTCAAAACCTATGTAAACAATTTAATCAGTATATCGTGTATATGCTGAATATGTAGACGGCGAGTTGTGAGTGAAGCTGAGAAATTAGTAAATTAACAAAGCAGAAAATGTATTTTGATTGGCTCTTTTAACTGAAAGGCAGGACTTCTTTTACCTACAGCTGTTATATTACACGTTACAACTTCAGTGATATCACTGAGTGTTTTTGTACAGTAGGCTTACAGTCATTAGAAAGTTCAGATATTTTTTCACACATTAAAGGGTTAGTTCACACAAAAATGAAAATTATCTCATCATTTACTCACCCTCAAGCCATCCTAGATGTATATGACTTTGTTCTGTCAGTCAAACCAAAGACTAACACGAGACGTGTCACTCGTATTGTTTTGAATGGGAGAAAGTGCAAAGTGCAATATGGTGCAATAAGAGGCAATCGCCGATTGGTAAAGTCAAATCGCCTCCAAAATGAGACACAAGAGATGTGCATTTAGGACTGCACATGCACATTAGCTTGATCCAGCCTGAAAAATACAATTTTTTTGTCATGATTAGAGTGTTTAGAAACAAAATTTATGAGACAGTTTTTGTCAGATTTCATTAGTGATTTCAAAAATGAAATTTAATTGAAAGCTTGTCAAACAGCTTTGGAGAATCTCCCCATTCAAAGAGATAGGAGCTGCACTCGCATGCCCGAGAGGCGTTTCAAAGTTGGTCGCCATGTGAAATGACTTGTCTTAAAGGGACTTTGGTCTAACACAATCGGAGTTATATTAAAAAATATTCTGGCTCTTCCAAGCTTTATAATGAGAGAGAATAGTAACCCTCGATTTTGAAGGCCAAAAAAGCACATTCATCTATCATAAAAGTAATCCATACGGCTCCAGGGGGTTAATAAAGGCCTTCTGAAGCCAAGCGATGTGTTTTTGTAAGAAAAATATCCTTATTTAATTAGAATCACTGGCTTCTGTAAGCGTCGAACCCCGAGAGGCGTCTACTCTCACCTAAGCTTACACTACTCCTACATCCTACGTCATGCGCCGGAACTCGACTCTCGTGAACGCGAGGACGGACGTTACCGTAAGCTATTGATTATAGTCTATAAAGTTATAAATATGGATATTTATCTTACAAAAATGCATAGCTTCACTTTAGAAAGCCTTATTAACCCCCTATATTCGTATGGATTACTTTTATGATGGATGGATGTGCTTTTTTAGGCTTCAAAATTGCAGTTACTTTTCACTCCCATTATAAAGCTTGGAAAGGCCAGAATTATTTTTTAATATAACTCCGATTGTGTTTGGCTGACAGAACAAAGTCATACACATCTAGGATGGCTTGAGGGTGAGTAAATTATGGGATAATTTTCATTTTTGGGTGAACTAAACCTTTAAAATGCCAGTTCTCATTTTTTTTTTTTTTTTTTTTTTTTTAGCTAACATTTCAGGTTGTAGTGTTTTTAAGTCACTTTACAGTAAACACTGACAATTCAGCAATTAAATTACCCATCTGAAAACAATTCAGAGCAAAAGCAGTGTTAGTGTTAGACAGCTCAAGCACAACACAACAATAGTTACACTTAGTTAAAGTTACACACGCACACACAACTTGTGTGAACTCTTGAACTCTTAATAGCACATAATAATTCATAACCTAATAAAGAACCAGTTAATTGTCCGAGTATGTAACATGTCCCGTAAGGACGTCTGGGAGTTTGCCCTACTCCCAGAGCTATGTCCTATATAGAATATTTATTTTCATCTAATTCCAGTTTTAGCCCACAAATCATGCAACATGAATGCAACTAACATAGTAACCTAAAAATTTAATTGAAATGTAGTTTTTTTTTTTTTTTTTTTTTTTTTTTTTTTTGCTTGAGCACTGCCTTTGATGTTTGTTATTTCTGCTGTTATTCCTTTTTTTTTTTTTTTTCAAGAAAATATGTCTTTGTTCCTATATCCCAGATGGTACATGGTAAAAAAAAAAAAAAAATGAACATTACCTACACATAACTGGGTAACACTTTACAATAAGGTTCATTTGTTAAAAATTCAGCTGTTCATAGTTTGTTCATGTTAGTTCGCAGTGCATTAACTAATGTTAACAAATACAACTTATGATTTTAATAATGTATTAGTAAATGTTGAAAATGAAATTAACATTAACAAAGATTAATAAATGCTGTAGAAGTGCAGTTAATTATTAGTTCATGTTAACTAATGTAGTTAACTAATGTTAACTATTGAACCTTATTGTAAAGTGTTACCCATAACTGTTATCAGTTCACATACTATAGTAAAAGCTAAACCTGCATTTCAGTAATAGATAGGATATCAAGTGTTACTAATTTTATAACTTTATTTTATTTTAGATATGGGACTACATGACACTACAGTTGTTTGAATTACTTTTTTTCCCATGGCAGTTTATCATTGGCTTTGACTATTTCAGATTCATCCATCCGTATATGTTACACAAAAACACAATTCACTGTAATCAGACAAACATTTCCTGTTTAACTGGGTGATTCTCAGCCAGAATAAGCTGTAATAAGCTGTGAACTGGACCAGACTGTATGTTTAGTCAAACTATGTTCAACATAACCAAAGCTTTGGCTGGTTAGCATGACCCTGTTTTCCCCTGCTGGTAGATGTTATAACTACACCATCTGAATACGTAGAAAATTTTTTTTCTATTGACATCCTTTAACAATAACTATATATTTTAGGAAAGGAAATGTTATTTTATTTATTTTATGGTCCTACAAATGTAACATGGACTTATTTTCCCTGTCCATTGCTTTTAACACATTTTATTTTAATTTATTTTGGTGTAATTTTCCTGTGGCTCCAGATTTAACAGTCACATGGCATAAACAGTTCAGATGACTGGAATAAAATTTATTTTCTTAAAATCTTCCAATCTTCAAATGGATCCTGCACCAACCAGGCAGCTGCCATTGAGATGAATGGGAGTGTGAACAGCGATCTCTCTCCAGGTATTACAGACTTCCTTGGACATAACCAACTTTCCCTCCCTGTGTTTTTGTCTATGTAATCATATTTTGTGTATGTATCTATATATGTCTGGATGTATCTCTACTATTTGTACCTCTTTTTTACCCAAAGCCCTTGTCCACCTTGTCCACTCTCTCTTTAAAAAACATGATCACATTACTTTTGCCCCTCATGCTTTCAGTTTCCTGCTGTGATTTGTGAGAAGGTGTCCAGGGATGCTGTGAGTCTGGAAGAGGGGTCACTCTCACACCCCCTGCCTGACACCCCTTGACAATACCCTACCAGACCTCACAATCAACCCATTATTCATGCGGTCAATTTTGCAAAAGAAAGGGTAAGGTGTGTGTGTGTGTGTGTGTGTGTGTGCTTGTGTGTGTGTGTGTGTGTGTGTGTGTGTGTGTGTGTGTGTGTGTGTGTGTGTGTGTGTGTGTGTACGTGCATATATCTTGACTCCTGCGCTTACTGCAACAACCCCAGTAAGTCTGTGATCATAAGCATGAGGATTTTAAGATCTGGTAACTCGATAAATTAACTATAATAGACTCCATTAACAAACACAACAGTAATAATGAATCAATAACTATTTATTTATTTTGTGTTGAAGTGGAAAAGTGTTTTATTTCTTTTTATTTTTTTGCATTTGAAAAAATACTTCACCCAAAATTTTTACAGTAACTATTTATTTTTACTCCCTTACAATTTGAAACCCTAATGATATTTTTTTTTTCTCCATGGTACAAACATACACACACATCAAAAATACTGAAAAAAACAGTAATATTGTGAAATATTATTACAATTTAAAATGACATTTTTCTATTTTAATATACTTTAAAATATAATTTATTTTTGTGATGCAAAGCTGAATTTTCAGCATCATTACTCCAGTCTTCAGTGTCACATGATCTTTCAGAAATCATTCTAATATGCTGATTTGATATTCAGTTATTATCAATGTTGGAAACAGTTGTGTTGCTTAATATGTGACCCTGGACCACAAATCCAATCATAAGGGTCAATTTTTTTTTAAAATGAGATTTATACATCATCTGAACGCTAAAATAAATAAGCTTTCCATTGATGTATGGTTTGTTAGGATAGGACAATATTTGTTCAAGATAATCTGGAATCTGAGAGTGCAAAAAAAAATCAAAATATTGAGAAAATCGCCTTTAAAGTTGTCCAAATGAAGTTCTTAGCAATGCATATCCACTCACAAAAATACATTTTTGATATATTTATGGTAGGAAATTTACAAAATATCTTCATGGATCATGATTTTTACTTAATATCCTAATGATTTTTGGCATAAAATAAAAATCGATACATATGTTTTATAACCTGTGATACTTTTTTCAGGATTCTTTGATGAATAAAAGTTAAAAAGAACAGCATTTATTTAAAATAGAAATCTTATATAGAATATATATATACATATATATACAGGTGCATCTCAATAAATTAGACTGTCATGGAAAAGTTCATTTATTTCAGTAGTTTAACTCAAATTGTGGAACTCGTGTATTAAATAAATTCAGTGCACACAGACTGAAGTTCTTTAAATCTTTGGTTCTTTTAATTGTGATGATTTTGGCTTACATTTAACAAAAACCCACCAATGCAATCTCAATAAATTAGAATACTTCATAAGATCAATAAAAAAAAAGGATATTTTAAACAGAAATGTCAGGCTTCTGAAAAGTATGTTCATTTCTGTGCACTCAATACTTGGTTGGGCCTCCTTTTGCATGAATTACTGCATCAATGCGGCGTGGCATGGAGGCAATCAGCCTGTGGCACTGCTCAGATGTAATGGAAGCCCAGGTTGCTTTGATAGCGGCCTTCAGGTCATCTGCATTGTTGGGTCTGGTGTCTCTCATCTTCCTCTTGACAATACCACATAGAATCTCTATGGGGTTCAGGTCAGGCGAGTTTGAGTCAAGCATAGTAACACCATGGTCATTGAACCAGCTTTTGGTACCTTTGGCAGTGGGCAAGTGCCAAATCCTGCTGGAAAATGAAATCAGCATCTCCATAAAGCTTGTCAGCAGAAGGAAGCATGAAGTGTTTCCTGGTATACGGCTGCGTTGACTGTGGACTTCAGAAAACACAGTGGACCAACACCAGCAGATGACATGGCAGCCCAAATCATCACTGACTGTGGAAACTTCACACTGGACTTCAAGCAACATGGTTTCTGTGCTTCTCCTCTCTTCCTCCAGACTCTGGGACCCTGATTTCCAAATGAAATGTAAAATTTACTTTCATCTGAAAAGAGGACTTTGGACCACTGAGCAACAGTCCAGTTCTTTTTCTCCTTAGCCCAGGTAAGACGCTTCTGACGTTGTCTTTGGTTCAGAAGTAGCATGGTACGTGGAATGTGACAGTTGTAGCCCATTTCCTGAAGACGTCTGTGTGTGGTGGCTCTTGATGCACTGACTCCAGCTTCAGTCCACTCCTTTTGAAGCTCTCCTAAATTCTTAAATCGGCTTCGCCTGACAATCTTCTCAAGCCTGTGGTCATTCCTTTCACTTGTATACCTTTTCCTACCACACTTTTTCCTTCCAGTCAGCTTTCCATGAACATGCTTTGGCACAGCACTCTGCGAACAGCCAGCTCTTTCAGCAATGACCCTCTGTGGCTTACCCTCATTGTAGAGGGTCTTGATGAAGTCAGCAGACTTCCCCATGACTGCTGTTGGGATTACTGACCTAAACCCAGTATTTATACCTTGAGAATGGTCATTTAATACAACTTGAAATTAAATATTCTAATAATTTGAAATGACCAGCAAGCTGTAATCATCAAAATGAAAACAAAAAAGTCTGGAAATATTTTACTTTATGTCTAATAAATCTATAATATATTTAAGTTTTACTTTTTGAACTAAATTACACACACACAAAAAAAAAAAACTTTTTCATGATATTCTAATTTATTGAGATGCACCTGTAATGTTTGATACATATTTGGCCACCAAAGGTGGTACCAAATATATATCGAAACCAACTACCATTGGCACTAAATCCTTGTCTTATTTGCAATGATTTTTAACCAGTCTGGCTCCACGGTAATTTTTAGTAGATGATTGCAGTCAGTTTTCCTCATGCCTGATGATTTCTGATTAGAAACTGTGTCCGTGCGTCTCTGTTTTGTATATTCAGCAGCTCCATCTGAAGTATAGCACGGCAGATCTCATGAGTATTCGCTCACACACACACTCCTGTATATACATATAATGTAAATGCTGCAGTTCTCAGTATAATGAGCCCTTGTGTATACACATCTGGACGTACACGCACACACTTAGTTTCCTCTGTACATGCTAATATTCAGTCTCCCCTGCTAGTGCTGCAAAAACAAGCAGCTCCCGTTAGAGGCCTGGAATAATGGCTCCATTTTTCTCTCTTACTCTCCCTCTCTTTCTGTTTCTTTTTTTTTTCTCTGAGACGGGCCATTCTTTACATCCCATGAATACTGCATAAAGCTAGCCACGCGCCTACTAGTCCTCCGGGGCCTTCCCCAGACACAGGCGGGCAGGCCTAGGCCCACTCAAAGAGCTCTCTTGCCTTTATTCTTGTGTAAAGCGTTCACACAGAGCCTACGGACTGCTCAGAATCTAAACCTTCAGAGCTGAGTTCACAACATACAGTGAAGTGCAGGACAGGTTTGGCCAATTCTGTGTAAGTTTGTCTTAAGGCCACACATACATATTTATGCGGCCACATTGCACATGAATGGAAACAGACTTATATTCATTGAAGCTACTAAACTGCTTACATTATCATCTGAATCTCAACTGGAAACTGTACTGCATATGGCCAATAAAAAACCCAAATGCAATGCAGTTTTTCATACCTTGCACCCTGGATAAATAAAAAATAAATGGTTTATGATGAAGAACAGCAAGTTGGCCTTGTCATACTGTACATTAATTTTAAAGTGCCCTTATTATGCCATTTTTAAGATTCCTAATATTGTTTTGAGAGTCTCCTAGAAAAGGTTTTCATGCATGCAAGGTCAAAAACACTTTCGTTTTCATAATATACATTTAATATGACCTCATTTCTCAAAGATTCCATAATGATTCATTCGAAGCAGTTTGAAGACTCAGTCTCTCTAAACCCTTCCTTTCCGTGCCTACTCTGCTCTGATTGGTCAGATGGCTCAGTCTGTTGTGATTGGTCTGGCTTCCGCCGTAAGTTGACTTGCGTACGGATGTTTGTCGGAAGCTGGTTATTATAGTTTATAAAGTTTTGAATATGGATATTTTTCTTACAAATACCCATCGCTTCACTTCAGAAGGCCTTTATTAACCCCCTGGAGTCGTATAGATTACTTTTAAGGTGGATAGATGTGCTTTTTTGGGCTTCAAAATCACGGTTACTATTCACTCCCATTATAAAGCTTGGAAAAGCCAGAATATTTTTTAATATAACTCTGATTGTGTTCATCTGAAAGAATAAAGTCATATACACCTAGGATGGCTTGAGGGTGAGTAAATCACAGGATAATTTTCATTTTTGGGTGAACTAAACCTTTAAAATGCCAGTTCTCTTTGAAATCACAGTTTTCAGTCCCTGTTTTGAATGAAGTCTGGTAGCACTTTTGACATGGAAACCATTTTAATTCAGACTTAATAAAGTGATAAATAGCCTTCTTTATGTTTGTATCAGTGTGCATCTCGCTTCAGTTTGCTTTTATTATTGTTTTTATTCTTACATCAAATTATTGATTGAATCTTTACAACGGTTCCTATGGTAACTATAAGTAAAGCCTGCTGAATAGGGTTTTTCAATTCACTATTTTAGAGGCTCCAAAATGTATTTAGACACTTTAAAATGTCTGAATTTATGTGCACATGAACTTTAATGACATCCCATTTAACAGAATTTTTGACCATTCTTCTAGAAGTGCATTTGTGAGGTCAGGCACTGATGTAGGACGAGAAGACCTGGCTTGCAGTCTCCACTCTAATTCATCCCAAAGGTGTTCTATCGGGTTGAGGTCAGGACTCTGTGCAGGCCAATCAAGTTCCTCCACACCAAACTCGCTCATCCATGTCTTTATGGACCTTGCTTTGTGCACTGGTGCGAGTGCCCAAACTGTTCCCACAAAGTTGGGAGCATGAAATTGTCCAAAATGTCTTGGTATGCTGAAGCATTAAGAGTTCCTTTCACTGGAACTAAGGGGCCAAGCCCAACCCCTGAAAAACAACGCCACACCATAATCCCCCCCTCCACCAAACTTTACACTTGGCACAATGCAGTCAGGCAAGTACCGTTCTCTTGGCAACCGCCAAACCCAGACTC
This sequence comes from Hypophthalmichthys molitrix, assembly GCA_037950675.1. Classification (NCBI taxonomy): domain Eukaryota; kingdom Metazoa; phylum Chordata; class Actinopteri; order Cypriniformes; family Xenocyprididae; genus Hypophthalmichthys; species Hypophthalmichthys molitrix. Next base: position 33,296,165 of record CM075498.1, on the reverse strand, counting down.
GTCCATCAGATTGCCAGACAGAGAAGCGCGATTCGTCACTCCAGAGAACACGTCTCCACTGCTCTAGAGTCCAGTGTCGGCATGCTTTACACCACTGCATCCGACGCTTTGCATTGCACTTGGTGATGTAAGGCTTGGATGCAGCTGCTCGGCCATGGAAACCCATTCCATGAAGCTCTCTACGCACTGTTCTAATCTGCAGGCCACATGAAGTTTGGAGATCTGTAGCTATTGACTCTGCAGAAAGTTGGCGACTTCTGCACACTGTGCGTCTCAGCATGCACTGACCCCGCTCTGTGGTTTTACGTGGAGTTGCTGTTGTTCCCAATTGCTTCCACTTTGAAGTGGAGTGTCGCGAAGTGGAGTGCCTTCAACCCCGTCAGCCATGACTACATACAGCACTAGCCTCTCGTACATTATTGCTTTTATAAAACAGTTACCACACATTACAAATATTAAAGCAAAAAATATGTATTAATGCAACTTTTATGAATTAAACTTTCACCAAAAACCTTCCTTCCGCATGAAAAAATAGTCTCTGACCGTGAACAGCAACAGAAGTTACATTATTACGCCATTAGATGGCGTCTTTATGAGTGTGTCAGTCAGTAGCGAAGACTTTTACATTGAAAAGACCGAACTGTTGTGAACACGGAACAAGACGCATCAGACAAATACTTTGACTAGCGCTGTCTTTCACGGGAAAACCCCTTAACTGTTAAAAGGACAAGATAATACATCGGACATTTAAACAGATTTTTTATTATGAACATAGGACGGACCAGGGGCCGGTTGCACCAGCTGGATGTACACCCGGTCGTAAGACTAAGCTTAACGTAAAATGCGTTTTAAGTCCTGCATAGAATTAATACCTGTTGCACCATCTGGGCATAGCGTATGTCTGAGACTAAATCTTATGCCTAGTCAAAGGTAGGAGTAAAGTTAGAAGTCTTGACTTGTTTCCATGGTGAAAATAAAGATAAATAAAAATGTTGAGATGATGGCGCGTCTGGTATACAGGCTACACGATCAGCGGGCTTTCCGTTGTAAATGAGTAATGAGAGACAGGACCAATCCTCTAGATGCTAGATATATATGGAGATAGAGAATTTATTGAAAGGTTTCGTTTCAGCAGGTTGCATATACTTACTGAACAGCTCAATAATTTTTCTTGTTCTACAATCTGAGTGATTTATTTTTCTTTTTTTCGGCTCAGCAGTCATTTTTCATCTGTTCGTTGGGGCCAATAAATTCAAATTGATAACTATAGTAACGCGAACGGCGTCTCAACTAACAGTGCTGTAGAACATGCCAGCGTGTACGCGCATCGTCTACGCTAAGTGTACCTGCACCTAGTCGTAGTTTTAGATGGTGCAACAGGTGTAAATGTTCATCGGAAAGCTGGAGAGCTTACACCTAACTTTTTTACGTCCAGCTGGTGCAACCGGTCCCATAAGGATAATGCTAAATCTGAATGCAGGTAATAAACTCGATCACTCTATCTCTTTCTTACAGTATTCTTCTACATAATACAGTAAGCTTCAATGAACAATATCAATTGAGAAAATACAGTTTATGTTGCTAAGAGTGGTTGCTAAGGGTGTTGTGTAGTGTGATGCACAGAACCGTTGGGTGAAACGGTTATCCATGGGTTTCATGTGACGTCACTGTGCTTTATCGCCGCCATATTTGTATCCGGTCACAGCTGCGCGACCTGTTTCAGTCTATGGTCACAGCAGCTACAGCTATAAGTCGAAGGCCAACGAAGCACTCTCAGAAGGTTCACAACAAGGTTAGGCCTACAATATGTCTGGGATATGTGGTGCTGTTAGCTGTTTTAACAGTCGTCAGAGAAAGCCCGAACTACAATTTTATTCGATTCCTAAGGAGTTAGATCAGCGGAACAGAAGAAATGGTTGGATTCATTCAGAAGGCTCCACCGCTGGCAGCCAAACAGCAATGCACAACATTAATAACTGCTGGGACTGTAATTTACATAACATTATAATGAGAACACTATTGTAATAAAACGTGAATTCTCTGTGTTGTTGTTTCAGCATGTTGTGGGAAGTGCGCGTCTGGAGTTAAACATTCTGATTAGCACATTATAACTTCACTTGTGCATTCGCATCATTTTGCGCAGATAAAACTCGTAATATTAAATTTATGTAGTATAAATATCGGATTAATCTCATAAAGGATGTGTTTCGTTGAGGTAAATAACCCGCAGAGCTTTGAACTGATGGTCATCTATAGCTTCAGCGCGAGCGCTCAAACAGCAAAGCAAAACATTAATAACTATGATTGGGACTGTCTTCTTATACATGACATTATAATCGTATATACTATTGTAATTTAACATTGTGAATTCTTTGGGCTTAGTTGCTGTGTTCCGGAAGAACGCATCCACAACAGGAGCTATTGACTATGTTACTTAGTTCAAGTTCATCTGTGTGTGATTTTGTGCAAATACTAGTTGTAATATTATTTTTATTTTGTATAAATATCTGAATTATCTTATATAGGATGTGTTCCGTTGAGTTAATTAACCTTCAGTTTACGGGTTTTGATTCTCTTCAGCTTCAGCGTGCACAGAAAACAGCAATGATTAACAGTCATTAAAAATGTTTACTACTACTATAATAAAGTTAAAACTGTTTTTTTTTTTTTTTTCAAAAACATTAATGCATTATTTTTAATAACTAGCACACATGTCTTTAAGGGACAAAACACAGGATAAAACAAAGGATTACGAACAATAACAGATGTTTTTCTCAAATCATCTCATTTTGATAACATTACTGTTTGAGCTACGTGCGCTGAATGAACACCCATAAACTGAAGCGCTTTGCTAGAAGGTTAATTAACTCAACGGAACACATCCTATATAGGGTAATTCATATACATTTATACAAGATAAACATAATATTACAACTTATATTTGCACAAAATCATGCATAATATATATATATATATATATTATGCAAATAGCCTACAAGTCAGTTGTTTTTATCCTTTAACATAATGATGTAACTGTGGTTCCCTGTGTATAGTTTACAGCATTAGTTAAGAGATTTTTTTTTCTGCCATGTACTGTACCTGATAGGCCCCAGATTAATCAATATTGAATTAAAGTTAATCAAATCAAAATTGAATCACAAGCTTGTGAATCGAATCCAATTGTAAAATTTGTGACAATGCCCAGCCCTAGTGTCAATAATGTTTTACTTTTACTTCCAAATGTTGTCTTTTCCCTTTATTTTCTTGTCAGAGAGCATCAGAATGCTTTGTTTACATGTTAAAATCACAAAAACTTTCTTAAGGGGGAGGATGTACCCAGACCTCCCTACAACAATTTATTTCGTTAACATGTCACCTTTTTCACCTCTTGTGAGTTTGCAGGTCTGATATATATGCTACACACACACACACACACACACACACACACACATACTACAGTATAGTGTGTAATGTATTCATATATCTCAGCTCCAGCAGGGGCTTTTGCATGTGTTTCATTCCCTCTTAAAATATGGCTTTTCAGTGAATGCGAAAGAAAAACTACAGCCTCCCACATCAAGGTGAAAATTGTACTATTGTAAGAGCCCTTGCTGACTGAGTGATTGGAAACATGAGCTGCAGCTACATTACAAGGTAAATAATATAGTAAACTATATATACACATGCATGTTGTTCTTTGCTTGTTTTTGTGATTCTTTCATGTCATCTGTATTTATTTTGACTGAACAGACAGCATGCAAATATTTGTGTGTGTATGAGAGAAAGGCATAGCCGCGCCACAAGTCCAGATGTAACACATGAGTGAGCGGCAGAATTTGATTGTGTGCGATGGCCCTGAGGCTGTGAGATGCCACAGATATACTTGAGGTCATCAATTTAACAGACAGACTTTATTTGTCTGTTTCTTTTCTTTCCCGCTCTCAGTTTTTGCCCACGCACATGACATAAACACATCTCCTCATCAGCACTCTCTTTCTTATTCATTTATCTTTTTGTGTATGTGAAAAGAGATATGTTTTGTACTTTAAGTCATGAACAGGCTTTTCATATATTTCAGCAATCTGCTTCTTGGGTCCAGTAGAAGGTCTGATTAGACCGAAGCAATGAGGATGCAGTTGATTTTTCATGTCTTCAGTAAATTTGTCTTAATAGATCAGATAAAATATTTTTTTAAAGATGAAAATCCAATATGCAAAGTTGCTTTAGATAAAATGATGAAAATTCAGCTTTGCCATAATATATTACATTTTAAAATATATTCAAATAAAAACCCTTTTTTTTTTTTAAATATTTTACAATATTCCTGTTTTTACAGTATTTTTAGCCTTGGTGAGCAGAAGAGACTTCTTTCAAAAACATAAAAAAAACGTCTGAGGTTATGTAACCATGGTTCACTGAAAACAGGAAATGAGACATTGTGTCCTAGAACACTAATGGGGAACGCCTCCACGGAACCGGTGTCTGAACGCTATCAAATCACGGCAATCGTATTGGCCGGCGACAGCCTATGACGTCACTACTAGTGCGACCCGAATGCACATAAGGGGCGTCTGAAGGGACTGTTCAGCAGGCGTCCCCGAGGCATGGCAGGGAGACGCAATGTCTCGTTCCCTGTTCTCAGGGAACCATGGTTACGTGCGTAACCTGAGACGTTCCCTTTCGAAAGGGAACTCGCATTGCATCCTTGCAACGCTAATGGGGAACAAAATACCCACACCGCCATGCTGAGGGAGTGCATGCCAAAGAATGGCTGACAAAAAACAGATGGACAATTTCAACAGAAATGTCAAAATCAAAAATTTGAAAATCGGTAGAAAATTGAGCAAGTTATGGTTATTTAAAAAGTACATGCACCATTAAAACACAATGTTACGAGTGAGCGAGCTGACTGTTACAAGATGGCCGCCAGGTGTGGAAGTCGACCTCCATTGGCCAGCAGCGCGGACGAGACATCTAGCCTTTATTATGTATATCTATGCTCTATATGACGACCCACACAAGAGAAGGGAGTACCTACAGCCTAAAATACTGATCTACCAGGGAGGTCTCACAAAAGACTTTCGACCTTCTGACCAGAACTCGGGAGCACTGTACTCTGAGGAACGACCCTCAATGCGAGGGGAGTACAAACTAGAGTCAACCGAGTCGAGTATTGACTAAGCTCATGCAAGTACCAGGGAAGAGCCTACACTCTGATATAACTCTAGGGAGTTAGGATACAAACTTAGCTGGATGTGCTAAGGACCTACTCGACCCAGAGGATCGCATCCAAGGTGGCCCACTCGAGGGCCAACTACTTGCTAGCAGATCTAGAATTCCAGGGCTAGTATCAGGGAGGCTCCACTAGAGCCTGAACTACCTGATAACCATCTGCTCAACTCCTAGAACTAGAACATGCAGGAACCTAGCTCAACTGGGAGGATCACTCCCAAGAGGCCCCAAGGAGGGCCAGCTACTTGGTAGCAAATCAACTCCAGCAGAAACCGCTACTAGAGGTATTGCGGGCTTGGAATACTCGTTTGCATTGCCAAAAACGAGCCGTGTACTGATCATAAAGCTTCATACCCTTAAAACAAGGGGAGTACAAATCTATGTGACCGGGCTTATGAGGAGGCCTCAGATAGGGCCCGGGGCTAATGCTCGAGCTCCAAGGAAGCGTGCTCAACTCACCCTGAAAGGAGGGAGTACTTGATACGCTCTACCTGAGCATCGCTGGTGATGGGCACATATGGGGCACAGAGCTCTGGGAGTGAAGTGAGCTAAACCGAAAAAAGAGCTCAAGGGTGAAACCTGAGCAAAAACTCTCGCTCCAAGATGAGAAAGACCGTCTGAGCTCAGCTCTGGAGGAATGGAGGCCCCAACAGGAAGAAATTCCACAGTTGACCCCACAACTTAATAAAAATCAAGGAGCTTATGGCTGAGAGATTGCTCTAAGCTAGACCAGATAAAGCTACTATCAAAGCTCTAGAGAGCGGAGACTTCAGCATAGTGCTTTCCACTCTCTAAATGAGAGGAAGTCTAACAACGCTAAGAGATAACCACCGGGGAGGCTTTCTATGAAAGCCTACAACACCTAGCTATCTGTCTGTGCCTAACACCACTAGGGAACTAAAGCTCAGCATAGCGCTTTTACTCTAATATCAAGAGGAGCTCCAGCTCGACCTAGTCAGTTTGAGGAGGCCGCAAAGTCTGCTACTTGCATTAATAGCCTAATGCAGAAGGCAGGCCCTGGCCGGGGACGACTCTCACAATGAGAGGAGGCATACTAGGATCACCAGCTGCCAGTTCTAAGCAGGAGAGGCTCTCCTAGGAGTAGCCTACTCCGAGCTACGGCATGCTAGGAGGCGGAAAAGCAACAGCATAACCGCCTCTGTCTAAAAGACACTCCTAAAGTACTTGCCTAGGCCAGATATAGGGGCGGCCCAAAAAGAAGGGCCGACCCACACACACTCATGACCTCCCTGGAGCTCAAGAAGTGGAGACTTCAGCCTAACGACTCTAAAGAAAGGAGGCCGGCTCATAACACACAGGTGAACTCATCACCTGGAGCTCAATGGAGCGGTGGCTTCGAATAGAATCTCTCAAAAGAGAGGAAGCCAGCTCACTCACCACAGGGTAATGTCAAGGCGGCCCAGAGGGGGCCGACACCCAAAGTCATGATCTATCTGGAGCTCGGGGGAGCGGGGCGCCCTTTAGTCTCTTAGCAAGAGGAAACCACTTCACTCGACCTAGGGAAGGTATTAAAGGGGCCTATCAAAGGCCATACACCTCAATCGTGATATTACCTGGAGCTCAACAGAGCGGTGGCTTCAGCAAAATGACTCTCTCCAACGAGAGGAAGCCAACTCACTCAACCAGAAGGATTATCAGAATGGCCCCGAAGGCCTACGCGCCTGACATATCAACTATCTGGAGCTCAGATGAGATACAGCCTAGAAAACGGACTCTCAAAACGAGAGGAGGCCATGCCATTCACTACAGGTGATATTTCGTTCTAAACATTACCTCACTATATAAAAACCTCACAAGAGAGGTGGCACATAGTAAGGGTATCACAATAACCTTCCCTAAACATGGGAGCTCCAGGGCCCCAGTTAGACGCCCCAATACATAAGGATATATGCATACATATATATATATATACATACACACATGTATTTCATAATCTAACACAAAGAATAACCACCCCCTTATTCATTTCTACAGGGAGCTGAGGTCACTGAATTTTAAATGGCTCTCATGAAAGGAGAGGTAACCTAAAGCTCAACCTGAGACCTTAAAGAGCAGAGGCCTAAATGTAAAAGTGGCCTGCCATACTCAGCAGTCTGAAAAGATGTGCTGACTAACAAGCTCTGTGCCGGACACAGAAGTGTTCCAAATGATGCAAAAAACACATAGCCCCAGCCTCAGGCCTGATGTAAAGCACCTGAGATGAATAAATGCCCCTTTTAATCCTTTCTATAGGGAGCTGAGGTAGCTAAAATTATAACCGATCTCACAAAAGTGAGGCGACCTACAAAACTCAACCTGTGACTACAAAGAGCGGAGGACTTAATGTAAATAAGGCCTGCCATACTCATGCAGACTGAAAGGATGCACTCACTATCAAGTCTGATGCGGAACAACAGAAAGGTTTGTAATAATGGAACAAACTCAACATCGACCCAGCTTCAAGCACGATATAAAGAGTGCCGCGGGAGGTGGGGGTTAGGGCGGGAGCACAGAGCGTAATCTGCTGCTGCGTATGTCCTGTCATATACGAGCAAGACCAGAGCTTTGAAATCTGTATGCATTACATGCTGATGTAAACAGATGCGGGAAAAAAATCTGATTCTTCCACGCCCTGTCAATCTCAAAACGGAGATCAAAAGGGAAAGGAAAGCTCATATACGCGGGTGCAGATAAACAACGCGCGACTGGGGTTGCCATGGGAAACACACACACAGCGTGAGCAAACAGTTTCCTCAAAAACTGAACGCGCGCACTCCTCGCCCAAACAAACAACGCACAAGTAATGTGTGTGATTAAGTGTGAGAAACTCAAACCAATCCACACATCACTCGAACGTAAAGAGCACAGACTGCTGATATTGAGGATGTAAAAGACAAAGCATCCTCAAACAGCACAACACTCTCGTCAGCCGCTTAAGCATACGAAATAAACACATACAAACACTTCAGTCAAACTTCTTCTCTGCGCATCGAGCACAAAAGATTGTCCCTCTTCCCATAGGAAGAGAGACAAATGAGAGTGGAGCTTCCTCAACGGGAAAGCTCTACAAAAACATGTAAAGAACTCTCAAGTACTGAACATGCATGCTCTAACAAAGGACGCAAGTCATGAGTGTCATCAAGCATCAAATATCTAAGACACGGATGTACACACTGCTTGAAACGTCTGCCTAAAAAAGCCATTCTTACCTAGAACAGCGTTTGAACAGCGTTAGACAAAACAGTCCCTGAAGACGAAAAGAGGTCGACTTGTTCTCTAGGCGCCTCTTATGTGCGTTCGGGTCGCACTAATAGTGACGTCATAGGCTGTCGCCGGCCAATACGAGTGATTTGATAGCGTTCAGACACCGGTTCCCGCGGAGGTGTTCCCCATTAGCGTTCTAGGACGCAATGCGAGTTGCCTTTCGAAAGGGAATCTACTGACCCTAAACTTTTGAACAGTAGTGCAGTAATTCAATGTAGTGATGATGCAAGCTATCTCTAAAAACACAAACGATTTAGAAGAAGAACAACATAGTGACTAAACTCGCTCTGAAGAGTGTTTGTCCGTTTAGGACTGCTGTAGAAACATGCTGGCACAAAATGACGACTTGACATGGAGGGGGGACCCGTGGTGTATGTGCTCATTCTAAGGTAATAAAAACATAACAGTTCATTATGTAAGGTCTTTATGTACCACTGAAAACATAGTTATGGATATTATATTGCATTTCTGTCAATAGATCCTCCCAAATTTTACACATTGCACCTTTAACATTAACCTAACTTAAATGGTTATCATTTTATTGGTTTGTCCTATAAAATGTGCACTTAATTTCACTTTCCATTCCATTAGTATTTATTTAACAGTTCCATAGTGACATCATCGGCCAGGAAGTGACATCTTTTTGGTGTGAAAACAACAGAAACAGCAGTGCTAGCAATGAATTCGATGAATTCTGAAGATTTTTTTTTTTTTTTGGCATTAGTTGTATTTCACATTCCATCCAGCTTAATAATATTACAGAAATATGGATGTCAACATTTCAAAAGAATATTTAAAAGATAGCAAAATCAAGTCAACATCTTTGTTAATCAATCCCTCATTTATCAAAGGCTAACTTTAGTTCTTGATTTCAGTCCTGTTAGGCATTCATTCATTTTCATGTCATCATGTAAATAATCAATCTATCTAAAATGTCCCTGAAGCCTGAATACCCTTTAATATAAATACGTACATAAAATACAAGCGTATTCATTTTTTTAGAGTTCAGAAGGGATTGCATAGCAGGCATGACCCAGGAATGCTTTTTATGAAAGCGCTATGAACAGCTCTCTAGCTCCAAAATATGACAAACAGAGTGAGAAAGAGAAATAGAGATGAATTGAAAGCAGGCAAAGAGGGGCGGGAAATAGCTGTGCAGTGAGGAGTTGGCTAAAACATGGTAAATCATGGCCACAGGACAGCAACCAGGAATGCCATTGACAGGATATAAAACATTGCATGTACTCGATTGGCTCTCAGTCATCTCTCACACACACACACACACACACATGCACACACAATCATGCTGTCTGTGTTCCACATAATGAAGAGACCATCTACCATCTCCTCTCGAGATGGAATAGAGAGTTAAATGGAAGTGGGAAGAGAGGAAGGATGGGGGAAGGGAAGGAAAGATAGAGACAGATGTGTAGAGTTGGAGCAATGGGTAAATGGACGCATACAGGAAGCACAGACAGAGTAAATATGCCACACAGGAAGTAGTTCTGTTTTGAATTCACCCCGAATGACAACCATGCTAAAGTTAAATTCACATAGAGTGTACAGTGCTAAACTAAAGAGGAGTGAATCCTTTTTAGTATCATTCTGTGTGTGAACAGAGTAACGGATTCATTCTTGAACTTGTGATTGTGATGGCCATAGTTTTTTGTATCTCCCAACTATAGACATGGATGTTGAAGTCAAGTCAAGTGACCTTTATTTAAATAGCACTTTTTACAATGCATATTGTGTCAAAGCAGCTTTACAGTGATAGAGGGAACATAATTTTGGCTGTACAGCAGCTCTAGAAGAAACCTATTAACCTGTTGGGTATTTTTGAACAAACAAATGTTAGGAACTACACTACCCATAATCCTGAAGAAAGCTTAATTACTGAAGTCAGTGTCACCATAGAAAATATTATAAGTATGCAGTAATATTGTGAAATATTACTCAATTAAAATAACTTTTTTTCTGTTTGAATATATTTTAAAATGTAATGTATTCCTGTGATGATGAAGTGGAATTTTCAGCATCATAACTGCAGTATTCAGTGTCACATGATCCTTCAGAAATCATTCTAATATGCTGATTTGATGCTCAAGAAACATTTATTATTATTATTCTCAATGTTAAAAACAGTTGTGCTGCTTAAGATTTTTGTGGAAACCGTAATACATTTTTTTATGTCAGGATTAAATAATAGAAAGTTCAAAAGAACACTGTTTATTTAAAAAAGGATTCGTTTGTAAAACTATAGATGTCTTCATTGTCACTTTTGATCAATTTAATGCATCCTTGCTGAATAAAAGTACTAATTACTTAGTAATTAGTAATTAAAAAATCTTAATGATACCAAACTTTTGAACGGTAGTATATATTTGAAGATTTTTTTAAAGGGGACCTATAATGCCCCTTTTCACAAGATGTAATATAAGTCTCTGCTGTCCCCAGAATGTGTCTGTGAAGTTTAAGCTCAAAATACCCCACAGATCATTTTATTATAGCTTGTCAAATTTGCCCCTATTTGGGTGTGAGCAAAAACATGCAGTTTTTGTGTGTGTCTCTTTAAATGCAAATGAGCTGCTGTTTCTGCCCGCTTTCCAAAAGAGGGTGGAGCTTTAACAGCTCGTGCTTCAGTTGCTCAACAACAACAAAGCTGGAGAATCTCACTCAGCAAAATGACAATTGTCAGTAACGGTGTTCAGCCTTACATTGTTCAAACCGGAGTCGGACACTGATGGAGAGACTCAGGAAGTTACAACTTTTAGAATGCATCTGGACATTTCTGAATGGTTAGTGGATAAATTTATGTAGTTACTTTGGAGTTGATTCAACTCATTGATTCAAGTTATGAAATGGAAGGGCGTCCATGTGCAATTTTTACCTAAGAAACTTGTATTTACGATAATACTGAGAGCACATGAAGGCAGCATTAGAACTGGTACACCATTTTCACTTGTGAAAACAAAATGGCGGCGCCGTGGGTGGAAATGTGCAGATTAAGGGGCGGTAATATTATAAAAAAATCCCCTTCCTACATCACAAGGGGAGCGAAATTTGAGCGGCTCGTTTTTTCACATGCTTGCAGAGAAAGGCTTGGCAAAACAAAGTTACTAGGTTGTTCTTTTTCAAGTTTTATGGGTTTGTAGATGCACCAGGGACCTGATTATAGCACTTAAACATATGTCCCCTTTAAATAAATTGCAGTTTTATACTGCTATTTGATGACTATAAGTCAATAGTTTTATATTGTACTGTTTCTATTAGATTATGACATGCTTCATGAGATGAGTATTTCATTCAGCTTATAATTTCTGATTTTGTTTCAAATTATAGATTGTAAATGTGGATTTGGTTGTTTTGATTGATGCATTATGGTTTGGTACACTGTGAAAAGTGGTGTGGTGACAGTTAAAATGGCTTTTATTAGCAGGTATAGGCAATTCAGTCTAATTTTAAATATACACATGGTCACATTTATATTTAAATTAATAACAGAAAAAAATGGGATTTCAAAAAATGTCCAATTTTTTTGTGCCTTAAATAAAATAAAATCAGTTCATTTAATAGATGTTTCCACACAAAGCACATTGTGTTACCTGACAAAACATTTATAATTTAGGGGATTCACTCCGGTTGTCACTGCCAAACCTTGGTCACCGCAGTGTTCATGTGGCCAAATAGTTCTAACGTGCATCCAAACAATTGAGAGGTCTGAGCTTTCAAGAAATTAAACAGTGCGGTTTGTTTGCTTTCATTCCAAATGAGTCTGAAATTTCATTAGAACCGAGAGCCAGAGAACATCAAGCCTCTCAATAGTATTAACGGCACCCATGATTTCTCTTTTCTCGTTGAATATGGGGAGACTATAAAAATGTAATCAATACATTCTAAATCAAATTGGTTTTCATATTTGTTCCTTTCGAAATATAATGTGTAATCATAGAGTGCATGGGCTTGCAGTCTGATTTATTTGATTATTGGGGACAAATAAGACGTCAGCCTTGTGTGTTTCATTGCAGGCCTGTTGACTGATTGAGAGGGATGAGAATGAATGTTTGACAGAGAGTGAAATAAAGACGCTACAGAGACAAACATTGCCTGCCGCACACACACACACACACACAAACAATTCTCAGAGCAAAACACCATCAACAACCACAGCAGGGTGGAAAGCAATGAAAGTGTTCTCGTGCCAGTGCTAAAGCACAGACTTCATGGTCCAGATATATCACACTTCTATCTAAAGATAAACAATATATACATATATTCATGATTCACATGCATTATTCACATGAGAGACCATTTCACGTAGTATATCTGAGGCCATAAAGTCTAAATGCATTAGATCACGTGTATATATATGACCATCATGTAGTAAAAGTGCGGTTGGTTCTCCACTGACTAAAATCAGTGTTTACAATCAGATGCCTGCATGATTACACATATTCTTTTGTCCAGATTTGTCAAAGATACAGTTATATTTCAAGCCAAAAATAAAAAGTAATTATATTTTGCATGTAGAAAATTAAGTCTATTTTAGGCCATGTTGGGCTGCTTTAGAGAAGAGGAAGAGTTGTTGTAGTAGAGTGTTGTTGCCATGCCGTCATTTTACACTGGACTGCTTCACAAACGAGGGTCAATTCAATGCTGGATTTGCACAAAAGATTAATATGACGGCACATGCTAGTCGATGAGTTGAATTAACACCACAGCAACTACATACATTTATCCACTAACCATTCAGAAATGTCCAGATGCATTCTAAAAGTTGTAACTTCTTCCTGAGTCTCTCCATCAGTGTCCGACTCCGGTTTGAACAATGTAAGGCTGAACACTGTTACTGACAACCGTCATTATGTCTGCGTGAGATTCTCCAGCTTTGTTGTTGTTGAGTATCTGAAGCGCAAGCTGTTAAAGCTCCACCCTCTTCGGGAAAGCTGCCAGGTGCAGCAGCTCATTTGTATTTAAAGGGACACACACAAAAATGGCGTGTTTTTGCTCACACCCAAATAGGGGCAAATTTGACAGGCTATAATAAATGATCTATGGGGTATTTTGAGATGAATCTTCACATATTCTGGGGACACCAGAGACTTAATGACAATTAAGTTGTTTCTTATATTTTATTATATATCGTATCTTATTTTATTATTATATATTGTATTAATATGCTATTTTCATGGCAATTAAGCAGATTTTTGCCATAAAAATTTCTTTTAAAAATAATACAATGATTTTTTTAAATGAAACTCAGCATAAATACAATGTTTCCATTATGTAAAAATATTTCAGCATTTAAATAATTTTATTTAAGCTATATATATATATATATATATTTTTTTTTTTTTTTTTTTTTTTTTTTTTTTAGAAAAATGGGTTAATTGGGTCAAAATATGTCCCAGACTGATTTTGTGAAATTCACCTCATTAGCGTATGTTCCTTATTCTCTTTCGCAGCACAAAATTGGAGGGGAGTGGTTTAGGTGTTTTCAACCCAAGCCGTCAAACTGACGTCACAGAAGGAACGCCATTCCAGACCGGAAGTAACTTTTCAGATTTTGATTAAAGATTATCACAACAAACAATTTTTTTCTGTGTACTAACTTGCACGGATTAATTGTTCACCACAAGACTTGTAATATGCACTAACAAAGTAAATAGGGTCAATTTTGATTTCATGCCGACTTTAATCAACTTTACTCTGGATTCAAAATCTCCAACAGAGACAATTAAAAGAATTTAAAAGTAAGAGGTGAGCAGCGGGCCAGGACTCCAATTCTGTCATTCTGTCTGTCTGTCTGTCTGTCCGTCCGTGTGTGTGTGAATAGAATAAGATGTTCTGGTCAAATGGCAGTTGCACCTTATAGCGAAAGATCAACTTCAGTCATGAGTGGATCTGTCTTTATGAAATGTACTGTTACAGAACAACAGACCTTTGTAAACCTTGTCAAAACATGACAAGAGGCCAATCCACGCTTTGTAGAAGCAGCATTGTGTCTCAGTTCTCACCTTGATCAGTGCTCCAGTTCTCCATGATTTCCGAAAGGTAATACTTGTAGCGTCCACCTTTGGACCCACAGGCGCAGGACTGTCAAAGCCACAATGAACAAACCTTTCTGAATGGAACCTGATATTTTACAAATATACATTACTGTTCAAAGGATTCTTTCAATGTTTTTGAAAGAAGTCTCTTATACTCACCACCATGGCTGCATTTATTTGATCAAAAATATAGTAATAGTAATATTGAATATATTTTAAAATGTAATTTATTCCTGTGATGGTAAAGCTGATTTTTCAGTATCATTTTCAGTGTCACATGATCATTCTAATATGCTGATTTGCTGCTCAAGAAACATTTATTATCATCAATGTTGAAAACAGTTGTGTTGCTTAATATTTTTGGAGAAACCGTGATAAACATATTTTTTCCAGGATTTTTTTAACGAATTGATCGAGTTCAAAAGAACAGCATTTAGAAGTCTTGCCACTTTAGATCAATTTCTGAATAAAAGTATTAATTCAGTTTTTTAACGTTTTAACAGTAGTGTTAAACAATGTATTTAAAATTGTGCTGCTTTACTGTAAAGTCAACTAGTAAATAGTGTTTCATTATTTACAGAGAAGTCAACATTATTATAAATGTTACAATATTTATTTGAAAAAAAAAAGTTCTCCCTTGTGTTCTACATTTCATCTCTGCTCTGTCTGTATGTACTAATCTAGTTTATACTTTTAACTTGGCATTGTGTACTATGAAGATGTAGATGTTCCCCATTTGTAAAGGCTGAAATACACTTTACGACTTTTGTCCAGACTTTTGCACCTATTTGCAGTCTGGACGAGTCAACACTGTTTGTGAAAGTCAGATTTTTGGCTGTCAGAGTTGACAGATTGCACAAAAAAAATTGTATGTATAATGGGCACAGACTTTGTTTTTTTTTTTTTGTTTTTTTTAGCTTCAGACTATAATTCACTCCAAATGGAGGATATCAAACATGTTTGATATTTCTGAGCTGATTTTAGAACACATTGTTTTCATTTGTCATGCGTCTCCAGCAACAAGGCACGTGTTTCTACATGAATTTGTTGTGTTCGGAAGGACTTAAAAGTCTGGTAGTGTGTGATCCTCAGTCGTTTAGGGCATGATGACTAGTTGTATCCATTTACAAAGTCAGCAATAATGCTTAGCTTTGTTTTTAAAAGTTGTGTAGCGTTTCCCAGCCTTAATTAGCTTTGGATAAAAG
Source organism: Hypophthalmichthys molitrix (assembly GCA_037950675.1). Taxonomy (NCBI): domain Eukaryota; kingdom Metazoa; phylum Chordata; class Actinopteri; order Cypriniformes; family Xenocyprididae; genus Hypophthalmichthys; species Hypophthalmichthys molitrix. The sequence goes on along the minus strand of CM075498.1, from coordinate 33,280,417 downwards.
CATCTGTTAAATGAATAAATGTAAATGAAAAATATGAAGGTGTAAATATGAAAATGATCAAGCATGTACAAACAAAGGTTCAGTGTTTGGCTGCTTAGAATTGGGGAGTCAGCCCCTGCTGGTACATAATGTAATGACACCATATTGTTCTATGGTGAAAACCACCTTTATTTTTTTAAGAGTGTAGTCATTACTGGGGTTAAGGGTTAAGGGTTTTCAGTGCATTTTCACATCTGTCAATCAGTGCAATCATGATATTACTCCAGAAAGATGTCATGTGACTTTTTATGGCTCAGGTGACTGGCTCAAAAAAAACTGAGGCTGTGTCCGAAATAGTATACTCTTAAGTACTTGTTTTCAATAATTCATGACTACTAAAAAAGTATGTTCTATATAGTATAAGTGTGTGTAGTATGATTGTAATCTGGATGTATACATTTGCCATGCTGTCATTATCATGTGACCTACCAGCGTCAGTTGTGTCGCGTCGCTTCATCCTTTCCCGTGGCCTCATGGGATAGTAAAGTGTCCATCGAATGCACACTTCAGAATTTTGCTAGAAGTAGTGGGTCATCCAGGTGCTTTTTGCCTCTTTTATGAGTACTGTGAATTCAGACTACATATTTTGTCACATACTGTTTTTCGCCTACTAAATAGTAGGGAAGCATGTGATTTCATGAGCAAAGATGGGCATTGAGGTGAATAGGAATGTTCTCAGGTAGTTTTTTCCAGGTATTACTGACTTTCTTATTATAGATTTAAAAAAATAAATCCTTTTGACTGAAATTAATTCAGCCAGTCATGCAGTGCAATAGCATATAAAATCCAATTGTTTTATATTTCTCTTTGTCTCTAGTTCCCTATAGTCCTGATTTCCTATTACAAAGAGCGATAATATGTGTGATCACCATAAATCTATGTGTGTGTGTGACTCTGTTTGTGTGCTGCTATCTATCCGAGAGCCCCTTGTGCCCCTGCTGCTAGATTTGGGTTAAGTGAAAGTCACCCACCACTCGTCACACAGTCTATCCCACCACCCGGTTAATATGGCTTTTATTCCGTTTTCATTTTCATGGAGTCATTTTGCCCCTCTTTTATAGAAGGTCATAAAATATATAGTGAATTTTTAAAGCATTCTGCATAACATTTACATTTTCTATTGTATAGATGTGATCAGGGGAAGGAGACTGAATAAAACATTCATGTCAGAGGCCATTTCTTCAGTGACATTTGAAGCTGTATCTATCATCACTCTCTCTCGCTAGCGCAGGCAGGGGAACAAATGATGGTGCAGTGTTTAACGGCGCTCTCTGCGAATAAAATTCCTACCCTGCCTTCACATTATTGCCCGCTGGCTAGTTGAAGAAAACACATTTTCCAGAGATTAGAGAAAAGTCAAATAGAAATGTTGCTTAGTTGTGAGTGGTTTGTCTGTATTAGTGTGTGTGGGTTTGTGAAAATTGAAAAAAATCCACATTTCAAAGATTCACCTTTCTTGCGCGACACACGTATACAGTGTCCAATGCCATCATTATGAATTTCAGTGTGATTTCAACGTTGAAAGAATACACAAAACTAAATGCATGCATCATAAAAAATTAAAAGCTTTCATTCTGAGTAATTAATATTTTTTAATTAACCCTGTCATGATTTTTTCAGCTTAGAGACAATAAGGAACCATGAACCATATTTTGGATATGGCATTCAGATCTGAATAGGCTGCCAGGTGAGATTGGAGTCTTATTTTCTTTTAAGAATTTAATATTTAATCACTGCAAATGATTTTGGCACAATAGTATTTGATGTGTGCACTGATTTGATTGGGTTTGCCAGGGTGGGAAAGATGTTCCAGTTATAAGGTTTATAATTACAAAACATATATACAGTCGACCCAAAATTTATTCAGACACCTTGAACATTTCATTCATTAATACAGTTTATTCACTATAGTTTAAAAAATGTGAAACTGTGTCAGAAAAAAGTAATCTTAATTATGTCAGATAACATTTATGCAAAACATGGTCAGATCAAAGTGTCTGAATAATTTTTGGTCCCAAATTTTTATCAATTTTACTGGTAGTCCACTGTATGAAGAATTTTTGGGTATAATACATCACAGTTTACTTTATTTTGCTATCCTCACTTAAATAAATGAACCTGCACCCACTAGTAAAAATATATCAAAAATATAAAAAATGTCTGAATAATGTTTGGTTTGACTGTACATATAAAGTTTCTAAACTTAATGTCAGATAAATTGGGCCACCAAGTTTATCTTTTATTAAAACTAATAAAATAATCAAAATAATCCAATTTCAATGCACTGACATACATGCTAATTGCAACTTATTATCAATTATAAGGTGTTTTTATATGTTACAAAACAGTATTGGACATCTAAAAACCATCATGAATGACAATTTTAAAAAAAAGATTGTCTCAATTAGAAAAAAAAAATGCTGAGATTTTTAAAACAATCCCATATAAAGTTGCTAAATCAAATGTCAGATAAAATGGGCCACTAAGTTTATTTATGACCTGATTTTTAAGATATTTTGATGGTTTCTTTCAGTAAAACTGAATCCAAAAGAATCTAATTTCAAGCTAGGATGTCATATTTACAGTATGAATGCATTATCCATAAATACATACAACACTCTCACTAGCTATTAGTTAAAAAGCACAGTTGTTAAAGTTAAAGTCTAAAAGAAATCATGAATGCTTCTTTACAACTGTCTAGACTGTTTATGAGAAATTCTATATGCAGTTGTTCTTTAGAGCTCTACACTAATTTGTCTCTCACACACACCTACACACACTAGTTGAGTTTTAGCAGAAGTTGCTTTTTAATGATATATTGTTCTTATTCTGACACCCACAACTCGGTCAGTCTGAACTGAACCTGTCGCTCACATACATTTAACACATTTATATGGCCATAATGCATGTCCTATAATGGCATGTTATAAATTAAAGTCACCATGAAATCAAAATTGACTCTTCTTATTTTTTATGGAATATTGCAGTAATTATTATGAATTATGTATCCTCATGTGCCCTCATAATCTTTAATCAAAATAACTTGCAGTGACATCTCTTCTCTGATGACAAGTTTACTGGCGCGAGGGCGGGGCAACCTGTCACTCACATTAGATCCACCAATAGCAAACCACAACCATCCAATCAATTCAAGTTCCGCGCCTACATTTATTCTTGTTCGAGAAGCCATTTCACTCGAATATATGTCACAATAAGAGAAGAAAAGTCTATTGCGATTTCCGTTTAATTCCGGCTTTAAATCACAAAAAACTGTATTCAATAAAAAGACGGTTCGATTCTCTGTTCGCATTTTACCATGAACACAGCAGTGTTGAGATATTGAAGTAACTCTTGTGCTTTTTGTTACATATTTTCTGGGAAAATGCGGCTGTAATCAAAAAGTAGCCCATTTTACATGACTTCACCCTACAAAATAAAAATAAAAGCAAGACCCTTTTTTAGTCAGTCATAGATTGAAAAGTTTACAAACATCACTTGATTTTGACAGTAACAAAGACCCTGACCTACAGCTCTTACACACAGTGTAAATTATAGTTTCTTCTTTAAAATGTAAACTAATTTAGCACTTCCTCAAGGTACTTTATGTCCCCTCAGGTTTGATTAAAACAGTGTGATAAATTTTAACCCTCAAAACAAAGGACACTGCAGAAAGACCCGAAAATAAGCAGCAGAAGAGGTTCTCTCCTCTCCACGTGTGAACGCGTATCATGGCAGACTCTTCTGAGGGCGGGGAGGAGTAACCACACACACACTCACACACATACTCGCTCCGCCATACTAGTACGGAGGCTATGCTCTCGTCGCTGCTCTCTGACCCCAGTGGCAGTCCTTTCTTCCTCCACTGCGGTCTAGACTCACTCCCCCTCTCCGCCAGTCAGAGCGAGGCTCGCCGCCTGCCTGCGCTGCTTTTCCCGCGTGTCGCCGCCAGCTCGCCGGAGGGTCTCCCAGGGTCGAGGGTCCTGCCCCTGCCCGGCTCCGAGTGCCACCTCTTCGGCTACCGACATCTGCATTCCCCGGCGTGCATGGAGCAACATCTTTAGAGGTGGGCGAGAGAGAAAGAGACGCTTTTAACCTCTTCTTGTGTGTTTTGCAGCTTGGACGTGTACGCTTAGACAGGGGGCGAGAAAAAAATAAGACACAAAAGGGTTAGAGGTGTCTTGTCATTGAGCGGCGGTGTCAGCGCGGCCACTCACCCGGGGAACGATCACCCTCCGCGGCGAGTGTGTTAAACACATTTACACACGAGTTTGCGTGTTTTAACTCGAAATGTCCGTGATATTGTAGTCGGGGGTGATGTAGGTTCAACTTGATCTCTTTTGCTCTCTCTCTCCGAAGAGTGTAGCCTGCACTTGAAGCATGATTTCCAGCCTTTATTTTGATCGTTCCCTCGCATTGTTCAGCCGGAAGCAGTAGAGTTGAGCGCAAATAAATATCACGCGCGTTATGTAGACGTTATATTAAACGCAACGGCAGGTTTTTTACGTAGCTAAGCTAGTGGTTGCTAGCTAGCTGAGGTGAGGAAAGCGATTTTTTTTTTTCAGAATACGTGGAGTAATGAGGATGAATATAGTTTTCTGTAAAATTGGGCATTTACAAAACCTATAAAATATATTAAACAAAATAGTGTAGAGTTATTTGTAAATTATTGTAAAGAGTTTGACGTAAAATCAAAAATAACTTAACAACACGTACGTGACAGGAAAATACTGTATTTCATATTAATTTTGTTTTTTAAAACTGTAGTTTACAGCATATCGTATGTCATTTAACAGTATGTGATAGGAGGCTACTATTAAATTAAAATGAACGTATTTTATCATTTGTATGTCATTAGTACATTACTGTAGATATAAGTACAGTAAGCATAATTAACTACAATCTGTTACAGTTGAATGAAAAAGTGAAGACTTTTTGCAAAATAATAGGTAATGCATAATAATAACAATATGCAGTAAAGCTACAGAAATATTGAACAGAGGACAGGAAAACAAGACTCATAAATTAGACAAGACAAATAAATAATTAATACATTAAAAAAAAAAAAAGCATCCAGTTGATTGACAGAATACTACTGACTAATTCTTGCATGCCCAAAGCTACAGAACAATATACAATTCAGTTTATTTGCATCACATATTAACAGTTAAATGCCTTCAGTCCTTTACATATTTAAATGTTATATTTAGTAGAATAATGTGAATGTGATTTTTTTGCGTTCGCCTGGCTGGTACAGTAGTAGATAACTAATTTCTTAAGGATGTGTGATAATGGGTTGCCTCATTAAATGATGTCTAGTAAGGTGTCAAAGCTTATCTAGTACAGTAAACCAGTATTTTAATAAGAAACTCAAAAACAATCTTTGTTGTGGGTGTTACTGAGCAAATTCAGTGATTATTATTGCATCCATTTATACAGTAAAACTATGAATCTCTAATTGTTTTTATTATTATTTTTTTTTTTTCAAAGAATAAAATACAAACTGACAGCAATGTACTGCGCAGTTTTTAAAGTAAACATGTTTAAACATCATTTTGAGTAAGTGAATGAAAGTAGTTTTGAGAGGGTTAGATGAAGTAGTTCAGGGGTTGGTCGTAGTTAACTGGCCCTCCAGATGGCGAGAGAGCTGAAGATGTTGACTCTGCTCACCTCTCTGTCTTTCAGCGTTTTCTATTATGTTTTGGTTTCAACACTTTTGCTCAATTTGATTTTATTTGTATTGGATCATACATACTGTTATATTTTAACCTGTCATTAGACAACATGTTTAAGTTTTGGTCAAGTTTAAAACTGGAGTTTGTGTGCATGTTGAGTTTGGATGAGTTTAACTTTATGAGTGATCATGAATTTTTCATATGTGTGTTTGTTTGTCATAATAAGAGGGGCATCAATACAGCATAAAGTTTTTCGGTTGTTTTATCATAAGTTTTAGTGGAAAAAATGCCATAAATTATAATTAGCAAATAGATGTTTCCCTGAAAAAATGTAAACAAATATTTAAGCAGATGTATTCTAGAAAATACAATTGATATCCACTGTTATGAAATGTTTTATTAGGTAACCTAAATGTCATGTGGTTCATGTAGTAACATCTAAATTAACTGGTTTTATTCAAGAATAAATATGATCTGTCAATACCAACAAAAGTCATTTTTTAGGTAGAAAAATAGCTGTTTAATGTAACAATTGCACAGTGTAGATATTATAACATATCTTTAAGAAGTAATCCACATATAAAGAATATAAAACACTTAAATATCAGACTTTCCACAAAGCAAATCTAAAATTTTCCACAATAGTTGTTTGCTCATTTCCATTTCAATCCTGGCTTTACTCTCTATTTTTTTCTGTATTACTCATACAGTCATTTTATGCAATTGATTTCGCATCATAATCTTTTTCTGTGGCTCTTTCTTTACAGATAGTATCTTGTCCTCCTCCTCGGCACTATCAAGGGTTCTTTTCCGTGTTTAAGTGGTGGTTCTGAAGGATGCTGACTGCGTGGGTCGCTCCAGGGTCCTGGTGAAGTGTCTCATGTGTCACGTGGAGAAAGAATGGCCCACGGAATGCCGTCACAAGGCAAAGTGACCATCTCGGTGGACGAGTACAGCTCCAACCCCACGCAGGCCTTCACTCACTACAACATTAACCAGAGCCGCTTTCAACCGCCACACGTGCATATGTGAGTAACAAGGAACGATGGCACAGAAATGCATTTTTTTATTCATACATTCCCTTTATAGTCGTGATTCATTTTAGTTTTTAGCAATTCTGTTTTTTGCTCACGTTGAAATAAAAAAAAAAAGTATCAATTCATTTGTTTTTCCTAATCTGTCAGGCTCGCAGTATCGCACTAGCCTTATATGTCTAACATGGTGTTTGGTCCTGAATAAGCAAACTTTGTAATAGGTTTGGACTGCATCAGACACAAGATATCTTTAATAGCATAATGGTCTACACGGGTCAGACAGAAATAGATAGTTGCTATTACAATTTTTCAGGCTCTTGGTATTTAGTATTACATATTTCATGTGAAACGTACACCGAATGCTTTGTCAAATACATTTTCATGCACTGCATTATGTGCAATTTAAAACCAGATTGTTCACTCCACGTGTAGTGGTTTGTGGTTTGGAGGAAAAAGTATTTGGAGCAGACATGCTGTGCGAGCATTATTAATCTTCATGGTAGTGGTAGGGGTGTACGATATTGACAAAAAATTATATCTCAATATTTTCTGGGATTTTATCGATAACAATAATTAGACAATATCTTGCTGTGTGTTGTTGTGCTGGTACCTTTGCAGGTTTAGGACTGCCGTGGACAGCTGACTCCTAAAGTTTTTCTTATGTTGTGTGGTGGTCAGTTTGTAGTAGTGACAGACATTATCTTTTCCAATAAGTTTAAATAGATTTTTTTACCTTTTATGGGCATTTTTACCTTTATAAAGCCATTTTAATTTTAAACCAAATTAAATGTATGACACAGTAGGGCTGTTACCAATCAAATGAAATCAGTATCAAATTCATCTTTGCAGTGCAGAGGAAACTGTGGCATGGCACAGATTGTTTAATGCAGCTCAGAGGAGATATTAATGCATTTAACCTGCAGTTAATGTTTTGATGTTTAATGTTTTGATGTTTTAAACATGTTAGTGAGTGAGTCATTGCATTTCAACCGATTCATTCAGGAACAAAGCATTTGACTGTCTTAATGAGTGAGTCATTGAATCATTCATTCAAACAATTTGTTCATTCAGTAACGAAACGCCGCTGTGTGTTGCTCAAATGCAATACAGTCCTGTGGCTTTGTTTGGATCTACCATATTGTTCCGAATAGAAGATGTTTTTTCTTAAAAATACATCTGAAAAAAAATGTGTTTGTCTTAAAGGTGCAATATGTAAGAATTTTGCAGTAAAATATCCAAAAACCACTAGACCAGTGTTATATATTTTGTTCACTTGAGTGCTTGCAATATCCCAAATGTTTACAACCATTTGTAAATCGTGAGAAAATTGCTATTTTAACCAAGGCTCCGGGACATGTGAGGAGTTGTGTGTCAATTGTGTCATACCCGCGTTACCCTCGGTTTCCGGTTTTATTTTGTAGAAACCATCGAAACACCAAAAAACGCTTTAATATTTTAATAGACAAGGGAACAACTGTTTTGATATATTTGTAGACAGAAAACGAATTATTGTTATATAGCTCAACACGTTTAGTCTTATTGTTTAAATCTAATTTTCTTGATTTTTTTGCGAGTACCATGCTTTACCATGCCTCAGAGAAAAGCACTATTTTGTGAAGTAGCTAACATAGCATAATCAGATGCAGCTTTATTTTTAGTAACAGTAATACAGAATTTTCTCCATCATACAATACGTTTTAAAATTAATTGCATGCCATTTATCAACACAAGCCATCCAGCATTTAATATGATATTCTAAAATCGATAAAAATCGCACAGAGTAACGTTATAACATCATTTTCAACGCACTCAAATGTATCTAATATGATAAACAGAGCTGCGTTACCTCATACTCATGACCGGAAAAGCGGAAGCGGCGCCGGCGACTGTGGCATAATAAAAGTTCCGCTGCACGCGGCGTGTGTTGCGTGTGTTGTGTCTAGACTAGACTTTTACATGTCAGTAATACACCCGCAACCATAGGTGGCGCCAAATATTCGTAAAACGAGTGTGCCAAGAAATACGGCATGTCAAGAGTGTAATGTTAGAAGATCGCGTGTGCAAAAAGACAAATGCTAACAATCAAAGAAAAGCTTACCGTATAAGAGCCACGTGACTGTCATGTTTGCGTGCCTCGCTGAGGGGACCAAACTTACCCCGTACATGATTTTAAAACGTAAGATGCTATCCAAATTTCAAAACTACAATAAGATTTCACTTCTACATGGCTACATGGTTTTCACTGTGAGATGGATAGCCTAATTGTTATATAATTCAGATGGGCTACAGGTTATTTTTATGGTATGCCAAAAAGTGTTTATTTTTAAATGTGATCATTGGTACATTTTACCAGTATCTACCATACTTTAAATACAAATATTAAAATATGCAAAATATGTAATATGAAAATTATTTTCAATTAAAAGCATTTTCTTTATAAAATACAAGATTTGGTCTACAAAAAGGTACATCTTGAAAAAGGAGGGGAGGTCTAATAATCACTGTCGTCTTATATTCGGAAAAATGCGGTATTTTCTTTTGCGAAATAGACCAAAAACAGGCTATAATGTGTCTAAAATGTAAGTCACTTAATATTAACTTCTTGTTTATTGAACTGTTGTATAAAATCAATATCACATTTGTAATCATGCTGATATTTGAAAACTGCACTAGTCTTCGTGTGATATTGATTAACTGTATTGGCATCGTCTCGGTTTTGGCTAAAGTCTTCTAGACTATTGAATATGGTGTTATTACAAAGCTTTTACATTACTCCAGTTCTCATTGTCTGTGCAATGGGACGATAATTTTGCATGATCCATTCAGTTAAATTATAAACCGAGCCATTTAAATTCAGCAAGTGTTTTTGAGCTGTAACATGATGAAGATTAAAAAGGTGGCATCATTATTTAAAGTCACTAGTGTTTGCATCACCCGTAGTTTAATGTCCCAATGCCTGTGGTTCCTCTCTAGTAGCAGTCCTCTCGTCCACTGCTTTCTCCTTAATCACCTCCTTGCTTATAGAGCAGTGTGTTCTGGGAGAGCAAAGGCTTGTTTAGATTGGGGAGATAATGATCGTGTTTACCAGAGGCTTGCGTTGCTGAACATAAACACACACAACTGCACATTCGCTTAAAGAAACGGGGGATGATTAGAAAAGGCCTTTTTCTTCATGTTTTCAGTTTCTGGTCAGCATGCACCATGACTTACTTTACTTTAAAGAGTTTCTTCAACCTGATCTGGCCCTTAATGTCAGCATGAAATGAAAATTCACCCTCTTTGTTTTTTAAATGTCCCCCCCCCCACCTCTTTTGGACATTTCAATGTTTAATTAAAATGTAATAACTGGACCTTTCGATGAAAATGAATTTTCTCTGGTGACGTATGGCAGACTTCTTCAATGATTTTGTCCAGTTTAGTCTTGTCTAGTTCATTTAAATGTTACGAGACCCGAAGAATATTTTTAGATTTTTTTTAACAATGTGAAATGGCATACGCAATTTCGCCACCTATTTTACTTCTGTAACATAAACTATTTCTTAGTAAAAGGATATTTAATGTAGGATGGGATTTGGCATTATCCATTGGGAGTTCTTTTGTGGCAATTCCATACCAGAGTTTGCAGTAAGTACGTAAGTTTGCAATTTTAGAAGACTAGCTAGTTGGTTGAAACTTAAGCGCCCTTGCTGGTGGGGAGAAAAAAATGCTGGGTTAAAAACAAACCAAGTTGGGTTAAATATAGAAAACCCAGCGATTGGGTTGTTTTGACCCAGCAGTTGGGTTAAATGTTTGCCCAACCTGCTGGGTAGTTTTATTTAAGTCCACTATTGATTAAAAATTACTATAGGCTGGCTTAAAATGAACCCAAAATAGGTTGGAAATTAAAAATCAGACATAATTACTAGAAGCAACTCTAATAATCAAAAGTTAAATAAAACTACCCAGCAGATTGGGTCAAATATTTAAACCAACTTGGGTTATTTTTAACCCAGCATTTTTTAGAATGTACAAAGTCAAAGATATTTTTTTCCTGTGGAATAATGTGTATAAATGAATCAGACCCAAAACATGTTTTAAGAAATAGTCTCAGTTTTGATTTCACATTGACTTCATTCATGCAGCCCTCGTGTTTAGCCGGGAATTTTGAGACATTACACATTAGACGGAGTGTGTTCAGATGATCGCGGCTGTGACCCAGTTTTGTACATGGCCCCTGCGCATCGACAGCAATTACCCTCGTTAAGGCTCGCCAATGTGACCTCAGGACTCAGAGGGGAACTTCGGAAGAGACGTTTTTCCTCTGTGCAGCATTCTGGCCTGCAGCATTCCCAGCACATTTGTCTGTTTTGCTTCCCTCCTCGTTCTCGCCTATTTGTTTTTTTTTTCTCTTGTTCATGTGGAGCAAATTCATAGCAACAGAAAGCATATGCCCTGGTGCTAATCTTGTCACGTCAACTAGTGGAGCTTGTGTGAATTCGGGTGACTGAATTGAAAGGAAATAAAAGGAAATGCTGAGCACATAATTCAAATATATCTAAAGCTGACATGATTTCTGTCGATATTTTTTTTTTTTTTTTACATTAATTTTTTAAAAGGCAGCAATAGATTAAAACTCATCTTCTTCTAATCCACAGAAAATCTACTATTAGTTTAGATTGAATTGCTTATCAAAATAATATTCAATTTTTGTGTAGAGAATTTTGTTTTTTAGAAACTTTATACTTAAGAAATTGAAGATTTGAAGATTTAAAACTTTAATACAATGTCAGCATTCAAAATGTAAAATATTAAATTGTGATTTGATCTTATGTCTTGCATTATTTGCATATTGCGTTTACTTATTTCTTGCATCTATTTAACCACGTAGCTAGCCACCTTTGCACTGAAAAGTTAACATTGAGTTATGTATTTATACGCAATTTACACATTTCTGATGCAACATTTACGCAGAACCAAATATTAAATCCTAAACTTACCTCCTTTGACTATTCTTTTGCTGCCTTGTAAGCATCTGGGAATGTAAATCTAGTTATATATTTGTGTGTATTGTCTTCCCTTCATTCTTCTTTATTTGTTCTCTCTCTTTCTTGTTCTCTTCCTCTCTTGTTTGTGATTGAAATCGGTTGTTCACCTGCTTCCTCATTACCCCTCCTCCCCACATCCACCTTCCACCTGAAATTGGTTGTAGCTTTTTTTCTGTTTAACTTGATCTAACAGAAATAACCGAGCACAAGCCAGCAGCTCCTGTGCCTTTATTTCTCCAGCCCTCTTTAATAGGAGTGTAATTGATCTTTGGCTCCGTTGCCCTGCTCTTTAATGTGCACATGTTCAGGCCTGAGCTGATGCCAGCCTAAAAATACTTGGCTGTTCAATACAGAGTAGATTGAATATGAAATAACAAAGAGAATATTTGAAAATAAATAGTCCTGTTTTCGATGCATTCATCAATGGGATATTGCTTAGTTTACCTGAGCTCTGAATGTGAATTTGCAGTTTAAATTGAATGTGATGTAAGATAAAAATTCAAAGAAAACATGTTTTTTTTTTTAATATCGCATCTTATTCACAAGCAAACGACTCTTATGAGCTGATTCTTTTTAGTGAAAAAAAAAAAAGTATAACGTAACCAGTCAGTGTATTGTGATTCACAAGCAAATGACTTCTGTGTTGATTCTTTTAATAAATCGTTCAAAAGAAGTTGCTGTTTGGAATCAGTCTGTCAGACTTGGAATGAATTTCTTACTGAACCATAAATGTCTCAGTGCACATTTAGTCTCCTTAAAGGGATAGTTCACCCAAAAATGAAAATTCTGTCATCATTTACTCACCTTCAAGTTGTCCCAAACCTGTATAAATTTCTTTCTTCTGCTGAACAAAAACAAAGATATTTTGAAGAATATTGTTAACAAAACAGTTGATGGACCCCATTGACTTCCATAGTATGGAAAAAAAAAAACACTATGGAAGTCAGTGGGGTCCATCAAGTGTTTGGTTTATGACATTCTTCAAAATATCTTCTTTTGTGTTCAGCAGAAGAAATTTATACAGGTTTGAAACAAATTGAGGGTGAGTAAATGATAACAGAAAATTCATTTTTGGGTGAACTATCCCTTTAATGTTTGTTAATTAAATCACTGTTATTACTAACTAGATTGTTTATATGGCAATGTGCAGTTCAATTTTTTTTTTTTTTTTTTTCTTAAATAAATTCTATTTTAATTATTCTGTAGGAAACATTGCACTGTTGTGCAGTTATTTTTTATACTTTAAGTCAGCAAGACTAGACAAATTATCCCTCTCTTTTCCCCTCTCTTTTTTTCATTGTGCTGCTGATTGGTTTCCTTTAGCCTTGTTAATTTCTCAACCTTTGAATAATTAAAATGTTCATAAAAGTGCAAAGCGTTTAAGAATTTCAACTCGACGTTCATTTCATCCCAGCCACGGGGAAGAAGAAGGGCTTCATATCGAGTTAAACGAATGCAGCACGCTTTCCTAGCCCATAAACGGAGACTTTTTTTATCCGCTTTGAATTCAGTGTTGTTTGAATTACGTCATCTATTTATCTTGCTGTTGGACAGGAAAAAGAAGAATATTGTTGCTTTATGATGTCTGTTTCTCTTTTCATTTGAGAAAATCTTTGCTTTTTTTCTCGTTGATGAAAGGCATGCTGAAAATTCCTCTTTTTTCCGCTCTTCCAAAAGAGGATATGGTGACTTGGCGTTCGGATGCATCGACATGCAGCGTGTGAGCAGGTTTTACCGCACCTGTCTTTATAGATTTATGTTAGGGACGTTTACATTCTCTTTCTGAAGCACATGAGTGACAAACGACAGGAATCGAGTGCAGTATGTCCGCATCCGTGTGCGGAGCGTGTAATGGAAGTGCACGGGATTGAAAATATTGGAACTAGCGGGGCTTTGCGTGGACTGTAATTGCAGTAAGCACTCTGGTCGGCTTCCATAATGCAGATGTCCTGCAGAATTAAATCAGAGCTCTTTCTCGTTCCGTCGGTTTTTCTGAAAAGGCCTGAACTCTTTCTGTCAGGGGGATCTGGTTTAGCTTGTGTGTGTGTGTGGGAGGGTCACACAGGACTTCTCGAGGCCCTTGAAATGAGAGAACCCTTGATTAAACTCACAGCTTCTGTCCGCTGAGGCAGCCACTGCACAAGGTCATGGAGGTCAAGTGACAATTGACATTCGGCAGGTCTGGGACCTGTACGTTTAAAGTTTTTCTTTTTTTTTTTTTCTTCTTTCTTCTCAGCACAGGCAACCATGCACTTCCCTTCCAGACAAACAGCACTGGGCTAGTACAGAGACTGGAAGATCCTGCTCCCGTTTACTTTTGCTAAAATTTCCCACTCCTGTCTCAGATAAACAACTCTTGACTTGCTAGTGATTCGTTAAGATTAGACTGGCCTCATATCTGATTTAGATGTCACGGTGGACTGCATTTTATGCTTGGTAACTTTTCCTTCAGTTGGTTTCTATAAGATTGAAGGTATTTGTTTTATAACAGCCAGTTCATGATAAACTGTTTCAGCTCTTAAGATCTAGTTTTATTCAAGTAAAAAATATTTAATATTAAATCAATTGGACTGCATTAGATTGCGCCAACATTATGTAGAAAAGGCTGTTTAACATTTTCACTTTTTACAGTGTGATTTGATGTGCGTTCAGAAGTTTGCGGATTATTTTTATGCTCACCAAGCCATCATTTATTTGATCAAACTAAGAACAGTAATATTGTGAAATATTATTATAATTTAAAATAAGTGTTTTCTATTTTAATATATTTAAAAATGTAATTTATTCCTGTGATCAAAGCTGAATTTTTAGCATCATTACTTCAGTCTTCAGTGTCACATGATCCTTCAGAAATCATTCTAATATGCTGATTTGATGCTCAGGAAACATTTTATAATGTTGAAAAGAGTTGTGTTGCTTATAATAATATTTTTGTGGAAACCGTGATGAATAAAAGTTCGTAAGAATAACATTTGGAATAGAAATCCTTTGTAACATTAAATGTCTTTTGATTTAATGCAGCCTTGCTGAATAAAAGTATTAAAATCTTTAATCGTACTCACCCCAAACTTTTGAACGGTAGTGTATTGTTGTTATTAATTATTATAATTATACATAATCTATAAGTTTAATCAAATAACATTTGAATAATATTAGTAGTACATTTTATCATATATTAAGCTATTGCCACCTTTTTATAGAAGCAATAATGGAAATCTGTGCATTAGTGTTTTTTTTTTTTTTAACCACACTTTGTCATGCCTCATAACATCACTTTTATTTTGCACTTTTTTTAAAATCCTTGTCAGTTGTGAATCTAAATGCACTACTCTCTTTTTTTTTTTTTTTTTTTTTTTTTTTTGACAAAGGGCTGAAGATGTTATCAGACAGGAAAATAAAAAAACGTGTTTTATAGGGTAGAGGTGTGAAGGAATATGAAATGAAACTATTTAATTTATAGATTTTAGCCTTTAAATTCAGCAGAATTGAACAAGAAAACAACCTGTGGAAATACACAGTGGTTTCTGAAAGGGCTGCAAATTGTCATCTAATTGAAATGTTTGTTCATGAAGTGTTTCCTCATTTATCCTCATCCTCCATCCTGTTTTTCCAGCTTCTCTCACTCTCTCTCTTCTTCATTTTTGTGCTCTGTGTGTTACTCTGAAGTTTATTGAATTAGCGCCGACAGCTGAGAAGCACAAGATAAGATGGAAACGCTGTGTCTCTCTGTCTGAAATGGATTGCATTGCTATGTATGAGTGAAGGTGGTGGACTGCACGTACGGTTTGATGTTTCTTCACCAATAGCAGTACAAGCCGAGCCACACGAGCGGAAAAGCCAGTAAATATTTGGCTCCTCTTGATGATTATCATTATAATTTTTATTCTTTGGCCCTGGTTCACCGAGCTTCCTGCCCTGCTTGTCTTACTCACACACACACACGTGGCCCTGAGTGAGGCAGATAAGCCTGAAAAGTCCATTTCCTGCCACAGATCAGTGCAGTGGTGGTGCTATCCGCATCAAAGGCTTGACTGCAGGGCACTCTTTTCACAGCCCTGTGCCCCACATCTACAAAACACGGCCCTCTGAAATATTCATACTGTACACAGAGGGTTCAATCTCTCATTCCTACTCGCTCTCTCAGTCACTCTCTCACCAAATTCCTACATTAAAGAAGGAATCTTTCCATGGCGGGAGAGAAATGCGAAATATTTTCTTGTAGTCTGTGCAGAGCCCTGATTTATTCTTCTATTAAGAAATTGCACGTTTTCTTTTAATGGCTGTAATTTTTGACAGACATAAGGTTCCATCTATTTATCTATCTGTCTGTATTATAACATCTGTCTGTCTGTCCATCTGTCTTTCTGTATTATAATATCCATCTGTCTGTCTTCTATATGATAATATCTGTCCGTCTGTCTTTCCGTCTGTCTTTCTGTATTATAATATCTGTCTGTCTGTCTTTCTATATTATAATATCTGTCTGTCCGTCTTTCTATATTATAATATCTGTCTGTCTGTCCGTCTGTCTTTCTGTATTATAATATCTGTCCGTCTGTCTGTCTGTCTGTCTTTCTATATTATAATATCTGTCTGTCTGTCCGTCTGTCTTTCTATATTATAATATCTGTCTGTCTGTCCGTCTGTCTTTCTGTATTATAATATCTGTCCGTCTGTCTGTCCGTCTGTCTTTCTCTATTATAATATCTGTCCGTCTGTCTGGCTGTCCGTCTGTCTTTCTATATTATAATATCTGTCTGTCTGTCCGTCTGTCTTTCTGTATTATAATATCTGTCCGTCTGTCTGTCTGTCTATATTATAATATCTGTCTGTCTGTCCGTCTGTCTTTCTATATTATAATATCTGTCTGTCTGTCTTTCTGTATTATAATATCTGTCCGTCTGTCTGTCCGTCTGTCTTTCTGTATTATAATATTGGTCCGTCTGTCTGTCTTTCTATATTATAATATCTGTCTGTCTGTCTGTCTGTCTTTCTCTATTATAATATCTGTCTGTCTGTCTGTCTGTCTTTCTCTATTATAATATCTGTCCGTCTGTCTGGCTGTCCGTCTGTCTTTCTATATTATAATATCTGTCTGTCTGTCCGTCTGTCTTTCTGTATTATAATATCTGTCCGTCTGTCTGTCTGTCTTTCTGTCTGTCTGTCTTTCTATATTATAATATCTGTCTGTCTGTCCGTCTGTCTTTCTGTATTATAATATCTGTCCGTCTGTCTTTCTGTATTATAATATCGGTCCGTCTGTCTGTCTTTCTATATTATAATATCTGTCTGTCTGTCTGTCTGTCTTTCTCTATTATAATATCTGTCCGTCTGTCTGGCTGTCCGTCTGTCTTTCTATATTATAATATCTGTCTGTCTGTCCGTCTGTCTTTCTGTATTATAAGATCTGTCTGTCTGTCTTTCTGTATTATAATATCTGTCCGTCTGTCTGTCTGTCTTTCTGTATTATAATATCTGTCCGTCTGTCTGTCTGTCTTTCTGTCTGTCTGTCTGTCTTTCTATATTATAATATCTGTCCGTCTGTCTGTCTGTCTTTATGTATTATAATATCTGTCTGTCTGTCTGTCTGTCCGTCTGACTTTCTGTATTATAATATCTGTCTGTCTTTCTGTATGATATTTGTCTGTCTGTTTTCTATATTATAACATCTGTCTGTCTGTCCGTCTGTCGTTCTGTCTGTCTGTCTTTCTATATTATAATATCTCTGTCTGTCATATTTGTGATGTACAATGTCTCAACTCTATTGATACTGGCCATATTAGCCAATATTTATGCATCAGCCTGATGTCAGGACTCCTTTATTAATAAAATTTCAATATTTTTTTTTATTATTATTTGTCTATTCTAGGTTTATTTCAAAGCAGACAAAACTGTATCAAGTTGTAATATTGGCCATTATAATATTGTGAGTTATAATATTTATTAGTTATGGATTATATCAATCAAGACATTAGTGCATTATTTTCCTTTTTTAAAATTATTATTTATGTATTATTTAATATATCAAGATAAGATATTTTTAGTGAATTTTGAGTAAAGAATGTCAGCATTTTTTGTGTAAATTTGCTTAATGTGTATGTAAAATCACTATAATATGTTTTAAAATATTTTAAAGCAGGCAATGTACATTTATCCATTCATTGATGAGATGTTTTGGATCAGGCTGACGCTGATCTCAAAAATCCATGTCAAAGTACCATCTCATTTGCCTAGATATATTGATCTACTATGAATTGTTTGACTTTATATATTTTTTTAATTTAATGAAGGTTTCATTTACATGAGGAAAGAGTAATATTAGTAAAATGAATGTTTTAGGCTAACATAATAAACCGGATAATGGGCATCTGATGTTAATTAGCAGGCAGAGCACTGCCTTTAAACCCGTAGACCAGAGGTCAGGCTCTAAATTAACCGCCTATTGACCGGACAATCATTATGTCATAATGAGTGCTGGGGGGGGGGGGGCAGAGGGTCTAACATAATTATTCCTTCCTCTCATTGGACAGCAGGTGTCTCTGTGCAGTAAAGCACCTTGACTAATAGTTCCTGTCTGTCGAATATAGATGGAAATAATAATATTCACTTATAGGCCATTAGAAATAATCTAGAAAAGGTTGAAGTTTTTTGTGGGGCAAGGTGACTTTCCATGTCATTTCTCAGTTCACACTAAGAAAGTGAAAATGCCATGTGATGCAACACAGCCAATCAGAACATATTTGATGTTTAATATATACTGTTATGTGGAGCAGGATTTTGGACCGGTGAAATTGTGTAGTGGGCGAGGCTACCCAGAACAACATGGAGAAATAGAAACCCAACAAAATTACATGTCAATTATTTTTTTGTTTGATTGTGACTGTTATTGACACAAGAATTGAGGGTACGTTTACACGACAACAATATTCTAAAAATAGAAAAAAGTTTTTCCTTCACATTTTTTTAATGTACAGACGACAACATTGTTAAAACGATCCCTATTCACACGGATCTGTAAAAAAAAAAAAAAAAAAAAAGCTGTATTATCCTGCCAGGCCAGTAGTTGGCGATGTCACTTTGTAAAGAAACACTAAAGGACTATAGACTGAACACGTATACCGGTATTGTTTTCAAAAAGTTTGCATTTTTAGGCCCCCAAAACACTGTTGTCGTGTAAAAGAATGGCCAAAACACATAAAATGTTTTCTGTTTTTAGTTAAAAACGGCGCTGTGTAAACGGCCCCTGCATATTACATAGCAGCTTTTATTTGATATCTTTTATCACTTGTCACTTTATTGTATCAAATGAGGAATGAGGGCACGATGTTAACCGTGCTATAGAGGGAAAAAAGTCAAAATAGAAACCAGCTACTTGTTCCTTACCTCAGTCTTGACCTGACAAACAATTGTAGCTGCTATTTGCAAATTTTAGGTTATTTTTTGTAAGAAAAGTCAAAGGAAGGAAGAGAGATCCACAAATAGCACGCTCATGTTCGGCTCTCTGAAATAGATGAACTGTGGCTGTCTTTGAAGCTTTGATACGGTTCAATCGTTTGTTGTTCCTGAAGGTTAAAGAATCAAGTGAGCTCTGTCAAATCGAGTGTCTTTGAACAGAAATCAAAACGCTTTCCTCTGCGATATGACACATGTATCCAATAAAAGAGATGCAGTGCATCCAGAGTCTAAATGTGTGTGTGTGTGTGTGTAAGGATAAGGAATGTAATGTAATGTAGCATAAGGAACTATGTGCTTCTGTTGTTTTTACTGTACTTTTTCTGTGGATTTGAACGACAGTGTCTTTATAGACCTTATTCGCCAGAGAAACAAGTGCGCCGCCATCTTTATAATATTGTCTTTGAACTTCTGTTTTTGCGGTAGCTCTGTATATTTCTATGGCATTGCTGTCAAAGAATAACTAGCTGGTGAAGTAAATTTACTTGTTGTAGAGTTAACAAAAGTTATTATGAGCATTGTATGTTTAAAGCAGATGTCTTAACAAATGTCAGTAGACCGGGAAGATTTTAAAACGATCAGTTCATTCACAAATACGTAAGATCACTGTGGAAATACAAACCGGAAGACAAAAGACAACGAGCGCAGCGCTGAAAAGGGGCGGAGCTACATAAGGACTGTTCGCTTAATTTTTTCTTCAAGATCTATCTTGCCTTTTTCAGTGTCAGACACTCCTATATTTTCTCTCTTTCTTTCACACGCACACACATTCCAGTTTAGCCCTAATGCAATTTCAGCGGCACAGTAAGCCCCTGGTCCGAATAATCCTTTCTTTTCTCCCCTCACCTAATGAATATTTAAAAGACTGAGTGAATATTTAAAAATATTCAAAAGGCTCTGTCCGGTCATGGCTATATAACTGTGGCTGTGGTGATTTTGGTTTTCATTTTAGAAAGCTAAGCACTTTGAACAAATGTTTTGTCAGGTAACCTAAAAAATGTTGTAACATCTAAATTAATTGATTTTATTCAAGTCAAAATTTTGTCTTAAATCAGTGAATCGACTACATTAGTTTTTATCAGTCAGCGATACAGTTCTACTGGTTTCATGCTTTCAGCACCAAAGTCAAGGGTTTGATTTCCAAGTAAAACATTTTAATATCTGCTTCAATTGTGTATTAAGAAAGTAAATGTCAATTTTTTTCTTGTTGCCATTAAAATGTTGATTTGCTTGTGAAACAGATCCTGAGTCGCGTGTTCAGGTGACAGTGGACCAACAGATACATGGCTCTGCTTCCATTTGGAAAAGGCTTGTTGACTCTAATAGATTCATATGACCGTGTGTGTGTGTGTGTGTGTGTGTGTGTGTAGGCGTGTAGGCCACGGAGTTCAGCACGCCAGCCGCTTCCATAACTAGATCTGTCGAGTCTTTTATATCTCCGTTGCTGGCCTGACCACCACAGACCACATTTAATCAATACGCGTGTGTGTGTGTGTGTGTGTGCGTGCGTGTGTGTGCGCACTTGCTTTTATTTACTGCATTGTGATCAATAACAAGTATTATTTTCTGTCCGCCTGTTTCTCTCCCTCCTTTTTAAAGTGTCATGATTTTCTGTGCAGGTGGTTCATTTCAGATATGACTCGGTCATATAAATGTAATCACAATTCAGACATATGCACAAGCCACTGACAGTGGAAAATGGGTGGCTCTCTCTTTCTTTCTATCTTTACATATATATATACACACACACACACACACACACACACACACACACACACACACACACACACACACATATATGTCTGTGCGTATTTCTTCTTTTATTTTTTTGTCTGTTCCCTCCTTTTTTTTGATGACGTGCCAATTCCCATCCTGCGCTATTTTCTTTTCTTTCATTTGAGTAGATTCTCTTTTATGTACAGCTGCTTAACTTACTTGTTTTCCTTACTGGATGGATGTGTGTGTGTGTGTGTGTGTGTGTGTGTGTATGTTGTGCGCCGTGTGCCCACCGCCCTTCCTAAGGTCCTTTATATTTTTAGTCGGACAGGAGATGTAAGTGTTAATTAGAGAGCCGAGGGCTTTTTGTCGACTGACAACCCTTTTAGTAATGAAATAATGGTGGGGGGAACAAGTGCGGCTTATTGCACGTTTCTGACTTCAATTACAGCCAAGATCCTTTTTTTCCGTTCCTTTTGAGTTATAGAGGAGAATTTCCTCCATCCCCGTCTGCCCCCCTCTTCCCCCAAAACTATCTTTGGGAAAATAAATAAAAGGATGTTCAGACAAGAGGAGAGTGATTCTCTTAAACAGACATCAAATGTGAGAATTTCTGAAGGCGGCTTCCGTTTTCAGAGCTTTTGCAACAAAAGATTCTGCTCTAGTTTTCAATTTTACTACAAAAGCTGTGAATACAAATAAGACAATGTTTCTGAAACAACATAGTTTTTTGCAATCTGTCATTCTGTTTTTCTGTCTGTCTATCTATATCTCTCTATCTATCTATCTGTCTGTCTGTCTGTCTGTCTGTCTGTCTGTCTGTCTATCTATCTGTCTGTCTAGGGCTGGGCTATGAATCAAATTTTATTTTATTGAGTTTGGCTTCCAACGATTAGAAAACAAGACGTTATAAAGATTTATTTATTTTAATATTGTTTTTTAATGTGTATGCATGATGTTTCCAAAGTCAATGAGTAATCATGTTAAAGGGATAGTTCACCCAAAAGTTTTGTCATCATTTACTCACCCTCAAGTTGTTCCAAACCTGTATAAATTTCTTTGTTCTGCTGAACACAAAAGACAGGCAGCTTTGGGGCACCATTGACTTCCATGGTAGGAAAAAAAAATACTATGGAAGTCAATGGTGCCCCCAAAAATGTTCAATTTCCCACATTCTTCAAAATATCTTCCTTTGTGTCATTTTTACATTCCTTTGAGACATTTTTACAGGTTTGGAACAACTTGAGGGTGAGTAAATGATGACAGAATTTTCATTTTTGGGTGAACTATCCCTTTAAATGATCTTGTTCTACATATTGACCAAAATCATGATGATGATTTTTGCTATAATCGATCAGCCCTACTATTTACATAATATACATAAGACATTAATATTTCAGACAAAATTGTAAAAAAAAAAAAAAAAAGATTTCCAAAAGTAGCAAGAATGATTTTTCCTTGCCAGCTCAAAGCACTCCGTGAGCTTTCTGCTCCAGCTCTACTTCGGGTTTCTTCCTCGCTGTTGAGAGAAACTTGCTCAAAATGATTGTGGCGAGAGCATAACATAATCAAACATAATCACTCCAAAAAAATCCAGTACTCTCTTGGAACGGCGCTCTTCCAGTCAAATTAGAGGACCTGAACTGAGATTATAAAGTATAGCAGTGTAATTTGTTTTATTTATTTATATAAGTTTTAAGAAATGTAACCACTCTGATTCAGTTTAAATGTAACTTAATGAGTCCAGTTCTTTTAAAGTTACCATCATTTCATTTTATTTTTATTTTAATTTTTTCCAGATATAATTATCTTATGTAAAACTCTTTTGTCACTAAATCGAGGGATTCTGCTTGGTCCATTTTTTCAGTCACTACTTTTTTAAATTTGTTCTGTCGTTATTTTAACTGCAATCACGGACTGATTTTAAGCATGTTTAAGCAGCTCATGTACTTCTGTAAATAGCCGGCTAGCAGTTGTGTACAGTTATTTCTGCTGATTTTCATGCTCATAGAATAATCTCCTTCTCTTTCTCTTCCTCCATCTGTCTCTTTATCGCTCATTCTCGCTCTCAGGGTGGACCCCATCTCGTACGACACTCCCAAGCCCGGTGGCCACACGCGTTTTGTGTGCGTGTCAGACACACACTCACGGACAGATGGCATCCAGATGCCTTACGGGGACGTTCTCCTGCACACAGGGGACTTCACCGAGCTGGGCCTGCCCTCAGAGGTCAAGAAGTTTAACGACTGGTTAGGTAAAGAGCTGCGATTAACCACCGTTTAACCCCCTCGCATCACATCCGACCCTCACACACGCAGGGTTTAGTGACGTGTGAAGTGGTGGTGACAGGTTTTAGTGACTGAAGCTAATGGTCAGAAGAAGCTGAGTTTCTCCTTTCAGCATCTGTCAGCATAGCAGAAAGTGTTCAGTGAGCTGTGTGCATCATTACTGGATTTTTTTTTTTTTTTTTTTGTTCAGTGAAGAATTCTAGGTACTATAAGTTATTTTATGAGGTGTTTATGCTGGTTTTGGTTTGTCAAAAATAGTCATTTTATACTCATTCAGAAGTTTGGTGTCAGTAAGAATTTTTTCAAAAATAAATTAATACTTTTATTCAGCAAGAATTATAAGAAATGTTTATTGAGCAAATCAGCATATTAGAATGATTTCTGAAGGATCTTGTGACACTGAAGACGGCAGAAATGTCTGCTGAACAGCTTTGTCATCACAGGAATAAATTACATTTTAAAATTATATTAAAATAAAAAAGTTATTTTAAATTAGAGATGCACTGGTCGACCTGCCATAAATCAGTTTTTATTATCTCTATTCCGGACTTGCACACAAACTGCATTGCAATCATTTCCCAAAATGTAATTTGTGTGGAAATATTACGAAGTCTGTAACAGAACTTTAACACAGGCCAGAGATGTGACACTTTAAAAAGACAGACACAAAGAGGAGAGCTGGCAGAGAAAATACTACCAGGCACAAGTTCACTGTTCACAATGTTTGGAATATTGGAAGAAAAATAGCAGTACTCAAAGAAACTACTGCTGTTTGGTAAGCGCCACCTACTGTCAGAGTGAATTTGCATTTTCATTCAGTCCGTCTGCTGTTTTTGTTTTGTGCAGGTGTGTCTTATGTAGCATAATTTCATAAATCTAAAGTCAGACCATTCTGTTTTTGCTTTAAATCTTGAAAAAAAAATTACAGTCTAATTAAAAAAACAACTGCTCATGCTACATGTGTGTAGCATCTTTGTTTGGATCATGATTAAAATGCAGTGATTGCCTCTAATTTCCATTGGCTACAGATATTTTTTTGTTTAAGGCCTGTTTGCCTGTTATAGAGCAAATAAAAAACAAATAAATTTGCTTAAAGCTGCAGTCCGTAAGTTTTGCCTCTTTGTCGCCATCTCTGTTTGAAACCTGCAATTGCAGTTGTTTGCAGAATTATAATCTTTACGTGGGTTGTGCCTCGGCACGGCTCCTCAGCGTGGATGAATCTAATGCTGTCAGTCACCACATTGGAGTGGATACTGTACTTCAGAATCACAGATTGTAGTCTTGAAGTATGACCAAAATAAGAATTTTCACTGGAAAATGTCATCTGAACAAGTAAGTAACATATCTGCCACTTTTGTTCTGACCAACTGAGGAAAAAAAGCATTACAATAAATCGCGCTGCCAATGGTGATTTAAATCTAACGATCGCTTAGCTCATATCGCATCAAACCATGCAAATTATTATTATTGTTATACTTTGTTCTCAAACTGTTAATGTTAACAACATCAGCGTTGCGTCACTATGTGTATTTAGTGTGTATTAGCGTTACCTGTAGATTTCAATTTCTGTACAGTCTAATCTCTAACGTTAATTTGTCATACCATACAATCCGCCATCCAAATGATAAGTTTAATTATTGCAGCTGCTGTGAGAAAAGTCTATAAATGATCCGCCTCACATGATATAGCTTACTAGCTGGGACTCGTTCTTTATGTAGACAGACGCGAAGCAATGACGCAAAGACAAATGGCGACAAGCTCGAATTTCCTGCGAAAACCAACCAGTACCACCCGAATTATAAAACATAATTACAAGCTTATGGTAAGGAGATAGTTTTGAACACTGGCTGGTTATGCACTTGCTCAAAAATTTATTTTGGATGATTTTTAACCAAAAAAAGTTACAGACAGCAGCTTTAAACAGAGAAAAAAAAATTGGCAATCGGTATCGGAATCAGCCAGTTTGCTTGTAAAGGAATGAAAAATCATGATTGGTGCATCACTATTTTAAATGGTAATGACTTTTGACAACATTACTGTTTTACACCAAATAAATGCAGCCTTGGTGAGCATAAGAGATGTTTAAAAAAGTCTTACCGAACCCAAACTTTAATGTTGTATCTGTGCCACTGTAGCTCATATTGATTGATTGATAGAATATTAGTAATCCAGAATCCTTTACACTAGAAGTGTCCAATTTTGCATCAGTTTGAGGCTATTTACTAAAACGGACCAATCAACAACAGTAAAAATGAAGGAAAAATCCATTGAAAATAATTCTAATGACTTTGAATGGGTTATGTAATTAAATATTTTGTACAAAATGGTAATATTTATAAAACAACTGTATATACATGATTAGAAACCAAAAATACATACATAAAATTCATAATAGAAAAATATATTTATATTTTTAAATACTTTTTGTTTTGTTTTTTTCAGACTGACTAGGACAATAGTGGCAGGAAAGACAGTTCTGTTGATTATAAATGGTGTGATCTCTTTTTTCTTTTTATCTGATGTAGACAGTGTGAGAATTATTTTGTATTTTCAACATGACATTCTAATTACAGATTCATAGGAGAGCAATGGGTACTTCATTAGCAACTAATTATGCTTATTTGTGTAGGGTTAAATTCAACATGATTCTATGTGTAAGAATAATCCTCTGAGAAAATGATGTAGAATACAGATGAAGAAATAAATGAAGATCGTGAATATAACCATTTTTAGCTTCATTTATTTATTCTATCTATAGAAAATATTAAAGAATTTGCTAACGTTTTACATTCACATTCTACACAGATGGATAATAAATATTACACTAGGTTTTAGGAAACCTTAGCGTAATTTGCGATTTATAGATGATTGTCTGCTAATTAGTAGTATATTAAATAACCATCTGTCAGTAAGTATTGCATAAGTATGTCTCCAGTCAAAAAACAAATCATGCTTTTCTAGACAAATGTATGATTTATTTTTGACAAAAAGCCTCAGATCGTAGCCAGCTTGCAGCACGTGGCCGTCACAGACGTTCTTACTGACACACTGCCAGATTGATAGATTTGAAATTGAAACATCAGTCCTGACTTCCATAACTGTTGTTAATATATCTGTTTGGAGGCCCTTGATGCGTGACATGCTCTCATTATTTTGAGCTATAGCACAGCGAGAGTATCACACACATACACACAAAATCTAGTTATGTAGTGTGTCAGCATGCATGGAGTTCATAATTTGCATAAGGTCTTTTTGTACTGCACTCTATTTATACCAAATCTTATTTTTATCTAGGAAATTTTCCTTGTAATGTGTTTTCATTTCAGTTAGAAAGTCATAAAGTTCCTGCATTTGCACTGTTGGTTATTTGAGTATATATTAAGCTTTAATGGAAGCTACTTTTATATGGTATTTTGTTTACTGATGATGACTAAAAGAAAATGTTAAAGTGCCAAATACAGAATATTTAACTTTACCACTCTTTACAAATACTGTGGTATTACCATTGTTTTTTGGACATTAGACTATACTATGGTAAAATCATTTTTTATGATGATATCTTGAAGCTGTGTATATACCAGGGTACTGAATGATTTCCATGTTTGTGTAAAATTGTATTTAAATGGTAATTTAATGTACTTCAAACAGTACAATAGTATTACCATAGTTCATGTCCAAAAAAAAAGATAATATCGTGGTATTTTTTATTTTGACATTCGATTGGTTCCTTGAAATGTAGTTTAAGAAGTTCCTGGATTGTTTTGATCATGTATGTAGTAAATCCTGTACCTCAAATCCTTTTTGATCCTGTGCTTTGGTTGAGGTGTAGATCAAAACCCATGTGATTAAATCAAACGGTTGCCGGCTCTGACATCCTGAGCTCTATTGGCGCCAGGGAGTCCTGGGCCGAGGGTTTGGGATGTTGGCACCTGATGCAGCCATAAAGCGGTCACATTGACCCTGTGGAGCCTCTCACACCCCTGACCTTCAGACCAGCGAGCCTGGTGTATTGTCATTTGGCATCTCGACTTGAGCCATGTGCCACAACTATTCAATGATCAGAGCAATATACAAGTTAAAAGTGCTAAAAAATTGCAAGTTTCACAATAGGTTTGTATTCTCACAATAGGTGCTATGAAAAACAAATGTTAACATAAACTGTCTTCTACGATTTCTCTTTCAGCTCAGCTACTCTTCTGGTTTAGCAACGGTTTAAAGAGAATCTTGCTAAGAAAGTTAAAGTCAATATGTTTGCAACTTACCTGATTTGAACGGTTTGATTCAGTGAATTGGGTCATTCAGAAATTAGATTTGCTGATTCACTTAGTCCTCACTCATATGTGTTTATAAAATTCTGTCATTGTACTACTTTTTTTTTACTTGGCAAAATATATAGCAATATTTATAAAATAACAATATATTTAGTTAAATATACTGCATTTCCCATTGTTTTCAATGCAATATTTTTAGGTTTTATTAATTACTTGTTTGTATGTTTTCAGATCCTCAATTTTGGCCAACAAAACTGCTCTGTTTTTTTATATAAAATGAGAATTTAGTTAGAAACTTGTGCTGGTTGCTTGTAGCTTAGCTAACTACACTCAAAACAAATGCTGGGTTGTTTCAACTCATGCTTGGATCCATTTTTAAATTCAATTTTTGGTCCCACTTTATATTAGGTGTCCTCAACTATGTACTTACATCAAAAAATAAGTACAATGTACTTAATGTGTTTATATTGTATTGCAAAACACTTCTGCTGATATTGAGGTGGGATACGGGTAAAGTTAGGGACAGGTTTGGTGGTATGGGTAGATTTAAGGGTGGGTTGGGTTGGATTGGATTGTAATGGTTGGGTCAAAAACAGAAATTAATTACAGATGTAATTACATGCAGGTATTTTAGAATACAAGTACAATGTAGAAACATGTATGTACACAATAAGTTCATTGTGTCAAATGATTAAAGGGTTAGTTCACCCAATTTCAAATCACTGCTTCATGAAGCTTCGAAGCTTTACAAATCTTTTGTTTCAAATCAGTGGTTCGGAGCGCATATCAAACTGCCAAAGTCACTTGATTTCAGTAAACGAGGCTTTGTTACATTATAAGTGTTTCGAAATTTCAGTGGTTCATGTGACTTTGGCAGTTTGAGCTTCATAAAGCAGTGTTTTGTAATCGCCCATCACTAGATATTGTTGAATAAAGTCGTTGTTTTGTTTTTTTGGCACACAAAAAGTATTCTCGTCGCTTCATAATATTAAGGTTGAACCACTGTAGTCACATGAACTGTTTTAAATATGTCTTTAGTAGCTTTCTGGGCGTTTGAAAGAGTTAATTATCTTGCTGTCAATGGAGGCCTCACTGAGCCATCGGATTTTATCAAAAATATCTTAATTTGTGTTCTGAAGATGAATGAAGGTCTTACGGGTGTGGAAAGACAGGGGGAGTAATTAATGACAGAATTTTTATTTTTTGGTGAACTAACCCTTAAATTTAAATGTAAGTACATAATAGTTAAGGCGACCTATTGTAATATAAAGTGGAACCAAATTTTTTAACCCAATGGTTGGGTTTGTCCATATTTGTCCTAAACATGGGTTAAAACAATCCAGCATTTTTTAGAGTGTACTTTTAACTATAGTTTAGATATTTAATTAATTTTAAGTAATCCTGGCAAGTTGCCATTTCAAAGTAGCTTCCCTGGCACTTGTATTTGTACTTGCAGAGCTTGATTTTTGACGTCACAGGCTCTTAGTTTGTCCTTCGCCTCGTCATTCCATCCATGCATACTCTCTTGTCACACACGGTTGAAATAGCGCATCAGAAGGGATGAAACGGAGAGAGCTGTCAGCAGTCTTTCCATCCCTCCATCTATCAACGTACTTGATGCCACATTTTTTTTCGTATCCGGCATGTGACACCAGCAGCTTTTGAAGTGCCTGGTGGTCGAAGAACGCTCCGACTTTCTTATTATTCACATCCCAAAGGAAACCTGACGATGAAATTATTTTTCACATCATCGCTTTTTGTTGTAAACACACATCTGGGTGCCGATAGATAATCTCATGACGGCTGAAAGCTGTCTTCTGTCAAAAACATGTTTGGATAAAAGAGTTTAGGCACTTTAAAACAAATCGTTCCCTCGAACATGACATGATGATGGAGTAGTTTATATAAGCCTTTTGACGAACTCAAAGAATGTTGCTCAGATGAGCCTGTAGTGGATCTTCGGGAAAACTGATTTTTTGTGTTTTTATTATCCGAGCCAAAGCATTTCGGTTATATTTTCCCTAGTTCCGTAGTATAAATGCTTGCATTTCTTTCCAAGGTCGCTACTTTGTTCTTTAGCAATGGGGGACAAATGATACAGGAGAAAAAAAACATGAAGGGACTTTATAAATGAAACTTGCAAGGGGAAATTGGTGTTGTTTATATTAGACCTTCTAAATACTGCTGGGTTTGTCATTCCTCTCTTTTTTCCTCTCTCTCTCTCTCTCTCTCTTTCATTTGCTTCATTTACCATGCATTTTCTTGAAGCTTAGATTGCTTTTGTTTGTTTTTCTGGCAAGAAAGCC
This sequence comes from Hypophthalmichthys molitrix, assembly GCA_037950675.1. NCBI lineage: Eukaryota > Metazoa > Chordata > Actinopteri > Cypriniformes > Xenocyprididae > Hypophthalmichthys > Hypophthalmichthys molitrix. The sequence continues at coordinate 33,250,615 of CM075498.1, read as the reverse complement.
CAGCCGCTAATCGTTGTCATTGATCATGGTTTTTGTTGATAAGTGGGATCGATTCTTAGGAATCGTTCAGTGGGAATGAGGTTTCTTTGCTAAAGTTCAGTTCTGCTCAATATCTCGCCCGTGAGATCTGACCTGTGCTTCTCCGCACGGGATTCATGGGTGCAAACATGGATCTGTGCACCATAAATAAGGAGCTTTTCTAGGTCTTGACTTCGTTTGTCTGAGTTCACTGTTTATTTCTTTGATCAATGCAGGACAGCCAATAGATTCCGTGTCAAACAGATCAGCTTTGTTCCTTTGTTTTGCAATGTTGTGAGAGCAGCAAAAGAAAGTATTTGCACGGTTTTAAACAATAGATGCTGGGATATAGGGGTAGATCACCCTAAAATGACAGTTCTGTTATAATTCACTCATCCTCGTGTCTTTGCAAACCTTTGACCTTTGCTGAATTGAACAGGAAAGGTTTATTTCTGAAGAATATCCTGCATGCTCTTTACAATAGGGCACATATGCATCAAAAAAGTATCTTAAAGTAATTACCAAAATTTAAGCTGTTACTTGCTTTATCTACCTCTATCTACCTCTCCAGTAGGGGTGGGTGATATGACCAAAATCCTATAATCTTATATCATGATATGAGTAATTTTATTTCATGATAGTTATTTCTGCTTTAAATAAGTTTTGGTTATATCAATATTTTGATACCATTGAAGTTTCATAAATCTCATCACCAATTTCACAAAAAGTCTAAAACTAGCCCAACTAACATAAGTAAAAAATACATAAATAAATAACTTTTAACTTTTACTTGTTGCTCAAGACAAGTAAGCAGTCAGTGATAAAACAGGAACAAAGAAATTAATAATTACAAGCAATAGGATAAAAAACTACAGTAGAATAAAAACACAAATGAAATAGACCTACCTGAAAAACTTAAAGCACTAGATAGGCATATAAATAGGCTACTACATAAATTGTCTAAAGTAGGGCTGTCAATAAATTATTATTTTTTTAAAGTTACGATTAATCGCACACCCGTAATCGCAATTAATCGCACACTTATCATGAAATTAAGCATACACCATTTATCTTGTTTAACACGTACATTTTGCCATCATTGCCTATATCCAGCAAAGTAAACCATCAGATTTAAGTGTGATATTCACAAAACTCTATTTTTCAGCTTTTTTCAGGTTCAAGAATTCACAATGTATAGTAGGCCTGTGTGCAACAGCAAAGAGCTTGTTTACATTTTAGACAAGTCAAGTTGCGATACTGAACAGGACCACATGGAGATGCCAAAGAAACCTAAACCGACCGCCTTGACCTGCATATATACTAAAGTACACAGCAACATACACAGGACAAATCCAAACATTATCCTGAATGTGTGTGAAAACAACGTGAATGTACTGAAATGAGTCTGTGCATAAATACAATGTGTGATCAGTGCGTCGAGAGCGCTCATACATGATTTGTTTGCGCATCAATATAACAGACTCACGCGTGCTTAATGTACGGCTCCAGTACGTCACCACAATCGTCTTTACTTTGATTGCAATCTTCATCCATCAATTTTCATAGCAAGAAGCTGGTTTGCTTTATCCACCCGAGAAACATAGTTTTCATATCATCTGGTCATACATACTTCACTGTCTTCACAAGTTACAAAAGTGATTCAGTCAAGAGCAATGAAATTGTTTAATTAATGGCACAGACGGCAGCAAGTATATATTAGGCTGCTGTCACTTTAAGACCGAAAGCACTGATCTAATATATAGATACACATGCGCTTTCAACTGTTTGCGTTCACTTAGACATAAACGACTGTGTTTGTGGATACTCACAAAGATGTGCATTTTGACACATTAAGTGAAAGTGAAGCATTCCGGTTATTTTTTCGCAATAAGCACGATTAACTCGTGTGCGTTCAAGCCCAATAAGTTGCCAAAAAGAACTCCATTCAGTACTCGCGCTGTATGAGCAGCGGCTTTATGTGTGCGTGTTTCATGTGTTCACTCCGAAACAGTTTCTCAGACAGCGCGCATATGCTAAAATGAGTCCTCGCTGCTTATTGCACTTGAACGGTTTAAAATCACTTGTTTTTTAATCTGCAAGGCTTAAAAAGCATTCAAATGATAAGCTTTTGTGACGCCACAGCACGGCAACGTCATGTGAGTGTAAGCGCAATATAGACGATTGAAGCTTCGAAGCTTTAATAATTTACATTAATAATTTATTTATTATTTATAAATGACATTTGATATATAAATATAATTTATATAACTTATAAATATTATAATTTTATTTTGCCATTGTTGCTACCATTTTACAAAAGTGACGAAATACCTCTTCTAAATATATTTGCTTATCATAAGTTAATTGTTTTGCGTAAAATATGAATCAGTCCGATTCATGAATGATTCAAACATGTATTGCAAACCAAATAAAGTGATTTCTTCAAAAATCAGACAATTTGAATAACAGCTTACATTTTGCTCTGTTTATCACAAAAGTAGATTTTTATCGATACTTTTATGATGCTTTTTTGACCCTGTGCCCATTTCCTTCATAATATGAAAAAGTGAACAGGATATTCTTCAAAAATGAATGTTTTGTGTTAAATGAAAGACGAAAAGAAGAATTCTAGTTTGGAAAAACCTGATGACAAGTAAATAATGACAGAGTTTTCATTTTTTTAGGTGTACTGTTCCTTTAATTTACGATTGAACTTTTTGTGATTTGTGCTGTTGGGCTTTCTGGTGCCATGTGCTCATTGTTTTTAATTCTATTCATCAAATCCCACATGTTTTTTTGCAGCAGCGGTTCGAACAACTTGACGAATGTGATTGCGCTGCTCTGTTTTCAACAAAACACACATGTTCTCTACCAGCCATCCTTCAGTTACAGATGTTTACGGTGTGTAGTTTATTTTCACTAATTTGATTTACATTCATTACACACAGCGATTGCCAAACTGTGCCCCTCGCCCGTCCTCTGATGTAAATCAAATTCAAACAGTGAGGCTAAACCCAAATCCCTTTGACTTTAAGCAGTTTCCCATACTCCACATACCTTCCCATATGTTCCTCCTCAGCTTCTTCAAAGTAATAATCAGAGTTTATACTCACAGTCCTCTTTGAAAAATACATTTTGATGGCAATAAAATGTTGTAAAAATCCCTGCGGGGACGCAGAAGATGCAGTCGGTGGGGAGGTAATTGCATTCTAGGCCTTTTTCTGCCGTAGAGAGGCTGGCACGAAGCTCGTCCGCTGGGGGTTTGTGATTCGGTTTTGTGCAACTGGAAAGCTCCATGTAAATGGATCCGTGATGGCGTTTGGCTGACTGCGGACCGCGGAGCTGAGAGATGGGCTCCTGTTATTAGATTAGACTGGGATTTATGATATATCCCAGTCTATATAGTGCAGAGTGCGTAGAAGGAGCAAGAAAGTAGATTAAACTGCTGGGAAAGTGTTTACTTTTAAATCAGTTTATCTTTTTATTTTCTTTATACTTCGGTCAAGTGTTTTGCTCCTTTCTGATGCCTTTACAGTTCCAAATTTAATTGGCTTTTATTGTTTCCCAAAAAAGAGACACTTACAATTCAAACCGCTAAAAAGCCTTCATTAAACTGGGTATTTCAGGCTACGTCCACACGAAGCCAGAGCTTACCCTATCCGATCTTTTTTTTTTCCACGTCTCAAGAAATATCTGCGTCCACACGAAACCACTGAAACGACTCAAAACGATGTAGTATACATGCCAGACCAGTATGTGGTGCTGTAATTCTGTGACAGAGATACACTTAAAACAGCGAATAAGACTTGGAGCATGCGCATAAACCTTGCGCGCTGTATACAAACTATAGTAAAGTTTAGAAATAACGCTTTATTTTGGCTCAGTAGCTTCTGCAGTACGAACACAAGCATCTAGAGTCTGCTGTTGTTGTTGTTGCTGTTTTGTGCTGTTAGCGGCATCTGACTAGGGTCGACACGTGGGGTGATGACATCATCGTTTCACAAAATATACGGATAGGCTGTCCACACGAAAACGCAAAGACGGTGTTTTCAGATTTATCCACTCTGGGACCCGGTTTCAAAAAATAGCGGTTTCACCTTCCGAAAACGCCGGATCCGTGTGGACGAAATGCCTATCCGATACAAAATTTGTATGTATTCACAAAAACGCGTCTCCGTGTGGACGGGGCCTCATAGTAGATTTTTTTTTTTTTTTTTTTTAAAGAGAATAAATAATGGTCTGCAAAGAACACCTTCAAACATATTATTTTATAGAGCTTCTGAGCATACCAGATTTGTATTTTTTATTTTTTTATAAAAAAACAAAAAAAAAATCTTTGATTTTTCATTTTCAGTCCCATTTTGCTTTGTGTTCTGTCTGAAAAGCGTCTTGTTTCATCCGTATTTTGGTTGGTGAAATATTTGTGTTCTTTTGAAGCATTCCATATGTGTTATGCAATCCACTGAGAGATGATCTGTGTGTGTGTGTGTGTGTGTGTGTGTGTGTGTGTGTGTGTGTGTGTGTTCCGGTCTGAGGATTGGCACATCGCGAAAACGCACTCTTTCTGTTTGAGTTCTGTAAAGAACAACTTCCCCTGTTGCATTATCCTGATGTACCAGCACAAAAGAGCTATGCTGTGAGGATGGAGGCTGAGGTGAGAAAGGGAAAGAGGAAAAAGCCTTTAAAATGCAGCGGCTGTGACTTTAATAAATATTTGTTGCTGTTCAGGATTGCTGTTGTGTTTTTTAGCACACTTTCTACAGAATGGAAAAGAAAGGCCATAATGGCCTGGAAGACACATACTGTATCTAAATCTGTGACTAAAAGTATTTCTGAGATGTTTTAGCTGAAAGGTTTTTTAGCCAAAGTTGTCCAGGAAAAAAAGTAGACTTTAAACAATACATCAGCTGTTATAGACAGTAGTGTGAATAGAGAGGTAAAGAAAAATACTTTGGTGTATGTTTTGTTGTAATGGCCTGTTTTCACTCGCAGAGTCCTGTTTTTCATTATCTGACTTTTCTTCAGGATCACAGTAACCTTACATGAACTTCAGCAGAGCATTTTAACATACATTCACACCGTGTCCTAACTAGACGTGAGTTCCATTGACAGGCAATCTGTGTATCAATTCTGAATACAAACCAGTGTGTAACTTGATGCAATCTCAGCCAATCAGAAGATGTTTAACATGCAGTTATGGGGTGCAGGATTTTGGACCAATGAGATTTCTCTGTGGGTACATTGTTAGCTTAAACTACTATTGTTAAAATTGGAACATATATACTATCACGGTTCTTCCAAACCAGTACTTAAATAGATATATATTTTTTAAAATATGTTCTTCCAATGGGATATTAAATGAACATGGATTTTTTTTATAACTTGGATTAATTACCATTAACAAAAATGATTATATTTATATTTGTAAAATAGTCAAAATATACTCTCTTTTATTATTACACATCATTTCAATTTTATATTAATAACCTATACAATATATTGATATTGGGGGAAATATTTTTTAAGTCATGAACAATGTGTTTGAACAAGTTTCAGTTGTTAAATAAAAAAAAGTGTTTAAATTCATTTTTTGACTGTTTTTATGTCAGGTGGTACAACCAAATAGTTGTATGTATATACTGTAGTTGTACCACTTGTCATGGAAAGTGTACCAACCTACCCATACTTGAAATTAGAAGTTTTTACCAGTATTTGAGAGAGATCTACAGACCTTTTAACTCTGCCACAAGGATCAGTTGGGGTTCTCTGGATAATCATATTTAATTTTATTACCTTGTCAATTTATAATAAAAGAGCCATGTTTGCAGCTGTGCCTCTTCAAATTGCTGGACAAAACTTTTTCAATTATCTCAACAGCTGATATTTATAAAATGTTTATATTAAAGGTTTCAAACCTAAAATGATGCCATAGTCTTTCGTTTTTAATTTTTTATTATTGAGACACCATTTTAAATAGTTTTCTTTAGTTCATTTGTTTGGACAGTTGCACCACCTGATATTTTAGGGGTTTAATAATGCACTTGGACACACTAGTATGCACGTCATGTCATTGACCCATATATATATATATATATATATATATATATATATGAAATATGGAAATTGATTATGAGGAAAAAGAGTTATAGTTCTGATTTAACGGATGAATTTGTTTGGTGTTGCAGGCAGCCTGCCATATGAGTTCAAAGTGGTGATCGCTGGGAATCATGAGCTGACCTTCGATAAGGATTTCATGACGGAGCTGGTCAAGCAGGATTACTATCGCTTTCCCTCCGTGTCCAAGTTGAAACCCGAGGACTTTGACAATGTTCAGTCTCTCCTGACAAACTGTGTTTACCTGCAGGACTCTGATGTCACCGTCAAGGGATTTCGAATATACGGCACACCATGGTAAGTTCCTCATGCACTTAAATCAAATGTCATTTTAAAATCTCTGAATTGAATCAGAATTGCATATTGTTGACAGTCATTTGATATTCAGAATGATGTCTATTCGCTTTGTTTTTCTGTATATATCGTCATCATCTTATACTCTGTTTATGATGATATATGTTTGTTTATCATTGTTTGGCAACATATATATTTTACAGATTTATAGATTAACATAATTTGTATCAGTGATTCATTCTTTTTTAATTTGTGAGAGAATATTACGAGAAGATTAGCCAGACTTTATGTCAGTTTTGTTTAAAAGACAAAGTGACGGCAGTGACTACATTCACAACACATTAAACCTCTGTTATGTGATCTAGATATTAGTTTGATATTATCCACTGGTAATTTGATTTACATTATTGGTCAGTATTGGTTATTGGTTAATATTATTTTTCCCGTCAGCAGAAAAGAAAAGATATGTGACTTCAGGTGGTGAAAATTCTTAGTTTTTTATGAAAGATTATATATATACACTACCAGTCAAAAGTTTGGAATCGGTAAGATTTTTAATGTTTTTAAAAGAAGTTTCGTCTGCTCACCAAGGCTGCATTTATTTAATTAAAAATACAGTAAAAACAGTAATATTGTGAAATATTATTACAATTTAAAATAACTGTTTTCTGTTTGAATATATTTTATAAAGTAATTTATTCCTGTGATCAAAGCTGAATTTTCAGCATCATTACTCCAGACTTCAGTGTCACATGATCCTTCAGAAATCATTCTAATATGCTGATCTGCTGCTCAAGAAACATTTATGATCATTATCAATGTTGAATACAGTTTTTTTCAGGATTCCTTGATGAATAGAAAGTTCAAAAGAACAGCATTTATCTGAAATACAAAGCTTTTGTAACATTATACACTACCGTTCAAAAATTTGGGGTCAGTAAGAATTTTTATTTTTATTTTTTTTCAAAAGAAATTAATACTTTTATTCAGCAAGGATGCATTAAATCCATCAAAAATGACATTAAAGACATTTATAATGTTACAAAAGATTATATTTCAAATAAATGCTGTTTTTTTTTAACTTTCTATTCATCAAAGAATCCTGAAAAAAAATATTGTACAATTGTACACAATAAATGTTTCTTGAGCAGCAAATCAGCATATTAGAATGATTTCTGAAGGATCATGTGACACTGAAAACTGGAGTAATGATGCTGAAAATTCAAAATGTTTTTAAAGAAGTCTCTTATGCTCACCAAGGCTGTATTTATTTGATCAAAACTACGGTATAACAGTAATATTGTGGAATATTACAATTTAAAATTTCTGTTTTAATACGTTTTAAAATGTATTCCTGTGAGGCTAAGCTGAATCATTACTCCAGTCTTCAGTGTCACATGATCCTTCAGAAATCATTCTAATATGCTGATTTGCTGCTTTTTATGATTTTTACATTTACATTGCTGCTTAATAGACCATTTGGGTGTTTGCAAACAGCGATGACATGTTTTGTGGGCGGAGCCTACCTGGTGGCAGAAAATTAGTTCTGCAGTCTATGGAAGCCACGAAATAAAAGAATAAAAAAAGGTAATTCTGAGTTTATATCTCACTATTCAGTTTTTTTACCCCTTGCAATTCCGAGCATTTATCTCACAATTCTGAGAAGAAAATCTGAATTGCGAGATATAAACTCGATGTTCTGCCTTTTTTTCCTCAGAATAGCGAGTTTATATCCTACAAATCTGACTTTTTTTCCTCTCAGAATTGTAATATAAACTCGGAATTGCTAGTTATAAAGATTTTCGAGATATAAACTCAAAATTGCAGGAAAGTTAGAATTGTGAGATAAAAATGTTATATGTTTAAATGTTATCAATGTAAAATGTTATAGGTTTAAATATTATTTCATGCTGTAACTGTAGGACTAATACGTTGACACCTATGAGCTGCATATATGAATATTATGTATATCTCTTGCTTACATCAAATTCATGCTTTAATGGCAGGGTTATCATTGCAGTTTTCATCAGTCCAGTCTGTTCGTTCAATGACTTTCAAACATAACCGCTTCAAAATTCTGTAAAAATGAAGACCATAATTTTTTTTGCATTCTGATTCTGACATCCAATGGCACAACGAGACACTTTTCTCTTATTCCGTGGGTTTCACCCATTTTCCTCCACTTTTTACTGCTGTTTTTCTGCCACCACAACTGCAGTGACGTTTGCTCCCAAATGGTCAGTATTTTGGTGGAAACTATGATACATTTTTTTTCAGGATTCTTTGATGAATAGAAAGTTTAAAAGAACAGCATTTATTTGAAATAGAAACCTTTTGTAACATTAAAAATATCTTTACTGTCACTTTCTGTGATGGTGCCACTGCAAACTAGAAAACATGACGGCCTGAGAAAGCACCTCTCCGTCATTCCCATACTCCATCCCTGTGTGTTTGAATTTCCTCGGATGCTCTGGTCCTCTTGGAACCTGTGTGTTTTTCTAGCGCTGCTGTGGGAATTTGCTCTATTGGGCAGCATATTTAGCTGCACCTCTGCCCTACTTCCTGTTTCCTTAGCATCCATCTAAAAAGATAAAATGGCCCTGAACTATAATTATCCCGCACAACATCTTTAATGCTTCCTGGCATTTTCTATTTTTGTGTCTTGCCCCCTAGTCTTTGTTTTCCTCTGTGTTTTTTCCCCTCTTAGGAGCCATTGTAAGATTCACCTCTTGTGCTGTCTTGGCTTTGTCTATAATTAGCTGTGAAATGGAGTAAAAAAGGGCGTTGTAGAGGGCATCCCTCAAAATGTAGCGAAGCAGACAGTGGGGAAGCGGAAAACAGAGGGAGGAAGTGGCGAAGGAAGGAAGGAAGCCCCCTGTGGCCCTTTAGCGTGAAAGCTGCTAAATGTCTGTTGTGACAGCGTGGGGTCTTGTGGGAAACAAGGGAAGGGGGCCGGCGGATGGATACTGTGATAACTCAGCACACACACACAGATGGCCGTGAGGTGGTCAGTCTGACCAGCAGCATGAGGCCTCGCTTACCAAAGCTTTGGGTGGCCCGGGTGTGGCGTGTGGCTCATCTGGCTGAGAAATTTGAGAAGCCGGCTAATTTGTATTACCATATTGTCACACCATTGAATGTGTAACATAAGTCAGAAGCTCGCTGAAGAATATCGTGACTGCAGACCAGCCGTTCACCCCAAGTGCTGCTGACTCATTCCCGAGAGTGAAAACGGAGAGAAAGAGGTCTAAAAGAAAAGAAAGATATCCATAAAGCTAGCTTGATGGATAGATGGAGACAGTAATGACATACTTTGAGACACAGAGGCGAACAGTGACAGAGGAAGGGCTGGAAAGGGAGATAGCAAGAGGACAGGTGTCAGAAAAGGGAGAAATGCATTAAAAAAATTTAGAAAGCACTGATGCAGATAGACATGGCAGTGGCTGTATTGATGGGAACACATCATGTGCAGACACGCTTCGGGAATTAAATACATCTTCACACCAGGATCTTGTTCTTGAAATTGTCAGAGATATAAAAAGAAGATTTTATTTTGTAGTATTGCATGAACATAGTCTGTTAAATGTAAAGTGAAAATCAGAATGGTTTTCAGTACCTTTTCCTCTTGTTTAGTGAATAGAAATACATTGCCTACTTTACTTTTTTGGCATGAAATCACATTCTTAAACATTCATTTACATTTTAGCATTATAATTTAGAGGAATAGTTCGCACAGAAATGAAAATGATGTCAGATATTATCAGTGAATTAGTGTCATTTTAGTAGTATTCATATACTACTATAGTATTTGTCAATCTTTTGAATTTGCATTTAGTTCTATATATTTTAAGTTTTCATTTTAGTTTGAGTTTATTTTATGCACGTTTGTCTTTTTTATTAGTTTTAATCACCAAAAATTATTTTTAAAAGTTTTAGTTTTAGATATATAGATATATTTTAGAACCATAACAGCACTGCAGTGAATAACTTAAATTTCAGTCTGTTCATCACACCAAGCTATCATATGTCTTCAGAAGACTTGGAATATATTGTATGAGTCATATGGATTTGTATTATCATACTTTTTGATGCAGATTTCATGAAATTTTGTTGTACAAAGACCTTCATGAAGATTCTTCAAAATGTCTAGTTTGTCGTTCAACATAAGAAATAAAGCCATGTGGGTTTGGATTGACACAATGATGAGTAAATTGTGTCTGTATTAACATTTTTGGTTGAACTAATTCTTTAAATTCCTTGATTTTAGGTTGCGGTTGACTGATAAGAAGTTATCATTGGCTTAAGCCAAAAGTATACTTCGTTTTTTACATGTAAATCGCAAAGGCTGCGATTATTTTTATTTAATATTTTTAATGTGCAGCTTGTCAATGAAGTATGGCTCCAAATGCCAATCCATCTGAAAGCACTGCGAGTTTGAGTCACTTATAATGTGCATTTGAAAAAGCAGCACACATCAAACATCTTTCCAGACATGAGAAGCATTTATTAACATCTTTTCCAACAAAAGACAACATTTAATAACATGTTTTTACTCCAAACTCAATTCATAATGACAGTTGAGCATCCTTCTGTGAGATGATGTGGCTTCTTACACAGAATAAGGCAGTCGCGTGTTTATTAGTCATGTTTAATCAAAGCGTTTCAATCTTCTGTTTATTAAGCTACAGCAATAGTATGATGCCCATAGGGATTTCCTGGAATGATGCGTGTTCTACTTCTACAGGGCATATTTGAAATTTCTGTGCAAGAGCGCCCTCTGGCTTTCAGATGGAGAAGCATTTACTACTGATCACAGAGCCGTACAGCTCTGACAAGCTGCGCATTAAATAATCGCAGCCTTGCCAAATCGTGTGTGATAAAATTTGCGATAAATCGCGATATATCGTGCAGCCCTAATATGTGTACAGTCAAACACAGAGCCTTTTAACGTATACTCCATTTGATAGCGTGCACGAACGCAGGCAGTCAACACATGCACTCTAGAAAGTTTCATCTTTGTCCAGTGTCTGCACTATTTTTCTCCGGAAGTTATGACCACTAAAATGTCTTTGTATTCTTTTAAACTAAAGTTGCAGGTATCTCAAAAAAAAACCCTCACTCAAGCGCTTGTCAATGTGGGCCTCTGTTGTTGCCGCGGTCTCTGGTATTTTGTTGTTTTTCCATCTCTTTAGTTTTGTTTTCTACTGTGAAACAATGGCCCGGGCCAGTGTTGCCACCTTGTGGAACAACTGATTAGTGCAAAACAAATATAATGTGTGACGAAATGTGCACCATGCCTACTGTACGTGGACCCTCGTGCATGTGGAAAAACGAAGTATACTTTGGGTATAGTATACTCTTTTCTTCAATCACCTACTTAGAAATATCTGTTTGACATTTACCAGTGTGAAATGCACCTGTCTTCAGTCCAAAGAGATGTGTGTTGAGAAGTTGAAGTTAGCAGCATTAAAGACTCCTAACATTGACAACCTATGCTTAAAGGGATAGTTCAACCAAAAATGAAAATTCTGTCATCATTTACTCACACTCAAATAGTTCCAAACCTGCATAAATTTCTTTGTTCTGCTGTACACAAAGGAAGATATTTGGAAGAATGTTTGTAACCAAGCAGATCTCACCCCCTTGGGTGAACTATCCCTTTAAGAGTCTTAAAAGCTGAAGCTTTAACAAAAAAAAAAAACATAAAAAAAAACTGAAGTTTATGCTTCAGAAAATGTTGTACATTACCGTTTAAAAGTGTGGGATCAGTGAGATTGCTCCCAGACTGCAGTTATTTTATTAAAAATACAGTAAAAACAGTAATATTGTGAAATATTATTGCAATTTAAAATAACTGGTTTCTATTTGAGTATATTTTAAAATGTAATTTGTGATGTGATGGCCAAGCTGAATTTTCAGCATCCATTACTCCATTATTAGTTTCTTTGTCTTATTGACAGCAGACTTTTGAACTTTTGATTTTATTCTTTGTTGAGAGAATAACAAGTATGGAAAAGTAAAAATCAAGTAACTTATGGCTAACTAAGAACCAAATATAGATGTAATGATAAAGGTTCCTATAAATGTGTATTTTTCTTTCTTACTCTGGCAAGCTCCTGTGTGCATAGCGACTGAAAACCCAGACATCTTTCAGGAAGTGGCCTTTTGTTCAGGAACATCCTGATGGTTTTGTCTGCTCCCAGAGATCAAACCTTGGCCTGACCCCAGAGAACCACTTCCACAAACAGACCCACACAACACGATAAAGCCTTTGAAATTAAAGGACAAGAAAATATGAATTGAGATAAAAAGACTCAAAAGTCAACATGCAGATCCAATTTCATAGACCAAGGTCCATATGGATACTGGTAACTTTGGTGTGCAAATACAAACCTAAGAAATTCTAAATGAATTCAAAAGCTTCGGTTTTCAGGTAGAATTGAGTTTTATATTTCATAAAAACTTGTGTATGTCAGTAGACTATTTTTCGCGATCCGTGTTGTCCTAGACTTAAGATGAATGTGAAGTTAGTAAGTTCGATTAATTTCTGTGAATCAGATCAAGCTGTTCGATTCAATGAATCGATTGATCTTTCAAGCCATTTCAGAACAAACATTCGCCAAGCCGCTGGTGGAGATTTTTGGAGGTTGAAGGGCTGATGAATGCTTTCAGATGGGGCACAATGAGTGAAAGCCGTATGAGGGGTCATGGTACTTAGGTTTTAAGAAGAAGAGTGGGGGTGTCTGTCTGGCTTTTTAAAGCTTCATGCTAGCAGTAATCCCCCTCAAGGCTTGACCCGTCTGCCAGTGTTGTTGCCATAATGGTCACGTGATACAGTTCAGATGGGGTGAGTCCTTCTGGTAGTCAATCTGGGCGTAAGACCAGCGCCACTCCCCAGGGGTTTTGACATACCCTTATACTCTCTTATGAGATTCAATCCCTTTAAACTTCAGAAGAATATTCCTGGCATGTTTTCGTTGTGGGCACAATAAGTATTTGCCTTAGAGATGCCAAGCTGTGACAGATTTTGCCATTTATAAAGCAATAAAAACAATATTTAGATCAATGTTAACGGCTTTTACAACGTATCCTTAACTTGAAAAATGGAGTGGAAATTGGCAAGTATACTCTATATTTTTAAATAATTCTTTGTTATGAGTATGTTAATATTAGAACTGATCAGTAGATTTTTATTGTCAATCGATTAAAAACGTAAAAAAAAATGTTGGTTAGTGCAGTTTAAAATCGTTTTATATATATATATATATATATATATATATATATATATATATATATATATATATATATATATATATATATATTGTAATATCGTAATATATATGTGATAATCGTAATTTATATATATATATATATATATATATATATATATATATATATATATATATATATATAATAAAATAATATATATAATAAAAAATAAAATATTATAAACATTATAATATAATACACATTTATTTTACAAAATTAATTGGCATAGCAAGTTTACATATCCTAAATTTATTTTATTAAACATTTTTAATGTGGTCATATATTTTAGAAAGTTTTCTTTTTTTTTTTTTCTTGTTATTTACTTTATGGCTTTAGTATATGATTTTTAAGATGATTTTAGACTATTTTTATGATATATGGTATATGATTTTAGAATATGACAGTAATATGGCAAAATTGTGAAAAAACATTATTGATCTTGTGAAGGCAATGTTAGTAGAAGTACTGCGATACCAAGTTTCACATGTTGACAAAAATAACTAAATAGAAAATCATCCAGATCTTGAATGATTTTGCTCGATCCTAACTTTACTCAAGTGTATTCAACGCTAGTCTGGATCCTGTGAGAGTTTGGCTGTGTTGGGTAAATATTTCTCTGTGGCTCAAACGGGGCTGGTGGTGCAGGCGCCAGGCTCTTCTCTCGTTTGTGTTGGCCCAGCGCCCTTAGCCCACGTCCAGTTCTGTACGATAATGTGAAAATCCCCCTCCATCCACAGGCACTTGCTCCGGCGCTCGCTCGTACTCACACACAGAGACACTTATCCTCTTCCACTGTTCTTATATGCTGTGAGAGTAGTCCTGAGCCGTTCATAATATCTGTCTCCCTCACCCCTTATCTGAGCATAGAGTGATTGATAGTGTGTTGAAAAAGACCTCACAGAACCAGAGAAAGAAATGATCATTTCTCTCTACCACTTCCAGATTATTGCGCACATTTGATAACTGCTGAAAAATATTGAATTCGAGACACCTAATCCCGTTATTTTAAGTGTACCGACATTCCTTGCATATTGTAGCTTCATCATAATTTCACACTCTGACAGTAGAGCAGGCCCTTAACCCTTACAAGAATTTACCTTGGTGAGTTTCCACCAGAATCATCATAACTAAAAACTCACTTGGCAAAACTCACCGCCATGATGCTAGGATGTTCTGGATGGTTGTTTTCAGCCAAAATAAAAGCTCAATGGTTTAAGAAATTAAGGCAGCCATATACACTGCCCAGCCAAAAAAAAAAGTCGCTATTTGGATAGGCAAATCCTTAAGAATCTATGAAGGGATCGTTATTACAGTGATTGTTATGTTTCTAGCATGTTATATGTTTGGCAACGGTTCTTTTAACCCTTAAAGATGGAGTGTGTCGCTTTTCATTTCTTAAACAACCATGTAGGAAGACGCAGCATGGCCATATTCCAGGATGACAATGTCAAGATTCACCTGGGTTAAAATTGTGAACGAATGGTTCAGCGAGCATGAAGAATCATTTTCACACATGAATTGGCACCACTGAGTCCAGACCTTGATTTCATTGAAAGTCTTTGGGATGTGCTGGAGTAGACTTTACAGAGTGCTCACCTCTTGCATTGTCAGTACAAGATCTTGACCAAAGATTTTTGGTCTTTTTAGCCAAGATCTTGTATTGACAATGCAAGAGGTGAGCACTCTGTAAAGTCTCCTCCAGCACATCCCAAAAACTTATGCTGAGGTTAAGTTCAGTGCCAATTCATGTGTGAAAATGATTCTTCATGCTCCCTCCCAACAATTCTTTCACAATTTGAGCCTGATGAATCTTGACATTGTCATCCTGGAATATGGCAATGATACATCTTATTACATGGTTGTTTAAGAATTGAAAAGCTACACACTCCACCTTTTAGGGTTAAAAGAACAGTAGTATCTGCCTATTAAAATCCAAACAGTGACTTTTTTTTTTTTTTTTTTTGTCCGGGCAGTGTATATTACAGTTGTACTGTAAAATTTTAAATTATTATTATTATATTTTTATTAAATACTCATGTATTTTACAGTACAAAAATATAATAGTAATATTCCTTATTTTGTTTAATGTTTTTGGAAGGGTGGTTACCAAAAAAATTAAGTGGTTGCATACTTCAAGTCAAGATCCCACCGAAAAAAAGTGTCTAAAACAGGGGTATTCAATTAAAGTTCTCGCATTCTCATTTTCTACAGCGTTTTAGCAAAAGTGTCTATTTTGCTGCTCACGTGTTTCTTTTACTGTTGTTAAAATAACTGTGTCGTATACAGCTCTTAATATGGTCATTTACGTCTTTAGTGGGAAAGAGAAGCAATGTGCACGGAGCAGGGCTCAAATAAGCACAGTTTGCTCTAGATAAAAATATTAGAGGATATTCTAATAAGGGGTCTGGTCTCTATATTTCCTTCCCAGTGGCGGTCCGGACAATACTTTTTTGGAACAGTTATGCATTTCCATCAGGGCAGCCATAGTGCTTTGTAAAAGAAAAAATCCTTAACACTCAAAATAGTCATCAAAGATGAGAATCTTGGGCCCCAAGAGCCAAAGCAGTGATGTCTAAGCATTTTTTACCAATATTTACCAAAAAAAAAAAAAAAGGTAAATATTTCTCTGGATATGACTATAAAAAGGTTATATCAGATGTTTAATCAGGCTTTTTTTTTTTACATTTAGACACCTTCGTGTATGGCACTTGGGACTAAGAAAACATACAGGGGGTGCAGGGTTTACATCTTAAGAAAAGTATGGACCATTTTTATATTTTGCTCAAAGTGATAAACTACTAAAAACAAACAATGTACATAATGTAATAATCAAAGCTCTCATCATGGGTACAAAAAAGATGCCACACGTTAACTTGTCACAAACTTGTAACTTGTTTTATTGTTTTCTGCAGTGTTTTAGCAAAAGTATCTGCTTTCTGCTCACAGTGTTTCTGCTACTGTTGTTAAAATAACCACATAATCTCTGCAGCTCTTAATGTGGCGCTTTAAGTCTTTAGCAGGAGAGAGAAGCAATGCGCACAGAGCAGAAAGGCCTTGAATGAAGCACGTTTGGCTCTAGATAAAAATATTAGAGAATATAGGGCCGAAAGACATTACCGTAAACGACCCTGAGCGCTTCTGGTGTGAACCGTTCTGTTGTTTTGAAGCGCTTCTCATTTTAATCTGTAGAAAGTAGGACTCATAATGCTTCTTTTTGGACCCGTTTTGTCTTCCATCAGATAAAAGTCTTGTACAAGCCACAAGATTTGAGACATGATTCATGAACGATCCAGGATGAGCTACACGTCAAGGTTTAATAATAGATATTGTAGCTTTTCATTCTGCCAATGACAGATAGTGTCTATTGCAGGTTAAATGGCTTTTTGTTCAGATTTTGGACTCTTACTGAGACCTCTTCAAGTGAGAAGGTGTGAGTTTTATGTGTCCCTGGTGATTTGGTAATTTTAGTTTAGGGAACTTTGAAATGGTGGCACCAGGTGTTGGACTTACAGCCCAAGCACTCTACAGTTCCCCGACTGAGCCGTAGGCTTAAAGCGGGACTCGTAATGTAGTCAGGTTACTGATACTGGGGGATTTAGGCAGTCGGACTTCATACAGACTCTATGGAGCCTACAGGCTGAGGGGGAGGGTTTCTGTGTGTGTCTGTGTCTGTGTGTGTGTGTGTGTGTGTGTCTGTGTGTGTGTGTGTGTGTGTGTTTGTGTGTGTGTGTCTGTGTGTGTGAATGGCTTTCCCAGGCCGAGTCGCTCGGTTGACTGAGTGAGTTTTAAATGGCGCATTTGTCATCACCTTTGCCCCACGGAGTGTGACGGGACGCAGAGCTCCCCCTCAAAAACCTCCCGCAGCCCTTCTCACGTATACACTCACACACTCCATTCTTCCATCATTGGCTCATCATCCGACCCCCCCGCTCTCCACGGTTACTCCTCCGTCACATTCTCTCTGTCAGGCGAAGGGTCAGTGACAGCCGCTACTGTTCGAGATCCTCCCGGCACATCCAACACACACACACACACTAATTTTGATTAATTTTGATCTTTCAGGGAGTCCACAAAGGGAGGTTTTACAATTTTGTCCTCTAAGTACAGCTGAGTAAACCCACACACACACACACATTTATCCATCAGCGTCCGGTCAGACATGGCTGATAAACCACAAACGACAGGGAAAGTTTGAGGAAATGGGAATTTCAGAATAAAACTCTGATTTGGTATTTGTTTGTTTGTTTTTCCCCATGCATTAATTATTTACCCTTCAATAAATGGGTCTTAGTGTTTGTTTTTCTTCAGGGCTAATTAGGATTTGCTGGAATGCTTTTTTTTTGTGCCAAATTCTAATCTTTATTAATACTGTGTTGGTTGGTTGTTTTCCATTAGTTCTCCCTCTCTCTCTCTCTCTCTCTCTCTCTCACTCGCATTACACGTTTCTAAAAACCAAAGAGCATGTGAACTGAATAAAACAAAGCTTCACCAAAGCTTTTGTTCTTTATCATATTTTGCAATTTCTTCTTTTGTAAATTCACATGTAGTTTTCACATGTATTTTTAGTCACAACAAGCCTGTTTCAAGATTAATATAAATAGTCTAAGGCCACGTTCACACAGCAGCAGAATACAGTTGTCAGTCTTGTATCTGAGTCCTTATTACAGTTACGTTTACATTCAGTTTGGTTATGTACGGGAGTGACAACCATATTTTATAACCGAACTTACACCCGTAAATTTTCAAGACTCACAACCCCATTTTCAGAACAGAACCGGACTGGACAACTAGTTGTCTGTCACATCATACAGTGCGAAAGGGACGCTCTGCGCTACACAAATGCATGTCTACTGTGCGTTGAGGGTTATTTTTGGTAACCTCGACGGAGATATGAGCTGTGTGTCATCTGAAGGTTTTAGATCCAGTCATTGTTCTATGTGCAACTCAAATGCTCCGCTCTTCACCCAGATATAAAAGCTGCTGTTGTTTAATGAAGATTTGATGGATGAACTTGTGAGTCTTGGCTCATTTGGATACTTGTCATGTCAAAAGTGATAAGACTTTTCAGTTATATATATACTTATAGTTATATATATATATATATATATATATATATATATATAATTTGGTCTCTGTCACTATGGTAACTGATAAGAGAATATGGGCTTGACTCCTGTTGCACATTCATACAGATAGTATTCGAGATGCTACTGTAAGTTGCTGTGTGAACAGGACATTTCAAGACTCACACCTCTTAAGTAAATGTAGTTGTCAATCTCAAAAACCAACAGTGTGAATGTACTATACCCTATACCCATACTTAACAACTACCTTACTAACTATTAATAAGCAGTAATTAGGGGTTTATTGAGGCAAAAGTCATAGTTGGGTCAATAACGTGATGGGTCATTTTTTTGTCCAAAGGCCTTATTAATAATAAAAAAAACAAAGATATGACATCCAAAGTATGTAAGGTAGTACAACTAGGTCTCTTTTATTGAATCCAAAAGGTTTTAATTATATTTTGCTACATATAAAGGTATTTTAAAGATTTTGAAGCGTCAAAAAAGGTCATTCGGTTTAACTCCAAAGGCCAATACAGCCATTTCATTTGTGATTAAAATATCTTAAAATGTAATATTTTTTTTTATTAATATTATTCTGGCATGGTTTTATAACATCATATATCAACATAGTGCAACATCGTATCAAAATTATGTGTAGAAGTAGAAAGAATGTCAGAAAAATTAATTTCACTGATGTTATTTGGAGTAACCAATATAAAGAGACCATTTCAGATCAAGTCATGCGGTCAGTATCATGTGACAGGATGTGACATCATTCAGACACCTGCAAAGGACCACATGGTCGTGAAGCAAAGTAACTAACTCACTCTTAACTATTTGAAAATGTTTTCACTCGCTCATATGCATGTCCCGAAACATCAGGTCATTCGGTACAACTGCTATAAAACATGGAAAATGTTGTAATATTTGAAAAACTTGTACTAAATATAAAATGTTTGATTGTCTTTTTGTTATCTAGCTAGATATCAGCCTGTTAGCATTGTTTGAAAATATCGTCATTCGGTAAAACCAAAATTTTGGTTAAACCAAATGACTTTTTTTGGTGACAAATTTTGTCCATCTTGTAAAAAATGACAAAGGCAGTGTTAATTGATTATAAAAACCACATAATCTCATTGTTAACACTTAATAAAACTTCAAAATCAATTATATCTCCATTTTGTTGTTTTTTTTTTTACACTTTTTTAAAACCTTATTCATCAATGACCCAGTTAATAGTTAATTAATAGTGAGAATTGGACCTTACTCTAAAGTGTGACCATTTTTCCTATTGTACAGAAATCGTACCGAACCGTGACCCAAAAACCGAGGTACATACAGAACTGTGACTTCTGTGTACCGTTACACCCCTAATATATATACAGTGTATATAATATATATATATATATAAAAAATATAATTATTATACTTGTCTGTGTATGTATTCCTTTAGATTAAAGAAAATCCTTCCTTCCCTCTTTCTTTATGTCCCTCTTTTTTTGTACTTCCTCCTTTCATTGAGTGCATGAATGGGATGGAGTCTGCTTTGCGTGTTTAAGATGCACAGTGGAAAAAAAAACACTTTGCCCTCTTTTCAAGGAGGCGGAGGGGGAGGTTATGGGGGTAGAAATCACTGCGAGTACTAGAGGAGGGGGGAGGAGCGGCCCAACAGGAGAGGGAGGGTCGGAGGAGGTCGTCTGGGAAGCTTTGTGTCGTCTTTCCAGGGGCAGACACTACCTGCACTTGTCAGTGATTGCAAGGTGACCTTTGACCGGAGGGAGTGGCGGCTTGTCAACATTAATTAGCGGCCCATGTCTGGGTATGCTGCACAGACCCTCAGCCATGACCGTCAGACAGACAGACCCACAGTGGCAGGCGGGGTGACGGAGGGGTAGTGGCCCCCTCTTGGCTTTGAATGACTCTTTTTCTCCCTTCATGTCAGAGGTCATCGTGTAGCTGCGCTCTGCTAATTGTGCTTAAAAACGTGTTTCTATGTCTCTTTCTTCAGATTTAAACCACATAGACGTAGTAAAAAACTGCTTGCCATCATTCTGAAAAGGTGAAGGGAAACATATGGCAAACATCGCTGATCTGTGATTAGAAAGACAGAGGTCTGTGCTGACAGGACGTCAAACGGAGCCAGTGTTTGTTTACGTGTACGCACATATGTTAAGCGCTAACCTTCCCTGCACCGGGCCACGACTTACAAACCACACCGCGGCCCCCCTCGATCCATCAGTCTTGAGACCAAGCAGCCAGAGAGAGAGAATTAGCTATAATGAGAACTAGGACAGTTGCATGAATCTAATTACCCATGAAACGAGCAACATAGTAGTTCTGCTGTTGTCCAGGCCGTTGTTCATCATACACACCAGGGGTTTTGAATGCACAATGCAAACACAAGATGCCACACTATCCTCACCTCATGTCTTTCCCGTTCATTACATTTATTAGATTTCAATGCTGTTTATTTTAGTTTCCAAGGTCCTGAGTTTATTGCATGGATTTATGTAGGTGGATGTCATAAACAATATTTTTACATTGACTAGTAATAACAAAAAAGTGTATACAAATTAAAACTCTAAATAATATTAGAAGCAGATGTTTTCCAGCCTTTTAATTATTTGAAAACAATAATATGGCTTCATTTCTTCACTGTGTAAAGAAAATGTAATATTTAATTAATAATAAGTTTTTTTTTTAAATACTGAATTCTGTTTGTGTTTCACATTGTTCCTTCTGCTCATGTTCATATCCACAAGACTCAAGACAAAAAAAACAACTGCCAGTTTATATGACATCCTGTCCATTGTAAGTGCCTATTCTCTCTGACCCTGGCAACACCCTATATAGAAAGGTTAAGACAATAGCCTTTATCACCGTGGCTCTCTTTTTCACTCACATGGGCATTTATTCACTTACCCCCTTTTCCTGTTGACTACTAAAACCTTTGCCCCGGACTCCTTATAAGCGATATAAGGTGCACGGCTCAGTGGATTGTAGTGTCGCCCACCCTCCTCCCAGACTGCAGTTGATTCTAATCTCTTCCCTCCCAACAGCCACTACTTCTAGCAGAATGAATGGAGATCTGTGTGAATAATGCTGCCTTCCTTCAAGTTCCTACTTATGGGTTCAGAAGTGTGTTAAAGTGATTTTGGTTGGAATAAATGCAATTTCTTTCTTTCTCTTTTTCACTTCCTGATAAAGACAGGAAGCTTTTAGCACTAGCTTTTAGTGGTAGTGCTAATACAGCAAAATGAAGAGCGAAAGATGCTCATTAGGCATTTAATTGATGCTTTATCTATTGTTGTGTTCAAGTCATGTCGGAATTATCATTGAGTGCACATCAATGTTGCTGTAAAGTTGTTAGCAGTTGGAAACTTTCTTTAAGCCAAACTTTCCAAAGAGGATGAGTGTCAGTTAAAGAATCACAACAAAAGCAAATTGTTATTGATCAATAAGCAGTTGTGAATGTTGACTATTTAGCGTTTTATGTACTGTTGATAAAGAATAATGATAAAGCATTCCAGAAAATATGATTCATTTAGCTGATTTATTATGAGACAGACTTTGTGGAACCAAACTATGTTTCCCATCATTCTTTGTGGCAGCACAAGTACACAGTTATGGCATCAGTTACACAACTATATGCACATCCTTCGTCGAATGAGTCTGTTTCACTCCAAACAAAATCATATTTATGATTAATATGTTTCGGCCATGATTTCTCAGTTGACACTGATGCATATATGATTGAAGACAGCATGATTCTCTCTCTGGCTGAATCCCAGTTCACATTTCTGTGCTAGATATAGTATACAAGATAATAATTCAAACCATAATGCATTGTAAATGGTATGTCATGGTGGCCTACTGCTTTTGGTGAAGAATATGCATACATTTTAGCCAAATATTATCTACAGAATTCATGCATTACAGAATTTTTTTAAAATATAATTTTATATTAATAAATATACGTTTGTGGTCGGCAAGATTTTTTAAATGTCATTGAAAAAAAGCATCTTATGTTCACCAAGGCTGCATTTATTTTATCACAATATAGTAAAAACAGTAATATTGTGTGAAATATTATTACAATTTAAAATAACAGGGTTTTTTTTATATATTTAAAAATGTAATTTATACTTCTGATGGTAAAGCTGCTGATTTAGTGCTCAAGACACATTTGTTATTATCAGTGTTAAAGACAGTTGTGTGGCTTAAAGGGTTAGCTCACCCAAAAATGAAAATTCTGTCATTAATTACTCACCCTCATGTCGTTCCACACCTGTAAGGCCATCACAAATTAAGATATTTTTGGATGAAATCCGATGGCTCAGTGAGGCCTGCAATGCCAGCAAGACAATTAACACTTTCAATGTGCAGAAAGCTACTAAAGAAGTATTTAAAACAGTTCATGTGACTACAGTGGTCCAACCTTAATATTATAAAGCGACGAGAATACTTTTTGTGCGCCAAAAAAAACAAAATAACGACTTTATTCAACAATATCTAGTGATGGGCGATTTCAAAACACTGCTTCATGAAGCTTCGAAGCTTTACAAATCTTTTGTTTTGAATCAGTGGTTTGGAGCGTGTATCAAACTGCCAAAGTCACGTGATTTCAGTAAACGAGGTATCGTTATGTCATAAGTGTTTCGAAATTTCAATGTTTCACCACTGGGGGTGTGATTTTGGCAGTTTGATACACGCTCCGAACGACTGATTCGAAATAAAAGATTCATTAAGCTTCAAAGCTTCATGAAGCATTGTTTTGAAATCGCCCATCACTAGATATTTTTGAATAAAGTCATTATTTTGTTTTTTGGCACACAAAAAGTATTCTCGTCTCTTCATAACATTAAGGTTAAACCACTGTAGTCACATGAACTGTTTTAAATATGCTTTTATTAGCTTTCTGGGCGTTGAAAGTGTTAATTGTCTTTCTGGCATTGCAGGCCTCACTGAGCCATCGGATTTCATCAAAAAATATCTTAATTTGTGATGGTCTTACAGGTGTAGAACGACATGAGGGTGAGTAATTAATGACAGAATTTTCATTTTTGGGTGAACTAACCCTTTAATATTAATTGAGGAAACCATGAAACATTTTTTCTTTAGGATTCTTTGATAAATAGACATCTTTTGTAACATTATAAATGCCGTTACTGTCACTTTTAATCAATTTTATGCGTTCTTGCTAAATATAAGTATCAATTTCTTAAAAAAAAAACTGACCATAAACTTGTACATAGTATGTACATAGTTATTGCAGCTAATATAACTATGCAGTCTGGAATTCAGTTGCTCTGTTTGTCTTTTTCTCACTTTGAGAATTTAAAAATGCGCTTTGTTGGTGTTCTAAATAATGGTCCCTTTATATTACAAAAGCAGTTGGAGTAAAGCTAGCAGAACGAACATGTTCTGTTTTGTCTTTTCTGTGTTGTTCTCTCAGTCTCAGAAAAATGTCTGTTTTTCAATAATGTAGGTTTGTTCACTTCTCGTTTGTGGGGTTTTGAATCGCTCTAAACACTAACTCGCATTGGTATGGTGAAGGATGTACAGTACACAAGCTCGAGTCGATAAAGGGAAGCAGATGCCAAAACGCTAATTGGTACAGCCTGTGAGCCGCTCTCTTTCTCATCTTCCTCTGTAATCTTTTTTCATCCACCTCTTTTTGATCTTTTGCTTACAGTAGGAGAATGAAAACAGGGATTTCTGTTGGGCTCATTCCAAGTGTTCCAGAAACATTTGAAACAATACATTCAGCCCATAGGAATGAGCGGGAGACCTTTACCTGCTTCTGAAGATTTATGTTCACCTCAGATTTAAGTTCTTCAATCAAACTTTTAACCCCCGGTTTCACAGACAAGGCTTAAGTCTAGTCCCAGACTGAAATGCATGTTTGAGCTGTTTTAACTGAAAGCAACTTGCAATGACAAATCTTAAAATATGTCAGTGCCATTGTTTTGTCTCAAGATGCACACCAGTAATGTTTTTTTTTTTCTAAGGCACGTTTATAAAAGCTATAAATGTCCTAATTGAGCTAAGGTCTAATCCTGGCTTAATCTAAGCCCTGTCTGTGAAACCAGGCCTTGATTTTATATCCAAACACAATCCTTTTGGGTGGGTTCCGGTGTTGCACATCTTTATTACATTTGTCTTCTCTTTGAAGGTCAAGTGAATGTTTTTCTTTTGAATATTTGAAATGGGTACATAGAAAAGCGTCTCTGAAATGCATCACACTTAAGCTTCATTCTGGAGAGAATCAGACAGGCGTTACTGTTCTTTTCATGTTGTTTTATTTCAGTTTAACATCTACAGTCCATAAAGTAGTTTGGCCTGGGGTTGCAAGTTTCAACCCTGCAATGCATGAAATGTCAATGTGCCATTGACCCATATAAGATTTAGCATGGTAACCATAGATTCCATACCGTAGCTGTCTGATAGTATACATGGGTCAGTGACGTGATGGGTCTTTTTTTCTTTTTTTTTTTTTTTGTCCAAAGGCCTTAGTAATAATAATAAAAAAAAACAAATATATGACTTCCAAAGAATGTAAGGTAGTACAACTAGATCTCTTTTATTGAATCCAAAAGATTTTAATTATATTTTGCTACATATAAAGGTGTCCAAAGGCCAATACAGCCATTTCATTTGTGATTAAAATATCTTAAAATGTAATAAATGTGTATATATATATATATATATATATATATATATATATATATATATATATATATATATATATATATTTTTTTTTATTCTGGAATGATTTTATATCATCATATATCAACATAGTGCAAAATGGTATTAAAATTATTCGGTACAACTGCTATAAAACATGGAAAATGTTGTAATATTTTAAAAACTTGTACTAAATATAAAATGTTTGATTGTCCTTTTGCTAGCTAGCTAGCAATCTAACTAGCTGCTAGAAATTCAGCATGTTAGCATTGTTTGAAAATATCGTCATTCTGTAAAACCAAAATTTTGGTTAAAATGAATGACTGAGTGGGTGGGTGGGTGGGTGGATGGATGAATTGAATGTAGTTGATCATGTCCTAACAAGGCCACATAGATTCGATGGTAAGCAAACAAACAGTTTTCGTAATCAACATTTTGGATGCAGAAGAAATGGGCAGGAAAAAAGATCTGAGTGACTTTGACAAGGGCCAAATTGTTAAGCCAACAGAAGGTCTACTGTGGCACAAGTCACACAAAATTTTAATGATGTTATGGGAGTAATGTGTCACAACACACAGTGCATCACACTCTTCTGCGTATGAGACTACATAGCCACAGACCAATCAGAGTTCCTATGATGACCCCTGTCCACTGTCAAAAGTGCCTACAATGAGCGTCGGAACTGGACCTTGGAGTAGTGAGAGAAGATCGCCTGGTCCGAAGAATCCTGTTTTCTTTTATACGTGGACAGCCATGTATGTGTGTGCCCTTTACCTGGTGAAGTGATGGTACCAGGATGTGCTGTGGGATGACGACAAGCCAGTGGAGGGAGTGTGATGATCTGGGCAATGTTCTGCTGGGAAAATCTTGGTCCGGCCATTAATGTGGACGTAAATTTGACACATGCCAACTACCTGAACATTTCTGCAGACCAGGTACACCCCTTCATGACAATGGTCTTCCCTGGTGGAAGTGGCCTCTTTCAGCAGGATAAAACACCCTGCCACACTGCACACATTGTTCAGGAATGGTTTGATGAACATGATGAAGAGTTCAAGGTGTTGTCCTGGCCTCCAAATCTCCAGATCTCAACTCAATTCAGCATCTGTGGGATGTGCTGGACCAACAAGTTCAATCTATGGCGCCTTCACCTCGCACCCTGCAGGACTTGAAGGATCTGCTGCTAACATCTTGGTGTCAGAGATACCACAGGACACATTCAGGGGTCTTGTAGAGTCCATAGCCGCGTTTCCACCACAGGAACTTTCCCCAGGAACTAGGGACTTTGGGGTCGTACTCTGTGTGTTTCAACCGCAGGGACCAGGGTCTAAATGAAGTTCCTGGGACAAATTTTTTCGGCTAATTTCGGTGGATACGAGGCTCATGTCTCGGTGGGTCGTGTTGTTTTGGCAGCACGCAGAGGACCAACAGCATATTAGGCAGGTGGTCATAATGTTTTGACACATCAGTGTATATAGCAAGCAATGGATTTCAGATCATGTGTTCTTTAGCTGACATCATGGCAATTTATATGGTTACCATGAGACATTTTTTATAAAAGAAGCAAGACACTTGACTCCAGGTTGCTCCAGGGTGTTTGTCCTTGTAATGTAAGTATACTGTAAGTTTCACACAGTAAACTAACCATGACCAGCATCAAGTTTTTGAGAACCTCAAGATCTCCACCCTACTCCTTCACCATTTATCTGTGGATCATGTCTGGTAGGTCAGGTAACCTTACCGCACCTCTGGCCCTCCTTTAGTTAAACAGAGCGCAGTCCGGGGTCTCTGTGGGTCTTTTGTGTGTATGAAAAGGCTTTAGTGTGTGAATAGGGTCGAGGTGGGTGAATAGGGCTAACTGTGTCTTTCCATCTGTCTATCAGAGCGGGCTCTTATTACTATTTGGCTTCCTGAAATGATCCATATTTCAAAGTCATGTCGCCCTGCGTTGATGTGTGAATGCACAGGTCTTCATTTTCTTTTCCGCGAGGCTTTTTATACCTGCCAAGAGGGAAGAAAAGGAGCGAGAGGGAGGCATACGGGCTTGGAAAGAGCACACTTGCTCTTTGTTACGTGACCCGAAAAACATACAGTCTGTGTATTCACACGCACACACACGTTCTCTCTGGCACGTCTAGACATTTATCTACCCTGTGTGCTCTTGAACTGTTCTTTATATTCCACAGCACAATATGTTTTTTCCTCCTGGATGAACATTAATTACTTGAATAATTCTGCTGTGCATTGTGAATCTTTTGTGTCCTTGTGAATATTGACGTTAGCCTCTCTTAATACACTAAACGTGTCAAGAACAAAGTCTAGGTCATATTTCACCCCAAAATCAAAAGACAAAAATAAGATATTATATATTATGAAGAGCCATTAAGATTTTTTGCATTATGACATTTTTTTTTCTTGACAATCAAGCATATATATTCCTCTCAAATTGTCATTACTGTAATGCAAAAAATATATATATATATAATTTGTTAATATGATATATTTAATTTATAAAATATTAATAATGCATGGTAGTAGTTGCTAAACTGCCTCTAATTTATGCTGATTTTAAAAATTAGAATAATATTAGAATATAAATTGCAGACTAATTGTTTTGTTATTTTTATTTCATTTATTTCTATTATTAAAAAAAGTTTTATTTGTTTTATGTTATAATGTGCTTCATTTTTACGAAAATATTGTCAATGCAAAAAAATCTTCCTAAAACTAAGCCTTGTTTTCTTTATACAAAACAAAATTTGTTGTTTTATGCAAATAAAATTGGGAAAAAATATAAAAAGTTCTGTACACTTTTATAGCTTAATTTTTTTTTTTTAATCTTTATTCAAATGTTTGTAAATTGCTTTAGAAGGTATGTATAACTTTTAATATTGCATGTCATTATTATTAGAAAAATAAGTACATTTTGCATGTACAAAAATATGCATATTTTGCATATTTTACATATTTTACTATGCCAACATGGAGAACTTTTTTATTTTATTGTGAAATATGACATATTTTATGAGGCTCTCTGAGATATTATTTACTGTTTGTGCTCTTGAATGGTTTTATATATTTTGCACAGCACAAAATATTTTCCCAGCTTAATTACTCCAATGATTCTTCTGTAGTTTGTAGACCTTTTTTTTTTTTTTTGCCATCTCTCACCTCAGCTGTGGAGCTCATATGCATAGTGTGAAGTCATTTCCAGCCCTGTTGAGCTGGTTAAATATTTAATATGTGTCTGACACTTTCTCTGTACAGGGTTCAGGTACTGAATCCCTCAGCTTTGACTTTTGTGTGCGTGTGCAAGACACACATGCACCGGAGCTCCCGGTTCCCGCAGAGACTGCTGAATATTTCACTGGTGCTTCGTGCCCTTTGATGCCTGCTTTAATCCTTCATGGCGCGCTGCAGGAGGAGCTCTCGGGGGACGTGTGTGTGTGTCTGTGCGCGCGCCGTGCCCGCACACGTGTGTATGTGTCGGATGTGTTTTAATGAGCTGTATTTTTTGTGAAAACTACAGTCAGGTTATGTCTGATGCTGTTTTATTTTTTCACCTCACCCGAAAACCCACAACCGGTATTTTGCAAGTCAAAAGTCAAAAATGCGGGCTTGTTTTCTGTGCTCAGTTCCTGTGTTGCTCACTTGTTCAAATTCACTCCCCGCATAACCATGATTGTACCTTTCATCCCTCAGTTTCCAAAATGTTGAGACATGTAGTCGACACTGTTATTCGAAACATGTTGAATTTGGAGATAATATTACAAAGACTGTGATTGCACCTGGTATTAACACCTGTCTTGGGGTGATCTGATCACAAGTGGGCAGCACGAAAATACAGATAGGATCCAATGTGGCTTGAGTCCAGGTGGACAGGGTTTGTAAATGGCCACATTTTTTGTATGCAAATTTTATTTATATACACATATATTAAGAGTTTAACATCAGATGCACGTTATATAATGCGTTTGTGACGTGCACACAACTTAAATGTTACAAATTCATGCAAGTATTTCCATTTCGCATAAAGGATTACCATGTTTAACTTCACAGACTTGGGTGAACGAGTGCTGCCATGCTCACATGTGTGTTAAATAGATGTATAATTCTAACCTAATTCTAAAATACTTTGCTAATAAATTTTGCATCCAAAAGTGTAAGCACTTCAAATCTCTTCCCCCAATTACAACAGCACCATAAACAATGTTGTTGCCGGTTGCAACAGTATTGACAGATTTTTTTCAGTAAACTGCTGTTAAATAAAAATAAATAAAAAACATGGATATGTATATATCTATATTTATAAAACGGTTAGTTCCTGTCCTTGATTCTGATTGGTCAATAGTTGTGTTTTATTCACGATAAAACACGGCTATGACTGCTTCACCCAACAGTTCTGTGTATCACTACACAACACCCTTAGCAACCACTCTTAGCAACGTAAACTGTTTGTTCTCAATTGATATTGTTCATTGAAGCTTACTGTATTATGTAGAAGAGATCGAGTGAGCGAGTTTATTACCTGCATTCAGATTTTGTATTTTCCTTCAGGTCAGTCCTATGTTCATAATATAACATCTGTTTAAATGTCCTATGTAGTATCTTGTCCTTTTAGCAGTTAAAGGGTTTTCCCATGACTGACAGCGCTAGTCAAAGCATTTGTCAGTTGCGTCTTGTTCCGTGTTCACAACAATTCAGTCTTTTCAATGTAAAAGTCTTCACTACTCACTGACACACTCATAAAGACAGTCTTTGCCGCCATCTAATGGCGTAATAATGTAACTTCTGTTGCTGTTTACGGTCAGGGACTATTTTCCCCCCGGCGGAAGGAAGGCTTTTAGTGAAAGTTTACTTCATGAAAGTTGCATTGATAAATATTTTTATATATTTTTACATATTTTATATATATATATATATGTGTGTGTGTGTGTGTGTGTGTGTGTGTATGTGTATTTACACATTAGTGCTGTCAATCATAAAAAAAATGAATTAATCACACATTTTTCCTGTAATTAATTGCAATTAATAACATTGGAGTTTTTAATATTTTTATATTGTAATAATTGAAGAGTTACTCTTCAAATTAATGTAGAAACAACTTAAAGACAGTATATTTTAAATATTTGTTTAATAGCATCTTTTTATGAATGAAGGCCAGTATCACTGATATTAATATTGGTACTGATGTCTCTATGAAATAGATTTTTTAAAAACATTAATTATAGACATTCAACATTACAGTATAAGTGAAAGCTATCAATTTCAACATTTATTAAGCTTTAAAAAATAACTTTTAATTTAAGTGAACTTAAAACAATTTCACATAAACCCATTATAATAAATGTCATATATAAATCAAAATATAAATATACACTTTAAAATTTATATATAACATTTATTCATTTTAAAAGTATAAAGTTTTTATTTTATTTGAGGAGATTTTGGGGACAATTTTAAATTAACTACCATATTTATTTGTATATTTATTCATTTTAAAATTTGTATCATATTTAGACAAATATTTTATTTGGATTTAATATTTGGAGGATTATGTTTAAGGCTTATTACTACTTTATAATCCAGTACCGAGCCTGCTCTCTCTCTCTCTCTGTGTGACCACACCACATTCCTGCCCCACGGTTATGCATCTATTTCACTCCTGTTGTCCTCCAGGACCTCTATAAACTCGGTCGTTCCCTCGCCCTTTACCCGCATCCATCCATTACGATCCAGCACGGGTCATTATCAGTGTCCCAAACAGAGACAAACCCCCATATTACCGCCCTCATCTCCTCCCCTAAGTTAACCTGCGAGTGGCCTTGGGCCAAGAGGTCATTTATCAGGGGTCGGCGCATTGGGTATGATTACGGCAGGGACTCTGGGTGCTTGATAAACTAGAGATGAGCGCTTTGAAACAGGGCATTACACGTGTGCGGGGATAGATAAATATACTGTCCTGTGGCAGTCGGGTCGGCCCCCCTCGGGACAAATAAAACCCCTATTAACATCCAACCCTTCATTGCGTTTGACAGGCGAATCAATTAGGCCGGTGTTTAGGTGACCTGTGTGCTGCAGTGACAGTGAGGTGAGGGAGCAGATGAATGGAGCGGTCACTGTAACTCTCTCCAGGGACTCCAGTGTGCTGCTCTGTGCTGGATCACTGTCACATGATGACCCGTCTCTCTGTCACGCTTCCTCCAGCTCTTAGTGTTTTTCACATTTATCCTCCTGTTTTCCTTTTCCTTCCTTCCCTGTTTGCTTACCTTCTACCGTTTCCTCTTCCTCTTTTCCCCTCTTCCTTCCTTTTGCTCCTTCATTAATTCAGTCCCTCCTTCCTCCTTCCTGTCCACTTTCTTGTTATTCCTCCCTTCTTCCTTCCTTCTTCTTTTGTTCTTTCTCTTCTTCCTTACTTTTCTTCCTCCCCTCCTTCATTTTTTACTCTTCCTTCCTTCTTTTTATTTCTTCCTTGTTTCATCCAGTTCTCCACTATCTCTACCTTTTTCTACCTTCTCTCCTTTCTTTACTTTCTCTCATTCTTCCATCCCTTTCCTCTTTTATTCTTTCTTTCTTTCTTTCTCGCTCCTTGTTTTTCCTTTGTTTTGTCCTTCCGTTTCCTTCCTTTCTTCCTTTTCCTCTTACTTTTTCCCTCCTTCCTTCCTTTTATGCTTCTTCAATAATTCCCAGCACCTTCTATCCTCTCCTTGCTTCCCTACTTCCCTTCTTTTCTCTTTTTCTCTTCCTCCTTCCATTTCACTTTACTCTATTTTCTCATTTCCTACTATCCTTCCTCTCTTCATAACGTTCTTTTTATTTAACTTCCTGTGTTCATCTTTCCTCCCCTGCTTCCTTTATTTTCCTCTTCTTTCCTTTATTTATTTTTTGTTCCTTCCTTCATTCATTACTCCACTTTTCCACCTTCTGTCCTATATCCTTTCTTATTCTTTGTCTTTTTCCCACCTCCTCCTTTCTTTCTTGCCTTCTTTCTTTCTTTCTCGCTCCTTGTTTTACTTTCATTTCTTTTCACCTTTCATTTCCTTCCTTTCTTCCTTTTCCTCTTCCTCTTTTCCTTTTCTGCTTCTTCAATGATTCCCGTCACCTTCCATCTTCTCCTTCCTTCCCTTCTTTTTTCATTCTTTCCTTTCTTTTTTCTTTTCCTCCTTCCATTCCTCCTTACTTTAAGTTCCCCTTAATTTTAATCCTTTCTCTCTTCATATCTTTTTTCTGTTTTACTTCCTGTGTTCATCTTTCCTCCCCTACTTTCTTCCTTTCCCTCTTCTTTCCTTTATTTGTTATTCTTTGTTCCTTCCTTCATTCACTCGCTCCTTGTTTTACTTTTATTTTTCTCCTTTCATTTCCTTCCTTTCTTCCTTTTCCTTTTCCTCTTCCTCTTTTCCTTTTCTGCTTTTTCAATGATTCCCGTCACCTTCCATCTTCTCCTCCCTTCCCTTCTTTTTTCATTCTTTCCTTTCTTTTTTCTTTTCCTCCTTCCATTCCTCCTTACTTTTTATTTCCCCTTACTTTTATCCTTCCTCTCTTCATATCTTCCTTTCTGTTTTACTTCCTGTGTTCATCTTTCCTCCCCTACTTCCTTCCTTTCCCTCTTCCTTCCTTTATTTGTTATTCTTTGTTCCTTCCTTCATTCATTCCTCCACTTTTTCTGCCACATTTTCCACCTTCTGTCCTATATACTTTCTTGTTCTTCCTTCCTTTTCCTCTTGTCCTTTATCTATCCTTTTTTCCACCCTTTCCTTAATTGTTCCAGCCTTCATTACTTTTTCCTTTCTTCCTACTATCATTCTATCCTTAATCTCTTTTTTCTCTCATTCAGTTCTTTCTTTCTTTCTTTCTCTTTCTTGCTTTCTTTCTTTCTTCATTTCCTCTTCTCCTCTTACCTCCAATAGTTTCTCTCATCTCTTTCTCACACATTCCTCTTCTTTCTCTCCCATCTCTTCTCGATACTCTTCCATTGTTTGTCATCTAGAGCAGATTAATGGTGTCTCAGATGTATATCACACCTAGGTTTCTGATCTTATCGCAACGCTCCACACGGCCAAACAAAAGGCACGTTTACCTGCATGCATCATGTCAATACACGCTCCCACATTCATCTCCAGGCCTATTGAATTTAGATCCTCTGAATAACATCAGATTGTCTTACCAGAGGAAGACAGGCTTCACCCCTGACCTGAACCCTACCCTTTCATAGCGTCCTGTAATCCACAACATGAATGAACCATCCCGCTTTCTCTCAAAAAGTCTAAACATTATGCCTGAAGTTCATAGATGCACAGAGGAGAAAGAGTTCACCTCTCAGCATTGACCAAACCCGCGACTCTTTTTCACATTCTGGCGGCAGACGTCGTTTAAATAGTGCTGTTGCTTAGGGCACGGCAGGGTCAGACCTCAAACCCTGGTGGGGTTTTTAATAGTGTAACTGGTTCAAGCGCAGAGCTCGTGCTGAGTGTGGGTGGAGTGTTTGTGTTCATAAGCTCTATGGACTTTTCTTTGTAATGGTTGAGGAGGTAAACATTCAGGATTTTGCTCCGTGGTGCTGTGGTTTGGGTCATAGGAGCGCTGTGTATTGAGAGTTTAATGTTATCTCGCTCCCTCTCTCTCTCTCTGTTTGTTTTGTCTATTATATTCGCAGGCCTCTGACCTTTGCATTGCTCGGTGTGTAATGTCCTGCTGCCTGACAGCTGGAGCTAGTAATACTCCATCCGTTCCTCACACATGAACAGAGAACAGTATATGAGCAGACAAGAGGGGCTGTGTGTGATTGTACTCACCGTGGTCAGCATAGAAGGCCAACTGAGGCCAAATATTGTAAAATATGGTTCTTTAAATGGCCTTAATACAGTGTATTGATGTTAAATTCCTAATATTTTTATTTATAATGTTGGTTAAATTTTGAAAAACATCTATTTCAATAAGACCTTTCTTTGTTATGGAAGTTATTCATTCATACGGATTGTAGTCGCTCCTGTAAGGCAATTCAAGAGTCACACCTGTTATTTGTTGTCAATCCTGAACAGTGACTATGTAAATGTAGCCTATATCGCAAGTAATATCAGATTCTACAGGATAATTAGTATAATTATCCATTCTGAATGAAGTTGTCTTTTTTAGGCACATACATTCATTTGTTGCACTATAAACTCATTCTACAGTATGCTAATGAACTCTTTATTGAACTCTGTATTGAACATTGAAACCTTAAAAATTTAAATCATTAGTATCATAGTATTGTCATCTAATGGTGCAATCATTTATTCAGTAATGATTGAATTATCTTTTTTTTAATTTCCTGAACAGAAAAATTTACATCATAGTGATATGAAACTATTAACTATTTCTAAGTTCTTCTGAATGTGTCATGAACCTCAGATTTGCTCATATATTTGTGCACTTGAATTGTTAGATCTGCATTTGATTTTCAAGTTCAAATCTTCAGGATATTTTGAGCACAGTGAGCAAAATCATCCCCATTATGTTACATCTTTGTCTGCATGTGTGAAAACTGCCCACAAGCTTCTTTTGACATTGTGCAGATGGTGGACCAGCTAGAGTGCTATCTAATCTGGTGTGTCGGTGTAGCCGGATCACATCCCATCCTCGGATCTCCCCCTCAAAACACACACACACATACTCATACCTCTGTACAGTATAATAAGACCTATGTGCTTGGGTCCACAGAGGAAACAAGCTTTCCTTTATATGACCAGGATGTCATTAATCTTTATGGAGGTTAACAAATGCACTTGCATGGAAGGTGTATTTCATTCATGGAGACTAACAATGGGGCCATTGTGCAGTCTGATCTCCTAGCGTCTGTACCTTAACATTCCTACCATATACTACACGATATGAATGAACATTGTGTTTTCTGGACAATATATTTATTTGAGAAGGATATTTGAAATATGCTCCGGTCATAAGATACAGGGTAGATTTACCTTATACACCATCTTTGTTCCTTGCTGTGTTCATCCTTTTTCTA
This sequence comes from Hypophthalmichthys molitrix, assembly GCA_037950675.1. Classification (NCBI taxonomy): domain Eukaryota; kingdom Metazoa; phylum Chordata; class Actinopteri; order Cypriniformes; family Xenocyprididae; genus Hypophthalmichthys; species Hypophthalmichthys molitrix. The sequence goes on along the minus strand of CM075498.1, from coordinate 33,215,164 downwards.
GTTTTTAAAAGACAATATTGCTGGATTTTTTTTTTTTTTTTCACGAAAGCTCCATTTTGTGCGGCGTCTGTGACAAATTGCTGCCGCAGCGGAGAATGGCCTGGTTCGCTATATGAGTTATGTCAAGTCAGAGCTGTTTAAGAGTTGTACTTCCCCCAAGACACATCTCTGCTTATCCTCACCACAGGGATGCAACGGAATACAGCCTTGTCAGCTTAACATACTCATTTTCCTACACATTCTTTGACAATTTCATATAAATCTGTTCACCTCAGTGCAGAGTTCAGTTCCTTGTTATAGAAACAACACCTTAAGACCTCTGTAAATTCTCTTTTTTTCCACCCCCCTCATTTTTTTTTCTTCCTGCAGACCGAGATTGAACGACTGCAGGAACCGTTTTATATGTGTCAGGTCTCCCCTCTGCCCGACCGCCGTTCGATAATCATTCGTCGCTGTTGCTGTGGCGGTCCCTGACTGTAACAAACCCTATTGACGTTTCTGAGCCTTGATTTCCCCCCCTGGTCAAATTCAATACAAAAAAAACGCTGTGGCTAAATGAGTCAAAAATAACCTCTCTCTCTCTCTCTCTCTCTCTCTCTCTCGCTGTTGCTGTTTTGTAAAATTGTAAACCTGTTTCAGAGCTCGCTTTATTTTCTTAATCTGCTTATAAAAATGTTGGATTTACTCACATTTACAGCATGCAATGTATATTTTGTGACAAGATTTCTCATCGAGGCGAAAAGCTGTCTTGCGATATCGCCATGACAGAGCATGAGGCGAGATGACTGACAAGACATTGGCGGAGGATACTTGTGCAACAGAGCCTAAGCGACTGATAAACGTCTTATCTTGTAGAATGCATCCTCAGCATCTCCACTCCCTGTACACAGTACGGGCGATTGAGAATTCGAAAACGAAAGTAAAACGCGAGCTCCCTGATGCGCGCAAATTAGGCTACATACCATAGTATTTCTTAAAAATACAGTGCAAAAATCTTGTCACACACATATTATATATATATATATATATATATATATATATATATATATATATATATATATATATATAGTTTGTATTTATTTATTAAAATAGATTTTCATTGAATATATATAGATATTTTATTTATGTGATTGAAATAATTGTCTCATTGCTCCACATTTCTTTGTTGCTCTCACTTGTAAATAACATGATAACGGTCCTTCCCACTGGTACCTGCACAAATATTTCTAATATGGTATAAAAATTCTGCAAAATCTCTAGCAGTTTACTGTATCCATCATAACGGCCAGCCCAAATATGAAGCACTGTTACTATTAGGCTTCGCTAAAAGCTTTTTATCATGAAATGTGCCTTGTGCTGTCTGTAATTTTCTATAACGAGTGCTAGACTTCCCTTTCTGGTGATTTCCACAGACAGTAATCAGTGTTTTTCACTAGACCTGGGACAAATGGACGCTCAATTTATCATCACTATCAGACCTTCAGCTTGACACACACATATAGATGTATAAATGCGCACACATACGAGCATGTGCTCATTTTTCACATTATTTCATTTAGGCGTCGTACTTACATCAACCCCGTGGCTTTATTTGAGCTATCAATCCATAGCAGTCATGGGAGAGGAGGTTGTTTGCTGCGGCTGCATCTCCTGAAGCATTTGCATTTATTATGGCAGCCTGCAGTGAAGCCCTTCTCATTTCACACTTTGAAGCTTCCTCTAGGGATGGATGGGGGGAAAGAAGATCACTTTGACAGGTTGAGATTGTTTCTCCACATCTGCCGTCAGCTGTCATTTTAAACGGCGCATGTACGTCTCTGTCCCACCGCGTGGACGGATGCATGTGTGGTGCTTATGAATGTGTTTTTCTCGCTCTCCCCGCAGGACGCCGTGGTTTAATGGCTGGGGTTTTAACCTGCCCAGGGGACAGTCCCTGCTCGATAAGTGGAACCTCATCCCAGAGGGCATTGATATTCTCATGACCCATGGGCCGCCCCTCGGTGAGTTCAATTAACCAATCCTAATGCAGTTCCATCCAATTATTCAAATGCTCTCAAATACATTAAATGGCTTTTGTATGAAGCTTGTTGTCATACTTGTCAAGAAACCCGTCATTTGAAGTTATAGGAAAAGGAAAAAGTGACATTTTTTTTATATACATGAAGTAAAATCTATCCTCACATGAGGGATGTTTTTTAATTAACTAAAACTTAAACCAAAAAAAAATGAATACTTGAATTACTGATTTGCGGGGTGTGTGTGTAGGTTTTAGGGACTGGGTACCGAAGGAGCTGCAAAGAGTTGGGTGTGTTGAGCTGTTAAACACAGTCCAGAGGAGAGTCCGGCCCAAACTCCACGTTTTTGGAGGAATTCATGAAGGTGAGTAACCACAAAGACAAATTGGCACTTCCATAAAAAAGCAAAAAAGTGCACTTTAATGATTTTTAACATCATTGAAGGGTGTTTTTGACAAGACACAAAACGGAGGCAACAGCAATGTGATAAAAGACACCAAATTTCAATTATTAATCAATTTTGTTAAAGGTGCAGTAAGCCATTTCTGAGAAACACTGGTGATATTTGAAATCAGCCCAAAAAACACACCCCTCCCTTCATTACTTCACCCCAAAATACATGAACACGCAATGCAAGAATGGATGTCTCTTTATCACAGCTGAAGCGAAGCAAAATAATGCTTAGCGAAAAATAAAGCAAAGATGACAAACAAATGATAAGGAAGAACAAAAAACATTAACATACAGTACGGCAAGCCGTTTTGACTTTTATTCATTCCCAGGATATGAACAATTCTTGATATCAACAATTCAATTTTCACTAGTTAAAATGCTAATTCTTGATATGAACAATGACATCATCACTCGCAGAAATACAAATTCTTGATATCAATAATTAAATTTGGACTAGTAAAAAATATAATTCTCAATATCTGTAATTGTATTTTCACTAGTTAAATGTCACCATAGGCTGCCATTCAAATTCAATTGTTGATATCAAGAATTTCTTACTAGTTGAACTTTTTTTACAATTCTTACTAGTAAAATTCATAATTTTTTATATCAATAATTATGTGGTTACTAGTGCAAATGTATGGCAAGCCATTTTGACTTTTATTCATTCTCAGGATATGAATTCTTGAGATGACAAACAAACGATAAGGAAGAACAAAAAACATTAACATACAGTACGGCAAGCCGTTTTGACTTTTATTCATTCCCAGGATATGAACAATTCTTGATATCAACAATTCAATTTTCACTAGTAACAATGCTAATTCTTGATATCAACAGTTCAATTTTCACTAGTTAAAATGATAATTTTTGTTATCAAGAATTACATTTCAACTTGTAAAAACTATAATTCTTGATATCTGTAATTGTATTTTCACTAGTGAAATGTCACCATAGGCTGCCATTCAAATTCAATTGTTGATATCAAGAATTGATTTCTTACTAGTTGAAATTCCAATTTCACATATCAGAAATACAATTCTTACTAGTAAAAATCATAATTTTTGATATCATTAATTACTTTGTTACTAGTGCAAATATCTATTCTTGATATCAACAATTGAACTAGTAACAATGTTAATTTTTGATATCTGAAAATGTATGATATCAAAATAATTTCAGATATCTAAAATGGCTTTCTTAGTCGAAAGCCATTTTAGATATCTCAAATTATATTGATATCAGACATTTTCAGATATCAAAAATGAACATTTTTACTAGTAGCAATTCAATTGATGATATCAAGAACTGACGTTTCAACTAGTGCCAACTGAATTCTTGATATCAAAAATGAACATTTTTACTAGTAACAGTGTAATTATTGATATCAAAAATTATGATTTTTGTTAGTAAGAATTGTATTTCTGATATCTGAAATTGGAATTTCAACTAGTAAGAAATCAATTCTTGATATCAACAATTGAATTTGAATGGCAGCCTATGGTGACATTTCACTAGTGAAAATACAATTACAGATATCAAGAATTATAGTTTTTACTAGTGGAAATGTAATTCTTTATCAAAAATTGCCATTGTTACTAGTAAAAACCATTTTAATTAGTGAAAATTTAATTGTTAATATCAAGAATTCATATCATGGGAATGATTTAAAGTCAAAACTGCTTGCCATACATACAGTACACAAGAGCATATACAAGCAAGAGTTGGTTGTTAGCAGTCTCCATCAGCACACCAGCTCCAGACAAACAACGGCATTCAAAACTGTCCTGTTATTATAGCTAACATTACAACTACAGCATATCTTGGTTCTGTGAAAAAAAAAAAAAAAAAAAAAATAGCAAAACCAATGTTACTCGTGTATGGAGCAGAAACAATGAAACCTCGGCATCCATTTTCAGGCTTTCCCATTTGGTCTCTCCAGTGCTAGAGTTTTAATAAAAGTTTTAATTTCTTTAAATTTAGATTATTCTTAATCCCAAATTGTGAATGGCCTCATTTAATACCCAAAAGTCAAATAAGCTTTTATGCAATAACGACCAGTCAGCCAATGTTAAAAATTAATTTTTTAACAGTTGAGAATACTACAGTATATCATATTGTATTTGTAACTGAAATGGCTTGTTCCTTCTTCCTGTAGTGAATCAGAACAGCATTAGCTGCATCAGCACACACATAAACAGTCCAGGATATAAATATATATGGATATGGGTTGCATTTTCCAGGGAAGAGGGATCACAGAGATCTGCCTTTAGGTTAAACTTGAGACTCTGTTGACCAGATGTGCTACATCCCCTCTCTTCCTCCCTCCAGCTTTTGAGGCTTTTTATTATTATTATTTTAATTAAACATGTTTAAGAGAGAGAAGGGTCTCTGAGCCCATGGGCTAATTTAGACAAGTGCTCCACTCGAGGAAAGGCCTTGTACTGTTTATTGTGTTTACTTAATATTTTGTATGCACATACACACTTCGGTCAGTGGGCAAACTTAATTCCATTTTCTGAATATGGACTTTAGCCTCATTCAGACTATCAGTCCAAATCTGACCTTTGTGCATTTCCGATTGGAATCCAATCCTATTTAGCAAGTGTAAACAGCAAAAATGCAACGCAAAATCATTGCCATAGAAACCAGTGCAGATATTCCAGAAAACGAAAGAGCACGACGGGATCTGCGATACAGTATGGACAGTCAATAATTTAGATCAGATTCCAATCGGATACACAAATAATCGGATTTGGACTGACGGTGTGAACATAGCCTTTGTCTCAATTTAATCATGTGCCAAAACATCTGAAAACTATTTAGATATAAAGCTTTAGTTTGTTTCTTTTTGATATGTTTAAATTTATATAAAATATATAAAGTATATTTGGGACTATAGGCTATATAGATCTGGCCATACGGGCTTTCGCACCGAATAGTTCTAGAAACTCGTTCCCGGGCCATGTTCCTAGTTGCATTCGCACCGGGAATAGGAACTCTGAAGCGGCCGACAGCGGCATCTTTAAGCACGGCTTAAACAAAGCGGTGGATGGAGGATGCCGTGATTTGAGCTGTGTTTGTTGTTTGTTTCGTGATAATGGAGATGGAATGTAAATGCATAATTTACGTGACTGAAAGAGCAAAAAGTGGGGCTGAGAGATACAGTGGGTACGGAAAGTATTCAGACCCCCTTAAATTTTTCACTCTTTGTTATATTGCAGCCATTTGCTAAAATCATTTAAGTTCATTTTTTTTTCCTCATTAATGTACACACAGCACCCCATATTGACAGAAAAACACAGAATTGTTGACATTTTTGCAGATTTATTAAAAAAGAAAAACTGAAATATCACATGGTCCTAAGTATTCAGACCCTTTGCTCAGTATTTAGTAGAAGCACCCTTTTGATCTAATACAGCCATGAGTCTTTTTGGGAAAGATGCAACAAGTTTTTGACACCAGGATTTGGGGATCCTCTGCCATTCCTCCTTGCAGATCCTCTCCAGTTCTGTCAGGTTGGATGGTAAACTTTGGTGGACAGCCATTTTTAGGTCTCTCCAGAGATGCTCAATTGGGTTTAAGTCAGGGCTCTGGCTGGGCCATTCAAGAACAGTCACGGAGTTGTTGTGAAGCCACTCCTCCGTTATTTTAGCTGTGTGCTTAGAGTCATTGTCTTGTTGGAAGGTAAACCTTCGGCCCAGTCTGAGGTCCTGAGCACTCTGGAGAAGGTTTTCGTCCAGGATATCCCTGTACTTGGCCGCATTCATCTTTCCCTCGATTGCAACCAGTCATCCTGTCCCTGCAGCTGAAAAACACCCCCACAGCATGATGCTGCCACCACCATGCTTCACTGTTGGGACTGTATTGGACAGGTGATGAGCAGTGCCTGGTTTTCTCCACACATACCGCTTAGAATTAAGGCCAAAAAGTTCTATCTTGGTCTCATCAGACCAGAGAATCTTATTTCTCACCATCTTAGCAAACTCCATGCGGGCTTTCATGTGTCTTGCACTGAGGAGAGGCTTCCGTCGGGCCACTCTGCCATAAAGCCCCGACTGGTGGAGGGCTGCAGTGATGGTTGACTTTCTACAACTTTCTCCCATCTCCCGACTGCATCTCTGGAGCTCAGCCACAGTGATCTTTGGGTTCTTCTTTACCTCTCTCACCAAGGCTCTTCTCCCCCGATAGCTCAGTTTGGCCGGACGACCAGCTCTAGGAAGGGTTCTGGTCGTCCCAAACGTCTTCCATTTAAGGATTATGGAGGCCACTGTGCTCTTAGGAACCTTAAGTGCAGCAGAAATTTTTTTGTAACCTTGGCCAGATCTGTGCCTTGCCACAATTCTGTCTCTGAGCTCTTCAGGCAGTTCCTTTGACCTCATGATTCTCATTTGCTCTGACATGCACTGTGAGCTGTAAGCTCTTATATAGACAGGTGTGTGGCTTTCCTAATCAAGTCCAATCAGTATAATCAAACACAGCTGGACTCAAATGAAGGTGTAGAACCATCTCAAGGATGATCAGAAGAAATGGACAGCACCTGAGTTAAATATATGAGTGTCACAGCAAAGGGTCTGAATACTTAGGACCATGTGATATTTCAGTTTTTCTTTTTTTTAAAATCTGCAAAAATGTCAACAATTCTGTGTTTTTCTGTCAATATGGGGGGCTGTGTGTACATTAATGAGGGAAAAAAATGAACTTTTAGCAAATGATTTTAGCAAATGGCTGCAATATAACAAAGAGTGAAAAATTTAAGGGGGTCTGAATACTTTCCATACCCACTGTATGACAACTTGCAGTCATATCATTGAGGCCTAGAAAAGAACAACTCTGCACACAACAGGTAAATGCCGTTATCGCTGTTTTCCATGTTCGTGAAGTAAATATGTTTACACGGCTTTTTAAAAACAATGGCACCCATTGTTTGACATGCGTTTGACCAATCAACGTACACTTACGTCACTGATAGTTCCTATGGTGCTGGTTTAGACCCTAATCTGAAGTAGGAGCTAATTTAGTTCCCCCAAAGAAGTTCCTAGAACTAAAATCGTTCCTAACGTCACATCCATTGGATTTTCCCAAGTCCTTCATGTAAAAATCAGTCTACAGACAACCTAGGAAGTTTTGAATATTGAAATCTCCCTTTCTCGTTTCCTCTAGGTTACGGCATTATGACAGACGGGTACACGACATTCATCAACGCCTCTACCTGTACAGTCAGCTTTCAACCCACCAACCCTCCCATCGTGTTCGACCTCCCGAACCCCCCAAGCTCTTGAGACGCCTGTGTGCTTTGCCATATTCTCCTTTTCTTTCCTTATGTTTTCTAACAGTACTTTGAAAAAAAAAATAGTTGAATGTTTCTTTGGAAATCGCCAGTCTTTTGCTAAAAGATTCAGTGGAAGTTTCTGATGACGGACGGGGTCATGCGGGGTGTTTTGCGTACAGAAGTGTTGAACAATCTTATGAAAAGATCTGATTAAATCTGTAAGATAATACGCTTTGTGAATTTGTAAAATTGTCTCTTTTTTGTCAATATTCAAATTATGTTGGTATGGAATGCCATTGTTCATTTTGTATATTCTTTTTTCAGGATAATTAAGCTTTCTTTTAGCTGACAGGGATATAATGCCTTAAACTAGCTTTAAGTTCCCCCGGCTGGAGCCCCTTCTTTCTGCTAGCGAAGAGAAAGCAACATATTTATTGTTTTTATCCAAAACTAAGGGGATTTCTTTTCTTGCATTCAAAGAACACTTTCTTACAAGCGCAGGGAAGACATGGATGCATTTTAACTCATGTATATTCTGAAGCGCCTCATTCTGCATAGAAATTGGAAAATGTCTTAAAATATGAGTATATCTATATGTGTGTGTAAGCTGTAAAATCTCTAACTAAAATTGTGTTCGTTCTAAGCCTCTTGAAGAATATCATTTTGCCTGTAAGTGATGACTTAAATGTGCGTAAAGCGCACACATGCTCTTTTCTGTTTTCATGAAATGTTCCTACTTTACAGAGTATTGTTCCATACAATAAAAAAGTACTCGAGTTGAAATTATTTTAATGTACAATCTCAAAGGTTGTTTTTTTTTTTTTCCCCGGAACCTGACGAAACCAGGTTTAGTTGTCCTTTGATATCTTGCGTATGATAGTTTTTGTTTTTCTCTTCTTCTTTTTTTTTTTTTTTTTTTTTTTTGTAACTTTGCACTGTGTAAATGCAGTCTTGCTAGCACAAAAAAAAAAAAAATGTTGCCAATAGATGTTTTAACTCTTGCCACTGTAAATGCCTCTCGGCTTTTCTTTCAGTTACAGTCTCATTCCTGGAAAAGTTTAGATATGTTTCTTCTTCTTCTTATTTCAGGTTTAATTGTGATATATTTAGCTGCCTTTATATGCAAATAAAATTGCAAGATTTTTACTTCTAAACGTTTTGTGTGGTTCATTCTAGCCTCAAGTCTGGCTTTATTCATTTGATGTCTGCAGGTTTTTACGATTTCAACTAAAAACAAAGTTGTGCCTTGTTATTTAGGAGACATTTACACAACAACAATGTACTAAAAACAGAAACGTTTTTTCTTTGCATTTTTGCATACAGATGACAACGTTATCAAAACAATCCCTGTTCAAACGGATCCGCGACTGAAAGATGACGACTAAAAATGCTATATTAAAGCATCTTTACACAGCCGAGTTAAAGTTCCCCGAAATCAAAATTTAAGTGTTTTAGCTTTTATTATGAATATGTTAGCCTTAAGTTTATGAATAAGCTCGTGTGTTCCAAAACAATGACAAAATTCACATTTAAGAGATATAAGCATTCAAAACTTACAGTGTCTCACTTCCGTTAAAATGGATCACGGATTTTCATGACATCACATCACACTTCAGTTTCTCGTCAAATCTTCTATCCAGTCAAATGCTCTCTAGAATCTAAAGTCCTGCCTCCTCTTACACTCTTACAGACGCTAAAGCTGCGGCTGAAATCAGTCATTTGTTCACACATTTACTAGTTTCTACATGGTGAATGGCACATATATAGAGAATAGGGAACGGTTTTTTGCTTTCTTTTGACCCGAATGAAGTCCGTTTTCACGTTAGTGTCACAAGAACCGCCGCAGCGCAAGCACAGTCTGCTCTGGCCCAGAGACACGACAGCACAGAGCGGATCAAATGCGCGAGTCGGCGCAGACCACAAAAAGTATCGGACCCATTTGAATTCTGGCACTTGAGTCAAAATAAAAAACTACACTTCCAATAACATTTTTTAAAAGATGGTTTTGGCCATTTAAGGTAGTTGTTATCATGCTGATATATATTCAATTGTTTGTTTTTGTGAAAAGTTTGATTTTAGCTAGCAATTTGATGCTATAGAAATGGGGCGTGTCGTTGTGATTGACAGCTTCTCTGAGGACTGTCGGAGCTTCGAGGGGAGATTGAAGATATATAACTAACTATTAATTTTCGATTTCTGTGTTATTTCACACCGACAAAATGAGTTGTTCGGCAGTAAACTGTACTAACCGACCTACAGGATCTGACAGATCACTGAACTTTTTTCAGTAACATTAAATGTGGGCTTTATTAGCTAATTAATAAATGTTAGCTAAGATAACACGCCTAATGTTAGCCATGTCGGGAAAAAGCAGGTGATCATTATCTGGTTACTAATAGTTACTAATTATTTTTATGGGTATAAATTAAAATAATAATTAGCAGAAGAAAACTAATGATAGCCTACTCTAATTAATTATAGAGCACCGCCTACAGCAATCGATCTCCTGTAATGTTAGTTGAACTTTATTTAAAATGCCACGACCGTTTCTGACATTTTAGAGTTGTTTCTAGTGGCATATTATATTTTATCTACTGAATTTGCTGCTTCAAAAATATTATTGCTCTTGAAACAGAATAGCCTATTAATTTATAGGTAGAATTTTAAATAGTGTATAATTTATATAGCCTATTTAAATACATCAGTGATGACGCAGACGTCTGGGCGGAAGTTTGATACTGCGGCTCCGCCTCCGGGCTCCACTGACGATTCCTTCTGCTCATGCCCAGGCTCCAAACTGACATTTTTGCGTAACATGTCAACACTCATTGTCATACATTTTACATTCAGTTCATTACAATGGAAGGAAGCGGTGTCGCGTCTTCCATCTTTTTTTGCAGTCTATGTAGTTTACATGGAGACAGTAGAGGTATCATTTTCAACAATAAACCAATATATTTTGAAACCCGTTAGCATTTGCAGGCCCACAAAATGCTGTTGTCGTGTAAATGAAGGGCCAAAACGCTTAAAAAGTTTTAGTCTTTTTGTGATTTTTACTTGCAAACAAACTAAATATACAAACAGTAATGTATACAGCTACACAAGACTTTTATTTAGTTTACTTAAAAGGCCTAACTGAAGTAATATCTTGCCGCCTATATAAAATTTAATAGCTCAGACTTTAAATATTCAAATGTAAATGAATGAAATTCAAAGAATTTAATTTGATGTAATTTTCTTATCTTTGAGTTTGAGCTTTTTTCCTGTCACCTACGAACTGCCCATCTGTTTCAGTCAAGCTCAGAAGTTAACATTTTCAACAGCTTTCCTCAATATAAAGCTTCAAAAGAATTTTCCTCCATGCAGTTGTCTTCTAAAAGACCTCCAGTGATTAAGTTTTCACACTCAGAAACCTCATTCACATTTATCTGTTTGTAATCCAATTTGAGATACACATGAGCCAGTGGTGTGCTAAGAGAAAAAGAAATAGCAGCGCTCTGGCCTTGGAAGTCAAAGTGGGATCTCTTTTCGTCAATTTGAAGCACTCCAAGGCCAAAAAAAAACTGAGAATGTATACTTTTCCACACTCTCATATTCACCCTCCCCCATCCGGCTTACCAGCAGTCACATCAAAGGCCAATTAACACTTCCCCCAAACGAGAGCAGCTCGTTGTCATAATCCACATAATCATATTAGTGTAACCCTGTGAGCTGGCAGACTGGCACTGACACTTTTGTTTTCTCAAACCCCATTTATAGAAGCATTTATAGAATCTGCTTTAAATGGACAATGCTAATATAGTACTTGCGGCATACTATCCATGCAAACTCGCCACCGCAATGCCAGAGTGTTGCTATCAGGTTGTGAATAATTTCTAGCATTTTGCTATGCAGTTGCTAAAGTGTTCTGAGAGAGTTTATCCCATGCAGTTGCTTAGAAACCTAATTCAAAATATATTTATGTAGAATTGTTACTATAGAAAGTCTATATAAATTGTCGCTATAGAAATCATCAAACAAAAACACCATCAAAAATAGTGGAGGGTAACTAGCTGAAAGTAACGCTGTTAGCATTTAGCTGTATTAGCTTAGCTGCATTCAAAATAGTGTCGCTTTTTCAGTAACAATGCTATATTGGTGTTTTTGAGCTAAATGAGATCTAAATGAGATCAGCTCTAAAACATATATCTTCTGTGTTGTTCTAGGTTTTTGTCCCAACCAGCCATGATAGCAACAACCAATGATCAGCATTACATTTTGTCGGTTGTTTAGTTTCTTTAAAGAGTAATTGATTTTTAATGATAACTTATGACCCTTAAAGACAGGCCTATGAGCTACGATGTTGTAGTCGATGGTATATGCTTTTGTTGAAGCTTACAGTCCACATTATTTTAACGTTTTTTTAAATAATCATGTTTTGTTATAAATCACGTTTTACGCACCATTCTATAGGCCTGTATGTATGCTTGGGCTGTTGGGGAAAGTATAAAAAAAATCACACAAACAAAAATGAACAAACGATATGCTGTGAGAACACAATCATGTTGCATTGTGGTCCATGGATCTGCCTGAAGTGTACATATTGATTAGATTTGATCCCTCGGTCAAAATCGAGGGGTTGGGGGTCTGTCCAAATAAACTTCCCTCGCCCACTTGACGAAGTTGTACACACTTCAAAATAGTGGTGGGGATTCCCCCAAGGAGAAGTGCTTAAAGAAGTGGAGTTAAACGGAGCCAATCATATGGCAAAACTCTTCAGCGCCTGTCCATTCCCATGAAGCACTGCAAAGGACATTACACTCTTATGCCCGGTACACAGTGAACAATTTTGGCCTGTCCGATTTCTGTGGTCGTAGCTCCTAAACAGTGGTCCTACATCATATAGTAAAAGAGGTTCAAACTCGGCCGTTGTCACGGTCTTGTGACCAAAGATAGCTTGCAATAATTTTTCTCATATTGTCAGAAATTTAGCATGATCATCTCAGTGTGTTTGCTGCTACGACCTACGTCTACTGACTAACCAATAAAAATGGCGTATTGATCAACCCAACATGGCGCTAAAACTTAAAACTACTTAACTCAAGCTCCATTTGCAAAATTGGCATGCAAAGTTGGCCTCTTTTCCCTAGCTATGGCCACGTCCATATTCTCCTCTTTCGCTTCCTCCTCTTTTTTCAGAGCACATTTGCCAACAATGGCCAAAGTGCGATTAATCTTGCTCTATTTGTTTAACATTAGCGCATGCTGATGACGTTTTATTCTTCTATCCTAACTTGCGTCGTAACCTACAATTCAATAGGTGTCATCATTGTACAGTCTACATACATGTCGTACCCAAGTTTATTAGATTCATGTTGTACAATGTGATTTGTTATGATCTATACGATTGCTGAAATTGCAGTTATTGATTTGGTTCTTGGGATATAACTCTTTAACAAAGACTTTTTAAAAATCCCTATGGGAAAAATACTTATGGAACTAAGAGCACAGTGCACTGTTGCACTCTTTTACATCGGGTAGCCATGCCCACAATGAATTATCATTGGATGGAAATACTACTCCTCGTGTATTAATCAAACTGACTGCTTTCAAAGGTATAGCTTTAATGTAGCTTAACTATGTAGCCATTAACTACAGCTTCAAAGTAGCTTCCTAGACGCAATGAAGCATCAAGCTTTTCTCTCTCTGCCTGCTGTCCCTGCCTCAAATGAAGGTGAAAGTGTGTATGTCAATCTAAATTGTGTTGGGAGCATGTGTGAGTGTATTAATTACCTCGTCCTGCAGCAGGGGCCAGGCCTTAATAGGTGCCCGTGACAGGGACAGCTATTACCCTACGACGCCCGACAGCTTCTATTAATATTGGAAATTTGTCAACTTAGCCTTCGTGCCACTGTGATGGATGACACGCAACTCTGAAGGCTAATACCCACCGTCACCACTTGAGAGATTGTGTGTGTGTGTGTGTACATACTACTACACAGAATGTAATGTAAGGTTTAGCTTGAAAAGACAAGCATGCAAATTTATTAAACATATTTTGATGCCATTTTTTAAATTGTTTATAACAAAAAGTTTTCAAAAAGGTTTTTTTTTTGCAAAATGAAATAAAATAATATGAATTTAAGTGATCAGACATAACTGTAACAAAGTTCACATTAAATGCAACTTTAAAACATAAACAACAAAACGAAAGGAGTGGCAGTAGCCGACTGTGGCATATAAGCATAATAAAATCCTCTATGGGACTCGATCCGCTCCCACGGCTCTTGGCCCCACCCTGCTTCATACCACAGTAACGTTAATAAAACTTTTAATACAGTAGCTTAGTCGGTTTGCTTTCCATCAGCTGTGGAGGTGAAGACGAGAACTCCTATGATTCCACGCTCATTTACAGCGTCATCAAGCTTCGCCTTTATTTTGTGATTCTAAAGACTGCTGATCGAAAAGGTTTGCAATAGATTCATCTAAAACATCCAACTAGCTCACATCCATTTAGTTCACATCTTTTATGGTGCTTTTCCACTGTGTGGTACGACACGGCACAGCTCGACTCACTTTACTTGGCTCGGTTTACTTTTCTACTTCAGTTTAGTACCACTTCAAAGTGGGTGGGATTATAGACTTATCGTTATAGTTACACCGCCTCTACTGCTGTTTGGTTTGGTGTCTCGTGTTGCAAATCCAATGACGCTGTTAGCGATGATTCTCTCTGACCAATCAGTGATCTGCAGTGTTTACACATCACATTTTAGTATCGGTACAGCACACTTGGAACCTCAACCAAGGTGGTACTGTACTAAGCTGTACTGACCTGTACCATGAAGTGGAAAAGCACCAAAAGTGAGCGGTACCGAGTCGTACCATGAAGTGAAAAAGCGCCATAAAACAAATTCATTCATCAACAGGACATTGCTTTAATGAGGGTGCCAGAGATAACTAAATCAAGATTTTTCATAAATAATTACTTAACTTAAAAGTGCAGTGCGCAAATTTTAGCGGCATATAGTGGTGAGGTTGCGAATTGCAATATAGAGAAGCTACGGTGGCCAACACAGGACAAAAATGTCATCGTCTAAGACAGAAGAGAGTAGCCAGTTGAGCAAACACGCTCTGTAGAGCAGTTTGTCCATTTAGGGCTACTGTAGAAACATGTCGGCGCAAAATGGTGTCTTCCATGTAAGGGGACCCGTGTATGTAGATGTGTATGTAGATAGAAATGGCTCATTCTAAGGTAATAAAAACATAATGGTTCATTATGTAAGGTCTTTATACACCACATTATATTGTATTTATGTCAATAGATCCTCCTAAAATTTACACATTAATTTTTGTCTAAAAAATATTCATCTGTATCTTAAGAAAATCTATCATAATGCTTCAGAAGACTTGGACTAGGGTGAATTCAGGTTGATTGGGACTTTTTCCCAGTCATCTCAATGGCAAAAAGTGTCCCAATCAACCTTAATTCACCCTATACGTATATAGTCCAAGATACAGTATATAGCTTTTTTAAGTTCATCTTCATTATAATTGCATGGAAAACATGGCGGGGGGGGGGATCTCATTTTGTGTTCCTCAGAAGAAAGTCATTTGGGTGAGTAAACAATGACACAATTTTCATTTTGGGGTGAACTGTTCCTTTAAAAGCAGTGTTACATAGAGCTTAGTTTACTATACACTTCCTGGTTACTTAAGGCATGATAAAATTAGCCAAAATATTTAATAAACAAACATGCAAGAGGCAGGGATGTGTAGACATTTGTGAATGAGGTAAGTTGCTATTTTGTGGAAATCTATAGATCTTTCTGCATGTGTAGTTTTCATGTAGGCTGTGTATGTTTATGTAAATGTGTATAAGTCTGACTGTGCTGCCGGGAGCCCAGTATGGAGTGTTTACGCTCTCCTAATTGAACCCAGCCCTGCTGTTATTGTAATCTGGATTTCATTTGGGCCCCACTTGACTGACCCATGATATAATGAAGTAAAATCTGGGATAAGAAGAGAAGTGTTGGGTCCTTTTGTTATCCATTTCCTCATTGTCCATGTGTTGTGAATTACCAAAGACATCACTGTAATATTATTTTATTGTTTCAATTATGATTAAAAGATTAGCCATGTCTGGGTTGGAGAAATGAAAATGACACCCGCTCAGAAATGTCCTGTTCCCTTACAAACGCACACCCTCTCTGATGCTAAGAGACATTACATGGCCTCATTACATTAGAAAAATGACTCTCCAAGGATTTCTGTGATAAATGCATCACTATTTTGAGCGACAGTATATTTCTTCTCTTGATGTGTCAAGATGAACTATTCACCCTCTTTTCTTCATACACTTATCCACGCGCTCGATGAACGTAATGACACCAAATTATAATGCATTCAGAGCTTAATGTATTTCATGTTGTTGATAACAAAGAATAGAAAATATTTTCTTTTTCTTTGTTATTTTTAATATATACACTGCCCGGCCAAATAAAAAAATAAAAAAGTTGCTATTTGGATTTAAATAGGTATATGCTTAAGAGTCTATGCAGGAAGACATATCATAGCCATATTCCAGGATGACAATGTCAAGATTCATCAGGCTCAAAATGTGAAAGAATGGTTGGGAGAGAGCATGAAGAATCATTTTCACAGAAGAATTGGCATTCAGACCTTAAATGCATTAAAAGTCTTTGGGATGTGCTGGAGTAGACTCTGCTTACCAAAATCTTGACCAAAAATTGATGACCTCTTGATGAAAATAGCATCACAATATTTATTTCCATCAAGAGGTGCATCATTTTTTATATAGAATTTGTATGCCTTTTTAATTAAAGTTATTAAGTGTTTCAATATTTCACATAGAATTCCATGTAACACAGACATGCTGGTTTTGTGCATCAGTGGCTTTTAGTACCAGGCTGTGTTCTGATGATTTGATGAGTCTTACAGTTGTTTTCAGTGGAGCTGTAATCACAAAAAATCACATAAAAACCTGTGATGCAGCAATAATAGCTCAACCACGTCGCAGTCTGATTATGAGATGACGGGCTGAAGTACACAGGACTGTGTCGAGATGAAGACAGGGGATAATCAAGACTGTTTTGGAATTCTGGAACGTGCGTGAATCTAGTTTGAATTCATCATGTCAGTTTGTACAGATTGGATGATAATTGGCACACTCAGTTGAAATTAATTTCCATCCCCCTGAAAAATCAGAAACAAATGATCTTAATTATGAACATCTTACATCACACTGCCTTGTTGTTAGATTGAATAGAGCTTAATTGATAAATTAATATGAAAAACCTTAGACTGAACTGGTATGTCAACAAGTACAGACAGCAGCAAAATAATAATTATTAGTTTGACATTCAAACTTATTTACATTTTGATATGTGATCTTATGTGTAAAAATACTCCCATTTGAGAAGTTGCAACATAAGTAAATTCTGTGTGATATTACAGCTATTATTATTATCATCACGGCACCTGTTAATGAGTGGGATATATTAGGCAGCAGGTGAACATTTTGTCCTCAAAGTTGATGTGTTAGAAGCAGGAAAAATGGGCAAGTGTAAGAATTTGAGCGAGTTTGACAAGGGCCAAATTGTGATGGCTAGACGACTGGGTCAGAGCATCTCCAAAACTGCAGCTCTTGTGGGGCGTTCCCGGTCTGCGGTGGTCAGTATCTATCAAAAGTGGTCCAAGGAAGGAACAGTAGTGAAGCAGCGACAGGGTCATGGGCGGCCAAGGCTCCTTGATGCACGTGGGGAGCGAAGGCTGGCCCATGTGGTCCGATCCAACAGACGAGCTACTGTAGCTCAAATTGCTGAAGAAGTTAATGCTGGTTCTGTGTCAGAATACACAGTGCATCGCAGTTTGTTGCGTATGTGGCTGCATAGCTGCAGACCAGTCAGGGTGCCCATGCTGACCCCTGTCCACCGCCTAAAGCACCAACAGTGAGCATCAGAACTGGACCACGGAGCAATGGAAGAAGGTGGCCTGGTCTGATGAATCATATTTTCTTTTACATCACGTGGATGGCCGGGTGCGTGTGCGTTGCTTACCTGGGGAACACATGGCACCAGGATGCACTATGGGAAGAAGGCAAGCCGGTGGAGGCAGTGTGATGCTTTGGGCAATGTTCTGCTGGGAAACCTTGGGTCCTGCCATCCATGTAGATGTTACTTTAGATGTTACACGTACCCCCTACCTAAGCATTGTTGCAGACCATGTACACCCTTTCATGGAAACGGTATTCCCTGGTGGCTGTGGCCTCTTTCAGCAGGATAATGCGCCCTGCCACAAAGCAAAAATGGTTCAGGAATGGTTTGAGGTGCACAACAACAAGTTTGAAGTGTTGACTTGGCCTCCAAATTCCCCAGATCTCAATCCAAACAAGTCCGATCCATGGAGGCCCCACCTCGCAACTTACAGGACGTAAAGGATCTGCTGCTAACATCTTGGTGCCAGATTCTACAGCACATCTTCAGGGGTCTAGTGAAGTCCATGCCACAATGGATCAGGGCTGTTTTGGCAGCAAAAGGGGGACCGACACAATATTAGGAAGGTGGTCAAAATGGTATGCCTGATCAGTGTATTATATGTGTGTGTGTGTGTGTGTGTAAAGATTCTTATGGAAGAAAAGGTTACTTTAGAGGAGGATAGAAAGATAAAAGGATAGTAGAAAAAAAGTTTTCTTTGCAGAGATGTTAATGTCTCAGATTGTGTTGGGTAAAATCAATAGACACTTAGGCCTCGTTTACACCAGGTATTAGCATCCATCTCAAATGCATCTCCTGTGACCTCTGGTGATTAGATTTTGTCGAGAGGACGATCTCTGATTTTGTGACTACTTACTGTGATGCATGTCTTCAAACACAAAGAAGTAAAATACGGCACAAAGGTTTCTCCCAAATACTTTTTATAGAGTTATAGAGAAATTGGTTTTACACTGTTTGTGATTGGATTGCCAGAATAAAATACCAGGTGTAAACAGGCCATTTTCATTATAGCATAAAATATTTTTCAAACCATCTCAGGGTCACTGACACATTGTAACTACTACATGGTTCCAGAATCCTCCGTCATCTGCAACACTTGTGTGGTATAAATCGTGGCACTTGCAACTCACAGCAGAACACAAGTGCAAATCAGTTGATTTAATAGCTGCTGCTGATTTGGGAATTAGTGCCTAGCATATGACGACTAGTTGGCGCCATAACATCACATCCTCCGGTTTTCCATCCCCACAGCTGCTGCTGTTGGCACTGTCCACAGAGATAATCGAGATGTCCAAATGAAATATATTCATTGTAGAGAATGCATTGTGTGTATGCATCAGGAGTATAGATAGCAGTGTTGCAAAACTTTCATATTGAGCTGTTGCTTGAGCTGGTTTTGCAACATTGTACAGATTCGACCATTTAAAGTTCAATTTTCACAAACATTTTCAATAGCAGCTTTTTCAGAAGTAGCAATTTAGAGCTCATATAAACTCTTTTTAACATTGTGAGCATAATATTTTTGCAAGGATGGAACTGCTTTTATTCCTGAACCCAAAATTAACGTAAATTAAAGGATGTCAAGTCACACAAATCAAAAAATGAATAAAAGTGTTTGAAATGTTTCGTCATAGTGAGTTGGACTGGTACATTAATTGCATTTTGACACCTTTAAGCTCTCCTCCTCTCGTTTGCCTTTGTCTTTCCTTTTCTGTTAATGGGTGAAGGTCCAATCGGTTAATTAGCATTAATTTATTTTCAGCTTAATTGAGGACATTTAAGCAGGCCTTATTTAATTGACTGACCCTCGTAATTATAGTTATCATGAATGTAAAGTGACAGCATAGCAGCTGCTTTTCTTTCTTGCTTCTCATCTTTGTCCTTCAGCACGTGCATGTGGGTAATTATTAATGGTGTACGCAAAAGCCTCACTATGCTCATTCGTAAGGTTAGTGATTTGAAAAATGTTTGTGGCGTGGCCGGAGTCCTGAATCCAGTTGGGTGCAGTGGACAACCACTAAGTTCACCCTAGCAACTCATAGCAACACCCTGGCAACAACTCTCCATAGACCACCTAGAAACATCTTGGCAACCCTGGAACCACCCAGAACCACTCTGCCAACCGCATAGCACATACAATTTGTATGCCTTTTTAATGAAAGTTATCTTTCAAATAGAATTCCATGTAACTCAGAAATACTGGTTTTGTGCATCAGTGCCTTTTAGTATCAGTTCAATGGAACAACTCAGAAAACCAACCAGAACATCCCTGCATAGGAATACCTTGGCAACCACCTAAAGCACCCAAGCATCTGCTTAGAAACACCCTAGCAACAACTCATAACTCCATTACAACCACCAGGAGGCACCCTGCCAACCCTGGAACCACTCAGAACACCCTAGCAACCACATAGCAACACCTTGGACTTCAAATGACCACTTAGAAACATCCTGGCAACCCTAAAACCACTCAGAACACCCTGGCAAACAGCCAGAACATCCTAGCAACTGCATAGAAACACCCTGACAACAACTCAGAACTCTCTAACGACCTCCAAGATACCCCCTGGCAACCCTGGAACCACTCAGAACACAATAGCAACTGCATAGCAATGCCCTGGCAACAACTCAGAACACCCTAGCAATCGCATAGCAACACCTTGGACTTGAAATGACCACTTAGAAACATCCTGGCAACCCTGGAACCACCCAGAACATCCTAGCAACTGCATAGAAACACACTGGCAGCAACTAAGAACTCTCTAACAACCTCGAAAATACACCCTGGAAACCCCCAGAACACCCTAGCAACCGTATAGCAACACCTTGGACTTGAAATGACCAATTAGAAACATCCTGGCAACTGCATAGAAACACCCTGGCAGCAACTAAGAACTCTCTAACAACCTCCAAAATACACCCTGGAAACCCTCAGAACACCCTAGCAACCGCATAGTAACACCTTGGACTTGAAATGACAAATTAGAAACATCATGGCAACTGCATAGAAACACCCTGGCAACAACTCAGAGCACTGTAACGACCTCCAAAATATACCCTGGCAACCCTGGAACTACTTGGAACACCCCAGCAATTGCATAGCATCACCTCTGACTTCAAATGACCACTTAGAAACACCCTGGCAGCCCTGGAATCACCCTGGCAACCACCCAGAACATCCTAGCAACTGCATAGAAACACCCTGGCAACTCTCTAACGACCACCCACAACATGCTTGTGTTTCCTGCTCATATTTTCTTTGAAAAATCTAAAAAATAATACTGCTATATTCTTCTACATTTTTGCTTAAGTGGAATATACTGTAAGACATGACTTGAGACCCCCAAACCCTCTCTGGTGTTCTGAATGTGTTTGATGATGAAGTGGAAACATGTTTGTGTTTCAGTGCAGTTGTGTAGGGCTTGAGTTAATACTGATTGCTGCGGTGCATTGGACGTCAGGGTTTCTGCTGGTAGGGAGAAGGAGGTGATGGGTGTTCGCTTCACAGATGGGTATCACGTTCCTTTTGTTCTCTGCCTAATTAAAGCACTGCTAATCAAGGCTGTTGATGAGGGGAGAGAGAAAAAAGAGGGGCAAAACAGCAGGAGATGCTTTCCTCCGTTTGTAAGAGTTGCTCATCATGTTCATGCGATTAAAGTCAGACCAAGAGTCTCTCTCCCTCATCCTCGCTCTCTTCCCCTCTTTCTTTTATCTCTGTGGTAGTAAAATGACATTTGTATTGAACTACATTTCCTCTGTATTAATCTTTCACACTAGAATCATTGCAGGGGATCCAGGAAGCTTTGAGATGAGACTGTTTGATATGCCAGCTGCTTGCCACAGCTGAACAGTACAGTACAGACACTCTTTAAATCAATGTTACAACTTCAAAACAAGTTTGTAGAAATAATAAAAGCACTTCAACAAAAACAAGATGAACAAGTTGCTTTTAACCCCTTTTTAATGTCCCTGTAAGTGCATAACAAAGATGAACGAAGATCTAGAACAGACTATACGTGAATCTTTCAGAGATTCTGAAATCGTAGCCCCGATAATCCTTTTTCCCACAGTTCCTCAGCAGCCATGTTCACTTAGTTTTGAATGCCGAATGCATATGAAGACACTCTGGGTCTGATGTTTTTCTCACACTGACACATCTCTCCCCTCCTCCCTCTCTCTTCATCCCTGCAGCTATCTCTCCGTTCCACTGGATCACTATAATCAGAGGAAGACAGCCACATATATCGTCTGATTCCAGAGAGAGAGAGGGAGCAAATACATGTATAAATTTTGGGAGGTGGCAGAGAATCAGAAATGCTTGAGCCAGAGACAGGCAGTAAAAAAGAGTTGGCAGATCTCAAAGCTGTTATCCAGTGTCCACAGACCTGTGTGACAGATAAAAGATACAGGGTGAAACACATTCACACTCCAGACTGAGAGGAAGAGCTCAGAACACTTCCCATGTGAGGATATGTGCACCTGCTTTCACTATAGGAAACATGGATGGTTTATCCACTTATTTCACCATAAGTCTGGTCATTCTTTGTAGAGTTGTAAGGGATAACGTGCAGTCTTGATTTGATTTGAAATAATTAACTATTTTATCATTTTACTTCCACTTAAAAAGTCAGTTTTTCTATCTAAATATGCACTAGATGGACTTTTTTGACCGTTGCATTCTGTTCTCACCAATGAAACAAAG
This sequence comes from Hypophthalmichthys molitrix, assembly GCA_037950675.1. NCBI lineage: Eukaryota > Metazoa > Chordata > Actinopteri > Cypriniformes > Xenocyprididae > Hypophthalmichthys > Hypophthalmichthys molitrix. The sequence continues at coordinate 33,192,730 of CM075498.1, read as the reverse complement.
TTCTTTATGCTTTACACTACATGGGAGAGGAATTGTGAATGGCAGTGAAGTGACTCAACTGATGCTGGTAGGTCACATGACAATGACATGATATATGTTGTATATGTCAGTCTTTATACTATAAGCACAATATATAATTTTTTAACTGTCGCGAAATACTAATTTAAAAATAGTGCCTACGGAGAGTTTGAGTTATCGAATGCAACCATACTCATAAATATGAATACAGTCTGCATGTAGGCAAGACAGATCATGAATAAGATCTAGGAGATCTACAACAATGTGTTTAAATGGAGAGCAGTTGGAAACTTTGCATAAATATCCTGATTTATCTACAGAGAATTAGATCTTTTCTAACAATCTCATTTATCCTCTAGAATTTCTGAAGAGCCTCAAACTACGCTTAAATTTATCAAGAAGATACCAAAGTCTATACTGAAAACTTCATTTCATTATAAACTTAAATATGAAAAATATATATATATTAAAAGAAAACTAGAATGTAGATTTCCTGAAGAAAATGTGAGTGGTGCTCGCAGTGACAAAACTCGGCACTCGGTTGCTAGGGTGTTTCTAGGTGGTTGCTAGAGTGTTCTGGGCAGTTGCTAGGGTGTTACTAGGCATTTGCTAAGGTGTTCTGTGTGGTTGCGAGGCGGTTGCTAGGATATCCTAGGTGGTTGCTAGGGTGTTGCTAGGTGGTTGCTAGGTGATTGCTATGGTAACCTGGGTGGTTGCTAGAGTGTTGCTAGGCAGTTGCTAAGATGCTCTGGGTGGTTGCTAGGGTGTTGCTAAGGTGTTCTGGGTGGTTGCTAAGAAAATAATAAAAAAAGAAAATGGAATTTCTTTAGCTGTCTGAATGAGCAATAAAATGACATTCATAAGCTAGGTTTTTCTTAAAGAGGACATATATCAGCTATATCTATTATTATATCAGTGCGCACTGTTTCTGAACTCCCTGAAACATCTCGATCGTAGTTTTGAGTTTTCTTCCGGGAACGAACACGTCACAATATTCATCATTTAAATAATTCCCACCCAAGACAAGTCTAAAAAAAGGGGGATGAGGCCTGGTTGAGTTGTGTTAGTAGTGTGTTGAAACTCGCTGTTATGGTAAGGGGCGTGATGTTTTTTAAACACTTTCAAAGCGGCTGACCAATCACAACACACTGGTCCAGCCGACCAATAACAGCACAATGCGCTTTTCAGAAGGAGGGGCTTCATAGAGACATGAACTAAACAAGCATGAAAATCTAATTTAGTATTTCCCAAAAACAAATCATAGATTTTGAAAAGGGGCATAATAGGTCCCCTTTAACCCATTTTCCTCTCTTAAATTTGATCCTTTTATTAGCAGTGTCTTCAGGCCTTTATGTCCTGTTTGATTTGGCCCAAGACATGACCTGTGCCCCTTGGCTCCTTGAACTCCTGCTTTTGTATGTACAAAGCCTTACATAAACATACAATGTTTTTCAGCAGTCAACAGAAGCCCAAATGAAGACATACTAGCTCTTTATAAGTTCTTCCAAATAGATTTTTCATGTGCATGTTCTTGATTGCTACTTTATGTCACCCCAGACTTAACATCCTTTTTTCAATGGCTGCTCTCTACAAGGCTAGGAATTGTGAGTTTTAAAAGAGATCGAAGTAATGAAAAGCAAGAAAGATACAAAAAATAAAAAAAATAGACTGGATTCATGAAAGCCTGAGTGGAGAGTTCACTCCTTCAGAAGAGGAAAGGTGAGATCTGAATAGATGAATCTCTGAGAGTGCAAGGTTCTCGTGTTATGGGTTGGCGGCCCTGTTGTCAGGAGGCAGGTTTGTTTAATGCATCCTGGGTATTGATTCTTTCCCACTCTAAATGTAGGGGACATGCCTTTTTATTAAAGTAAGCAGCTGGTCAATGGGCCTAACCAGTAATGGGAATTGACTTTCTGCTAATTACCCAAATGCAGAGCATTAATGCAGCTTCATAATGGAAAAGAAGCACTTTAAACCTCGAGATGGTGTGTAAAATTTGAAAGAACACTGCTCTTTCCTTTTTTCCCCGTCTCTGTGGCTCTGGCTTGTATGCTAAAATGCACTCCTATCTATCTATCTATCTATCTATCTATATATATATATATATAGAATGGTCTAGTGTTACCTAGAGATATAAGCTGCGTCCGAAATCAAATACTTCTCTACTACATAGTACGCGAAAAACAGTATGTGAACAGAGTAGCATGTCCAAATTCATAGTTTTCGAAAAACAGTAGGCGAAAAGTACACCAGATGACTTATTACTTCCGGTGATTCAGATTCTACTACAGAACTAATCATAAATCTATTAATTTTAACATTCCGCATGTGATTTCATTCGTAATATATACAAGTTAGTACTTTAACTTGGAAAAGTAAAGTCAATTTGTAGCCTCATGTTTGCAGGATTTGCTCCCTTCACTCATAACTGTCAAAATATAATAATAATAATAATAATGTTCAATTAGGCCCATATCAACAAGAAAAGATAAACATTAAAATATTTTTCTCAGTCTACTGAATGCATAACATAATATGAGTTTCTTCAAATTGTATGCTGAAGTAACAAGAGAACGACTTCAATGAAGATGCATGAAAGTTTAACTAGCATTGGTCTCAATACATAACCTTGGCCAGAGCATGGGAAGGAGAAATTCAGTGTGTGAAGACCTTAAATTATATGTCTCTGATCCACAAGGATAATAAATAGGCATTAGCCGTTATTTATTATTTAAACAGGTGTCTGAATCAAGCGAGTGTGTCCTGTGGTTTAGCAAGCTAACATCCCATAGCCGTTCCATATTAGTATGCATGAAAGCCTGTTAGCTTTGGCAAAGAGGCATTACCACATGCAAGTGTACTTTACTGTAGGCATGTTTTCATTTGCTATAAGTGCAATAGAACAATAGGAGTGCTGTGTGTGTGTGTGTTATTGTAAACATGGTTTATGAGGACACAAATGTGTATAATGACATGGGTATTACAACATAAACATGGTTTATGAGAACACTTCTCGTAAACCAACTGACTTAAAAAAAATACTAAACTGTGTTTTTTTTTTTTTTTTTTTGAAATTCAAAAAATACAGACAGTTTTCTGTGATGGGTAGGTTTAGGGGTAAGGGTAGTGTAGGGGGATAGAATATACAGTTTGTACAGTATAAAAACCATTACGTCTATGGAGAGTCCCCGTAAACCACATATACAAGTGTGTGTGTGTGTGTGTGTGTGTGTGTGTGTGTGTACACAACTTCTATTGTAAATACAGGGTTTTTTATATATATAAATATGCACTTTTGTAAAAAGTACAAAAGAACAAGGACTTACAATCTAGTCAAATCACAATAAATGTTCAAAAGGTCTGTCATCATTTATTCCAAACCCATATAATGTTCTTTCTTATATCGATTGCTTGTGATGTTCCTCATTTGTAAGTCACTTCGGATAAAAGCATCTGCTAAATGACTAAATGTAAATGTACTGTATGACTTAATGTAAATGCTAAATGACTAATTGTAATTGTATATCCCTTCCCACTTCATTTTTATATGCTTTGCCTTGAAATTTCAAAAACTGTTAAAGGGATAGTTCACCCAAAAATGAAAATTGTGTCATCATTTAATTTCTTTCTTCTGTTGAACACAAAAGAAGATATTTTGAAGAATATGGGTAACCAAACAGTTGATATGCTTCATTGACTTCCATAGGAAAAAAACACTATAGAAGTCAATGGAGTCCATCAACTGTTTACCCATATTCTTCAAAATGTCTTCTTTTGTGTTCAACAGAAGAAAGAAATTCATACAGGTTTATAACAACTTGAGGGTGAGTAAATGAAGACAGAATTTTATTTTTTGGGTGAACTATCCCTTTAATGTGACATTTAACCCAAATTTCAAAGTTTAAATTTTTTCATCTTAGCTAATATTTCTCACACCGAGAGGTCTCGTAGCAGACTATTTGCATGTCTGCCTGAGGTTTTCTTTCTCCATAAAAATAAATATGGGCAGAAATGTCCAGTACTGCAGTTCTTTTCATTCTTTTAGCTTCAATCTGATCCCTTCAACAAAGATTTAGGACTTGACGAGAAATGGGGCTCAACTGCTTTTATAGTGAAACGGAGATCAGATATTCAAACAAATGTGGAAAATTTAGTACTAAAACAGAAGCAATAACATAACACGCATAGCATAGTGATGTTTAGGCATCTGTATTCCTTGACACTGTCAGAGATTGCAGCAGATGAATGGACGGCCCAAAGTGCCGCACACAAAAATGTCTCTCTACGTTTTGTCTGCCCTATTCAGATGTAAATTTCCTTCCTTTCTCTGGGGGTGTGGAGGAGGGTGGGAGGTTGTGGGGGCCGGTCTGAAAAATCTAGCCCAAATTGAAATGTCAATAGTAATTTTTGGCATACCGGAACCTTTAAGAGTCAAGAGTCTCCCTTCCTAGTGAAGAGAGAGAGAGTGCTCGTCCTCTGGGAGTCTATGTCTTCTTGACGGACATGCTGAAATACCAGGGAATACTACCTTCTTTAATGGATTGATGAATGAGCTTTACTGCCCTTCTCCCCACATGCATGTCTGGATAGCGGTGAATGCTGATGGTATACATTCATTCATTTAATATTCAGCTGGATATGTTTCTCATTAAGGGTGACTGTCCTGAATATCGCAGTTTATAACTCATCCTGCACCAAATGTGCTAAAGACATGAATGATGTTTTAAATTGTTGAGAAGAGGGGTGCTATATTATGTTTCTAATTGACTTTATTAAAAAAGATGTAAAAAAAAAAATTACATTGAAGGAGTGACCTTGGCCATAAAAAACAAAAAAAATTATTTTAAACTTTTAAGTAGGGCCGGTATAACCAAAACTCCCGGCTGAATAGCATCATGGCGAATAAATAAATGTGTCTACATACATTTTTAATTTTAGTTGAAGCTACCTGTATGTTTTCTTAAAGTCCCACTGAAATCAAAATTTAAGTTTTTTAGCTTTTAGTATAAATATGTTAGCCTTAAGGTTATGAATAAGCTGGTGTGTTCCAAAACAGTGACAAAATTCGCATTTAGGAGATATAAGTATTCAAAATTTACAGTCTCTCACTTCCGCTAAAATGGATCACAGATTTTCATGACATCACATCACACTTCAGCTTCTCATCAAATCTTCTGTCCAATCAAATGCTCTCTGAAATCTGAAGTCCCGCCCCCTCCTACACTATCAACAGACACTGAAGCTGCAGCTGAAATCGGCCATTTGTTCACACATTTACTATGGTGAATGGCACATAGCACACTATATAGAGAATAGGGAACGATTCAGAGAGTGTAAATATGCTTTCCATTGATGCGAATGAAGTCTGTTTTCGCGTTAGTATAACGTGAACCGCCGCAGAGCGAGCACAGTCTGCTCTGACCCAGGGACACGAGAGCACAGAGCGGATATCCACGAGTCGACTCAGACCACAAAAGGTACGGGACCCATTTAAATTCTGCACAGAATGCTGTATTTTAAAGTGATATAGAGGAGATTAGGAGGATAAACAGTTGGCCAAGCTGTGATATAAACGAAACGCTATTGGCTATTTTAAAAAAGGGGCAGGGCTGTTCGATATATCGCCCTGTCTTCCTGTTTCAGTTGAAATTACGTCAACACACTGAATAATGCTGCACGTTCCAAGACACTTCAGCGGGCCTTTAAAGCTTCCGCTATTAAAAAAAAAAAACCCACAACGACACTGACCAAGCAAATAAATATAGTAAACAATAGGATAAAAACAACAAATTATTGTCATGGTTTTTACCACAAAATACGTTTTAATATGTCCTGAAAGCGCATACTCTCTCTCCTTCTCTCTCACTCAAACGCACACACACACACTACGGACACACACTCACACTGCTCTGACGAATTAATCAGTAAAATAGTTTTGCGACTTAAAAGCTACATGGCATTTCTCACCAGCAAGGTAAAAATGGTGCGGTTTTTGAGGTAGATAAACGTATATTTTCGTAGAGAGTATTAATAGAGACACTGCTGCCGTTAGAGACGCACAGACTCAGGTAGGCTAATTCACATATGCTTATTCTCTCTCTCTTTCTCTCATAACTGTGTGTTAATAACTGTATTAGTCTGTTATCAATGGTTCAAGCGTCTGTTACTAGCTCTAAACTGACATTTTGGAATTAGCAATGGAGGCTTGGGATGAGATGCATAAGAAATTTGTCCCTCATACAAGAGTGTTTTAAGGACAAAAACCTCACAAATATCTTGAAATACAACATCGGAACAGTGTCTTGAGGTGTGGTAACTGTAATATAAGTGGAATAATTGACTCCGGGCTGTTGAATTATTAGAAAATTTATGCACACCCGAGGTACCGAGACACACGTTGTGGCTGCATTATCACCTTGGGTATGCATTATTTTCTAATAATTCAATGGCCCGTTGTCAATTATTCCTTACGTATAATGCCTCAAATTACTTTTCTGGCCCACCGGTGGGCCCATTTGCCACTGCATGTTAAAAACAATTATATCCTATACTTATCCTGATGTAATGTTGACAAACTATATATCATTCGAAAGCTTACGAACTCAAGATTCATCCTGTGAAAACCTTGCGTTACCATGAAAATGGTACTTTAAATTCTTTTAGCGAGCTCCTCCCGTCAACTACTTTATAATAAAAACCTTTTCTAATCTTGACAAAACACATATCGTCGGAAAGGTCTCACGGTTCTATATCTGCCAACTGTTTTGTGATATTTGGACGGAAATATATAAATTTGTTACAGGAGAATGCATAAAAAAAATCAATAGAATGTCAATGACACCCAGTGGCTATTTTTGGTACAGCACCTAAACAAAATCTAATTTTTTGTGACATCAACTTCAAATTTTAAAACACATATTGGTTAGACATATGGCTTTGATTTGATAGTAATTTTAGAGTAAAAATTATTTTGTAACATATATATTTTTATATAAAATATTTAGTACAATACATTTGATTTACAGTAAATATAAACTTCCATAACTTTTTCATACTTTCATTTTTTGAAGGGATTTCACTTGAGTAATACTCTGCTGTCTGTCTTCTTTAAAATGAGACTAAAATGAGACCGAACTTATGTCTATATTCCAAAGCATTCTTGAATTACAACCATTTAAGTTTGGATAGTGGATTTTTATGTATATTTTCAAAAAGGGGGTGACAGTTAACAGGTTAAACTGAACATGTGACAAGTTCTTTCTTTTTGCTGTGTTGAAAATGTTTTACCTAAAAGTTGGCTTTTGTTAATTAGTTCAATTAATCTTTAATATAAAGTCTATCAAAATTTTACAGTGTTTGCAGTGTATATAAAAAAGAAAAAAAAAGTGAATGGTGTTTTTTAAATTGCTGATTAATATTTATAAGATTTATATCTTTTGTTGCATTTTTTTTAGAGTGAAAAAAGGAATGTTTCTGGTTAATGTGAATCTTTTTCTCCGTAGATTCAGTACCGATTAGTCTTGATGTGATGTTGACTTGGGTCCCTGTGTACGTACAAATATAATGATCAGTTTATCTTATGTTGTGAAATCATCAGGAACAACTACATTTTTTTTTAACAAAACAAACAAACAAATGAAAAAAAAAAAAACTTGAACTTGTGAAGAACTTGGTGGGGGGAGAAGCACTTGAAACCTTATTGCAGCTTTGGGAGGCCTTGACATTCTTTATTTTCAAGTCCATAGCAAATGGCCTTCAAATATTGATTTTGATGTCTGGGCAAATTGCCCAGAGTTATGTGTGTCCCCTTTTATCAAACCAGCACAGCCCACACAAAACTCCATTCCACATAAAATGGATCACCGGGCTGATTATGGTGAAGTATGAATGAAGAGGGATGATACATCAGCCATCCAGGATACAGATGCACACAAACACTAAGCCGAGACGGATCGTTTCGTGTGCATGCGTGTATATCTGTTTGCTTATTGGTTTGTTTGCTTACATGCGCCTCTCATAAATAAAAACCAAATCCCTTCTCATAGCCGAGAGTCTTTTTTATATAGCTCAAGCTTAAGGTTTTCACTCGCATTCAGTTTGAAATCTGTCAACGAAAACAAAGGAGATTATGGTGCCCAATGTATAGTTTTTTTGCATTTCAATAACAATTTTTAATTGCAAACACCTTCACAAATTATTATGAAGCATACTATGTAAGCTTAAAGTGCAATGAGGTGTGATGGAATACAGAAAGTTCAAAGTGTGGTGGCCCACCATTTTTTAGCTCATTAGTTCATGATGTCCGCCGCACCACATGCTCATGTAAGAGCCATAAACACACACTAGACAGATGGAGACAAAAGCTCAGCATCATGCCTGCAGACATCTTTAACCCCTCTGTACTGCCATTACATACTAATGAGATTACATGAACTGTGCTGGTTTTGGGAGGATTAGAAGAGTGTGAAGGGGAAGAATATGTCTGCTGCAAGAAACTAATATGGTTTTGTTATAGTAGTAGAGTTGTGCATGGCTACATCGATGTCATCCTTGTGTGTTTTGTCATTTCAGTACGGCTGCTCTCCTAAGGTTCTCATGAATCCATAATACATATATCCTTTATGACAAAAGGGCCTTGACTTCAGAGATATTTCACAATGGTTTGAACCCTGGCACGCATACATTACCGTTAATGAGGCTAGAGAACAATGTAAATACATCAATCTCGTCAATGTAATTATGTTCTCTCAGCCCTGGAATAAAAAAGAGAGAGATTACATGGAGCCCCTGCTGATTAAATTAATTATGCTAATAAACTCTTGGTCTCCCATAGGTATTAATGAGCTGTATATATGAAGAGTGACTACTATACTTACTGCAACTCTGAAATCAACCTCATAAACAGGTTTTTGAAGATGCCTACAATTCAACAGTTCATTCAGTCTTCAAATTAGATTCTTCAATTTAAATATTAATACATTTCACATTTACATAAGAAAACAATGAGATAGATAGATAGATAGATAGATAGATAGAGAGACAGGTGGACAGATAGAGAGATAGATAGATAGATAGATAGACAGTCAGACAGACAGTCAATCAGACAGACAGATAGACAGTAAGAAAGATATACAGTCAGACAGACAGTAAGAAAGATATACAGTCAGACAGACAGACAGAAAGATGGACAGACAGATAGACAGTCAGACAGACAGACAGATAGACAGACAGTAAGAAAGATATACAGTCAGACAGATAGTAAGACAGATAGACAGACAGTAAGAAAGATATAGTCAGACAGACAGATATACAGTCAGACAGATAGTCAGACAGACAGATAGATATACAGACAGATATACAGACAGACAGTAAGAAAGATATACAGTCAGACAGACAGATAGACAGACAGTAGAAAGATATGCAGTCAGACAGATATACAGACAGTCAGATACACAGACAGACAGAGAGATAGATAGACAGACAAACAAACAGATATACAGTCAGACAGACAGACAGTAAGAAAGATATACAGACAGATATACAGTCAGACAGATATACAGTCAGACAGATAGTCAGACAGACAGATAGATATACAGACAGATATACAGTCAGACAGACAGATAGATATACAGACAGATATACAGACAGACAGTAAGAAAGATATACAGTCAGACATATAGACTGTCAGACAGATATACAGACAGTCAGACAGATATACAGACAGACAGAGAGATAGATAGACAGACAAACAAACAGATATACAGTCAGACAGACAGACAGTAAGAAAGATATACAGTCAGACAGACAGATATACAGTCAGACAGATAGTCAGACAGACAGATAGATATACAGACAGATATACAGACAGACAGTAAGAAAGATATACAGTCAGACAGACAGATAGACAGACAGTAGAAAGATATGCAGTCAGACAGATATACAGACAGTCAGACAGATACACAGACAGACAGAGAGATAGATAGACAGACAGATAGACAGACAAACAAACAGATATACAGTCAGACAGATAGTCAGATAGACAGACAGTAAGAAAGATATACAGTCAGACAGACAGATATACAGTCAGACAGATATACAGTCAGACATATAGACAGTCAGACAGATATACAGACAGTCAGACAGATATACAGACAAACAAACAGATATACAGTCAGACAGACAGACAGTAAGAAAGATATACAGTCAGACAGACAGATATACAGTCAGACAGATAGTCAGACAGACAGATAGATATACAGACAGATATACAGACAGACAGTAAGACAGACAGTAAGAAAGATATACAGTCAGACATATAGACAGTCAGACAGATATACAGAGACAGAGAGATAGATAGACAGACAGACAGACAGACAAACAGATATACAGTCAGATAGTCAGACAGATAGACAGACAGACAGTAAGAAAGATATACAGTCAGACAGATAGTCAGACAGACAGATAGACAGACAGTAAAAAGATATGCAGTCAGACAGATATACAGACAGTCAGAAAGATATACAGACAGACAGATATACAGACAGATGGACGGATGGACGGACAGATAGATAGATAAACAGACAGATGTGTAATATCTCTGTTCCTGTTTCAGTTCCAGTTCAGTGTGGTTTGGACAGTAATTCACAGGAGTGTGAAGTGATGGATTTCTTCAGGCTTTGATTGATCTGTGGCAACATAATCAATAATACTGTACTGGCAACAAAATGCTGTGAGGGTTTTTCCTGTCCGAGGAGCTTCTGTTAGTAACTTGCAGGATATGCTGCCATCTTGTGTTGACTATAGGTCCATGATCTTGGAATGAAATGTTTATATCAGTTTACTTATGTTTATATATGTTTATATTCCACAGAATCCACACACCTTATATTTCCCTCATGAAGAATTGTTCTATTCAGCAACCCTTCCCAAAAAAGAAGAAATTAAACATCCTCTCATAACATCCTAACATCCACACAGGTGTTCAAAGATAGCATTGTAAGTAATTCAAACTCCCTCTGTGGGTCATATGATCTCTCTCTCTCTCTCAAAAAAAAAAAAAAAAAAAAAAAAAATTCAAAGTTATTTATGCTGGGATAAATTAGACAGTAATAACCTCACATGAATTGTTTTTAGTGTGTATATACGAATCACACTATTCCTTATTATTCCTTAAACAACAACAACAAAAAAAAATTATCTTCTTTCTCTTTAAAAATGACAATGCAAATGCAAGAGTGATGCATATGCAAAATGTAGGCAAATATACACGAGTGTCACATTATGTAGGTTTATACTTTGTGACATATCTGGAAAAATGATTCATAAATAAAGTAAAAATCTACTTGCGTACATCATAAAATTACAACAAGTTTTAGTGTTAGGGTTTGGGGAAGTCAGTATTATTAAATTAAATTAAATTAATGGAGGCTACTCAAATGTACTTTAAAGAACCTAATTGTACGTCCGATAATGATAATAATAGCCTACATCCAATACTACTACTATTACTACTACTACTACTAATAAACATTGAAATGCCATGGTGATGTTCAGAAATGTAGCATTTGCTTGGTATAATGTAATAAAATAGTATTACATGACACTTTTTGCTAGCTATACAGACAGCTGGAATAGTCAAATTTATTATTTTAAATATAAAAAAAATCACACAGTGCCTGAAAAGTATTTAAAGAAAAATCTCATTCATATGTTTGGCTTTCACAGTGTTTCACAAACTGAACTGGAACAGCATGTTTAGCTGGTATATGACAATGAAAAAGTGTAAAGCTTGCTGTTATGATAATCTACTTTTCTGACCCCGTCGGAATGCGCTCTTGTATGGCAGGAAATGCAAATAAAGTAAACTGGAGTAACGTCACTGAGGCAAAGCGGCCAATCAGAGCGCAGGATTTGTTACTCGTATCGAGGAAGTGGAAGATGCGTTGAATGCACGCCCGACTTTAGAATCTGTCAGAGTAAATTCTTCATGATCACTCACGGATAAGCTCGCTCAGAAGTGATGGACTGGTCCGAAGCAGACGGAGTAAGAGAGGAAAATTTTGTATTCTCTTTTGTTTCGTCATTAGATGGATTTATAAGACCGGTTAAGCTAACTTAGCATCTTCTGCTAACTGATCACCTGTGTCTACGTGTGTACGTGCTGATCGATTCAAGTCCCACTCTAAATCAGATACATATAATGATTAGATTTGACCTGTTAAACAAACCGTGCCATTATCATTGCCTTTAATAAGCTATTATTGACTATAAATATGGGCTAAATATTGAGCATGGGTTATGGGTCTACTGCAGTTTTTAGCTAATTAGAAGGTTAAATCGTGAGAATCAATGTTCAAACCTTCACTAGAAGGAACCAAACCAGTGGTTTACTAGCAACAACACGTGCTGAATTAAACAAAATAATTGCTGACTATTGTTTAAATGTGCACTTAATATTTTTTTTTTTTTTTTTTTTTTTGCTAATATAAAAAGGTTTACACATAAAGAAAAATAATTAAAATGATACATACTTGACACGAAGATTACAGACCTGTCAGTCTTCTGGAAAAATCTGTTTTCTTTTACTTGGAGAGGGTCTTTCCCTCATGGGCACTGCCATGTTGGTATCACATGACCAGCCATGCACTTGTTACTACATCAACAACTACTACTACTACTATGGAAAGTTACAACAAAATTTGTAATTTCCATTAGTTTCTGTCAATTAACCGATTGGTTAATTATCACAAACCATGTGCAGTTTATGTTAACCTTAAAATCAGTCAGAAATAGCCTGTATTGTAATGTTTTACAGTGCCACTCCCATGGTCACATGGGTGATAGTTGCCATGGACATGGAGGTGGCCACTCCCACAACCTCGGTCATGGAGGACCTGGCTTTGGTGGTTTCATGCCCGGCAACTTTCACGGCCAGCTCAGCCCGGGACCACTTGATTCCACACAGCAGCCGAGGAAGTTCTCACACCCTGAGGACAGCAGTTCTTGGGATATTGTCAAAGCAACACAGTAAGACTTATTCCCTTGACATGCAATAAACACAATGGGATTACACTTTAGTATCACTGGGAATATTTAACAGCTGGTGATGTTATTAAGATTCCCTGGAGATTTTTGGGCACAGCTGTGTACTGAAAATATTTGTGTATTTTTATAAATAAGTTTAAAGGGTTTGTTCACCCGAAAATTATCCCATAATTTACTCACCCCCAAGCCTTCCTAGGTGTATATGACTTTCTTCTTTCAGTCAAACACAATTGGAGTTCTGGCTCTTTCAAGCTTTATAATGGTAGTGAATAGTAACTGAGATTTTGAAGCCCAAAAAAGCACATTCATCCATCATAAAAGCGATACATTTTTGTAAAAAACAAAATATCCATATTTATAACTTTATAGACTATGATCAATAGCTTCCAGTAACATCTGTCTGCTTTTTTTTACAAAAACGCACAGCTTAAAGTTTAAAGTTTAGTTTATTTATTGTCCTTTTGGGAAATCTTTTTGAATCTGTGGCACCCTTCAGTCAACAATAACAACAATTAGCAAATACAAACAAACATCAACAGATTACAACACAACACAAAAAAAACTAAAAAAAAACATTGAACACCAACATCCGTAGAATTACTGCCATAGGTGATATCACAGGAATTTATTTAACAGAGCTATACTCAATATGAAAGATCTTTGTGCACGGGCAGTCCATAATAACGGTACCCTATACCTTCGTCTATACCCTATACCTGAGTCTACTGTTCACACTCAGCTTAAACAATCTTTCCATTAGAATATGCGGTCGTATAGTGTTAAATGCAGATTAGAAATCTATAAACATAACACGGGCATATCGCTTTGGTTGATCAAGAAAACAATAGTCTATGCAGCATATACAGTGGGTACGGAAAGTATTCAGACCCCCTTAAATTTTTCACTCTTTGTTATATTGCAGCCATTTGCTAAAATCATTTAAGTTCATTTTTTGAACTTTTTTTTTTTTCAGGTATAGGGTATAGACGAAGGTATAGGGTACCGTTATTATGGACTGCCCGTGCACAAAGATCTTTCATTGTTGACATTTTTGCAGATTTATTAAAAAAGAGTTCTGAGAGGGTCTGAATACTTAGGACCATGTGATATTTCAGTTTTGCTTTTTTAATAAATCTGCAAAAATGTCAACAATTCTGTGTTTTTCTGTCAATATGGGATGCTGTGTGTACATTAATGAGGAAAAAAAAAAAGAACTTAAATGATTTTAGCAAATGGCTGCAATATAACAAAGAGTGAAAAATTTAAGGGGGTCTGAATACTTTCCGTACCCACTGTACAAAAGGGCATCCTCTGTGCTCCTCCCCCTCCTATATGCAAATTGTAAAGGATCAAGTTTGTTTTGCACCTCACAAAGAACACGATCTAATGCTATTTTTTTTTTCAAGACTCTTCATAACAGTAGATGTCAGAGCTACTGGATGATAATCATTTAAAACTGCTGGTTTTGATATCTTTGGCACAGGCACTATAAGTGAGACTTTCCAGGCACTAGGTACATAGCATGTATCCACAGACGCTTGAAACAGATGACTAAATAATACTAAGCTCCTCACTACACTCCTTAAGAACCCTATCTGTAATTTTATCAGGACCTTCGCTTCAGAAGGTCTTTATTAACCCCCTGGAGCCGTATGGATTACTTTTGTGATGGATGGATGCGTTTTTTGGGCTTCAAAATATTGGTTACTATTCACTCCCATTATAAAGCTTGGAAGAGCCAGAATATTTTTTAATATAACTCTGATTGTGTTTGACTGAAAGAAGAAAGTCATATACATCTAGGATGGCTTTTGAGGGTGAGTAAATTATGGGATAATTTTCATTTTTGGGTGAACTGTCCCTTTAAGCATGAATCTCACAATTTAATACATAATTAACTTTAATTTAAATAAATTAAAAAAATTATATTCCATAATTTAAAAAATAATCTTTTTGAAAATAATCAAGATAAGACCGTCATTATCATGATGCATTCAGACAGTTTACTTTTGAGTATTTCATCAGCATTATTCTCAATGGTGATTCACAGTTTTGCAGTAGTTTTTTTTTATTACACTAATTATTATTGGAGGTAAATTGTGCTTTATTAACAATGCAAAAAATCTTAAGTCCTAAGAGTGTGGTTTTGACAGTCTTTGTGAGATTCCCACTTCAACATTTTTAGTGGCATTTCAAGCATCCAGTAAACGCATTACATGTTTTTGATCTTACTCTGACATCTAGCTGTTCAGGAGTGAGTAGAAAGATTGTGTAAAACAGATCAATAATCTTCCCTTTGTAGAGATGCAGACAAAACTTGAGAGTGATATTATAGAGTACAAATACAGGATACAATTGAGCTGTTGTAATATCTGGGTTTCTGTTTACTCAAGTGCAGTCCATATCTGTTGTCTCACCTGCATGCTTCACACTGCTCAAATAGTTCATTTCCATTAGAGGATGCATATGTTTTTTTACCACTTGTTCAGGCAGAGAACCTGATGTGTGTGTGGGTATACATGATGCAAAAATAAACACTTTTTTTGTTTTAAATTGTAGGTTTGGTGCTCTTGAGAGGTGTAAAGAACTTATAGAGGCTGGTTATGACGTCAGGCAGCCTGATAAAGAGAATGTTACGCTGCTCCATTGGGCTGCCATCAATAATCGAGCAGATATTGTCAAGTAAGATTTGTCTATTTATATGTTTATGTTGTTTCATAGCTTTTTCATGGAGTTATAAGTTGATTTATGTCAAGGTCCATTGTGGAGCTGCACGATTCTGCATAAATTGATCGCAATTTTTTTTTTTTTTTGTTTAAACGAGATCGTGATTCTCCCACAATTCTGAATAAACAACTAAATAAAATAATGTGATTTACTAAAGGTTCTGACAAAATTTAATTGCTTATTTTTTTTAAATCGGTTTGAGTGAATGATTCAATGATACATCATTTTTTTACAGTCACTTTTCGCCACCTACTGGTGTAACGATTTAGTTTTTTATTTGAAGCATAAAGTTACTTTCAAAAGGTGATTTACTCAGTTTTGATCGATTCTGTAGACATTAGTGTTTATATCCGAAATATAAACATTTATCCCAGTATTTCTGTGATAATTTGATTGTTTGTAACACAGAAATAATGATATTGTGTGGTTGAAAAGACTATTTATGAACCTGTTTTATACCTGTACATGACAACTGCTCTCTCTGGGTCAGCGGCAGTGCCAACGCAGATTTGAATGTTCCGCTGTGATCGTTCTTGTCAAAGGTTTAATAGACATAGCCGAATCATTGTCATTTAGGAATAAGATCACGTGGGTGTTTAAATCGAGATTGCGATCTCTTAATATTGCAGCTCTAGTTCAAGGTTATGCATCACTTTTAAATGTTATAACGCTTCTTATTTATATGTTCTGCTGTATTTCATAGGTACTACATATCTAAAGGTGCCATCATAGACCAACTAGGCGGTGATCTGAATTCTACGCCACTCCACTGGGCCATACGGTAAGATACATTCTCAGGTGAAATAGTTATAATTTTGCAGTGATATAACATATTGGAACATGTCATATTTAATGTAATGAACTACATCTGTGTGATCTTGAGAAGAACTGATATCTGATTTCATACATCATACAAGTCACCAAAATTTCAATTGGTTAAAAGTCAATGCAAAAATGGCTTTGAAAAATGTTGATTCTAGCAGCATTTGCTTGTAAATGCCACTTGCCAGTGTTTTATATCTCTGGATGTTGTTCTTTGTCACCTCTGAACAGACAGGGTCATTTGTCTATGGTCATTCAGCTGATGCGTTATGGAGCTGATCCATCATTAGCAGATGGTGAAGGGTATCGCGGTCTCCATCTGGCTGTGCTCTTCCAGCATATGCCCATCGCTGCCTACCTCATGGCCAAAGGACAGGTGTGACACACACACAGTGACATTTTAAATACTGGTTGAGTGTTTGAATACTGAGTAATGCAGCTGAATATAACTCTTGTTCCTGTGTTTTTATAGGAAGTGGATTTACCGGACATAAATGGACAGACCCCACTGATGTTGGCGGCACAAAAAATCATTGGGTAAGAAGTACAGTTGACTCAATCAGGGTCTGAAATTAGTTTTTTTTGTGTGTTTTTTTTACTACATCTGCCAATCATTATTTATTACATCTGCCTTTCACTATTTATTTAACCAACCATTAAACTGTATATACATTTATTTATTTATTTTGGAAATTAAATCTTTTCAAAAGTGAAAAAGACATTTTATAATGTTAAAAAGATTTCTGTTTCAAGTGAAAAGAAATTCTTAATGTTTTTGTTCAGGTTTATCCATCTAAAATTAGTTTAATAATGGGTAGATAAAAGATACAATTAATACAAAGTCAATATTTTTCAGATTGTAGTATAGTATTTGCTTTGGTTTTAGTACAGTAACATAGTCAATTATAAAAGTCAGTTATTTTTGCAAATATCATGTCATATCACAATTTAATCAAAAGTTGATCAAAAGTGACAGTAAAGTCTTTTACAGAATTTTTTTCCCCAGTATTTTAAATACATGCTGTTCGTTTGAACTTTCTATTTATCAAAGGATTTTGAAAAGATGTGTTACGGTTTCAACAAAAATATTAAGCGGCACAACTGTTTTCAACATTGATAATAATAAGAAATGTTTCTTGAGCGTGAAATCAGCATATTAGAATGATTTCTGAAGGATCATGTGACACTAAAGACTGGAGTTGTCATCACAGGAATAAATTACATTTTAAAATATATTAAAATGTAAAACAGTTTAATAATGTCAGTAATGTTTGTCATAAAATTTCACAGTATTACAATTTTTCCTGTATTTTTATGTTTTATAGCCATCTTTTCATCTATTAATGACATTTGGCACTTAGCAAGTGTTAATTTTAGAGCCTTCACTCAAAATGTCAGATATTGCCATGGTAATGTCAAAGCTCAGATATCGTAAAGTATATTGGATGTGGCCTGGCTCATATTGTAAGCTGTGGTTAAACTCTTTCCTGTCCTTCTATTTCTCTCTTCTCACACATTGTTGTTATGGTTTACTGAAACAGACCTGAGCCCACAAACTTCCTGATAAAGTGCAACGCTTCAGTGAACGCGGTCGATAAAGTGAACAGAAACTCGCCTCTACACTGTGCTGTACTGGCCGGCAACGTTGATTCAGCCCACATCCTGCTGGAGGCTGGAGCCAGCGTCGACCTGGAGAATACCAATGTAAGCAGACACACAGCCTTCAGCCTCATTACATTTCAAGGAAGGAGAATTTTATTACATTTTGATGATTTATGAAAATTAGGAGTTTATGAAAACAAACTTTTTTTGGTGAACTGTGCATAAGACCAGAGACATTTATTAATGAAGTAAATAGGGTCAACTTTAATTTTTTGTTTTAAGTATGTCTTGTTATCTGTGCAACACACTACTAACATGACTCAATCAGGCCTTGTCCCCTTTTTTGTTTACGTATGCCTTGGGCAGGATTTATTTAAATGAGGAATACTGTGACATATTCGTTCCTGGGAGAAAACTCAAGACAACGATTGAGGCATTTCAGGGAGTTCAGAAACAGCACTGGTATAGAGAAGAACTCCCGCTGAAGTGACTTTGCAGAACTTTTACTTGCTCAAACAGCAACATTACACACAATAGAAAGTTGAAAATGAAAAAAAAACAAAAAACAAACATAATAGGTCGTCTTTTAAAACCTCTGTTTAACAGTCTTTCCTTTATGAAAGTACTCGCATTCAATTCACATACATTTTAAACGTCTTATTGCTTGTTATTACATGTCCGTTCACTAAATCCAAAGCTGTAATGATGCTGTTTAAACCAGCAGAACAATAGCTGTAAAACTGGTTCTATAGCAGTGCCCTTCACTAACCTGTTTTTTTGCTGATGTTGTTGTGTTATTTTCAGGGTCACACTCCCATTGACCTGGCGCACCAGGTGCACAGCCCTCTGCTCGTTCACACGCTCGGGGTGGTGAAGACCGAACGAATCAAAGCAAACTCCACGTGTCTCAAACTGCTCAATAGATACAAGGTACACTCATGCGCAGACACACCCATGCCATGTTCAGATTACAAAAGTTTAAACCCCTTTTATATAGAAAAAATTTATTAAAAAATTAAGTTTCACTTTGTGATGTAGATTTAATGCTCTGAAATCTGGAGTATTCATCAGATTATTTAGGTATTTTGGATTTGAATAAACCTCTAATTTGTGCTATAGACATGACTCAAATTTATAAAATTTAAAAAATATATATAAAAATACATGGTAAAATTGTCTATATTTTTATACATATACTTATTATCGTTATTGGATATGATGTGAATTATGTTATATGGATATGATCTTAAGTATATTAATTTAATTTAATTATATTATTAATAATAATTTAACTTATTAATTAATTAATAAATTAATTATATTAATTTAAAATAATAATTAATAATATTAATAATTATTTTCATTTTCATAATAAATTCATAATAAAATTAGTAATACGTAATCTATAATTTATATACTTATTATTATTATTATTATTATTATTATTATATTGTTGCTGGACATGATGAGGATGCTATGTTATATGTATATGGTCTCTAATAAAAGTAATAATAATAATAATAATAATAATAATAATAATAATAATAATAATAATTATTATTATTATTAAATAGTGTTTCGTTGCATGTGGTTCCCGGTTTTAATGGTTGTATTTGTTACAACCGTTTCAGACAAACTCTCTCTCTCTCTCTCTCTCTCTCTCTCTCTCTCTCTCACAGACAAACACACACACACTAACCTTATTAAGGAAGACGTGAGGCGAGTGCTTGAAATCCCAGGGCTGTATTTAACCTTGAATTAAACTTTCAGAATCAAAAGCAACCAATTTCCCACATAATGTGTGTTTGGCCCTGGAGAATTCTCCATTTTAGGCTTTTATTAAACAAGAAAATAACATTCCACTTATTTTCTGACCCACATTCCTCTGCTGTAACCCTGATTTTTCATTGCTGTTGAAAAGACTTCATTATTCAGAGTGTGAGTGTGTGGCAGTGTGTATGGAACTGTGTGTTCTTGTCTGTTTCAGGTGTTTCTACAGTCTGCGTTCAGTGTTGTTGTGGTCGGAGCCATCGGTGCCATATTAGACATGAAGACCGAGTCCTGGTTACTGAAGGGTGTGCTGCTGGCCTGCATCATGGCTGTGATCAACCTCACTTCAAGGTGCCCTTTGACCATCAGCAAACACACTGCTTTTATTGATTGTTTTTACATATAGATTTAAAATGCCCTGTTGCGACTTTTACTTTACATTTTCAAAACAAGTGTATTGCATTGGATATGATGTTGATATGAATTGACATTATCAGAAAAAAAAGTTTTATGAATTGTTTGGCATTAAAATCATGGCAGTATGATGTTTAAGTCTCTGTATGAAGGACATTTCAGTTTAAAACCAAATGCATGTTTTTGGCAAAAAAAGATAAACGATGTGAATAGTCTTAATCAGTAAATTCTGTAATTATTGCCTCAATTTGTCTCGATAGCAAAGCAGGTGTAAAAAAACAAAAAACAGACAGAAATTTAATTTAATTTAATAAGGAAAAAACAAATTCAAGATCCATTATATTTAAGGTTGTTTAGTAGGAGCATTATATTGTAAAGAATTTCTCCATAAAATTGAATAGGGTTTCAGTTTTAAGCAAATGCAAATATGTGAACAGGTCAACTATGAGTGTGCAATAATATTGAGTTCCTCACAAGGGCGCTGTGAGCTCAGTGAAGCAGCTCTGTTTAGTCTGAGAGAGCCACTGAAATGTTACAGAGACCATAAGAGGTCAGAACAAAAAGATCAGGAAAATGTAAAAGTAGAGCTGTTGTTCCCACTCTTGAAAGTGACCTAACAGTGCTGTCTTGTTTGTGTCTGTAGGCAGTTGGCGACTATGTCAGTACGGTCTTCGATTCCCTCGACTGTTCTCATGGCTTCTATCTTCTGGATGGTGGTCACCTGGGGCCTGTGGTTTCTGCCTGATATCCTTGTATAATACACATACATCACACACACATATGAAACTAATCATAAATTTTAATACATACGTTTATACCAGCCATGATGTGTTTTACACATCCACATCGCGTTCCACTGTATTCAAAAGCTCTTCAGAATAAATGCATTTGTTTAACACAAAATTGTTATCTTCCAGGCATCCAGATTAATCCTAATGACACACTAATTAAGGAAATGAGGTGCCAGTGGCGTGTTTAGTGCGTCATGGGGAGTTGATGCTGTATGAACTGAATTGTCACTAATTATTGCCATTAAAACTTTATCTACTGCTAAAATAAAATCTGAACATCTATAGTGCTACAAATAGCTTTAATATGATAATTAAATGGCTTTATTCTGTACAGAATCACATTTATCAACCTGGTGAATAGCCACAGTACATAACTGCCTCATGGTTCATATATTGAGATTCATTAGCACTTTTCAATCTGAGATTTTAAACTGGGGTCTGGAGACCCTCGGTGGGCCGTCAGGGAGTGCTAAGGGTTCCGTGGAAATGTTTGGCAAAAAGTTGAAAAATGTCATTAAATAATATATAAACAAACATTGGATTATAACAAGCAAATATAAATTAGATTCATATAAAAAAAATAATAAATATTAGATTAACATAAGAAAATAAATAAATACAGTACTTCAGTAGGACTATAATAAGTAGAAAAAATGTAATTTAATAGAATTTTAATATTTTCCAAACAATATTTTAGACCCATTTATTTATAATATTAATTTTTCTTGGTATCAATTAGATCTTTATACAATATTATATAGATGCCTTTTACGTTTTAGGATGGGCATCCCTATCATGAGAATGATCGTATTAGGGCATCTGTGGCATCTAAAAGATTTAAAACCCTGCTCTATGGAATTTATTAGACTTCTATATAAATTTTGTTGTACAAACTCATTGTTTGAGGAAAATACAAGTGATATCTGTACATGCCTTATAAATTATAAACGTAAATGCCTTAACATGTGTGCCGATCACATGACCCCAGTGCTACAGTCCAGATGCTCTTCACGGTCAACATCACAGCCTTACTGTATTACTACCTCCGCTCCTGCAGGACAGACCCTGGAATCGTCAAGGCAACTGAGGAGGAGAAGAAGAAGGTAAGGACTGGTTGTGATTAGCTGGTGAGATGCCGCTGTCTGATTGGTCAATATATGTGGCAGTTACTTGTGGTGAGATGCTGATGGTTGGTTTGTGTGCTGCTTCTGTGCAATCCTTGCTGGTTTGAGTGAAGTTTGGTTCATCGAAACCTTTTGGATTAAGCCAGGCGTATACAGTGTGATTTTTTGTTGTCGTACAAGCTCGCAGACATTTTTTTTTTGGGAGAAATCGCATGATGCTCGTATGTTCCCGGCTCAGCAGAGCCGTAACCACCATAGACATTGAGAGGGAGACAATAATTAGAAATGGCCAAATTGTCCCCCTCAATATTTGATATTCTTTTGATGCTGCTCTGCTGCACTCCATTACGCACTGCTCTGTTTGTTGTAAGCATGATAAAAAGTTTTAAATGCTACATTTTTAGACTGTAGGCCATATCATGAGCGGTTAAACAGTGCTCATCAATGTCAAAATGGCTGAATCAAAGAAGGCGGGCCTCTGTTCACAGAAGAATGTGAATTCATACACCACGCTTTAGTTTTAGCAGTGAAAGAGCATCTGCTGTAAGATGCAGGTAGCTGAATATTTAATATTTGACAACTGTTTTACGATAGAAATGTTCAGCGACCAATGGTAATATCCAGTGATGAAAACTACTCAACATTTTTATAAAATTTCACCGTTTTTAATTGAAAATATGAAAAATTATTTATGATTCATGCCATTTATAACTGAATGTGACGAGACAAGAAACATTTTGCGTTTTTTACATATTAGACATACGAATAAGAGTGAATGTGTGCATATTAAAAAAAAATTTCTTAACTTTACAACTACAATAGATTGAAACTTTATACCATTTTTATTTATTTCCTTAAAACCCTTTTTAATCATTTAAATATTTAATTCCTTTAAATACAGAGACCAATAATAGGGCTGGGCAATATGGCAAAAAAATAAAATCTCAATTTTTTACCTCAAAGATTGACCGATTCAAGATTTCTTTTTTTTTTTTTTTTTTTTTTTTTTTTTTTAAACTAGTCAACTTAAAAACGGAAACGATATGATTCAAGTAACATTGTCTTTATTAAAAAAAGTTCTACAAAAGCTCATGTGTTCGCCGCTGGCTCACCATGCAGCACAGTTGTGCTTTGTAACTGACTCGCAACGTATGCAATGGCCTAAGACCTCCCGAGTGTCCGAACTCGCACAGTGTACACCTGCCTTTTGTCTGTTTAGGATGACTTGACCTAATGATTCCTTTAGGTTCTGTGACACTCTTTCTCGTCTCATGCATGCTTGTCTCTCTGTAGAATATTGTGGTTCTGGCAGAGGCAGGCTGTCTGGATCCCAGGATATTTTGTACTTCATGTATGGTAAGTTATTATGTCTATTAATTTATAATATATAAAGGACAGGAAATGATGAGAAGAACTAGATTGGGAAATGAAATAAGATTAAAAAAAACAGTCTCAGTACCGGCAGGAAATGTAGGTGGGGGGAGTGAATGAACAGCAACCGAGGTGCCCTTGAGCAAGACACCTAACCCCCAATCACTTCCTGGGTGCCGCAGCAAAAATGGCTGCCCACTGCTCCGGGTGTGTGTGTGTTCTCTACTGTGTGTGTGCACTTGGATGGGTGAAATGCAGAGCACAGATTCCGAGTATGGGACACCATACTTGGCTGCATGTCACATTATTTAAAAAAAAGAATTAGGACTGAATGAGTCCAGGCGTGTGCACTAACCACCAGGCTATGGTTTGAAAACATACACATTTTTACTGTAATATTGTGTAATATTCTCCTGACCGGAACACATATTGTAAACATTCTACAAAGTCTGATACCAGATCACTTAAAACCTTGGTTTGCAGATGAGGAAGCCAATGAGAGCCAATCACTGCTTTTCCTGTAATGCCTGTGTCGCTAAACAGGACCATCACTCCATTTGGATCAATGGCTGCATAGGTAACATGCACAAACTAAGATGTTTAATGACATGTATGTCTTTCGCTTTCGTTTTTTTTTTCTCGCATTATGTATTGCTTATGCTAACTTGTTCCACAGGGGCCAGAAATCACCCGTTCTTTGTGCTTTTCCTGGTGGCTCTGAACTTCCTCTGCATGTGGATGTTCTACGGCAGTATCGTGTGTAAGTCACCACTGGAACTCAGATATACAGTACACTACCGTTAAAAATGTGTGGTCAGTATGAGTTTTGAAAGATTGCTGTTTTTGAAAGTAGTCTCTTCTGATCAAAACTATATTTATTTGATCAGAAATACAGTAAAACAGTAATGTTGTGAAATGTTTTTGCAAAATAAAATTCCTGTGATGGTAAAGCTGAATTTTCAGCATCATTACTCCAGTCTTCAGTGTCACATGATCCTTCATTAAATGTGTCCTTGCCGAATAAAAGTATACATTTCTTAAAAATATATATTACTGATCCCAGTAAGTGTATTATTTATTAAAACCAAGTCGCAACAAACAAAGTTTTTGCAGTTTTAAACATTATTTACTGCTTTAAAATAAAATACAAAATTGCTGTAAAAACATGTTTCATATATCATGGTGATTTGTGGACCAGTGTTAGGGTAATCACAGCGTTTACTTTTTGTCTATATTTCACCAATATCCACTCTCAAAGTATGCTCTAGAAGAGAATGATAATAATGTGTGTGTTTCTCTGTGTATAGACTGGTCCAAACACTGTCCGCTGCACTACACAGAGGAGGGCATGTGGGGGGCGGTGACCGCTCTGATGGGCTGCTCTCCCTGGGTGCTTTACATCTTCTTCTTCACTTTCTTTCACACCTCCTGGGCCTCCATCCTGCTTTTGTTGCAGCTCTACCAGGTGAATGAATTGATAATGTGCTACAAACTGTGAAATAAATATGTGTGTGTGTGTGTATATATATGTGTATATATGTGTGTATATATATATATATATATATATATATATATATATATATATATATATATATATATATATATTAGGGATGCACGGATACCATTTTTACGGACCGAGTATGAGTAC
The DNA here is from genome assembly GCA_037950675.1 of Hypophthalmichthys molitrix. Taxonomy (NCBI): domain Eukaryota; kingdom Metazoa; phylum Chordata; class Actinopteri; order Cypriniformes; family Xenocyprididae; genus Hypophthalmichthys; species Hypophthalmichthys molitrix. Next base: position 33,167,399 of record CM075498.1, on the reverse strand, counting down.
CAATACTTTTTTTTTAGTACTCGCTGATACCAATGCCTGTACATTTATTAATTTCTCTCTCTCTTCTTTTTTCTTTTTTTTTTTTTTTTGATGTTGCAGTTTTCCAAGCACAACACAGTGAGACTAATGAATGAAGGGCAGCTTCTTTATTATTACTCTAATGAAAAAATTTTATGTGCTTGTCACAAACCTAAAGAACAAAATTTCACAGTGTCCAATAATCTTCAAAGGGCATAATTACCAATATATATAATTGTTGTTATATAAAAAGAAATTTACAAACAAATTACAAACAATACAACAAATACTATAGAGATACAAATTAAATAAACTTGTTTTTCAGATACAGTAGGTTTATTTACCATGTATACATTTATTTAACATATTTTGTTGTTTTATTAACATTAATGACAAATATAGGCTACGGTCCCTTTAAGACTGAATCCATGGATACTGACACATATCCTGTTTTCACCCAAATGTTTACGTCCACTTAAGCCATAACCGACTGTATTTACGTGAGATACTCCACACGATGGATATTTTGACAACTATGTGCGCATTTGACCATTCAGGCGCGAGGAGAACTGATCGCGCGCTGTCTGAGAAAACTGGGATCGCGCGCGCAAGAGAGAGCGCTTCTGGTCTGTCATTCAGCGCGATTCCGCCTATCCCGCCTTCATTAATCGATAACGAATTGTGATTGAAAGCATGCAGTTCGCAATGTGTGTTGTCAGTTAATTTTGAAGTATTTCCACTCCCTTGAGGCTGACATTGTTTCTGCTGTTGCTGGTGTCTCTGCACGGAAAATTCTGTCGGTTATGTCACGTGAGGTATCGGTCTTTGGTATCGGGGGTATTTTTATTTTTTCATCTGTAAAATATATATATATATATATATATATATATATATATATATATATATATATATATATATATATAACACTATATACATGCAAATATTTCTTAAATATGTACATATGTGTGTGTGTATGTAAATACACTAATTTAAAGCTTATAGTAATTTAAAAGCTACTTCAAAATATTAAAAAATACTCTAGTAGTATATAAATACTAAAAATAATTGATTAATAATATTTTTTTTTAAAAATAGTATAATTCAATTGAATTAAAATGAAAATATCATGGTGTAAAGGTTTTCTCATATGTAGTGTTTCAGCAGGAGACTGAATTTCTCAAGCTGTTCTCACATGACTAACATGGTGTAAACAGGTTCCCCCTGCAGAGGCATTAGGCTTCCTGTCGGGAGTTAATAGTGGTCAATAGTGGAAAGTGTTAATGTGGAGGACTGTTCTGTGATCTCAGGCAAATACATGCACATACTCTTTATGGTTTTCTTCATTTCCTCACAGATTGCATTCCTTGGGCTGACGACGGCTGAGAGAGCTAACCTGACACACAGGCAGAGAAAACTCCCTCAAGCTTTCTCTCTCAGACAAAACCCATTCAAGTAAGCATGTTTGAACTTACTTACCATGGAATAAAAAAGGTAATTGCGACTTTATTTTTTTCCTCAGAATTGTTTATAACTCACAGTTCAGACTTTATAACTCACAATTGCAAGTTTTTATTTCACAGTTTTGAGAAAAAAAAACTGAATTGCATGATATAAAATTACCACAATTATGACTTTTTTCTTACAATTATGACTTTTTCCTCACAATTGTGAGATGTAAACTTGGAATTGTAAGAAAAATAATTGTGAGAAATAAACGCAAATTAAAAAAGGTAATTGCGACTTTTTATCTCACAATTCTTTTTTTTCTTGCAATTTATATCTTGCATTTCTGAATTTATTATTTTATAACATTTTTTTCTCAGAATTGCGAGTTAAGAAAATCCGAAATGTGAGATAAAAATTTGCAATTACTTGACTTGTTTTCTAGCAAATGCAAGTTTTTATTTCACAATTCTGATTTTACAACTCTTAATTCTGTTTTTTTTCCCCCTCAGAATTGTGAGAAACGAAGGCAGAATTGTGAAATAAAAAGTCGCAATTTTTGTTTTCTAGCAGCTACGAGTTTATATCTCGCAATTCTCACTTTATAACTCACAATTGTGAAGTTTATATTTTGCAAATAACAATTCTGACTTTTCACAATTCTGACGTTTCTCTCACAATTGTGAGATGTAAACTAGGAATTGTGATAAAAGAAGTCAGAATTTGGGATAATAAATCACAATTAAATAAGATAATTGTGACTTTTTATCTCACAATTTGGACTTTATAACTTGCTATTGACAGTTTGTATCTCGCAGTTGTCTTTTTTCCTCGCAATTGCGAGTTTATATCTCCCAATTTTGTCTTTATTTTAAGTTTATATCTTGCGATTCTGACTTTATTTTGAGTAATTGCGAACTTTTCTCACATTGCGGATTTTTGTAACTCGCAATTTTGAGGAAAAAAAAACTTAAATCCAAATGTGAGAGAGAAATTTGCAATTGCAAGATTATCTCACAATTCTGGCTTTATTAAGTCCAAAATGTGAGATCAAAAGTTGCAATTACTTGTTTTCTTTCAGTTACGTGTTTATATCTCGTGATTCTCACTTTATAACTTGGTTCTGTTTTTTTTTTATTTTTTTTGTTTTTTTTATATCAGAATTGAGATATAAACTCGCAATTACCTTTTTGTATTTTTAATTCTGTGGTAGAAACAAGCGACCAAAGCTAGCACTCATAAATGTGGCAGTTCTTATTTAATCTGGTTTCTTCTCTCATAGTCTGGGAGTGGTGAGGAACCTTGTGAACTTCTTCCAGTGCCGGTGCTGCGGTCTCTGTAAGCCAATGGTGCTGGACTGGACTCAACAGTATCCGATGGGACTTAGCAGAGACCATCCCATGTTCAGCGGTCCCGATGCTGTTTGACCACCAGGGGTCAGTCACCCACTCAGGGAGAGCGACGTCCCCAGTAATGGAGCCATTGGTTTGATTTTAATGCCTTTTTAATGATGGAAATGAAGAATAGACTGGATGCTAACTTGGATTATCTTTTGTTCTATTTGCAAGAACATTCACCTTTTATATTTGAGCGAAATATGTATGTGATGTGCATTCATGGTAAGGATGGTTAGATTTTGCCTTACAGCTTAAGTTATACATAAGAATGTTTATAAGCATACTGATATATTTTGAACTGAAATATTTTGTAAGCTACGGTAAGATCACATCGTTTTGGGTTTTACTCCAAGTCCTTTTACAGGAAATGACCACTATCCTTGTGCTCTTTTTGAAGAGATTTGTAAATCGGAGCAATTTTATTTCTACAAAACAAATTACAAAAAAAAGCGCCAAATTACATATCTAATAGCTGATATTGATTATTAGCTGAAAATCTTGATTTCTAGTAATTTTGAGAAATGTACATCCCTTGCTGCTTCAAAATGCATTTGAAATGACTTTATCTCCCACTGAGCTACCACAGCATTTATAGCATTATACATGCAAGATGAATCATATACTTGAATATATTTCAGTAGCTATTAGTATCACATTGCCCTTTGTACTTTTGCTGAGTAATCAGTAATATTTTCAGTGGCAGTTGATCTTATTTTTTTTGCCTTTAATAACCACTGTGTAGTACAGGCCCATGTCTGATAGCATCATTTCATCTTTACTGCAGTTCTCAATATTATTAGTTATACTTTGTCATTATAAGGGAACTGTGCTGTTCTTGAATCCTGCTCTGTGCTTTGGAATAAATCAGACTTCTTTTGTAATCTGCGTGTCAGAGTGTTTCTCCAGGTCAAGAGATATTTTGATGTTTATTATTGGTTGCTAGGCTAAAATAACAATCTACTGTAGGTAACAAAAAAAAAGTTAATATTGAGTAACTTACATTATAGCCACTATTGTCTAATAGTGAAGTGCAAGAGTTTTGGAGATGCTTTATGTCTCTGATCACTGTATTTTATTGTGTGAATGTGTGTTAGTTGATGTGTAAGTCTTTAGATTGTTGTATTTAAAGCATTTTTTTCTAGTTACAATGATCTTTTAATCAGTGTTGGATGACATCTTTATTTATTCTTTGTTTTTATGCTATGAAGTGATATACATTTACAGTAGACAGAAATAATATAATTGTAATACATTTTTTATGCAGTAGTCTGTGCATAGAATCAGTATAAGATATTTAAAGCTGAAGTGTGTAGATTTGTTTTATGGTAAGATACAGTACTTTCCCCTTTCCCAACTTAACATGAAGAGACAAGTAAGCTGTTGGTAAGATAAGTTGCCCAAAAAGTGTAAACATTTGGCACCATCATTATATAAATATATATATATATACACAGGGCTTGACCCGCCAAATGCGGGTAGATTTCAGCTGTGGCAGGTAAGACAGCCACTCCCACTAGCCACTTTGGCGGGTTGAATTCAATCACAATTCTTTATCGATTAACTTGCTGTTGCTGTTAGTCTCTCTTGCGTGCGATCAGTTCTCCTTGCGCCTGAATAGTCACATACACGCACACAGATGTCAAAATGTCCATCATGTGGAGTATCTCGCATGAATACAGTCGGTTATGGCTTAAGTGGACGTAAACAGGTAGGTAAAAACTGAATATGTGTCAGTATATTATGTCCATGCATTCAGCAGCCCAATTAAATCTGTCATTAATGTTAATCAAACAACAAAAGATGTTAAATGTATACATTTTAAATAAACCAAATGTATCTGAATTTATTTTTTTTTATTTTGTAGGCTATTTGTAATTTGCTTTGTTTTTTTATATAGCCTAATAAAAATAACTTGTAAAATTTCTCATATTATGCTTATATTGCCCACCCCTTGCCCACCTGTACATACCAGCTGATATACAATGTATGCTTGATTTGGGTGATCAATCTGCATTTGAAAGTTTGAAAGGGTTTTAAATCTTCTAAATCAAGTAAAATGACCCAAAATCAAGTAATTTAAGCATGCCAAAGTCAACTTTAATCATAAAATGTAATTTCTCAACAGCAAAATTGTGGCCAATGAAAATGCTGAGTGGCTAGTAACTTGCTGGTGAGCAAAAAAGTTAATGTCACGCTCTGTATATATATATATATATATATTTTCTGTTTGGTATTGGCAGAAATCACACACTTCAGTTTTGAGTATAAAGCCACTTTTCCATTGCACACAACAAACGACATTCAGCAGACCATCGTTAATACGACGGAAGTCATTAATTTCCTATGGAAAGTCACACAGGGGCTCAGTGTCGTGCAGGTGCGTAATGTTTGGATCCGAATTAAACTTTGGATGCATAAAAATGTGAATGTAAGTGACTAAATAGTATGCGATAGTATGGGTGTCCAATCCTGCTCCTGGAGGGTCACTGTCCTGCAGAGTTTAGCTCCAACCCTAATTAAACTCACCTGAACTGAACCGGCTAATCAAGGTTTTTAGGCATACAGGAAACTTCCAGGCAGGTATGTTGTGGTAAGTTGGAGCTAAAATCTGCAGGACAGGACCAGGACCGAGTTTGGAGAACCCTGGTCTAGTCAAAATGGTATGTACTAATTTATTCATTCCACCATGGTAAATGACCTTGCTGTTGCGCTTCTTCCTTTACTAATACACAATGCATTACGATTACCACTAGGGGGCGATTTCCGACTGTTGTTTTCAAATGGTTTAAACTTGTCATTCAGTGTCCTCGACCGCTCCCATGTTCCCCAGGCCCCGCCCCTTTGGACCGAAGTTTTTGGCATAGCAAACTGAAAAAAAATAAAAATAATAATAATACAAAAAAAGAGAAATCAGATGACAGAAACGTTAATAATAATAAAATAAATTATGGCTAAGGTTCAACAAGTATACAGCAATATTTCATAATCACCAATATCTTTAGAAACACTTTACAATAAGGTTCCATGAACTAAGAATAAATAATAAATAATAAAAAAAAACCTCTAAATCATTTATTAATCTTAGTTCAAGGTAAATCCAATATTTTCTAATGCAGTACCTGTGAAAAGTTTGGAAACATTAAAAATTTTTAACGTTTTTGAAATAAGTCTCTTATTCTCACCAAGGCTGCATTTATTTAATAAAAAAAAATAGTAAAAACTATAATATTGTGAAATATTATTACAAATGTAAAGGACCGTTATCTATTTGAATATATTTTAAAATGTAATTTATTCCTGTGATCAAAGCTGAATTTTCAGCATCATTACTCCAGTAATATAAATGTCTTCACTGTCACTTTTGATCAATTTAATGCATCTTTGATGAATAAAAGTATTGATTTCTCTCTCTTTTTATCTTACTGCAAATGTTTGTATGGTGTCATTGTTTCCACAAAAATGATTAAGCAGCACAACTGTTTTCAGCATTGTTAATAAGAAATGTTTCTTGAACATCAAATCAGCATTATTACTGTTTTTACTGTATTTTTGATTAAAAATTTGATTAAATAAAGCAGAAGAGACTTTCTTTCAAAAACATAAAAAAATTGTAATGTTTCCAAACTTTTGACGGATACTGTACCTGTAAAATTAAAAGTTGTATCTGTTAATGTTATTTAAGGGACATGAACTAACAATAAACAGATGCATTTTTATTAATTAACGTTTACCAAGAAGAATAAATACTGTATCAACTTTATTGCTCATTGTTAACTAATGGGACCTTTAAAGTGTTTTTTTTTTTTCCTTTTATCTTAATAATTAATGCAAACTTCTGTTAGCATGATCAAAAACAGTCAGGATGATGCAATTATCAAGCATTTGTGCTCTTGATTGCATCGATTGTCCTGTAATGGCCGTTGAACAGTAACTGTCTATCTGAAACAGACCATCTATTGATTGGTGAATTGAGCTGGCAGAGATTTTGCAGTCTCATTTGATCGATTGTACCTTTACAGTAGAGCTCTCCATCTTTATCTGTCACCGTGGTGGACTCCAGGCTCTTCCCACACAATAAACAGCGGAAGCAGGTTTTGTGCCAGGCCTGTTGGATCAGACTGATAAATTACTACGGTGAAATCTGCTTTACACAGCGCTGACCTGTGACAGCGGCATATTGCAGGAGTGCTGAGAATGGAAGTTTCTCAAAATCTGCTTATACTGGTGGTTAAATGGTTTAATATTAATATATTTTATATCATAAAACAGTATATAGTAGCAAAAACTCTGAGCCAGCTTCTCGCTTTCTTTATAGCTGCAGTTTTACCTTTCCAGCACCCATGACTTTCTCTGCTGCATAAACGGCTTTGGAGCAGCGAGGACAGCGATCCGTACTCCCAAATTTCTGTGCAAACTTGCTTGGGTTGGAGTTTGCATTTGTCGGACGTGCTTTAGGCCTTAATATGTTAAACACAAACACATAAAAAACACAAAACAACAACAAAAACCTCTAAATTCTTTGAGGACTTTACACAACACCTTTTTCAACTAAATATGGATTTTTGGCCGTTTATTTACACAACAACGGCGTTTTGGGGGGCTGAAAATGGGATTCAAAGTGCAAAACAATACCGTTATCGTCTCTGTGTAAATTACAAAAACACGAGACTGAAAACCGTGACGTCATGCGTATTACGTGTTCAGTCTATAGGCGAGTTGTGTTTCTTTACAAAGTAACATCGCCAGCTACTGGCCTGGAGTGAATAATACAGCATTTTTAGTAGTTATCGTGGATCAGTGTAAACGGGATCATTTTGACACTGTTATCGCCTGTACGCGAAAAGCGCAAAGGAAAAACTTTTAAGTTTTTAGTTCATCGTTGTCATGTAAACATACCCAAAGTCAGTTTAAATTTTCAACATTATCAGTAAATGAAAAGCACAGTGTACGTTTAAACGACAATTGTGTACTAAAAACGGAAATTTTTTTCCTTGGCATTTTTTGGTCACATACGGAGCCCCGCACATGACATGCAAGAAAAAAAAATTAAATCGTACGCACGATTTACTATTTTTTTTTTTTTTTTCTCGATTTACTAAATCGTGCACACAGTTTACTAATTCGTTCCCTCGATTTACTAAATTGTGCGCACGATTTACTAAAACGTGCGCACGATTTACAATTTCGTTCCCTCGATTTATAAATAATGCGCATGATTTATAAATCGAGGGAACGAAATAGTAAATCGTGCGCTAGTTTTAGTAAATCGAGGGAACGAATTGGTAAATTGTGCACACAATTTAGCCTACTATTTTTTTCCTGCATATCATCTCCGTAGTCACGCGATAACACAGTCAAAACGATCCCTGTTCACACGGATCTGTGAAAACGACAAAAAAAAAAATGCTGTATTATTCACTCCATTATAGTTGGCGATGTCACTTTGTAAAGAAATACAACAAGCCTAGTATCGACTGAACTCGTAATACTCGTGCGCATGACATCACCGTTTCCACAAATTGGCGTTTTTGTAGTCTACACAGAGATGATAATGGTATCATTTTCAAAAACTTGCTTTTTCAGGCCACGCTGTTGTCGTGTAAATGAACGGCCAAAATGCACATAAAGTTTTCTGTTTTAAGTTGAAAAATGTGTCGTGTAAACGGCGGCTTAATTGATAAGGTTTTGTGTCACTGCCTCACCAAGAATGATTAATGTCTTTGTAGGCTAATTGTATCATTGTATTAGAAACTGCACTGCTGCTGTCTCTTCAAGAATATCAATTAAAAGATATTTTCAGGACATACTCTTGAGGCTGCAGTTCTTCATTATTCACCGGGTCAGAACTCAGCGCTCCGGCACCCTGGCCGTACCCGTAACCTTTTGGACCATATTTCTTGCCGTAGCAGGATTTGCAGTAAATCTCAGACTCGTGTGCTGCAACCGTTGTGCTGTCCAAACCTTTACGACAAACCACTAGAGAACAGAAACAAAACTGTGTTAAAAAAAAAGACAAAAATATCATACCAAATAAATATGTATATAAAAATAAATATACCCTACAATGCAAAAGTTTTTGAAAGTCTCTTATGCTCATAAAATACAATAAAAACATTAATACTGTGAGAAATTATTACAATTTAAAATAACTTTTGTATTTTTTGTTTTGTATGTTTTGTATTTGAATATTTTTTTAAATGTAATTTATTCTATTCCTGTGATCAAAGCTAAATTTTCAGCATCATTACTCCAGTTTTCAGTGTCACATGATCCTTCAGAAATCATTCTAACATATTGGACTGCTGCTCAGGAAGCATTTCTTATTATTATCTATGCTGAAAACAGTTTCATATTTTTGTGGAAACTGTGATACTTCTTGTGTTTCAGGATTCGTTGATGAATAGAAAGTTCAAAAGAACAGCATTTATTGAAATAGAATTTTTTTGTAACACTGTAAATGTCTCTACTGTTACTTTTGTTTAGTGCATCCTTGCTGAATAAAAGTATTAATTTCTTTCAAAAAGCTTTTTTAATCAAACTTTTAAACAGTATAGTGTTAAAATAACTAAATTCCAAGACTATTTGTATTGAGACCAGGAAAATTAATAAAATACTGCATACTACATTCAACATAAAATCTGTTGTGAGAGACAGAGGGAGTCTGGAGTGGGATCATGATCTCACAGCTCCTCCAGAGGCTGTCATCTCCTGTCTGCGTTCGTCAGCTGCTGCACTTTCAGCCAGGATGGCTCAAGAGGCTCATGGGAGCTTTGCTTTGTGTCTAATTTTGAGCTGGATGAGCAAGAGGCTCAGAGAGACGAAGCATCCTGGCCGATGTCATCCGCAGCAGATGGAAAAAGGCCCTTGAATGATGGCTAACTGCAGGGGTGTCAGCTCTACCACAGTGTTACTGGTCTCAAACTGACTATTACCACCCTTCCTGGCACGACTCAAGCGTTTAAGAATTAATGTTGTGCCACTGAAAGCTGTCTGCTCACTGGGAAACATTTCAAAGAGCTCTCTTGATTTTGATGGCACTTTAGGTTTGTTTTTGTTTTCTTTTTCATTGGTTCTTTCTCTTAAAAGAATGTTGACTGGAAGTTTATTGCTCTATATGTAGCCTATATGTACTGTTGCTATTGAAGTAAATATTTTGGTAAAAGATCAATTTAAATCTAAAAGGTAAATCTGTTGTCATATATAATAACAGACCCAATGGACAGAGAATGCACGTTTGCTCAGACAAGCGATAACTGTTTGCACAAATTAATTAACTAGTAGTCGTTAAATAAAAAGTTTTGATCTATAATGGACAAATTCCATTTTCATTAATCTATTTTTATTATTTTGCTCTTTTAACATCTATGCTTTTTAAAATGCATCAAACTGCTATAAATGTTGAAACCCTATTGTAAAAACGCAAAACTGCTCATAACTCTACGAAGAAAATAAAACAACCAACAAAACAAAACGTGATATCTCCGATTTCATTTGCGCCTGGAAAAAAATTCCGCCATTTTGAATTTTGTCCAAACCCTACTTTTGCGAACTAGTTTTTCGCCCGATCGGATCCAAACCAGTGCAGAAATATTCTCTGGAGACTAAATATATGAAAACTTTTTCACCAAACTTGTGTATGGGCTCAATCTGAGGTCACAGTAAAACAAATCGCGGCGATTGGACACTTGGTGGCGCTATAACATGAAAAAACATTAAAAAAAAAAAAAAGCTATAACTACGTAACAGTCCGATTGACTTGAAAATTGGCATGCAGTGTCTTGGTCCAAAAAGCCATGATTATCTATGAGGACACTGGCATATCTCCATAGGTGGCGCTATAACTGTTAAAAACCTTTAAAAAACATATTTAATGTATAAACTTACATTTTTTGATTCTGATATGTAGCTAATATACCTTTATATTTTTACTTTTGTAAGTAAGAATAACATTTAATTAATAGCCTACCTGTTAATAGCTGAATTGTATTGTGGACTTACTGCAAATGAAGCAGGTTTTGTGGAAGCTCCGGCTGTTGCACTGGATCTCCTCAGCATGATAAACCGTCTTCTCACAGGCCGAACATTTGGCTCCTCCTCCCCAATTTGGCATCCTTGGCTCTGGCAAAGACTGACATTTACAGGGATGGGAAGAGACACAATCAACCAAAGCTGCCATTGACTACAAGGGATGAGTGTTGGAATCAGTTTACAAACGGTTACCATTTTTTAATACAAGGAAAAAATCTGACTACCTTCATTTATATGATAGGTCAGATATAAAAATAGATGTATCCTATCTCAAAGGAATATGTCATTTAGTCTCTATCTCATGTCTTTGAGCGAGCTCACTAGTGTGGAATGCAGTGATAAGGGTCCAAAAATAGACCTTTTATTAATGGCACTGCCAGATTAAAGGAAGTGTCTGCTTTGTGTAGCTAAAGGACTACTAAAAAGAATAAATACCAATTAAAAAAATAAAAACATATTAGGATCTCTCTACTTTTTAAGAAAGAAAAGCTAATACTATAAGGCCAAAATATTAAACAGTAACACTAATCAACTTTCATTAAAAAAGTCATTATACAGTATGATACATTTCAAATAATTAATTGTACTTTTAAATATATTTGTTTCATGATCTTTTTAACTATATAAATGTACTATTGTTATCTGCTAACCCTCTGGTGGTGTTCGGTCATTTTTGACCTAAAATTTTTTGGGGTTTTTTAAGGTTTTTATTATTATTATTATTATTACTTCATTTGAATAGTACAAAACTTGGTAAAGGTTTTGCAATTGCTGTGTGAACAAAAAATAAATAAATGATGGACTATTCAAAAAGGTTAAATGGTCCATGTTTGTTCTCAAAAAGGACCGCATTAGAACTGAATGGGAGACAAATGTTTGGTAATGCACACAAACAAATTCTTACTGAAAGCAAATTTTTTTAGATATCTTCTCAAATTTGGAACACAACTTGTTTAGATTTAGATATTTAGATTAAGTGTTTTGGAAAATATATTTAGTATCAAAATTGAAAATTGTAGTTTTTGTGCATTTTTCATAACAATAAATGTAAAAAATTTTCAAGTTCACTTTTTTTTTTTTTTACTTTTTTTATTTCAGCAATAATCTGCCAATGTCATCTTTAAAAACAGACCAAACTTGTGTCTGTGCTCCAAAGCATTCAAAATTTTTACAGTTTAAATGGGAGATTTCATATGCTAAAAAAGTGCATATTTGTGCATAAAACTACTGCATAAATATAATTTAGTACCATAAAATCATCTAAATATACAAAATATTAAATAAAAAACATTATCAAACTTAAATATGTAGAATCATTTCATCAAAATAATAATAAAAAATGTGATAATTTTTGACCAACACCATTTAGCTCCAGGTGGTTTAGCATTAATAATAATTGAATCACTTAAACCTGATGAATTCTTGTTGAATCACTTCACAGCAGGCTTACTTTAATAAATATCAAAACATACGATATGATTTCAGTACAGCACAAATGATCAAGCCATGGTCAGACATTTAAATTTAAATGTTAAAATTCTACTTACACACACAGGTTATACAACAATGCTTGTTTTCTGAAAATAGTGTTTCCTCCTCTGTCCCTGATGATGTACATTTCTGGCCCTCTGTGGTTGGTCTTTATATACTGGGGGTCACTCCCTCCGCTCATAATTTCAAGAGGACCAAGGGTGTGCTGACATTAAGATTAGTCCATCCTCCTAAATTAACTGCTTACAATACACATACGCAATGTAGCTGCAGTGGTTTCCAATCCTGAACGCAGATATTGTACAAACACCACAACATTTGTTCCCCACTTTAAAGGCTTGGGTGTTCAACTCAGTTTAAAGGGATAGTTCACCCAAAAATGAAAATTCTGTGATCATTTACTCACCCTCAAGTTGTTCCAAACCTGTATGAATCTTGTTTTTCTTCTGCTGAACACAAATGAAGATATTTTGTTGATGGGCCCCATTGACTTCCATAGTATGGGGAAAGAAAAAATACTATGGAAGTCAATGGGGTCCATCAACTGTTTGCTTACCAACATTCTTCAAAATATCCTCTTTTGTGTTCAGCAGAAGAAAGAAATTCCTACAGGCTTGGAACAACACCAGGGCGACTGGGCGAGTAAATGATGACAGATTTTTCATTTTTGGATGAACTATCCCTTTAACAAAGAGTTCACAGACTAAATAAATACTTTGAATTTGTCTCTGTTGATGAATATTAAAACTGATGATAACAAACTATTTGTAACAGTGATAATCTCTGCCTAATTACAATTATTAAATAAAGTTTTGAACGCTATAGAAGGACAGTCTACTTGATCAGCATCATTTCCAAGATACTTCTAATGATGGAGTATCTGATTCAGCGCATTGCATTTCTTGGTTATGTGAACATCAGAAAAACATTAAGGGAATGTTTTGTATATTTGATCATTTTGCTCTTATTATGGTAAAGTTACTGTTAAATGTTCTCTGAACCATCTGAAAAGTAGTAAATAGTAACATTAAAAAAATGTTCCATGAATAACTGTTTTGAGAGCGTTATTAAAAACCAGATAACTGATTATCTGTTATGATAGATAAATCTATTATGTTTTACTGAATTCGACATCAGCTGGCCTCGTGGCCTAATGGATAAGGCGTCTGACTTCGGATCAGAAGATTGCAGGTTCGAGTCCTGCCGGGGTCGCATCTTTAGGTACATTGTTATATTTACGGGGGGAATCATGCACAGCAGCCACGGCAGCTCCTGGAGAACTAAACTACTGCAGAGATTAGCTCCAACGCACCAGAACCTCTGAACTGCAGTGTTCAGGATTACCAGATTCAGGCAATGCAAATTTGGAGTTCATGTCAACAAAAGCAACAGATATGCGCTGAATTTTATTGATCATCAGCTAATTTCAAGATCAAAGACCGCGATAGGAGAAAGAGCAGCATCTGCACTGGTAAGATCGTTTAGTCTCATTGCTTTTAATTGAGATGGGTGTATTTTGAAAGTCTGCGATCTATTTACTGCTACTAATCTGCGGCAATGTGTATGTTGCAGTTGCACCGTCATATCTGGCTATATGTCATAGCCTATAACACGCTCTCACACGCTTATTTATTTATTAACAATTTGGGAGGAGTAAAATTTACAAATGTGGTTTCAACAACCAGATGCATTTACACTTGTCCAGGGTATTTACATATGCTCTTTTCACGATTGGATAGATATCCGATCAGAGAAAACAGAAAAAATAATATAAATATAAATATAAATAATAATATAATATATATATATATATAATATATATAATATAAATATTAATAATGTTTTTTATTTTATTTTTTTAATATGGAGAATGAAATTCTTTGTTGAAAAGTAATAACTAAATCAGAATAAATAACACTCCAGTGTAAACCGGCCTCGTGGCCTGATGGATAAGGCGTCTATGGATAAAAACATTATTAAAAACCAGATAACTTGAAACAAAATTCCCTAGCTGGGCTTATTAAAAAATACATTAATTTGCCTAAAATAATGTTGTTAGCCTGATGTTCATCTTTTTTTATTACTGTGATTGATATCAGCCGACCTCGTGGCCTAATGGATAAGGCGTCTGACTTCGGATCAGAAGATTGCAGGTTCGAGTCCTGCCGGGGTCGCATCTTTAGGTACTTTATGTCCTGGGGGGCAACTGTCCTGAAGAGCTTATCTACAACACCAATTAAACAGCTAATCAAGATCCAATTAGAAACTTCCAGGATGGTTTGTTGAGGCAAATTGGAACTAAACCCTGATTTTGGAGAACCCTGCTTTAAAGTGATAATGGTGAGTTTAAATGTGAAGTATGTAAGATTTTTTTTAATGTTAAACTGCATTCTCTTGATCTAGTTTAATGTTTGACTATTAGTCTGCCATTCATGGGTTTATCTCCCTCAAAACATATACATGAGAGCGGTCCGCTCAGATCCACCAATCTATTTCCAGCTCAACCAATAGCGTGAGTTTGGGGCGTGGCTACTGTTCACCAACAATTAAAAGATAAAAAAAGTAAACACAAAATTAGAGCACATTCATTTCTTTATTACATAGAAATCCAATTGTTCAAATAAATGATGTGCAGATTGTAATATTACTAGATTTCATTAACATAAAATACAATACATCTACAATATTTTATAACACCCTTAATCTAACATTCTCCCATATTAATACATCATAACACAATGGCCAAGTTATGGCTATATAATATACTGTGGTACTTTAACACTTAAAGTCAATGCCATTTGCAACAAAATCTTTAAAATTTGGCAATTTCTGGCAAAATCCCTGAAATTAGAGTTCCTGTTAACATTTCATACAAATCTTTAAACATTTTTTGTCCATTCTTCCTTTTTTTAACCCTACATTTACAGCATTTTAAAAAGAGCCACCTGAATTATACTTTAATTTTACAAAGAAACCCTTAACTTCCTGCCAAATAGTGTAGCACCATGTTGCATGCTGTCCTGCCTTCCTCCTCTCGGCAGTGAAAAGCACCAAGAACCACAGATTCATGTGAAGTTAATGCAGAATCTACAGTAAAGTAACAATATAAGAAAAAAACAAAAAACAAAAAACAAAACATAAAAACACTCGAAGACAAATAACACACAATGGCTCAAAGAGAACAGTGGTTTTTAGCAGCATTAGGACTGCAGGTATGATGATCCTCAGTGTAAAGGTCTTAGTTGTCCTCTGGACTCACATCAAGCTTTCTCTGAGGGATGTAGATGTTTTTGGGAGCTGTGGTGTTGGTTACAGTAGGGAAGGAGACAGGTGTGTGAAAGAAACTCTGCTGGAGGGGTTGACCGCCTTTAGGTGTGGTTACTAAAGCCTGCTGGAGAGAGAGCAAATATGCAAATGACGGTCTTAAACAACAAAGGACTATTCACACAAACTGAGGGAGGCTCCAAGAAACTGAAATGGAAATTACACTACAGTTCAAATGTTTGGAGTCGGTAAGATTGTTTTAGGTCTGGTTTCACAGACAGGGCTTAGATTGAGCCAGGATTAGGTCTTAGTTCAATTAGGACATTTAAGGGCCTTTATAAACGTGCCTTAGAAAAAAAAAACATTACTGATGAGCATCTTGAGACAAAACAATGTTGCTTTCAGTTAAAACAGCTCAAACATGCATTTTAGTTTAGAACTAGACTTGTGTGCAGACCACGTGTCCACCAAAAACGCTAAAAACATATCCGTGGCACTGTTACTTGTAAATGATTTTGCAGATAATTTGTTTTAGACTAAAAATGTCAACACAATGTAGAGTACTTGCTATGTATGTTCAGAGAACAGCAATATTAATTTCTCATCCATTTTGTTCCATTCTCTGTTTGTTGATGTTGTTGTACAGCAAGAATGTTGTGACAATTGGTCGGTGTTGTATTTGTCCCGCCCCTCCACTCTGATTGGACGGCTGGCTAAAAAGTGACAGTGATGAGCGCAGCATTTTACTCAAAGTAGAACATTCTTCAACTCGAGGTGACCGGTAAAAAAGCGTTTGAGCACGAAAAAGACGCTCAGCAGCTTGTTACACTCCTGCCGTTTAAAAAACACGGCGCTCCCATTGAAAACAATTGGAAAAAAATGCTTTGGTGGACAAACGGCCTTAAGCCGGTCTGTGAAACCGGGGGTCAATGTTTTTGAATGAAGTTTCTTATGCTCAGCAAGGCTACATTTATTTGATCAGAAATACAGTAAAATCAGTAATAATGTGAAATATTATTACAATTTAAAATAAAAGTTCTCTATTTTATTATATTTTAAAATGTCATTTATTTGTGATGGCAAACTGAATTATTTACAAGTTGTAGTCTAATACTCAATTCAAAAATATTTTTTGTGGAAACAGTAATCCATTTTTTTTTGATGAATATAAAATTCAAAAGAACATTTATTTGAAATGGAAATCTTTTGTAACATTATAATTAAATGTCTTTACTGTCATTCTTCATCCTTGTTGAACAAAAGTATTAATTTCTTTGGAGGAAAAAAAAATTGTACTGACCCCAAACAAGAAAATACTATAGGCACAACTCAAAATGTTTGATATTTCGTATTCACCTGGTGTTTTTATTAATTGGAAGCAGCAAAGGTCTTATTTTCAATAGTTATCCATCTAATGTAGATTATAATATTTTAATTAATTATAATATAAATTGTTATTATAACAAAAAAAGCGACAGTAACTTGCTGACTATACATTATCTCTTACGTTATCCGTTGTATTGCACAGCAGTTGTTGTACCTGTGGTATGCTGATGAGCGTGACGGGCTGTCCGTGTATTGAGGCCGGCTGCAGAGCTCGGGCAGGTGAGAGGGGCTTTACAAAGATCATGCCCTGGTGAGGGAGCCCTGGGTGGGGAGATGGAAGTGTGCTGGATGACTCAGGAGTGGAGTTTGGTGTGGTGGTGCTGGGGATGAGGCCCAGATTCTGCAGCGTGAAGTTGAGAATAGCAGGACTGGGGCTGTGGATGCGATGGCCGTGAGAAGGAAAGGGGGACATGGGCGGTATCCGGTGGAGAGGGAGCCGAGTCGGGGTGACTTCTTGAGGAAGAGGGGGTCTGGAACCTGGAAACAATGGGAATGGCTACATCAGTGATTTTTCAGTGTTTAACTGTATGAACAGCACTCTGCACAAGAACCCTTATGACTTGGCCGGTCACCGTGATTTTGCGAAGTAATTCTGGGTGCACACTGTACGATTTTATGACTGTTTTATGTCTGTTGCTTGTCAGACTGTACAAACTTGATCCCAGCTGTGAGCCATGTCACACTGTAGGATCTCATTTGTCTTTAATGTCAGACTGTATGGCAGTCGATACGCGTTAAAAATGGATGCACACAAGAAGACTCGACTGGAGTTTTACGTCATCGATCCGTGACACATTCGGTGACTGAGCTGCATTTGCTTGTGGAATAGAAATGGTGGCTAGCAGACAAAACAATCTCTAGCGTTAAGTGGCCAAAATTGTACATCGTGAACCTGCTTAAGACATGTTTCTGGATCAGCATATTTTGTTGGTCCTGGAACATTCCTGTTTAAAATTTAGTCCTAACTGTATCCCTACTCATAAAAACCTAACCCTACCTAGAAATTATCCTTAAAATCAGAGGGAAATGATAGGTGAATAACACTGATGTAGAAGCACCTAACCCTGGTTGTCAGCCTAAACTTGACAAACTGTAAAGTCAACAAAGATGCTGATACAGGAAGATGTAGTACTTATGTTTATTGTGAAACATTGTGGACTATATAGGGCTTTTCACACTTGAAATAGTTAACGCTGAGTCATTCAAAACCCTGGATAAACCTATATCTTCACGTTTCACACTGCTCATAATTTACCCGGGGTTAACAATTAATTCTGGGTATTCATAAACTGACGTTTCACACTTTCCTAAACCCTGGGTTAACGTTCTTATTTGCATATTTGCGGTGTTAGTGTCAAGCACAGCACGCGACCTGTTTACATAGTTCTAGCATTGCCAGCCTCGTATTGCCGACTGTACTATCGAGTTTATAGTGGATGGACATTTCAGACTATAAAGGTAAGAATGAAACTGTCTCTTCTTCACTCAAATTGTTGTGTTTTCTGTCAGCATTTGACATTTTTTCCTCTCAAATGCTGAATTTACTGTTTATATACAATGTTTCCGTGACTGTCCAAAGCAGGCAAATACGCGATTGGTTGTCGGTTGCTAAGCGTCTAGCTGTAACATTCTAACACTGCATCGTTTCACACTGTACAAGTTTGGCACCGCAATGCGGGTTAACACCGCCTGCTCTGGAGCAGGGTTTCATAACCCCGGGTAAACCCCGCTTCTAGTGTGAAACGTTCCTTACCCGGGGTTAAAAGCAGTATTTAGAATGACAGTAACCCAGGGTTAAGCGCAGTGTGAAAAGCTCTTATGACAAATTTGGGCTAAAATGAATTCTCAAACAGTCTCATCTAGGTTCCTATACATTCTGAGCACTGAATATCCATGTTGTTTCCAGCTGTTTGATTACTAGATAAGTACTTATCTTGGGTATTAGCATACCTGCTGTTGGGGTGTGGTAGACATTGTATGTTGGTGTGGAGGCTTTGGAGATTTCTCCAGCGGAGCACTGCGCATCTCTGAAGTTGACGATGGACTGCTGAGGGATCGGAATCAAATAACCTGCAGGGATCAAAGTCTGATACAAACAAGAGAAATTACAGTCAAGAGTGTAACTTGTATGAAAATAAAGTCATTTGGATGATTCCTACATGAGGAATTTTTGAAGATGCACATATGTGGTGTTATTCCTACCTCTGTATGTATGGGTCCGGATGGCAGCCCCATGTCCTGAAAGGGAACGCTGAGCTTCTGGGCCTGCGACTGTGGCGGTCGGACAGGGGTCAGTCCTGCCTCACTGTCTAAGGTCTGAACCTTGTCCTCCTTCTCCAGGAAGGTCTCCACGCTGTGCTCCAGAGGCGCTGTGCTAGTGGGTAATGAGGGAGGCTGGTTCTCATAGGGCTTGGAGAACTCCAGATGCAGGGCTCTCGGGGAAGGGCGGTGAGAGACAGAAGCCCCTCTACGGGCCTTTAGGCGAGCTTGAAGAATCTCACACAGCTTTGGAGAAACACTCTTAATAGGAAACAAACGCCAGAAGGTTGGAAATGTTACTAAAAGTAATGTCAATACATGAAATGCAGTTCATTTAACAGTTCAGACTGCAAATGCTAGTTACATTTTTTGTTTTTCAGATTAGCAATTCAGATTACCAAGCAATAAAGAGCAATATTAAAATACTAAAATCTTTTTTATACAGAGAAAGACTGAACTACTTCAAACTAAAAACCTCAGGTATCGTCAGGCAACCTCACCTTTGGCTCTATCCGCTGAAGTTTGGATGGACTTTCCATTAAGCTCTTTTCTCCACATGCTCGTTTAAGGGTTGAGGGACTTTTTGGCTCTTTATCATGTGATGACTGGTGGTTGGTTTGGTTACTGCTAGTCATGGCAGCCGGTGAGGTCTTTGCGTTTGCACTCCCTGGGCTCTCAAACGTCATTGACCGGACCGCTAGGCTGGTGGGCTGTGGTCTAAGAGAGGTGGGGTGCACGTAAACGGCATATGACCCACCAGCCTGGTGCTGAGGAATCAGAACCGGGATGATTGGGGAGCACTTAGTAGAAAGGTATGAGATCGCCCCGGCAGGCAAAACTGGGATCTGCATTCCTGAAGGCCCATGGGGCTGATGATTGCTAGCAGACGTGGATTCAGATGAGTGTGAAGGGCTTCCATTCAGAGCATCTGTCACCTCATTGTTCGGTTGAGTATGACGGCCCCTGTAAGCCAAATCCATAGGCGTTATATCTGAAATTGGTAGTTCATTGTCTGTTTTCTGTTTTAAGATGCACAAGTTACGTTTACTTACGTTGATTGTTTATCTAGTTGCTTTTTGCAGATAGCAGCCAGATGGGCCATTTTGTTTGTGTAGAACTCACTGTTTGCAGAATCACCTATCAGACAAGAGATGGAACATTAGTTTTCTGGTGTAGTAAAAGTTCAGAAATTGATAAGTTAAACTGTTGAAAAGTTTTGAGTTTTTGGTAATACTTTACAATAAGATTTTGTTAACATGAACTAACAATGAACAATATTTCTCCAGCATTTATTAATCTTTGTTAATGTTAATCTCAGCATTAACTAATACATTTAAGATCAAAAGTTGAATCTGTTAACTTTAGTTAATGCACTGTGAACTAACATGAACATTTGTATTGACTAACAATAGTCAATAAAGGTTAATAAAGGCTGCATAAAATATATTGTTCATTGTTAGTTAATGCATTAACTAATGTTAAGAAATGAGACCTTAAAGTGTTTACTTTTTTTGAAAGAAGTCTCTTATGCTCTTTAAGGCTGTATTTATTTTTATCCAAAATATAGTACACAGTAATTTTGCGAAATATTATTACAACTTAAAGTAATTGAATTTTTTGCATCATTACTCCAGTCTTCAGTGTCACATTTCCTTTAGAAATCATTCTAATATGCTGAATTGATGCTTAAGAAACATTTCTTATCATCATCAATGTTGAAAACGGTTGGGCTGCTTACTATTTTTGTGGAAACTGTGATACTCCTCCCCAATGATTAGAGGAATAGAAAGTTCAATAAACATTTATTTCAAATAGAATTTCTTTGATCAATTTTATGCATCCTTGCTGAAAGTATTAATTTCTCTCTCTCTCTCTTAAAAAGAAAAAAAACAACAACAACCTTACTGACACCACAAAGACTACTTATCCGTTTAATATTTTGTCTATTTCAATGGACATCAGTGGAGAACCAGAAAACTGTTCACCTATGTCAGGCTTTTAGTGTCAACAAATCAGATTTCAAAGAGACAATCTCAAGCTGGGAGGCAGAAGGAAGGCAAACTTGAGACTGGTACTATTAATAATGACTGACCTTAACGACCAGTTGATATCTGAAAGTAGTTCAAATTCCCACAGAAAATAGAAGATGATCAGTCAGTTGCTTGCTTTCGATGAATCAACAACAATGGCTCACCTGTCATTTTAATAGGACTAGAAGGTGCAGAGTTTATTTTCCTGCGGTCGTTCTGTATGCTCTTAACCAGCTTGACTAAGGAATGGTGGCGGGTAAAACCTCGCTTTGTTCCGGGGGAGGAAAAGAGATTTTTAGCACAGTTATCAACAGAGGAACGAGACTCCAGAGGCTGTGATGCTGATGATGTAGTGGAGGTCATCGGATCTGTAAACATAACCAAGAACAATAAATGATATGAGTAGTGAACACATGCACATTGTTTAAAATAAACACCATATGTCTGAATAGGATTTTAAACAAGTCACATTCACCCTTTGGAGATGGTAAGTCTTCTGGTCCAGTCCATTTGAAAGCAGGCTTTCTTCCTTTATCCTCAGTCACATGCACTTTCTTTATCAGCTCTAGGCTGCTCAGAACATTTGCAATGTCATAAAGTCTGCGGATCTTAGCTGCCATCAGAAAAAGAGATAATCAGTTCCATCTCCACTATAATGACAGTTAAATTACAGATGGATTTTAGGGTATGTTTACACAACAACAATGTACAAAAAACTGATTTTTTTCCCCCTGTATAAAGACAATAACACTGTTAAAACGATCTGCGTTCACACGGATCCATGAAAATGACTAAAAACGCTGTATTATTCATGCCAGGCCAGTAGTTGGTGATGTCACTGTAAAGAAACACTACACATCTATAGACTGAACACGTAGCATGACGTCATCGTTTTCACAAATTTGCATTTTTGTAGTTTACACAGACAATAATGGTATCGTTTTTGAAAACACGCATGTTGACACCTGTTTTCAGGCCCCCAAAACGCTGTTGTTGTGTTAACGAAAGGCCAAAACTTTTCATGTTTTTTTACACTGTCGTGTAAACAACCCCTTAGACTCAAGTTATAATAAAATCAGTTTCTTCAAAGCAGTTTTTACTGGTTGAGTACATTTGATTATGCACTTTTTGCAAGATTTGTATCTGTTTTCAACCACCAAATGAAATGGATAACATGATGATCAAAGTGTATTTTATATGTACAATGACAAAAGCACTCACTTTTGAACTTGTTTTTGTCCTGATCCACCACGTGATCTTCACCGATGAGGATCTTGGCAGCTATTTCAAGACTAACCACAGGAGGGCTGGACACCAGGAACAACATGACGAATTTCTGACTCATCACTCTCAGAGATTTGTCTTTCCGACTATTTGCTGAAGCTGCAGGAAAAAGCAAAGTTTATTCACCGAGTATGCATAGCACGAATTTGGGTGTGAAATCTGCGTACGATAAATTTACAAAGGGTGGCATGGCATTATAACAGTGTTGAGATGAAATGTTAGACAGAGATATTTCATTTTAAAGGTGCAGTATGTAATATTGACAGCTAGTGGATAAAATGGGTACTGCAGTCCAAATTTAAAATATTCGAGAGTTGTTTCTCCCAACCTCTCATACTTAAAGCTCATGTAGGTTGCCAGATTAAAGACACGGAACAGGAATGAACGCAATTGACAGCGGAAAGCAATAAGTCTTACACTGTAAGTTGAGTTTATTTATCTGTGTTTTAATATGCCTCTGGTCATAGCTGTGTTTTCCACCAAATGGCAACCCGGGGTGGCAAAATACTATTGGGTAAAGTGGCAGTGGGCGGGATCACACAGACCAAAACAAAAACAGACATTCAAACATGGAACATCTCAAAGTAGAATAACTGGCTGTAGCTTTGTTTTTCAGAGAAACACGTATGTGAACTTAGTATGTTTCCTAAATATCTGCGAACACATTTTTTTGTATTTTTTATGCTTTAGTACAGTCAAAAAAATTACATAGAGCACCTTTAAACATATTTAATCATATACAGTAGGAAAAACTGCATTATAGCAGCTACGAGGTTTCTCTGCATAAAAGCGCAGATATACCTTGCACACAAAACACAGGCAAATCGCTCACATTTGGATTTGTGCCAGATGAGGAAGGTACGTTTATTTGTATAGCACATTTTCCACATGCCAGTAGTTTAAGTTTTGCTTTAAATAAATTTGTTTAGGCTTGGTGTTTATCATAAATGTTGCTTATAATGACTGCCACTATAATTTGATTTCATTCCTATTCTGTTCTGAATACAATTAAATATAAAGAATTTGATGTGGACTGAGAGAAATTAATACATTTTTAATTTTTGTAAATGTTTTGTTTTATTTACCGGCATTTTACATTATTTCTGAACTTTTAAGCGACTCAATCTGTGTGTTTTGTTTCTCTCAACAATGGAATTTTGACACGCAGTGACTTATAGTCAGATGTAACTTATTTTCTGGAAAATATGTTACTCCATATTAACATTAGAACAAATTCATGTGCGTACGCATTTTTTGAATTAGGTGGACATTTTTCCTGTGTACAAATAAAAAATAATCCATGCAGTTATCACTGAATGAGACCCAATGTCTTCATTTATGCATAGACAGATATAATAAGACGGTCCTGCCTAAGCAGAGGGTCTGACATTGTTACCTGCTTTAGGATCTGTTCCTGAAAGCTCTGCTTGACCAGAGTCTCCATCCATATCAAAACTGGACATTTCTTCATTCTCCTTCTCCTCTCCCTCCAAGTCGAACTCTCTCTCTTCTCGCTCTAGGTTCCTTTGACGGATCTGGTGCATCAGTTGCTCATAACGGTTCTTTTTGCCGGTCTGTTTCAGCTCGGCAAGTGTCTGCGCAAGTTTCACCCCGGCCGTGCCACGTGTAGCAGTTCTTAGCCAGCCGGCTGACCATGTTTAGACTCTCGAGAACGTTCATGATGTCGTAGATCCGGCGTCGTTCCACATCTGAGGGGATAATGAGAATGGAGGCAATTAGGATTGATGAAACAAACATGATTTGATGACAGAAATAAGTAATTTTGTTTGATCAGTGAGTGACTTACTCAGTTCTGCTGCCACATCGTCGAGGCTGATTTTGTTGTTTACAGCAGGATTGGGGTAGTTTGGGTACCTTGCAAGAAATTTGTAACACAGCAAACCAAGGCTTTTGTCTTTACGACTTATCTGGAGCTTTTCTACTTCTTCCCCTTGCTCAGGCTCCTGTGTAGCATGACAATGGAAAACGCACAAATCAAAGCATTTTAGCAATACAGAGGACAAACTGCAACAAATAATGAGAGATGCATGTTATACACATAGACTTTTACTGGTACCTGTGAGTTCTCCGATTCACCGCTGTCCACGGCTTGTTCCTTCTCACGGTTGCGAATCTCAGGACTGGCTGCACTGATGAGCATCTTCAGGTTGGAGGTGGGTGTCCAGGGCTCACTAGACGGTGCCTCAAGGCCCTTAGTAGGTGTTGTCAGGGGCCCCATGTTATTATGGCTCTCAAGTGATGCAGCTTCAGATACTGGAGCCTTATTTGAGTTTTTTAGTGGTGTTTGTGGTTCCACAAAAACATGTCCCTGTTACATAGAAAACACAATAGGTCTGCATAATCATAATCATATTTTTCCTTTTTCAAAAAATGCTTCTAGAGTGTGACAATTATTTGTACTGGTTCTTCAAGTCACTATTTTGTTGACATCTGTTAAACCAAAATACTTATAACTGACCTTGTCATTTGTTGATGTTTCCTTCAATGGACTTATTAAAGGTTTCTTGATTAATTTTTGACCTTCTGATAATGTACTGGACATTTTCCACCTAAAGAAAACGAACACACGAGGTAACGTTACAATAATCAACGTTCATGTACATTGTTATTTAACAATCAATAAATCGGTCCTACCGTTTCTTCACAGCATTATACATTCTTGGAGATAACATTGTGAAAATTCTCAACTATTTCTCGCACAGCTAAAACTAATTTTTAAAATTTAACAGACGTGAATAAATGTGCATAAATCAATAAGTATTTTGATTCCAAATTACAGTGTTGATTTTTTTTGCGCTTAGCAATAACTGACAAGCGTTCCATCGAATGGCTACAGAGAACTTAAACAAAAACACGCCCCCAACTGACAGCAGCCAATGAGAGGGCAGGAGGAGGCGGGACTCCACACGTCCCGCGCGCCTCCACACTTTTTGAAATCTTGGCGCGGAATCTAGCAGATTGCGAAAGATTTAATCCGGAAGTAACTAACTTTTCTACAGTTTTAAAGAAATCGTTTATCTGTTCGATTGTCTTGCGTTTTGAATAACTGAACAGTCTAGATAAACCATTAATTTTCCTGAAACCAGTATTTAAAATTATCCGGCTACCAACATAGTTAGCTAATAACTTATTTGCTTACATGCTGTATAATTCCTGTAAATTAGAATATAGTAATTAATTAGCGCTCTAGAATTAATTAAATAGATATATACATACGTATTTACGTCAAGATTGCAGTCACGTTAGCTCATAACACTACAAACTAGCGGTTTCACAGTTAGCGCGGGTTCAAATCGAGAGAGCCAAGAGCCGCCAGTCTGATGTGTGTCCTAAATGCATTATAATTAATTAAATTAACGCACATATTATAAAGCAAAAATTTGTTTTCGATTAGTTTTAATAACTAAAGCGGATATGTTAAGCCAAACAAGCCTGAAACTAGCTAGTTCGCGAGCTTACATCCAACTACCTCACATTACACTTCTCTCCATTCTCCATAGAGTGAAACTACAAAAACATGACAAAATATAGAAAGGTACTTACCCAAAAAAGAAAAATGTACCTCTCTCACATACTACTCGGCATCAGTCGTGCCCATAAATCCGTAAGAATACTTTACAGGTAAGTATCACGCGTTTACAGTTCCTGGTCTCCAAAAATATCTTATCCAACGCTTCTGTAAGTTAACCCAAGTCACATTAAAGTAACCGTGAATAAATAAAAAGAGAACACAAACTGCCTTTGATGCATAGCTGAGGAAAAGTTGTATGTGTCCGTTTCCTAGAGAGTAAAAAAGTTTATTTGATCAGTCTGACCATTTGTCCCGCCTAGACCCTGGACACACAGCGCGCTACACCCAGCCCCACCTTCACACTCCTCTCCGCCAATCAGAGCTAGAGGAACCCAGACGGGTGGGCGGAGTCAGACTTCCGGCTGCTACAACGACAGCAGGTCATTGGGGGGGATGGGGGGGTATCTGCTGTTCACCTTTTAGATAAGGAAGGTTGTTTTATGAATCACAAAACTTCTTGTGAAAAATATAACTTTTATTGTGATTACAAACAATTTAATATGGTGTTGAACAGCATTCCAAAGGTCTTTGTACAGATGGCTAGTCATACAGTGCTCAATCTAACTGAAGCTCTGCATTTACCATCTTGAAAAATAAATGGGCAAGATTTTTTTACAAGTAGCTTGCCAAATAAATTAATCAGAACTTTATTAACCCAAGATAAATTTCCAAATCAAGCCAGTTGAAATAACGTGTCTCAAATTTTTCCCAAGAGCTCCATTCATAAATTAAGAACTTTATATCTCTCTTTTCCCATACCTCCCAAAGCCAAGGAAGTACACTTTAAATTTTTTAATGATATCTATCCGTCGTCAGAATTTCTTAGACATAGATTTAATACTGACCACAATAATGGTACTTTCTGTGATTCTGACATTGAAACGACTGTACATCTTTTCTTTGACTGTAGAGCTTTTTGGTCTGATTTGTATGAGTGGCTTAAAGTTCCTATTAAGGTGAATTCTCAATTTTCTATAAATAATATCATTTTTGGTATTATTATGGAAGATATACATATTCAGTTTTTGCTGAATAATTTTCTTATTTTGGGAAAATTTTTCATTCACAAATGTAAGTGCCTTAAGACAAAACCATTATTTTCTGTCTTTCAAAAAGACTTTTGGTTGTACTGTAAATCTTTAAGGATGTTAAAATGCATAACAGGAAGAAGACTACTTAGCTTATTGAGGAAATTTAAACTAGAAGACCCTGATTTTTTTTTCTCTCTCTCGTTTTACTTTTATATTTTGTTGTGCTCTGCTCTAAAAACTCTCAGTGAACCAGGTTGTTACGTGGTCCTGGGACACATCAGTAAAGACAGTGGTTTATCGATTTTCATTTTCAAAAGACAAATGTGCTCATCTGAAAAAAAGAAAAGAAAAGAAAGTGTTTTGACGATGATTAGGTTCCTATTAAATAATACTAGCCTATGTTGGAACCGAATAATCGTTAAAACATTTTATTTCATATAATTTAAATATTATTATTATTTATATATTTATTATTTTATTATTATTATTTTAATTTTTTTTTCGCAATCAACTGTATGAAATCTAACTTTTAAATGTTAAATTAATCATGTTATTTTACATGTGTGTTCTTGCTATATCAAATATCGCTACCAACAACGCCTTTGTTTGCCGCTAGGTGACAGTGTGCATATTCGCTGTGGACGTTTCCATGGAGACGTTCAGCGGTATGAAGCGGCGAGGAAAGACTAGTGTGCGCGGAATGACGTAATGTGATGGATGGAAGCTGGTGTAGCGCTGGTCCCGCGTGCACTGCCTGCCACTGCTGCTCCGCATCCCTCAGCGGACACTCAGCGTTCTTGTTTGGGGGTGAGTTGTCTCTTTTATTTTCTGATATGTTGCCATTAAGTAGGTGTTTGCTTCATCAAGCCTCATCTATAAGCTTCGCGGTCTGAATTGTTGTGCAATGTTACATTTATATACTGAATCACTTAAGAGCCAAGTGATTTCGACTACAATGCGAGCGTTGTGAAGGAGGGGTTGCATGGCAGGGATATGATTACTTAAATTACGAGTCTTGAATGAAAAAATCTCCAAAGTCAGAATAAGAATAATGTTTTTAGGTGTTTTAAAACATTTTTTAAAAATAATTATTTGTTTGTGTGTCGCTTACGAATGAGGAAATCGTTCGCGAAATTAAACTTGCACAATTTATCAACTCTAGTATTTCTATTTTAGAGTAGAAAGTTTATTAAGACACGTTTTTTTTTTGTTGTTTATGCGATTTCCTAATATGAATTGTGATTTAATATAATATGACTAGGCTATATTAAATAAATAGTCCATGTATGTAATCTCGCATTGTTCATCGTCTTTCTCACTGAAGTGGTAGTTAGAACAAAATATAAAGCACGCGCATATCTTAATAATATGACAAATTGCTTGTACTGTATTTAGTTTAAGAATTAAATTAATACTCTTGAAGTTTAAAAGTTATTTTGCCCTCACTTAGTTATTTTATATTAAAATAAAATTAATTTAGCTTGTTTTCTTCTGCACCTGATTATGTAAAGAAGACCAAGTCTGGAGCAAAAGTACCATCTCTGGATTTTACAACAACCAACTGTGATGTAAAGCTGCAAGAACATGACACTATGTCATTTGCAAGTTTTCATCTCATCAGGAAAATTACTTTGTGAATACCGAAATGTGTAATTATGAAGTTGGGGTTGCTGGTCACAGAGGCCCTTCCCCCCTTCCCGATGCCTGTCACAGAGCAGCCGTGCTGGGCTTCATCTGAAGGGATGCACCATGGTGTGATCACACGTCTGTCCTACCCCAGACTCAATGAATCGCACGAATGAATGGACACTACTGTGGCAAAGGGAATTAGCTCGGTCGCATAGGGACTTTGGATTCGGGAACACAGGAACAGGACGGAGAGCGTTGGATTTTTATCTGAAGAAGTGCAGTGGATACTTAAAGGAGTGTTTTAGGAAGATGTCTGAGTCGGGAGCCGAGGCGTCTACATCTCAGCCTCAAAAGCGGAAGCAGGTAGTTCATGGTCTGGAGGATCAGAAAAAGGTGAGTGATTTGATTTGAGATACTCGTATCTTACTTTTCGAGGAGAGTAAAACTACAGTGTTTCATAAATTTAAAGCTTCCTGATCTTTTCCGCTATTTTGCTTTTGAACATTCAGCTTCCACATAGGATTGTGCCTGAATTTGATTCTTCAATTTCTGTTCGTAGCATTTCAATCATTTACAGTTATATTTTAATGCTAAAGGAGAAACTTGGAACACTTTCACCTTGGCCGTGCTGCACATTATCCAGTGATTTATGGTCAGCTGAGGCCGTGCACGTCCCTTGGCATATGGCCCAATAGCATAGCACCAGGTGCAATGGCCGCTTAATTGACTTGTGTTGAGATTTGTGTGTCTACTTTATGACTGCTTGCAAATGCATGTGCTGACCACAAAGCTTGTGGATAATTTTAGACTTTATAGCAGTGAAGCATGAGAAAAACGATGCCAGAGTTTTGGTGTTAAAGGATTAATTGACTTCAGAATTAAAATTTCCTGATAATTTACTCACCCCCATGTCATTCAAGAAGTTTATGTCTTTCCAGGATTTTTCTCCATATAGTGGACTTCACTGGGGTTCAACGGGTTGAAGGTCCAAATTGTAGTTTCAATGCAGCTTCAAATGACTCTACATGATCCCAGACGAGGAATAAGGGTGTTATCTAGTGAAACGATTGGTCATTTTCTAAAAAAAAATAAAAATTTATATACTTTTTAACCAGAAATGCTCATCTTGCACTGCTCTGCGATGCACTACGCATTACGTAATCATGTTGGAAAGGTCACATGTGATGTAGGCGGAAGTACCGAGCAAGTGTTTACGAAGCGAACATGCAAAGACTAAGTCAAACGGGCTTTAAATAAAAGGTAAAACAAATATGTTGGAAAGTTTTGAAGTTGGAGGAGAAAATTAGTTTTTGGAGATGGAGCCCTACCGTGGTACCTCCGCCTACGTCATGCATGACCTTTCCAACGTGATTACGTAATGCATGCTGCGTTGCAGAGCATGTGTCATTAAAAAGTAAATGCATTTTTATTTGATTTTTTTTTAAAAATGACAGATCGTTTCGCTAGACAAGACCCTTATTCCTCAGCTGGGATCGTGTAGAGCCCTTTGAAGCTGCATTGAAACTGCAATTTGGACCTTCAACCCATTGGTAGCCATTGAAGTCCTGGAATGTTTTCCTCAAAAACCTTCATATCTTTTGATTGAAGATCTTGGATGACATGGGGGTGAGTAAATTATCAGGAAATTTGTCAATAGTGAACTAATCCTTTAATGTAAAAGTGTAGTTTAATTTCCTTTTTGTTTTATTTTATTCGAAAGCGAATCCTTGGTTTACCAAGGCTTTCAGTGCAGATTACCAGTCATGCAAGTTGTATGATAAATTAAACTAATAAATGGCTAGTAACGTACAATAACTTTAGGGCAGTAATCGCAAACCTGAGTGTTCTTTGCATCCGATCCAGTTTCGCCCCTCAGATCAGGCGCATTCTGTTCTCAAGAGCTGAACTAATTGGCTTAGAGATTCCTCAAGGCCCATGTTTCACTTCCGTCTTTGGGAATCTGATTTTACATGTAAACGGATACCCATTTGCTTGCCTCTCCAAGTATGACATGTTTTGCTTGGTGTAAATCCTAGCGTGAAGAGATGAGGCTTGGGCTTCCTGGTTGCCCAGCTGGATCCTTTAGGGGTGTTTTGGTTTCTTTCCCAGACTTAAAGGAGAGTCTTGAAGGACTATTAAAATTTACAGAGTAATTTTACTAAAATTTTCTTGGTGGATGGCTTTTTTCCATCGTCCTCTTTGCTTTGACTCAATTAGATATGCAAAATTGATCACCTGGGATTCTAGTAGAACATGAATTAATTAAAGTAGCAAAAAGCACAGCTGCTGTTTTCCAATTTTCCAGCATGATGAACTCTTGTCAGGACACTACGCCTTCACTATGTCGAACACACACCATGACATAAAGAAGATCTTTGTCATAAAGACCAAAATTCAAGTAGCTAATTGCATATTCAAGTTATCCAAAGGGTGATATGAATCAGATATTTGTTCAGTATGAATGTGACATGATATTTTGTGTTGCACAATAGTTTCTGTTAATTGAAACCAGTGGTTTTGAATAGGTCTATCCGTCTGCTAGTATACGATCCATTGTTTGTGGAATAACAGGGGTCTCCCTGGATCTGACGCTAGGTGTTTCCCAATTACCTCACACTATATAGATTTTCCTGAGAGAGCTGCTCCTGCTTTGGTTAATTGGATTTTCTCTCTACTATTGGCCCTGATTTTTTGATTATGTGTGTTCATCAAATGACATTTCCTGGGAGAGATGCAGGTAATACACTTCATTCTGGAATTGCCCGTTGAGGTGAAGCTTACATCATCTTTTTTTTTTCAGTGTGAAGCTATGAATTTTAGATTAGGGCCTAGTAATGACAAAGAGCCAGTGAACTCCAGTCCTCCGTTCATTGACAGCAGGAGGGATGAATCAATGAAGAGGATGAAATACATTAATGAAATAGGTATAATTGAAAAAGCATAGTGGCGTCTTCATATATTCTCATCATGAATGTTTCATTGCTTTGTTTTGCTTCAGGAGAAACTAACATGAGTTCTGCATAATGTTCTTCAATTCTCACTGCAAAAACACAATGGAATTTCTAGCTATTGCATTTCTACTAATCTCAATACTTGACTGCCTTATGCAGCCCTGCATTGATTTGTCTAAATTATTGGCTACTTTTGAATGTATGGCAGAAAATGGTGGAAATTTTTTTTGGTCCCAAAAATGCTGAGGTTACTTTTGATTGTATCTGTGTGCGATTTTGGTCTACTTTTTTTGTCTGTAATTTTTAGTCATGTTTTTGTGTAAATCTGTAATGAGTGGGATGAGTGACAGTAGTCTACTTTTGTTTTTTTTTTGATGTAGTATATGGTTCTTAATGATAAAAATCAGTGTTGTAATGATGCCTTCAATTGCTATCAGAAATTTGATAATTCCCACTTCTGAAGTTGTGATTATGAGCTCATTGCATTCAAGTTTTGAAATGGGAGGGCCGTTCATGTGCAATTTTTACCTAGGAAACTCAGATTTACAATAATTCAGAGAACACATGATGGCAGCATAAGTATAGTAACCATATCAGGTGAACGCAGTTTTACAAATGAACATAGTGCATCCATCCACAGGTTAATAAATGCCTTCTGAAGTGAAGCAATGCATTTGTGTAAGAAGAATATCCATATTTAACAAGTTATGAAGTAAAATAACTAGCTTCCGTCAGACTGCCTTCCATATTCAACTTACGAGAAAAGCATAACGCCTCTCACAGTTTAAAACGCTCACCTAGGATGGCTCGAGGGTGAATAAAGCTTGGGGTAATTCTCATTTGAAAGTAAACTAATCCTTTAAATGCAAAAAGAATAGGCCTATATAATTTTAGGATCCCCAACCCCCCCCCCCCCCCCCTTTTTCCACTTACTTTGATTTCTTAATTTAGAAAGCAGAAGAAACAATCTCAGTTAAATTATAGATTTTTCAGACTCTCAGGTTCAACTTTTGCTTGTTTTATCAACCACTGAAACTTACTGACTTTCTGCCCACTGCAGAACCGAAGCATTTTCCTTTAGCAATGGTTAACTACACAAACAGTCAGTCCTCAGAGAAACGTTTTCATGCATTTCTCCATTTGTGCTCTTTTTATTCATAACCTGACCCTTTCGAAACTAAGTTAACATGAAAAATGGTGATTTTTATGCTAATAAAAGAGCAGCATTTAAACATATTGAATTTGTCTACATTTGAAATTGTAACTCCCCTTTGGTTGACATGGCTACTGTGTCACTAGTGTACACTAGACCAAGGCTGTGTTTATTTAGGCCACACACAGTGGAAACCAACAGAGCCTGCAAGTGCTGTTATCTTTCCTTCACGATTTTGAGTAGTTTTGCCTGAAGTTGCATGTGATTGTTTCTTTTGAAACATGTCTGGGAGAGATTCTCTGTGCTGTTGGGAATGGAAGAGTGACGCTAATTGCAAATCAAACTGTTTGGCTGTGACATCTTGGACATCAGATTGCTCTCATTAGGATGAGAAGCCTGAGTGTTTGTGCCTGAGCTGTTGACAAGACTGTTTGTTTTGATCATCTTCACTTTGAGTCATATTGTGTGAAGTGTTAAAGTGCATGTGTGTTTTGACTTATTAAGGCCAATGCCATTCCTTTGATATTGATACACTTTGGGATAATTTTGACAGTAAAGAGAGAATGATAGCAGGTGGTTTCAATGTTTCTGAGGCCAAATAACCCCAAATATGATGAGCCTCCTTCCATAAATATAAAAGCAGCTATGTATTTTTATTCATACAGACTCATTATGTTTCCATCCAGTTCAGAAGTGTACAAACTTGGAATATGGCATAAAACATTTGCGAATAAAGTTTCCATGCAAAGAGAACAAAAGTTGAAGAGAACAAAATCAATTGCAGTGCACATTTGGGAACTGTATTATTAACTGTATCAATAACTGTGCATACATTAGCCAGACACTAACACGAATGACTTTGCTCCATCCTTTATCATTGCTCAGAGTTGTTAGAACGGCAGACAATCTGAATTAATGGACACAGTTGTAGGTAATAGTTAGCTGGTTAGCCGGACACATACACAATATAAAACACAAAACGATGTATTTTGAATACTCGGTATAAAATATATACATCAATAATTAATCATACTTTCAAATAAAGTGGGTGCTGTCCCATCTTTAACCACTGATTCTTCACAGCATCATCCTTTGGAAGTGAAAATAAACCAAATTTACTTTCACAGCGCAGAGCACAGTGTCTTGTCGACATGTTCACGAACCAGCTACAGTGTTTGAGGGGGGTTCAAGTTTTCGCAGGATGTTGACGCAGAAAGTAGGCAGGCATTATGCAAATGTGTTCACTTGTGATGCATGAACTTCACGGAAATGGGATTCGAATTACAAATGACTCATTTAAGCGGTTCAGAGTCGACTCTTTCTTTTGAGAGATAATAACTAATGATGCACTCTCAGCTTTACAACTTTGCAGACTGTTTATATTCACATACAGCTACATTACACACTGCATTAAAGGTCATTTTCAAAAATCCATAATAGGGTCATTTTCTGCTCAAAAAAAAGGATACATTTTCTGCCCAGTGTTTTACTTGATCTTCTTAATCTGGCAACCATGCGCACACGCTCTGTCTGTGCTGCAAAAAAGTGCGGTTGATCTGACAGCAATGTATGCCAGTCTGTGTTCCTTCAAGAGGCCATGTGCGATTTGATGCTACTAAATCTGTGAGCGAACCTTCTCTGTAATGAACTGTAATAAATCCAAACATGATTATTGACCATTTTGTTTACGATAACAGTTGGTGAATAAATGCAGTCCGTGCAACATCTGTGCTACAATACAAAGTAATAACGTTTTAGCTTTTTTACATTGAGCTTTTGAGAAAAGTTTCTTAAGCAGTTGATAACTACATAGTCTGTTTTGCAGTTTAGTTAAAGCTGCAGTCCGAAATTTTGCCTCTTTGTCGCCATCGTTTGAAACCTGCAATTGTAGTTGTTTGCGGAATTATCTTTACGTGGTTGTGCCTCGGCACGGCTCCTCAGCGCAGATGAATCTAATGTTTGCTGTCAATCACCACATCGGTGTGGATACTGTACTTCGGAATACTTCGTCATCAAAATGAAAAGTTTAATTATTGCAGCTGCTGTGAGAAAAGGCTGTAAATGATCCACCTCACATGTGATATAGCCTATTAGCTGGGACTCGTTCTTTATGTTTACAGGCATGATGCAGTGATGATGCAAAGACAAATTGCGACATGCTCGAATTTCCCACGAAAACCCACCAGTACCACCCGAATTATAAAACATTATTACAAGCTTACCGTTGTGAATCGGGCTAAGGTAAGGAGATCATTTTGATCATTTTTAACCAAAAAAAAGTTACAGACAGCAGCTCTAAAGATGAAAATGAAAACATTTTAAAGATGAAAATGGCTAAAAGAAAAAAAATATATGACAAGTATCGTTCTTTGTGGTCTGTATGAATTTGCATTTATGGAGCGATCTGTATCTATGGTTTGTTTAATGTGCAACTGAATTTATTTTTTTCAAATAATAATTGTTAGTGGTTAAACGGATCGTTGTTGATCCGTGATCCGTACGGACCAAGATTCGCGGATCAATTGCAAGTTTCACCGCAATAGAGTGAAAGGTTATCATTTGCACGTGTTTTGTATTGCTAGTTTACACATTAAATAGATATAAAACCATTCCAGCGCTAGAGGAGGCAAAAGAGGATTTAATTTGGTAGGCTATCGCACGCCACGCTGTTATCGGTGAGCACAGACGCACATACACACAAGGCTCGTGCACACACACATAGAGAGAGCCGCGTTTCAGATAGCTCGCGAACTCCAAATTGATTTCTCTTTCGTGTCCTCAGTGCACTTGGATGGACACATGCATTACGTCAGTCAAAATACCCCTCTCGGCAAGTATTCTCGTAAACACATTCGGTTATGTCTTAAGTGAACGAGGTGAGAATTCGGATGTGTAGCTATCTATTCGATGTGTGCGTGCATGGAGTCTTACTCTTAAAGTGACAGCAACCTATAAATACCTGCTGTCATGTAAATCAAACAACAAAACACAGCTTTAACAAAGATTAATCTATATTAAATTTATACAGTGAACAGTGTCATTTTACATTTAATTATTACATTTCTGTACACGAAAATTAATACTACAGTTAGACCTTATACTTTATTTGTAACATTATGTTGTATTTATCCATGCCTGTAATTGGTTTACAGTATTTGTTCTTTTTACAGTCTGTTCACTTGCGTTTAATAATGTATTAGTTAGGCTATTAGTTTCTGCTGTAGTTAGGCTATTAGTTTCCGCTTCATTCCGAAAAATGATCCGATCAGTGACTTAATAACCGTGATATGATCCGAAACGTGAGTTTTGTGATCCGTTGAACCACTAATAATCGTGATTAATACCATTATTGTGCAGCCCTACTTGTGTGTGTGTATGTATATATATATTTGTAACATAATATATGATGTAATAATTAATTCATATCATGTTAAAACAAAATGCATTTTGTAAAATCTTTTTTTTTTTTTTTTGTCTGTTTAAAATTTCTCGCAAAGGGCCATTTAAGAGTAAGCTTAAACATGATAAAGGCCCAAATATTTATGTTCAGAATTACCTTTTTACTTCCTGTATAGTTAAATGTTATTTTTGCATGGAGTTTTACTGTATTGCTTGGGATATGCCGAGCAAGCCATATCTCTTTCCTCACTGTAATGTTCTGATTATTACAGGTTTAACTGGAGTGCTAAAACTGCATCAAAGACAGTAATTGCCATTTTGAACAGTATATCTCTGTGTGTGCACCTTTATTTAGTCATTTTGGCTTCCTTCCCAGAGATGCAAAGCAAGCAAGAGAGGGACTGCTGACAGCATTGATTGATCGTTTTCCACTGGCCCATGATAGAAATATCTGAGCCTAATTGAACATAATATCAGTGAGGCTGGAAAGCTCATTGAAAAATGACTGTCGCAGCCTCTTTATTTACAGCCAGCCATTATCACTGTAATCAGGTTTTCCTTCCCTTCCCCCTGCCTGAGTTTCTCCACTAGAGATGAGAAGTGTGTGCTGTGCTCTTTCTTTACACCTCTTTGACAATTCATCTCAATAACTCCTGTGTGGAACTCTTCATCCGTAGAGGAAGGTCTTACTCCCTGCCAGCAGAGATGTGAGAGGAGACATAAGGTTTCTGACTGATGCTATAGTATGATGATAGAACAGACCACTGTATTATGATCATAGTGTTATAGTATTTGGATAGTAGTGCAATGTAGGCCTCTCAAGATTATTGATTAATCTGATCATGGTTATTTGATCTAATTGCAATTATGTAAGATTGTACAAGATTATATTATATTATATATACTTTATATTATATTATAATATTTTATATTACATTATATTTTAAAATTAGTTATATAACATCATTCATTTTTACAGCATTGAAGTAAATCATATGTGCCTACTTTATTGTAACTTTTATTATTATATTACATATGATTCCAAGAAGAAAAAACATATTATCCTTGCACTGTGATGAACAAAACTCAATTAAATAGATAATTGCAATTATTTGTTTGACAGTTAATTGTCAGCACACAATTCATAATTGTGACAGGCCTAGTGCAGTGGTGTTTATTGTATTATATTGTATTTTTGTATTGTACAGTGCAACATTGTTTAGTATGGAGTCTATTGTATAATATAACATCATGAAGCATAGTTTAGCAGTATTGTAGAGATGTAAAGTACAGTGTAGTGAATTGTATAAAACATTCTCAACAGGATTATGGCCCAAAATGAATTTAGTTTCAGCAGCTTGCTGTTTGCAGTATTTTTGTACAGTATTATTTTGCAATAAAGTACAGTATAGTTTACTTTAGTATGGTTAAGTGCCGTCTTGTAGTATGGAAAAGTACAGTACAGTACAAGATATTATATTGTATAACACACCATTGGTTCTCAAACTGTGGTTTGTGAGGGGTATCAAGTAGTCCGCTAGTTGATTGGCTGATTTTAAAAACTAGATAAATCATTATAATTGACAATGATTAATCAATCTGTAACAATTAATGCACTGATTGTGTAACATTAATTTCATTTTTCTGAGTTCAATGATGTAACTGTGAATGTTAGTGTTTGGTCCAATTTCTAAGCTAGTAAAAAGTTGGTTTATTTACAGCAGGTTCATCAACTAAAAGTAGTCTAGTTCATTTCAGTGAAATAAGAGCAAAACCGCAGTATGGTAAAAATCATGAATTAGTAAAACTGAGGCTGTTTAAATTCAAATGCTACTTAAAATAAGTAGGTAATTGTTTTGATTTTAATGGTCCACATTTTTTGTTTTACTGTTGAAGTGATTCTTCACATGAAAAAGGTTATGAACCACTACTAATGTGTAGTATATCTATCTCTTGGGATTTTAGCAATAACGATAATTAGACTATATTTTGCTGAGTGTGTTTTTGTGCTGGTACCTTGGCTGGTTGTGCCAAGCTGTCCAAAAGCTTCTCCTATTCTTCATATTCTGTGCAGTTAATTGAACTTTTCCATTAAGGGGTGATATTTTCCATCATCTTTTAGGTCAAATTCTTACATTTAATCAATAAATTCAATTAGAATAATAAGACACTATAGGGTTGTTACCAGTCAAATGAAATCAATATCAGCAAAACCCATCTTTGCACTGTTGATGCACAACAGTTCTGTTTGGAACCATTTTCGTCAGCAAAATAAAGCAAAAACAGACAATAATGACAATATTTTGTCTTAAAGCTTTAATATGAACTTTTGTTTACTGAACTGTTTTAGAAAATCAATACCACTTTTGCAATTGCAACCAATTTGGGATAAATAGAATTCTTGCTCGTGTGAGATTGCTTAAACTCGTAAAACAATAACTCATAAGTGGCATTTTTTTGCCCATATCTTAACTTTTGGAATGCAGACCTTCTTTTATCCTGGTCTGTTGGATTCTTCATGAGCAATGTCAATGAGGGGAAAGTGTTTTTGTCGGACGGTCAGGGCACTGATGAGCCTCTGAACGTGATGTGAGGGCGGAGAGTGGAAAAACCAGCTTCTGACTCTCCAAAGCACCATCTGTCAGTCCCCTCTTCTTCCTCACGGAGGGACGGGTGGGAGGGGACAGGTGGTCAGGCCCAGTTGGAAGGTTGAAGCTGAGCATGACCAGTCTTGTATCTGTAGGTCTCATCTACATCTTTTAATTAAACTACACTAGCGCCTAGGTCTTGGATACAACCTACAAGAGTCTCACTGTGCTGCTGCTGCTATAAACCACTGATTTGAGCCATCATTTGGACATGCTTGATACTGGAGACACATAATGGACTTGACAAGCCATGCATGTTCTTACAGGATTAATCAGATTATCATATCCCATCTGCATGTGCATAATCTGCACATTGCAATATCTTTAAGATGGCATGAACTATAGAATTCATGTAGATTTTCTGAGAGATGGTGTGTATGGGCTGTGGTTGACATTACATGCTTTTTTACATATCTCGGTTGTAGCCCCATAACCTGCTTATGAAATTCCCAGCATAGTAGGCAAGAGTGTTGTTATTCCCAATTTTAATTTATTGTGTGACCTTTCAAAGGGTCTTTGTTACTGGCGTCCAGGCTCTAGTAAACACACTATTAATGGTAAATGAGATTTTGTGCACAGAGACAAATAGCCATGTATTCTGTCATTCATCACGGCACATCCGCCCAAACACGCCTTAGGCGAGACTCGCCTACTGATCTTGACTAACAGTTCTCCCCACATCAGCACAAGAGTGGACTGCCTTCCCAGAGTGCCTGGAAGGTGTTTTTGAGGCTGTTATCTTCAGTCTCTAGCGCAGGGGGCTGTGCCGCTGCTGATATACGGTACCTGCTTCAGTATTCTCCTTTAAGCCCTCATCCACTTCCCAAACTCTTCCCTAATGTCTCCCCTCGGCTGTGGCACGGCATATGATCTCATCAAAATTCAATTTTACACTCTAGGAGCTTTCCCACCGATAACGAAGGATAAAGGCGTTTTTTTCCTCTCTAGCCATGTGTAACCTGGAGTGTAAAGCCGGAGAATCCCGTTTCTGCCACCGTTTGGAAGAGCAGGTTTGAGTACTGAATCCTAATCGGCAAAGCTACAGACAAGCACAGGGACAAAGAGGGGTGGGGAGGCGGTGAAGGAAAACACGGAAAGGCACTTCACGGAAAACCCGCAGTTGTTGCTCTAGGTCAGGGCGGTGTGTACGTGTGTCCGTGTGTGATGTGACATATGTTGTGTAAAAAATGTCGAGCCGCGGTTTCCTTCAGGGCTGTGGGGAAATGGGTTTGCCGAGGTGACAATGAGCAATGGCACAGGCTTTGCTGGCCTTTCTCAAGCCAAATGGAAAAGCGGTTACATGTTTTCTCTCTCCATTGTATGAAATGCTTATAGATTTTCTGCGTTTTTACAAATATCGATCCTTGTGCTGGAATAACATAAATCTCTTTTGATGTTTACTTTGGTACTTTTAACAACATGTATCACTCTTGTTTAGTTCAAAACTAGATGCTTAAAATTTAATTAAAAAAAAATAAAATAAAAAAATTTAAATAAAATTGTCATCATTAAAATAAAATTGTCATCATTTACTTACCCTCTTGATTTTATTAAGATATTTTGAATATTTTTTCCACTGTTTTTGTCCATACAATAATGAACAATATTAGTTTTTGTTCAACTATTGGGTTCAGTGTTGTTTTGGACCCTGTTGATTTTCATTGTATGAACAAAAAACACTGAGGCGTTTTCCAAAATATCTTCTTTGTGTTCCACATAATAAAGAAATGCATACAGGTTTGGAACGACATGAAGGTGAGTGAATTATGATAGAATATTCTATCTATTTAACCTGTTAACTGTCAGTGTCATGGTGCTATATTTATTGTCTTTTTCCCTATCACATATTTTAGTAATAATCATAAATTAGGTATCATTCGAAATAGGGATGCACCGATACCATTTTTTAAGGACCGAGTACGAGTACCGATACTTTTTTCTAGTACTCGCCGATACTGATGCCTGTACATTTATTAATTTCTCTCTCTCTCTTTCTCTTTTTTTTTATGTTGCAGTTTTCCAAGCACAACACAGTGAGACTAATGAATGTAGGACAGCTTCTTTATTATTACTCTAATAAAAAAGTGATAATTTTTATGTGCTTGTCACAAACTTAAAGAACAAAAATTTCACAGTGTCCAATAACCTTCAAAGGGCATAATTACCAATATATATAATTGTTGTTATATAAAAAGAAATTTACAAACAAATTACAGACAATACAACAAATACTATAGAGATACAAATTAAATAAACTTGTTTTTCAGATACAGTAGGTTTATTTACCATGTATACATTTATTTAACATCTTTTGTTGTTTTATTAACATTAATGACAAATATAGGCTACGGTCCCTTTAAGACTGAATCCATGGATACTGACACATATCCTGTTTTCACCCAAATGTTTACGTCGACTTAAGCCATAACCCACTGTATTTATGTGAGATACTCCACACGATTGACATTTTGACAACTATTCAGGCGCAAGGAGAACTGATCGCGCACTGTCTGAGAGAACTGGGATCGCGCGCAAGAAAGAGAGAGAGTGCGTGCGAGAGAGAGAGCGCTTCTGGTCTGTGTCATTCAGCGCGATTCCGCCTATCCCGACTTCACTAATCGATAACGAATTATGATGGAAAGCATGCAGTTCGCAATGTGTGGGTTGTCATCATTAATTTTGAATTATTTCCACACATCTGAGGCTGACATTGTTTCTGCTGCTGCCGTCGGTGTCTCTGTGCACAGAACATTCTGTCAGTTACGTCATGTGAGGTATCGGTCTTTGGTATCGGGGATATTTTTACGAGTATGAGTACAAGTACATGAGCTTGGTATCGGGCCCGATACCGATACTAGTATCGGTATCGGTGCACCCCTAATTTAGTGGGCTCAATTTTTGTGATATCAACTTTTTGTCAAGACAATTTGGTTAGACATATAGCTTTGATTTTGTAGCAATTTTACAGCCCAAATTATTTTGTAAAATATAAATTTTGTATAAAATAAAAAATGTTTAGTTTAGTACATTTGCTTTACAGTAAATTCAACAATAGTCAACATTGTTCTGTTTTTGTTTACAACATTGTTCTGTTTTGCATTTATTCCGCAACCACAATCACAAACAATATAGTTGAGATTCATGTTTGGATTTATTACATTTCATCACTGAGAAGGTTTCATTTAATGGAGATCACTAAACTAGCTTTCTTGTTTTTCTGTGATTTCAGATCATTTGTGCATCTTCCGCAGTGTAGGGACAGCGCATTGGTTGCCAGATTGCAAAGATTAAGTAAAAGGCCAGGCAGAAAATGTATCCTTTTAAAGGGTCATGAAACCCCATGTTTCAGCAGCAGTCAGTTCTCACCACGGTTTTGAAAAATGCTACAGAAGTGGGCGTGGTTAAGCTGCGGAGTGGAGGGGGATAAGGGGAGACTGACGACACAGCAATGGCTTCTGATTCAAGCAGTTTTATTTTGCTCTCATTAAAAGCATCAAAGCTTCCCAAAAATGAACGCTG
Source organism: Hypophthalmichthys molitrix (assembly GCA_037950675.1). Lineage (NCBI taxonomy): Eukaryota > Metazoa > Chordata > Actinopteri > Cypriniformes > Xenocyprididae > Hypophthalmichthys > Hypophthalmichthys molitrix. The sequence goes on along the minus strand of CM075498.1, from coordinate 33,124,877 downwards.
CAAATTTACCATTATATGCAACACAATATACACATGGTAACAACCTTAGGTCTGTATTCCAAAGCAATTGGGTATGAGCATTTACTCTTCTACCATAGAATTTTCTGTCCTGCTTTTCATAGACATTTCAGATGTTGGTTTTCATCCCTGTTCACCCCTATTATCAGCCGTTTGCGCAAGCTCCCTCCACCATGTAATCTACAGAGAATGAGGTGGAATGAATCAGTGAATGATTTTCCGTCACCCATTGGCCTCTGTTCTACCTGAGAGACGTGCAGCATTATAATGTACCTCTGCTGAGGTGGGAGTGTGTATTTGTTTGAATGTGAATGAATGGGAACCTTGAGAGGTCGTACCTGTGGGCCAGATACTCATGTTGCAGACGGGCTTGAAAAGCAGTCATTGATTCCTGTGTCTAGAAAGAGGCATTTATAGCTAAATCCATTAAAATAGTTATTTTAAAGCCATGTTGGTGACTAAGCATAGTAATGCAGAGCAGACTTGGGACTTAAACACACTTTAGATGTTGCATATATAAGAATATGTTAAATAGTTCATCTTAAAATTCAGGTTTTGTCTTTGTTTAGTTGGCTTCATCACTCAATCCAGACTAATGTATGATTTATTTATTAACACACAAAAAAATAAAGTATACTATTTATTTGCTTTTATAATAAAAATAAAAATACATAAAAAATAGGTTTGTGCCGCTTAATGGTTATCTTAGAGCTTTGTTATAACTTTCATTCATCGGAACACATGAAGATCTTTTTGATGAAATTTGAGAGCTTTCTGTTCTTCCATAGACCGCTACGCAACTGACACTTTGACACTTCAAAAAGTTCATAAAGAGATCGTAAAACTATCCCTTTAAGTGTCTGTCGTCTTTTTGTTCACAATTCATTAATGCATGTTAAAGGTGCAATATGTAAGAATTTTGCAGTAAAATATCCAAAAACTACTAGGCCAGTGTTATATATTTTGTTCACTTGAGTACATACAATATCCCAAATGTTTGCAACTATTTATAAATCATGAGAAAATAGCAATTTTAACCAAGGCTCCGGGACGTGTGAGGAGTCGCCTGTCAATTGTATCATACCCGCGTTACCCTCGGTTTCCGGTTTTATTTTGTAGAAACCATGGAAACACCAAAGACGCTTTAATATTTACATGTTTTAATAGACAAGGGAACAACTGTTTTGATATATTTATAGACAGAAAACTAATTGTTGTTAAATAGCTCAACACATTTAGTCTTATTGTTTAAATCTAATTTTCTTGATTTTTTTGCGAGTACCATGCTTTACCATGCCTCAGAAAAAAACACTATTTTGTGAAGTAGCTAACAGCATAAACAGATGCAGGTTTATTTTTAGTAACAGTAATAAAGCATTTTCTCCATCATACAATGCGTTTTAAAATTATTTGCATGCCATTTATTAACACAAGCCATCCAGCATTTAATATATTCTAAAATCGATCTATCTTACTGCAGTGTGCAACAAGTGTCTCACAGCAGCCGCCGAGCGAACGCACAGAGTAATGTTATTACATCATTTTCAACACACTCAAATGTATCTAATATAATAAAGAACAGAGCTGTGTTACCTCATACTCATGACCGGAAAAGCCGGAAAATGTCATAATAAAAGTTCTGCTGCTCGTGAGACGTGTGTTGCGCAATCGCTCCAGCGACCTCGTTCAGCTCCCACAACACTTGGTCCTGCTCTGCTTCATACTACAGTAATGTTAATAATTGCATCCATGGACATGATGATGACTTCCTGAGTCCTATTCCAATTCTTTACTAAATGTTTAATTAACATTCAAACAGAATCGGAATACTCTGACATTTAAAAACAAAATTTCTTTTCTTCTTATGTGACCAAGGCCATTTGGGTGAGAAAAAAATAATTGAGGATGTCATTAATACAAAGTTCTGTCATGAAACTCTAGATAGCACAGGCTGATAGGTCCTTAACTCAATCTGTTTGCAATCACATCATTCTCTATTGGGAACAGCTGATTGGTTTCTGTGTATCAGTAGCCAATGATCTCGCTGCTCAACCTTCAAATACTTGGTCAGCATTTGCTGTAGCACTTGCAGCGCACTTTCAGAAACCCTCCACCTTCTCCAGCTCCACCTGTATAGATCTGCTATGGGTAATTCATGTACGCTATATTGTACAGCAGCAGCATGTCTTGCTCTCATCAGTGTGTCATGTATGTACATGCAGTAGCATATCCCGTACTTGCTCTGCAGCAGCAGCAGTAACCAAAAGCCGCAGCAATAACATAGCGTAGCAGATCTATTCCGCCAAACGTATCAACATTGTCATATCCATTGCCATGCCAAACACTTTGAGAGCATTCACGACAGAACTCTTTGTATAATTACAGGAGCTCAGGAGCTCCTGTAATTTTTTTCAGGAGCTTGAGATTGAGGTTTCCTTCATATAGCACCTGTGACCTCTCTAACCTGATCCAAATTCCAGTTGCAGGTTGGCAGGTGTTCCCTGTTCACCTACTTTCATCCGGTCCATTACTCCTGTATAGCATCTGTGCGTGTATATGTGATCTCCTCTGGCATGCTTCACCCAGAATCCCTCTCCCTGGGGCTTTTTCCCCCACCCAAATCCCATAATTGATGGAATTTCCCCGGATGAGAGCGAGTAACTGGAAGTATCACATATGGAGCAGTCAAAAGACAACACACAGGGGATTAATTAGCTACAGTAACCTCTTACTGCCTTCACATGAGCTCCATTCTATTCTCATTACCTCCAACCACCAATGGCCTGTAACCTTCCTCCTCATAAAACACACGCATAATCAATATTCACATTCTGCTGCTATTGATCACAGCCATGAGAGCCATTGATGCTGTCGCCTGAAGACCCTTGATTTCTGCACAACATGTCCACAGTTGTTTCCTTGACCATATGGTTTGAATGTTATTGTGCATTAGCAGGATACTTATACTTTTGTATATTTGCAGATTATAGTAACTCAGCGGTTTACTGTTGTGTTCAGGGACTAATGAGCCTTTCTCTGGATTCACCGGACTAATTTATCTGCTCCTCCATCTAAATGTTGTTTTGAATACTTGTGGGATAAATGCTAATGATTCTAATTAATTCCAGATTTGATATGATCTAATTTGTCATAACATGCACAAACAAACCCATTCGTTTACCACAGGGAATCAAGTGCATTTATTTCTAATTGATATTTCTTTGAGATCTTAACTGATTGCATTTCCCATAGACCCAAGCCATATCTAGAGACCAGAATATCATAGAGACTTGGGATTGGGCACTGCCCTGGCAACCACCCAGAACCCCCTAGCAACCGCACAACATTCAGGGTTGTGTGACAGTCAGAATTTGAATTGCATTTGATTTGAGGTAGTAAACAGGATGCCAAATTGCAGTTGGAATATAAATGCAATAGCATTAAAATGAATTTAAATTTAAAAAAAATTAATATAACTATAACAGTTTTTTTTATCTAGAAAAGCAAAGTTTAAGACAAACTTTAAATGTGGGTTTGACAAAACCTTGTTGAAATCTTTGAACTTTGAAGGCCTGACAGATCTGTGTTCTTTTAGAATTGTTATATACTATTATAGTATTTATTATTATTTTCAATGAGCTTTTATTTTTATGTTCAGTTTTCATTTTCATTTTAGTTTAACTTGCTTTCATCATTTTTATTAGTTTTTATATTTATATATAGCTTTAATTTTTATTTCAGTTTTAGTAATTTCAGTACTTCATCCTAAATTCATTTATTTTGTTAGTTGCCAAGGCAAAAATACTATTTAATTTTTTTTTCATCTATTTATATTTTATTTTAGCTTTATTTCAGTAACTAAAAAGATAGATAGATAGATTGAACAAGATAGATTGAATAAGATGAATAAGAAAAATGGATGGATAGACAGACAGATGGATAAAACGATGTATGGATGGATGGATGGATAGAATGATGGATGGATGGATGGATGGTAGGGCTGGGCGGTATATCGAGTTTGTACGATATACCGATATATTTTTAATATACGATATGGAATGAGGCGATACCGTTTATATCGATATACAGTAGTTTTATACGAGCTCATCTGAAAAACAGCGGTGGACGTCGCAGAGTGCTGCTGCGGAAATGCATAATACAGTTTGGCTTAAACATGAGACATGCTTAATATTAAGGGCTTTAAAAATAATTCATAAGATTAAGATATAGTTAACACGTAGGCCTATCGTTTAAAGCGGCTTGCCCCGTCAGATGCTCTGACTGATTCATGTGCTGACAGATATTTGCGCTGTTTAATGCTTTTGTGATGTGGTGTTTTCCTAAGCGCATAACTTACATTTCACAGGTATATTCTCCATCTGTAAATGTTAGAAAGTCATACGAATATTTCCATTTTGCTGTCAGGAGTGGACGAGCCTTCTGCTAGCGAATCTCATTCTCCTCTAAACTTCATAGACTTCCGTGAACGAGCGCCGCCGCGCGCATTTGCGCCAAACAGACGGAGCTCAATAGAATGGGATCGCCATAATTCTGACTAAAATATACATTTTGAAAAAAATGTTTGTTGTTGAATAATAAATGTGCCATATGTAGAATTTTAAACCTACAAGTAAGTGTATTTTTATGATAGCAGCAACTAATAATATATATAACTGTAAATATATAGCTAATCAGTCTGTGCTTTTGTTTTTATTTTAATTTTTAGTGTAGTGAATTTAACTTCTGCTTTAAAAAGCATTATTTTTATTTTTAGATTGTAATGTTACAATGTTAGAAAGTAAAGTAACTTTCTCTTTTTTGCACATACTGTAGGCCTATTAGTGTGCCAGACTATATTAAATTCCCAGTTACATTCCCTAGTGTATTAATAGCTTTCAATATAAACACAATATTTGTAGGACAACATTAGGCAGGATGTTAAATTAAGATTTTTAAAAAGTAAATACAGATTTTTTTTTTTTTTAAATCCAAATAGAAAAATGTAGAAAATACAGAGATATATACAGCATATCGCATTTAGCCAAAAAATACAGAGATATGACTTTTTGGCCATATCGCCCAACCCTAATGGATGGAAGGATGGATGGAATGATGGATGGGTGGATAGAACGATGGATGGATGGATACAGACAGATGGATAAAATGATGGATGGATGGATGACTCCTTGCCAACCTTATCCACCCTAATGTTTGTTTTCAGAAAATGTACCGATCTTGTTTTCATATCCTGTGGATTCACGTGACCTTAGTGTCGTTGTGCGGTCAGTAGAGATTAGTTTTATTGACTGCATGCATGATTATGAGTATGCTGTATATGTGATATATGTGTTTTAGTGTGCGTGTGTGGGATGTTGCTTAGGGCAAATGAGAGCAAATATATGTTAGCTTTCAACACCCACTTTTAAATCAAGCGCTAGTATGCTGTACTATTGCTGACATCAATGTTGACATCAACTCTAAGCAAATACCTTTGTGAAATAAAGCTTTTCCACCCACCCACCATCTCCAGAGCAGTTTACATGATCATAACCTGGCCTAAGCCTGTATAGCTATACCTTTAAGTCTGTAATAGAAAACCCTTTCAGGGTTAGGGGGTCAAATGGGTTCTCTGTTCTCTCTACGCCTCTTCTGAGCTTTTAACAATGGGCTATGGCCACACCGATCTGCAGAACAGGTCTGTCATGTCCCTGTCTTAATCCAGGCCATTTTCTTGCTGAGAAGTGCTTGTCTTAGCACAGAAAGGAGGGGCCGTCCTGCCAGGAGCTCAAGGACGTTGCGGTGCTGTAATCTTAACCATTAAAAGCCCTCTACAGCAGAAAGACACCAGAATAAGGAATGGGGGAGCCTGGTTATTCGATCCATACAAACACACACACACACAGCAACATTAGCTGCAAATACATCCGAAAACAATGCTTAATTAAAAACTCATATGACAGACTCTGATGCACTTAGATTTAATCCAACCGCAGACCTTAATGGTGCTTTAAAGGCCAAATTGATTCCATGATGCATTGGTTAACATTTGCTCATGTTATTTTTCTATGATGTATGCTTTATTATAAACTGGATAATTCTAAATTGGGTGAGCCGCGTTTGAAGCCTTCACTTCAAGTGGCAATATTTTTTATTGAAAATCATGTAATACCAGAGTCTCATCCCAACCCAGTGCTTTCTGATCCTTTTCTGGGATTTTCCAGAGCTCGGATGACATTTTTGACTGACAGTTACCTCCAAGATAGAGAGAAGGTGTCTGCAGTCGCCTGCAAATGTTGATCGATATTATAACCGTGGGGTAATAGTGAAGATCAATAAGCATCAGGACCGGCCTGTTCCGCTGATCAAATATTAATCAAGACAGACGGAGCTGAGTGGTGTCTTAAAGGGTCTGTCTCCCCATTGTAGATCAGCGTCTCTGTTGGCTTTGATGGGGCAAACTAGGACTTTTCATTAAAAAATCAGACAAAGCTTTTTCTGCAGTCTGAGAGAAGAAATAACAGATCATATCAGGGAGAGTCTTAATCACATAACAAGGGGTGGATGCTCTGGGTAAATGCTTTAAATTGTTCATGGTAATTGAATGTAAAATTATGTTAATTTATTGGCTGTTAGGAGTTCTCACCCATCCTGTAAAAGACATGTGAATGATTGTGTCATAATCAGAGGTGACAGAAATTCATACGGAGGTGTTTACAGAGCGCTTCATTCTGATCAGATTGCATTGTTGGAGATTGCTCTTTACATTTTCAGTTTTGTATTCTGGATTAAATACATGTTAAGCTTTAATAATAGCATTAGAAGATAAATTTGACTTGCAATTTACCACGTTATTTGTAAAAACAATCAAACAAACAAACAAAAAAACACATGTGCTGTGAATGTGTGTTTGTACTATTTGTCTAGTTATGAAGTTTTATCTGCCTGGTTAGGGATGGTCGTATCTTCCAGTGCCAGTGAACTTGATGCTTGAATGCTTTTCAACCATTTTTCTCTCTCATTGAACTTCCATGCATGGGCATGGATGTAACAGCTTCAAACACGCTCATCTTACTGGCAGTGTGCATGCTTGTGTGTGTGTGTGTGTGAGGTTCTCGTCTTCTGGGAGAAGCCAATTCCGCTCCAGTTCAGCACTTGATAAGGAAATGATAGTGTCTGCAACCCTAGTACAGGATAGAGTGTAAATGATTTGTACAGATAAGAGACAGGTTCACTTTCTCTCTCCCTGTAGGTCTGTTCCTAAACCTAATGAGCTGCCTACCTAGACAACATTAATGGATGTGAAAGTATTGTAATGCTGCTTACAGATACCTTGTTTTGACATAATTCTAAGGCAGTTTTACATTTCACTGAGAATGAATTGCAATCGTAAAAATTTACCCAAGATCGCTGACAAGTTGACAGCAAAATGTTGAATATAAATATGTTCCATTCAATGCCTAAAGGTATTCATAGAATAGTCAAATCATATTAAATATAATAGTTCTGTCTGTATTGCTGTATGTTACTGTTCAAAAGAGTTGGTAAGTTGTTGTTTTTTTTTTTTTTTTTTTTAAACATTTTTGAAAGAAGTCTCTTATGCTCATTGCTCACCAAGACTACATTTATTTGATCAAAAATGTTCCTGTGATCAAAGCTGAATTTTCAGCATTCAGTGTCACATGATCCTTCAGAAATCATTCTTATATGCTGATTTGCTGCTAAAGAAACATTTATTATTATCAATATTGACAACAGTTATGCTGCCTAATACGTTTGTGGAAACCATGATAAAAGAAAAAATTCTGGATTTTGAGAAGTATAAGGTTTAAAAGAACAGCATTTATTTGAAATAGAAATCTTAACATTGTCTTTACTGTCACTTTCGATCAATTTAATCCATCTTTGCTAAATAAAACTACTAATTCTTTGAAAACAACAAATTCTTTGAATGGTAGCATTGGTGCACACAGAAAACGAGATATTCTCCATTCATTTTAACCAATCAAAAATTCTATGAAACCTATGATTGGTTTGGTCTCACATCACGTCCCAACTAGTCAACAACCTGACACAAAAGACAATGAATTCATCAAGCGCACCATCTCATGGAGAAAAAGAGAGTACTAAAAAGTACTAGTAAAAGAGAGAAAACTAACACTTATTATAATTAATTATTGAGAAATGAGCATGTTTTAAGGGGCATTTGTTGCATATGTGTCACCTTGCTTATCCCAGTTATCATTTGTTCGTGGAAACAGAGGTGACTTGAGAAACAGAGGTGTTTTTCCTATAAAGAACATTCAACAAATGAGGTTCTTATGAGGTTCTTTTTCAGTTATAATGCTAGGCAGCAGTCACCTGCACAGTAGGTTTTGAAACATAGTAATATCTGTCACGAGTCACCTGTGTATCTTTTAACTGCACACCACCCATAGAAGCCCATGGGATGAACATACTGTATATTTTTATTTACCATTTAAAAAAATCATGACACTTGAGTCCATGCTGTGTGGTGAATATATACAGAATGCTGTCAGACCTCACAGTCTCTGATACTGAGTGTGTTTGTGTGGTTATTAGAGCTTGGAGGTCACCTTCAGGGCTCGCCAATCTGAGACTGTGATCTTTGAAAGCGATATGTCCCCTCGTTCTCTCCTTCACACACACATTCGCTCTGATACAGACACATTATCTCTTAAAAGTAACCTCCTGTAGTGTGGGAATGCTCCTCTGTGTGTGATTTATTACAGAGGCCCTCAGCACACTTACACACTGAGGTTCAGTGAGTCAGTGTGTCTGCAGACAGAGATCCTGCTCCATATTCCTCCATGAGACTTTCAGGCTTGCCTGACTGCAGTAACAGCACACAAACCACAGAGGTTACCTCAGGACATCACTGGATACCACGGTATTCACTATTACACTGTGCTCTCTTTTGACGGGTAATTTAGTCAGTGCTGAAAGTGAAAATATTGAGCTATCCAACACAATCACTGCAAACGTATGATGTTAATATTTAAATTTTGAACCATGAGATTTTTACTGTGGTCGGGCTAATCTATGTTCCTCTTTCTTATTTTCATTGGTGTTAAAGCAGGTTTAGCTCAGGATAGATCAAACTATGGCATAAATGAACTTGTGTGATGTATTTAATGTAATCCAATAGTTAACTAATTCTTAGTCTCAGCCTCAGACATCACACCCACGGACCGTTGGCTGGACGTCTGATGCATATGGCACACTTAACTGGAAACACTTCAGGAGTTTCGAAGTCGTCATCTGGTTGGTTGAATTATACAGGACGTCCAAGAGACACGTGTGTTGCGTTCTTTAACGGTCCGCTTGGAAACAAATGCCGTGACGCTAAGCCCCCTCGTGGAAGAAGAATGCCATCGTGTTTACAAGCGCTTACCAGGATCAACTAAACGCTGGATTTTCAAAAAGATGTGAAGTTCGTGGCTCCATTGTTGCAGTAAACTTGCAAAACATTCTTGAATGAATAATTTATAGATGCACACCAGTCTGTTATTGTAGGGACATAGACTTTGCATTTTCACTCCTCTAAACATGACGCGGAACAAAACGAACTGTGATTGGTTGCGTTACATGTCAGTCACACGTCCTCTTGGGCAGTCCTTGGCCAATGAAAGCTCTTCTGCCGTCAGTCTGAAGGTCTGGCTATGCGAGACTAACTAAACCTTAACAGAAATGTTATCTGTATCTTTGACTTGAACTTCAAGCCAGTCAGAGTCAGCCCACACAAGTAGATGAAAAGTGCCTTTTATGTAGTTTAGATTATACAGTTTCTATTACGTTTCATATCTTGTCACATTCCTCAAACCACTAGACTGCTTATGTTGATATTACTGACATTCTTCTTTTTATTCATAATATTTGTATCATTATTATGGGACTCCAAATAAATCTATGAACTCACAATCTTTGCTTTCTTACTCAGTCCTTTTAGAAAAGATCAGCTCCTTTTGGATGAATCTCTAGGTCGCATTTTACACAAAATGCATTACACATTTATAACATAAAATACATATATTTCGCCTAAGAGCAAAATATCTTAAATTTGAAAATAAAGTGAACTATAAGTAAAGTCTACTATTGGGATAATATTAGACTTTATTATGATAAAAATATTCAAAATATTATTATGTGCATAATAAAAAAAAAAAAAGTGAAATTCAAAAAAAACGTATATAAAGTCTACTATTAGGATCCTTGAGGTTTTTTGCATTTTGACTATTTATTTATTTATTTTACATCATGGTATTATCTGTTTTACTGTGTCGACTTGATTATAAATTAAGTAAACAAAATATATTAAGTAAAAAGTAATAAGCTGTTTACTAATAATACTATTTTTCATTTATTTTATATTAAATAACATTATTTCTGTAAATCATTCTAAGGGTCTTAATATAAATAAAATAAAATTAATGAAATGATGATAAAATAAAATATTAATAAAACAAAATATGATTTTTAACGTTTTTTTCTCAGCATTTTTTCTTTGGTTTTGTTCTGAAATTTGACCTGAATTTTTCTTGATAGGCTTCATACATTTCCCTTTTTGTCTAAATTTACTTTTCTACAAAGATCATGTTTTGTGAGTACTAATTGACCATCTACTGAGGTTTAATTGCCACGTCTAAACACTGTTACAAAGTGTTTAAAGCTTTTGTGAGACCTGCCGACTGTAGCATTTTGTGCAAGATGAGGAATGAATGGGATTTCCTCTCACTGTTTTATCATCCGCCCCTTACAGTGCTTCACACAGTGTAGAACATGTAGGAAAACACCAGCTCTGTGAATGTATGTGGGAGTGATTGTGAAATGGAGATGGCACCACATGGGGTCTCGATGCCCCTGCAGTCTTCTGGCACAAGTGCAGCATCATCTCCAGGTGTGACTCCCACCCCCTCCAGAGTCTCAAAACCTCCCAGATAGATTCTGTTATTTACACTTTCCCAAGGGACTGTGAATGAGATCTTCTGTGGAGGCATCTCTAAGGCCCTGTTTACACCTGGTATTAAGATGTGTTTTGGTTGATTGGATCACAATGCTAAATAGACCCATAAAGATGACGCTAAATACAGGTGTAAATGGTTTTGAGCTACCACTTCCAGAGGTAGTCGAAAGCGCATTTTACCGTATTGCTTTTGTAGTGGAAATGCTTATTCGAATGCGTTCGAACAGCCACATAAGACCGCCTAATCTCCGACCTAATGCGTAAACATTATGGGAAACGCACTAGCCTGACGGGATTTAAACTTTGTCTAAATGTAATGCTGTTGAATGGATTCGTAAGCACCTCTGATTGGCCAATATGTTCACGCAGTCAACATATATGTCTGTGATTGGCTACAATGATCACATGATACATGTTTTTGATTAAAGCGTCAATCACTGTAGCCAATCACAGACATATCTGATGAGTGCATGAACACAATGGCCAGTCAGAAGTGTTTATGAATCCGCTCAACAGCGCTCAAAGCGCTATTTTTAAAATTTCAGTACCGACTTGGTACTAAAGTCGGTACTTTTGACAACACTAGTTTGAAGGCAAAAAACGTACTAAGCACAATGTTCTCTCACCATTCCTGATTTGTAACACACAGCTGTCAGAGCAGAAACGAAAGCTGCTGCTCTCCGTGTTTTTCCGTTGTCTCTGGTTGAGTTCATATGTAAATTGCGCAAGCTTATTTTGTCCATTAGATTGAAAGATCTGAAAAAACCCATGCATTTACCCATCCATAGACCCTCCCCTCAAAGAAATCAAGACAGAAGTAGTAGAAAGTGAACAAAAGAGACGGATTAAAACACCAGGTGTAAACAGGTATGTGAGCTTGTCCAGTTGTGATCTGATTGACCAAAATGCATCTTAATACCAAGTGGAAACAGGGTCTAAATTGTTTGTAAATCTGTGCATAGTATGTAAATTTTGTACATATACTGCAGCTTAATTTGGTTGTCAGTTCACTTTTTAATGCTTAATCCTGTTCTGTAATCTGTACACAGACAGTTCAGTAATTAACGGGAGTGACAACTGCATTCTATAACTGAGTTAACTCCTGAAAACCGCAAATGCGTTTATAAAATTTGCAGTGTGTACGGAACCGAACTGAACAACTAGCTGTTCATGACATATTTAAATGCGCATTACAGAAGAGTCTCTCTTACGCCTCTTGTGCTGTGAAAAAAATCACAGGGAAAGAGGTACAAGCCTTGAGTCATTTGTGTTGCCAGATCTTCAAAAAAAAAAAAAAAGAAGAAGAAAAAGCTGTAAATTAGCCTTCCAAGCACAAACAAAAACACGATGGTGATTTAGTTGAAATTGCCAAACATAATGGCCCAAAATAGCAGATACCAAACACCTACTATATTTGTCAGATTATGCAGTATACAACTGTAGCAAACCACACAGCATACAGTATCCCACAATACAATGTGCTTGAGTTGACCTTTTTTTTTCTAGTGTGATGAATGAGTAAATAAGTAAATAATATCAGCCACAATTTTATCTTTTTCTTGACTCTTTATTTTATGAGACTGTCAAGTTACCACATTATTAACATTAAATCGGATTTAGAATAACAATATTTATATTATACATTTTATGCTGTATATTATTAATTATACCTGGATGTCAGCGTTTAATTAAAGCAACACTTCACCCGTCATTATTTATTCACCTTCATGTTGTTTCATAGATGTATGACTTTTTGTTTTTGTCCATGCAATGAAATGTAAATAAAATATCTTCTTTAGTGTTGCACAGAAGAAAGAAAGTTTGAATTAATGATGACAATTTTCATTTTTGTGTGAACTATCCCTTTAAGAAGACACTCAACTTTGTGTCTAACCCACATTTCTTTTAGTCTTAATACAAAATATGTGAGCTATTTTTCTCCTTGCATTGTTTTTCTTAGTTTTTATAAAGAAGGAATATTGGGGGAATATATTTTCATACTCATTTATCATAAGAATGTGCTGCAGCCCATTTAAGGTCAGCCCCCTGTCCACGGAATCTTTTAATGAAGAACATTCCTGCAGCCAATAGGAACGCTTGTTTACTGGGGCACCCTCACAGTCGGCCAATCAGGATTCTCGTGTAGGGAGCAGGATTGATGACAGTAGTATACCAGTGTGAAAGCTCACCACACTTTGTCGTTTATAACTTTATATTGGGGATCATATCGTTCTCAAAGCTGCAGGAGAATGTAATATGTTTAGGCCTTAACCGTTTTTCATATGATGAAAGTCTTTGTAGCGCTGTGTGTATAGCCCAGAACCAGTACAGGAGGATAACAGGCTTGCCCTCTGTCAACATTTTTCAGCATATAGAAGCTTGTTTTAAAATTACAGCTGCTTTTGTATTTTGCTTTGATAAAGCAGCACAGCTGAAGATGACATGAGTTCACTTCTTAAGAAGTTATCTGTCCTAGCATGTGGTGTAAATGTATATACTCAACAAGAAGCTTTTTTCTCTTTTTTACATTCTTTCATTTAACGTTTTAATGTACTATCAGTCTATCATTTTGTCTCTTTTACCTTCTGTTTATCTGTCTATCCATCTATTAGTTTACCGTTCTATCTATTGTTACACAATTAAAGGGTTAGTTCACCCAAAAATGAAAATTATTTACCTATAATTTACTCACCCTCAAGCCATCCTAGATGTTTATGACTATCTTCTTTCAGTTGAACACAATCGGAGTTATATTTTAAAATATTCTGGCTCTTCCTAGCTTTATAGTGGGAGTGAATAGTATTTAAAGCCCAAAAAAAAAACACATCCATCCATCCATCCATCATAAAAGTAATCTATATGGCTCCAGGGGGTTTAAAAAAATGCCTCCTGAAGAAAAATATCTGTATAACTTTTATAAAATAGAAAAACTTGCTTCCGTACACGAGTCAGTTCCGGCGGAAGAGTGAACTTTGATCTGGCGCATGATGTACTGACGAACACGGAAGTGCAGAGGATAGAGCAAAACAAAACACCGGTCACGAATTAGAAGTCTAAAACGAGAATTTTTAAAGAGAAATGTCGGAGGAGCTTGAGTTTGTTTCCCAGCCCTATTTTTTTTTAACCCCGAGAGGCGTCTACTCTCACCAAACCTTACGCTACTCCTACATCCTACGTCATATGCTGGAACTCGACTCTCGTGAATGTGAGGACGGACGTTACTGGAAGCTGGTGATTATCGTCTATAAAGTTATAAATATGGATATTTTTCTTACAAAAACGCATCGCTTCGCTTCAGAAGGCCTTTATTAACCCCCTGGAGTCCTATGGATTACTTTTATGATGGATGGATGTGCTTCAAAATCTCGGTTATAAATTATAAAGGTTATAATTACATATATCCCATTGTTTTTTAACTCAGATTGCATTTGTCTGAAAGAAAAAAAGTCATATACACCTAGGATGGCTTGAGGGTGAGTAAATTACGGGATAATATTCATTTTTGGGTGAACTAACCCTTTAAGGTAGTTGGTATATTAGCAGTTCAAACTAATATCACATAATTTAACTCTCTATGATGATTGGTTGATAAACGAAGGGAGGCTAGCCTCCTCTGCAATGTATTTTTTCTCAACACTCCAACTGCTGAAAGTGAAATACTCAATGGTGATTGGCTAATTTTTTTTTGCCAACAGAGACAAAAGTCTCTGGCTATGGATTTACCTCGCCTACTCCATCCCCTCAGACACGCCTTAGCACAGTTTTCCGAACAATTGTAGTTACATGGTGGTTCCGACTAATATATTTTATGGTATTACAGGTAACACTTTACAATAAGGTTCATTTGTAAACATTAGTGTATTAACTACTGTGAACTAACAATGTGTCACGGGTTAGCTTCAAAGAAGATGAAGGCAGAAGATTCACGAAATGCAACGGAGTTTAATATAGATCCAACACTGGTAGACAGGCGACAGCAACAACACGTAACATTGACAATACCGGACAAAGAACTGAACTAAGGCAAGGAACTTAAATACTCAAAGGTAAATGACGAACAGCTGTGAAGATGATTAGTGTCCATGGTGACTTAGAACAGAGAAGCACATGTGACGAATGACAACCAAAACAAACAGAACATGACAGTGACTGTGACACAATGAGCAATACATTTGTTACAGTTTTTTCTTTGTTAATGTTAGTTAATAAAAATACAGTCGTTCATTGTTTGTTCATGTTAGTTAACTAATGTTAACAAATACAAACCCACCCTTTGGGTTAAATTTTTAAATAAAATTTGTTACCCAACAGTTGGGTTTATCCATATTTGACCCAAATTTGGCTTGAAACAACCCAGCATTTTATTAATACAGATTTGTTTAAAGCAAGCGCTGTGAAAATTATGATTGGGTCATAAGTCTAAATGCAAGCCTATAGTGTTGTCTTGCCGCTGCAGTCCTTTATAATAATAATAGACTATCATCTCCTGTAGTTCTTTTACAATTCATCTTGACTTACTTTCCAGGTTAGTAGTGAGCTTTATATGGGTGGGCGCAACCTACTTTTTCCTTGAGGCTGATGGAGTGTATAAATTAAGGAAGTAGAAAAATACGCTATTTGCCTACCCTTCAGTTTTTAACATGACCTCACAAGTTACAACGTAAAGTTTGATGGAGGTCATATTGCTCGGTCTTGCTCACAGGCATTTGCCTCCCTGTGCAGGCTGTATGCGTATTCCTTATAGGATCGTGTGTTGCTATGGATTTCTCAGTTTCAGCGGATGATGAATGGCATGGCTGTAACATTCATCCATGTGGATTTGAGGTCAACGGCATATTGCATCCATAGTGTATTGTAATTGAAAGCAGGTCTGTTGGAGGAAGTAAGATTTTACGCTATCTCTCTCTTTACGATTTTTGCTCCCCCTCACTGTATGGCTTGTACAGTTGTGTAGTGTTTCTCAGTGATATGTTGTCGCTTTTTGATGATGCATGGTGCAGGGAGGGACGTTTATCATCGCATGGGCTGATTAGCGCGCAGTCTCTGGACACATCACACCATCAGTCAGACCTGCGTTGACAGTGCAACCATCAGTCCTGTGGTGTGTGAGAGAGCAACACTTGGGGTTTCGCCTCAGCTTTCTTTAAAGCTTAGATGTCACTTTGCAACAAGTCATGGTGTAGCATTATAAAATGCAGTATCACTGTTTTTATGTCAAATTGCTCTATAGCGAAGCAAGCTAATTAAATCTTTCCCCATCGTTGACGAGATTTTCTGTCATTTCTGACAAAACGTTTCTCCGCCATTGACGAGTTATTCCAGCAATATGTGTTTTCACGCGAATAGAGTACCTCAGAGATGATGTGTTTTTGTAGGCCAGCCCGGAAGTTAGCGGCGCACGGGTTCCCTCGATCGAAAGCTTGTGCATTTTTCCCATAGACTTTTGGAAAATCGCAAAAAATAAGCTGTGTTTAAGAAAGGGTTATGACACTTACACGTTTTGTCTATCAAGATAATACAAGTTAACAAAACATTTATACATTTTGAAGCCTAAATAAAGTCGTCAGATATAAAAAGCTAACAGTAGGCTATAAACGGACTACAACACACCATGGTCGCTGATCAACGTCACCACCACCAAGCTTCCTCAAACTTTATTTAAAAAACAACTTTATTTAAAAACATGCTCGCTGATTATGATCTGCGCTGTGTATAAATACTTATCCACTTTTTCATGAGAAATGCTGTCCAAATGTCCTGTTTGTCATGATGACGTCTAAAGTCCCTGCCAAAGTAACAGTATTCAGCAGAGAAATTGAATAATCAAATGTAAAATAACAGCATAGTCTTCACTGTATAAATCAAAATATAATTAATGTGTTAAAGCTACAAAAGTTATTTTTCTCTTTGTCTTTTTGTTGTTTGATTAACATTCATGACACAGAAAGCAGCAGGAATATTAGGCTGCTGTTCCTTTAAGACCAAATGCACGGATCCACAATACTGTTACACATCTGGTTTTCTTTCTCAATTGTTTAGTTCACCTAAGCCATAAGCAACTGTGTTTTATGAGGATACAGAGAGTTGATAATTCTGGTTTCTGAATCAGATCCAGACAAAGTCTTAGACATAAATGTGATTTTCTCAGCTTTTTGTTCGAAATGTTTTTTGTTTTGTTTTTTAATGAAACTTACCACGTTCGAGTGTTGATTTAAAAAAAAAAAAAAAAATCAAAGTGAATAATGAAATCCCTGTGCCTTTTTTAAAGGGAAAAATGTAGTCATATGTTCGTGTTTTGATTTATAGTTATGTTCATAAAGGTGGTTTCTAGTTTAATTTATTGTATTTATTAACATTTGTCTGTTTGTTTTATTATAAATACATTTTTTTTTTATTGAATGTCAAAGGCACATTAGACAGTGAATATGTATTTTTTGAGATCTCTGTTTATGAGGCATTTATGAGTTTGTGTTAAAATGGCATATCAATCTTGTCCAGGTTTTAGTGCTGCACATTGGGGCTGTTCTGTTCCATCTTGAAAACCACCAAATGTTGTCACCAGAAATATATACACTTTAATAACACATTTTAGTGGAAATGATCGTTATGTGTGCTTTGCCTCATTGATTTGAACATGACTTCATAAAATATGCATGTATGAATATTAGATTAATCTCTAACAGTGGTTCTAGGCAAAAATGTGCAAATGGATAAATAAACTAGATTTTTACATTTTCTGAAGATAATATGAGGTGTTTTCCCACTCTGGTGGCAAGGAGGTTGTCGGGCAGTCAGGGTGTTACTTTTTGGTTCAGAGTTTTTTTTTTAACACATTACTTAATGGTTACTAGGTAGTGGATAAGGTGTTGCTAGAGTGTTCTGGTCGATTGCTTTGTGATTCCTTACAAGTCTAAGTCAACCTCTGTAGTATTCTCTTTAGGGCCCTGTATACACCTCTTATTAAGATGCGTTTTGGTCGATCTGATCACAAGTAGACGAGGGAGACACATAACCGTTTACACCTGGTGTTTTATTCTGTCTCTTAAATCCATTTTCAACCACTTCTGTCTTGATTTTTCTGTCCTGATACTTCGAGGGAAAGGTCTGTGGATGGGTAAATGTATGGTTTTTTCAGATCTTTCAATCTAATGCAATTTACATATTAACATGTCCAAATATGACGGAAAAACACGTAGAACAATTGCTTTCGTTTGTGCTATGATAGCCGTAAAACCACGGCGAACGATGTGAGTGTCTTAGAAATCAGGAATGGTGAGAAAATATTTTGCTTGGTATGTTTTCCATCTTCAAACTAAACTTGGCAAACCCAACAAAGTTTAAATCCCATCTGGCTAGCACGCTTCCCATAATGTTTACGGATTAAGTTAGTAGGCGGAGAGTAGGCAGTCTTTTGTGACTGTTCGCACTTGAGTGTTTACACTATAAAAGCAATTAGGTCGAATCCGTTTTCGACTACCTCTGGAAGTGGTCGAAAGTGGACAAGCTCAAAACCATTTCCACCCTGTTTCCACCTGTATTTAGCATTGTCTGCTTGTGATCCAATCAACCAAAACACTTCTTAATACCAGGTGTAAACGAGGCCTAGATATGGCTCAGGTTCTGAAATTTAATAGAAATATGAAGTCTGCCAAATGAATAAATGTAAATGTAAATGTTTTATCGTCAACTGTGAAAACTGTAGTGCTTAGAAAAGTAAATTCACACCTCTGCTTAAGGTATCATTCATACTGTATCTGTAGTACTACAAGCCCTGGATGAATTACAAGCTAAAGTTTAATCATTTACAAATTCCAAACGCTAAGTATAATGAATAGTTTTAGTGATGTTTTTCTAGGCAAACACTACTAATAACAATTAAATGAAAAAATAGATAGTCCTGGATAGGGTGCAGGATTTAACACAAACTTAATGTGTTGCTGGCAATTAATTTTCACTCTCTGCTTCGTGCAAACCCGCTAAAGTTAATTAAAAGTGCTTTGCCGTCTGACCTCACTGTGCGTAATCTGTGTGCGTTAAATAAATATATGTAGATTTCTGAAAGTGCTTACTGGGATAATGTGCAATGCAACATTATGCCTGTGTGTTTTAAAAGTGTGTTTTATCTCCACGTTTTGTATTCTGCTGTGTTTTGACTGTTCTCCTGAGCAAATCCCATAATTGCTTTTCCCACTGTCCCTCTGCCTCCTGAGGGTGTTAAGGCCGGGATGTAGACATGATTGCTGTTCTGTGTAGCAAGGGTGTACGTTCAAGCCAAGATTGTGGGTCACAGCGCAGTGGGAAACAATAATAAAACAATAATAAATCCCTAGAGACTGTGATGGAGGTGTTTATATGTGTATATGTTTGGGGCTGAAGTGGGCATTGTAATCCAGAATTTCACTTTCACCGGACCATAAATTTGAATACAATTTTAATTCAAATTTTGAATACATGTATAATGTATACATTTTTCAATTGTAGTCTTTTAAAAAATCATCTGAAGTAATAAACTAAGTGCAGTGTAATGTTGTCAAAAATAGTGATTTTTTTTCTATACTTATCGATACTGAAATATCTGAAACGCTTCCAATACTCATTTTTCGCAGAATAGATCCACGATACCAGCTGCGCTTTCTCTCTCTCTCATCTCTCCGACAGCGAGTTGACACACAAATTCGTCTCCCCTCACTCACTCATTTAATTTGCTATGGATGAATATTGTTGGTGTTACAAAGCTTGAATTTTGGTGTGATAGTGAGCGTTTTGTGCTTAATTTTACTCATTCCCGCAGATTTTGTGCTTACACCCAAAGTGTGCACACATAAAGCCACCTTTCAGTACTAAATTGAGTTCTTTTTCGCTGCTTAAACAAACAAATACACACAAAATAATGTCAAAATGCCGGTCTTGGCGAGTATTCACATATACACAGACAGTATAGTTTCAAGTGAACGTAGAGAAACGCATGTGTAACAGTTTAATGGATCCGTGCATCAGGTCTTAAAGTGACAGCAGCTAAATTATGAGATAATATTAAAAATATCTATATGGCAGTTTTTCCTCATTGTATCGATGTCAAAATTGTGGCCAGTGAAATTCCTGAGTAGCTGTAACTTTGGAAAACCACTAGCCACAGTGGCTGGTGAGCAAAAGTTAATGTCAAGCCCTGATTATTATAGTTAATGTTTTTGGTGCAGACAGGTCTAGTGGTGAAGCTTTTGTTTAAGTTGTGAGCAGACTTGGGTTCAAATCCCAACCTAGCGTAACCATAACTATTAGGCTGCTGTTCCTTTAAGACCAAATGCACGTATCCACAATACTGTTACACATCCGGTTTTCTTTCTCAATTGTTTAGTTCGCCTAAGCCATAAGCAACTGTGTTTTATGAGGATACAGAGAGATGATAATTCTGGTTTAATATGGCAACACAAATCTAAAAGAAAAGAGACAGTTGGAGAAACAGAAATAAAAAGTATTCTTTGTAAATGTTTCACGCCAGTCCAAAGTCTGTGCTGCAGGTGTCAGAGCTCAAGAGGACATGATGGAGAGCGTCAGTACAGACACTGCAGCTAAAATAACATTTAAACATACAGGATATTAGGACTTGATCATATGACTTTATGTAAGCATATAGTGTGGACTAAACTTCTTAAAGATTCAAGAATTAGTTCTGTCCAATTAGAGCCAGAGGCTAAACTACTGTACCTTATACCTGAGACTCACCAGTCTCAGGTTAGTTGGTCGTGTTAACATGTGTTCATTCGAGCAGACCCAGTATCTTCTACTGAGGCCTGCATGTGGTCTGCAGATCCGAGCTTTAGAAGCACATTCTGTTTGAAGCACATGCAGTGTGTTTCGATGTAAGCCGACGTGAATACAAATGTCTGCGGGATCCAGTGAGATCAGACAGCATCACAAGGTCTTTTGTTCCTGCCATTAATGTAAATGTATTTTCTCTTTAACCTATATCCTGATAGTATTTCCTCAAAAGTAGCTTTAGGAGGGTGACAGTTTGGGATTTAATTAGGGAATATCAGAGCTTCCCTTGGGAGAGAAGTTTGGAGGGTTGGGAGAGGAAAGAGAACTGGTTGGAGGCATCAAACAGGAAAGAGAGAGAGTGAGAGAGAGAATTAAAGGCGGGTTGTCTTGTGTTGGGTTCATTCAAGGCTACAGTGAGAGAGAAAGAGAGAGAGAGAACATGTGGTAAAGTATCTTCAGCTTGTCTTGATGTCATCCATCACTCTCACCTCTGTTCATCCACAAGCCCCAGGGTTTTATATTTCAGCCTGATCCACAACCAGATAGCTCTCTTTTTTTTTTTCTTTTACTCTTACTCTCTCTTGCTCTATTTGTTTGTTGTAGTCTTTCATTGTTTCACCAGCTCTTTCAGTTTATTTTGTGACCATATTGTTAACTTCTCCAGGCAGATATTTTTTAGCTATGCAAATACAATTCTTATCTACTTGAAGGGGAAAGAACAAAATCTACATACATTACCCATTTGTGGTGGTCAGTACGATGTTTTTTTTTTAAAGAAATTAACTTTCTTTTAATCAAAGAATCCTGAAAAAATGTATAATGACTTCCACAACAATATTAAGCAGCACAATTGTTTTCAATATTCATTACAATAAGAAATGTTTCTTGAGCAGAAAATCAGCATATTAAAATGATTTCTGAAGGATCATGTGACACTGTAGACTGGAGTAATGATGCTATTTTAAATTGTAATAATGTTTTACAATATTACTGTTTTTACTGTATTTTTAATCAAATAAATGCAGCCTTGGTGAGCATAAGAGACTTCTTTTAAAAAAAACTCAGATTTTTTGAATGGTAGCATAATACTTTGTTGTACTATAAATTGTTTCAATAACACATTTCAGATTAGGAATAAAATCTGACAACAATTGTAACACAAATATTAGTTTCTTACACTGAAAAATGGTATTTTTCAGATTGTCCAGCTAATATACATGCACAAGTAAAAAATTGATTGGCTTTTTTAACTGTAACACAAGACTATAGCTGATATATTGTGCATAATGATTTGTGCCCTCAGTTTATTATACATGCAAAAGTAGACTGTCTCTGCCTAAAGGTGCGGTCACACTGCACTTTTCGTTCCATTGACTTCCATTCAAACACATGCGAATGCGTCAGACCAGAAACGCTAACTCGTGCGAAAAATTTTTGCATTTCGTTGCGTTCCAAAGTTCAAGTTTGGTGAACTCTGACCTGCGAATTCGCATCACGTGAAGACGTGCGACCAGTAGAAGAACGATTTGTCACGGCATGACCTCTTGGCTGAATTAAAATAATGATATTTTTGCAGTAAAGTCGAGTAGGTTCAATATTTTTACATTTTGAATGTGTTACTTTAAGTTATATGTTGATTTCATTTGATTTCATATCACGACCGTTACAGCATCTGAAGAAATTTCAAACGTTCAAAGTCTAGTGTGACCGCGGCTTTATACGATGATTTACTCTCTTAAATTTAATATTAACCCATATGATCAATAGTAATAATAGTCATGTTCATGCATTTGGATCTTTCCATCCTTTCAGTAACTAACTATATGAGCTCATAATGATTTTCAACCTATTTTCTTCTCTCTCTTTGTTTTCCTCACACTCGTTTCTCTGTTCGTCTCTCTCCACACTCATTCCCTCTCTGCATTCTTCCTCTTCTGTCCGTGAAGAGGCTCTCTGGGAGATGTGCTACGGAGGTGTGTGTGTATGTGTGTGTGTGTATACAATTCATTAAGCCCTGGAACAGTGACCTGAACTTCCTTTCCTCTAGATACAAGGACTCCTCCACTATATTCTGAGCTGAAAAGACACAACCAATTCACTTTCACTGAATGCCGTGTAGATCTGTAAATAGTCGTAGTCTGTTCCATTTGTATTTGAGAGCTTGTTGTGAATAACATTGAATGTGGGTTTGTGTGTTGTGTTCCCCCAGCCTGATGAGACCTCATGGGAGTGCTGTAATTGCCGTCTTCACCAGTCGTTGAGCAGACCTGTTACCCGTGTTCAGAATCAGCCCTGCCACATGTAGCCACAGTTGGCCACGCTCGTAGAATATCACAAAACCACACAAACCTGCTGTGTTGCAATTTTAATTCGCCACCTGTCAAATCAGCTTTCATTGCATGCTACGGGTTATTGTATTTTTAGCTTTGACACTGTGGCATAATTGGATTTGTACACCTCTCAGGGGTAATGGGAATTGAGCTGGAGGGTTACATCAAGGTAATAGACAAGTATTGACTGCAGAGAAGGCCTGTCTACAGTCAAAATTTGGACTGTCTCCATGCAGTCCCTCTTCCAACAGTCTTATTTTAATATTCTTAAGATAAAATGATTTATTGTTTATTATTAGTATGAAAATAGATATTATTTACAAATATAAAATGATAAATCTTTTAATATATTAATATTGTAAATGTATATAATTGTAATGTGTGTGTGTATATATATATATATATATATATATATATATATATATATATATATATATATATATTTGATATATATCAAAGAATCCTGGAATCCTTGTCTTGTCCATGTAGGTGTGTTTGCCTGACTGCACTGAGCTGCAAATTGCGATCAATTACTCAGCCATGAAAAGACAAAATCAAGTGAACAAATAGAGCGGCTCGTTCATTAAGCCCTCTTTTGTTTGTTCTATTCATCCGCAAATACTTCCACAGTGTGGACACAAACGACGTTATAGCACAACATGAATACATTCACATGGGAGAGACCATTTGCACAGCATTCTTGTCCTGTGTTGTTGATGCTATTAAGCTAATTGAGTTAATTAACCTCTGGAGCTGCAATCAACCAGTGCCGAGAGCCCAGAACACTAAGCCTACACCATTGACACCAGATAATGCCTTCGTTTGTGCAGCAGTGAGCATTGTAAATTTAATTGTTGGTTTCATGATTATATTATCCTTGGTGAAGGTTAAAAAGATGCACACATGTAATCTCTGTTCTAAAACCTAGTGAGCTGCCTTGTTGCCTACTCTTTATATAGGCTGAAATGGAAAGTTCAATTGATTCAGATAGCTTGTTGTTAGCATGTTGCTAAGCTAACAACATGATACTCCTAAGAAGTATAAAATACATACAAATTCAAATATTAGGTGAAATATTGCATTTTTAATTATATTAATGGAAAGCCCGAATAAATTGGTTACACTTTATTTTACAGTGCCATAGTTACATTGTATCAAATAAGTACTGAGTAATATTAATTAACTACATGTACTTACTATAGAGTTACAGTTAGGGTTAGGGTTTGGTTTAGGGTTAGTTACTTGTAATTATGCATAATTTACTGTTATTACTATAGTAAGTACATGTAGTAACGTGTAACTATGACACTGTAAAATAAAGTGTTACCGATTATTTAAATGAATTATTACAGTTATTTTCCAAATATGGCAAAGGAAGACAATTCTACAATATTACATTATATTGGAGGATAAAAACATTAAATAGACATTATAAAGAATGCCTTTTGTGGTCACTATATTATTTGTTATACATATTTTTTTATTTTTGGTCTGTAATGTTTTTTGGTCCTTTTTGTTTTCATCATCAGAATATTTATCTTTTTATCACTTTTTTTTAATAGTTAATGTGGTAATTTGACAGCCATTTTATCTACGCTGTAATAAACATTTTTTATAAAAAAACTGGCAACGGTGGTTGATAATTCACCGTAAAAATACTTAGACAATGTTTTCGGTATTATGGGATGTCATATTTTACAACTCTACACTTAAATAATAACATTTTTAATATACAAATCTACTTACCTTAAAGGTACACTATGTACCTTTAAGGTACACTTATTTTTATGGAATATTACAATATTAATTATATTTATCGTGCACATCATTGTTTTTTTTCACATGACATCACAGCAGTAGCAAACCACCACCATCCAATCAATTCCTGATGGACAAAATCAAGTCCCGCCCTGCAGTTTTTCTTAATTGAGAAAAATCGCTTTCCTCGGATATACGTCAACAACAACAGGGTAGAAAAGACTATCACAACTTCAGTTTCATGTCGACTTTAAGGATATATGCACTGCTGCCTTATACTTGGGCCAAAACAAACAGACTTTGTGTTTATTTATGATGCTGTGTAGATAGGCAGCTCACCAAGTTTTGAAACAGAGTCCCACATTAAGGTGCAAATCAGATGCCACATCTGTGCAGCGCAACATACAACACATCCAGCCACCTACACACATTCACCTCATGCCCCAGAGCAGCTTTATGAGATTTCAATGAATGGAGCCATTTTATAGAGGTGACATTTATGATGGCCAGACAGCCATGAGCCCGAGGGGGCATCATTCATTAGACAGCGGTGGCCAGTCACCTCTGCGCGTGCTGTCGAGAGATGTCACAAGACAGACTTATTCAGTGGATAACGCTGGCAGAAAGCTACATTTTGGCACTGAAAAACAAGCCAGAGTTGTAGGGTGTATATGTGAGAGGGGTGGGGGGGTGGAGAAAAGGGAAGAAAAGAGGAAAGGAGCGAAGAGATGGATAGGACGACGACGGCAGCCTGACAGGAAGTCTGTCTTTCTCCAGGTGTGGAGGCTCTTTGAAGATGCTGCTGCTGCATAGTTTTATACACACACACACACACAAAGTCCTGCAGCTCTACCCAATAAAACATGTGTGCCACACACCTCTGCCTGCAGCTCTGTCCAATAACAGTGAAGAATGTTGTATTGAAATTCATAGTGTGTGTTGCAGCTTTCTTCTCTTATTTTTTTAATTGGTATGCTCCTGCATATTGTGGAAATGTTCAGTGTGTATATGTTGTAATTCTGCATTTTCAATGTGAAGTGTACATATATTTTTGAGGTTTGTATATACAGTATCAATGTGTAGAAGCTTCTAAAGCTTCTTTCTTTTTCTAGAGACTGGGAAACAATACTGAATACAAAAAACTGGAAATACTGGAAACCTTTGAGAGGGTCCTGTCATACATGAGCAAGTTCAGTGCTTCAAGACACAATATTTATAATTTATAATTATAATTATTTATTTTAATTTTATTTATTTTTATATTTATATATAAATGGATTTTTAAAAAATAATTTTTATTTATTTATTTTTATAAAAATACATACAAAAATATACATGAGCTCAATTTAAATTAAGCATATTTGATTTTTATCAGTAAATATTAGGTTTAATTTTTTAAAATAGCTATATTAAATTTTTAAATTATTAAAAAAGAAAACATATTTATTTATAATAATATGAGCATAATTAAAGCCATTAAGCATATTTATTCCAGTTACTTTTTAAAATAATTTAAAACTTTTTAAAATATTTTTAATTTATTTATTCATTATTTTATTCATTTAGTCATATATGAGCAAAATTTAAATCCATTTCTCATATTTGATCTTGTTTATCTGTAAATATTAGGTTTACTTTTTAAAAATATATTTTTTATAAATTGTTTTATTTTATAAAATCATATATTTATTTATAATAACATAAGCATAATTATTAGGCATATATATTAGAGTTTTTAAATAGATTAAAAACCTTTTTAATTTTTACATTTTATGTGTATATATATATATATATATATATATATATATATATATATATATATATATATATATATATATAATGTATTTAATATATATATATATAATATATTTAATATATATTTTTAAAATTTAAATCCATTTTTACATCATATATATAAATACATTTTATATTTATTATTATTATTTATTATTTAAAATTTAAATACATTAAGCTGATCTTGTTTATAAGTATTTATTTATGTTAATATGAGCCAGATTTAAAGGAATTAAGCATTTTTAATTAATCTCATTACGGTTAAATAAATAGTAAAAAAAATCTGTGTATGGTTTCAAAATGAACCTAAAGTGAACAATCGTAAAGCTTTATAGATCTCTAGTATTGTGCAGAAAATAAAGTATTAATGTTTTAGAGGTTGTACACTGATATTGTACGCATCAGTGTCTATCCAAACATAAAGACACGTATATGTGCTAGAACTACACTTTCCTAAGAAATACCTGTGAATCCATCTGCTCTTTTTCTGCTTTCTGGCATTCTGAATCTGTGCTGCATATGTTGACCTGCTGTAAACCCTCATCTCTGCCTTTGAAATGAAGGTCTCTCTCTGTCAGTCCCTGAACGATTAGTTTCTCACCTGAGGCTGTAAATTTGATTTAGTATTGTCACTACACTAGAGACGTGTACACTTCTATTGGTCTTTTTATGAATTTAATGGGTAGGTAGGGCAGAACTGGAGATGAATATAAAAAATAAGGTTTTATTTCCACCCTCCCTCATCTTGTAGAAACCTTGAAACTGAATGGTTATGAGGCAAATCCTGTGAAGACCATCATTTTCCATTTAAACTTCACTTTTCTGTATTCACTTTAATTTACCTCCTGCAGCTGTGGCACATTGTGCTAATGTCCTGAGAGACGCTGAGGATGAAAGATGAACGTTCTTCTACTCCACATTGTGTGTCAGTGTGTGTTTATGTGGAATTACACATTCAAAGTTCAAAAGCTAAGACAAATTTTCAGTTATTAGTGTTACAAAAGCATGATTTTATTGATACTCTTCAAATTGCTTGCAAATTTTCGGCATTCAGAATCAAGCAACATTGATGATCTTGCATTTATTTGCACACTGAATAGTCTTTTCTTTCTTGCAACACATCCATTGCTATTTCATTCCATCTAATTTTGTACCCTATTAAAACTGTGTTGTTTTCGCGTCTGCCTACATCTTTAACACCGCATTCACACGGGGTGTCAGAGTCCACACTTAACAGAGGTCAACGCTCAACTAAAAATGGAAAACTTTTTATGCGTTTTGGCTGTTCATTTACACAACTCTTTTTTTCGGGCCCTGAAAATACAAACATTTGATACCGTTATTGTCTCCGTGTAAACTACAAAAATGCGAATTTGTGAAAGCGGTGATGTCTTGCACAAGCGTATTATGTTTTCAGTCAATAGGTAAGTAGTGTTTCTTTACAAAGTAACATCGCCAACTACTGGCCTGGCAGCAGAATACAACGTTTTTAGTTGATTTTGCAGATCCGTGTGAATGGGGATCTTTTTGACAATGTTGTCGTCTGTACATGACAAACACAAAGGAAAATTCTTTCCGTTTTTAGTACATCTTTGTCTTGTAAATGTACCCTTAGTTAGCCATGATACTGATAGGATATCATCAAGGTGGAACCTTTGAGGGGATACTACTTTTTGCACTCCCTTTGTAAATGAAATAAAAATGCAAACTATAAAATTTCTCCCTGATCATTTCAACATATCTTTTTAAAAGTCTACACCCCTTTGCTGTTTGCATTTTACACACACATTTGGCATTGTGTGAATGTATTTTGTTGGCCAATGTTTTACAAAACTTAAATTTGTTTGACATCAGAGCTGTTGCCTGAACTTCTGCTTGTAAACGAGAGTCCAGAGTACAATATTTATGAGTTTAGAGTGTTAGTTGCCACTAGTACTCAGGGTGTTACTCACATTGGCACAGATCGGAGGTAGATAATACAGTGTAAAAAACAGGGACAGAATTCATATAAAGCAGTTGAACCAAGTGAAAACAGGCTCAGTTTACAGCAGAGTTGAACCATCTGTCTCTCTTTCTCTCCATTTCCTTTTTCTAACCCCTAACCTCTTGTCATGTAAATAAGTCTGATTTTTCTTATAGCCTCGGACCAGCTGCTTCTGTGCATGTTTGTGTGTGTGTGTTTGGGCTCAGCTGTGGATGGAGGCAGGTGTCTAACCTCAGGGAAAGATTGCAAGTGTCACTGATACATCACACACAGAAATACACTCAACCAGAGCATGACTGATAAAGCTATTTGTGTTTTTGCATACCAATTACAAACATTTTCTTCTGTCACACAGGACACACACACGTTCTCAGTTTCTCTAGCTGAGAAAACACACTGTGGTGCAGTTCTGGCAATGTGAGGTCTCCCACTGTGTCTGTGTTTCTTTTTATTTATGAGTTTTGATGTAAAAGGGACAAATATCCCCATTCACGCTGCAGTGCTTAATCTGTTGTATAAACACAGTGGCGCGCTCATGTGTTTGCAATCAATATCCGTGCAGTAGAAGCATGCAGAGAGCGCTGTGCCTCTGGGACTCAAATCTGAGACACCATAAAACAAGTGCAAAGTCTGTCTTTGATCCAGACACAGGCTTAACACCTAATAAGGGAATTGTCCTTGAATAAATTGAGCAGTTTTCCTGTACTTAAAGGGTTAGTTCACCCAAAAATGAAAATTCTGTCATTAATTACTCACCCTCATGCTGTTCCAAACTCTTAACACTTTCGTTCATCTTCGTAACACAAATGAAGATGTTTTTGATGAAATCTGAGAGATGTCTGTTCCTCCATTGACTGCCTTTGCAATGACCACTTTGACGCTTCAAAAAGTTCATAAAGAGATCGTAAAACTAATCCATATGAATTAAGTGGTTTAGTCTTAAAAGACTTGATCGCTTTTTATGATGAACAGATTTAATTTAGGCTTTTAGGTTCGTTACGCAGCACATCTGAGCTCCAAGAAGAGGTTAGTTCTTCACTGTACAAAAAAAAATCCCAGTAAAATTTATGGTAAAAAAACGGCAGCTGTGGTTGCCAGAATTTTACTGTAAAAAATACGGTAGCAACGTTTTAGGTTTTACAGGAGAGCACTTAGTTTACTGTCTATTTTACAGTTCAAAACCGTATAATTTAAAGGTTTATATTGTATTAATTACAGTTCATAACTGTTTATTTTCCACAAGCTGAGAAGAACAATACTAATATATAGAAGATGCCCACAGTGTCATTCACACAAACCATCATAGTAACACACATGAAATTTTAAAAACGCAATAAACATTAATTTAACGACTTTAGATTTACAATAAATCCCTAATGTACATAACTGATTAGAAAAAACTAAGAAAAATTAAGAAGAAACAGAGTTATTTCAATAAAAAAACATCAAATGTGAAGTGTCACGCAGGGAATCGTGGGAATGTTAATTTACGGTTTTCACTGTAAATTATACAATGACTTATTTTTCACTTCCAAAAACTGTAAATTGAACTGTATTTTACCGTAAAATTACATTAAATGTACCATTAGATCTATTACAGCTATTCACCGTATATAGTATGGAAACTTTCTGTAAACCAATTAACTGTTTTTCACCATAGAATTTTTACAGTCTTTTATCGTTAAATTCACGAAGATGGGTAGGTTTAGGGGCAGGGGTAGTGTAGGGGGATAGAATATACAGTTTGTACAGTATAAAAACCATTACGCCTATGGAGAGTCCCCGTAAACCACGTGTGTGTGTGTGAGAGTCTCAGACAATGCATATAAACAATGTATGTCTGTTTTATATGTCTTGTATATGTTTAGACATGAATGTGGATGACTATGAAACCTTAGACTTGGCAACAAGACAGAAAAGTCACTAGTAGACCAATATTTTGTGATCTGCTTTTGTGTCCAACAGAACAAAGAAATTCATACAGGTTTGAAACAACTTGAGGGTGAATAAGTGTTGACAAAATTTTAATTTTTGGGTGAACTATCCCCTTAACAAACATTGTTTCTCCCAACGCTATCTCACGACCAAGTCGTACGTATTTTACGAGGTGGCTAATTCGTATAAATTCGTACGACCTCACTCATATGAATTTGTACGATTTGTCTAAACCCCAGTGACGGGTAGGTTTAGGGGCAGGGTTTGGGGTAGGTCATTCGCTTGATTTCATACGAATTTGTCAACTCGTAAAATACGTACGATTTAGCAAAAAAAGTATGAATTCGTACATTCGAGTGAGGTCGTATGAATTCATACGAATTAGCCACCTTGTAAAATACGTACGAATTGCCGTGAGATCGGGTTGTTTCTCCTCAATTGGAGTAAATGTTTGGATCCACACACTGTCTTGACAGTACATTTGTTCTCAATTACACTATAAATCGCATTTAAACTTAACAAAAACCTTGTATACATTAACAGATTTGTCATTGCTTTACTTTTGCATGTCATTGCCATGGGTTGCTGGGTGCTTAAGGGGCCTGTAACAGTGTGTGGAGTTGGTCGAGCTGTGCTTAGTGTAGCATGTCACATTCGGTGCCCAGCGGTACAATTTTTAGTCAACACTGTCCAGAAGTCCCACTGTGCTACTCCACTTTCTACAACACTGAAAGAGAGACCATGTATTTCCTTTTCTCTTTCTGTAACTTGCTTCTTTTCTTCTTTTTAAGTGAACTGGCAGGGTGTGTGTCTCTCTAAAAAACCCATTCTAGATTGCCAGTCGTCTTGCGAAATGGATTGTGTGTGTGTGTGTGTGTGTGTGTGTTTGTATGTTTCTGAGTGCTGTTGTGAATGATGTCCTATTTTCTGGGTTGTTATGTACAGTATCTATGTTTGGACTCAGCTGACGGGCGACGCTGCATGTGTGTGTCTGGTTGTCTGATTTCATCGAGGTTCTCGCTGTTTGATTTCATTTCTCTGAGAGCTGCTGCTACTTATACTTTGATTTCAGTTTTGTCTAAGTTATATTTGACAGATTATTAGTTGCCTTATAGGTTTATATAAGACAGACCTTTTTATTTCATATTCATTCACTCACTTGCTCTTTTAGACTCCTAACTACATAATTATCATCTTTTTGATGCTTCTCCTAACTTTGTGATGTCTTACAAATAAAAGTACTCAAATGAGACAATTGACAAGAGTACAGAGCTGTAAAATGTGGATAGCAACTTTAAAATCCATCATTTGGACTTCATTTGGGCAATTTCAGACTTCTGAAATCTGAGCACAGTTTGAGATCTTTTTTCTCTTCTAGAGGAGGAACTTTTGAATATTATATATACTATTATATTTTCAAATATTTTATTTAAATATTTTTTTTTGATACATTGATAGTGTTTTTATGTGTATCCCCTAATTATTTCAGTTTTTAATTTTAGCTTTTGTCTTAATTTTCTGTATACAAAAATAAAATCAGCCATATATTGGTTATTGGACATAACATGAAAATAATTCTCGACTTATCAGCATCAGTCAGCAGAATTTCAATATTGATGTATCTGTTTTTGTGAAGTGTTTGTTGATGCTATATCAGGGTCATTGACGAATGAGGTTTTTAGAAGTGTAAAAAAAAACATAATGGAGATGTAATTAATTTTGAAGTTTTATTAAATGTTAACAATGAGATTATGTGGTTTTTATAATCAATTAACACTGCTTTTGTCATTTTTTACAAGGACATGGACAAAATTTGTCACCAAAAAAGTCATTCGGTTTAACCAAAATTTCGGTTTTACCGAATGACACTTTTGGTTATACCGAATGTGGATATTTTTAAACAATGTTAACAGGCTGATATCTAGCTAGCTAGCTAGATAGCTTGCTAGCTAGCTAGCAAAAGGACAATCAAACATTTTATATTTAGTACAAGTCTTTAAAATATTACAACATTTTCCATGTTTTATAGAGGTTGTACCGAATGACCTACTGTTTTGGGACATGTGTATGAGCAAGTGAAAACATGCATTTTTCAAATAGTTAAAAGAGAGTTTGTTACTTTGCTTCACAACCATGTGGTCCTTTGCAGGTGTCTGAATGATGTCACATCCTGTAACATGATATTGACCACATGACTTGATCCAAAATGGTCCCTTTATATTGGTTACTCCGAATGACATCAATGAAATTCATTTTTCCAGACATTCTTTCTCATAACAAAGCAACGACTTCTATACATAATTTTTATACCATTTTGATCTATGTTGATATATGATGTTATAAAATCATGCCAGAATAAAAAAATATATTTATTTATTACATTTTAAGATATTTCAATCACAAATGAAATGGCTGTATTGGCCTTTGGATGGTTAAACCGAATGTCCTGTTGACACTTTAAAATCTTTAAAATACCTTTATATGTAGCAAAATATAATTAAAACCTTTTGGATTCAATAAAAGAGATCTAGTTGTACTACCTTACATACTTTGGATGTCATATCTTTGTTTTTCATTATTATTAAGGCCTTTGGATGAAAAATGACCCCTATATTTTTTTCTCAGGAAACAAATCAGCAATATGAGACTTAAAAAGTGTGAACAAATGTAAATGATTATAATGTTTATGATGTTTATAATGTTGAGATGCTTAAATTCACTTTAAATTGAATGATTTTAGTTTTTTTTCTGTTTTATATTTGGACATAGTATATCATTTACCTTACCCCCTTCCATGTATCAGTTATTGGCCATAACATAAAATTAATAATCAGTTAATAATCAGTCCTATGTTGTTGAACCAATGTGGTTAAAAACGACAGAGGTGCCATCATGTTAATCCGGTTGCAGGAAACAGTCGTGACTAGTTGGTTAATTACTCCAATCATGCATCGTATGTAGTAGTTAATCAGTGAGTTACATCGTTGTATGGAAAACACACCCCAGCGTAGCGGTAACGGCCAGAATATTAATATTGGTGCATCTCTAGAGTAGACTTAAACAAAAGTCTCCCATTTGCTCTCCAACTAGCCTCATTGCTGTCTATGAGAAGCAGTTTCCTCTGACAATTTTATTGGTCTCATGGGAGCGACTCAGTGTTTCAATGACTCAGTGTTCTCTGTTGGTATAATTTGTGTTATGCTGTTGCCTGCTGCCTCTAATGAGTTGCAGACACTCTGCCTGGTCTGCTGGTCTGGTGTTCATATGTGTCTCGCTTCTTGCGTAGTCTGTCTGGCAAGTCTGAAAGGCTGCGATCTGGTTTAAAAGACATTTGGTGTCAGACAAATGGTGGATTACAGGTGTAATCTGTCCCAGGCCGGTGACCAAGAGCAGTGTCTTACTAAGAAAGCCAAGACCAGCTGGCCTGTATACAAGCAGAGCTCCCACCTGCCAAGCACCCGGGCCGGATTAACAGACAATGAAGCGATGATTCTGACTTTGGATGTGTGCTGACTTCTCTTGTTGGATCCAGGCTGGTAATGTTATATAATGGGATTTAAAATGTGAATTGCATTCAAGGGTCAAAGGTGAGGGCAGTGCAGAATCCAGGTTGTTTCCATTGCTAAGAATTGTTTTTGCGTTAATATATGCGTGCATGAAAGTTATTTAGAAGATAATTTGTTAGAATTTTGTAGATTTTTAATTAGGTCTTATGTAGATCTCATGCAAATTAACCTGTTAGTCTGCAATTACAAAATATAGTGCAGGATTCTTTGTCCCGCCTTCAATGTTGTTTTATCTAGAACCTAAAATAAAGCTGCATTAATGAAACATGTAAGGCATTTTTTGATGAACATTGAATAGTCTGATAAACATACTATTGCTATTTTCTGCTGGGACACTGCCAACTAACCAAGGTGTTTATCTTTGGCTGTGGACATTCAGGTATGGGGAGAAAATTGGCCATCATTAGCATTTTGGCTTGATGGTTGTTCTTCGTTTGACAATAATACATCAATTTGGCTAGTCACGGTGTTGTGATTTGGCCAGGTTGTGGTAATTTGGCTTTGGCACTGTAATTTGGCCATGGGTAATAATTAGTATCTCATGGAGCTTATATTACCACTGATGACAGCAGAACAGCTGAGCTAGTGAGAAGTGTTGAGATGTGAATGACAGATTAAACAAGGACCCTGTCTCTGTACTGTAACAACACTGAGCTTTTTGTGTGGTATCTTTGTGCTGAAGTCTGTGCTGAAAAGTTTGTGTTGTGATTGTTAACCTTGATTGCTTTTGTGAATGATATTAGATTTAGAGTTATGGAATATAGACATTCTTCATAGTAGACAGGAAATGCAGGTTAGTTTGTAGAGGATGGAAAGTACAGTATATTCAAAATGTCATATTTTACCATGGATATGTTGAATTCTTGATTCTGATTGGCCAAAGAACATTCAGAGGTGTTTACGTGTCTATTGCTGCACGACTGTGACGTTGTTCAGGGCTTGTTGACTGTCTTACAGTTTCAAATCATTTCATCACATTCTTTCCAAACTGATGACAGTAATGCTGTTTCATAATAATTGATCTTCCAAGTCATACAAAAAAGGCAAGTAAATAATGACAGAAATGTAATTTATGTGTGAACTTTTCTTTTAATTAGCAATTAATTTTTATGGTCAGTAATTAATGATGAATTATTAATCATCACATATACATGTACTCCCATCCCCCACAACTGCAGTATTACTGAAATTTCCCTTAATATTGTGTTTCATTGTCTCCAATATTATTTTCATATTGATCAAAATAAGTAATTAATAATTATTAATTATTCATTACAAATATTAAAAAAATAATTAATTAATAATTATAGTTATAGTATAGCTATTATTGTTTATATATATATATATATATATATATATATATATATACACACTAGGGCTGCACAATCGAATTTCTAATAGCGATTATGATTACGGATGCCACAATTTCGTAATCGTTCAAAGGCGTGATTACAAGGAAAAATCATTATGCTGTGTGTTTAAGAGGTGTGTTTTGAGCATGTTACGTTGTGAGAGGTGAATCATGACTACTTCAGAATGTAAAAGGTCTAACCCAGGTCAAAAGGAGCTACCAGTGACGTAGGTGTACGCTGATTGGTTGAACGCACGCGAAACACCAGGACTCGCCATTTTTAAAAAGCCGTGTACACAGCCTATATATTTACTCCATGAACTAACTAACTCTACAAACATTAAAAACAGTGATAGGACCTCTCAACCTTACGCTAAGGAGAAAATCCAGCACGACTTTGAGCAGACCAAGCAAAACATGATTAAGTATTTCTGCTAAGCTAACGACATTGGGCATCAATCACATGGCAAATGCTAATACTTTTTCATATACCGTCTACTTTCTTTGTATAACAGTTCTATCTCTTAACGTATTAGACAGGACTGCTAAATAGGGCTGAAACGATTAGTCGACATTATCGACAACGTCGACAATAAAAAATTGTCGACAAATATTTTTGTTGTTGAATAGTCTTTTCATCTCGAATGACCTATTTAAGGGCCTGCAATAACACGGTTTGACCAGTGGGGCGCTGTAGTGCAATACTGTAATGCAGCTCTCCCGGATCAAATCCAATAGAAGAAGACACGGTGCTTCAGAGTGCATAGTGCAAACGAAGTTGAACTCGTAAAATGTGGGAGTTTAACATAGCATTAAACATAACAAACATAACGTTTACTTACAAAACTAATTAACTACAAAAAATGTTGTCATGCAGGGCTACCAACTTTCATTCAAACTCACTGTTCTCATGCCACACATCCATTTTCTCACGCAGTGAAAGATACATAGCGGAGCAAAGAGGACACAGACAACGTGCCGACAGATGAGACAGATCAGGTTACTTTTGATATAAAACAAAGTCTCAGCTTTTAAATTCTGTCAATTTTACTATGGGATTCAAACAATACATGTGGTTTTGGCGCTCTTTAATGTGTAGTGACAAATCGCTGTAGCACCTCAGGTCAAGTGGCACGTGAACCTGTTGTCTCTTCCTCTTTTCTGCTATTACAGCACGAAATAAACATGAATGAACTTCAAAAAGCATGTTGAAAGATACAGTACAACTTACTGAAATGAATCCATCTCTAATGTAATCACTTATAATCAGAGTTTCTACCGCAGAAAGATGTCATTAAAACAAACATTGAAAACAAATATGTCACAAAATGTTACATTTACTTCAGGAAAGCCATTCAATGACCATAACCTCGATAGTTATAAAAAAAGAAGAAGAAAAAAAAATCTAGAAAGGAGCATTTTCAAAAGAATATGCACAATATTATATACTGCATATGTTTACTTATTAAAAAAGTTCCCAGACTTAATAAAACAGTACCAGTCATTTTATCATTAAAAATACACTTTAAAAAGCTGAAGAGATTTCCTTGTTTTATTAGTTAAAGTATAACTCAATATTTTAACTAATTGCTAGTTAAATAATCGAACAAAGCATACTGATTAGTCAGTGTAATAACCAATGATTAGTCGATTAATCGGTCCAATAATCGTTAGATTAATTGATTATCAAAATAATCGTTTGTTGCAGCCCTACTGCTAAACAGATTGAAACTAATGGAGACGGAGAATGCGAGCACTGTGTGCTCAGGCTCTGGCTGAGCTGTTCTCATCGCCTTCAAAATAAAAGTCCGCCGTGCCGTCAAAATAATAGTAACAACAACAAGCGCAGTTTACATCACTTCAGGCCCTAGGGGAACATTAGTTCTCGGGGAACCACACTGGTTGCTAATTCCTATATCTAAGTTCCAAGAACAACCCGATGCAAAAGCCTCTACTATTATACCATACATATATTGACTTTTTATTATTATTTAAACCAAACATTTGAGGTTTAATGCTATAGAAAAAGATTTTCAGGAAGAGTGTTTTTAGCAAAAATATGGCATGCAGAGTTGCTTCAAACAATGGTATAAAGCTATTCAATACATCAATGTAAATCGTGATAATCATAATTTAATAATCGCAATTACAATTTCAAGAGAATAATTGACAATTATGATTTTTGTCATAATCGTTCAGCCCTAATACACACGCATACACACATAAATTTCACACATTACACTTCCAAATTGTGAATGGCAGCTTTAAACAGCATTGTTTGTCTTTGTGAGTTGTGAAAAGCCCCTTGGTGATCTGCATACTGTGGGGCAAGTGAGAGCGACTGGTTCTGTGTTCAGACTCGCTGGTCCCTGCGTGATATGCAGCTCCCGCGGGACACATTCAGGGAGGATGCGCTGGTTCATTTCGTTTGCCTCCTTTTGAAATGACACCGCTTTCTCTGTGAACTTTCTCCCCTCTCGGGTTCCCGTCTAAAACATTAGTTCGCTCTCTCTCGCTTGCCCTCATGCTACCTGCTGCGGAGACTTTTGTTGCCGAGAGTGCGGTTGCCACGGTAACGCACCACCAACACCTTTTCCCCTCCTCAGCCTTCACTCTTGAGCTTTTTTGCACAAGGAATGTGATGATTCTTACAAGTACAAAAATAAAATTGGGTTAATGGAAAGGGAGAGAGGCAGAGGGAGTGCAGATGGCATCTGTGTTGAGCTGTAAAAGAGCAACTTCACCTCATGAACTTATGAGCCCAATTAGCATTCATTAACACCCCTCACTACTGCTGCACACACTCTAATTTTAGCCATCGGCTGCGTTCAATAATGTGGCGATTATACTAAAGGAGCAGTGAAGGACATTTTCATTTGTTTCTCCCATGGCTGTAACAGTTAGCTGGCAACAGCAGCATCTTTTTTTGGATGAGGGAAGTGCCTACTTTTTATGGGACAAGGTCACTTGACCTTAGCGCAGAGTTTTACTTGTGGAAATTCAAAAGTGTCCGTCAACAGGTTCTGCTGACTGTTTAAAATGTTTGTGATTCTTATAGTCAGCATTAAATGCTGGCAGTATATTGGGCATGCGGTTATAGTTTAAATTCAGATCATGTCCTTCCCTTTTCTCATCCTTTCCCAACATGCCCTTCAATCTAAATAAGGCTAGAGAAGAGTAGAGGAGTGCTGGATAATAATCATTGGCTAGTAATCTAACAAACAACTAGATGATTAATGAGGTTGTCTAGCTTAACTAGCTTTTTTTTCTTATATATTATAAGTTGTGGTATTGCCTTTTGTTAGCTTGTTAGCAACTGTAGACCGTTTACAAGGTCAAAACCCTCTATGAGTCCCATTAACTTTTTGGACCATTTAAATATTAAAATTACACATGCACTTTCATTCAAATGCAAATATTAAACATACAATTATGCATACAAAACAGTAAAAAAAGAACTACAAAAATCATGAAATAATATAAATATAAAAATCAGAATAATGGTACATTTGGGTATAAAAATATCAAATAAATACTTTGTAATGCTTTCGTAAAGTCTTTCTTATTCAAACAGTCTCTAATACTGTCGATGTACAGTCTTACTTTAATCTACAAAACCATAAAGTTTGCATTTATGAATGTGAAATTTGGTCAAAAGTATAAGTAAATAATTAAAAGCATTTTTCATCTTCTTTAGGATAATCAGTGAAGCTAAGAAGTTCACTATAAAAGAGAAAGTTCTTGAACAATAAATATTTTCATTAATAAATTAATACATTTTGTACCTCACACCACAGTGTAACTGAATAAGTGCAATGTTTCAATAAATGCAAGGTGGTTTCATGATTGTTACAGAAAATACAGTCTATACCTTATTTATATTTATGTAAATAATGATTTGCTACATCTTTAACGCTTTCCCACTAGCGTCTAGCTGTTTTTGATGACAAGAACCTGTTTTATGTAAATGGACATAAAAATTTTTTTTGGGTCAGGTGAATCTGAAACATTAAACAGTCTCATTATATGGCTTCCTTAAGACCCGTTAGTTGAATAATTGTACAGGCAACACATTGAATAGTCGTTTGTGTAATAGTGTTAATTTTGTCAGCTATTTTTTAGTCTTAGTCCTGTGTCTAATGTACTTTTCATTTTTATCATATTTAGTCAACATTTGCATGTTTTTGCTTATGTTTGGCTATTTTAGCCTAGTTTTAGTCAATGAATACTTTTCACATTTTCATCATGCTGCATAATGTTTAAATTGATAATCATGGTTATTTTGCTCATAATTATAATCGCAATGATTGTCGCAGGATTATTGCACTTTCACATATAGCAGAAATCAAGAGAATGTCAACTCATACGCATGGTTTATTTTACCTCATCTAGTTTCCTGATTTATTATAGGCGATTTATCATATAAATTAGCACACTCTACATTATGAAAACTAGTAAAACAAGAAACTTCTCTCAAAAATGAAAACAGTGAAATTCCTAACAGTAATTCCAATAATTCTAAACAACATTAATGTTTTTTCTATTAAAACAACAGCATAAAAGACTTTGTATTGTGTAAGGTTGTGTAAGTGCATTTATTCATCAACCACAATCACGTACAATATGGTCGAGATCCATGTTTGGATTTATTACAGTTCATCTGAGAAAGTTTGATCACAGATTTAGTCACAGCAAACAGCGCAAGTGGCTCGTGAAGGAACACAGACTGACTGAACGACACTTTCATTTGAGCAGAATATCTCACTTGAGATCGATAAACTCCAGCGTACTTATTTGTCTTTTTTTTTCAGATCATCGGCATTTTCCATATTTTTCATTGTTGATGTGAAATGGTTTCCATGCAATATTCCACAACTCCACAGTGTTTTGCTCAGCAGGTTAAGCAAATTAAATTAGATGGATGCTAACATGAGCATTATACTCTCCTTTTTTTTTACTATAATGTGGTAGGATATAAAGTAGGAGAGAGAACCGTACAAATGAGAGGCCAGGAGGACATGCTGGATTGCTCTTGTCTCTTCTGCCCTGCCGTTTAATCAGTCAACAGTAATTTAATTAGCATGTATTACTGCAGGAGAAAGTCAATGAGAGAAAGAAAGGCAGAAATGTGTGTGATGAATAGGGTCCTTCTATCACATTGTTCATAATGATCCACAAGTATCATCCAGCTCCAGAAATGAAAGGAGC
Organism: Hypophthalmichthys molitrix; assembly: GCA_037950675.1. Lineage (NCBI taxonomy): Eukaryota > Metazoa > Chordata > Actinopteri > Cypriniformes > Xenocyprididae > Hypophthalmichthys > Hypophthalmichthys molitrix. The sequence goes on along the minus strand of CM075498.1, from coordinate 33,084,193 downwards.
ATTTATTTTCCTGGAGTAATTTATGCTCATCTAAGATTTTGTTTGGTGAAATTTGTTCCCTTCAGTCATTGTGAGGCATCGAATGAAATCATTTAGGCTTTAATTGAGTCCTGAGCTGCTGCTATTGTGTCACGACTATCGCTAATCACAGCGCAGTCACGGAAACACCTGATAGGATTGAATGGTCATTGTGTATAGTTGGGAATAATGCTGCCTTCACATGCTATCAGAAATTTCCTAGTTCCCACTTCTGAAGTTGTGATTACGAGCTCGTTGTAAAATACATGCTATGTTCGCTGCGTATAAAACAAACAATTATAATGATTTAAAATGTTTATATATAATTTTATGTATCAGTATTTATATATAATAATTTTATAATTATTATCAATAAAATTTACAATAAAATAAAAGCTATTAAATATTGTTATTTACTTTTGAGAAATATATTTTATTAATTGGTCATTGTTATGCCATTCATGTCATTAGTTGTAATTAATGCTATTGAATGAATTAACATTTATTATTCATAAAATAATAAACATATTAATAGTTATTCAGTATTCATGTAAAAAATTAATACTAATACATATTATTAATTACTTGATTAATTGCTGTACTATATCAAATTAGTAGCAAAAACACTTTGCAAAAATATATAAAATACAAATTGGATAATGCCATTGGGATCCCATTTGTCATGGCTTCTGCTTCATCCATTTATTCACAGTTCAGTGACTCTTGGAAGTTCAAGTTCACAGTGCATTATGGGATATAGTTACTGGGTAATTCATGCATACAAAAAATTCACTTGCAGTTGCACTTGTGCAAATATAAACACGTTATTCCCTGTAGGAATATTATGGAAGTATACCATTTTGAACATAGACAGAGAAGTGGGTCGTCAGATAAAAGTGACTTCACATGATGTCATATTGGACTGACTTTCATACGTGTGGATTATCATTAACTTGGGTGTGATTACAGTAGTGATACATTCAGCAGTCATAAGGAAGCAATTGTCAGTTTCTTTTCTAAAGTGTTCAAAGTTCAACCGTCTTGAGTGTGATTGGTTCAGTGTTAAAATTCAAACAGGTGATTTACAGTAGACATCATCGATGACCTCATCTGTGTACGCTGTGCATTCTCTCTCTGAAGAAATCTAATCCGTACGTCCGCTACATATCCTGGAGATTTTCATCTTAGGTAAGCCGATGTTTGCTTTAGCAATTCCTTCAGTTGTCTCTAAGGTTTTAACACCTCGTTCTGAACTTTTCTTTTTGCCTGTGCTCACCACAATAATCTTTCAAGTAGTGCTTATAATAGTTGTTGTATTGCCTATGCTCATATTTAAGTATGGCCTTGTATTTATTTATTTATTTATTTATTTTTTACAATATTGTCTAATTTTGCCTTTAATGTGGTGGGTTTTGTGAAAGGTTGCACTTTTAAGATCATATCTTAATGGTCAGCAAGTTTTTATTGGCGTCTCTCGTTGTTAACAGGTCTATGGGAGAGCATTGTTTGTAAAATCTTTTAGTGTGACAAGGTCGTTAGAACGGAGTTAAGATGCTTTGCAGCTGCAAATACTGTTGGAAAGTAGTTTTCAATGCTGTATTCATTGGAAATTTGAGTTTTTTGGACTGGTTAACAACAAAGAATATGAACACCTATATCATTTATAATTAATACATTTTTAGGTTTTCATATAATCAGGATGCAAAATGAACACTTGCTAAGTGCTAAGTATGAGTAAAAATTGCTTGTTATTCATTTGCAGTAAAAAAGAAAGATCAGCTATAGTGAAATGACACCTGTCTGAGAAAAAACAAAACAAAAAAACCTGTTGATTATGACACACAAAACGCACGCACACACACACACACACACACACACACACACACACACACACACACACTTTTGATCGATTTAATGCATCCTTGCTGAATAAAAGTATTAATTTCTTTCATTTCTTTTCAAAAAAATAAAAATAAAAATTATTACTGACCTCAAACTTTTGAACGGTAGTGTATAATGTTACAAAAGCTTTGTATTTCAGATAAATGCTGTTCTTTTGAACTTTCTATTAATCAAGGAATCCTGAAAAAAAAAAAAGTACACAACTGTTTTCAACATTGATAATAATCATCAATGTTTCTTGAGCAGCAAATCATCATATTAGAATGATTTCTGAAGGATCATGTGACACTGAAGACTGGAGTAATGATGCTAAAAATTCAGCTTTGATCACAGGAATAAATTACTTTATAAAATATATTCAAACAGAAAACAGTTATTTTTAATTGTAATAATATTTCACAATATTACTGTTTTTATTGTATTTTTAATTAAATAAATGCAGCCTTGGTGAGCAGACGAAACTTCTTTTAAAAACATTAAAAATCTTACCGTGTCCATACTTTTGACTGGTAGTGTATATATGTGTGTGTGTGTGTGTGTGTGTGTGTGTGCCCCACGCTTTGGGGCACATTGTCATTTTGCACTTAACATTTTTGTATGTTGGCTATATATATAATATACATATATATCACTATCAGTCTCTCTGCATTAGTTCAGTGTGTGTGAGTTGACATGCGGCGTGGTTGCGGGTGTATGTCTGCATGCATCTTTATAGGGTCACAACAAAGTGTAACCAACAACTTGCCTCTTGTGTACCCGCCAGACTGGTACTCCATGCCCTGAGATCCCCTTTCACATTTAATTATGTGTCACAGAGACCCTGGGGAGACGGCGAGAGAGAGAGAGAGAGAGAGGGAGAGCAGAGATTACAGGATACAATCACAAACATTCAGAGAAAGAGAAAGGCAGAGACTGAGATAGAGCAGTTGTGGCGGCTGGTTAAATGCTGATGGAGTTCTTGTTCATTAATGGCCGTACTGTAACTCTGTGTTACTCCTTTAACAAGCCAATCTTTCCTTCCAGACAGCGAGGGAGGTAGACATGAATAAATGAATAAATGAAAAGGCAAAGCGCTATGTGAGATCAAGGTGTTCACTGCAGGGTTGTCATTATGACCTGCTACTTTTAACCTTTGGGACACATCTTATTAGGAGGCGGAGATATCGGCTGTGTCTGAAACCAAAGACAGCTGTGCCGTGGTTAGTCAGTTAGTGACTTATAGTAAAAGACTGCATGAAGCTATGATTCCAAAGCACCATAAGTTCATGTCTAATGATTTGAATTGTTTTAATAGATTCTCTTCTCATCAAGGCTGCGTTTATTTGATCAAAACACAGTAAATACAGTAATATTGTGAAATATATTAACTATTTAATGTATTTTAAAATGTAATTTTACAGCCATATCACAGCTTTCTGTGATGCAAAGCTGAATTTTCAGCATCTTTACTCCAGTCTTCACTGTCACATGATCCTTCAGAAGTCATTCTAATATGCTGATTTGCTGCTCAAAAACAATTATCAATGTTGAAAACAGTTGTTCTGCTTAATATTTTTGTGGAAACTGATGCATTTGTTTTCAGGATTCTTTGATGAGCAGAGTGTTAAAAAGAACAGCATTTATTTGAAATAGAAATCTTTTGTAATGCATCCTTGCAGAATAAAATTAGAAATTTCTTATAAATTTCTAGCTATAATGCCTCTTTTACAAGATGTAATAGAAGTCTCTGGTGTCCCCAGAATGTGTCTGTGATGTTTCACCTCAAAATACCCCACAGATCATTTATTATAGCTTGTCAAATTTGCCCCTATTTGGGTGTGAGCAAAAATACACAGTTTTTGTGTGTGTCCCTTTAAATGCAAATGAGCTGCTGCTCCTGGCCCCCTTTTCAGAAGAGGGCGGGGCTTTAACAGCTCGTGCTTTAGTTGCTCAACAACAGCAACGCTGGAGAATCTCACGCAGCCAAAATGACGATTGTCAGTAACAGTGTTCAGCCTTACTTTGTTCAAACCGACACTGATGGAGAGACACCGAGTCGGACACTGATGGAGAGACTCAGGAAGAAGTTACAACTTATAGAATGCATCTGGACGTTTCTGAATGGTTAGTGGATAAATTTATGTAGCTGCTGTGGAGTTGATTCAACTCATCGACTAATGTGCCGTCATGTTAATTTTTTGTGCAAATCCAGCATTGAACTGATCCTTGTTTGTAAAGGCGTAAAATGACGGCATAGCAACAACACTCTACTACAACAAATCTTACTCTTCTTCAATTAAAACCAAACAACTTTGAAAAACATGTCTCAAGACCCTTCCGTTACATTGCGCTTTAACTGTTTTGAATGATTTTGAAAGTGTTTAATAATTAATTGCTCTAAATGAATGCATTAATTTAATGACCCTACTTTAGACATAACCAATCAAATATTTAATCACAATTTATTGTTAAAAATGAATTAGTAATTTATTCTTTGCATCCATGCGCCGAACTGCACAGGACTGGGGGAAATCATAGGCAGTGAACGATACATCTCTGCCACTTTCAAAAAGTGACCAGATGAAGGCTAGTTTTCAAATTCAACTTTGAAGTCGACATGTATGTCAATTTTGATGGAAGAACCTGACCATTGCAGTTGACAGGATGTTCTACAGACATTGAATTAGGATGTGCTTTGATACCCTTTGTATATTTGTTCAGTTTTCAGGTTTCAGCCACAAAGCAATTTGCATCACATTTTCATTAATTCATTTAACAGACGCTTTTATCCAAAGCAACTTACAAATGAGGAAATGCAACCTAAGCGATTCATCTAAATTGATTATGAGACACCTGCTCCAGGAGCTGCAGGCTTAACGTCATCCTCGCCCTTCTCTCTCACAATCCACCTGCTGTGTGTATGCAAACGTGTTTCTTTATACACACCTCCTTCCCCTGACATCTGCTGAACTCAGTGCTGCCTCCCTCTCTCTGTATTGGCTCCCTCCTTTTAGGGTGCAAAGGGAATTGAACCTCTGGATTTTTTTTTAGTTCAACAAATTTAGCATGCATGTCGACTTCAAAGCTCAATTCCAGTAGGAGGCTTTGTGCTTTTGGAAGGATCTTATATTAGGATATGTTTCCCTAATAAAGAAGATACTACTGTTACACTGGAAACCTTGCTGTCGGTACATAAATATGCACCTGCGTCTATGTAGAATTTCCATTTCTTCTTTTTCTTCTTCACATTCCTGATTATTTTTTTTTTTCTTCTGTTTTTGTTTGGCTGTCATACTTTGTTCACCAAGGCAGTTAAAGATATTGATACCTGTCCGGCTTGTGCAGAATATAATGAGGGAGACAGAACGTCATATCAATACTCATCTCCATTCTTTTTTTGCCATTTCTGTTTTTTTAAGTGCAAAGCTTTGAGATATTTCTTAAATTGTGACAATACATGTCATAATTTTGTTGTTGTGAATATTGTTATATAAAGATAGGTTGCCTACGGGCAGATTTTAATTAAAAAAATTCATTATGATACTTAGTATGATTAGTCGTGTGGTGCATTTCAATTAAGAACAATTTAAATGAGATTGTTACATTTTCTGTGATGCGGTTGCTACAGGGTAGGTGGTTGCTAGGGTGTTCTGGATTTTGGCTGCATTTTTTTTTTTTTTTTTTTAGAGATTTTTTTCACCAGTTTTATCATCTGCAAAGAATCACAAAAGTAATCGCTATCATTCATGTCTGTAGCACAAACGGTATAGGATATGTTACACTAATAGCAATCGTTTATTGTAATAGTGGTTTTTAAACATGCATATAGAGGACATTAATAAATCATTTAACTAGCTGGCTGGTATCATATGCAATGCATTAGATGTAGTGTAATTCGTCTATAAGCCGGTGAGTTTCCCATGAGAGACTCCAAGCGACAGACTGTCTAACTTTGAGACGGGGAAACGGCAGACAGTCTCATTCCCAACATTACTGGTATTGATTTGAGGGGAAAACATTTTAGTCCAAACATGGCAACCAAATGTGATTTGGACTTTTTTGTATGACCAAACCTCTAAGCTTTTGCCGCATGGGTTGCCGGTATGTACGTGGTTGCCATTTCTAAAAATGCATAGAATTATTTATGTACATTATGGATGTACAGTACTGTTCAAAAGTTTAGGCTCAGTAGGATTTTTTCATGTTTTTGAAAGTCTTTTATACTCACCAAGGCTGCATTTATTTGATCAAATAGAAACAGTAATTCAGTAAACAGAAACAGTAGTAATAATATTATTAATACATTTTACTGTATAAAATGTATTAAAATTTTCTATTTTAATAGGGCTGAGTATAGACACAAATTTCACAATTTGATTCGATTTCAGTTCAAAGCTTGCAATTTGATTCAATTAAGATTCAGTTCGATTAAATATTGATCACTATAAGGGCCCTATTTTAACGATCTAAGCGCATGGTCTAAAGCGCACGGCGCTACACTTAAGGCGTGTCCGAATCCACTTTTGCTAATTTAACGATGGAAAAAATGGTCAGCGCGACCGGTGCGTGGTCTAAAAGGGTTGTCCCTGTTCTCTTAATGACTAATGTAATAACTCAATAAATCAATCAGAGTCTCATCTCCCATTCCCTTTAAAAGCCAGTTGCGCTCGCACCATGGCGGATTCACTATTTACATGGCTGAATTTGCAAGCATAAAAACTGAACGCTTCTCTAGCGAGGAAACGGATCTGCTGGCGTATGATAGAACCCTGAAGGTAAAGTACATGGCAAATTTCATCAATAAAAAAAAATCTTTCAACTAATGCTGTAAACTATACAGAAACCCTAGTTGGTACATTACTATAATATTAAAGTTTTAAAATTAACTATAATTTGTTTAAGCGACTTACATTAAAATTGCACATAAGGACGTTTTTATAATAAAAATGTTATAATACATTTTTAATGACATATGTATCTACTCTTTTTTTTTTTTTTAAATATAAACATTTAAAAGGTGACTGTCATAAAAACATGACATATTTATTCAAACAAACATTAAATATTGAAGAACAGGTTAAGTAAACATACAATGAGTATGCAATATATTGCATATATTTAGCAAAATGGACCAGAGTTCGTTAAAAAGTTTTGTTACAAAAAACAGCATAGACTGAAAGATCGATTCTTGGGATTTAAGAATCGATAGACAGTTCTTCAAAATGATAGATTAAAATTGATTAATCGATTATTCAATTAAAATTAACAGATTAAAACTGAGAAATCGAGATTTTTAACCCAGCCCTATATTTTAATATATTTTAAAATGTAATTTATTCCTGTGATGGCAAAGCTTAATTTTTCAGCAGACTTTTGTAGAAACAGTGATGCATTCTTTGAATAAAAGAAAGTTCAAAAGAACAGCATTTTACTTTTGTAACAGTCTTTACTGCCACTTTTGATCAGTTTAATGCAAAAGTATAAAATTGTACTGATCTCAAGCTTTTGAATGATAGTATAAGTAGTATATTGGTATAAAATGCTTCTTGTGACTTGATTACTTTATTTTTCTTACTATTGTGACTATTATGTCAATTTGGACAATGACATAGTAGCACATTTTACCTTTTTAATTCTATGAAATTGTTGCTCTAAAATAAGTGCAGAAAATGCACAGATTCTGTCTAGTCCTGCTCATCCATGTGTAAATGGGGAAAATTGGCTTAGACACCACACAATATTAATGAACAACGGAATCGCTCTCATGCGCAGGTTTAATTGCATAACAGGCATCAGCACCCACGCCACCGGCTTGACAGCCGCGGCATCTCTCTGTCCCGGACACCATTTGCTTCCTCCTGGCTCTGATTGGCTCTGAGGATGCTGGTTTGACTGAGGCCTGACGTCTGGATCTGCAGGGGCTCATTAGAGAGAGTTAGAGGCACAGCGGCAGCACGGCGGGAAGGCGATTAGAGGTTTTTTATGTGATTTTTGTGCGATGTGCACTCTCCTATCTCCACTGGAGCTGAGGAGGAGAGAGTCGGGCAGGAGTCCTGTTAGCTGTAGTTTCAGGTGATTTATATCTGTAGTGGGCAGAATTGTAGATAAATTTTCCCATTTAAAAATATTTAAATACTTTTTTAAAATAAATTATTTATTAAAACATTAAATTTATTATTAATCCACTTTAAGTTAGTTAAATTTAGTGTGAATTGCAGTTAGCATGTATGTTGCATGTGTAATGCGACGTATTTCCCAGTGAAAAACTAGATTTATCAAGGAACAATGTAGAATTGAATTGTAAAAATGGAGCCTGCCTGAATGTGAGTTTGCTAAATCAGTGCCAATGGTTACTGTATTAAATAGCTATTTAGCTTTTGGTTAACATCATCAAATAACCTGTGCAGCCTAAATGATATTAGTGGAAAAGTACAGTCATTTCTAAGACTGAGTTTTTATATTTTTCTTAAAAACTATGATGACATAAATTTCCTTTTGAACAATCTGCACTGATGTATTGTTCATAATAAGACCTGGAATGTGCATTAAGAAAGTAAATAATGTCAATTTTGTTCTTTTTGTTTTTCTTCATGAACCTTGGTAAAACCACTGTAATGCACAACCTGTGGCTTATTTCTTTATGAAAAACAGAGAATTGACCTAAAATATTTTACAAGAAAGATTGCAATGGCATAATACACACACAACTGTCATGGAATTATTCATTATGCTTAATCCCAAGGGAAGAGGGGGGTCTATCCCAGCGATCTTTTGCCCTTTAAGTCACTGATTGACACGTTACAGCAGATGTGTCATTTCTATTTTTCCTTTATGAGATCCTCTCCTGTCCTCTCAGCCATGAAGGATGACTCTGGGTTCACCTGTGTCAATCATATGTTTGTTTGTAAGACATTTCCCAGTGAAGCTGGTGAGGAATACACACTTTCCCAACACGCTTCAACAGGCACATGCATGGCTGCGTTCTTATTTAGTCTTTTGTTGGTGGTCTCATAAGGGAATGTGTAAGTGGTGTATTGGACCATGTATTTCACATGAAATTCAGCTCATTGTTTGATTCCGTTTGTATGTAATACTCTTGCAGTTGGCAGCTTTTATTTATTGACATGAAGTCTGGTAAATATTGTAGCTTTTCATGGCCCAAAACTGCCTATTTAGGCAGGTGTTTCCACCTTTAAAGCCCGGGGATACTTCATTTTCCGCAATCTGCTCCTGTTGAGTGCTGAGTATCAAGTATACTACTTTGGCCATTAGCGTGGAAAGACTTTCAGTGTGTGCACACTATCTAGCGGACTTTGTTTTCAAGCTCTCAAGTAATTCGCACATGCGCTGTTGTGGACATAGTCCGCACAAATACAGAGAGTATGCAGACAAAGCATACTTTGCTTTATATTTTGGGCCTGTCCAAATACCCACACTTGCGGCCTCTGCACTTGTCCACTTGTCAACTAGTGAAAATTTATGTTACAATGTTGCGGCAAATAAAAAGCTCTTTGCTGTTAACACACTAATTGGCCTTAACTCTAACCATAACATTTTACTTTAACTCAAAAGCATTTATTATAATACAGATTAGCTATCTAGTGTACTACCTCTCTATCAGATGTATGAAAGTTATGACTGAAGTCACTGTAATACAGCTGCACAGATTCAAGATACACCATTTGGATTCAAATTGAGCATGTGGTTTCATTTTGGTCTTTACGGTGTTACAGAGAAGATGAACTTGATATGGAGTGGCTAGAAGCAACATGTGAGGTCGTATTATTTTATTTGCCTCCGTTCTGATCCACAATGTGAGATCCACAATATTTCCATTTCCCGGACTCATTCTTCAATGGAATTATGCAAATCAAGTAGCCGGTCTCTGAAGCACTAACATTGTTCTTGCTGGTTTTTATTAGCAGTGGCATGAACCCATCAGGAACATATTTAAACTAATGGCTAAACAAGCCTATTGTTGCATTTATCCTCATTATAAATATAGAAGGGCATTAGATTGGTTAAGAAGACACTGGCACTGGCAATCAAATCTCTCAAGACAGTTCCACATTTCTACCCATAGGAAAGAAATATCACAGTTGAAATCTCTATTGTTTCTTCTACACAGCAATGAGATTAAAGTTTTTTTTTTTTTTGACTGTACTAAAGCAGACAATTAGGAAATAGGATTTAGGTAACATGCTACTTGTTTCTCAGAAAAACAATGCTACAGCCAATTATTCTACTTCGAGATGTGATCCCGCCTACTGCCAATTTACCCAATAGTATTTCGACACTCCAGGTTGCCAGTTGGTGGAAAACACAGTGATGGAAGCCAGCAAACGAACTGAGTCAGAGAGTGCGTATTCTACCCGACCTAAAAAGTCTCGGCAATAAAAACGTTGCAAACATATACATTAGCTGATCTGCTTACAGTGTAAGACTCGTCGCCTTTCATTGTCAGTTGTGCTTGTTCCTGTTGCTTGTCCTCAATCTGGCAACGCGTGTGATTGTCGAGTCTGAGGAAGAGGGGACAAGGGAAACAACTCTCTCTAATGTGTTGAATTTTGACTGCAGTACCCATTTCAACCACTAGCTGTCAATATTATATTGTACCGTTAAGTAGAGAGAAAATGGAGAAAAGTAATCTGGTGCCTTGTTTCTGAGTGTCTAATTATTAAATGGTGTAATTGAAATAAAATAAGTAATAAATATTAGATGAAAAAATGATACTTAGAAAACTTAAATATATAAAATATATATATATATATATATATATATATATATATATATATATATATATATATATATAAATTAGAAATGTTGCCTTGGCAACTAACTGAAATCAATAAGTTACTAAAATGAATTAAAGGCACAATATGTAAGATTTTTGGATTAAAATATCTAAAAACCACTAAAACAATGTTGTAAATTTTGTTGACTTGTGTACTTACATTATCCCAATTGTTTCCATGAATGTTTAAATCCAGTGAAATCAGCAATTTTAACAAGTGTAACAGACCATGTCATTAAATCGCCTCTCAATGACGTCATATCTGCACTAACTGATTTCCTGTTTTACTTGAAACCATGGAAACACCAAAGACTCTTTAATATATTATGTGTCCCGTCGGTTTGCTTTCTATGGGCTGTGGAGGTGAAGACAACTCCCATGATTCCACGTTCATTCACAGAGTCATCAAGCTACACCTTTGTTACTGTTTTAAATAAGCGACCTGTAGTGGTGAAACTTACATATTGTACCTTTAAAGCTAAAAAGAAATATTTATATTTATATAGAAATATTTAAAACTAATAAAAATGACTAAACACAAAAGAAATACTAAAAATGTAACTAAAATGAACATGAGAAGTGAAAATAATCTGGCAGGTTTCCTGGTTCTGAGTGTTAGAAGTGGTCTTAATGTCTCAAACTGTGCTCAGATGTGCCAAGATACCAAAGTCTATGAGATTTAAATAGGAACTTTTCATCAAATTCTTCCTAATTTTAAAGCTTTATACTCTTGCTCTATGTCAACAATTGTGTAATTTAATTTTATTCCTCATATGGGACTTTCGGAGAAGTCAACTTGGACTAGCAATAACACTGTCCTCTCAGTACTGTCTGCTGCTGTAGTCCAGCACTCACACACTGTAATAATAGATCAGCGGGGTGCAGTGAGTCATGATGTACAGTATGGTTCCTCTTCTCTGAAGACTTTCACATTGTGAGTGTAATAAAGAGAAACACTTCAGCCTGTGTTCAGTAGGACAGCCGCTGAGTGCAGAGGAATCTACTTGCACACCTCAGCAAGTTCCTAGGCTGGTGAGGGAGATGGGAATATCATTTGCTTTTACGGACATTAAAGAGTATATGAAATATGTCCTTAAAAACTTGAAACACGCTCACTTCGGTCAGGATATGAAAGTGTTGTTAAACTCATTGCCGCGTTCAGCGCAGAAAAACGCCCTCATGCTCGTTCTGTGTGTACATGTGAAATGATTTTACAGACAGTTTCCTTGTGTTGGTAGGTAGCCAAATGCACACGAAGGAACGAAAGCAAGGCACTCTTTATATGTCTCTGAAGGACAACAGCGCTGAGTTGAACAGACGTCAGAGATGAATGAACAGACCTGAAACAGCCTTTCGTGACATTTGAATTCTCCAGTGAGAATTCAATTCTCTTATTTCTTCTCATTAATAATGTGGACCGAGCTGCTTAATAATAAACTGAGTCGTTCTGAGACCCGCACTGTTATTACAAGTCACATGCACGCTCTTCAAAACATGTAGCTTATATTTATATAATTAAATTGCGGCCTTTGTGATTCGAAAAGCAATATTGCAATTTCTATTTAATGCTGGTATATCGTGCAGCCCTAGACTAAACTGTTTGTGAGTGTGTGTCATTCACTGAAACGCAAATTTAGCTGCAGCCAAGTGACTTTTTGCAACCCACCTTTTCCACTCTACGACGCACAGTTTGAAAACCCTGTATATCAGAAAAAATTATAGCTTTTTTTTTTCTTTTTATTGTAAATGATACCAGGAACACCCAGTGCACTTTATATGAGAATTTCTGTGTTGATGAGTCTTCTGAGACGGCAGTCCAAGGTGACTTCCTTTTTAACAGCGGTCTAGGAGACTGATGATTCATGAAACTCCTGTGCCAGAGCTTCATCCATTGATAGAGGTCAGCTCCAACATAGACAGGAAGATGGATGGGAAAAGCAACTGGGAAACTACAAAGTTTGACAGGAAGAGGCTATCTAACTGAAATAGCCCATCACACAAGATGATATTTTACCTTTATATTTTATTACACATACACACTTGTGTATTGAAATACTAAAGAACATCATTGAGAAAGAAATTATAATTGCATTATCTTGCTTTTATTTTGTACATTACTATGTAGACTGTAGACCGAATTCTTAAAGTTGTATTATTAATCTATTATGGATTTTTGATAATTACCTTTCATGTAGTGTGTAACATAGTTCTAAGTGAACGAAAACATCCTGCAAAGTTTTAAATCTGAAAATGCACCGTATATAAAGTTGTCTCTCAAAAGTAAGAGTCGACTCTGAGTCAATTAAACGAGTCGTTTGTAAAACAAATCCCAATCTGTTTTGTTGTGACGTCACAACTTCAGCTTCGCTTGGCATTCTGATACAGTTCCCACAGGTGCACCTACATAAAGTATAACAGTGACGCTGCTATCACGTCTTAAAAATAAGCAAACTAAGGTGACACTTACCATAGTCAAACGTCCTACTCCAGTCGTGATTGCGAATCAGTTTCTGGTCGACTACTTCATCGTCGGGCTCGAATTGATACAGTAAAATCGATGCTATCTTTCCTGTCCATACATTGTATACAATGTCTTGCGAATTGAAAGCTGTCATTCAGTTATGGCAATGAGTCTAACGCTAACGAATCGTTTACAAGGTGAAATGCATTGAGGTAAAATTAAATGTATATTATGAGAAAACAAAAGTGTTTTTTTTTTACCTTGCATGCATTTAAATCTGTTGTAGGAGACTCCCAAAACAATATTAGGAACCTTTAAAAAGGCATAATAGGGGCAAATAAAGTGCTATTTTAAAAGTTCCTAATTTTGTTTTGTCTCCTACAATAAGTTTACATGCATCCAAGGTCAAAAACACTTTAATTTTCTCATAATATTAATTTCACCTCACCTCATTTCTCAAAGAGTCTGAAAACGGTTAGTTCGAAGATTCAGTCTCTCTAAACCCCTCCTTTCTGAGAGGCTACTCTGCTTTGATTGGTCAGACGACCCAGTCTGTTGTGATTGGTCTACCGCTTACAGCACGTGTCGGAAACAAAATGCCAATTACCATATCTAAACTTGAGCTCCGGAGGCTTCCCCAGCGCTTGATACACAGTGATACGAATGGTGCCGTCAGTTTTTCTGTATCAATTCCAGCACGAGTCCTTTTGAACTTCATGCAAAGTGGATTTGCAGCCCTGAAAACAGTGTCTTCTTGACATGTTGACAACACGCAAACAGCAGTTTGTCCGTTTAGGGCTACTGTAGAAACATGGCAGCCCAAAATGGCGACTTCCATGTAAGAAGACCCGCAGTGTATGTAGATAGAAATGGCTCATTCTAAGATAATAAAAACATAATGGTTCATTATGTAAGGTCTTTATACACCACTGAAAACATAGTCAAAAACAATGTATATTATATTGCATTTCTGTCAATAGATCCTCTTAAATAATACTCACTGGACCTTCAAAACTTTGCAGACCTTTTACATTCAGCTATATTACACAGTGCATGAATGGTTATATTCGAAAAAGCATAATAGCTTAAACTTTAAACACAGAGCAGCATTTCAAATATATATACACACATATAATAATGTGGTTTCATGTTTACTTATAAATGAACGGCAGATTTATTCTCATCCTTATGAAGATTTTAGTTTTACTAAAGATCCTTGGAGAGAGCAGAAGTGCTTCTCCCTCTCATCAACAAGCACACAGTTTGCTTTATGAATTGTCTTTGATATGGTTTTGAAGTTTGACAGTGTTCAATAAAAGCTGTCTCTAAAGTAAGCAGCTGTCAGTTTCCATTCTCATATCTGAAATGATATTTCACAGCCCGTGCCCTGCTGCTGCAGTACTAGAGTGCAGGAAAAAAACACTGAAAGATAAAGCTGAATCATCCTATTTTGTCATTTAATAATGGAAAAAGAAAAGAAATATTAGCTGCAGATTTATCATAGGTTTTTGTCTTTTAGATATTTTAGGAAGAACGTAAAATGTCCATTTAGTTTACATTTGAAAGAATTTATCTCTTTGCTAATGCATTAAATTACACAGCATTAGAATAAAGCAGTAATTATATATTGTTTCAGAACAATTGAAACACGTAATTGTCTTTTTGAATCATTCATTAAAACAAGCGGCTCATAAGAATAATTTGTTTTGGCAATCATTCTACACTTGTCATGCTGTCTGGTTTTGATTCACTGAAAGGAACCAGCTCATAAGAGTTTTTTTTTTTTTTTTTTTTTTTTTTAGTGGATCTGACTATAGTGGAGTTTTTTTGTGCTTTTGATTTACTAAAAATGAACTGACTCATAAGAGTCAGATGTGTCATGAATTGCACACTGGTTGTGCTGTGTGTTTTTGATTCACTAAACTGGCTCATAAGAGTCATTTATTTGGAAATCTTGGTACTGGTCACTCTGTATGTTTTTATTTACTAAAAAGAACCGCCTCATAAGAGTCATTTGTTTTGGAAAATTGGTCTACACTGATTGTGCTGTATATTTTTAAAATATAAAAATATATATTTTAAAAATATACAAAAAAAATAAATAAAAATAACTGGTTCATAAGACTCATTTGTTTTGGAAATTGGTCTACAACTGATAATTTTTCCCAGTGCTAATTGGTGCGAAACTAAATAATGGTTTTTATATTTTGGTCAGGTTTAGTCCTGAAAAAGTGATTTTCCTTGTAAAGTTTTGCCGCATCCAGCCTGTGTGGGTTTGAACAGACATTAGCCTCTGACTCTGTCCTTGTGTGTGTGTGTGTGTGTGTGTTTGTGTGTGTTTACGGATCATTAGGTCCTTGGACAGGTGGGTGCTGTAACCCCATTATAATGACCTCGTCTGTCCTCATCACTGAGCTGTAGATGCATGGAAGCAAGGACATGCCTCTCTCTTTTCCATTGTTCCCTCTTTGTTTTGTTTTTCTCCAGAAATATTAATGTCTATTCACACCGAACATATTTGGACTGTTTTCAAACAGGTTTCCCAAACTTTTTCTGCTTTTGTACTTGCTGTGCATAGGCCTTGCATTATTCTGTTATTTCTCCAATGTATATTCATTTTACTACACTACAAAAACATCTTTATCTATTTGCTTCATATCTTCCTTTTTCATAACTTCCGCCTAGGAATCCCATATCTTGATGGTGGTGTCGTATATCTGATCAGGTGCCCAGGAGACATTTATTAGGCGCTCATGTCATTAACTGCAGAGCGTTGATCAATTCTCTCTCCATTAGTGGATCTGGAGGTTGAGAGGTGACATGAGAGTCCTGCTGGGTGGAGGAGTGACATTTAATTTGAACAAATTGTGTTTCAGATTTCATTGTATTACCAATACATGACAGACAGATTAAAATGGATTTCCAATAAAAAAAAAATCTATATTTAATTGCACTATGAACTATAGAAGAATCATCTCTTCTCTTCTCTTCTCTTCTCTTCTCTTCTCTTCTCTTCTCTGTGATAATGTAATTAATATTTGCATACTGACTTGTGATCAGTCTTCTTTCTTCCATTTATTGGCTATTTTCTTAAGTTTCAAGGTGCCTTTACTCTTTAAAGGTATAGTGTTTGTTGTTGCTGACAGAAAACACTGCATATACATGCAAGCCCTGGTATTTTGTTCTGGAAATATCAACCAATTTTTATTTACTGTGTATCATTTGTGCTATAGCCAAAGAAAAGCTGATCTCTGAATAGTGTTGGCCATTCATATAGTAATAAATATGACTACAAGTGCTTAGAGAACTAGTCTCAATAGTATCCAGTATTGTTTAAAATGTAGTTTAAGAGCGGACTGCAGGCTGTAGATAATTGTAATAATATTGATTGATTTGCTTCAAAGATACAAAGAGGTCTAGACCTATTGCATTTCCAAGCATCTGTGATTGTGGAAGTAAATATGTGTGTGTATGTGTGTTTGTGTGGTGAAGCGCTCTTTTTCTGCCTCTGTAAATAATGAATGAGAGGATTGGATCATCTTTGTCAGGAGGAGAGACTGAGAGAAAGAATAGAAGAGGGATAAGGGATAAATAGAGGGCAAAACAATGTCAGGAATATTGGGAAAATGAAAATCAAAGAAGGACTAATAAACTTTTTATTATTATTATTTTTTATATTTGCAATCCGCTATGATGCAGAAGTTTGTGTGCATCTGATATATTGTGCTGCGCTGTTTATGTGGGAAACGCAGGTTAAGCATATTCCATCACTCCTCCCCAACAGTTTCCTGTCACTCCCCTCTTTATCTATCAAGTAAAAAATAAGTGAAAATACTACATATGTCCACATAATCCATCTCAAAAAAATGTAATTTCACCATTTTCACTTACAGAGAACTTGGCAACCTTCTAAACTCATCTTTAAATGCTAGATTGACCCTAACCAATCATGTTTCTCCCTCAAAAATATTTCCTGTGCAATTCCATCTGTGATTCGGCCCACCTGCCCTAACTCACCCTTCTGCTAGCCTTTTCTTGCTGCAATAAACAGGCAGTGTGACCTCATGACCTCATATAGCTCCAATTTTTTTGCTCTCAACTAAAACAACAGCCATGTGTTAGCCAAGCAACCCTGACATGTCTCCCCACCTTTGCCATTTTAACTGCCAAGTTATTGCCAACACAGTGTCACCTTGGATCATTCTGGTGCCTTGTGAAACACAGTGCGTGTTTTTTGTTCCATCTGTGTCCCCGAAAGCTTGTGAAAACGATTGTCTTTATGCCAGCGTCAGCTGCTGGAATTTGAAGGTTTGTGTAAGGAAAGGCCACACGTCGCGCATGCTAATTCAGCTTCATAGAGTTAGCAATATCTGACTATGGGTTGCATGAGCACATGATGTAAATCTTGTCTGAGGGATTTGAGGCTAATGTAGCCTAATTCACATGGTTCTAGTCAACTATTTATGTTCACTAGCTAGTTGAAACAGGTGATTTTGACTTATTAGCAGGTTGAAGCTAGTAATTTATGGTCATTATCAGGTTTAAACTATTCATGTATATTCATAGACTAGATGAATCTGGTGATTTATGGTAATTAGCTGTTTCAACTAAACAGTTATGGTCATTTTCTGGTTTAAGCTGATCAGTTATGGTTATTAACTGGTTGAAAATGAACATTTGATTGAAGAGAGTTGTTTTTTCATTAGCCGGTGGAAACTGGTCATGAGATCATTTAAGCAGGTCAGTTATGGTCATTAGCTGGTTGAAACTGGTGATTTAGACTCATTTGCAGGTTGAATGAAGTAATTTATGGTCATAAACTGGTTGAAGCTAGTGATTTATGATAATTAGCTTGTTATAGCTGGATAGTTATGGTCATTAGCTAGTTTAAGCAGGTCAGTTATGGTCATTAACTGTTGTCATTAACTCATTTCTACTAGTTGTTTGAAGCAGGTTGTTTGTGGTTATTAGCTTGTGGTAACGTCTCATTTATGGTTATTAGGTTGTTTAAACTGGCCAGTTATGGTCATTAACTGGTTGAAACTGTTAATTTATGGCTATTAGCTGGTTAAAGTGGGTTG
This sequence comes from Hypophthalmichthys molitrix, assembly GCA_037950675.1. NCBI lineage: Eukaryota > Metazoa > Chordata > Actinopteri > Cypriniformes > Xenocyprididae > Hypophthalmichthys > Hypophthalmichthys molitrix. The sequence goes on along the minus strand of CM075498.1, from coordinate 33,065,958 downwards.
ATTTTGGTCATCAGCTGTTGGAATCTGGTGATTTTATAGTCATTTGCTTGTTTGAATCTAGTTATTTATGATCATTGGTTAAATTAGACTACTAGTATTGGTCGTTAGCTGTTTGACACTGTATTTTTATGGTTAATTACTGTTTGCAGCTTGTTGTTTGTGGTCATTTTCTGGTTGTTAAAAGGGATGACATGAGAAAAGAATATAAATAAACCCAAACTCATCTTTGTGTGTGTGTGTTTCTGGGCACATATTGCTGTGTAGATCAGCAGGAAATCTCAGCCCCTGTGGTGTGTGTGACTCATACTGAGCTCCTGAAAGATCCCTCCATCACACATTAGAGAGATGGAGAAAGAGAGAATCAAACAAAGATTCATTCATTTTCATTCAGTCACATTTTCCCATCATGTAACCCAAACTAACAGATCATCCTGTCTGCTCTAAGCAACATCTAGCACTCATGATTATTATACTATTTGAATTTGTGCATGTGTGCATATTTTTTCTCTCTCCCCACTCAATCATAATGCGATTCACCCTGATATATTCTGTATCAACCCTAATGACCTTATTAGCCACACAAACACACACACATACACACACACTCTAATGGTGTTTTCAGTGGCACACATCTCTCTCCCACGTCTGTTGCCTTGAGCAAAAGTTCTAGTGTCATTAAGTAGAGCGTGCACACAACAAACAATTTTTATATCATATTGGGGTCCTTTTATTGGCCTCTTTTTTTTTTAAAACAATCAAGCTTATAATTAACTATGGAAGCCCGTTTCCGCCACTAAATAAAAAATAAAAAGAGTAATTGCGACTTTTTATCTCAGAATTCTGACTTTTTATCTCGCAATTGCGAGTTTATATCTCACAATTGTGAGTTATAAAGTCAGAATTCTGAGATATAAAGTCGCAATTGCGTGATATAAAGTCACAATTCTGAGATATAAACTCGCAATTGCGAGAAAAAAAGTCAGAATTGCGAGTTTATGTCTCAGAATTCTGACTTTATATCACGCATTTGCGAGTTTATATCTCAGAATTCTGACTTTTTTTCTTGTAATTAACAGACGGACAGTTTATCTGTCTAACAAATACGGACATCCAACATCCGGTGCATTCAACGATAGCCGTGCTGCCGTCCTGATGTCTGAAGCTGTTGGTGTATAAAATGTGCCACTTCAGCTTTGTGTGTTTTATTGCGCCTCCGCCACAGTTGATTCTTCTTATTATTACTATTACTATTATATTGGTATTATTGTGTAATCACAACACATTTGCTCAAAACTTGTCAAATTCATTAGTGTATCCAGTTCTGTTAAAAACAACTTTTATTCACCAAATACTTCCACTGTAATTTTGTAATTGTAATTCTACCCTTGAATGCCCCCTTTTATGGAGCCACCAGACTTGAGTTGCAAAGTTACAAAAGTTGATGAAATATGATAGGTATTGGCATTTTAGTATTAAGCCCACTAGATGGCAGTAAAAGCTGTTTTTTTTCTCCTGGAAACGCTGTACTCATGTACAAGGTTACCGTGGAAACATGCTATACTATGCATATTCCTGCATAATGTTCTCTCTAATGTCCGGAGACTAATCTTCATGTTATGTGTCTCCTCCAATAATACCAAAATTTCTTTATTGGTAAATACGCGCTAAAAATAATCCTTTATGATGTCTTCCATTTTATGTATAATAATAACGAAGCAGCAATCCTGATGGTCAGTCGCAATGAAAGGAAACGTAAGCAAAGTAAGAACTGTGAGAAATAAAGTTTCACACAACTGTGAGAAAAAAAGTCTGAATTCTGACTTTATATCACGCAATTGCAACTTTATATCTCAGAATTCTGACTTTATAACTCGCAATTGTGAGATATAAACTCGCAATTGCGAGAAAAAAAGTCAACGAAAGCCTAAATTACATCTGTTCATCATATAAAGCGATCAAGTCTTTTTAGAAAATTTGGACTAAACCACCCGATTCATATGGATTAGTTTTACGATCTCTTTATGTCAGTTGTGTAGCTGTCTGTGGAGGGAAAAAGATCTTCATTTGTTACGAAGATGAACAGAAGTCCTACAGGTTTGGAACGACATGAGGGTGAGTAAATGATGACAGAATTGTCATTTTTGGGGTGAACTAACCCTTTAAGTCCCAGCCTTTGCAAATTTATTTTCACACTAAGCCAGGTTGCTATTCTGGTTTCATTTTGATTAATCATTCAGCCCTACAATGTGAGGCTAATCAATGCTAACTAGCATTAAGCATTTTTACAAATGAAAAAAGACATTATTTGGTCTTTTTATTTTCTCTTTGTTAATAACATTTGGTTTTCCAGGACATTTGTTCCCCACAACCACAGCTGTCTTCTCCTCGCACATCTCTCCTCCTGTGTTACCCCTTCACTCACCCCACCAACCCCTTTTCATCATCTTTTTTCCCTTGAAAACTGCTATATGCTCTTTATCCACTCCTTTGTATACAGACTCATTGACTGTGACAGGCTCTTATCTGCAGCGCGGCTTAATGAGTTTCCCCTTCACCAAACACACACACACACACACACACTCACACTCTCTCACGCAACTTTTGCTCCCCTGAATTTGAAGGGTTTCCTAGGCCACGTCTCCGGCTCGCACCACCGTTCAAGCACCGATCCTGCTCGAGCATGACTTGTAGTCTTTTAATTGGTTTCACCCCACCTCTTCCTCTGGCCCTCGTCTCCCTCTCAATGTTTCCTCTCTGCTTGGATTGCAGTGAAAAGAAAGCTGGTCTGAAAAAGAGAGATGGGAAGAACGAGAGAAAGGTAGATAAATAAACTGCACTCTTTCAAATACATCTTGATTTTCAAATGTAGAAAAGAAATGGAGTAGTTGGGATTTTTGGGGGGCTTCTTAGGGTGTAAGAAACTGTTTTCAAGTATCCCCTACACATCACCTGAAAGGGCAGACATCGCTAATACTCATAGGGTTGGTGTAAATCTCACACTGTTTGTGCTGCATAATACCTTAATAATTTCTCAAATCATGTGTGCTTTTAATTTTCTAAACAATCAGGATATTCACCTGGAGGACAATAAACTGGGCAAAAAAATCTCAAGGTTTGTCCCAGTTTGTGTACTTGTGCACTATTCTGTTCCATTTTATCGAGTAAATAATGCAAGTAGTGTGTTCATATTGAAAATAGCAAAACGAAAAAGTGCACTTTAAATACCCGGATAACGCACTTAATTAACCGGGAAAAAAAATGAAGTGTGGAATATTGGACACTTCATGCACTCAGTTGTCGCATCTTTAATTACGTAGTGGAGGGGGAGGGTCTTTCAGACTCCAGTGTTGAATGATAAAATAACCTTATAAAATTCATACACTACATGCTTGAGTACATAATGTATGAATAAAGTAGGTACACTACAAACATATTGTCTATCACTCAGTCTGCGTTTGAACAATCTAGCTGAACTCTGTCCACATAATCAGGACATAATGTAATTATTGCTCTTTATTTCACATTTATATGTTTATTTTATTAGGAGGGAAGTAATTTGATTTGTTTGAGGTATATACTGCATTTGTGTGCTGCCCCCTGGTGGTTAATAGTAGATCTCTCACAACATCTTTGCGTTTGGAACCCCACTGCATTCAATTTGCATTTTAATAGATGCTCTTTCATTTTTTATCTTGCTGTTTTGAACTTTAATTTGATTTTGAATTTAATTTAGGTCTCATCTGAAACATCTACACAAGGCTTTATTCTGAGATTATCCTCCTATCTTAGACATATTTAAGTGTAATTTAATCGTTCCAATTTATACTAACATTTTCACAGCTATGCAGTTATTGCATTCAGAAGACAGCTGGTTATATTATTAAAAAAATTAAATAGTTATTTAATTGAGTGTGCTGGTGATACTAAAGTCATCAGTTCGATTCTCAGGGAACACACATACTAGTAACACATACTTTGAATGTACTGTAAGTTACACTGGGTAAAAAAAGTCTGGCATATAAATTCATATAAATGTAAAATGCTTCAAATGTGGATGTAGTTCTGCAGTCTAACTGCAGGTGGCGCCTTGACATCAGCACCTGCCTGATAGGAACCTGTCTGATCAATACTGGTATTCCATTCACAGTGTCTGGATGAAAAAAAATCAAAACTATTTAGCTTTGTATCAGACAGCCTGAATTATTTTTGACCTTTTTTAAAACTATATAAACTCTAAATACAGTGGTTAATTATTATTAAAGCACTTAACTAAATTAAATGTCACCTTAATTTTACATAACATACTTCTATTTTTTTTTTTAAACAGCATGCACTCTTAAAAATAAAGGATCTCTATTGGCCTCAGTGGTTCCATGAATCACCTTTAAGATCCTTTCCATCCCACAAAAGATTCTTTATAGTGGAAAAGGGTTCTTTAGATTATTAAAATGTTCTTTACAATAAGAAAAAATGGGTCTTTTAGGAACTGTTCACTGAAAGGTTCATTGGGGAACCAAAAATGGTTATTCTATTTTTGAGCCTTTATTTTTAAGTGTGAAACTGTCTTAGAAATCCAAAGTTTCTTGCTGAGAAGTGTGTGTTTCATTGACTCTCTGCTGATCCCAGAGCAGTGTTCTGTGTCCTCCGGGTCACTCTGTTTGTGTTTAGTTTCAGGAATGCCGTTAAATTCAGTTTTCACAGTCTACAGCTGTGAAAAGGCCTGTGAAATTATATCATCGCCAAATTGTCTGGAGGCAGCGCTTAATCTCATTAAATATGTAGAGTGAAAGCCAGTGTAATAATCATAATGTTTTAATTACAAGGGGATTTTAAATGCTAACCAGACTGTATTTTCTCCTCTCTATTGTGGCGAGGCTTTTCCTGTGGTTTATCTCATTCACATCCAGAGATTTGCCATCCCTGCTCGTTCTTCAGCTGCAGTTTTATCTCTCCAGCCCAACGGGAGATGATATGGTTGTTACGATGGCTGTAATTCCTCTGACACATTTTCACAGACACAGACAAATGAATAGAGAGTTATATTGTTTTTGCCTAAAGCGTTTCAGGCCCACCCAGACACTCCACGAGTTTGGAGACATACAGTAGACTGTGAATATTCTCTGTTATCATAGATGCAGCATTATTCTTAGCATGGTGTGACGTAGTGGTTTAAGATCTGAGCGGCTCATTGAAACCCCAGCGGTGAGACGTAACCCCACATTGTTCCTGGAGGTCTGTTCCTGTAGTAAGTCTACTGTAAGTCACTTTAAATAAGAAAGCTTCTAGTAGATGAAGAGTGCTTATTATAGCAGTTGTTTCCTGAGGCTAGATCCTCTAATGTTCACCATCATGATGAAAATATCTCCAGAGAATCAAAATTGTCTCTTTCATTAGAATAGAAGCATTTGAGAAGAGGTCAGTCATAGGTCAGTTTAAAGATTTAGCTTCTGAATCCTGAAAAGTGAAAAGTTTGGGGTCAGTACGATTTTAATTATTCTTTTGTTTTTAAACAAATGAATACCTTTATTCAGCAAGGATTAATTAAATTGATCAGAAGTGACTGTAAAGATGACATTTATACATATGTTACAAAAGATTTCTATTTCAAATACATGCTGTTCTTTTGAAATTTCTATTCAACAAAGAATCCTGAAAAAATGGTTCATGGTTTCCACAAAAATATTAAGCACCACAACTTTTTTTAACATTGAGAATCAGAAATGTTTCTTGAACAGCAAATTGGCATATTAGAATGATTTCTTAAGGATCATGTGACACTGAAGACTGGAGTAATGATGCTAATTTGATCACAGGAATAAATTACATTTGAAATTATATTACAATAAACAATTTTTTTTTATTATTATTTTTGATCAAATAAATGCATGTCTTTTCACTAAATAATCAAGTTATTGGCCAATTTTTTTTTTTTTTAATGTTAAGACCCACAAAGGCAAAAAAACGTAATTCACAAATAAATTTTTATATGATAAGCTTTTTGTAATGTGTTCTTGAGTAATCTAATAGATTCAGATGGAGGAGATAAAATTGGGTGTCATATCACTGATCCATATGGTATTTTTTTAAAGGATTAGTTCACTTTAGAATTAAAATTTCCTGATCATTTACTCACCCCCATGTCATCCAAGATGTTTATGTCTTTCTTTCTTCAGTTGAAAAGAAATGAAGGTTTTTGAGGGAAACATTCCAGGATTTTTCTCCATATAGTGGACTTCAACGGCTACCAACGGATTGAAGGTCCAAATTGCAGTTTCAGTGCAGCTTCAAAGGGCTCTACACAATCCCAGATGAGGAATAAGCCATTTTCTAATATATATATACACTTTTTAACCATAAATGGTCGTCTTGCACTGCTCTGCGATGCGCTACGCATTATATAATCACGTTGGAAAGGTCACGTGTGACGTAGGCGGAAGTACCGATCCAGTGTCTACAAAGCAAACGTGCAAATGTCAGATGCCCTTTACAAAAAAAAAAGGTAAAACAATGATGTCGGACCATTTTGAAGTTGGAGGAGAAAATGAAATGGAGTTTTTCGCCCTACCGCGTTACCTCCGTCTACATCACACGTGACCTTTCCAACGTGATTACGTAATGTGTGGTGCATCACAGAGCAGTGCAAGATGAGCATTTGTGGTTGTGAAGTTGCAATGAAACTGCAATTTGGACCTTCAACCCGTTGTACCCCAGTGAAGTCCACTATATGGAGATAAATCCTGGAATGTTTTCCTCAAAAACCTTAATTTTTAAATTATCAGGAATTTTTTATTCTGAAGTGAACTAATCCTTTAAAAAAGACCTTATGGATCAGTGACATGACACCCAATTTTATGGGATTTTATGGGTAATTGATTGAAGGTTTTATTATAATTGGTGTAGTATAGATTACACCACTAGGGGGTGTAGCATTTCCAAAGCCTCACAATGTTTAAAGTCTTATAAAGAAATGGTTCTCAAAAGTTTTGTACTAAATTACTAAATTAAAAATGCTTCATTGCTTCCCTTTTGCTCGCTCAGCTGTGTATATTTGGGTGGGCATTGCTCTCTCTCTCTCTCTCTCTCTCTCTCTCATTTTGTCATTGTGTGTGTTGACACGAAAGTGTGTGATGATAAGCCACTATGACATCCCTCTCTTTCTCACTCTCTCTCTCTCTCTCTCCGGTCACTCACTTTTCTTTGCCATGTGGCATAGCCTGCTGCATCCAGACATGTCACCATAGCAACACCATCATCTCCTCCTGCAGCACGGCAACCGTGCACTAGCGTGTGTGTGTGAATGTGAGTGATGTGAGATATTAATGTTTCTCACTAGATCACACTCCATTCAGCCTGCAGGAGCTGCAGTACATTACATCCAAGGTTATACATGTGCGTCATTTTCATCTGTTTCATGACAATACAAGTAAAGGTATTTTTGAGTCTGCTGTAACAAAAATACACTTCCATCTGTTGGACAGAACAGAGAGGAAATTAATTCAGAAATGAACATGTTAATATGATAATGTCCCATAAAATGAACTTCTAAAGGAAAGTTTTTTTTTTTCTAATAGGCCTACTGTTGATCACACACACACACACACTGTTTTCCATGTTTTGTAGGGACTTCCCATTGTCGCAATGATTTTTATACTGTACATACTGTATATTCTGTTTTAAATTATTGTTCTATTGAACTTCATATTCATCAAAAATCCTGAAAAATTTCCACAAAAATATTATGTAGCACTGCTTTCAACATTGATAATAATAAGAAATGTTTCTTGACGATCAAATCAGCATATTAGAATGGTTTCCGAAGGATCATGTGACACTGAAGAATGGTGTAATGATGCTAAATATTCAGCTTTGCCTCAGAAATAAATTACATTTTGAAATTAAGTTGCTCCATCTGCAGAAGTCGATGTGTCATTCAAGGTTTGGCCTTTAATAAACTGTGATTCTCTATTTTCCATGTGGCACACGTGTCGTGTAATATAGACTGTTGTGCGGTCATGCGTATTTCCTCAGGCTTTTACGTAAAAGCAGAGCAACATCAAACAAGATGGGCGAGCTGCAAGGTTGAGATTGTTAAACTGCGTCAGTTTATGAAAATTTGAAAAAAACCACCAGCCACATGTTGCCTCGTCAAACTCACAGCTCTGAAGTTGAACAGTACGTGTGTCTGTTGGTCCCAAATGTTGACAATAAAATTATGATATAAAGAATTTGGAGAATTAAGTTGCAAATTCTTAAACTTCTAATGCAATGATATTCATACATTCATAAAAATACATCAGTATCATTGCATTAGACAAGTTTGTTTGGTTTTAAGTGGAAAACTATAGATTTTACTGTTAAAAAATGAGGAGACAAAGTAAATCCTGTTCTTAATGAGAATTTTTGTCTAATTTTCCATTTAAAATATCTATTTTTTGAACAATTCATAAGAGACTAAGACCTTAAATCTTTAATTTGACTGTAGTCAGATTGTCACTTGTTAATTATAAGTATAACAAGTGTACAAAAGTGCATTTCATCATGTTTTACAAGTCTTAATATCTTAAGCTTTTCAAATAAATGCTTCTTAAATTTAAAAAGTCAAAGAAGGCTAATTAAAAACTCATTATTTGCATTTTTGAATAAATATTCATATAATCCTTTCATTTCATCATTTGAGATTTTTTTTTGTTGATATTTTGTTATCTGCTGATTTAAGTGTCTAAATAAGTCATGCATAACAGAACAGACTTTTGTCTGTCTTCAAACAGTCACAAGTCTGTATATATTCATATTTTCACCTGCTAAATAACAATCAAAACAATTGTCTGTTTTCTCAACTGAATAATATTTGTGACAAACTTAACCTTTTCATGATTAAATCAACATCGTCATAGAATCCAATTTGCAGCCTATGACAGAAAATTGGTCCCAGATGATGAGAAACCCTCATTTATCCGTCTGCGTTCCCATACACATTTATAAAGAAACATCAAGACGAACCTTTTAATAACTAATTTGAAAAGAACCATAAAACCGTCAACCACAGAGACTAATGCACAGCATCTGTCACAGATGTCTGAAAGACCAGACACTGTTTGCTTACAGAACGACTGGTCAAATTCTGTCTTACAGCAAAAAAGGGATTTATGTAAATTATTAAATGTCTTCAGTAGAAGTCACGTACACTCACTGGCCACTTAATTAGGTAGTGGCCAGTTCGACTGCTCGTTAACGCAAACATCTAATCAATGCATTTAGGGATGTAGACATGGGCTGAATCTGAAATCGCTCCCCTAAACCCTCAGTCACTATTCCCTACATTAGTCCACTAATACAGTTCACTTGAAGGAGTGAATAAAAACAAGTGAGTAAATTCAGACAGCCGTAGTGTGTACATCGGTTGTACATTCGTTGTTGCAGTGTAATGTGGGATACAATGAGTGCACTTGATAATGTCCACTATGGTTTCGGGACACCACTACAAATGGCTGTCCCCTCAAATATAAAGCCCTGTTTGAGGGTTTAGAGGCCGATTTCGGATTCAGCCATGGTCAAGATGATCTGCTGAAGTTCAAACTTAGCATCAGAATGGGGAGTAAAGGTGATTTAAGGCTCGAAAAAGAGAAAATATCCAGTTAGCGACAGTTTGGTGGGCTTGTTAAAGTGATAGTTCACCCAAAAATGAAAATTTGATGTTTATCTGCTTACCCCCAGGGCATCCAAGATGTAGGTGACTTTGTTTCTTCAGTAGAACACAAATAATGATTTTTAACTCCAACCATTGCAGTCTGTCAGTCGTATAATGCATGTCAATGGGAACACAATCTATAAGAGTCAAAAAAACATGCACAGACAAATCCAAATTAAACCCTGCAGCTCGTGACGACACATTGATGTCCTAAGACACGAAACGCTCAGTTTGTGCGGGAAACAGAACGATATTTATATCATTTTTTTTACCTCTAATACACCACTATATCCAACTGCCTTGAGCGTGCACACGACATCCGGTGCATGAGGTGTGTACGCGCTCTGGCGTAGTTTAAAGGTTTAGTCCACTTTCAAATAAAATTTTCCTGATAATTTACTCACCCCCCATGTCATCCAAGATGTTCATGTCTTTCTTTCTTCGGTCGAAAAGAAATGAAGGTTTTTGATGAAAACATTCCAGGATTATTCTCCTTATAGTGGACTGCAGGGTCTCTCCAAACGGTTGAAGGTAAAAATGACAGTTTCAGTGCATCTTCAAAGGGCTTATACGATACCAGACGAGGAATAAGGGTCTTATCTAGCGAAACGATCAGTTGTTGTATTTCTCACTTGTAAGTCGCTTTGGATAAAAGCGTCAGCCAAATGAATAAATGTAAATGTAAGATAGTAGGGTCAGAATTTGACTAAATTAAACTAAACAATAAGCATGGATCCATCCTGCCTTGAATCAATGGTTCAGGCTGCTGGTGGTGTAATGGTGTGTGGGTTGTTTTTTTGGCACAGTTTGGGCCAGTATTATTATCAGTTGAGTGTTGTTTAAACGCCACTTCCTGAGTATTGTTGCTGACCATGTCGATCCTTTTATGACCACAGTGTACCCATCTTCTGATGGCTACTTCCAGCAGGATAACACCCCATGTCACAAAGCTCAAATCATCTCAAACTGGCTTCCTGAACATGACATTGAGTTACACAAATGGCCTCCACAGTCACCAGATCTCAATCCAATAGAGCACTTTTGGGATGTGGTGCAATAAGAGTTTTACATCATGGATGTGCAGCCGACAAATCTGCAGCAACTGCGTGATGCTATCATGTCAATATGGACCAAAATCTCTGAGGGAATGTTTTCAGCACTTTGTTGAATCTATGCTGTAAAGAATTAAGGCAGGTAAAAGCCGGTACTAGCAAGGTGTACATAATAAAGTGGCTGGTGAGTGTAAGTCCTTCTGTTTTGTGTAATATTTTAGATTTTTTTTATTAAATTATGAGAACCGTTTTATAAGCCTATTTCAGATATAAGTATGGAACTACCATTTGAGATCTTTGCTGGACCTCATCAGTATTTATTTCTTCTGTCATGTTTTTTTTCCCTCCTTGTTATTTTTATTGTTCACTGGCCAGAGCTGTAGGCTTGACCTGTTATTGTCACCTGCTTCCCTGGTGTGTGTGAGTGTGTCTGTGTTTATGCCTGGAGCTTGTATTGAGTGAAACGTCTGTATTTATTTCGGTCAGATTGAGGAATGGTAACAGAAAAAGGGCGACGCTTTGTGTGTTTGTGTAAGAGAGGTTTGAAATTCTGGAGCTTATCCTCCGTTTATCCTGAAGTAAGAATGTTAAAAGCATTTACGGAGGAAACACTGCTGTGCCTCTGAGGGTTTGCCGTTAAATCCTGTCAACGGTTTTAGGAGGTGTGGAAATTCCTCATGCTCTCCTTTACGTCACTAACGTCTCTGAACTTATGATCCACCCACATAAGAAGTTGAAGACAGCAGCTAGTTGTGTAATGCACACACATAATTCAAAAGAAGCTTGTAAAACAAAACTATATTTAAACACAAAGCAGCAAGTCTGTTTTAGTCTTGATGTTGTCCATGTTTTTATTCTTTGTTCACTACCCACTACATTTTAATCCTGTGATGCATGGATTTTAAAATAAAACTGTACTGTACTGTTTAAAAGTTTGAGGTCGGTAAGATTTTTTTTTTTTTTTAATATAAAGACGTCTCTTATGTCTCACTAAAGATGCATTTTTTTGATAAAAAAAAGCCATAAAAACAGTCATAATAATATTGAAATATTATTACAGTTTAAAATAGCTGTTTTCTATTTTCATAGTTACTATGTATCAATATGTAGTGAAGATAGAAGATAATGGTAAATCTTCCAGGGATACTTGGTGCATCAAATTAATAAAATTATGCAATGCACTTTAAATATACACTGCCCAGCCAAAAAAAAAAAAAGTATTTAAATGGGCAAATGCGCAAGAGTCTATGATTGAATCATTATTGCAGTGATTATTATGTTTCTAGCATGTTGTATGTTTCATGCTATTATGTTTTTATGTTTCAGTGTATATATATATATATATATACACACACACTACATATTACATTTATATAGATGGTATGGTAGTATGGTAATTTATTTCATTTGTTAACATGAACCAAAGATGCTTCTACTGTGTTTATTAATCTGAAAGTTAAGCTCAACATTTACTACTACATTTTTAAGATCAAAAGTTGGACCTATTAACATTATAGTTAATGCACTGTGAACTAACATTTTAATTAATTAACTTTAACAAAGGTCAATAAATGCTATTAAAACATTACTGCTCATTGGTAGTTTGTGTTAGATAATGCATTAATTAATGTTAAAAAATGAGAACATATTGTAAGGTTACTTTACTTTATTAAGGATACTTTATTTATATTTAATTATTTTATGTCATCAAACCCCATAATCTGCATGACTCAGTTGTTAGGTCTTAAAAATAGATGGACAGATATCATTTAATTAGTGCATTATGGTGCAGTATGAATCGTGATACAGTTTCTCTTTCTCCTCCTCTGTTTTTATTTCTTTTCTGTCCCACTTTTTCTGTTTCTCAGCGCATATCTGTGGGTATTTTTGGAGAGCATTATTTATTGTGGGTATTTATTGAGAGCAAATAGGGACTCTGCTGGTGGTCTCTTTGGAGTTTATTGTCTCTGTTTTTCATCATTCTTTTCTTCAAAACAGCATTCTCAAGTTTATGCTGAATAAGGATATATATATATGAAGAACTTGTGTAATGAACCATTATTATCTGAATATTTTTGTTTGTTTCATGCCTAGTCAAGTTTTTGTACAACATTAAAGGCACAATATAACATTTTTATTAAAATATCCAAAAAAACACCAGAACAATTTTATATATTTTGTTGACTTATGTACTAACATTATCCCAAATACTTCCAAGAGTGTTTAAAAACAGAGAAATAAGCTATTTTAACCAGGACTTGGACCGTGTCTGTGCGTCGCATATCAATGACATCATACCTGCATTACCCTCGGTTTCCAGTTTTATTTTGAAGAAACCATGGAATCACCAAAGACGCTTTAATATGTTATGTGTTTTATTAGACTGTAAACTGCAACTGTTTGGATACATTCATTGACAGAAAACTAATCATTGTTATATAACACAGTGAGTCTTATTGTTTAAATCTTGTTTTCTTGATTTACAGCGAGTACCATGTTTTACCATGCCTAATATCGATCTAGCTTACTGCAGTGTGCAGCAAGTGTCTCATAGTAGCCACCGAGCGAAAGCAGAGTAGCACTATAACAACTTTCAGCACACTCAAATGTATCTAATCTGATGAACAGTGCTGCATTACCCCACATATTCATGACCGGAAGAAGCGGAAGCAGCGACTGCGGCATAATAAAAGTTCTGCTGCTCTCAAGCCGTGTGTCGCGCTCGTCTCTCATTAGCAATCGCTCCAGCGGCTCGTTTCTGCTCACACAGCACCCGGCCCTGCTCTGCTTCATACTACAATAATGTTAATAATCTCATCCATGAACATGATTTCTGCCAGAGTCCCATCCCAATTCTTTTCCACTGACTGTAGACGTGAAGACAACACATGGGAGGCCATGATTCCGTGAAATTAAGGCGTCATCAAGCTGCGCCTTTGTTTTGAACAAGCGACCTCTAGTGGCGAAAATTTACATATTGTAGCTTTAAGTCTGGCTGATCGAAGCACCACATTAAATCAGTCATTAATTTAGATTCACTTTTAAAAATCCATTAACTTGCTTTGTATTAAATAAATGTTTACACAGAATGCTCTTGTTTGAAGATGTGTATAACTGCTATAGGTCATCTATAGCACATATAACAAAACGTTTAATTCTTGGTTCTCGTCATGGCACAAGTTTTAATGTTAGATGGAAAGGTCAATCATTAAAACACCACACACTCTTCAGTGAGATGGAAACCTGTGTGTGTGTTTCTAATTGCGTCATAGCTGTAAGAAAAGTGAGGTGTTCACAGCAGGCTGTGGGATTGGGTGGAGTGTGTGTTTATATGTGAATGTGTCTCAGGAAATTTAGTCCTTTTTTAAATGATCATGAAACCCCCTATTTCAGTACCAGTCTTTCACCCCTCAGATATGAAAATGGCAGAAGTTTGGACTACTTTTATAAAGCTCTGTTAAACTACTGTTACACTATTGTTAAAAAATTTGGGGTGCCCCAAGGTGGCATTTATTAAAATAACATTTTTTTAATGTATTTAAAAATGTAATTTATTCCTGTGATGCAAAGGTGAATTTCCAGCATCAGTCTTCAGTGTCACATGATCCTTCAGAAATAATTCTAATATGCTGATTTGATGCTCAAGGAACATTTCTTATTACTGTCAATGTTTAAAACAGTTGTGCTGCTTAATATTTCTTTAAGGAAAAAGATCAGCATTTATTGTACATTTATTTGACCTCTCTTGACTATACAGTATCTGTGCTCCTAAAAAAGGGATCATGCACACTAGTATTTTTTGTGTGTGTTGATAGGTGGGTTTGTGTGTGGTGAGTAAATGAGAGAGTAATTCCTCTAGCAGTGCACGGGTCTGACAGTTTTTAAATGCTGCCTGCAGCCTCACACACATGCAATTACGTGTGAACGAGCAAATTTGTGGTACAGGCAAATTAAGACTCTGTCAGGGTGTGTTTGAGTGTCTGTGAATAATTGGGAATCTGTGTGAGAAAGAGAAATTGTGCTGCTAATGACAGAAACAAAAAAAATATATGGGAGATGGATGGATGGATGTATAGATAGATAGATAGATAGATATGGTTATTAGTATTGTAAAACAATAACTCAGCATTTAGGTCGTATTCAAGTTAGTCACAAAAACAAGTGTGTGTGTGTGTAATTTTGTGTATTTGTAGATTACGTGTTTTTTTTTTTAAAATTTTTTTAGCACTGTTATCAAATTGATTGTTTAATAAACTAAAATAGCCCATTATCACAGCCTCATAGTTTCCATTGATCCTTAGAGAATTGAGAGGTGTGTTTCCATGGAAACAGGAGAACAAGGAACCAAGTGTTTAGGAGTGGAAGAGTCCTGAGTGCGTCACGTGTGTGTGTGTGTGTGTGTGTGTGATTCTGCAGCCTGGAACATTGGAGGTGACCTAATTGTTCTGGTTGTTTCTCTGTTTTTGTCCTGTCCTGCTCCTACAGGACATCTTGGATCCCAGTAAATGACTCTTGATTCTACACCTGTGTGTATTGTTGAGTTTGCTGTTCCGATCAGTCTTTCAGGGTTCATTTTGCTGTAATGACCAACTGATCATGCATTTAATTTCAATGTATTCCACCAGTATTTAGTGGTTGATCAAAAGGTTTTTCCCCCCCAAGATTCTTAAATGTTTACCATTTGTTTCCCAACCCTCCCCTCTTGAGTCTTGACTATTTGGTTACATCATCGATGAATATGTTTCAGATGGAGCCATGGTGCAATGGTTAGCTGCGGTTCTCATGCAGTGACTCAAGTTTGAGTCCGGCCTGTGACATTTCCCATTCCACTTCCCCTATCTCTCCCTGTTTTATAATAACTTTCCTTAAATCATTGGAAACATTATAATGCTTAACAGATCAGCAGTTCATGTACATATATGAACATATATGGAAATATATTAATAATTTTATATTTAATATGTAATTTTTTATATGTATTTGTTTCATTTTATATTTTATATACAAATATTAATATTTAATGAAGTTTAATGAAATTTAAAATGAATACATTTGTAACTAAAAATCTCTTAAGCATTATATAATTTATTATGTAAGCATTATACTAATGTAATGTAATGTAATAATGTTTGTTAAATGTATTAATGAAAGTTTCACAGTATGTACATTAGCTCATTGTCAGAATTGGATGGTGTAGTGCTCTCAGCTCTGAGACTGTTTGCTATTACATGATTTTCTATATAGCTAAAATATATTTTACATTTTGTGTGGGATTACGTCAATACAGCCCCCACGAATAAGCAAATTTGGCCTTTCTGATCTTCCCTCACACAGCATCCGTGGTGGGAAGCATGGAGCAGAGGATGGTGGGCTCTTCCCAGAGCGGTCACAGGCTTTACCGGTGGAGTGAGTCATTTTTGGGATGAGCCAGACTCCAGAAGGAGGCTTCATGCCGGTTTAATCCCACACGCTTATCTCTCTTCCCAAAGTCTCTGACTTTCTCTTGGTTCATGTGTAGTTGTTCCTCCTGGAGAGAGACAGCTCTTCCAGAATGTTCCTAACTTTGCTCTTCACATAAAAGGACACCAGAAGATTTATAGTGTTCCTCCAGAGCAGGATATTTGTTGTCAACACAATTTTTGGTCTAAAGTTAATTTTAAGGATCATATCAGGTAGATCAAGGTAACGACTGCACTTTGCTTCTTTTTTTTTTTTTTTTTTTTTTGCAATGATTAAGTGTGTAAAATAAAATGTAAAATAACTGCAAAATATGTTTCAGTATTTATACTTGCCATTAAGCATATGTTTTTTAAAGTAGCTTTAGATAAGGTCTGAAGGTACAGTAATGTTCACATCAATCTAGAAAGGTCATTCCGCTATGGAGTTACTGTTAATTCGTTCTGTTCAGTTTTATTAGTTTAAGTTTTTTAAAAATAAATTATTATAAAAATTATGCCATTGATTGGAATGTACATTTCCATTGAATTCTTTTAACTGAAAGTGTAAGAATTCACATGAAAAGTAGCCAAGACACAAAAATAACCAATAATTATGCAATTATTTTAATTTTATAATTTTATTTATTATTTTAATATAATAAATATTTTCTTGATTATTTTGTCTTGGAAACTTACAATCATATTTTACTTATGATACTGTTTTTATTATACTATTTTATTTATTATTATTTAAAACTAAACTAATTTTCTTGTAGACGTTAAATTGAGTGCATAGCCAGACGCTAACCTCTGTTACATAATTCTGACCTAATTTTTTGGAAATGTCATATAGGAAAAGGTCAGCACTTTCCAAATATTCTTACACTACAGTTTTGTTCTCAATTAGACTATGAAAATCTTGGTGTGGAGGAGTCAGCAGTCATAGATTCCCGTGTTTGTGTCATGTTTGCCATGAGTATGAGGCGTGAGTCACATTCAGAAGGTCACAGACTCTTGTCTTCTGTCTTCTTCTTAAAGGAGCAGTTCATACAGATATATTGTGTTTGTCCTACTGTGTATGTCCTCCAGGCTGGCACTTCACAGACTTGTCCTTTGAAATGCTGTTTGTAAACATTCCTGTCATGTCCATTAAATCCAGCTGACCTTCCGAATGGTCGCTCATAGTGGGAATGTTTAGGAAAACCTGTCTGGAAACACTCATTATTTCGAATGGTGCAGGTAGTGACAGAAACTGCAAACTGTATTCAGTCCAAATGAACATGAACAGATGGGTTCTTCATAACCGACTGAATTTGACTCATACAGCTGGTCTTGAGATGTCTGTGGCTCCGCTCAGTTGTTTATGCTTTAAGAATGAAACTATTAAAATGCAACAATTTTGTGCTGCTTAATTAATCAACTCCTTGCTGTTAGGCAGAATCACACTGAGTTATAATTTAGAATTATTATTTTAAGTTACTAGATATTGAGACAAAAGCCTACAGTTGAACATAGTGCTGGTTTACAGCCCAAGTTAGGGTTAGGGGTACAGTAATGAAACATCTATCAAATTAATATTAATTTATATACTGTAATGACAGTAAAACATTTTACATTGTTACAGAAGATTTCTATTTCAAATAAATGGTGTTCTTTTTGGACTTTCTATGCATCAAAGAATCCTGAAAAAAAATGTATCATGGTTTCAACAAAAAATATTATGCAGCACAGCTGTTTTCTAATTCTTTATATTGTCTGCTATATCATACTGTCTTCTATATATTGATAATAAAAAAATATTCTTAAGCATCAAATCAGCATATTAGAATGATTTCTGAAGGATCATGTGACACTGAAGACTGGAGTAATGATGCTGTGATGCAAAAATTCAGTTTTGCATCACAGGAATAAATTACATTTTAAAATATATTCAAATAGAAAACAGTTATTTTCAATTGTTAAATATTTCACAATATTACTGTTTTTACTGTATTTTTAATCAAATAAATGCTGCCATGATGAGCATAACAGAGACATTTTACAAAAAAAAAAAAAAATCTGACCGAATCATAGTGTGTGTAATAATATGGTAATTTAAATATACAACCCAAATTCCGGAAATGTTGGGACGTTTTTTTTTTAATTTGAATAAAAATGAAACTAAAAGACTTACAAATCACATGAGCCAATTTTTTATTCTCAGTAGATAATAGATAACATAACAAATGTTTAAATAGAAATTTTACACTTTAATCCACTAAATGAGCTCTTTTCAAATTTGATGCCTGCTAAAGGTCTCAAAAAAGTTGGCACGGGGGCAACAAATGGCGGAAAAAGCGAGAAATTTTAAAAAGATTCAGCAGGGAGAACATCTAGCAACTAATTAAGTTAATTGGTATCAGGTCTGTAACATGATTAGCTATAAATTGGATGTCTTAGAGAGGCAGAGTCTCTTAGAAATAAAGATGGGCAGAGCTGTGAAAGAGTGTGTAAAAAGAATGTGGAATACTTGTTCCTCAATATCAAATTGCAAAGGCTTTGCAAATCTCATCATCTACAGTGCATAACATCATCAAAAGATTCAGAGAAACTGGAGAAATCTCTGTGCGTAAGGGACAAGGCCGAAGAACTTTATTGGATGCCTGTGGCCCTCAGACGACACTGCATCACTCATCGGCATGTTTGTGTCAGTGACATTACTAAATGGGCCCAGGAATACTTCCAGAAACCACTGTCAGTAAACACAATCAGCCGTGCCATCTGCAGATGCCAACTAAATCTCTATCATGCAAAAGGAAGCCATATGTGAACATGGTCCAGAAGCAGTCGTGTCCTGTGGGCCAAGGCTCATTTAAAATAGACTGTTTCAAAGTGGAAAAGTGTTCTATGGTCAGACGAGTCCAAATTTGACATTTCGAATAGTGGCTCATAGTGGGAGTGTTTAGGGAAACCTGTTTGGAAACGGTCGTTATTTTTACTATTTTCTATTGGTGCAGTAAATATGTAAATTACTATTTATATTCTTTGTTATAATACAAATTAGCATTATATTTTATACTTATTTACATAATACTACATCATTTTCATTAATTATAAAAATCTGAACCTGTTGCAGCTCCACACACGTCAGATAGCAGACATCAAATCCCTATCCTTCAGTTTCCATATAATAAGTTTATAAAATGCTAATTCTTTTTTCTTGACCTAAAATGACAGCTGAAACCATAGCTGCACTATGACACCATTAAGTCAGGCTTTTTACCCCGGGTTCATGTAAATTACCACTACTGAGCTTGTGTCAAAAGCCTTGTGAGCTGAATTTCTTGGCCCTTTGAGTCAGGCCGTTTATATTCAGGCTCAGAGAAGAAAGAAGGGAAGCCCATGCTTTGCTGTCACTTTGTGAACAGTCAGCTTGCATCTGCCGTGCGGCCCTTAGGGATGTGCGAGTGATTGGGCGGTAGAAGGGTAGGGGGGCTGTCAAAGCCCTCTTCTCCTGCTGCAGCATTTTAATTCAACTCTAAAGTTTATCTGTTGCTGTAGGTGCAAAAGTGATGAACATAGAAAATGGAGCTCTGAATTGGGTCACATGTGACAGAAGAAGGATGGTAGATTCACTGATGGCATTTTAAGGAGATCTGCAGGAAAAGAGGCAGCAAAGTACCCGATGGTAAAGCTTTTTTCCCTTATCATAACCCATTGACTATGTTCAGCAGTGCTATAAGCCGGTAAGATCCTGTGGGAAGTGCAAGGGGTTGAGATGTTAGACCTATGGGTTTCACATTAAGCTGTTTCGGGTTTACGAAAGGTTCTGTTGTCATGCTTAAGGATAAGACCCCGTATTCAACCACTCTCAAACTCTCTCGCCTGTTCTGTGAGCCCAAGGCTCTTTAGTACTTCTGTCTGGCTTTTATATTTGAGACTAAAAAATCCGGCCACAGCAGTGATGCGATGTGACACAGTTGGGTCTAGCAGAGGATGCCGCAAGAGATTTCGGGCTTACCACATAAACAAGAACCCCTGCTCATCCAAAACAACACTCTATGCTTTTCCTTTCGTCTCATTTTGCTTGCTCAAATTAAAGTAACTTCATGTCAATGCACATACTTCATTTTCTATCGTCGGTTGTTAGCCTCCATAACAGCTAGATGAAATTGTGGCGGATTGTCTTGGTGTTTAGTATTAGCTGCTTTTTGCACATAATGAATTTTGGGTGGAAAAAAAGTAGAACAAGCCCTAATTTATGTAAGAGTCGAAGACATTGTGATATCCTAAATATTCCACTATAACAAAAATATTCATCTGAAACAGGAAAAAGGCTGAAATGGTCGATTGTGGCATCTAATTATACATATCTGTCTCTGATGACATGATTTGACTGTAACAGTGTCTATTTCATGCACACAATGTGGATAAGCTACCCAGGTAAACGTGTCAGCAGTGTGGATGCATTTCATTGTGAGCAAAATGTTGTTAGCTTGGCAATATGAAAAGTTTGTTTGGCTGAAATATCAAGAAGTGACTCATTGCTGAAGTTTGCTATGACTGTTTTTTTTTTTTTTTTAGTTTATTACCTGAGAACACGACACCCTGAACAGTTCAATTACCTAAATTTAACTACAGAAACTATATGTTGGTTTTGAGTTTTGTCTAAATGAAAGCTCTAGCATCTATGGCTCAGATTCAAAAATCTAATATTAAAGGGATAGTTCACCCAAAAAAGAAAATTCTGTCATTTACTCACCCTCAAGTTGTTCCAAACCTGTATGAGTTTCTTTCTTCTGTTGAACACAAAAGAAGATATTTTAAAGAATGTTGATAACCAGACAGTTGACGGTTGCCATTGACTTCCATAGTAGGGAAAAAAAAAATACTATGGAAGTGCCTTCAACTGTCTGGTTACTAACATTCTTCAAAATATCTTCTTTTGTGTTTAGCAGAGGAAAGAAACTCATACAGGCCTGGAACAGCTTGAGGGTGAGTAAATTATGACAAAATTTTCATTTTTTGGGTGAACTATCCCTTTAAAGTTAGTGGTTTGTTCATGTTTGTTCAAGAATGAGGAAAACTAATAACCATAATGATAGAACTTAGACATAGAGGTTGTTTTACACACACACACACACAAAATTTTTTAAAAAAAATGTGTAGGATTTACTTAACAATCTTGATTTAGAAATTGCTAGTAAATTTCATAAATAATGGCAAAGGAACAAGAAGTAAAGCATTGAATTAAATGTGAAATTTAGAAGTAGAATTACTGAAATAGTATTTTCTTGTAAAATGTACTCCAATAATCTTCGAAAAAAACTTGTTTTACAGTGTAGTTTAAGATCAAATGATAAAGCAAACTTTATTTTTACTAATATTTTGAAATATTTTGCAGATATGAATGAAAATGTAACAGCTTTTAATGTGTCCTTCATATGAACATAGCCTTATCTTTGAACGCTCAGCTAGACGTTTGCATGCAGCACAATTAGAAGAAGACAGGATTATCGTTAGACAGGAGATGTCGGTTTTAGCGTATGCTAAGACACCCGCCACCGGCATCCTTTAAGCTGTTTAATGGATTTCTCTCTGCCTGTGTGCTCACCTTTAAACCTAATCTGGTTAAGAAGGATTGTCATTACTGCTAGACTGGACCTCTACTATAACCCATCTGCAGCATGCCCACTCAAAGACCTTAAAGACCTCTGGACATTTCAGACATAACCTGCTCGTAAGTGAGTATTGTATGTTACAGTACGTCAAGAAGCTGAACCATCATAAACTATAACTAGTTTATATTGCCTTGATGTTGAATCAACTCCTTGTACTATACTTTTCTTTTAGGCCTGTCCCAATATGGTAAATTGCAGACACACGTTGTCCCCTTTTACAAAACTGAAAGGACAGCACAGATGGCAAAGTAGGTTTATCTGGTTGGGCATCACAGAGATGCTCAGAAGTACAAATGAAAGCTATTTTAAGGACCCACCTGACAAATTTGGAGCTTGTGAGGTAAAACAGTTGAATTTTAGTTGTTTCCACCAAGTACTGAGAGTATATTCATCCATCAGATGTAGGTGAACTAAGTCCACGTGGGTGGTTTTTATTTTAGTTTGTTGTATTAGACCAAGATGCCTGAAGTCAATTCCAAGGGGGGATTTGTTTTGTTTTTTGCACCTTTTTTTTCTTATTGCTGGAATTATATGCCAGTTTTGACTCTATTTAACAAAGCAATTACTCAATTATTTATAGAGAGATTGCACCGAAGGGTGTTTGGCTAGAACCACTGTTGCTTTCATCGTCAATTCATTATTTCCATATCACAAATCTTCACAAAAGCCTCCCATTAAGAAAGTCTTTGAATGTTTGCCTCGATTTTATGTCTCCTAGCAAAGTGAAACAAAGTGTACTCACAATGTAAGAATTTAATTAGTCCCGTATTATGCGGTTCTCCCTGTTTTCCCTCCTGTTCCGTATTTGGATTATCCCTGACACGCAGGGTCTGATTATTTTCCGAGCAGAGTGCCTTCCTCTTTACTGCTCTTTATAATGTGTTGTTAAATTAAAAACACTGATTCTAGTCCCCCTGAAGCATCAGGGCAGGAAATGAGAGCAGTAGTCTTGTGTTCGGGAACATTTCCTCTGTGTCTTTGCTCTGTGTGTGGTTGGTGGTCAGAATCAGCGTTGGTTCTGCTCCAGATCAGAGCGAAGCGTTTGGATCTGGTGAAGCTCTACCACATGAAGCACTGCCGTATGCTTTACAGTAGGCTACAGTTTGTTGTGACAACAGATGGTCTTAATGTTTAATGTTATGTTGTTAGGGTTATTGAATGTTGAATCATGCTGTATAATCAGTACATATCCATTCAAAAATAATATACTAGTTTGTATTATTCACCACTGCATTGTACCTATATAGGCTATACTACACTACACTACATTGCATAACACAATACTATACTATACTGTACTTCATCAAACAATACTATACTCTACAACCTTGTATTGTTCTATATTATACTGTACTGTACAATATGGCACTATACTGTACAGTATGGGAATATTATACTTAACTGTACAATACTATACAGTATACAACACTGTACTACCATGGTGTTACACTGTAGGGTTGTTGTAATTTTTATAAAGAGGAGTTATTATGCTTTTTTATAGCGGTGTGTGACGACACAGTTAGCTCACGAGACGAGTTTTTTACACAATATTTTTAAGAAATCCTCAATGACGACATACATGACTAGAAAAATAGTCTCCAGGTGCATTTGAAATAACTAATTATCTTGTAATGAATGTCATTTCAGTTCTACGTTCTAAATATGAATTATCATATGCAATAAGATAACAATACTCTGTAATAGCAATGTAAAAGGTTTTGCCACAAACTCAATTGACTAGCTTCTCTCCTGTACGATTTTATATGAGTCTCTTCAGACCTTAGAAATGTACATGATTAATGAGCTTCTACAACTTTTGACCTCCTAACTGAACTCTTTTCCACTAATTGATCATAGAATCGCTCGATTGCGTATACTGTGTAAATAGGGAGCGGTGGTGCTGAGTGCGCATTCTACAAGATAAGACATTTATCAGACGCTTAGGCTCCGTTGCGCAATGAATATTCCGCCATGGTCTTGTCAATCATCTCTTCACTTACTCTTGTCACGTGATCAGTGAACTCTGATTCCTGCTGCACTACGTATGACTCTGCAGCTCATGTTGGATAAGCTGGATAAACGTAGCTGTGGCATATTCTACCCTAATTTCACCCTCACGCTCCGTCATGGCAATATCGCAAGACAGCTTTTCACCTCAACGAGAAATCTCATCACATTTTACTCTCGCGAGATCTCGTGGCATGAGATCTCATCACACCCCTACTTTTTTACATTTTCAACTTTCTTTAGTTTGTAATGTTGCTGTTTGAGCATGAACAGTTCTGTAAAGTTACAAAGCACAAAGTCACTGCAAACTCGACTCTCTCTTGAACTCAGGTACAGCCGTTGCCGGAAGCCAGTGATTATAGTTTATAAAGTTTAAAATATGGATATGTTTCTTACAAAAACCCATCACTTCGCTTCAGAAGGCTGTTATTAATCCACTTGAGTCGTATGGATTATTTTTAAAGCTTGGAAGAGTCAGGATATTTTTTAATATAACTCTGATTGTGTTTGGGTGAAAGAAGAAAGTCATATACACCTAGGATGGCTTAAGGGGTGAGTAAATTATAGGGTAATTTTCATTTTTGGGTGAACTGTCCCTTTAAAGGGCATAAAATGGCTCTTTAATGTAGTTTTTATTTCTATCTTAATTTCAGTTCATCAGTTCTAGTTTATTTTTTATTTTAGTTTAGTTTTTGTTAGCTTTGTTTTTACTACTTATTATGACTGCTAGTTTTAGTTTAGTTTTAGTTTTCCACAATATATAGTTTATGTTCAGTTTTAGTAGTTTTGTTAATGCATTACTGGTACAATATCTTTTAAATATTTTATAAAATGTTACATTTATCTGGACAGTCTATTTATTATCTAGTGGTGTTTTCATGTTTAATATATGTGGGTTGGTTTAACATTATATAATCTACTGCGCATCAAAAACAAAAATTAAATTAATGAATTTATTTAATATGATTAAATACCAATTTAATTTAACAGTTAAATTATTTAGTACTATTAATTGATATTTAATTTTACCAATTCAGATGCAACTTCTTCTACCTCTGCAGTACAAAGATGAATTTGGTTGTTAGTGATTTAATTTGTTTGGTAACAGCTCTATAAAGTGTCTTTTTATTCTGATTGTATTTACCGATTAAATATAAAACATTTCTTAGGCAGATGTGAATTTTAAGATGAATTTAAGTAGTTCTGGTCTGGTCTTGGTCTTTACTCTGTCTACTGTACTGTCCTATAGGCAAAGTACTGTACTGCACTGTATTTTACTATACTACGGTATGTACTACCATTCATTCAGTACCATGGTGTATCAAAGTATCATGGTATTCCCATCTGATACTATCACTATACTATAGTACTGTACTGCCGGAGTACTTTTCATGTGCATGTTTGTGTGTCTGTTGCCAGTGCCGCCCACAAAACAGATCACACACACGCCCTCACTCTAAGATACATGCCTGACTCACAGGAGCTGATCTGAAAGTCTTTCTGCTGTACTGCTCTAGATGTGACAGCGTCAGCTGAGATGAAGATAAATGAGTTCAGGTTTCAGGAAGATGTGTTCTTTTATCTCTGGAGTGACTGCTTTTGACAGCTTAGGGTCACAGCAGCTCCTGGAGAGATTATTTTTGGGAAACCTCACAGCGGGATGCCACTGTTTTTGTTGTGTGTGTGTCAACTCTACATGCATGCCTTGCTTTAAATCAGCATTTATTTCACAGCTTGTTATATTTATTTGATTGCACGTGTCTCTGTTAATTTTCTTAGAACATAACCAGTCGGCAGTCCGCACTTGGCCGTCCTTGTTCAAATATTCCCCTACGATAGTGTGTTATTTTGAAGAGTGGAGTCCAGCCAGTCGGCTGAGTGTTGAGTGTATTTGGGTGACCTCCACTCCTGTTATTCTGGGTCGAGCTGAGTTGTACAGCTCACTGCATAAATGCACACACACACAACAAACCCAGCAGGATGAGTTTAAATGAGGCGTAATGAAAAAAATATGTTTATTCATTGTCCTGATGTTGGAAACAGGAATCAGTTGGAAAAAGTTAAATGTTATTTTTTCTATATATTTTCCTAGACCTCCACCTTCCCCAGCACCACCTGCATAGATTTTTCACCCCTACCTTTCTTGCAGCAGCTCGTATCCTATTCGACAGTAGCCTTCATTCATGCATAGGGCTGGGAATCAAAAATCGATTCCAATTTTGGAATCAGATACTTGTTATAAAATTAAAATTTTGCTTCCGCTTTTCGATTCCCGGACAAATACACACAAAATTATGTCAAAATATCCTCATAAACACAGTCGGTTATGTCTTCAGTGAACGTAAAAAGTTGGATCTGTGCATTCCGTCTTAAAGTGTCAGCAATCCTGTTGTTTTGTTCCTGTTGCGTCTGTCATTGTTGTTAATCAAAGTGTAACACAGTTCGTATATACGGAAAGAAGGAGGTGGGAACTGTCGAATATTCACAAACTTTAATAATCATCAAATAAACAAATACAAAATGAAAGTAAAATGGTGACAGTCCCTCACGGACGACTACCGCCCACACAAACATAACATGAAGTCCAGGCCTGGTCCTCTCTCGTCTTTCACTGTCGTCACTTCTCCTTTTATGCTTCCGGAGCTCCTCCGTGAGAGATACGAGATGGTGCAGTGTGCAGGTGACGCTCCTTAGCAATCACGCCACCGGCCTCGTGCTATTCTCTCATGGCTCTCGCCCCGCCCTGCTTATCACATACCCCCATCACCCCTCGCAGGCCGGGGTACTCCCGAGGGGGTGCTCTACTCCCCCCAGGGGCGAGTCTCGGCGGCCGCAGTACCTGGGGGTAAGGACAGAAGAGACGAGAGAAAAGGAGACGGAAGCACAAGGAGCGACAGAGGGGAGAGAGGAAAAAGGAAAGAAAAACAAACTGTTGCTCGGTCCACAGCCAGCCGAGAGGTACTGGACGCTCGGTGGACGGCTTGAATCTCCTCCGTCCCCGGCGACCTGCGATGATTCCTCCGGCTGCGGGCAGCTGGCAGCGAGTCCCCTGTTCCCTCCTCCTCCCCATCATAGTGGACGGCAGCAGGCTCCACCCCACGGCGAACGTTGGCGACCTCTCAGACAGCAGCCAACCCACCTCAACCCAGGAGCACGGCAGCAAGCTCTCCGTCCCACCTGTTGTATCCTTGCTCCAGCACCACCACCTCGAGCAGCCACTCGCGGTCTTCACTCTTACGCGCTGCCCGACCTCCTCAGCACCGCGATCCCCCTCAGCAGCGAGGGCTCTCCGACAGCATGTCCCTCCTTCCTTCCGGGTTTCGGGACCAATGTAACGCTGTTCGTACATCAGGGAAGAAGGCGGGAACTGGCGAACATTCAAACAACTTTGATAACGTTATAAAATAAACAAACACAAAACGAAAGTAAAATGGCGGCAGTCCCTCAGGGATGACTGCCGCACACACAAATATTATAAAAACATAACATAAATCCAGGCCTGGTCCTCTCCCGTCCTTCACTGTCGTTGCTCCTACCTTTATGCTTCCGGAGCTCCTCCTCCTCCTCACGCCGTTCTCTCACGGCTCTCGTCCCGCCCTGCTCGTCACAAAAAGAAAAAGAAAATCACTCACTGATCTTGACTGAATAACTTTTGTAACTTTAATATGGATTAATCTCTATTTTATTTATAAAAAGAAAACTACGCAGTGTTATTTTACATTTCATTTCAATTTCTGAACTTTTTTCAGTTGTATTTTTTTTTGTGTGCTATTGCTAATTTGCTTATTTGTTACTATTGTATTACTGACTGAATACTTTAATAATGTTTGAAATTTAAATTAGTTAGTCTAGTTTATTAGTAAGTTGTTCTTTAGGCTGCTGTTCATGGTATTCAGCTGCAACGATGTTTTGCAAAAAGACAATAAATATTTTTGATATCTATGTTTGACTTTTTTACCATATTCGAATCGAAACTGGGAATCAATAAGAATCCGAAACAATAAGCAGAATCAGAATTGGAATCGAAATAGCTAAAATTCAAATGATACTCGTGCAGCAGCGTTGCAGATCTAGTCTGCCAAGACTAATCCTATGTGTATATATTATTTTTTGTTTTATACGTGTTGAAAGTATTGTTGTTCATATGTGTTGAAATAGATGAGGCTGAATAAAAAAATTTTTATTCATTGTCCTGAAGTTAGAACAAGAAAAAAAATTGTTCCAACATTATATCTGTGATGCTAAGGACGGTATGTATTGTTTTGATGAATGATGTGCTTAATTCTCCATTACTGCTCTTTCGAAGATATACATTTCATAAAGCGCTCGCCTCCCTGTGGAGTCGTCATCCTCTGGTTTTCGAGAACATGACGTTCATATGGCCAAACAACACAACTATGAGATCCCTCCTGCTCTTGACTAATGAGACATCACTTTGCTTCAGGATTTCTTAAGCTTGTAAGGAATAATAGTTTGTGTTGGCCTAGAGATTTTAACCTCTGCTCTTGTGTGGGAGAACTGAATGGGTAAGCGGTATGAAAATGAAATCAAATGTGATCTGTCCCAGTCAATGACAGTCCATTAGTTCAAGTAAATTACACTAGCTGAATCTTTTGTTGTTACCCTGCAAACTGTGAATGTTCATCATTTTTCAGCTACTCTGCATATGCAAGTGGACGCCACACACATTTAGGTACAGTAATGATATGGGATAATTCTCATTTTGTATACTCCTCCCAAGTAGAGATTACGGAGAGTAGAAACCCCTGATCTAGTGCAACGTCCAATGGAAAGAAAATGAGAAATGATACTCTTTTCACTTTACCTCTCTGTTTGTAGCTAGTACTGATATTAAATTATTTCAGTTTAACTCTCAGTAGTAAACATTAATGGTAGCAGATGGAAATGTTTGATCAGTAGTTAAGTGCCTTACGGCTCATTACTGATTAACATAGTCGTGTTGCGTCTGTTCGCTGTAGCTACAACAACCACGGCTACATTTTTCTTTTAACGCATTTTAAAGCTGATTATTTTGAGGGCTTCAGAGTTTTAAGTTCCCTTATGCCTAGCTAAATGATGCCATGTCTTAAGAAGAGACATTAGTTGAGATCTCAGAACATCATCACGGTTGAAGAAGCATCACTAATCATAATGAATGCTTATTAGCATCTTAATAATAAAGTATGGGAGCATTAGTGTGTACAAAATTAAAATTCTGATTGTAATACAGGGGCATTAAGATGTGGATTATATTAAAATAGTCATTTTGCAGTGTAGGGTGGAGAAGACAGAGCGCAGGAGGCAAATGGAAGCTAATTATGAGTTAATTATGCATGCTTCATTAGAGCAACGAGCTGTGGTCACATGATCTTTTCCAAATCTATTCCTTTTTCATGGCTTTAACGTAGTGAGATTTTTGTTTTAGGCATGTGAATAATGAATCAACCAATATTTGCTATTATTGGTAACACTTTACAAAAAGGTTCATTTGTTAACATTAGTTAATGTATTAACTAACATGAACTAACTATGAGCAATACATTTGTTACTGTTAGTTAATAAAAATCCAGCTGTTTAGAGTTTGTTCATGTTAGTTCACAGTGCATTAACTAATGTTAACAAATAAAACTCTTGATTTTTAATAATGTATTAGTAAATGTTGAAATTAGCAAAGATTAATAAATGCTGTAAAAGTGCAGTTCATAATTAGTTCATCTTAACTAATGTAGTTAACTAATGTTAACTAATGAACCTTATTGTAAAGTTATATTTAAGTTGTTATTTGCTGTACGAGGTTGTACTTGAATTTTTGGGATAGATTCACATATAAAATATGAGACTTTTTGCACACTAGGAAGATTTTATTATGAGTGGGGTCTGGAAAAAAATATCCTGTTTTTATTCTCATCATTATTTTTTTTATTTTAATGATTTTTTTCCCCTTTATTTTTTGTTATTCTACAATTAGTTTTAATTTATTTTTTCTAGGTTTTCTATATTTTAAGTTATGTTTACAATTTTTTAATTTAAAAAATAAATGTATAATGTATGAAAGTAGCACAGATATGTGTTTGTGCACATTATGTCATTAAAAGTAGTAGTATGGTTACTTAGTCTAATGTGAGTCATTGAATATATGAATTAAACTACAAAGAATCATTTGGTCAAACATGAAATAACCTTAAGATATGAAATAGTGTGTTTATTTTGGCTTACTCTTAAGTGTTTTTTTTTTTGTTTGTTTGTTTGTTTTTTCTTGGGGAATATCCGGTTTTGATTAGCTTGCGGCTTTTATTGTAATTAAAACACTGCAGATCTCCAGGGTTTGGTATAGTCTCAAGTGGTTTTCAAGGTCCAAAAATAGACTGGACTGAAAATGTCAATCTGCAACTACAAAGCCAAAGCAATAGTAGCTCTCATTATGAAGTGAATGTGTGTGTGTGTGTGTGTGTGTGTGTGTGTGTGTACTTTTCATTCTGGTCTCAACAGACTCTAGTCAACCAACCCATGATATTACACACCTGCAACTGTTTTAAAGAGGACCTATTATGCTTTTTCAAGTTCAACTTTCTTAGTGTGTAATGTTGCTTTTTAAGCATGAAAAGGTCTGCAAAGTCACTCTTTTCTATATCAGTGTCACTGTTCCTGACTCCCTGAAGTGCCTCCATTGTACTCTTGAGTTTTCTTCCGGGAGCGAACACGTCACAATATTCCTCATTTAAATAATTCCCGGCCAAGGCATACACAGGCCTTAAGTTGTGTTAGAAGTGTGGTGTCGCCATTAGGGATTTGCCCAAAGCCAAATACCTTATTCAGAAAGGCACGGAAAATGAATAATGCGAGGAACTAGAGACAGGAACTAAATGGGTGTGTTTCCTATACAACGACATAACTCACTGCTTATCTGCCATAGTATGATGCATGGTTGAAGAAATCATCTATAGCTAATCACGATTGTTTTCCAAAACTCTATTGTCGCATATTTGTCACTTAACCATGTTGGTTAATGATGTTTAACAACTTTGTTAAAAGAAATAAATTAGTTTGAGACTGAATTAATGCCAGATTTTTGCTGTGAATTATGTGTTGCAAGTAGGGCGGGGCCAAAAGATGTGGGAAAGGAGCAAGGTCGGTGATGCGAGTGCTAATGAGCCTCGTGTCCCACGGAGGAGTTCGGAAGGATAAAAGGAGGAGTAACGACAGTGAAGGACGAGAGAGGACCTGGCCTGAACTTTGTTATTATGTTTATATGTGGCAGTCTTCTGTGAGGGGGTGCCGCTTTACTTTAGTTTTGTTGTTTGTTTATTCTATTAAAAGTTACGTTGAATGTTTACTGGTTCCTGCCTCCTCCTTCCCTGAGACTTTAAACCTTGTTACATTATGGACATGGCATCTGAGGATTAATTCTATTTTTTCTCATTTATTTTGCTTTATTTCCAGATTCAATTATCGGTTCGTTCTTACGTACCAGAGTTCGTACGCACATGCGCACTCTTCTAAAATGGCGCTTTAAATCTCTTGACAAACTCAAACATAATTTAAATATGTGAAATATGTGAAAAATAAGGTGTTTCAAGCATGAACATTCAAGCATGAAAATCTATTCTAGTAGACCCCAAAAATAAAATCAAGACTTTGTAAAAGGGCATAACAGGTCCCCTTTAATATACATTTGAAGATAAAAGCCATCAATCAGACTTTAATTACGCAATTTTCACCATAAACCTTAATGGAGCCGTTGTCACTGTCAGGAATTATTGATATTATCCTTGTGCCCTACTGACAGATGTGGTAAAATAACAGTGATTTGCTCTTGAGTTTTCTAGCAGAATGATAACCGAGGTTGCCTTGGCAATGACTCTAAAATATGGCCTTCAAATGAGACCGCCAATAAAAAAAAGATTATTCTACATTTTGATCTCAGTTATTTAACTAATCAGATCTGCGTTTTGCCTTTTGTTCTTCTAGTTGCCCTTCTCTTTGCATTTCATACACCTAGGAAGATTATGTATTCAAATTTGTATAATTGCGTACACACACAGATTTGCATTATGGGTAACAGGATTACGTGTGTGTTGGCTTTAGGAGGCATACCGTGTGTTGATCTGGGAATACTTCAAGACTCTTGAGACCCCAAATCTTCTCATTACTTTACTCCCTTTCATTTCACAAATGACTGAACTCTGTCAGTGTGATTATGAGTGAGCATCTCAACCAATCCATTAACCTGAATTTGAAATGTTGAGTTGAATTGGACTATGTCAGTACGTTAAAACTGACATCTTCGCTGTCATTCTCGGGTAGCATCCATTATCTTAGGTTATAGTTTCCTGAAATGCAACTGTTTGTGTATGGGTGTGGTGGCAAATAATTATAGGTTTGTTGATGATGGGGCGGAAATTAGTGGGAAATTATGGGAAATTAAATTTAATATGCCAAGATCCTTTATGATTAGTCATGATTATATAATTTGAGATCAGGTTTGGACTTTTGGTACCAGAATTGTTGAGATGAAGGGATAATTCATCCAAAAATGAGATGAATGTTTTTCCAAACCTGTAAACGTGTGAATATAATAGAAGATATTTTGAAGAACATTTTAACCATTTTTGTCTATTTAATAAAATTCTATGAGATCCAAAACAGTGTTGGACCCCATTAACTTTAATTGTGTGGACAAAAAAAAAAAAAAAAAAAAAAAAAAAACACGTTTTCAACTTTTTTTGAAATATCTTCTTTTGTTTCGCAGAAAGGCTGCAAATGAGTAAAATTATGACAGTATTTTCCTTTTTTAGGTGAACTATCCCTTAATTGCCTCTCTTACTCACCCGCCAACAGCCCTATGATCATAAAACGTCATGATATAGGCTACAGATGGTGAGATATTGACCCAGAAGTCATTAGGTGGACATTAGTTAAGTATTGCATTGCAATTGGTTGATGCATATAGAGTATAGTTAATGCATATACAACTGTTTTTAACCAGACAGTGTCATTCTGTCTTTTATGTTTCTAAAAGCAAAGCTCACAACTACTACAATACTGCTCTGAGCCAGACCCTATAATGCATATACTAACCAACAGTTAATAAAGGGGTGGAGCTTGCCTTATCATTATCATATTTCCTTGGGCTGAGTGAGAAAGTCTAGGTCAGGTGCAAGCTCTGGAAATTGAATGAATACTTCATTATTAAGGCTGCATTTATTTGATCAAAAATACAGTAAAACTGTAATATTGTGAAATATTATTATAATTTCAAATATCAGTTTTTTCTATTTGAATATATTTTTTTAATATGCCATTTATTCTTGTGGATTTTCAGCATCATTACTCCAGTCTTCAGTGTCACATCAGAAATCATTACAATATGCTACTTTGGAGCTCAAAAAAAAATTCTTATGATCAACAACACTGAAAACGGTTGTGTTTAATATTTTTGTGGAAAATGTGATAAATTTTTTTCAGGGTTCTTTGATTATCAGACAGTTCAGTAGTAACCAAATTATATTCCATATCTTTGGCACCCATTACATACAGCAGCTCAACTTGTACTGTTTTCTTCCTCAGAATAATCACGTGTGCTTGTATTATCCACATGTGTGAGTTGCTTCGGATAAAAGTGTCTGTTAAAATGAAGAAATGCAAAGAAAACCTCTTATATGCAGGATTTATGGTCTTTCATTGTCTCTCTAAACTGCTTTATCATTCTAAAATGCATTAAAAACAAAGATAGAGAAATAGAGGTGGATCTCTGCAGTGATTAATGTCCATGAGGAAGAAATGATGAATAAAAAACAGAAATATGAGATCTACTAATCCCTGCAAGTAACCTTCGCCTCATTTGACTTCTACTGCGTGCAGAGTGGCTGGAGGAAAGCCCACAACATGGAGAACACTGCGTCTCTCTCTCTCTCACAGACACACACACAATGCAGAGAGAGTTACACACACAAGCTGTCAATTCTAATCTACAGTATTCACACATGTAAGACATGCATAGTTCCTTCCATGCTCAACAACACACACACACACACAAGCTAATCATATCCAGCCTCTGCTGCTTCATACCGCTCATTTGCTGTGACGTCCTAGATGGGAGGGGTGTGTGTGTGTGTGTGTGTTTATGGGAGTGTACACCACACAGCTGAGAGAAAACTAGTGCTTATACACTGGTGACAGGCATGAGCCACTAGTTACTGCTGCCGTCTTAAAGCCACACCTGCTTGCGAGTTTAAAACGAGAGAGAGAGAGAGAGAGAGATCATGGACAAGTGTATTCAAATCCCTGCAGTCACCAGCTGAGCACCATTCGCTGAGAGTAGGTTGCTGTCATACGTTAGCTGCTCTTCTATATTCCTGCCCTTTCCATGATACTGGGATTTTTCCTGCTATGGATTTTCTGTGCTATTTCAGGAACACCTGGGATGAAATTGAATCGAGAGCTAAACTGATTCATATTTGCTTTTGAAAGGCATCTCGGACTTGTCAACATACAGGTGGATCGCTTTGTTTTTTTTTTTTTTGTTTTTTTTTTTTGAAGAAGACCATAATAAGGTCGTTCAGACTGTATTGAGAATAAGGATTTATCTGAAGCAATCTGGATGCTACAGTGCGTAGCAAGATACATTGGACTGGTTCTGGGTCCAGGGGAAGATGCCTGCTATCCTGGTGGTCACTAACATGAAGTCTGGACTGCCAAAGCCGATCCACAGCGCCCTCCCCATCCCTCAGGTGCCCACCCGGGCTGTGGCCCCCCGGCCCTGCTTCACCAGTCCCCCGCAGAGCAGCGCTCACCTCCACCTCGGGAGTGGCTGGGCGCCGGGCAAAAACTACCATCCTGCTGATAGTGAAGAGGACACACAGGTTAGAATGATGTGAATGGTGTGAGGTTTTTAGGGTCTTTTTTACTTTCTTGCAGTAAAGCGATTTTATATACATTACACTTGTATTCGTATATATATATATATATATATATATATATATATATATATATAAATAGATATATTATATTATTATTCAAATTACTTCATTTCATTCTATGGATCTTCAAAGAATACCATGATATATGTACATGTCCAAACACATAAGGTATTACCATGATACATGTCCTGAGAAATCAAGGTAAAAAAAAGTGCAGTGGCATGGTTCTGTGTTATAGTATCCGATAGTAATACAGTACCATTGGACTTTAATATGCATTATAATACAGACATTCATTCAATTTTTGTGGTAGTTTTTGGTACCATAAGTTTTTTGTTATGATATGTCTAAAAAACTGGTAAAACATGGTTTTTGTTAATGCTTTTTAGATTAAAACTTAGTCAATTACTGTACTATTGCATAAAAGTTAGCATGCACCAATATTACATTTGTGCCTGCGACCATTTTATCATCATTTTATTATATTATATCTGTATTATTTTGTCTAAATCTTGAGAAGTCCTGAAGATTACATTTCACAGGTATTAAATTATTAGTTTTTTAAAGATTAACTTTGCCGTTTAATGATGACAAAGCTAATCGAATGTAAAAAATAATGTAAATGCACAATTAAATATTGCCCAACATCTCTAATATTGATGATACTGATCAATTGAAAACATCTAATATCGGTTGATAACAGTACACTCATTGTATTGTGCATCCCTAGTGTCAAGGAAGTCTTTGCCTTATATGGCTATATGCAGATGCTCAAGATAAATCAGCAGTAAATCTGTGTATATTTCTTTTACAAAATAGTACTGTGGTTATACCATGGTTCAGTGATGGTAATACCATGGTACGTTGATACACGTCATGAAACTGAACAATTACTATATTCTGTTTCCATTTTACTGTTAGGTATTTCCAAAAACCATGGTATTTATGTGGTATATTTTATGGTAATACCATGGCACTTGTTATGAAAGGCTAAGTTTTTGTTTTAGCAGCCTGCTGGTGTGTATGTGTGTGTGTGTGTGTGTGTGTGTGTGTGTGTGTGTGTGTGTGTGTGTGTGTGTGTGTGTTTGTTCTCCAGTCATATCTAAGCAAGCCAGTGTGACTCGGTTTATTTTTGAGTTAGCAAGTCTGCTAGGCAACCCAGGAGACATCTCTCTTTCTCTCTCCCTGCAAACACGTTCAAATGCCATTTAAGGCTTTGTCAAGGGAAAGGAGAGTGTGTTCTTATGTGTGTGTGTCATCTCTGAAAGGAGGGTACAGATTGAACACAAACTGATCCAAAAGAACCCAGGAACCATATCTTAACTTTTGGAAATGTGAATGTAACAAATAAAAATGGACCGGCATGATTTCAAATGTGTGTGTGTGTGTGTTTCAGACACATAATCTGACTGTGGTTAATGTTATTTATCACTGCACACTATTGCAAAACAATTGTGTTGACAATGCACATTTAAATCTGCAGCTCTGGCTCACTGACACAGGCTTTAGCAGAATCAAGTGTTATACTGAGAAACGGTAAATTTAGCCGTGTGTTGCGATCAGCTGCGCTGGCAGTCTGTGTTCAGAGATAGTAGATGATGCATGTGTGAGTGTGTGTATATATATATATATATAGAGAGAGAGAGAGAGAGACAGCCAACATAGCAGCTGAATGTATACTACCTGCTTTCTAGAGATTTTGTTTTGCTTTGACATTTCAGGAAGAAAGAAATGCTGTTCTTTTGAACTTTCTATTCATCAAAGAATCCTGGAAAAAAATGTATGACTGTTTCAACATTAATAATAATGATAGTATCTTGAGCACTAAATTAGCATATTAGAAAGATACAACTATTTATCACTTTTGCATATATATTGCATCATCGATTAAAGTCAGCATGAAACAGAAGTTTCGAAAGTCTTTTCTTCCGTATTGTGACATATATCAAAGTGAAACAGCCTGTCGGCCTCTCTAACGAGAAAAAATGTAGGGCGGGACTTGATATTGTCCATCAGGAATTGATTGGATGGTTGTGGTTTGCTATTGGTCGATCTCATGTGAGTGACAGGTTGTACCGCCCTTACGCCAGTAAGCACATCATTAGAGAAGAGAAGAGATGTTGCTGCAAGAGGGTGGGAAAGTTACTTAAATATTATGAGGGAACATTAATTTAAAAAAAAAAAAGTATCTTCATGGTGACTTTAATCTCAAGTCTAGTGTAAAATGTTAGTCAAAGTATATGAAGCTAATCCACTAAATTAACTCATGAGGTTTTTGTGTTCATACTGTAGATCAAAGGGATTATGCTGAGCGAAAGAATGAGTGAATGAAAGAAAGTCAGGGCAGAAGGCATATTCAAACCATGAGATGATGATCTGTGATTGATGATGTAGTCTACAGTGCTCTCTAGTGTTCTAAATATGTACTGCACTCTCCTTCTCTCTCTCTCTTCCTCTACCTGCATCTCGATCTCATGCAAGTAGTTACCCGAAATCATATAAATGATTTAATTTAGTCATTATGAGCTTGATTTCCACAGTACAAGATCTTTAAATCAAGTACAGCCAAAAAAGAGGTCATGTCTGGTTTGTGGACATTTGGAATCGGGGAATCATTGTATGCTTCAAATAAATACTGGAAATGAGAATGTGTTTATAAACACACAAAAAACACTGCATATTTTCACCATTTGTGGCCATCTGGTAAGGAGATTAGATCATTTCATTAAAATGTAAGAATACATAATCACATACATGCATAAGCACCTCTGTATTACATCTAAAGAATCTTATTAAACTTCGCTGAATCTTGTCGCTGTCAACCATTTAATGAACTGAAAAAAATTATACTTTCTACACAAGACAATTTATTACTCCTTTTTTTTTCTTCAAATTAGTAGATGTCTCAATCATGATTAAAAGCAAATTTTCTTGAAATGTGCACAGTATTATTAATAATATATGTGAAATATTATTACAATTTAAAATGTGTTTTCTATTTGAATATATTTGAATATTTAATTTATTCCTGTGATGCAAAGCTGAATTTTCAGCATCATTACTCCAGTCTTGTCACATGATCCTTCAGAAATCATTCTAATATGCTGATTTGCTGCTCAAGAAATCTGCACATATTTCTTATTATTATCAATGTTGAATAACAATTATCAATTATACATATATAATTTATTTTTTATGCCTTTTATATATATACTCTGCTACTAAATCATAGCTCTGACACACCTTTATTATGTTTAAGCCACTGATTTATTTATTTATTTATGTTATAGTTGTGCGTTTTGTTGTGGTCTGTCCTTTTCATATCACCTGCTACATTTAATGTAGCATTTTATCTTTGATTTGTTTATAGACATATTTCTGTAAAAATTCAGCTTTGTACAATTGGCATATTGAGCACCTTCTTATTCTTCTGCACTTTATTTTTTTCCCCAGTATCACACTTGCCCTGTGACTGAAACCCGTGCCTTTGTGCTCCTACTCATTGACTTTTATGCTCTTTGCCCTGGAGGCTCTGGCTTTGCCTCTTTCTTCACATTGATTTGCAGGTGATAGTGGTTTTAATTTGCTAATATAGTGGACTGGCTGTCTGCAATAGAGCACTGAATAAGATAAAGGATATTAACATAACAATACAGCTATGCATTTGCAAGGGCTTCCCTCCTTCATGCTTTCATCTGATACAGTTTACACAGAATACATTGCTCTTATGCCAGGGTTTTTCCTGCATTGAAAATATTTTGGCAACCGCCAAAATGAATCTTTGTCCTGCCAAATATTTATGTGATCATTTAATGTGACAATATAGCCGTCTGCTTTAAAACCCTCCCGTGAGTGTTTGGGTACGCGCTTTGTGAAGAGCATCAAAAGTTTCTATTTACAACATGTTTTTCAACTTTGAGGTTTGTAGCCAATCACAGACATATCTGTTGAGTGTATGAACGCAATGGCCAATCAGAGGTGTCTAAGTTAGTCAAAATCCACTCAACACCTCACAAAACGGCAAAGTATAAGCATGATGTCAATAAGAGATTTATTGCACAGCATTATAATACCGAGAGTTTTGACTTTGTGTACATCACTTTGAACTGAAAGGGATAGTTCAAAATGAAAATTTTTATCATCATTTACTCACCCTCAAGTTGTTCCAAACCTGAAGTTTGAACACAAATGAAGATATTTTGAAGAATGTTGGTAACTAGACAGTTAACGATAGCCATTGACTTCCATAGTAGGAAAAAAAATACTATGGAAGTCAATGGTTACCGTCAAAAAATAGTATAAATTAATATTACAAACTGTTTCTTTGCATATATTTTGGATTTATTGTCAGTATTGGCTGGGCTCTCATTTCATATGGGTAGGATACTTTTTACTGGACGACCGTGTTCGTCTGCCACCACCGAAGACCATTTTTGACCCAGGAAAACCCTGTATGCACAGCATGCTCTCCAGTTTTTTGAGTGTCTAGTTAGTTTTCCCGTAACATGTACACAGCCAGCATCTTAATGCTGTCAGAATATGCAGAGAGTCAGCTAAATCTGAATGCACTGAGCGCGCAAGACTACTTCACATTCTGTCACCATCTGTTTCTACTACCGTAACACACCACTGTTCCCTAATGGCATGAACGATACTAAACAGATCTCTGTGTGAGAGTACTTTTAAACACTCTGGAAGCTTGTTTTGGTGATGTGTGCACAGCAGGTGTTCTAAAAGAATGACAAACTGCCTGCGTTAGTGTCTGTGAGATTGTGATTCCTTTGAGGCCTCCTATCAGAAATGCAAAAGAAAAACTGCAGCTCATCCTGCTTGATAAAACAAAACAAAAAAAACCCATCTAATCTCAGTGGATCAAATAAAGTTTCTATCTTTTTCTTCTCTTTAAAGTGTCTTGCAAGAATTTGCATATGAAATAGATGATGTTGGGTAAAACTAACAGGCAGATACTGAAATAGATTAAAGGAGAAGATGGTTTAGATGTGCAGATGTTTGTGAATCTCAGTTTGAAGAGAACTTTTGAAACCTTTTATTTAGATAGTGGATTCCTCTGCGGACATTTATAGCACAAACATTGAAGATGTTCATAGTTTTAAAAAAGAAATGCAAGTAACTCAAAGGATTGTTTTACTGACATTAAGCCAATTTCTTTTTTTCTTACAAATTTATATCCAGTACCCAGTAATACCCAACCTGAATAAATAACTCAATAAATGAATAAAAGGGGGAATTTAAGCTGTATTTTTTTGTATGTGTTAAAGGGATAGTTCACCCAAAATGTCATCATTTACTCACCCTCATGTTGTTTACAAACTACATAACTTACGTTCTTCTGTGGAACACAAAGGGAGAAATTTTGAATATTTCAGTGCTTTTTTGCCCATACAGTAAAAGTCCATTCGGTCTAATGTTGTTTGATCTCCAGTGTTTACAATGATGATGAAATCCTCATTTTTGGGTCAACTGTCCCTTAAAGGGATATTTCCCCGCTGGCAAAATGGGCTTTCAATAAAACTTGTCTGCTCATACAGTAGAAAGGCAAAAAATTTTTTGAAATCGGTGCTACCTGACTAGAGAAAATAGTAGGGATGCACCGATATGATTTTTTGGGGCCGATACCGATACTGATTTTAACAAACAATTATTGGCCGATACCGATATTTGTCACTTCCTCTCTTATTTGAAATTTTGTCATCAAAATAGATAGTATTTTGATCATGTTTTAAATAAGCAAAGTTCAAAAACACCTGCATTAAAATATACTAGCAGGTTTATTGCTGCATCATCAAATAATTTTTAATGAACATGGATTGGATCCATTTAACATTCAGCAGGCCTACATAAAGACAACAGAACAAAGATACATATGAAATAAACAGAGCTTTTTAGGTAGGTTTAATAGTTTTTAGGGACAGAAATAAAGTAAACAAATGTAAAATAACACTGCATATTCTTCACTGTATAAATAATATACACATTAATCCTTTATTGTAACAGACTTTGTGATTAATCTTCTAATTTGTTTTTGTATACATTTTAATATTTTTTGTAAGTTTAAATATGTCCTTTACTAAGGCGGAACTCTTATTTTGATGGGTTTTCTAGTCTGCGGAGTTATACGGGTAATGGAAAGCACGCAGTTCTTCTGAGATATTTTGCAGATTTAAAGTTTGTCAGTTTATTAAGCACCCCCCGAAAAGGCATAAGATCTGTATGTATTTGTTTACTATTAGTTGTAATAAGTGTTTTGAGTAATTCGCTGTATGCTGATGATAATGAAATGGAGAGAGAGAGAGTTTAATGCGCACTTCTTGTGCTCTGTATTGTTTAGCTTTTGTGGTGATTTTTTTGGAGTGAAAACGGACGCAATAAACTTCATAAAACATTAGTACATTAGAATGGTCATCATTCGGATGGTGTCCACTACACTTTTGAAAGTTACAAAAGTTATTTAGTCAAGAATAGTGTGCGATCTTTTGTTATTTGATTAGCATTAAAGTGCAGACAGCAACGCTAGGATTACGCAACAGTTATTATACAGCTCAGTGCCTTCACGGAGTTAATTTATAAACCATTGGTTTGTTATGTCTGCCTTTTTCCTGCTATAGCCAATATGCAGATGGTTATAAATTGAGCAAAAATCGGCGGCCGATACATTGGTGCATCCCTAGAAAATAGAAAAAAAAAAACACTGGTGTCTTCCCTTTTGCCAAATAGGTAGAAAAACTTTAACACCCATAATGCACTGGGCACTAGGCATGTTGCCATCCAAGGCCACTCCCACCAGTCTGCTATGGATACGCTTGACCATAGCAGATCCACCTTGGTTTGGTTACCACCATTTGGTTACCACCTTGCTTTAGTAGGAAATACTTCTTAGCAAACTTTTATTCATAATTGTGTCAATTTGTATTATTTCTGGTTGCAAGAAATCAAAGAGTAAATGTTTAGCGGGAGTAGGTTACTTTTGGTTTCCAGTGGAGGATCCACAACATTGCAGGCAATAGCTAAAGGCTGCAAAGAATAATAAATAAGGAGAGAATGCAGAGG
This sequence comes from Hypophthalmichthys molitrix, assembly GCA_037950675.1. Lineage (NCBI taxonomy): Eukaryota > Metazoa > Chordata > Actinopteri > Cypriniformes > Xenocyprididae > Hypophthalmichthys > Hypophthalmichthys molitrix. Next base: position 33,024,126 of record CM075498.1, on the reverse strand, counting down.
ATAAACTGAAAGAAAGCTGTTGCCATAGTGTTCCATTTTTACCATAATGTTGTTTAAAGAGTATACAAAGTATGATATGATTTTTAGTGATAACCCTACCCTTACAATAACGGTTCTTCTGTTAATAACCCTTTGTTGATCCGACTGTCTGTTGGCAGGGATAAAAAATGTGGAAGTATAATCTGGAGTTTTTACGAAAACCCTGGAGATGTCAAAAGTCTGTTGCTGACAAATAAACGTTAATTTCTTGGTCCAGGTAACACAAATAATGAGTAAACATTGTTCATTTACATATACTGCCGACATTGTAACAATACAAAGCGGGTTGAAAATCTGCAAAGTTACACTTTAAAGCAAGAAATTGAGGTCAGTTTTGATTTCATCTTGACTTTATGACTTTAAATTAAGTGTAAAAGAATAACTAACATTCATTAGATCTTATAAATGATATGATTCTAGACTGAGTGTCTGTCTTTTTGTGATCTGCATATGTTTAGATGTACTTCCTCCATCTGTCCTTGGACATGTCAATCAAGACATCTGTCGTCCTGAGTGTCTGTCTGTTTAAGTCTCACCCTTTTGTCTTCGCTTTATGGTACTCCATCATAGAAACGCCACCATGCCGAGAAACGTGTCGTTATGTGTCCGAATGCTGCTTGGTAATTTGACTGCAGAAGTGGGCGATGTGAACAGTATAAAGGTCAACATGCATTTGTGTACAGGTCGAGGTGAAAGGTCACAGCTGATGAAGCTTTGAGTGCTTGACCTTTGTCGGTAGTGAAAGTGTGAGATGTGATGTTTGCTGGGATTTAGGTTAATGGTCATTGGCTGCTTTGGTTTCAACTGAAATGATTGGTCCTCACTTTGAGCAGGTGGATTCTGGGTAGGAATAGGTTACTTGCATTTACAGTGTGTTCACACTTGTAGTTTGTTTCTCTTGGTACTTTTACAAGGAGACATCGGTTCCAACGCCTGTACCAAACTGTAATGGGCAACGTAGCTCCTATTACAAGAAAAACCAGGAATGCTTGAGCATCATCATGTCCTATTTTTGGTTAATTTAGATGTCTTTGGTCATGTTGCAATCATATTTCAGTCAAACCTTACCAGAGTTTGTTGTCTGGTGCGCACCATGGCAGCGAAATCGCATCAGTTTTCTTTTTTATCGAACCAAACATGCAGTCTGTGAGACTGTCCCAGGCCAGGTTGAATATAGCTCAGATTGAATGAGTCAATGGAAATGGCCAATTGAATTCGGCTCATTATTCAAATGTTAATAGTTAACAGTTTAAGGATGGCTGCTACAATGATATCAATGATAAAACAAAATAAGCAAAATTCTTAAAAGCCAATTGGATTGAAGGACTATTTAAAATCTTTTATAAATATATATATTTCTTTTTTAAGCCCATGTCCAAATATCTTAAGATCATCCTTGCATGTATACAATACTGTATATATAACACATACTATGTTATATGCAAGGAATACTTATTTGGAATTATTGCTATTACTGCTGTGGTTCATTGTACATGAAATGTAGCAAAAGAGGCTCATCAACATGCAGTAGAAACACTGCAGGAGGAACTTCTTCTAGCAGCATGTTAACATCAGTTCTCATCATGACTTCTTGATAAAACACTCTTTCATTAGCCAGTTGGGTAACTATGGCAACCACCCACAGATGTGACTGTGATGTTGTGTATGGATATCCAGTTACATTTCTATCACGACTGCATCATTTTTTGTCTTAAACCTTGGCAAATGTGTCAATTTTATGTCTTTAATGACTGGAAAAAGTTTGAGAATTCTCTAGGAGATAGATATAGTCAAATATTGTGAATATTTACAAAAATATTGCTGACAAAAATATATTTAATACATATATTAATATTTAAACAGTCTATTCATATAATATGCTGTATACAAGTACAATACAGCATAAAACACTACAATGTTATATTCATATGTATTTGTATATGTAATATTTTGTTGTTTTTTATAACAGTAGTAATTTACAATTTATATATTATTATATGAATAGATTGATTTAAATATTAATATATGTATTAAATACTATAACCAGATATTATACATAAATCTTAATAAAAAATCAAACTTTCTAAGATTTTTTTGCCATTTTAATTTTTGTTTGCAGTTTTTTTTCCCTGAGAATTTGTTCTTTGTGTTGGTATTTTAACAAAACCTAGCATTTCTAGGAATCGAAAGGAGAAGCGAAAGGAAATGCTAAAGTGCTAGCTAACAGGATCATGACATCAGCGGTTGGACATTCCTTACAAGTGTTTCTTGAGTTCACACAGTGCCTGCGACAACTCCAGCCCCTCCACCACAGGCTCTATTCTCTTTCAGGATACCCAGGGTGCCTCTGAATCCCTCGTGATTTTGTGTCAGCGCCCCAGAAAGCCCATATGTCCCACCCACCCCCTAACAGCCTGGCAGTGGGGACCTATCCACCCCCCTAACCTCCCGAAAAGCAGATGATGGGGGTCTCCCAAAACAAAGAGCCCTCTCCACAGGGTGAGCCCCCTCATTGTCCACACATACTTGGATTTATTTTACCATCCATTGGCAGAATGAATGGCGAGTGTAGCCTGTGATTCAAAGCTGTTGTTTTTTTAATGAGCTTGTTCACTATTGCCCAACACATGTAGCGTCCGCCACATATCACTCGGCTCTACAGAAGCACAATAAATCTGTTGAAATGTTCAATGTGTTTTTCTCACACTTTGATTGAGTTGTAAAGAGGCAATTAGGTTTAGATGAGCCTGATTTAGTGAGAAAACTTTTATACGAGTCATTTGAGATGCGACTAAACTCTTGTTGGATTGATTTACAGTAATGTTTATCCATTAAAGAATATATATATATATATATATATATATATAAAGTATTAAAATATAAATATTGGAAAAAAACTGACTTTTTTATTTTTAGAAATGCTGCTTGGGCAAATAATTTGAAGTACTTAAAACTAAAACTGGGAAAAAATAAATAAATGAAAATATTAAAAAAAACTCGCATAACAGAATCGCATAACAGAGTGGCTAAAACATAAAATGAAATTAAAATGAAAACAGAAAATATAAACAAACTTTTTTAAAAATATTATACATTCTATAATAGTATATTAATTCTATAATAGCACTAAATGGTTCTACTTTTATTAGTTGTATTTATTTTAAATGAATGGCTCTGTTTGTCAAAATAAATTCTCATATATATAGATTAAAATAATAAAATGAATAAGAATAAAATACAATTAAATTAAATATATTATTTATTTTTATCCAATGTAATTGTCTCGTTAGTAACTTTATTATTTTTATTTTTTTTAGCTTGACTTTAACTACTTTATATTAAGTATAGCTTGCTGCTTTGCAAACTTAAGTTTCACTGTAGCTTTGCCAAAACTACTAAAATCTCTTCAAGCTCTAGTAGATCCCCTCTGTCACAGTTTCAAAACATCTGCTTGAGTAAGAAGCCCTGTGTGTGTTGTATATATTTAAAACATGCTTCATTTTGCAGCCTCCTGGGTTCTTTAGTGTGGGAATGAGGGCAGAAACTTGGGCGATCCCCAGAAACTGAAATTTGGCTTGTAATTTGTGGTTTGGCATCTGTTTTGGCGAGAGCTTGGAGATGGGGAACACCTCGTGTCTCCACACCGCAGCTCATGCCAGCAGTCTGTACCACACACTCCAACACCACAACTGTTGGGGGAAGAAAGGAAAAGAGGTTCTGACCTCTGTGTTTTCAGACCGTCGGGGGCTGCAGAAAGTTGACAAGGGTGTGCTACACAAATGCTGCGCAACAGCAGACAGATCTGAAGTGTGGATCGTCATTAGAGAGTTCAGCCCTTTTCACACTGGACTAATTAATCATCCAGTCAGATTTAACCCATTTTCCTATTTATATTATGATTAACTGTCCATTATTTCACTGTGTTTGCACATGTGATGTCTGGTGACAGTGTGTTTAATTAAATTGGCTCACCTTCTTACAATCAGATAGCCTAATTAGCAATCACCCTGTAAATGACAGACTTTTAAATATTCATAGTAATGCAGTGTATTTACAAAAATAGTTTGTGAGTAAATCTAGATCATGTTTAGTTGTTTTAACTGTGTAGTATACAGTATATACTACTCAAAGTAGTTATACTTGTATGCTTATGTGTTTGTTAAATATCTAGGATTTCGATGTTTTATTTTCTGCTCAGCACATTTCACCTTAAGCTGAACCAATTTGCATCCTTCTAAAGTATGTACTTGTAAGTAAGGCCCCGTTTACACTAGTGCATTTTTGTTTTAAAATGGTGTTTTAAAATGAAAACGATCCTTGTCTACACTAGCATTTCCACACAAACGATCTCCGTCTATACTACACGACTGAAAACACGTCACATGGCCATTCATGCACACTGGGCGTGCATGTACAAGTGTAAATAGTTGCCTCTTGTGCATGTAGGTAACTGCAGTATTAAAAAAAATTGCAGAGTTTAACTGCTAAAAATGACAACAAAGCCAGCAAAGATTGCAGTTCAGTCTCCATGTTTTTGTTTACACGGTCGTCAAGGATACGCAGAGTGAACGTGGGCAGCCACACCATCATTTTCAAAAAGTCTCTATTTTGGTCCGTTTATACTGAAACACAACCCCGCCGTTTTCAAACTAAAACGGGCTCTGCAGCGTTTTCGAAAGTCTCCATTTTCGAGGTTCGAAAATGCCGACGTAGTGTAAACAACAGGCGTAACCGTAGCAAAACTTATGCGTTTTAAAACGAAAACGCACTAGTGTAAATGGGGCCTAAAAGGCAACACTAGTAATACCAGTACTTGTAAGTCAGTACCAATACATCTTATTTGCGTAATACAGAGAAAATATCATATTTAAATGCATTTTTTTCTGTGTAAAACAAAAGAAGATATTTTGAACAATGTCTAAGCAATTAATGTTGTTTTGGACTCCATTGACTTTCATTGTACGGACGAAAATCTTCTAAATTCTGTCTTCTAAGTTCTGGAACCAAAAGATGTTTATGATATTTGGTTCTGTTAACGGTTTTAGACAGTTTGCATTTTGCCAATGCTGACTGGGCAACACACAATAATACAAAGTAATGCTTCATAGACATTGACATAGACAGCACATCATTGTATTGTTTGGCCAGTGTTTTTTGATTTGTGTATAAATGAACCAATGAACCAATTCTTTTCAATGAATCAAACGAAAAGACTTACCAATCAGACTGACAATTGACAAATGACGTGTTGTTTAGTTGAAAATTAGAGACATTAAATTGTGATCAGAAAACTGTTGATTTTAAGTAGGGATGTGCTACAGCGACCGAGTACTCGAGTACTCGACCGTGACAGCGACGATCGATCATGTAAACGATGATCGAAATTTATTTTTTATTTTTTCTCCTGATTGGTTATAGGGTAGCGCCCTGAGCTCCGATTGTTCAGCTTTCCACAGCAAGCGTCAAAAGACGTGAGAAGAGAGAATGGCCTTGAAGTCACATAGTGATGTCTAGTTTCACTTTGACAAGATAGATGAAAATACAGTTCAATGCAAGCTGTGTAGCGCCAAGCTTTTATCTTGTGCTGAAAATATCCTTTAAATTCTATTCATAATTAATTTAGCAATAATCATCAGTGATTTTCATACTGTAAAATAACATTTTGGTTGATCAGAAAGTGCAAATTGAACCCAAAATATTGCTGAAATATTAGCGACACTTTTTAAAGCACAATCGGAGTTACGCTTTCGGTCAAGCTCACGCTTGCATTCGCAAACCTTTTGCAGATGAAAGTTGTAGGCTAACAGTTACATCTGATTAATCTACTATAGGATGCGTTGGGTCGGGATATCAACATTTATTAAGATGCTAAATGCGCTGCATATCAGTGTTTAGTTTCATGCTCAAATGCAATGCCCGATATTGACTGAGTTATTTGAGACGGCCATATTGCTTTTAGATGTTTCTTTAAAAAAAAATAAAAATACTGATGTTAAAATAATGCAGCAGTGCTTTTTTCGTCATATTTATTCAATGGCATAATTTGCATGGCTTCGAAAACGCACAGGCGATTTATGGAATCACTTAATAATGTGTTTAAAATAAAGCACATATCTGCCATAAACATGACATTATAATGTGAACTTTATAGAAATCTACAGTAAATTCTGTCCTTACCCGTGTTTCAGTGCGTAATAGCACGTAACTTAAAGTTCGCTGGCATTTGCATCCTTTTGTGCCGATACAAGTTGTAATGTTACGTCTATATTATGTATCTAAGTTATCTGATTAATATCATAGGATGTGTCATAGAACGGGCTTCAGTTTATTGGCATAAAGTCACTCTTCACCTCCAGCAGCTATTCCTTTTCAGACGCTTCCTTATTAATAACATTGCTGCATCATAATCAATCTAACACTGTTCTAATCACATTTTCATGTTTTCATAGACAGGTTTTCATGTCATATTTTTATTTTTAACATTCATTTTCCTAACAGTCTTCAGATATTTTTATTATCTCCATGACGGCCATGCCCCGCCCCCTGCAACGCCCCGCCCCCCAGAATACTCGAGTTCTCGTTTTTGAAACCTATTGATGATCGAAATGAAAAATTGCCAAAAATGACCATCCCTAATTTTAAGTATACTGTTCATTTATGAGAAATTATTTATATAAATACATATATATATATATATATAAAATATAAAAATATACAGTACTGCGCAAAAGTCTTAGGCCACCATTAGATGTTGTTTTAGCAATGATATAATGACCATATATAATTATTTATCAGTCTCTTTATTGGAATATAACCAGAAAATACAGTAAATTTGTATGCAGTATTAAAAAACTGAAGAAAAAAAATCAGAAAAAAAACAGCATTTATAGGCTAAAGTGGCAAGTATTTAGTGACCCTTACACAATAGCAGGAACCGACTCTCTTAAACCTTAACTGGAAGGCCATGAAAACTTTCAAAATCAGATGAGAAGTTTCTCAGTTTCTCGTTTTGCTTAAAAAAAGACACATTCGTACATATTCCTGTATTTTCTGTTTGTATCGTAATAAAGGGAATGAAAAATAAATATGGATGGTCATTAAAACATTGCCAAAACAGCAAAGCTGGAGGTGGCCGATGACTTTTGCACTGTACTGTATATATTTAAAAAAAAATAATCTGTAATTGTAATTGTTAATGAACTGATTCCGATCTTTAAAGTCACCATGAAATCAAAACTGACAATTCTTATTTTTTATGGAATATTGTTTACTGGCGCAAAGGCAGGACAACCTGTCACTCACATGAGATCGACCAATAGCAAACCACAACCATCTAATCAATTCCTGATGGACACAATCAAGTCTCGCCCTACAGTTTTTCTTGTTCGAAAAGCCTTTTTACTCGTATTTACATCACAATAAGGAAGACTAACGCAATTCACAACTTCTGTTTAATTCCGTTTAATTATTGATGACATATTGAAGCTTCATAGAGCTAAAGATTATATCAGAAAGATAATGTGTTTAGGTGATGCATTTCAGTTCACTTGTTGATGATTGTGAGTTGGTTAATAGTTTTATTGGATAAACGGTGGTCTGCCAGGACCTTTCAGTGGAGGGATGGATGGATGATTGGAGGGAGAGGGTGTAATGGAGGGGTCGTGTGGGGGAGGTAAAGAGGGATTCCCCCATCCACTGCTGACGGAGGACTGCCTATCCAGCTGGTCTCTCCTCCCCACCCCCTTCAGCTGTTTGGTTTGGCTCATGTGAGCACTGGCTGGTGTGTGTTTCAGACCGGAGGCAGCTGCCCTCAGCATGGCACAGCATTAGCGGTGAGAGCTCTGTCTGATTCACTTTCTTTTTCTCTCAATCTCTGGTACCACCATCCACTCCATCACTCTTCTCAACTCTTCTTCACCCTCCTGAATTCAAACCTTCATTTGAACTTCCTTTAGCATGGATCTATCATTCTTCTTTCTCCATCAGACCTTTCCTCACCTCCTCTAAACCTCTCTCTGTGATGGATGCTGCTCTCCTGCTCTGTTGGATTGTAAATGGAATCCGTGTATCTGGACCGCCGGCAGGTGAAGTGAGGAAGATAAAGGGTAGAGGAAGATGAGTGTGATGCTGTGGCGCTGGAATCAAAACAATCACAGCATGAAACTGGTAAAATACTTCCTTTGGTTGTGGGCTTGAGTAGCTGTTGGGTAGACTTTTGATTTCCTTTTATTGAAGTTTCGATCTAAACTTTTTGTTGCACCAGAAAATCATTATTATATATATATATACACACACATATATTTATATTTATTTATGTTGCTCTTTTTTATGTGTATATATACATGTGTGTATATATACAAGTGTATTTATATATATATATGAAAAAAAATAAAAAAGAGCAATATAAATAATAATAATAATAATAATGATAATAATAATGGTAAAAATAAAACATGTTAAAAGTTTAGTAAACTGTCACTTGCACTTGACGCACTGCTTATAACAATATTTTTATTTTATTATTTTATTTATATATTTATTTTATTATTAATTTTTGCAATATTGTATTAATATGTTTATGTTGTTGTTTAGTTATTTGAATCTTTCAATCTGACCCTTTGCAAACCGTGCATTTCATATGCAAACATTGTGCTTGGGTTGAAAAAGCGTTTTGCCATTTTTGCATGTTTTGCATATTTCCAGTGACTTAATATACTTGTTGTAGGTCTTTGTTTTTGTAAAATATTTCTTTGCTTCTGGTCATATTTTGTCTCACCAGATTTAACCAGGTTTTTTGATGTTTTACCATGTCTTTAATGTATTTGGGATTCATGACTTTATATTAAACTCTTGTTTGTTGTTGCATATCATGTTTTCATTACCAGAAAACCTAGACTGCAAGGTTTTGCTTATTTTGGATTTCAGACTTGTTCAGAATCACATTAATGCATAAGTCTCTTGTTTGTTGTTGGTTATGATGCAGGGTTTTCATTTTTATGTGCTATGATACAGTGTTTACGTTAGACTATCTGACAGGTAATAATAAGGCAACAGTTCAGCTTATGAAGAAAACAGTTTTATTTCTGAAAACACCCTTCATATTTCCTCTTTATGAACCCTTTTTTCCCTGCACACCCAACGCAGTCTTTTCTCTAGCTTGAGTCCTGGTCTTATCCTCTGCACGTCAAAGCCACAAAGGCAGGCCTCCTTATTGCTTGTCTGGAGATGAGGTGATAAGGGGAGCTGTTTAATTATGTATTACATGTGGAGCCCAGCACAAGTAGCAGTGCACTGAATATGTTTAAGGTCAGATGTGTGTGAGAGAAGGAAGGGAGGCAATGGAAGCTGAAACGTGTCAGTGTGACCCGATAATATCAGCAGCGAATATTGCAGTGACACCACAAAATGAAAGAATCAAAGCACTTCGCATTCGTTCATTAGCTTCATCATTGGACGTTTAAATATCATGGTCTGTGTGGCTTTTCAAACCCAAAGGAGAGTGAGATACACATCTCGGCTACTTTTAATTAGTGATGTCCAATCTAATTCAGACTTCATTTCATATACTCTGCGGTATGTTCCATTTGTGCAAATTAAAATGACCACACCAAAGACTTTCACTTTAGTTATTTAACCGCTTCATTGTTTATTGATTTTTAAGACCTTATGAACTATTATGTGAATTGCAATATGGGAGATTTTTTAAAAAGAGCACCTGATTTACTATCGACATTGACCTCAGAGGGCAGAGATTCCTAAATCAGCTCTGTTTTTTCTTTCACTTTTCTCTCATCTTTCCTATAACTGCTAATTTTTACAGTATTATTATTTCAACATTTATTTATTTACATTTGCCAGACACTTTTATCCAAAGCCTTTTTTATGTATTTTTCTTGGGAATCGAACCATGACCTTGGGCCAGTTCAACACCAATATCAAACACAGCCTTTTTCAATTACTGTTTGAGGCTTTTTGCCACTTTGAGAATGAACCGGAAGGATACTAAACAATAATTTTTACATGATAATCCATGGTAATTTCATAGGTTTTAGGATATGGTATATGCCATAATGTTTTTAGACATGCTATCATTGCATTCTGGAGTACTAGTGTATGTAAATACCATGGCAAGTACCATAGTAGTGCTATTTGATACCATTATTGTACCATGGTACCACCACAGTAATATTTTTAGAAGTGTACTGTGATGTTATCAATATACAATGATGAAATCAGTTGGTAAATACTATGGTACTTGCATATATACCATGGTACTAAAATTTGTGTACCATGCTATTTATGTTACTTAATCCATAGTACGAATATCATAGTAGTTCTATGGTACTCGTCCATCCCACCCAAAAAAAACAAAAACAAAACATGGTACTTTTTAGTAAGTGACCACTGTACCATGGTACTTTTAATAGTGACATGCAGGGCTTGACATTAACACCCGCCAAATGCAGGTGGATTTCAGCAGTGTGTAACACAGTCACTCCTACTAGCCACTTTGAATTTTATATATAATATATACATTTTTCAATTGTAGTCTTTTAAAAAGGCATCTGAAATAATGAACTAAGTGCAATATAGTGTTGTCAAAAATATAGATTTTTCGATACATATCGATACTGAAATATCTGAAACACTTCCAATGCGCTTTCTCTCTCTCTATCATCTCTCCGACAGCGAGTTGGCACACAAACCCGCCTCCCCTCACTCACTTGTTTCATTTGCTCCGGATGAATATTGTTGGTGTTACAGGACTTGAATTTCAGTGTGGGATTAAGCATATTGCACGTAATTTTACTCTTTCCCACAGATTTCATGCTCACACCTAAAGTATGCACACATAAAGCCACCTCTCAGTACTAAAATAAGTTCTTTTTGCTGTTTATTGTGCTTAAACAGTCAAATCCAAAAAAAATAATGTCAAAATGCCGGTATTTTGTATTGAGTAGTATTCACGTAAGCACAGTCAGTTGTGTTTTAAGTGAACGTAAACAGTTGAGAAAGGAAACGCATGTGTAGCAGTATAATGGATCCGTGCGTCAGGTCTTAAAGTGACAGCAGCCTAATAAACCTGCTGCCAAATAATGAGATAATATTAAAAATATCTATATGGCAGTTTCTCCTCATGGTATCGATGCCAAAATTGTGGCTAGTAACTTTGGAAAACCAAAGTGAGCGAAAAAGTTAATGTCAAGCCCTGGTCACATGACGTTCAGGTAAACAAATACAATATTTTAATATACAATTTATCTTTTAGCCTAAATTTAGCATGTTTACTTTTAGCAAGTGTTTTATTTAGATTTTTATTTTAAAATGATTTATTCTAATTTTACATTTTTATGATTTAATTAATTATTAGCTTTTCATCATCTCACTAGCCCACTGAAGTTCCCTTACAGTCCCCAGTTTGGAAAACCCTGTTGTAAGGGAACTGGATCAGGACATGATGTAATCTGGATTTGAATCTTTTTTTCCCACCTGAGAACCACAGATCATCTGAACCACATGCTAACTGCTGAGCTACTCTGACGTGTCTTTTTATCTGCCTGTAAACTGCTCTACCTGAACTAATATTCTATCAATACACTGGTATAATGGAAGTTATGAAGAGGTTATAGTACTCTGAGAGGTTATATTACATTGTGTTTAGAGTTGAAGCAAAAGTCTACAAATGTTATTATTCATATTTCAGCAGAGCAGGAGGGAACGTTCTGTCAGATCACTTATTCATACAGCACAGGCTGAGCAGACAGCTGTCTGGTGGTTGAAGGTGAGGAGTAGTTAATGTTGTTTAGTGTCCTGCTGAGAAGACAGACCCACATCAACCCGTCTGTTCGAGCTGACGGTCCTTCAGTACAGCCTGGATGCGTCTCGTAGCCCCGTTCCTGCAGATGGCAGATTGTGTGAATATGTTGAAACTAAAAATGAACTGTTTATTTTGAGAACCACAGCTCGAGTGTCATCAAGTGGTGCGTTCTGGTTTTGCACAGATGGCGATGTACTTTCTGAGCCCTCATTGGAGAAACGTGTCAAGTTCTTGATCTTGAAAGCAGCACTTGTGCGAACGCTGAAACATTTCCTGCTTTCTGTTTGGTCTGAATGTGGCTCTTAATCCTGACTGAACTCTCTCAGTCCCAGAGGTCGCGTTTGGCGGTGCTCACATGAATCTAATTCTCGCGCTTTCATCTCTAAACCACAGACATCTCAGCAGTCAAAAGCTGCTCTTGGAGCTTGTCATGTTAGCACAAGGCCAAAGCCACTTGAAGTGCTTGTGGTGCTCAGAAAGACACTCAAGCAAAATGTGTGTGGACTCTACTTGTGTTTCTAATTTTAACTTAATTTTTTATTTTATTATTATAATAAATTAATCATTTATTTCAACATTTATATATGCCATAATTTACTCACACTCATGTCGTTCCAAACATGTATGAGTTTCTTTCTTCTGCTGAACACAAAAGATATTTTAAAGAATGTTGGCAGCCAGACAGTTGATGGTAGTCATTGACTTCCATAGTAGTTTTTTTTTTTTTTTTTTCCTACTATGGAAGTCAGTGGCTACCATCAGCTTTCTGGTTACCAACATTCTTCAAAATGTCTTTTTTTTATTCAGCAGAAGAAAGAGAAGAAAGGAACTCATACAGGTTTGGAGCGACATGAAGGTGTAAATTAAGGAGTAATTGATGACAGAATTTTTTGGAGTGAAATTTCCTTTTAACAATACTGAAATGATCTGCTATTAAGTGAAAAAAGTTGGAATATATAGGCGCATTATAACTAAAATGGAATATATGTTGCATTATAACTAAAATAATGCAACATAACCATACAGAATAGAAATGCAATTGAATCATTCATATGTAAATACAAGCTAGAACATTAAGAAATTGGAGTTATCAAGTAGGAATATCTCACATTCAGTTTTGGATGGAGTTTAGGTTAATTTTAGCGAATAAGAATATTCAGGTGGTTTGTTTTAATGCATTTGATTCATTTCCTGTGGGGCATTTTTAGTCATGTTTTTTGTAGTGTAATGATTCTGAATCAGTGTATAAATAATAACAATATATTATTTACTGTATGAAATATAGATAATCATTTTTGAGATGAATAGTTGATGAGAAAGTGTTTTATTAAGTGCTCTTCAAGAAATATTGTTAAATCTTTTCCGTAATCTAGTGCTAAATTAGCACTAGAGGATGTAAAAATAGTTCCCACAGTTAAATATCCAACATTAGCCGATACAAACATGATTGTTTTGCTGAAATAATGTGACTTGCACCCCTAAAAAGAATTGTTCAAAGTATTTGTGTGGGAATCACACATCACTAGTGTAAATTAAGGTTCCCATCCAGCTTGTATGACTGTGCTAACAATCTATTAAATGTCATTTTTAAAACACTAATATGATACTTTATGTTGCCTAGCAGAACTTGGCACACTTTAAATTAGTAGAGTGTCTGTTAAAGGGCAGCTTTTATTTCTGCCATCTCTCTGACTGAGAGGCATGTCTTTTTCCTCCGTCATCTTCATGCTTTTGTGTGGTAACTGTCTAAAATGGCCCATTCTCCTCCAGGAATTGAGGTTTCCTTTCCCTGATGGGTGAGAGGACGGCTAATTTAACTATGCCGAAATCTGATCACAGGATGAGGGAAAACACTTAAAAGCAGGGCACTTTTAGGTCACGCAGGGAGTATAATTACGGTTTCAGGGTCACGGCATAGATGCAGGGAGCGGGGCATGAGAAAACTAAGGACAGACCTTTTGCAGCATTTACAAAAGCATCCAGTGTGTGTGACTAAATTTGATGAAATACGTCTTTTTGAGTTGTCATGTGGGTAAATGGACTGTGCTTCTTTGTCTTGGGTGCTCAGATTATAATAGTGTGTGTTTCTTTATTTTCCCTGTCTGTCTGAATGAGAAGCTTTAATTGTGCAGTTTCTTTCTGATCAGTTACGGGGAAAAAGATCTGTAATCATGGCCGTATCCTATAGTGTCATCCTATCTGTTTGACCCTGTGTGTTTCTTATAACTGTCAATATATGATTATTTTGGTCTATTTCACATTCTCTTGTTTTAATCACACAACTATTTTGAATAATATGCACTTCTGAATAATCTAGCAGATTTTCAAGAGGACCTATTATGTTCTTTTGCAAAGTCATGATTTTTTTGGGGGGTCTACTAGAATAAGTTTTCAATGTTCAGAAATCATTATTTTCACATATTTTACATTGTTGCAGCACCTCTCTTCCCAGTCTGTTAGTAACACTGTTTAGTTCCTTTAAGTCTAGTCTCTATAAAGCCCCTCCTTCTAAAAAAGCACATTGTGCTCTGATTGGTCGACTGGACCAGCGAGTTTCAACACACTAACTCAACCAAAGACTATAGATATAGAAAGACGGTTCACTCCTATTAGTTATGATTGGGAGAAACTGCAACGCGCAGTATGGTGGAATACATCCCGCCTTCTAAGTAAAAGAGCCAATCGCTGATCGATAAAGTGAGTGCGTCATTGCAGCTGAGGTTAGAAGATCCGGTTCCCATAGAAACCTGAGACTCGTTCTCAGGACTGCACGTGCACATTGGCTCATCTAGCCTGAAAAAATAAGCTTTTTTAACAGAATTTGAGTATAAGACACAACATTTATGGGACAGTTAATGTCAGATTTTGTTGCTGATTTGAAAAAGGTTATTTAATTGTGAGTTCACCAAGCAGTTTTTGAGATTTCAGGATTCTCCCATAGCTGCCCGGAGGAGTTACAAATATGGCCACCGAGTGAACAGACTTTCATTGAAAGGGACTTTGACTCAACTCAACCAGGTCAGGTGACTTTGTAACTTTGCAGACCTTTTTCATGCTCAAACAGCAACATTATGCAACATTACAAAGGAAGTTTTAAAGTGTAAAAAAACATTTAGGACCCCATTAACACAACTCTAATAAGCAGTACAAAGGCAAAGAGGTGGATATTATTTTCCCATAGAACATCTCTCCTGAGCGGTTTTCCATCTGTCTTGGGTAATAGATCTATTCAGCCTAGTAACAATGACTGTCCTAGTTATGGATAAAGCCTAACATTGCTTTGTACTTTAACGGCTTTATAAAGAACTGACACACAACAACAACGTGTGATTAATATGTGGCATCAAACCTCTGACCACAATGTAATACAAAATCCACTTGTGAAAGCTATTTTTTAATTTAATTTAATTTAATTTACTAACATGTTTTTTTTTCTTTTTGTCCATTTTTATTGCTTTTTTTGCCTTTATTGTGCAGTACAGTAGAGAACTGACAATCTATATTTTTATTTATTCTGATTAAAGTAAGCATTTCCACTTCAAATGATGTATTTAATGCGTGCGCCAAATGAAAGGGGGCGCTCTCTGTTACCATGACGTCATAATTGATTACACACTCCACCTCAGCTTGACTCCCCTTGACCTCAAGAATCAATCACTGCTCATTCACTTTCACTACTGTCCACACCTTACCTTCATGAACCACAGGGCTCTTTATGTGTCCTCCAATCCACTGGGCAGCTCTCAGGAACGCAGTTCATTATTTCACCATATATCTTGAATTATTACATAGAATACATGTATTTTAGTAGAACTGATAAGTAACTTAATCATGTTTGTGGTCTGGCCAAAATGTCCTGAAACTATTCGTCACAGAATTTGTCAATGGCACATGGAAAGAAAAAAAAAGTTTGGCGTCATTAAGATGATTTGATGTTTTTAAAAGAAGTCTCTTGTGCATTTGTAAAATGACAAAATGGATTGTTCCCTTAATGTTTTTGCTAACCTTTGCAAAAACAAGAAGAAAAAAAAAACATTTTGAAAACAATTAAAAAACTGGATGTTTTGAACATTCTGGAGAAAAAACTTAATTACTGTAGCAAATGTTCTTAGAACATATTTTTATTAGCTGGGTTACTGATCCCAAAATTTTGAACGATTGTGTGTATTTAATTTTATTTAAGAAAAGATCAATGATATATAGAAGGATTTCAGATAGATAGTTCTTGATGAAATTGCAAGGTATGTTGGTACATCAGCAAGTGGAGCCTCTTGACTGCAAGATAATGAACAATAAGGTCAAGTTGGAATGACCCAGAAAGCTCAGCTGAAGGAAAGAATACATTTGCTTTAGAAATTGAATTTGTAGGCCGGTTAGAGTAGAGTAGCATAAATAAATGAAGCATCTGTGATCTGTGTGTCTGGCCGTGTGCGTTATTAGATTAGAGCTCTAATCAAGACACTCCAGAGGAGAATTACTCACTTTACGCCACTGCTGCACCAGATCAGAACCAGACTGACACAACACAGATGGCACGAGAGAAGAGTGGCTCAACTTCGTATTTTAATATAGGGTGAAAGGGATTTTGTGCGAGATCATATCTACTCAATGCTGTTCTTAAAGGCTTAGTTCACCCAAAAATGAAAATTCTGTCATTTACTCGCCCTCATGTCATTCCAAACCTGTAAGACTTTTGTGCATCTTCAGATCACAAATGAAGAGATGCTGAGAGATTTCTGTTTCTCCACTGACAGCTACGCAACTGACACTTTGACTCTTCAGAAAGTTCACAGAGAGATCGTAAAACTAATCCATATGAATTGAACAATTCCGTCTACATTTTCTGAAGGGATTCGATCACTTTATATGATGAACATTCATCAGCTCACACATCAGTTGTAAATGGAAGCTCAAGCATGTTTGCTTGACGTGCGAGAACCAATGAACTTCATACTTGTGTGTTACACAACACATTTGAGCTTCCACAACCAATGAGGTTCATTCTAGTGTGTTACGCAGCACATTTGATCTTCCACAAGAACCAATGAGGTTCATTCTTGTTACGCAACACATTTGAGCTTCCGCAAGAACCAATGAGGTTCATTCTAGTGTGTTACGCAGCACGTTTGAGCTTCTGCAAGAACCCAATTAGGTTCATTCTTGTGTGTTACACGGCACGTTTGAGCTTCCACAAGAACCAGTGAGTATCGTTCTACTGTTACGCAGCATGTTTGATCTTCCACAAGAACCAATGAGGTTTGTTCTAGTGTGTTACGCATAACGTTTGAGCTTCCGCAAGAACCAATGAGGTTTGTTCTTGCACGTCAAAGTACGGTTGAGCTTCTGATCAATGTTTATATGTGAATAAATTCAGTTTTATCAAATAAACAGCTCAATTCATTTGGATTAGTTTTACAATCTCTTTATGAACTTTTTGAAGCATCAAACTGGTAGTTGCGTGGGCTGTCAGTGAAGGGAAAGAAATGTCTCAGATTTCATTAAAAATACATTGTGTTCTGAAGATTAACGAAAATCTTTCAGGTTTGGAAAGACATGAGGTTGCGTAATTGATTACATAATTTTAATTTTTGGATTTAAGATGAAGATCAACATTTATGAATGTGAGAATGTGTTGCTGGTCAACACATATTTAGTGAGTGTGTTTGTGTAAAGTTTGCAGGTTTTGATACAAAGGTCTTGTATGATCTAGCACTTGTCTTGATCTTTGCCTTTGAATCTTGTTGAGCGTTATGTTTGGTTTTGAGGGGGGATGTGGTGCAGAGGGGGGTTGTGGACCATCCGTCACCCTTCTCACCACCCTAACACACATTCTTGGTTGTTGTCACCACCTCTCGAATAGCCACCAGACCTCCCACATACTCTGTTTTTCTCTGTGCATGTGGAGCTGATGTGCATGTGTGTTTGCATATGTTTGTGTTCAGATACATTCTGTATGGGTGTGTGAAAAAGACTTGACAACAGTAAACCTTTAGAGACAAGCATCAGCTGTGTTTTTAGTGACTGAAGCAGAAAAAGAAGCATTAATTTTGGCTACCATAGCTATGTTTCCATCCAAAGGTGTGTTCATACTAAATTTCAACTGGAATTGTTTTCTTTTGAAGCACTAAAACTCTGAGATGTCTCTGCCTTAGCATTTGACACTAAGTGTGACACGTAAAGAGAGGTATATCTTAAGCAAGAGTTTCTCAACGATGCTCCAGAATGCATTTCACAGCTAAAATTACCCACAAACCCACCCACACACACACACACACACACACACACACACACACATCGCTGACTTGATTACAGTCGTGAATGTCAGCAGGACGTCTCTGGGCTTTAGTGTTTATGAGCGCACTTCACCTGTGAAGGCATAATGGTTCTGAACGTGAGGATGTACATCCCAGAGAGACGCCACAGCAGGTCGTCCTGTGATCACTACAAAGCGGTAAGACCTCACTGCTGTGGAGAGCAGGCCATTCCCGCTGAAATCTGTAGGCAGTCAGCAGGAGGTATATTTACTCTCATGCAGCAGGTAGATACTGTCCAGACTTACTGCGCAATTTACTGCAAGCTGAGCTGAAGGTCTTTTAAGATGTTTGTGGTTGATTGAGGTTAAGATTAGCTTTAATTTTAGGAATAGAGGTTGCACCTAAAGTTAATACATTTCAGCCAGGTCAGTGGAATATAAAAAGCACAAAGTATTCACTTAGACTGGTCTAAGTTCTATATCATTTCAATGGTATAATATTTACTTAAATATAGTAAGTCTTTCTGGTGTCATTGATATGTTATTCAAAAGAAAAACAAATAATTGTCTTTAACATCAAGTAAATCCTCCAGTTCAACTACCTGATAGGATTGAATCAACAAGAAAATATTGGATTTAACAGATGAAAGCTAATTCAGCTAATTTATTTATTGATTTTTTTAAATGCTGTTTCTAAAATGTTTTAAAATATGAAAGATTTTGCTGAACAGCGTACACTACCATTCAAAAGTTTAGGGTTAAATAAGATAAAAAAAAAAACATTTGTTTATTATTTATTTTATTTAGTTTAGTTTATGCTCACCAAATGCATTTACATTTTTACAATTTAAAATAACTTTTTACTATTTTATATTTTATTGTAATATATTCTTGTGATGCAAAGCTGAATTTTCAGCATCATTACTCCTGTCTTCAGTGTCATCCTTCAGAAATCATTCCAATATGCTGATTTGCTGCTCAAGAAACATTTATTATTAATGTCAGTGTTGTTGTGCTGCTTAATATGTTTGTGTAAACTGTGATGAATTTTTGACAGAATTCTTTGAACGTTCGCAAGAACAGCATTTAGTATTTGAAATAGAAATCTTAAATGTCATTTTAATAAATGTATACTCATCCTTGCTGAATATATTTTTTAAATAATGAAATAAAATCTTTTGAATTGTAGTGTCCACAAGTTAAACTAGTAGCAAACCATACAGCCAGGATCATTATTGAAATGCATGCTGGTCTAAGCAGTGCGGTTATCTGACCTAACATTCACCTCAGTAAATGATCTATCATAATTACTTTAAAGTAGCGTATTATTTAAAGGCCTCTCTCGTGAACCTGAATGTAAGCTCTGTAGCTTCTGCCCTTCGTGCCTGCGGGAACAATTCTGTGTCTGTGACTAACACAGGCCGCCCTGTTATTAGTGTTTGACATGAGAGCCTTTGTAGTTGAACAGAGTTCTACCTCCCCGCTTTGAGTCCAAGTGACAGCTGTTGGTAAATTGTTGAAAACTTACCACACTCAGGAACCCCCGTTTGATATTCCCATCTTACTCACACAGGTAGTTAAACACACTCATCAGCAAATGCGTGCGAGAGCCACCTGTTCGCCTGCACCAGAGTTATTCTGTGATAAACCACCCCTCAGGCATGTCTGAACTCGGTGAACAGCTCATACTCGGGTCAACGGTAGACTGGACAAAGCAACAGCCTTAAAAGAGTGCAGAAATAATAGATTCTAGTTTGATGTGCACACAACAAAGCAGGATTTGTGTGGGGAAGATTTTCTAAGTGGTGCTTTTGTGTGTGTGTGTGTCTGTGTGGGATTGACTCAGTATTCTTACATCAGTGGGACTGAAGTGTCCTGCCTCAGTGACTCAGGTCAGTCTATTTCACAGCATGAATGCCATCATAAGTGCTGATTCAGATGGCATACAGTATGTGGAGGTTTCTTAGTAATCGAGAATGACTTTCACTATAGATGAAAATGCATACTTTCGATTTTTAATTTTTTAATTAAAAAGTCTCTTCTGCTCACCAAGGCTGCATTTATTTGAGAAAAAAAAAACTGTTTTCTTTTTCAATATATTTTAAAATGTATTTTATGTAAATAAATGTAAATTCAGAAATCATTCTAATATGCTGATTTGCCGCTTTAGAAACATTTGTTAATATTGTCAGTTAAAAGTCGTGCTGCTTCATATTTTTGTGGAAACCATATTCTTTTTCAGGATTCTCTGATGAATGTTGAAAATAACAGCATCAAGATGAAATAGAAACATTTTTTTTTAACATTCATCCTTGTTAAATAAAAGTATTAATTTCTTTATAAATAAATCTTACTGCCCACAAACCTTTGACTGATTGTGCATGTTCAAAATCATTTTTACACATTAATTTCTTTAACTTTAACTTTTACTTCAAATCATGATGAAGATTCCAGTCATATCAGTGGCTAAGAAAAGGTGTTTAATAATAAGATTTCAGTTGTGAAATAAATTAATAATTTGTAAGAAATATGCTTGAGAACAAATACAATGGAATCGGGAACCAAACACTTTTGATGTGATTATGAATTGCATGCCAAGATCCACTTTCCTTTCAGCCAGTGAAACATCAAAAATTATTAGTGGTTCAACGGATCACAAAACTCCCGGTTCGGATCATATCACGGTTATTAAGTCACGGATCGGATCATTTTTCGGATCAGCACAAAAAAAAAAAAAAAAAAAAAATTGGGTCGGATGTACAGAAATGTAATAATTAAATATCAAATGACACTGTTCACTGTATATATTTAATATAGATTAATCTTTGTTAAAGCTGTGTTTTGTTGTTTGATTTACATGACAGACAACAGCAGGTATTTATAGGTTGCTGTCACTTTAAGAGTAAGACTCCATGCACGCACACATCCGATAGATACACGTCCGAATTCTCACCTCGTTCACTTAAGACATAACCGAATGTGTTTACGAGAATACTTGCCGAGAGGGGTATTTTGACTGACATAATGCGTGTATGTGTCCATCCAAGTGCATTGAGGACGCGAAAGAGAAATCCATTTGGAGTTCGCGAGCTATCCGAAACGCACCTCTCTCTATGTGTGCGCGCGCGAGCCTTGTATGAATGTGCGTCTGTGCGCACCGATAACAGCGATAGCCTACCGAATGAAATCCTCTTTTGCCTCTTCTAGCGCTGGAATGCGTAAACTAGCAATACAAAACACGTGCAAATGATAACTGTTTACTGGTGAAACTTGCAGTTGATCCGCGAATCACATGCGTGCCGAACCTTGGGGCTTGGTCCGTACGGATCACGGATCAACATCCGTTTAACCACTAAAAATTATACTGCAGCTTTAAGACATTTTGATACAAATGTTAACATAGTCTTAATGCCATAAAGGAATAATTATCAGATGAACTAGATTCAATACTGGTACTCATTTCTTTTGACATGAAAAGCTTGTTTACATGGTGGTGACCTGGTTCAGTCTGACAGACAAGTGTCATCTGTAATTTCCTCAGCATTACTTCTCTTTTGTTGCTTGGAGGCAAGTTTACCCTTACCTTCACTTCACTGTCTTCACCTCACCTTTAATTACATCTGATTCACTTAGCCCACAAAACTTCAAAGTGTGAGCTAGATATGTACATTGACTTTGGTCATTGCTCCCCGTGATTATATGGGCTTTGCGTGCTGTTTTAAGCACGAGCGATTCGAGGGAGAGTGTGTTTATTTTGATGGTAAAGAGACTAAGGGTGCACCTGTTATTTCCCATCTAAAGCTGATTCCTCACATGAGTAACACTGCAGTAATACCACCAGTCTTTATTTACTCATGAAACACACCACACAAGCTCTTCATCCCCTTGTGGGAATGTGTTTGACTACTTCCAGGCCTTTGATTGTTTGGAAAGCCTGCACCACATCTAACAATAAAACAATTCCCTGAAACATTTAAGTAGCCTACTGTAAATTGTTTATGTGATGTTATATTATTAGCTCATTGAAAATATTGGTGTTGATGTGTTATTTACACACATAAAAGAACATGTAAACAAAAAAAAACAACAACTAAAGACGTGTTACATGTAAGCTTTCCCTTTATTTTCCCCACAAAAATTATGATTTGGGCACTGTTTTCCGCTTTGCCTAACTTGTGACGGGACGCGGGAATGTTTTTGGACAGCAAACAACACATGACTCCTTTCAAACCCATTCAGAGGTTTAATTTAAGCTCCCTCGGGGTCTCCCTCCTCCTGCCTCAGTGAAGGGGCTTTTCTGTGATGTCAGACGGGAGAATTCGAGCATTATTAGTGCTGAATAACTTGAATAAGGCACAATGGAGTTGATTTGAATAGAGCGCGGAGCCGGAGAGACGCTGCGCTCAGTCTTCGCGGAGTCCCGGTTACGTGTATGTCGTGAATACAAGTTGTTTGAAACTTTTTTTGATGGATGGATTTATAAGCGAGGTTTCTTCTCTCTTGTTTTGACAGATCTACACGGACTGGGCGAATCACTACTTGGCCAAATCGGGACACAAGCGTCTGATTAAAGACCTGCAGCAGGATGTAAGCGATGGCGTGCTGCTGGCTGAGATCATCCAGGTTATCGGTGAGCGATTCACTCTCTCTCACAGGCAAAAATAACTGATCAAAGATTTTCTGTGCAAGATGTACATATATTGCATAAAATATTTTAGTAAGTATATAAAATACTATAATTAATATAATTTACTCACTAATAATTAGCCTACTTTTTAAAATGATTTTTAGTCCTATTTATTTATTTATTTAGGCCCATTTATTTATTGTAAATTCGATCTAGATGAGATATAATAGGCTTTGTTACATAGTCTAATTATTAAAAATAAATACATCACAGAGTATTATAAATAAATAATATGTGACATTCTGTATGTTTATGCATTTATATTTAAACAGTACTCTCAAGTTTAAAGCATGCATTCATTAGACCAAAAATATTGGATTTATTAAACTATATTAGGAATACATTATAAACTATTATAAAGGATGATCGTTTGCTTCTTTTATTTATTTATTTTGATCGCATTGTGCTCAGTGTATCGATTTATTAGACTAAAATTAGATAATATTGGATTAATATTACATGATAAAATTATTTAAAAAAAATCACAGAGTAATATTAATACATAATTTGTGACGTATTATATATTTATGCATTTATATTTAAGCAGTCCTCTTGAATCCAAAACATGCATTTTTCACTAACATTTAATTTATTGAATTATATTTGAAATACATTTCAAACTGTTATTTATTAGCAATGAATGAGCAATGCTTTATCGTTCAGTCACTAATAATTTAAGTTTGTTAAATCTGTCATGGCAGACTATTAATTACTGCAGTAGATCTACCCAGTTGTAATAGGAGTTTTTAAAGCTTTAATACCATTTACATACTTCCTAGTGCTCAAACTTATCCCTCAGTTCTTCCCATAGACATACAAAAATAGAGTTTTTTATTTACCTCTGTCCTCCAAAAATGTTTTGTAAGAACCGGAAAGCATTTGGTTACTTAACAGCAGAAAGTACAGTGTTCTGGGCTAAAGCTGTGTTATATGACACATCATTGTGGTCATCCCACTTTGTCCTCTTATGTTTTCTATAATAGGGAATATGACACACTGGCCAATTGAAGCTGAAACCCGACCTGTCCAGTCTGACAGACACAAATGCTGCAGGCAACCAATCACATGCTTCACATATTTATCTTTTTTTTTAATAAAGGGAGCTGATGGCTTTTGGCCAAAAGTTTCAAAAGGAAATTTTAAAATAAGAAAATGTCTGGTGACATTAAAGATACAAGATACGCCAATTTAATTTGTAAAGTATTTGGATATTTAAAATATATAGAATCATCAGATGTCATTAACATTAATATCATTAATATACATATATATATATATATATATACACACACATACACTACCAGTCAAACGTTTGGACACGGTAAGATTTTTAATGTTTTTAAAAGAAGTTTCATCTGCTCACCAAGGCTGCATTTATTTAATTAAAAATACAGTAAAAACAGTAATATTGTGAAATATTATTACAATTTAAAATAACTCTTTTCTGTTTGAATATATTTTATAAAGTAATTTATTACTTCAGTTACTTCATTACTTCAGTCTTCAGTGTCACATGATCCTTCAGAAATCATTCTAATATGCTGATTTGCTGTTCAAGAAACAGTTATGATTATTATCAATGTTGAAAACAGTTGTGTATTTTTTTTTTTTCAGGATTCCTTGATGAATAGAAAGTTCAAAAGAACAGCATTTATCTGAAATACAAAGCTTTTGTAACATTATACACTACCGTTCAAAAGTTTGGGGTCAGTAAGAATTTTTATTTTAATTTTTTTGAAAAGAAATGAAAGAAATTAATACTTTTATTCAGCAAGGATGCATTAAATCGATCAAAAGTGACAGTAAAGACATTTATAATGTTACAAAAGATTATATTTCAAATAAATGCTGTTCTTTTGAACTTTCTATTCATCAAAGAATCCTGAAAAAAATATTGTACACAAATATTTTGTACAATTGTACACAATAAATGTTTCTTGAGCAGCAAATCAGCATATTAGAATGATTTCTGAAGGATCATGTGACACTGAAGACTGGAGTAATGATGCTGAAAATTCAGCTTTGATCACAGGAATAAATTACTTTATAAAATATATTCAAACAGAAAACAGTTATTTTAAATTGTAATAATATTTCACAATATTACTGTTTTTACTGTATTTTTAATTAAATAAATGCAGCCTTGGTGAGCAGACGAAACTTCTTTTAAAAACATTAAAAATCTTACCATGTCCAAATTTTTGACTGTTAGTGTATATATAATTACATATGATACATATAGAGTGTATACATGTATGTATGTAAATAGTGATTAAATTACAAATTATTTAGAATACATGGCAACTGTGATGTTTATTTGATGTTATATATTATTTTTATTTCAAATAGTCACATTGAAGCCAAGTAAAAAATACCATGGTATTGACATGTTACTTCAAAGAATATCATGGTATATGTAAAAAAAAAAAAAAAAAAAAAAAATGTTTTAAAGAAATTTAGAGGTCTAGAATTTGTTTGCAGATGCCACCTTGATATTTTTTATATCGAATTTTGATATCTCATGCGATGAAATTAATGCATTCTTATTTGTGGCTTAAGTATTTTATATAAAATAATAATTAAAGCTGCAGTCCAGAACTTTTTTTGATTAAAAATGATCCAAAATCAATTTTGAGGAAGTACATAGCCAGCCAGTGTTCAAAACTGTCTCCTTATCTTAGCTCATTTCACAACAGTAAGCTTGTAATAATGTTTTATAATAAGAGCAACCTGGTGGATTTCCACGGGAAATTCGAGCATGCAGCAGTTTGTCTTTGCGTCGTTACGTCACGTTTGTAAACAGAAAGAAGGAGTCCAGGCTAGTCGGCTTTATCATGTGAGGATGCTGCTTGTAGCAGATCATTTATAGCCTGTTCTCACAGCAGCTGAAATAATTAAATTTATCATTTTGATGGTGGATTGTAATCCAGAAAGATTCAAATGACAATCATCAGTGACAACTGGAGATTCACCCTTACTCAAAAGCAAAAGGTTTCGGACTGTGGAGTGGCTACAGAAATTGAATTCTACATGTAACGATAATACACACTAAATACACATAGTCACGCAATGCTGATGTTGTTAACATTAACATTTTCAGAACAAAGTACAGTAATAATAATTTGCACGGTTTGGCGTGATCTAAGCTAAGCGATCGTTAGATTTAATCATCATTGGCAGCACGACTTATTGTAGGCCTAATGCTTTTTTCCTCAGCTGGTCAGAACAAAAGCGGCAGAAATGTTACTTACTTTTTCAGCTGATATTTTCCAGTGAAAATTCTTATATTGGTCATACTTTCAAGATTTAGAATCTGTGATTCTGAAGTACAGTATCCATACCGGTGTAGTGATTGACAGCAAACATTAGATTAATCCACTGAGGAGTCGTGCTGAAGCACAACGCACGTAACGATAACAATTCCGCATATGACTGCAATTGCAGGTTTCAAACAGAGATGGCGACAAAGAGGAAAAATGCCGGACTGCAGCTTTAAATAACATTATAAAATAATGAATAAATAAAAAAAAATATATGATGTTATATATTATTATTTTTATTTCAAATTGTGTTATTAAAGTGAAATTATAAAATACTGTGGTATTACATGTTAGTCAAAAAAATATGGTATATGTGTTTTAAAGAATATTATTAAAGATTTTTTTTGTTAATCTATTTTGATATCTAAAACAATTAAATCAGTGCATTCTTAAATGTGGCTTAAGTATTTTATATAAAATACTAATTAAACAACATAAAATAATGATTAAATAACATATTATTTCAAAGATGGCCACCCAAATGGTTGTCCTGTAGTCACAGAGTCAGAGCGTCTCAGATGTGTCTGTCTTCCATGCTTACTCACCTGACATCTTACACATTCCCCACACATTTTTCCCACAGCGCAGGAGGTAAAGTGATTCCTGCAGGCATGTAGCTGTCATTGTAGCTGCGTGTGCAGTTGTCAGCTGTGAGCGAACGGCCCTGTTTCAGCTGCCGTGGGGGTATGGGGGTGTGGCTGGGCCCGCCGGGATGCAGGGTGGAGAGCAGTCAGTCACCCTCAGGAAAGCCCCAAAGCAGTCGCATCCCAGCAGGCCCTGCCACACAGTTGCTCAAGCAAGATCTAGTTTCCACATTAGGGGTCAAAAATCTGTCCGGCACAGACTCAGAAAGGACATATTGCACTTCAGGCTTACAACTAAGGAAATCTGCCAACTTGTTTCCTTTTGTAAATTAATTTGTCTTTATTTCTGTCTTTTTCTGGATACCGCAGCAAATGAGAAGATTGAGGATATTAATGGATGCCCTAAGAGTCGTTCTCAGATGGTAAGCATTATTTATAATTATGATTTATTGTCTTCTGGTTGTGTCATTTTGTGCATTAAAAGGCAATGCTGTATCTGTCCAGGGAAACACTTGTACATTGACTGTTCAGAAACATTTTCTCACAGCATGCTTGGCTTACAGTATGGACTTGCACTTTAATACTGTTATTTTTGCTTCTCTTGTGGTCTTTCTTTATAAACATCTGGGGTAGTTTGGCAGAAACTTAAAAAACTCTCGAAACCATCAGTAAATGTATAGGTTTGGAGGAAGCACAAGCCAGATTACAGATGTAAAGAGCTATTTTAGCCAAGCCATAGCTAAGCAAAACAAACGTTAGATGTCTGAGTATCACTGATGGTAGTGTCACACATGAACAGAGGCAGCGGTTGGTTTTGACTTGTCTCCATTACAAAGGCAGCTGTCAAGTCTGATTGGGTGCAACAAAGGAATCATTTTCAATGGGCTTTTTTTTAATGGTAGATTGATCCATACGTGTGTTTTGTTATTATTAGAGGTTTTGATAGTAATAGTGGTCCGTTGAGGCATTGCTCTTGTTTTGACAGTGATGAAGCCCAGTTGAAACCAGCGGATGTTGGGTTTGGAGGCTGGTGTGCTATGTTCTTTGGACAACTAGCTTTACTTGAAAGACATTACTGCTGTATTTAATAAGGATGGGAATCGTGGAGAATTTAAAGGTTCTGGTTCCGATTCCGATTAACGATTCATGTTCCTTATTGGTTCCATTAGTGATTCTTTTAGACTTTGTAGGAAGACATATTTGGAAGCATAAGCTTGATGTATCCATTTTTGGATTTTAAAAGAACACAAAAACTCTACACTACCGTTCAAAACTTTGAGTTTGGTAAGATTTATTTTATGTTTTTGAGAGAAGTCTCTTATTTTCACCAAAGCTGCATTTATTTGATCAAAAATACAGTAATATTTTTAAAAATTATTACAATTTTAAATATCTATTTTCTATTTTAAAATATTTTAAGATGTAATTTATTCCTGTGATGGCAAAGCTGGTAAAGTGTCACATGATCTTTCAGTTGTGCTGCTTAATTTTTTTTTGGAAAATATAATTTTTTTTTTTTTTAGGATTCTTTGATGAATTCAAAAGAACAGCATTTATTTGAAATAGAAATATTTTGTATTATTATAATTGTCTTTACTGTCACTTCTGATCGATTTAATGCATCCTTGCTTTCAAAAGAAATCTTACTGACCCCCAAATTTTTTAATGGTAGTGTAGCATAATTTATTTATTTATTTATTTATTTATTTATTTATTTTTTGCAAAATTAGTGTTCACACAGACTTCCTGAGACTTTTTATAGTCTTGGCATATAAGTCCAATCCCATAATTGGCCATAACTGTATATTAAATAATGCTGATATCACTGATTACAGCAATATCATAATGTGTATCTTTAACTACATGAAAAAGTATGGGCTTGAGGTTCAGAAATTAATTCAGTACCCAGTCAGATTCAAGTGTTTTGATTAACAAAAAAGAACGTGCTCATTCATTCAGGATTTGGGCATCACTGGTTGCACTGCATGTTTTTGATTCACTAAAATAGAGTCAGTATTAATAAGAGTCAGTCGTTTTGCAATCAGACCACTCTGGTCTCTGTATGTTTCTCAATAGCTATGTTTCCATCCACCTATTTTTATGCACATTTTGGGATATCACATAAAAAAAGGCTAAGATGTGCATAAATTCTAAAAATGTGCATAAAAACTCAGCTGAATCAGAGAATTATTTTATCCGATAAGAAGACATTCACTGAATAAATCCCTCGATGCACAACAAAAAAACTCACAGGACTTCTCCTCAACAGAGGATGTGATTGATTGGATACCCGGACTAACCAGCGGATCAGTTTCATTGCACAGCATCCCAAAGTCTGTCATCAGAGTGATTTGGTTTAATTCCCTCCCAGAAGCATCTCCGCATGATTGCGTTCCCAAACACCAAGCATCTGAACGTGAGATAACATGATAGCATTTATTGCGTTTCGTCTGACACTCTGAGACACAAGTCATTTATGATGGAGGAAAAAAGAGCCACAGTGGCTTCAACGATTGCAGCAACTTCCATTTTTATTACAGATATTTTGCTCCAATTTCCGAGGAAGTGACGATTTGGTTCTCTTGAACACATGGGATGGAAACGCTGATTTATTCGCAAATGTTTTATGCGATGTTCCAATTTTGCGCACAAGTTAAATTCGCAACTTTGGACGGAAACAGCTATTGTAAATGTGACTGAATAGTCAGAAAACTAGTGCATTTTTGGAACCGAATATTGTGAAAATCAAGATTTTTTTTTTATAAAATGAAACAAATTAAGAACTAGTTCTCATTTCCCAGCCCTAATGGTTGACCAGCTTTACAAAGAAAGCTTGCTGGTAAACTTTCTGACTATGCTGATGTTTTCAGATGTGAGAGGTAGATTAGGAGGTTTGAATGGCAGGGGTCTGATTATCCAGGAGCTGATCTCTTTTACCCGTCTCTCTCATTGCTATCTCTCACTGACTTCCTCTTTCTCTGGCTCCATCAATTAGCTTCATCCCCTCTGAAGCAAATTGCACCATAATTTACTACTTTTAGACACACACAGCCTTTGTGTTCCCATTTTCTTTCTCTTTTCCTTTTCTTTGCTAACAGTTTTCTCTCATTCTATAGCTGCGTGAATACTCTGGTCTTTTGAATTTCGTCATCTATATCTCAGCCGGTGGTAACTGTATTAGCATGTGCCTATATGCACATCTTTTCATATGTGTCAGCAGGCATTCTTTATTTATGCATCTCATTGCAGTTTTCCTGTATGTGAGTCACTCTGAAGCTGTTTAAATTCCAGCGTGTGTATTTGTTTGTGCGCGTGTGTCTTTAGCTAGGAAGCAAAACACTGCTGGAAGCAGGTGCAAGCAAAGCTATTATGCAAATATCATCATTGTGGGTTTTTATCAAGAGCGGGAACTGCACAATCGCTCAGTGAATGGGCCTCTAGTAACAGCTTACACTGGACACACAAGCATTTGTGTTGATTAGCATAAAGATCCATTCGGTAGAGTAATATCGCTGCAACCGCTAATTGCTGACATGATACTTAACCTCAGCATTCAGATGGTTAAATATGTAAACACATTAAGCCAAT
This sequence comes from Hypophthalmichthys molitrix, assembly GCA_037950675.1. Lineage (NCBI taxonomy): Eukaryota > Metazoa > Chordata > Actinopteri > Cypriniformes > Xenocyprididae > Hypophthalmichthys > Hypophthalmichthys molitrix. The sequence continues at coordinate 32,993,837 of CM075498.1, read as the reverse complement.
CAATGGAGGGGTTTCGGCTCATATTGTAGAAATTTGAATTAATTTGTCACAACTTATAGCTTTGGAGGAACATAATATTGATGCAGCATGTTAACTTTTATGGAACAGTTTTAAAGGATTAGTTCACTTTCAAATAAAATTTTCCTGATCACTTACTCACCCCCATGTCATCCAAGATGTCCATGTCCTTCTTTCTTCAGTCAAAAAGAAATTAAGGTTTTTGATGAAAACATTCCAGTATTATTCTCCTTATAGTGGACTTCAATGGCCTCCAAACGGTTGAAGGTCAAAATGGAACTGGCGCTGTGTTTGTTCCGTAAGTTGAAGAGGGAATGTGTAGGACATACAGCGAAAGCTTTTTGAAGAATACGAAAGTGCGGTTTTGGCGGAACCACTTGGAAGGCTATCATTTGTTTATATAAAGCATATACATTTACATTTTTTCGAAAATGACCGATCGTTTCGCTAGATAAGACCCTTATTCCTCGTCTGGTATCGTTTAAAGCTCTTTGAAGCTGTACTGAAACTGTCATTTTGACCTTCAACCGTTTGGAGGCCATTGAAGTCCACTATAAGGAGAATAATCCTGGAATGTTTTCATCAAAAACCTTAATTTCTTTTTGACTGAAGAAAGAAGGACATAGGCATCTTGGATGACATAGGGGTGAGTAAATGATCAGGAAAATTTTATTTGAAAGTGAATTAATCCTTTAAGTGCTCAGCATGAAATACAGGTGTGCAACTCATTTTACTTCCATAATGCATCAGAAATGGATGTTACATAGTAGGGCCTTAATAGGATGTCGACCAAAAAAGAAATAATAATAATGATAATCGGCCACGTTTTTATTCAAATCTAATGTCCTGCACATGTTTCTGTGATTTATTTAGGGGTAGAGGTTGGGTTAGGCAATAGAAAATATTATTAACCTGATATAAAATCAATGGAAGTCTATGCAGTGTCCTCCCTAATATAGTGAAACAAACACGTGTGTGTATGTCGCTCTACTCTAAACTGCTTAAAACCTTTTTTCAATGAATGTGGAGTGTTAGTTTCGATTTTATGAGGGGCCGTATAGGCCATAATTATTGAAAAGCCTCTTACAAACAGTAGTGAAACGAAAAACATTAATCAACCTTAGTGAAATTCATTCATACGCATTACTGAAAAAGACTTATAAATACTAGTGAAAACATTGATCAACCTTAGTGAAATTCATTCATATGCATAACTGAAAAGCCTCTTACAAACACTAGTGAAAACTATGGTTAATTAATGTTTTTCGTTTTACTAGTGTTTGTAAGAGGCTTTTCAATAATTATGGCCTATACGGCCCGTCATACTATTTAAACAATATATCTGTTAGCCTTGGATATTTTGTGTTCATCCGATAGCTATTTCATCAGTCTGGGCTATAGCATCAGATTCTCACATTCATGTTTGGGACTGTTTTTACACCTGTTTGTTCTGTCTGATCCTTTTTAGACCATATCCTCCTCCCCTTTAAACCACCCAGCAGTCAGACAAAGCAAAGCAAACTGCTCGCAAGATAGGCTGCGTTTTATATCAAGGGCTGTTGACAAAGGGCTGCTAAAACACACAGGAAATCTCAGTGTTGTAACTCACCTAGTGGTGGATATTGACACAGAGTTGCTTCAGCTGAGTCATTCTCTGATCACGTCTGGTGGATGTTAGTAAAGCAGAGCAAAGTGGCAAAAATGGTAGAAAAAACTTTTTCAAGGACAAAAAGTAATGGGAGAGGAGGTACAAAATATAGCATAACCACTTTACTGAACACTCTTGTCTTTTGTTTTGTTAGTTAAGGGGGAAAATTATAAGTGGAATGATTGGCATGCTAATCCAATTTGGTTGTCTGTCAGTCATCACAGGAGGTTGTTTTCTTCTTCTTCTTTGCTGTGACTTTAATGAGGAATAGATTAGATGAGTGATGAAAGTAATGTTGGACAAAATTCATTCATTTTTTGAAAAAATTAATATTTTATTCAGCAAAAATGCATTAAATTCACTGGCGATACTGAAGACTGGAGTAATGTCTGCTGAAAATTCAGCTTTGCCATCACAGGGATAAATGAATTTTTTTTAAATTATTTTAAATTGTAATAATATTAAAAATATTTGTTTTTACTGTTTTTATGCAGCCTCCGTGAGCATAAAAGACTTTCAAAAACATTAAAAATATTTTACAGTGAAAGTATTTCTGCACAGGATACATTTTAATGTTGCTTTATTATACTTATATACAGGGTCTTATCATGAAACAGTCAAAAGTTACAGTACCTGCATCAGTTATTCTGACCTAGAATAACACATTTTGAGAGAGAAAAAAAGAAAGGCCTCAGCTTTTTAATGATATTATTATGTTTTTACTACAAGCTAAGATATAATCATTTAAATGTAGGGTGACATTTTCATTTTTTTTTTTTTTACTTCAGTGCATAAACCTCAAATGTGTTTCTGGGTCATAGTGACTCTAAATTATATTTTTTATTTTTTATTTTTTTTTTCATTGATGCTTCGCAATACAATAGTTCATTGTATGAAAACATGAAGTAACTTTCAGAACTGAAAAATCTGTATTGGCACAACTTCCTGACATTAGACAGACACATTTGAACACATGACCACCACATTTACACACCAACAACACATATTTTGTGAAGTAAGGAGGAACAAGGATTTTATTCCAGTTTGTATACAACTAAAGATGATATCTTTGTAAAGGATCCCAACATTGGATCTGAGATGCTAAAGTTTATCAAACAAAATAATTTCAATATAATTTTCACATTTTGAACATTTCAAATCTCTCACAATGCAATGCAGACTTTGCAAAGTGGCTGTTTTTGAAAGATAAAGCAGCTAAAAACCATATTTGATTCAACAACAAGGCACAACAGCAATTTAAAAGTCAGAAAATTATCATAGAATAACTACATTTTAGTGTAAAACAATAACAATACTGTAAGTGTATAAAGGATACAAAAAAAGTAAAAAGCATGATATGACATCTTTAATGGTTAGCATCCATAATATTGATGGTATCAGATATGCTTGTTTAATTAATTTGATTCTAATTCTATTAATACACAAGTGTCTGGATTCTTTATACAGTATTACTGCAATTACATAAAACACATCACATGACCAGTTCCCCTGTCAGTCATCACCTTTAAGTGCACACATTCTCTCTCTCTCCTCAACTCTATCTCACTGTCACATAAACACACACACAAGGAAAACTTTATTAGAAAACCAGTGGTGATGAAAAATATAATGACAGAGAGGAAAAAAAACAACCAGAGGGAGAGCTGGAGACAGATAATGAGAGAGACTTTGTGTGAGGAGTCTCATATAGAAGGAATGTATCCGGTATATGTTCATATCCTTATGTGTTTGAGAACGACAATAGTTCTGTGTGTGCGTGTGTGTGTACGTGTGCGTGTGTGTGCGTGTGCGTGTGTGTGTGTGTATTTGTGTGTGTGTGTGCGTGTGTGTGTGTTTGTAGGTGTTTGTTTAGCAGGCCGTCTCTGCCCTGTTGTGTTAGACATTATGGAGCCTCTGAGGAGCAGATACACTCCTACAGTCTCTCACAGGTAACATGCAGCGAGGTGAGAATAAAACGCTGTCTTCAGGTACGCGTTGTATTGCTTTAAGGACTTATTGGATTGATTATTGACATAGGATACTTACAGAACAGGGAGTAAGATAGAACTCAAAATGCTTTTGTATTGTTATTTCTGATTTAGACATGTAAGTGTTGTACTGTACAAACTATGACAGTCATACAGCCGCGTAGAGTCTGTGAATGGCAAACAAAGCGATTTTTTTCTATGTGCTTTAATTGTTTCAATATTATGGAAAGTATGCTAACTTACATGTCATGTTTGAAAAGTTTTTAGCATACTTTTAATATCTTTGGCCAGTCAAACATTTTGTTGGAGTACTTCAAGCCATTAATGTATTTGGAGAAAGCTTTAACATTGAGCTCAAACGTGCATTATTATCATTTTTTATCATTTTATCATTTTTTTATTATTATTTTTAAGTGATAGAATGATTTATATTGGATGATATTTGGCCATTTTGAGGTTATCAGCATTTATCAAATGCTAATTTACAAAGGTTTGACTTCCTTTTGTAATTTCCCAACATCTACAGTATGTGTACTATGAATATTTTTGCATATTAGAGTATTGTAAGATTTGGTTAGTAACATACTAACATTCACATTATAGAAACCAACCGCGGAAGTCGATTCTCCCATACATTACGCATTAGGAGCATCATTATTAGTGCATAATAAACAACCTAATTGTTTTTTTTTGGGTTTTTTTTTTTCACTTTTATTGTGAAAATATTTTGTAAAACGAAGTGTTGATTTTAATTGATTACAAATTCGACTATATTTTCAGTCTTAAAATTTTAAATTTTAAATCTATTTTTAAATTGTATAAAAGTCAAGATATTAAGGTCATTGATGAATAAGGTTTTTAAAAGTGTAGAAAACATAATGGACAAAATTAATTTTGAAGATTTATTAAGTGTTAAAAATGAGATTATGTGGTTTTTAAAATCAATTAACACTGCTTCTGTCATTTTAACAATATGGACAAAATTTGTCACCAAAAAAGCCATTCAGTTTAACCAAAATTTCAGTTTTACCAAATTACACTTTTGGTTATACCGAATGACAATATTTTCAAATAATGCTAACAGGCTGATATCTAGCTTGTTAGCTTTCTAGCTAGATAACAAAAGGACAATTAATCATTTTATATTCAGCACTAGTTTTTAAAATATTACAACATATTCCATGTTTTATAGAGGTTGTTCCGAATGACCTACTGTTTTTGTACATGCGTATGAGCAAGTGAAAAAAATGAATTTTTCAAAGAGTTAAAAGAGAGTTATTTACTTTGCTTCATGACCATGTGGTCCTTTGCAGGTGTCTGAATGATGTCACATCCTGTCACTTGATACTGACCGCATGACTTGATCCAAAATGATCTCTTTATATTGTTTACTCCGAATGACATCAATGAAATTCATTTTTCCGGACATTCTTTCTCATAACAAAGCAATGACTTCTACACATAATTTTAATACCATTTTGCACTATGTTAATATATGATGTTATAAAATCATGCCAGAATAAAAAAAAAACATATATATTTATTACATTTTAAGATACTTTAATCACAAATTAAATGGCTGAATTTGCCTTTCGACGGTTAAACCGAATGACCTTTTGACACTTCAAAATCTTTACATTTATATGTAGCAAAATATAATTAAAACCTTTTGGATTCAATAAAAGAGATCTAGTTGTACTACCTTACATACTTTGGATGTCATATCTATTATCCTATTTATTATTATTAAGGCCTTTGGACAAAAATAAATGATCCCTCACGTCATTGGCCCATCAACATCGATCTATGAACGAACGAGACTGGGTGACCACTAATGTTTTTCACTAGTGAATTTCTGTGGCTTATAAATACTAGCATGTGTTTGTTTTTGGTTGAGTGCTTTTTATGGTACTATAATCAGTTGTTTGCTTTTATTCCAGTAGGTTCTGATTTCTATTGACCCAGTGAGTTTTTAATGCAGCTATTATGAGATTGTCATTCATAGTGGCTTTTGCTGTCATGCATGACCCGCAGACCAACAATCACTGAAGACAATGTTGTTATGTTGGAGCTAAACTGCCCCACACCCCATTTTTCTAATGCATTCACATTGACTTCATAGAATATTATGCCTTGTAATTCAATTCACAGAGGGAAAGAGAATATGGATTCCATTTCAGCCCCTCTCTCTGTGATATTTTTATTTAGAAACGTTATTTTTAGTCCTGGATGTCTGGGATGTGATTCCTTCAAAGGTTCAGAGGAATCTAGAGCAAATTCTTTCCTCACATTTCTATATCTCCCTTGACCCTTCAGGCCAGCAACTGTTGGCTGCCAGCAACTGGGATATAGTCAGCGAGGCTGAAATGTGTTGCTACGGCTGACATAACTGACACGTGTGCTGACTAACCCATGGCAGAGGACCAGTTCTTTAATGCAGAACATTGGCATTAAATCAAAGCGATGCTCTATTAATTATACGGTGGCCCCAAAAATAGTGGGACACTTGAGCTTAACTTAAAAATTTATGCATTTCATTTCATAACAAAAAAAAAAAATCAAAGGAAGTGTTTTTTGCAAACAAATGATGCTAGAGCTTGTCTCAGAACTAACTTTTCTTATTAGCCTTTTTTGCACTTTTAACCAGCTTGTGTAGTTAATCACATTAATGATGAACAAGTTCTACAAATGTTTCAAATAGAGAAAATGTTGCAATACATTTTAATAATGAACAATATATCAAACCTACTAACAAAACTACTTTTTGTTAAATGCTTTGCTGTAAAAATGTGCTTGTGTGAGAATATATACAGTCAAACCAAAAATTATTCAGACGTTTTTAATATTTTTGATATATTTTTACTAGTGGGTGCAGGACACTATAGTTCATTTATGTAAGTGAGGATAGCAAAATAAAGTATACTGTGACATATTATACCCAAAAATTCTTCATACAGTGGACTACCATTGAAATTGATAAAAATCTGGAACCAAAAATTATTCAGACACTTTGATCTGACCATGTTTTGCTGTTGTTATCTGACATAATTAAGATTATTGTTATTTTTTTTTTCTGACAGTTTAACTCTGAGATCTTGTCATATTTTATTACCATTTTTTAAACTATAAAACATTTATATATACACTACCAGTCAAAAGTTTGCAATCGGTAAGATTTTTAATGTTTTTAAAAGAAGTTTCGTCTGCTCACCAAGGCTGCATTTATTTAATTAAAAATACAGTAAAAACAGTAATATTGTGAAATATTATTACAATTTAAAATAACTGTTTTCTGTTTGAATATATTTTATAAAGTAATTTATTCCTGTGATGGCAAAGCTGAATTTTCAGCATCATTACTCCAGTCTTCAGTGTCACATGATCCTTCAGAAATCATTCTAATATGCTGATTTGCTGCTCAAGAAACATTTATGATTATTATCAATGTTGAAAACAGTTGTGTACTTTTTTTTCAGGATTCCTTGATGAATAGAAAGTTCAAAAGAACAGCATTTATCTGAAATACAAAGCTTTTGTAACATTATACACTACCGTTCAAAAGTTTGGGGTCAGTAAGAATTTTATTTTTATTTTTTTGAAAAGAAATTAAAGAAATTAATGCTTTTATTCAGCAAAGATGCATTAAATCGATCAAAAGTGACAGTAAAGACATTTAGAATGTTACAAAAGATTATATTTCAAATAAATGCTGTTCTTTTGAACTTTCTATTCATCAAAGAATCCTGAAAAAAAAATATTGTACACAAATATTTTGTACAATTGTACACAATAAATGTTTCTTGAGCAGCAGATCAGCATATTAGAATGATTTCTGAAGGATCATGTGACACTGAAGACTGGAGTAATGATGCTGAAAATTCAGCTTTGATCACAGGAATAAATTACTTTATAAAATATTTTCAAACAGAAAACAGTTATTTTAAATTGTAATAATATTTCACAATATTACTGTTTTTACTGTATTTTTAATTAAATAAATGCAGCCTTGGTGAGCAGACGAAACTTCTTTTAAAAACATTAAAAATCTTACCGTGTCCAAACGTTTGACTGGTAGTGTGTGTGTGTATGTATATATATATATATATATATATATATATATATATATATATATATATATATATATATATATATATATATATATATATATATATAAAACAAACATAAATATGAGGTTTAACTAAAGTCATTTTATTACTATGGTTGAATTGGATCATCAGAAGTCAGCAGCAAAGACAAGTTATTTAACATTTTTAATTACTGCAGGTTTAAGTAATATTTTAAGTTTGCATTTCACTGTTTGTTCTTATTTATTCATTTCGAGGAATACTTGAATGTGTTTTTGTGCAAGTGAGATGAGTAAATGCATGTTCACATTTATTATGGAACTACAATGACCATGTTTGCACAGCGCACACAACACCTCTGCACTTACTCAAGATTTCTCTCAGCATGTGGACAGGAAAGCTGTCAGTCAATAAATGTGAAAACAAAGTAACTTGCGTTATTTTGTTGTAAATTTAACAGTGATGCATTTAAAAAGTAATCTGATTACGTAACTCGCATTACTTGAAATGCGATTGCTGATTATGAATAACCTTGACCAGAGTATGGTAAATATTATTAACAAATTCCTAGTGGAGTCCACATGACCTTTAAGTATAGCCTATTACATCACTCTCCTTTCAGCCAATCAGATATGCTTATACATTTAAATTGAGTGACACTAGGGTACGGCTGGGTCAGCATCATGGCCTCGATGGCGTCTCCTAGCAACAGGCCAAATGTGACGCCCTCAACGATTGGGAGGAAAGGCTTTGCATACTGCTTTGACTGAGCAGCCAATCTATGCTCTCTGATAACACTACACCTCCTAGAGTGAGTGAACGTCCAGTCACGTATTTAGCCACAGAGCAGATGTGAAGCAACCTGAATCTAGACTGCAAGGACACAGCATCTGTTTTGAACTTAAGAAGCCTGTTTGTTTTAGGTGATAACAGCCTTTTTTGTGTTTGTATGTGTGTGTGTGTTTTTATTATCATTTTAAATGATTGTTACAGTGCTTATCAAAGTACTCTCTTAATTTCTCTCCCTGTCTCTCTCTAGATTGAGAACATTGATGCCTGTCTGAGCTTCCTAGCAGCCAAAGGTGTAAACATACAAGGACTATCAGCTGAAGGTAAAAACATGCCTATTTATAGCTTCAAGTAAGATTTCATAACAATTTGATCTCCGCTAATTGCTAAGTCAATTACTTTGCAAAATATGGGCTTTTTTTACACTTTAAATGATTAACCTGGGGTTATTTTAACCTGGGTTATGTTGTTACAAGTTTGACACTGTTCATACTTCACCCAGGGTTCGTAATTTAGTAATTTGGGTAGTTAGGTGTCAACATTTTACTCTGTACATCCTCAAACCCTGGGTTAATGTTCTTATTTGCATATTTATGAGATTAAAAACATTGATTGGACAATTACAGCACAGTTTATTACTTTATCACTTAGTGTGTTTTCCTGCACTTTTTGTCATTTTTATCTTATTTCCTCTAAACAAAGGGCATAAAAGTTTATTTGACTGTACAAAGCACATTAATATTTAATGATGCATGAGTTGTTTAGTTCATGATTGTCTGTTTGTTGCCAAACAACTTGCTGTAACGGCTTTACCATCAGAAAAGCTGTACTTCATAACCCAGGGTTAAAAGTGATGCTAAACCCCTTTTAGAATTACATGCTGGTTAACGGCATATCAATGAAACTACAACAAAATATGAAAGCAGGTGGCTTTATTATCACCCACTTGACTGATGGTGGGACTGATAACTGGAAGGTTTTTGGTGCAGTTTCTACAAGGAGAAAGAGCGAGATGCTCAAACCTTTTATGCTTTATGTGCTTGTAATTAGCGCCATACTAATTGCTTTGAGAGAAAAGTGTCTGCAAAATGATATACTAAACAGCAATCTCTTGTTGAACACCTCTCTCTCTCACACAGAGATCCGGAATGGAAATCTGAAAGCCATCTTGGGACTTTTCTTTAGCCTGTCTCGATACAAGCAGCAGCAGCAGGCGATCAGACAGACGCACACGCAACACACACATTCACACGCTCCCTTAAGCCAGCAGAGCAGCGCTCCGGCCCAGCTGATCTCCACCTCGCATGGGACACACACCTCAGCCTCACACACACACAGAACACAAGCAGAGATGCAGTCCAGGTAAAATATCTCACTATCCACTTATCTGTCTGTCTGTCTATCTGTCTATCTGTCAATTTATCATTATAACATTCTATCTGTCGGTCTATCTTATGTACATATGTTATATGGATTGTTTGTGCTTTGATGGCAATCTTTCTGAATGTGTTTTCATTCTCTTAGCTTTGTGATGTTGTTAGTCATCACTCTCTCTCTCTCTCTCTCTCTCTCTCTCTCTCTCTATCTATCTATCTATCTCTCTTTATCTCTCTTTCTTCTCTTGTTTCTCTTCTTCTTTCAATCTAGGGATGGCTCTCAGAGTAAACTCAAGTTTTCCATTGGTCAGAAAAAGTCTTCTAGGTAGCGCTCTCACTCCCATCCTCCCTATTTCCTCCTCTGTCAACCTGCTTGTCATCACCATCCTCTTCCTCACTTACTCTCTGCATGTTATCTTGTGGTCTAATTCTACCCATGTATGTACAAGATTGTTCTGGTAAACTAACGCAAATATTAGAACTGGCTACAATGTATTAATTGCAAACATTGATTGATTATTATTTGCCTGTATATATAATTAATCATAAAATATTCACTCTTGCATCAGTAATGCCTTACTTTACAGTTATAATTGAGCTGTATCTTCTCATAAATAACTGTAAACACCATTATAACTAAAGAGTGTGCTGCATTAAAACACATGACCAACACAATATTTCAGGTGTTTATCATGTGTTGGTGTAGTTCATTACAATATTTAAAGCATGTGAACCATTCAACACTTGAATGGGTATTACAAAATTTTTATGGGTATTATAAAGCATAGTTTTATAAAGTATTTTAACTGTGATTACAGTTATTTAAGAAACAATATAACATTGCAGTGTTTCCTACAGGATTTTGTGAGACAAATCTGGCTGGACCTCGGTCCCTCTAGGGAGGTAGAAACTACCGTTTCTGTAAAAAGATCTTTACAAACGCATCTCGTTACAAATCTAGTTAAATGCTGTAATCATCTTCCCACATAAATGTTGGATATTATGCTGATGTGAAAATAATGCTGGTGTCCACTACGTTCCCAAATGCATGCTAAACACACAGCACATGCAGAGATGGAGTTCACTGCATTCATTCACTGTGAACTAATAAGCCATTCTGAGAGGGGGGAAACACATACTTCGCTTTGAAATACGCAGACTATATACTTATTGAATTAAATCAGTCTTTTTCGATTTGATAAGGGCACAAAGTCATATCGCGTTTTCGATTTTGGCTCGTTTCACAGATACTTTGCCAAAGCAATGGAGCAATACAATGTTACAGACATTTTATGTTATTATGAGAAGTTTTAAAATATTTTCGGTTATAAATTTGGCGGGACAGATTAGATAATGGCGGGCCACACACACACACACACACGCACAAATACATACATATATAAATATATATATATATAGAGAGAGAGAGTATTGCTAATATAAGAAAGAAAGAAAGAAAGAAAGAGAAAGAAAGAAATGACCAATTCTGGTGTAGTTTTCCTTGAATATATCCAGCCAGAGAGAGTATGTGGACTCTGTCAGGTGATGTTACCCAAAAACATGTCCCTGTGGAAATGTCTGCTCAGTGAGCCATGATAACTTTAAAATAACCTCTCTGTGTGATGCCCTGCTTGAGTATGAGATTAATTATTAACAGTGGTGTATAGTGTGTGACTGAAAGGTTGAGGTTGTAATTTTAGTTTGAATAAATGGTGTGTTCATGCGCTCAGTCACCAAGTGATGTAAATGCATTTCGCTCACATGTGTAATGCATTTGAAAAATACACTCAATCACCTATTTTAAAATCCCCACTTTGAATATTGGCCCAGGTTTTATCATACCACCATTCTTTTTGTTTGGTAACATGTGATGCAATGTTGTCATCTATTGGTGGATAGTTGTAATTGCAGTTAAGCCTTCCACAGACATAAGATGTATTTTAGGCGAGCAGGAAAATAAATATAGAGGAAAATCTCTCTACAGCATTGCTATTTTACATACTTATGTGAAAATGTCAAGGCCACACAATTGACAGCAGTGAGATTAGCATAGGTCACTACAGATGTTACTGTATTTTACATGACATTGACATGACATTTACCTTGACTTGATTGTTAGGTGAGATTAGTCTATTTGTCTGTCAATCATCTTTAAGACTAGGACTAAGGGAGAAATGCCACATTATAATCACAAATCTCCATCAAACAGGGGGTTTACTGGGTATTTACTAATACGTTTCTTTTATGTCAGTATTTGACATATATGGCATATATTTTGTTGAATACTGTATGTTAGTTTAGGTTTTGTTTACTGTAGACCCCTGTACATTTCAAGGTTTTTTTTTTTTTTTTTTTTTAATGTGAAAGCTAAATATTTAGCTTCTATTCTTCCCTGGGCAGCATCAGCACAAAGCTGTGTAAAATCTTGTCGTGAATATTCTGGTTCTCTTGTTGTCACAGATTACCTGGCCCCACCTCGAGGATATCCACTGCGGGCAGTGAGAGTTCTCCTCGAGGGTCCATCAGTTCAGCAGGGAATCGCCGCAGTCAGGTGTTCAGCGATAAAGCCAAACCTGCAGCAGCTCAGGCCAAAGGTAAACACAACTTCTGAACCGAAACATTACATCATAGCAGATAATAGCAGGCCCATGTTTCATTAAAATTCTTTAGTGTGGCAACCGACTGGGGTGCAGTTTCTTTCTATATACAGCTTCGAACACATTTACCTCTACAGGGTCCTTCCAGTTTACTTTATCTGTGATTTTATCATGACTGCACGGGCAAAATGAGTCAGTTTTTTGTATTTTATTTATTCAAAAAAATGCAGACTACAGAAATAAAAAAAATGATTCCCTAGTCTAGGGAAAGATCTACTGGAAGAAAATTGTGTCTCATGTTTTAGCTATGTAGCAACATTTGTGATGCGTATAAGGTATGTTTATGGTTTGTTTCTTTCTCCAAAAATTGAATATCTTATGTTATTTGTATTTTAATCACTAATGGAGTGTTCAAAGTTAAAGCTTTGGAGCTAATCTATATTCACTCTGCAGGCTGTGTTCATGTACACTACTGTTCAAAAGTTTGGGGTCAGTAAAGAAGAAAATTGATAGAAATTATTTTTTTATTCAGCAAGGATGCATTAAATTGATCAAAAGGGACAGTATAGACTTTTACATTGTGACAAAATATTTTAACTTTTTATTCATCAGAGAATCATGAAAAAATATGGTTTACACACACACACACACACACAATTAACTGTTTTCAACATTGATAATAATCAGAAATGTTTCTTGAGCATCAAATCAGCATTAGAATGATTTCTGAAGGATCATGTGACACCGAAGACTGGAGCAATGATGATGAAAATTCAGCTTTGATCACCGGGATGATAATTAAAATAAAAAAAGTCTTACTGACCCCAGTGTATTTACTGAATTTGTGTAATTACTAAAACAATATCTAAATGTATAAAATCTGCATCTTGGTTGATGTTGTCCAGTAGTCCACATGGCCTTGTAATGTCAGCAGAAAACTTAAAAAACAATTTCTGGAATAATGTGCACTGATGATTTACAGTATGCACTATAATATAAACCGGGTCAATTTAGAGTTCATGTTGACTTTAAGCGGTCACTGTGTTAAAATGTGCCAACCACATTTCTGTGCTCGCTGACGGAGCTGTGCTGTGTTTGGAGCAGTTAATGTAGCAGTCAGTGCTGGAAATAACTGCTTATAATGACCTTGAGTGAAGCTAGTCACACAAACCCTAGCTGAGATGTTTGAAAGATGTTGCAAATGTGTGTGTGTGTGTGTCTGTGTGTGTGTGGCTCTGGCAGAGTGAATGGAGCATTTCTGCATTAATTAAGCTCCAATTAGTGTGTTTTGGCCATGAGAATGTGGCGACAGTGAAAGAGAGACAGAGAGAGAAGGAGGTTTCCACAGTGTCATGTTTAATCACTATTCTGTTTTTCTACTGTATGTTTGTGTACATATTCCTAGGTATTTTTCAAAGCAGATTCTTCTAATGGCTGACTTTGAGAGTTTGCTTACTTTATTCTATGCCCGTGTTTACAAGGACTTACTTTTCAAGAGTATTTTGGTGAATCTCCTGACTGTAACTAATATCTGGCTTGTGTGGAGTTGAAGAGGTCAGTGTTTTGGTCTTGTGACAGTAAAAGTTAGTAAATGGTGTCAGCCGACTGATATTACATTTAGCTCTGTTATTCTGAGTGTGTGACAGCAAGAATGTGAATTACAGAGCAAAGGAGCTCAAACTCTTCTGTGTGGATATGACACTATTGAAACATACATAAGATAACAGTCAAGAAAGTTTGAAGGGGATTTACAGTTTCAAAATTTAAAAGAAAACAATTTAGCATTTTGTGTTTTCAGAATTTAAAATAAATTTTCTTAAGGACTAAGTAAATTCAAAGTTGTCACATAAACTGCAGTACATTTGCAACAGTGTTTTTGTATAGTTGTAATTTTATGCACTTTGATTTTACTTTATTTTTAAAGCAGCATTATTTTTTTTTATTATTTAGTATAAAATGTTTTACATTGCATAATTTTCCCCATTTAGGTCCATATTCTGGTTGAGCCTTTATTTATAGCAATTGCAGTATCCATGTATAATATTGGCTTAATCAGGTTATGGCAGTTGACTTAACGTGCTTACATGATCATCAAATTATGACAAATAATTAATTGGAATTTTCTTGTACATGTAAACATGATGACTATTCAATAATAGAGGGAAAACAAACTGACAAGGAGCAATATGAAACAGGCATGAGCTGTTTATTCACTCAGAAAAAAATGTACAAAAACTGTCACTGGGGCAGTACCCTTTTTTACCTCTAAGGTACTTGTCATGTTTGGTTTGATTAAAACGAACCCTGGTGCGATTTCTCTGTTAGTACGGTTCATTTGAACATATGTGAACGCTGCCATCCGAACCCTGGTTCGCACCAAACTAGCGGACTGAGACCGCTGAAAAGATGGGTCTCGGTCTGCTTCCAAACGAACTCTGGTGCGGCTCGAATGATACATGAACGCAACACGGACCAAAGACATCTAAATGAACCAAAAACAGGAAGATGAGACCCTGTGAAGTACAGAATCCTCACGCATATCGTTTTTTCTCGTCATAGTCGCAAGTTTGC
The DNA here is from genome assembly GCA_037950675.1 of Hypophthalmichthys molitrix. Classification (NCBI taxonomy): domain Eukaryota; kingdom Metazoa; phylum Chordata; class Actinopteri; order Cypriniformes; family Xenocyprididae; genus Hypophthalmichthys; species Hypophthalmichthys molitrix. The sequence continues at coordinate 32,978,765 of CM075498.1, read as the reverse complement.
CCATCACAGGCATCAGACGCTCGTCTCCACGCAGCAGATCGTTTGTGTGTGTGACGGAGGGATTCCCGCCACTGTTTTGACTCCTTTACACATTTTATAAGCTCTTCACGAGTTCCCAGCTGTCCAAAATACCATCATATACAGGCTACGCACGCACAACGAGTGCATTTATCTCAGCACACAGCATTGTTTTGGATGTTCGTTAAGTTACGTCTCAAAAAAAGAAATATGTCATAAAATCCGACCAATCAGGTTGTGAATGTATCCCTATGCCTTTAGGTTCGGTATCTTTTGGTTCGGTGGTAAAATGGCCAATCTGAACGCTAATCGGACCAGGACTAAATGTTTTTTTTTTTTTTCTTTTTTGGTCCAGACCAAATGAACCAAACTTACTTGTAGTTCGGTTTGTTTGGTACCTAAGTAAGTTGGTACCTTAAAGCTGCAGTTCGTAACTTTTTTTGGTTAAAAATGATCCAAAATCAAATGAGCAAGTACATAACCAATCAGTGTTCAAAACTATCTCCTTACCTTAGTTTTTTACAATGGTAAGCTTGTAATAATGTTTCCTAATTTGAGTGGTACTGCTAAGTTTCCGCGGGAAATTTGCGCATGCTGCCGTTCGTCTTTGCTTCATTACGTCACATCTGTTTACATAATGAAGCAGTCCCAGCTAGTAGGCTATATGGCACGTGAGGATGCTGCTGGTGACGGATCATTTATAGCCTTTTCTCACAGCAGCTGGAACAATTACACTTATCATTTGGATGGCGGATTGTATGGTATGACAAATTAACATTAGAGATTAGACTGTACAGAAATTGACAGAAATCTACAGTTAACGCTAATACACTAAATACACGTAGTCACGCAATGCTGATGTTGTTAACATTAACAATTTGAGAACAAAGTATTCGCACGGTTTGATGTGATATGAGCTAAGAGATCGTTAGATTTAATCACCATTGGCAGTGTGATTTATTGTATTGCTTTTTTTTTTCTCAGTTGGTTACAACAAAAGTGGCAGATTTATTACTTACTTGTTCAGATGACATTTTCTGGTGAAAATTCTTATTTTGGTCATACTTCCAAGACTTCTATCTGTAATTCTGAAGAAGTACACATTCTCCTAAAAACGTCAGATTCATCCACGCTGAGGAGCCATGCTGATGCACAACCGGTGTAAAGATGATAATTTTCAAACAAAAAAGTGTCAAAACTTAAGGACTGCAGCTTTAAAGAAACATTAGTACATATATGATGCATATTAAAACCGTTTGTAAGGGTCCCGCCCCAGTGACAGCTTTTGTACCTTTTTTTTCCTGAGAGGGTTGATCAGTTCCCGTGGGGTGGTCATCTGAGGCTAATGATAGCTGTTATTCTGCCATGGAGAAATAATCACTTAAATATGGACTTTAAGAGGAACTGAGAGGGGCCACAAACCCTGAGGGCACAAAGTTGCTCTGGAGATTCCTACTGATATGGAGGTGACAGCAAGATTTTTAGAGTGCAACTGATGGATAGTTTTGCAGTTCTTTGTTTTATTATTTGTTTTGGAGTAATAACTGCTTAACTTTTTCATCTTTATTTTTCCCTCTCAACTTTAATCTCTATAACTTAGCCAGGTGATTTTTTTTTTTTTTTTCTCCGACCTATCCCTCTCTTGGCCCCTCTCTTTCCTCTCTCTACCTATTGGAAGTCATTAGTGGTCTGACCCACTTCTCTCTGGCTTGCATGGCTAATTGGACCTTAATCACTTCCTAATTGCTGCTTTGTTTCCTTGCCGCTCATTAAATGCTAACCTGAATGAGATGGGAACAGTGTTTTTCTCCATGTCAGATCACTGAATAAAATAAACAAATTAAAAAAACAAATGCTGAACTTGAAAAATAAAGAAATATTTGAGTTTAATAATTAGTGTTTTTGGTAGCAGTGCAGTCGATCTTAACTCAAGTGCTTGCCAAAAGTTTGTTGCTGATATTATGTCATAAAATTATATTTAAAATGATATATATCTGAATAGACAACACTTAATTTATCTGTGAGAAACATTCGGCTCTATAGTTTTACATATCTCTTCTGCTAGACATTATTTGTAATGTGCAGCATTAGTAGACTGTATGCTCAGCTGATTTTAGAGTTTTTGGGCACTTCGGGTCTTTTTTTGGGTCTGGACCACCAGCCGACTGACAGAGCAAGTGTTTAGCGTGATCTAGAGGCTCAGAGGGAGGGGGCTGGAGAAAAGGACAGCGGGGTTCTGTGTGAGAACTCACCAGCCAGTGTTTGCAGTTAGCCATTTATTTGCAGCGTAACTCCTGCGAGTGAACTTGACTACTGAGACGCTACAGGCTGGACTGACTGTGAAACCAGCACACTTTATAAAATGGACTTGTCAGGTGAATAAGAGACAAATAACTTGCTGATTTCATTTTTATTTATTTATTTATTTTTTATTTTATAAACAGCTTTTTTTTACTTTTTTTTTTTTGGAGAGCTATACATTTCATTCTGCAAGGTTTTACTAATTTTGCTGTTTGTTTTCAAAGACTTATTTATGTTTCACTCTGTGGTACTAAAATTCACTGCTTATTTTATCAGTTAACATTTTCTAATTGTAGATTTTCATTCATTGTTTAAAATTTCTGTTTTTGTATGATTTGTGTTTGTATCTTCATGTCAGTTATTTAAAGGAAGTTTTGATTGTGTGTGTCACACAGACCACAATAGCTAAATTTGGCTTCTAGCGTTTGAATGGGCATTAAAGTCTTACTCGCTGTGTTAGTGTAAACAGTTAAGAATGGATCTCAGTTGGCTGTCTGCTGCTCACTATTAGAATAACATTAGCTCAAGAGTAACTAGCCTTTTATGGCCAGGGAGAACAGTTTCAGCACTCATCTCTGGTTAAACTTTAAAGCTTTTTTCTTCTGTTTTTCTAAGGATTTGATTTAATCTACTTTAATTATCGCTTTATTTCCCTTATAGGTTCTTCTTCCAAAACACTGCACTGTGCAAAAGTCCAATTTGGTTTTCAGATCCAGTCTTTAGGAGCTTTAGGACTGTTGTTGTTGTATCTGTTTTTATAGTAATGATGTAAGCTTGAAAAAGGAGTTGAAATTTAATCAGTCTATTTGACTTATTTGCAAAAATTAGATTTTAATCAGATTTCGAAACACATATTGATGTGATATGGATCAGGTTTGTAACCATCAGATTTCATGTGGGTTCCAGTGTTGTTATTGTTAACTATTACTAAATAATTTAATAGTAATTGAATTGAAAGTAAGCTGAAATATTAGATGAGATACTTTAGCTTAGAAAAACTTTTCACTGAAGAAATGTTGGCATGAAAACTGACTGAAATAAGTTTTAAAACTAAAAATGACAAGCACATAACAAAATTACAAAAAGGTAAAGTTCAATTAAAATGAAAACTAAAAATTAAAAGCTGATTCAAAATATTAATAAATGCTATAGATGTATATAAATAATACTTAAATAACACTGGACTGTTCAAACTGAAACGGTTCTAATTTTAGGCGGATTCAAAATCTGATTTTAATTTGAATTTGGATTTCGTTCAAATGTGGTACATATTTGAATGTGTTTTGAATTGGGGTTGTAAAAACCTGATTTCATCTGTATTTTGCTGTTAACTGCTGTTAACTCCTTCTCCAACAGATGCAGTCCAACTGTCTCAATATCCATTATTTACCATTTTATCCCGTCTCCCTGATTTTCATGTGTTTCACCATCACCACTCGTGTCGTTTCCTCTCCAGAATCATCAGAGAGTATCGCATCACAAGGCGTGACTGAGCACGCTCTGTCATCCCTGGTGTCCTCCTGCACCTCTGTTAGCACCAGCACTGTGGCATCTTCATCGTCTTCATCAGCCATCCCCCAGCCCAACTCGAGTAGCAAACCCTGGAGAAGCAAATCTCAGAGCACCAAGCACACTGCTACCTCCACCGCTGCCTCCACGGTGCTTTCCATCAAGCCAGATCTCCAAGCCAAGCAGCCTGTGCCTGCAGATCCGCCACCGAAAGCTGTGCCTCAGAAGTCCATGCTGGAGAAACTCAAACTTTTCAATAGCAAAGGAGGCTCCAAGTCATCCACGCAAACAGAGGGCGCTGTTACGCCGACAGGAGGAAAGGATGCCGGTTTGGTTTTGGAAAGAGTCGAGGCTGGTTCCAATACAGAACCCTTTGAGGAAATGGATGGTAATGTCCGACCCACGAACGGATCAAATTCTGTTAACTTGACGACCAGCAGCCCAAAGATTGCGCTGAAGGGCATCGCGCAGCGGACCTTTAGCCGGGCGCTCACGGCGAAAAAAGCCTCAACTAAAGCTGTAGAGAAAGAAAAGGAAAAAGCTAAGGAGAAAGACAAAAACGGGAAGGAGGGGTCCAAGCGTGTCCCTACCTCAGAAAAGGTAGAGACCAAAGAAGAAGTTAAAGAGGAAGTTGTTCCATCAAACGGAGTTGCTCCCTCTGAGGCAGAGCCCAGGAAAGCCTCGAAAATCGCCAGCTTTATACCCAAAGGCGGCAAGATGGGCGTTGCCAAGAAAGATAGCTCCGCCCCTGTGCAGAGCGGAATTCCAAAACCAGGAAGTAAAAGCACAGGAAATGGAGCGGTAAAAAGCTCAGCGCTGCCTCTCGGTGGTAAGGATAATGAGAGGCCTCGCAGTATGCGTCTGGGAGGGGGTCTGGGACTTCATAGGGACAGTCGGCATTCCTCGTCTTCTTCCAGCCTGGCTTCCACCGAGGGCAAAGGACACCAAACGCACAGTGGTGCCCCGGTGGCCAACGGAACACAATCCACGGCCAGCAACACAGTCAGTGTGCAGCTGCCTCAACCCCAGCAGCAATACAACCACCCCAACACAGCCACCGTAGCACCCTTCATGTACAGGTCAGACTCTTTTTTGCTGAAAACAGGTCTAAAAATACTGTATAGTATGTTTAAGTTTAAAGGACGAACTTGAGCCATGTCTAGAGATCATCTTTTGACTTGGGCAAGTGAGCAGCCATCTATCAACCTGTGTTGTTATTTTTAACTGAAACTAAAACTATTAAAATGGTTTTCGTTAATTGAAATATGGCTGAAATACAATAAAATATAAATACTGAAAAACGTAAACTTTAAAAACAAAAATTAAAAAGGATGCCTTGGGAAATAAGATAAGTTTTATTCATGGAAGCTTGTTTCCACCACGGAATAAACAATAAAAAAGATAATTGCGACTTATCTTACAATTCTGAATTTTTCTCGGAATTCTGAATTTTTTTCTTGCAATTGTGAGTTAAAGTCATAATTGCGTGACAAAGTTGCAATTGCGTGTTTTCTAAATTCAATCTTTTTTTACTTCAGAATTGGACTTTTGAAGATATAATTGAAGATATAAACTCACAATTGCAAGAAAAAAAAGTCAGAATTACTAGAAAAAGAAGTCAGAATTATGATTAAAAAAAGTCAGAACTGCAAGATATAAACTCTCAATTGCGAGGGAAAAAAGTCAGAATTGTGAGATATTTTTATATTAAAGATGGTGATTTTAATTCAAATTCTGATTTCAGACCATGTACAAATGTGAAACATATATGAATGTGATTTGAATTGGGTTTGTAAAAATCTGATTTAATTTGTATTTTGCTGTGAACTAAAATGAATACTCCAAAAAAGCCTTTCCTTCACTTACATGCAGTCCAAAGCAAAGCAAAGAAAACAAAAGAAAAGAAAATTAGAAGTGTTACCTTGGTTGCTAATTGAAATAAAATAAGTTTAAGCTGAAATTCTAAAGTTCAATATATAAAATAAAAGCTAATTCCAATATTAATAAATACTATAATGTATATAAATAATACTAAAATAGCACTGCTAGCAACCACCAAAAACCCAGCAACCACATAGCAATTTGCTTAAAATCAGCTCTGCAGCTGAACAGCAACCCCGTGACAACCACCCAAAACACCCTTACAATCACATGCCATTATGCTAAAAAAAAACAACAAACAAAACATGCATAACACATTAACAAGAACATAACATGAGCTGGTATAGTTTTGTATGGTAAAAAAAAGTAAAATCTAGTGCGGAATCCTATGTACTGTTATGCATGTAATACATATTAGATGGACAGATAAATAAAATGGATTCATTCCAAAACAGGAGCACAGTATTATGAGACTGAAAAACCTCATTGCGAATGGCTGTAGCAAGGGTGCGTGCATGTTCACATGCGTATGACTCCCCGTCAGGCTCAGCTGTGAAGCGTTTGACTGGTATTTCCTCCTAAACACTCTTTGCCCTGTGTTTGTTTTTTTCCATAAAGGATTCCTTTAGTCAGGCCATGACTTCTGCTGACAACAGTGTCACAGAAAATGTGTGCATGCTTATCTACGTGAATGACAACTTTTATTTTTAACCCCTATGTTTTTAGGTCTCAGAATGAGGCAGAAGGAAACATTGGCACAAACCCAAGCTCTGGATGCCGCAGTAGTGACTCCAGTAGCTTCAGTAAGATCAACCAGTCTTCAACTGAGGACCTGTCAGGTAACCTGTCCGATTTATATCTGATCATATAAGTAAAGATTTTGTTGATGTTGATGATGATGATGATGATGTTCTGAAGTTTATTCAAGTAAAAAATTGTGGTTTATAGAAAATTTATACTACTGTTTAAAAGTTTGGGGTCTGTAGGATTTTTTAAAGTTTATGAAATAAGTCTCTTATGCTCACCAATGCTACATTTATTTATTAAAAAATACAGTAAAAACATTAATATTATTACAATTTAAAATAACTGTTTTCTGTTTGAATATATTTTATAAAGTAATTTATTCCTGTAATCAAAGCTGAATTTTCAGCATCATTACTCCAGCCTTCAGTGTCACATGATCCTTCAGAAATCATTCTAATATGCTGATTTGCTGCTCAAGAAACATTTCTTATTATTATCAGTGTTGAAAACAGTTGTGCTGCTTAATATATTTTTTTTGTGGAAACTGTGATACATTTTCAGGTTTCTTTGATGAATAGAAAGTTCAAAAGAACAGCTTTTACTGATATATGATATAAAATGTGAACATTTACACCGATTTTCAGCTGAAGATCCAGAGACAAGACGCCTAAGGACTGTCAAAAACATTGCTGACCTGCGACAAAATTTAGAAGAGACCATGTCAAGTTTGCGGGGGACACAAATCACACACAGGTAGATGCATCTACAGTATTTATTACTCTTTGGTGAACCATGAAGCCAGCTTCAACTGTGAGGAGAAAGCACATTATTCTCCTAACCTCCATCCCAAACAAACTGGCAATAAAAGGACACTTTTTTTTTTTAATATTACATCATTATCTCTTTTGACACAGTAACAAGTAGCCATTCCTTCCTCAGCTTGACTCGTGTTACTCTTTTTCTAAATTAATAGAGGGTGTCCACTGGCTCCTTGGTGTTCTTTCCAACTTGGTCTATTCTTAAAACCTTCTTTGTTCCTCTTTTTGATTATTCATCTAATTGACCCAGACTGCATTGCTATGATGGCATCATGCAGTAATTGTGAACTGCCTAAAAAGTCCATTTTAGGGGAAAATGGAGCAGCAAGGCATTTTTGTTTCCTGAGGTGTCAGGATATTTGCTACAATTCCTCAGTACTATGTATAAATCTTTTCTCATATTTAAAGTAAATGTCGTAATCGAATGCTGTTTGGTGAAAAATACCATAGTAACTGTAGTTTCGAGGACTAAACTACAGTTACTACAGCCTGTAGCTGTTGGTAAAACTTGGTATGAGCTACCATTGTTAAAAAATAAATAATAACTTGGTATTTTTTAAAGAAACTATAGATACCTTGGTACATTTTTGTTTTAGAAGTTCATATGAACCATGTGTTTCCATTTATGATATATATATGATTGGATGATTGGAGATTGGATCAAAATTGGTCTGTATATGACAGATGTTTAGAGGGGAGGAGTTAAAAAATATGAGGACGCAGAGAAGGCAAAGGAAAAGGGAAGTTGTTAAAACAAAGAGCAAGTTAATTTTGATTTAATATTGACTGAAATTGAATTTTAAATGTTTTTTCTCTCTCTCAGTACACTGGAGACCACTTTTGATGGTGGCGTGACCACTGAAATGAGCGGTCGCAGCATCCTCAGCATGGCGTCGCGATCTGCGCCGCTGTCCTGGGCCAGTCGCATGGGCCAGTCCAGTCCTCGTCTACAAGCAGGAGACGCTCCCTCGGTTGGTAACGGGTATCAGTCCCGGAGCGGAGGGGTGGCGTCTGGCCAGGGCCGGTATCTGTACCAGGCTCCTCTACGGAAGCAGCTGGCAGCGCGCGGCAGCGCCGTCTGTGGTCTGGAGCTGGGAGACAGGGTGGAGGATCTGGAGCTGGCAGGTGTGGGTCTGGAAATGAGTGGCTATATGAGTGATGGAGACGTGCTGGCCAAGAACACCCGCACTGATGAGCTGACCAGTGGGTAAGTGTGAAAGATTGGTTAAGACAGATGGCTAGTGTGGTTTTTCAAAGCCTGATACATAAAGGTGTTGTCTTAATGTAGTTTAATGGAGGTCAAATTAAAAATTAAAAGGTGCACAACAATTACACAAGTCATTGTTGGTCCTAAAAGATATTCAACCAATCATATTCCTAACCCAACTTAACCTTTGCTGGGAAATGATTGTGTTAAGTGCCTTAAGGGAGTAGATATGGGTTAAATATATCTCTTTTCTGATTACTGTAATGAGAATTCTCATGTTTATACATTTACACATTACCATTTGGCATAAAGATAATCAAATTATTTGTGATTTCTGTGAATTTATCCATGTGGTCATTTTAGTGTTGTTTTATTGCAGTGTAGCCACTAGAGGGTGAGATGGTTCTCTAAATATGAACATACATGTTCTTTTCTCAGGGCTAATGCAGTTTCTTATTGGGATCATAAGTCAATGTGTGACTACCAGCGTTAGAAATTAACTTTTCCATTAAGGAGCAATGTTTGCCTCCTAGGTGCATTTTTTTAAAGGGCTAGTTCACCCAAAAATGAAAATTATCCCATAATTTACTCACCCTTAAGCCGTGCTAGGTATATGGCTATCTTCTTCTAAGTAAAGAGAGAGAATTTTCATTTTTGGGTGAACTATCCCTTTAAGGGCAAGTTTTATGATTACCTTATTAAATCTAATGGATAATGTTAACTAAGAGCCAAATTTTACATTTGGGCATTGTTTTAGGAAATGTGCTAATTCAGTAAAATATATACTGTTCAAAAGTTTGGGGTCAGTAAGATATTTTAATTTTTTTGAAAATCTCTCGTGCTCACCAAGGTTGCATTTATTTGATCAAAAATACAGTAAACAGTGTTGTGAAATGTTATTACAATTTAAAATAACTGCTTTCTGTTTTTAATATATTTAAAAATGTAAATTATTCCTGTGATCAAAGCTGAATTTTCAGCATCAGTGTCACATGATCTTTCAGAAAGCATTCTAATATGCTGATTTTCGCTAATATTACGTTATAAAATAAATGTAGGTGTGTCTGACATTTTTTGGAGCGCTCTTAAAAGCTGAAATGCATTTATATTTTTTCCACTCTACTGTCTTCGCGTAAGAGCTCAGGATAGACACTATTGAAGGGTTTTGTGGTGGAATCAGTGTTGCCCTGATTCGCTGATTCGATTCTCACAGGTAGGTTTTAATTCAGGTGTATGTTACTTTTGATGTCTGATGACGCAGGTGAGCACATTAAAGGCAATAAATACTCTCACCTTGTGGCACTGGCCCTTTGGGCAAGAATAAAAGCGTCTTTGATGCTTTTGCATCCCCTGTACTGAGTGTACAGACTAAAGGCGCGATGTAACACAGATTTAACGCCCCCTTCATGCTGAAACAAGCTCTCTGCATACCTTGACTGTGATAATGTGCAATTTAAACCTCTTGTGTTATTATTTCCTCACAATCACAGTCTTCCTGTGTGGTTTGAGCACTACAAACCGTTCTAGTGCCAGTAACGTTATACCAGATTATAGAGAACGGGACAGGTGACAGGCTGCAATTACACCTGGCCTTAAGCCTGACTTCTGGGTGCAAAATGGTAATTAACATACAATTTAAACATCCGACAAAATCCAGGTATCAAAATCCTGTCACATTCACTCTTTTGCTCGCTTTTACTGCATATTGAAGGGGTGCTATTGTAATTTTGACATTTTGAATGTAAAGCCCTTTAACACTGACACTTAACTGAAAGGCCAATACAGACCCAAAGGAATCACCTATGTGCTTTAATAAATGTCTCTTAAACTAGAGGATCCCCTGCACAATAGATGTCATGAGCATTGAGGGAAGTGAGATCGGTATTGGGAAGCTATATAGATCTTAAAGTGCACTGACATGTTTGAACCAGATCCCTCACGGAAAGAGGCTCCCATAATACTTCTGTTGGATCTGATTTCCCAGGTCTCAAAGTGGTTGTTTTCACAGTCCAATCTGGACTGACGGGTTAAAAGCTTTACTGTAGAAATTCACCCCAGGCTGCTCTATATATGAACACATACAGGTTGAGCTAATATGATCTCCTTCCTCTATTCATGACAGCACTTTGATAATGGAGCGACAGGTTTGTCACATTACATCATATGTATCGTGCTGAAATTAATATGTTCTTTACTTAAAAGAGGCTTTTTTTTTTTTACTGACACTGTGGTTACAGTGTCTGTGAGGCTACTGACACTTCCATAAAACAAATAATTATCTGGAATAAGATGGAAATGCTGGGAATTGTGTCATCTGTGGAGGTGAATGCTGGTTAAAGTTTGACCAAAAGGATAGTCTTGGCATGGCATTTAGAACTTTAGTTTGTTTAGTCTGTGCGTTTTTGTTCACACATACATTTTTTTAAAGTGTGAATTCATGAAACCATTTAGTTTGAGAGTGATTGTCTAATGTTTGGGCTTCTGGGATTTTTATTTATTTATTTATTTTTTTAAAGTCAATTATTATAGGGTATTTAATATAGGCTGGTGTTTTTGTATTTTTGAATACATCATTGAATATTTAAGCAATGTGCTTAATTGTCATGAAAATATGTGACCGGTGCTGGCAAAATGAGTCGGAATGCGCACGGGACAATTTCGAGCTACAGGCTATACAGGTCAAATATGTCAATTTTGGTAGAATTTGAGGTTTTAACAAAAATGAGTTCATTAAGCCCTCATCCAAATGCTTCAAATAGCAATTAAACATCTAAAAGTATCTTTATTTGTATGTTTTCTGAGAGGAATACCTTTCCTTTGACCATGAAAAATGCCATTTTTCTCTGCTAACTTCACCACTCGCGCTTTTCCTTAGCACAAGTTTGGTATCATTTTAAAGCGCAGCATTCCAACTTTGTGAATATTCATAGCATATCTTACTCATGCTGACTGACCCGAAGCGATCGCACAAAGACGCCTCAGACAGCGTGCGATCCCGATATACACATATAAACGCATATATTTTCTCAAGATTGATTGTGTCATATTCATGATTTTGGGATTTTGAAAAAATATATATTTTAAATTATTATAGGTCATTTATACAGGCTGTTGTTTTTACATTTGTATTTTTGAATATACCTCTTTTGATTTTTCAGTATATTTTTATTCCTTCAAAACCTCCTAAAGAACATGTCGAGGACGAATATTAGAAAAAAAAAGATGAATTATATTTAGCATAAAGGTAATGAAGCCTGAATTAAGATCATTAAGATATATTACATTCTGACAGTAATGAGAATGAGAATTCGAGAAGTGTCATTAAAATAATTTTTTATTTAAAGTTTTCATAACATTTAAGCAAACATTGCAAGTGTATATAAGTGTGTGTGTGTGTGTGTGTGTTCATCTTTACATTTAATTTATCTCATAAATAAATATAGAAATAAATGCATAATGTATAGAGCCATTCCTCCTTGAAAAAAATCCATTTTGCTCTTCAAATGTCAGACTCAAACATTAATCTATGGCATCAATTTAGTCTTACTTTTCCTCTCTGAACTCTCTTTCCTGTTCCCTCTCTTTCTTTTCCCTCTCTTTCTCATGTGTTGTCCCTCTCCCAAAACCCCTCCAGGCTGTCTTGGCCCGGTCTGCTCACGGGTTGGGGGTTGTGTTTATGTGAAGGCGTGTGTGTTTTGGGGAAGGGGGTGGTTGGTTTAGCCTCCTCCCTCTTCACCAAACAGTCCAGCACACCGGCACAAATTTCAGCCAGTCACACACACAGAAGAGTAGAGACATAGAATATACTCCAGCACTAGAGAAACACATGCAAAACATATTCATAACCTCACACGCTATTGCAAACTAACACATCAGAGAGTCCAGAACGCGTGTATTGAGAGGAGATCTCATCTCATTTGATGGATGTTTAAGTCTGAAAGGTATGTCAGTCATTGTTGTCAATCTGTATTCATCATGTGACCATTAATGCCTTTAGAGATTGTAAAAAAAGTGATTTTATTAACATTTAGAGATTATTTTAAGCCTGTTTCTGTTTCGTGTAATGTCAAATGTACATTTACTGTACAAAAAAGTACAGAAAGGTTTGATGCTGTTTTCTGTTGATGCTTGAAGCATTTTAAATATATATATATATATATAAGTATTGTTTTTATGAGAATTAAGATTTTTATGGTGAAATATAACCTGTATTTTTTTGTGAAATTCCCCCATAGACTCAGAAATATAGAGGGAAATTTAGAATTGGCGGTATGTGGAGGTGATTTGAACAGAGATGTTGATGAACCGTTGGCCGTCTGGAGGTTTTTGGCAACCTATAAACCCACCAGCTCCAGCTATTCCTGCAGCACATTCTCAATATGATGTGACACGATTTTACACAAAGAGCCACTGTACCCACATACAACCACACACTAACAGACGCACAACTGTCTTACCTTGAGTGAGTCTGCTTTAGCGTGAAGAAGGCGTTTTATTCCAGTGTCCAGTGGGAAGTATAGGAGAGTGAGTGACGGCGAGCAGTGAGGAATCTATTGACAGGGCAAATATTTGGAAAAGTATCCGATGTTATTTTAGTTATGCGAGGGTTTGTTTTTCTCCAAGTGGTCCTTTCTCCCACCTAAACCTTATAGATGTGTGAATGAATGGATAAAGAAATGAGTGATGTTGCTTCAGTGAAACTGTGAGTTTTGCATGCACACATCTGTATTAGATGATAGCAGTTAGTTGAAGGTTGATGAAGGTAGTTATATATTGCTGGATGTTTTTTATTATATATTTTCATTATATATTATATAGTATGAAGTGTGTAGGTGTGATTATCATTAATGATTAATGTGAAGTCTTGTCTGAAGACATGATGGATTTTTTTTCCTTTTTTCGGCGTGAGAGTGAATCATTGACCCCACTAACCTTACGTCTCTCTCACACACGCACACACACACACACACACACACACACACACACACACTTCCTGTTGCCTGATTTAAACCAGCGGAGGGTTGGATGTCATGAGGGCTTTATTAGCTGAAACACTGTTTAGTTTAGTTGATTGAGATGTCTATACTAGTTCTACCGCTGACTTTTTTCATTGAACATCCTTTTTGCCATAAAAAGCTAGACAGTCTGAAACCTAAGCTGCGTTTTACTTTGACTGATTATATAGAATATATATTTATCTATAAAGTCTGATGACCAGCATTAGTAGCAAAGATTTAGTGTCCCAAAATACTGCAGTGATTTTGTGTGGTCACCATTTATATTTCAAATTGACTTCATTGCAGCCTACAGGAACTTTTCGTACTTTTCCCTGCCGCTCTATCATCTGGAACAAATAAAAAAAAAAAGCAGTTAATGTCAGAATGGAACTCTGCATTGTCTAGATCAACATGATCAATTGTTATTTTATTATATTATATTGAATGTTCTTTATTTCCTCTTTTTTTATTTAATTATTTCAAATGAATGTGTAATGTAGTATCTCTGCGTGTTTTCTCAGGTACATGACGGATGGGGGATTGAGTCTGTATACGCGACGATTGAACAGGTTGCCGGATGGGATGGCAATGGTACGGGAAAGTCTGCAGCGTAATGCCTCCACCGGCCAGGGAGATGCTGACAGGTACCCAATTCTTCTTTCTCTCCGCCTTGATCACGATCCACTCTTGTATTGTTTACATTGTGCACAAAATATGGAATCACTTCTACATTTAAATGTCCTTGTACGCTATGTAACTTTTTTGTTCAAAAGTAAATAATGATGTCAATACATCATCAAGCCTTCTTCCAAAACGTGTTTTTGTCTTACACTGATTCACTATGGTAAGCCTATTATAAGTGTTATAAGTATATTTTAGATCTAGCAGGATGGTTTTCACTGGAAATTGCAGACATACATCACTCGCCTGTGCGCGTTTCGTCATATCTCTAAATAGAGAAAAGTTGCTCCTGCTCCTTTTACGAGTGTATGGTGTGGGAGTGGCATAAGTCACAATGAGTGACAAAGTTTGACATGAAGCACACTAAATCTCCAACCTCCTGGGAATCACCCATTTAAAAAAAAACACACAACATTGGATAGTTTGCTGGCAAAAAGAGAATGCAACAAAGTTCATAATAAAACAAAAATCAACATTGGATTGGCTTTTCGGAGATGGCAAGAACTGAGGGATTTGAAATGTTAAAGTGACGCAAAGATGGTGTTTTTGTTACTCAACAGGTGAGTGAGGTATTTTATTGAGCAGAAAACTGCCATATGTAGCTCAGAGTTCATTGTAAAGCATTATCTATTGTGAAGGGTCATTTCATTATGGTTGTTGTAGCGCTGTGATGGAATTTATTTTCAAGAAAGTACCGTGTCTATTAATGGGTATAGCTATAGTAACGTATTCAGCTCAGCTTGAGATCTTCTCCATCTAACCTGGTTATATCTCTTAAGCCTAGTAGTGAATGTTTTATGAGCAGTAGAATAACCATATTCATCCACAAAGTCACACAGAGCCAAAGCACAACAAAAATTTAGTTCTTCCACAAAATGCATGCCAACTCCTAGAGGGCCAAAAGTTACATAGTGTACCTTTAAGGTCTGCATGAAATGGATTATACATCATCCGATTGTGATGTATAACTGAGTGAAATGGCTTCTCGAATAAGACAAACTGTAAGGCGGGACTTGATTTTGTCCATTGGGAATTGATTGGATGGTTGTGGTTTGCTATTAGTCGGTGTTATGTGATTGACAGGTTGTCCCGACCACGAACTAGTAAACACATCATCAGAAAAGAGAAGAGATGCAAGAGGGAGAGGAAGTTATTTTGATTAAAGCTTATGAGAGCACATTAATTAAAAAAATAATCATGTGCACAGATAATCAATTTATAATAAATACTGCAATATTCCATAAAAAATTAAAATTGTCCATTTTGATTTCATGGTCACTGTACGTTGCAGTGTGTGCATCGCCATAGCGTGTTTATGTGTAGGGAATTTGTTGTTGGATAAACCAGTAAAATATAAAAATAATAATATTCAGTAATATAAAATTATGTTATTATAATACTATTTTATTATTATTTGACCATTTTAGTATTATTAATAATAATAATATGCTTTATTATTTTTAAAAGGTCATATCAGCTTCTGTAGCAGATCATGTTTAACAGTTTTGTCTGAATACAGTCCTATCACAGCTACATTGGTTTTATAGGCTGCTTGAGGTCTATATTAGGGTTCACTGGGGTAAATCCTGTACTAGAGGTGGCTCTGGTTGTTGATAGCTGATGGCACGCTCCATTACAGAAAAGTAAAGAAAAAGAAATGGGTCTTCCATTGAGTTGAGCTTGCACACACCACTAGCTTTCAAAAGAAAGAAAACAACTGAAATGATGACTTGTCACCACAACCCTCTCTGCTGCAGATCTAGGTTGTAGTTTGCGGGTGTAACCCTGCAGCGTGGGTATGACTGCCCCCTTTTAAACTATCATATTTAATTAGCATGTGTATTTATATGTATTTGAGTCATTAGCTGGCAGAAGGACAGATGGGTGCATGAGCCAGATGAGATGCCACTCATTCTGTTATTACATCACCACATTTTGTCCTTCAGATAGATTGGAAAGTAGGTTTTACATTGTGGAAAATATTCGGAGGTTGTGTTTTTTAATCCTCCCTTTTTTAAATCATATCATGTGGTCTTCCTAGAAATGGAAGTCTAAAGCTCTCTGTGTGTGTTTTGTGGGATAGTCTTTTCATTCTACAATGGAATATTGCATATCCAGTGGCAACATCAAAGAGTTTTGCGCAAGCCTTTTGTTTGATTAACATTAAAAATAGACAGCAGCAGGAATATTAGGCTGCTGTCACTTTAAGAGCGAATGCATGGATCTAATATACTGTACACATGCGTTTACTTTCTCAACTGTTTACGTTCACTTAAGACATGACTGACTATATTTACTAGGATACTCGCTATTTCTTGACATAATTCTGTGTGAATTTGTCCACTTAAGTGCAAGAAGACATGAAAGAGAGCTAAGTTTAGTATTCATGCAGTGTCTGAGACGTGGCAAAGTAATGAAATGAATATTTAAATTGTCAAGGCTTAAACTTTTGTGACGATGCAGCACTGTTTTTTTCTGTTTTTTTTTTTCTAAAGTTCTTTGTTGTTTCCCATGCTTTTTTGTATTGCTTGTTTTGGTATATACAGTATACATCATGATGCGTGATTTAGTAATCATTATTTTGCATGTACTGTATGATGTCTCATTCCTATTGACGAAATGCAAATGTGAACACATAATCCAGTCCATCTGATTTGAATTCCCTTCTCTGCACCAGAACAAAAGTTTCTGTGTTAGACCATTTGCATGGATCTGTTAAAAACACTTTCAAATACGATCAAGACTGTTTAGAGACATCGGCCTATTATGTTTTATATAATTCAATTTGACCATTTTACACTAGTTTATTGTTGCCATTGTTTATTATTCAATATTTGGGAGGATACTGGAAAGGGTTTACCAAGATCTTTACCCCATATAGTATACATAAATATATGCACCCTTCACCCACACTACAGTGTTTCTTGTTTGGACTTGACCACAGGATGAGCACATGGGGGAATTCCTCACTATCTTTCCCATCTCTTTATAGTCCCGTCCCCTCGTTTTCTCTTGGTCCCCCTCAGATTCCGCACATCAGAGGAAATGAACAGAACATTGATTAAATGATATAATATGGGTGTTTCTTGTACCATAAAAAGCCTCCCTCTATTTTGGATGGTTCCCCTCCCTCCTTTTCTGAGAACAAGTCCCCTCCACTGCGCTGAGGATGTTGTGGTTAACCTCCAGGCTCTGAACATCTCCGACTGTCTCTGCTGCCCTAAAACTCATCCATCTCTCTCTCTTTGTTTTTTTCTTTCAGCCAGATCTATTTGTTATCTTCCCCTTTTTGTTCTGCAACCCAGTCATCCTTCTTTATTTCCACCACTCTTTTACCACACACCACATTAGTCCGTTTAGTTTCTTCCCTCAGTGCAGATCAGATCATGGAACCTTCTCTATGAATGCAAAATCAGAAGTTGTTTTTTCCCAATTTATGATATGCGGAAGTATATGTAGTATAGCACAAAATATTTGGATGGTAAAGCAAGCATGTCATTGATTCATAGTATTTAAATGGGACTGTATTAAATTTTTGTAGTATTTTTGTCACTTATAATGTTGATCAAGACATCGTAATTTAGTTTTTCTTGATTTCCCCCGCCCTCGCATTCAATTAAAGTCAGCGGAGTCCAGTGTAGAGGTCCTCACGGGTCCCCATTAAAGGGTTAGTTCACCCAAAAATGAACATTCTGTTATCATTTACTCACCCTCATGTTGTTCTAAACCCGTAAGACTTTCATTTATCTTCGGAATTTTAATGAAATCTTAGAGATTTCTGTCCCTCCATTGACAGTGAAACAAATACCACTTTGACGCTTCATAAATTTCATCGAGATCTTAAAACTAATCAATATGAATTGAAATAAAAGCCTAAATTCAGTCAAGAAATTTGGACTAAAACGCTCAATTCATATGGATTATTTTTATGATTGTCATATTTTTCCTCAAACAAAACAATTTGTGAAAATCCATGGGAAAAATTCTACTTTTTTGACAAAGTATAGGCTACATTATCTGTCAACATAGGTTAAAAACGTAGCTAACGTAAAAGTTACAAAGAAGGATCAGAAAATGAATTTCTTCTGGACAAAATGGATATACTTTTAAATCTACACCTGCCATTTGAAAATATAAAAAGCTAATTTGAAATATTAGCATTGCAGCATTAACACGGTCTGTTTGTTGACACTGATATCATGCATATGCAGACTTGTGCAGTGTTTGTGAATGTATTGTGTTTTATGTGTTTAAGATATGAGGGGATACAATGTGCATTTGTTTGTTAGGTGTAGTGGATATGTATAATGTGTTATCGCTAATATTGCGCATTCATTGATAGTATAAATAACCACAATACACACATGTCTGATTTAAAGTTTTTATTTAAGATGAAGTTACACAGTATAACAAATATAACTTAGCTGCTCGTAAAACACCAGTGACCAAACCTGTATTGTTTTAAAAGTGGAGTATTTAAACATGGTGGACGTGCCTTCTGAATGGGAGAAACCATGTTGGGTATGATGCCATTTCCAATATTCCTGTAAAACAAGGTTTATCTTTGTTAATTCATTTGTTGTATTGTTATGTTGTATTATAGTGTAATTTAATCATGGATAGATGTTGTTTTTATATGCATAAGGTGATAAGTGCAAATGTAAGAAAGTAATACTTACCTGTAGAATGGTACAGTCCAGGGTGTGGCCTAGACTACAAAATGGCTGCCGGAGTTAGCACATGGTGGGTAGAGTGAGTCCAGAGGGTCAGGTTGGTTGTGTGGCATTGAAGTGGAGCAAAGCAATAGAAGCGTCTGTTTAAGAAAGTTTTTATTCAAACTGTACAACTGCTGTTGTGACTACGTTCCAACAAAAGACTTTTCAACATTTATTTTTATAGTTTTCCTTGTTTGGCTTTTTCGCTGTGGGATTTGCACTGTCTGCACAATAAATACACCTCAACTGGGATTTCCTGTCGCATGGTCTTATTATGCCTCTGATCGCGAGTGCAATCGCTAACAGTCCCCCTGTAGTCAATAATTTTATCCCTTGAAACTCATCTTTGATCACCAAAATTACATATTTAAAGGTTTTTTCCTGTGGATAAAAAATCTTCATGCCTTAAAATAGTTTGAATGTAACTCTACACCCTTGCCTTATTTAGTATATGCAGATCTATGAATATGTTAATTAGCCCCGCCTCCACTCACTCGCACAAGCTCAGAGATCCACTCGGTCAACTTACTGAGGTAAACGCTGCACAATGGTACTGCTTTTTACAATGTCAGACATGTAACGGTAATTAATATGATTAGCCTTTTGCTTGACTATGTTATCAAACAGCTGATAATGTGTTGCTAATGTTACACAAACCATGTTCCCTTTCGCCACGTCAGAGTCAGACAGCTGCCTTTTAACAATCAGTATCCTTACAAACGCTTTGAACCCCTCAGAACGTCAGTGGAAAAAGGCATATAGTTCATCATAACATCAGAATATACATTATACACCAGCTATATTGCTAAATCTACCCAATTTTTCGTATCAACCAAAAAAATATACCGGGATAACCTTCTCTTAAGACTCCCCTGCTTCAGAGCAGTCATAGTTAATGATATGCTAAAGCCCACCCACACATTGACGTGATTGGTTACAAGGTAGTTTGTGATGTCAGAAACACCAGCAATTTCAAACCACGTTTTTGAAACTGTCTTTAGATCACTGCAGTTTTAAAGACAAAATACTTAGCAATGATGATGACTCATGAATTTGCACATGGTTTAAAGCATTTTAAAAACACACAGACATATAAACAACATTAAAAACTTGATTTTCACCACAGGGGGACTATATAATATATAAAGAATACTAAAATAACAGTGGCATAGTGAGTAAAAATCCTGTTTTCCAATATATGGCCTCATATGGAAATAATAAGTATTGCCATCAGTTAATCAAACAAGTCATTTCTCTCTCTCTCTCTTTTTTTTTGTTGCATTCTTGAAGAAGACACTCATACCACATGATACTCCTCACGATGAGATGATATTATTTACAGTTCAGCTCATAGACTGTAATTAACTATGAATCATTACATTATTTTGTAGTTTACTAATGAGGGGAAAACATTTCACAAGTCCCTGGGGTCTCCTGCTTTAAATAACACTTCTTCTGGCAGGAGTGTAGATAAAAGGAGAGAGATAGCATGAGAGAGCACTGCTTCTCTGCCACATGTTTGAGTGGAAGAGGCTGAAGGTCAGAGCACTTCAGATGACCCTGTTCTGACCTCTGGACATGCATTCAACTGACATAGACCAGCCAAAAGACCCTCCACTGGGTCTGAACTGAGAAGATTGAAGTATAGGAAAGAGAGAGAGACAGAGGCGGCTTACTTTTTCCTGGTTCAGTGGATCACTGATTTGTGAGTATGTGATTGTCTTGTGTGTTGTTGTACGATCCTTCTTTCTCTTTGTTTGGACAGACTCTCTTCCCTCCAACCATCAGTCTGATCTGTCTGCAGCACACCTGTGCAGCTGTAAGACACCTGGGTTGGAAGGGCACTCATCTCATCTCTCTCATCTGTGTGTGTGTGTGTGTGTGTGTGTGTGTGTTGATGTGGGTGTCCTGGACTGTTTCTTGACTGAGACTGACTGCCTCTGATATGCACATGGTGATGTGCTGAGCACTTGCCAGTTTTGTTTTCCGGATGCCAAGAGTTGAAAAATGTTCAACTTTGGGTAAAACACAGTACTTATCACTGTCACTTTTTACCCAGCCGTCCAATCGCAGTGGCTGAAAACACTTTGGTGGACATAAAGCCAAAGAGACTTAAAAAATCCTACTGACTCCAAACTTCTGAATGGTAGTGTATTTATTAAAAGACATTTTTAATGAAAAGCTTTACTCGCAAAAAAAAACATTTTCTGATCTGGACCTGAAAAAGTGAAAGAATCAACACATGTTGCAACACAAAAAGTTCAGAATGAACACATGTCCTGGGGGAAAAAGCAATATGGAGCTTTTTGCAGCGTTTAGATAGTACAGCAGTGAAGTGAAAGTGATGAGTGTCAGGTAGGTGTGCTTTAGACTTTTATGTAATACTCAGACTGAATATATCAGGGTTTATTTGCATGTTGTCGGTTATTTTTAGAAATAGTAAGAAGAAATAGAGCTGGTAGTAATGTACAGAGATGTACTTCTACGTATATGCTGATAGAGAGATTGTATGAGATACATTTAACAGATGGATCGGCCTCTCTGTTCTTCTCAGTGTAAAATGATACGGCGTAACATAAACTCCACTTATGGGGATCCTCATCGCAGTAGTATTTCGTGTGTGTGTGTGTGTTGCTGTGTTTATATGCATTAGTCTGCACATTTTAAGTGTGATTACACACACACATTACAGGTAACTGGATCAACATGATGATCTTGTATAAGCATTTAAAGCAGCCAGACCTCATGACAAGATACAGAGAAATGCTAAGCATCTCACATACAGAAATACACACGATTCTTTCAGGCCATGATGAAAGCTCTGTTGCTAAGGAGAGTCGGGCAGATGAGAAACTGTGTGACTGCTTGTATATGTGTGGTGGGGGGATGTGAGTGCTAAATTCAATACATATGTGTTTGTGTAGGTGCTGGACTTGAAGTGGTTTGAGCTAGAGAAAGAGAATCATCGAATCATTAAAAACTGAATTGTTCCAAAAATGAACTGGATCTTCTTTGAACTGGATCATCTAACTTTTTTGGGAGTTTATATATATATATATAGTTCTGTCATTACATTTAAATATTTTACATTCAACTACATTTATTCAAATAAAAATGTTCATTACTTGTATGGTCTCCTAGACTATGGTCCTAGTCGTTCTTTTCCATGCAGTGAAATTCAATGGAAAAACACCAAAAATATATTCCACAGGCTATATTTCAAATCTTCCATAGCTTTTACATGTCATATCTTGCATTACTTATTTGAAAAAGTCACTCAGATTTTTGTTGTAAATTTAAAAGTAATGCGTTACTTTACTAGTTATTTGAAAAAAAGTATGATTTCTGATTACGTAATTCACGTTACTTGTAACAAACCTGGCACAACACATATAGAGGTGCCATTTTTGCATGTAGGAGAACATGAATGACATTTGAGAGGAAGATTCCAATCTGCTCCTCACATGGAGCTCTCAAATGGATTGCTGATGAACAAGCCATGTGGAACACCTCAAAAACAGCAAATATTTGTTGAAATATTCAAAAAAGCAGGCATTACATTTCTGGAAACATTTTGAAGTGAATATTTAAACAAATCAGCGAATCAGTTCAAATGAACCATTTCATTGAACAGATTTGTTCAAATGAATTGGACCAACTCTAAACCAAAGTCTGATGGCAAAAGGGACCTTTATTTATGAAGCAAATTGGTGAAATAGTGCATGTTAGAAGGGGGAAAAACGATAACCACAGACGAAAGAATAAAAAGCCTGTTGACCTCTCATCGTTTTGTGGCCAGAGAGAGCTTTGTCATTCTCTTACCACAGAGCTGAGCATGGAAAGGTCTGGAATGCCCCAAAATGTTTGGGACGTAACGGTCTTCTTAAAAGCCTGCCAGTTAACCTACTCCACCCCACATACACTCGCTTGCCTGGTTTAACCCCGACTCCCTCCTTCCCTGCGCTAAGGTTTATTGCGTTGGTACCAGATTGTGTGAGGGGGTTTGAGAAGTGGTTAAAAGCCATATAATCATCATCTTAATGTATATTTTGGTAGAGATTTAGTGCCACTTTTTAAGCAAACACAGAATATAAACAAATATCTTAAAGCAAATATCTATATTGCTTATCTTGATTTTTATTTAATTGTTTTTATGGTAGCTTTTTCAATATTGTTTGTTTTAATTATTTATTTACTTATGTATTTTCAGACCATTTGAGGTCTATGGAAAAAATCAAGGAAAAAATATATATCTCTGTATCTATACACACACACACACACACACACACACACACACACACACATATATATATATATATATATATATATATATATTTTTTTTTTTTTTTTTTTTTTCCTGAATGGGTGTGTATTAATGTAAATGTGCAGCTGCCGTTATATTTTGGGACAAGGGGATCGTATTTGGGGGTCCGTAGCATCAAAAGTTTGAAAACCCTTGTTCTAAAAACTGCTGCGCTCAAAGGCCATTTTGGGTTATGAATAGACCCAGACAATTTTCTACACATTTTTCTGGGGAAATCTGCTTATCACAATTATTTAGTAAACAAACATGCAAAGAATAGTGGAATAGTGTGTGAATGATGGCTGTTGTGATTCTAAGCTGAGTTATACAGTTTCTTTGATAACCATCAAGTCTGTTTAAATGCTAGATTTTTTTCTGTGTGTGTGCGTGCCGAACTAACTGACGTCACCCCTGCACGTTTTAGCGGAGGATTGGGTTCTCAGGGGAAACGCAGGCTGTGGTGGGCCGTTGCGGAGGTGCTGTTTAAAGCAGGTCTGCTGGTTAGCCTGCTGTGCTGCTGGAGACAGTAATGGCAGGGTAGTGAGCCAGAGAGAAGCCCTCATTCAAGCTACACTCAAAACGCTGATCTCTAATTAGCATCCTAGACCCTGTAGGGTGGTTCCTGCATGTGCATGTGTGTGTGAAAGAGGGAGTATGTGTTTGTGTAAATGTGTGCTGTTTTTTGTCTTTTTGACCTCCATTATCACTATTTCTTTGTCCTTCTCACGCTCTATTTGTCTGTGTGTCGATGTGTGTGAATGTGAGAGAGCGTTTCTCTGGGTTCCTGATCTATGGCGAATCCAGCAATCTGCAGGGTTAAAACGTCCCTCTCAAGGATCAGATTACCAGAGAGAAACAGACTGAGAGAGAGTGACATGAGGCAGAGGTTTCAGGCAATACATGGATTGTCGTGCAAGTTAAGAAAGGAGTGAGGAATACATACAACAAGAAGGAACTTTTTGTATTAGTTTGCTTTTTGAACATTTAAGATCATGAGGCATCTTTTCCCTGAAATCAATCTCCTCATTCCCTCCCTGGCTGCTGGCAGTCACGGACATCGAGTCAGGTAGAGTGTGTTATGTGTGTATTATGTGAGAAATTTCAGGAAAAACAGTGTGTGTTCTTTAATACCTGATTTACAAATCCTTTTTGCAGAGCAAAATGAGTTCTAGATTTGTATTTTGAGCTTCTGAATCAAGTCCTTTTAGCTTTACAGGAGGCTGTGTGGGCATCTGTTAAGACTTACTCAAGGCAGATTATGGTTTAATGGATTTCTTTCAATCAAAGCCAGTCTATATGGGATCTGTGGAGACATCAGTGCCATGTTTTTAGACTTCACATATCTGTCTTCTACTCTTTATGTGTGTCTGCAGTCATGTCAAAGAGAAAGATTACATGATTAAAGCATTTATACTGAACTTTGAGGCTGAGGTGTCAACAGGCATCTATACCGCAAAGAATGAGAAAAGGAAAACAAAAGAAAGTATGTTGTTGCACTCTCATAATGGATGGATGAAAGTATGTTGCACGCATGATGGTGTTAAACACAGCGATCAGTTTCTCTGGTTAGCCGCTATGACCTTCATCAGATCTAAAAATGCACAGTCATGTGCAGTATTAAAAGCCTATCATATAGTGTGGGCTTCATATAGCTCTGATGTGGTTCGAAAATCACTGCTAATGCTGTTTTTTTTTGTTTGTTTGTTTTTGTTTGGTTTTTTTCAGTTTCTATATAATATTTCTGCTGATGAACAGAACTTACAAGTTCCGTAGCATTCATATATCTGGAAACAAAGGCTCAGAGAATGTCTAAACACTTTTTTAATAATCTCTCTTTCAGTTGGGATGACAGCAGTTCAGTCAGCAGTGGGATCAGTGATGCTATTGATACTGATGACATCAACACCAGCTCCTCCATAAGCTCTTATGCCAACACCCCCGCCGCATCCCGTAAGGCCCTAAACGGACAGGTATGAGCTGCGCACATTTATTTATGAATACTAACATCACATATCTGTGCATGCATCTTTGTGTAAAACCTGTAAGTTGGATCTCATAAGCATCCTAAAAACCAAACTAATTATTCTGCTATAAAAATCTTACAGAAATGGCTTTGTTAGAGATGCAGCTGTACATTGATGTCAAAAGCATAAACTCTCTGATCCCAGTTGAAACTAGAAACATCAAGTCCAAGAGAGAACAATTTAAATAAATGAAAATAGAAAGGATTGCAATCATATTTCACAGTATTACTTTTTTACTGTATTTTGACCAAATAAAAGCAGCCTTAATTGGTTTGCATAAGAGACTTCATGTTCAAAAACATTAAAGTATCTTACCAACCCTAAACTTTTAAACTGTAGTTCATTTCTTGAACTGTAGTTCTTCTTTATCCCCCTCTATATAACAGCATTTATTTGTGATCCAACTACATCTTAAACACAAAGAGGCTGTTCTCCTGTGCTCTGTCGGTCAACCCCCTTTCTTTCTTCTTGTGAAACCCCCTTCTCTTTCTGTTTACTTGAACCCAACTCTCACATTCCCCTGCTTAAGACCCTCATAAAGTGCTAAATTGGTGCTGCTGATTCCATAGAAACTTGTGTCAATATTTAAGCCAAAGCAATTGACATGCCACATCGCAATAAAACAGTGGAACAAATAAGCGGTTAAGAGCAAATACGTTTGGATTCAGGACTATAATTTCTCATTATATTGAAATGCTAAGTTTGGTAAGTGTGGGTGGAATGAAAACCTGCAAACTCTAAAACCACCAAATCTACTTCCCTTTGCTGTGTGGAAGTTGTAACACATTTGTTGTTTATTGTTAACATTGTAATAAATTGTGATGTAGAATTATACAGATAGTATATTGATAACTGATAACTCAATTCTGAAATTTGGAGCATATAAAATGTACTTTCTAATATTGATATATTCATAATGTTGATTTGGGTATTGTTTTCCATAGCCTCAGACAGATGCAGAGAAGCATTCAGCAGCCGAACGCAACACTGCTTGGACTAGTGATGAGGTTAAGAAGTCAGATGGGGGTTTGGATTGTGCCACCAAAATGGATGCAGGTCTGAAGTGGCGGAGGAACCCTTCAGATGTATCGGAGGAGTCTGATAAGAGCAGCTCTGGACGGAAAACCGCACCCATCACACAGACTGGCTCTTGGAGGAGGGGCATGAGCGCGCAGGTGGGCGTGACCGCACCGCGGACGAAAAGTACAACCGTAACCACGGGAACTGGTGTGATTAAGACACAAGGGGCAGGTAGGTGTTCTCTTTTCTAGAGCTTGGAATTCAGAAGTTTAATTTGCGGCTGCACGATTAATCAGAATAGAAGTACACTTAATTTGATTTAATCAAACAAATATACGCACTGCGTGTATCAGAGTGAATTGCGGCACTTTGTGTGTGTGTGTGTGTGTGTGTGTGTGTGTGTTTTTTTTTTGTTTTTTTTTTACATGATTCAGACTTTTCAGTGTCTCGGTTTACAATAAATGCTTCACACGAAGTCCATCCATTCATCTTCTCTGAGTTTGAATTGCTTGTAACATGCATTTGGGAACACAGCATGCACCAAACTAAAATAAAAGCATAAGGGTTTAACTTGTGAAAATGAGGTACTATAATTATTATTATATTACAGTTGTACGATAAATATTTTTTTCTTAAATATTTTTTTTTTCATTTGCAGTGAAATATTAATAACAATAAATATTGAAATATTATTAACAATACCAACATTTCATATTTTGTTTAGTATTTCTATTTAGTAATAATACAAATCATAATAGTCAAATAATCATTATTATTTAGTCATATTTATGTATAATAGAAAATGGCTAAACAAAAGCATTGCAAACCAGGAGCTTTTTTATTTTTTATTTATTTATCAGCTATTTTTATCAGTTGTACTGTAAAATAAAATTATTCGTATTTTTTTTTCTTAAATATTTTATTTTTTAATTTACAGTGAAGTATTACAGTAGTAATATTTCTTTTTTTTGTTTAATATTTTTATTTAGTAATATTATTATTATTATTATTATTATTATTATTATATAGTCATATTGGGCAAATTGTGCAGCCC
Source organism: Hypophthalmichthys molitrix (assembly GCA_037950675.1). Lineage (NCBI taxonomy): Eukaryota > Metazoa > Chordata > Actinopteri > Cypriniformes > Xenocyprididae > Hypophthalmichthys > Hypophthalmichthys molitrix. Next base: position 32,951,490 of record CM075498.1, on the reverse strand, counting down.
TACAAACAAGCACAGCAATTTAAAACACATTTTAAAACACATTTGATTTCCCCCAAATCATGCAGCCCTAGTTTCATTTAATACACATTGAAATCCCACACACAGTGTTGACATTATCTGCAAGTTTTATGCATTATCAACTCTTCCAGCTGTAGCGTTCTTTTGTCCAATAGGTAAAACAGATGACGCTAAGGTCTCTGAAAAAGGCCGTATGTCTCCCAGTTCCAACATCGCCCAGCATTCTTCCTCTGATGCCGGTCGAAGCAGCGGAGACGAAGCCAAGAAAACCCCAGCAGGTCGAGTCCCCACAAGCACATTCGGTTTCAAGAAGCCTAATGGCGTTCACGGCCCAGCCACTGTGGTGACTACCTCCAGCATCACTCTGGTGACAGCGAGCGGCGCCACTATTACCAGCGGCTCTGCCACCCTGGGCAAGATACCCAAATCCTCTGCCCTTCTGGTCGGTGGGAGGGGGTCGTTAAAAGGGGCTGTGGATGGTATATTGCCCCCTCAGGAGGACGGCTACCTGTCCCCCAGTGCTCGTTCGACACTGCAGTACCGTAGTCTACCTCGACCCTCCCGCTCTGGAGCCGCGGCCCGCAATGGAAACCGATCGTCCACAAGCAGCATTGAGGCAAGCCTGAGTGCCCGAACACCCATCCTTACTGCCGTCACGGCCAATAAGACGAGAGATTCTGCCACTAAAACCAATGGGCACGTAATCCAAGCCAATCAGACGGACAAAGAGAAGGGCGTGACCTCGGAGATGGACAACCTAAGAACTAGTCCGATTGTTTCGGGAGGAGGGGCGGCAACTATTCCACAGACAGCGAGACAGGGGAACAAGTACAGTGAGGTCTCGTCCCCAACATTGCGAAGGTACAAAAAGGGGAGGGGGGCCATGGTTCAATGTACCACACACAATTTCACCCTTATAAATCAGAGTTTTCATTGACGCTTCCTCAATTAGTGGCTCTATTCATCTCCTCAGGCCCCACTTACATAGCCAAACATGTGAAAGAAGGAATGAGTTTTTGTAACCTCCTCCAGCTCCACGATTAGGGTCTTTCTAAAGCTGTTTACTTAACCTGCTTTATGAGGGTCATGAATCACAACTGTCCAGGGTGACTCACGTTTTTTCGCAGCTCATGTTATTGATGAGCAGCATCAATTATTGCTTTTAATCTTTTCCCACTATTTTTAAGGATAGAACCATGCTTTTTTTCTCTTCAGCTTCATGGGTTGAAAGGGACATAGTGGAAATAAAGAGAAATATAGCTTAGCAAGCATCACTTATACTTATTAAACTTGCATATTGCTCATGCTTAGGTGTTTAACTCCTGCATGTTTGTGTTATGGTTTTGATAAGACTTTTATGGATGATAAATGGGGGGAAAAAACCCATAGACTTACATTGAAAGAAATACCAAGCCATCTAGAGACCAGACAATTATAGACTCTGATACACAACACCATTCAAAATTTATGTTAAAAAAAGTATTTTATTAATATCATTATATTTGTAATAAATTCTCTGTTTCTCTCAGGCTTTTTGGAGGTAAAGCTGCCAAGCAAGCCCCAGTCACCACTGCAGAGAGCATGAAAAACTCTGTCATCATCTCCAACCCCCACGCTACCCTTGGGCACACCCAGTCCTCCGGTGGGCCCTTGGACTCCCCCTCCACAATACCAGGTAGCGGCGGCAGCAGTCCCCTGTACGGGGGTCGCGGCGCCAGCATAGGGGGCAGCGAACAAGCTTCGAGCCCTGGTTCGGTGTACTCAACGGGGACAGGGACCTGGGGAACCACCATAAGCAGCTCTTCGGCTCTCGGGTACCCCTCCGTGAGCAGCATGCACACCAGCAGCGAGTCCATTGACATGTCTGTAGGCAGTGGGCATCACCGTGATGATGTTCACCCAGCACTGATGAGAACGGGTAGTGCCAAGACGGGCATGTCAGAGAGGTGAGTCTGGAAAAGAGTAGGAAAAAGCTTTTTTTTTATCTCTAATACTTCTCTGGAATATTGAAATATTGTGATTTATAATTCAGAATTTATAGTTCTAATCTGAATATAGTTGATTCTGAATTAGAATTTTTAAACCTGAAATGTCACATTTGCAGTGCAAAGTTTTAGGTGGTAACCACAATTAAATGTGGGAAGGAATCTTCTAAATTAATATGTGTGTACAGAATCCAGGAGTCACTCCTGAACTCACACTGGTATAGTGATGGCAATAGAAGAAGAGACACGCCACCTGCAGTGTGTATGTGGTCTTCAAGAATCAGAATTCTAAATCGGAATGCAAATCCAAATTAGAATTCTGATTTTGATTCAGATTCTGATTCTGATTCCTATTGAGTTCATATATAAACACCACATAGATTGGTGGTTCCACCTGGATATATGTTTTTTTTTTTTTTTTTTTTTTTTTTTTTTTGACCTGGAAAAGTTAGATTTGAAATCAGATTGCAAACCAGAAAACATATTTCAATTCAGACAATGTTCATACTAAGTTATTTGATTGTTGTACTAAATTATAATTATAATTTATTTTTTTATTCTGATTATCCACATACACACTGCAAAGTTTTGGGTGTGACAATCACATTTAAATGCTGTGAATCCCCTAAATTTCCAGTATGTATATAATACAGGAGTAGGTCATGAAATTTTTTGTATGATTGACATAGTGATAACTATAGAAGAAGAGGTGTGACAACTGCAGTGTGCAGCAGCAGTGTGTGCATCCTCTACAAGAAAAAGATTCTGAATTCATTGGCTAAATCAGAATTCTGATTTCAATTCAGATTTTGATTCAGTTCATACTGTTAGTTGTTGTTTGTTGGAAAACCCAGTTGATGACTGAACTTTAGGTTTACAAATTTAAATTAAACAAGCATCATTCTATCACAGTGCTCAGAAAAACCTACTTTTTTATAGTTAGAAGAATGTGACACTGCAGTGTGGAAGCCTCTTTGGTTGTCTCTAATTCTGTATTCATCTCTTCTCCAATGATCTCATTTTCTATCAACCCCTCTCCTCTCCCCTCTTCATTCCCCAAGTCCCCTCTCATCTCCCTCTGCGAGTCCTAAATTCAGCCGTAACACATTGCCAAGGAAGCAAGACAGGTAAAATGTCCGATAGCTTCTGGGTCCGCTTCTGCTGCTTTTTAATACTTACATGGCTTTGTGTCTTTGTGTTTGCATAATTTTATACAGTAGTTTTAAAGACTCATCAAAAATCAAAATTGGGATTCTGTGGCTTTTCTTAGTGGCAATCAAAGCCACAGCTCTCATTACAAATATGGTTTGTTTGCCTTAATGATGAATGTGACCGCATAGTCAAGATCAGTTTTTATATTGACTCTGATGAATCAAAGGACAGATCAAAGAATAATAACCTTTAATAGTGCAATTATAATTGAATTAAGCATTATTATCTGTCTGGAAAACCAGCCCTCATGATTGAGTAAGTTCCTCTCCACCTTCGCTGTTTCATTTTATCCGTCTCTCAGCGATTCCTGCAGTGATAGAAGCACGCTTCCTAAGAGGGGACTCAAGTACAGGTGCATTCTGGGAATATGCAGATCCTGCTCACTGTGCTTACTGCAATGACACTCACATTTTCCCTCTTTCTGTTCTCTATCTCTCGCACATGCTTCCATGTTTTAATATGCAGTGTGGCCACAGTTTTATTTTTGAGCACTGTTTTTTCTGTTGCTGTTTTGATGTGAGCGCATGGCACTTGTCACTTTTTTGTATCATATCACTTTATGGAGTACTGTATGCGAATTAGCTGCTTTTTTTTTTTTTGGAAATGTCAGTTTTTCTTTTCACAGTTTTATTACTTTATTTGTCTACAGCATGTAGCCCAGAAGCATATGTTACACAGTAATGTTAGTAACAGATATCCTAAGATGTAAAATATAAATATATTTTCATATACACTACCGTTCAAAAGTTTGGGGTCTGTAAAGTTATTTTTTTTTCTCTTATGCTCACCAAGGCTGCATTTTTTTAATAAGAAATAATTTAAAACAGATAATTTTAAAATAAATTAATACAATTTAAAAATAGCTGTTTTCTATTTGAATATATTTTAAGTTGTAATATATTCCTGTAAGGTAAAGCTGAATTTTCAGCATCATTACTCCAGTCTTCAGTGTCACATGATCCTTCAGAAATCATTCTAATATGCTGATTTGCTGCTCAAGAAACATTTTGTATTATTATCAATTGAAAACAGTTCAATTGCTGCTTAATATTTTTTGTGGAGACCTTGATCAATTTTTTTCAGGATTCTCACAATGATTGAATAAAACTCAAAAGAACAGCATTTATTTGAAATAGAAATCCTTTGTAACATTGTAAATGTCTTTACTGTCACTTTTGATCAATTTAATGGATCCTTGCTGAATATACAAGTATTAATTTCTTTTATACAAACTTTTGAACATAGTGTATTATGGCATAAGATTTAAAATACAATACTTTATCATTAGAAAGATAAAATGACCTTATATATAATAAAGTGTCTTTGTTTCCTGTTGCATTGGTCAGGTTTCAGATCATAGTATTTGTAATAGTGACATTTGAATGCCGGTGTCTGATTGGATGATGCTCTTGTCGCAGGTATGCCCCTTCACCACAGCTGCGTCAGGAAGAGGCGCGTGATTGGCTGCGCTCACATTCGGCTGGTGGATTGCAGGACTCAGCCAGTAACTCTCCCTTCTCCACCGGTTCCAGCTTGACGTCACCCTCTGGAACACGATTTAACTTTGCTCAACTTGGTAAAAAGCATATACTATGAATATACAAATAATACTTGATGTAACATTTTCTGTCTGTAGTCTGTCAAGATTATTTGACTTAATGTTTCTGAAATGCATTGTCATTGTGTGTTGTTTACAGGAAGCCCTACAACAGGTGCTCAGATTAACCTGGCCAGCCTGCGCAACAACAGCCTGACCAATCAGGACAACCAGCTGGACAGCCACGGCGATTCCCGTCTGCGCAACTCTTGCATGTCGCTGGACGAGAAGACCCGCACCATGAGCCGGTCGGGATCCTTCAGGGATGGGTTTGAGGAAGGTGAGAAAAATAAATGAATACAGGAGATTAATCTATGTTCTTCACTACTTTGGAAATCTTGCATTGAGTTAAATACATTCATACTCTTCAACACTTTTCAGTAGTGAACCATTTGATTTAATTTTTCCATTGCAGTGCATTCTTAGATTATCATATCCACAAATGATCTTAGAAGGCAGCACGATGTTGTGGCCGTTTGGTAGTCTATCCATTTAGTCTCACGTAGCCAGACCTTCAGACTGACGGCAGAAGGTCTGAACTCCATCGCAGCTTTCATTGGCCAAGGACCGCCCAAGGGGACATTTGACTGTCACTGACATGTAAAGCAACCGATCACAGTTCATTTTGTTCCGCGTCATGTTTAGGGGCGTGAAAATATAAAGTCGATATCTTTACAATAACAGAGCAGTGTGCATCTAATAAATTATTCATTCAAGAACGTTGTGCAAGTTTACTGCAACAACGGAGCTGCAAAAATCACATACTTTTGAAAATCCAGCGTTTAGTTGATCTTGATAAGCGCTCATTGTCACAGTTGTAAACACGACGGCGTTCTTCTTCCACGAGGGGTTTGGCGTCACAACGGCTTTGTTTCCAGGGGGTCCATTAAAGAACAAGACACACGTCTCCCTGAAACCCTGTAGAATCAAATGACAGCTTCGAAACTCCTGAAGTGTTTCCAGTTAAGTGTGCCATATGCATCGGACATTCAGCCGGTGGGTGTGATCTCTGAGGCTGAGACTACTATGCACCCTTATACTTAAAAATGTTGACTAGGAAGGCAGCTCATTCACTGTTGTTCATAAAGATGATAGAAGGTTGGCTTAAGAATAAGGTAAATATCTGCAACAACTTG